>CM019691.1:18670473-20115717 GCA_009760885.1 Achatina immaculata | reverse complement strand
TCATGTCTGTTATTGATAAGACTACAGGATAATAACGGACTATGCTTAGAACTCGCCTGGAGAACGAAGGGTGCCTACATTATATTGGCGTAAAAGGTATTATGTCTGTTTAATTGTCATGTCAGGCGCTCTTCTGCACGCAGTTCATCTGACGATGCAATATTCCGCAAGGTAGTTTTTATGACGGTTTAAAATATTTCACGTTCTTTACGTAATAAAATACACAGAGATTGTTAATTAAATTGCTATATATGTCCGTGTGCAAAGTTATCCTTTTGATCATCATCATCATCAGGTGCCGTGCCGGCGTTGACTGTATTGTTTCTCCACAAATTTCGATTTCTGTGGATCTGCACGACTATTCGTGGGAATTAGGACAGTGGTTTCCCGTAGCCTTCTTACTCGTAAGTTTTGTGTACGGTCTCTCAGCTAGCCTTTGGATTTTGTCTTACCCACAAAACAACAGGGACGTAGAGGTTTTAAGGCGCCTCTTACGCGCCTAACATTAATTTCTCTGAGCATGTGAGATATTTTATAGGGATAGTGATACCACTCAATGTTCCACGTCGCTCTCCATGTTTGCTTCTGGTTGGTCCATACTTGATTATTTGGGCAAGCCCTTATTCATAGGTATCCTCCTTATCTGGAAGTCGTTCACCTTCCATCATCTGTGACACGCCAGTTGGGGGCAATCGCCCTACCTAGATCTTATATCCTTTCCATGCCGTTAAGCGTCAGATATGGACATAGGGCTCATAAAGTAGTTCTCCAAGTTTTGCTGTTCTCGGCGAGTTTTTCAACCTCAACAAGGGATTTTATGTCTACTAATTTGGCCTCTCTTAACAATGTTCTCTTTAGAGTTTCACGTGTTTGACCTCTTTTTCTTTGGCCTGTTGTGTTCCACTTGTTTTGGTATTCACTGATTGTTCCCACCTAGATAACCCCCCCCCAAAATAAATGTACATTCCCTTTCTTGATTTGAAAGGATAATGAAATTTAGTTTTATCAGATCGATTACCTGTTAGAACTCTCAACATGCCTTCTGAAGTGATGCATAACATTTCTAAATTTGACAACAAAATGGAACAGTGTAATGATACAGTCAGCTTCTGAGAGTCGGAAATAATTATACAGAATCACTATAGACATCAGCAGGCAAAGAAGGTGGATGCAAACAGTGAAACGTATTCACTATCTATGAAGGCATTACCAGGCTTTTCAATTTTGATTAAGGAGTCACTTCCACCAGCTTAATGTCATATTTAAAAACTTGCCACCATGGACTAGTGAGTCACCTCTACCAGCTTAATATCACATTTAAGAACAGGTCACTGCAGACTGTTGAGTCAACTTCACCAGCCTAATGTTCAAAGAATGTTTGGAAATGTACTGCCAGTGCTTTGGCATTTGGTCCTGTGCAGCCCACCTATTTGTATAATATGTACATTTTAGTACTCTTTTAGTTAATATCATTAGAATATGACATAATCAACAGTATCTTCAATCATCTCAGCTGGAATTTGAAACCATATTTTGGATCATTACTAACTAATAATGGAGATACAATGAGGGAAATTACAAGGAGGACATCTGTCGCTCTTTCAGAAAGTAAAACAACTAAAGAAGCCGTGCAGAGAAATAAACAGAACTACAAAAATAAGATTTTTAAGGGCATGCATCTTTCTCATCGCAACATATGCATTTGAGACCTGGACACTTAACAAAACAACTGAGAAACACATAAATGCCTTCACATATGTTCTTCACATATCATGGACACAAAAAAGAACAAATATATCCATACTACAGGAACTTAGTATTGAAGAAGGCTGGTTAGTAAAGAGGATTAAACAGAGAAACCTTAAATATTTTAGACACATTAAATGACATGATAATTTAGAGAAGACCGTCTTGGAAGGGTAAATAATGGGAAAAAGAAAGAGAGGAAGACCAAGGCAAAGATGGCTGCAAGACATCATCGATAATCTGCAAATGGATGCATCAGCAGCAGGTCATCTTGCTCACAACCAAGAGGCCTACAGGAGAGCTGTTAGGAAAGCAAAGTTCCTCAGGGACATGCAAATGACTGATTGTAGGTTTTTTTCTTGTCTGGAGTTGGGGAAGGAAAGGCAGCCAGGTGTGATGCTGACCACATTATCCTCTAGTGTCAAGGAAAAT
Organism: Achatina immaculata; assembly: GCA_009760885.1. NCBI lineage: Eukaryota > Metazoa > Mollusca > Gastropoda > Stylommatophora > Achatinidae > Lissachatina > Lissachatina immaculata. Next base: position 20,113,539 of record CM019691.1, on the reverse strand, counting down.
ATGGGCCCTAACACCATATCCCTGTGTGCCTCTAAGGCATAACAGGGTTACCAAGATGGACAATGCATGTCGCATGCAGAACCAGTAAGACATGGCATGACACATCAATAAGCAGCAGCCCATGACTGGTTTATGACTGCGGTACTTGTATAAAGTGATTAGCATTCGAAAAATGGTGAGCAAAGCACTTTAGATATGAGAGAAACTAAAATAGTAAGACCTATAGATAAGTAAGATGTAAGATGGTGTAAGATAGTGTGCTGTTACTTGTGACTAGGCAGCTGCTTGCTAGGTTTGAGTCCCAGGTACTTTCTTGTCATTTTTTTTTTTCCTGTGTTTAAAGTGCTTTGTGTACTATTTTTCTAAAGCTAACCACACAGATATCATGGACTCGAGAAAGAACAAATATATCTATACTACAAGAATTTAATATTGAATAAGGTTGGTTAGTAAATAAGATTAAATAGAAAAAACTCAAGTATTTCAAACATATTAAATGTCATGAGAGTTTGGAGAAGACAGTCTTGGAAGTGTACATAATCAGAAAAAGAAAGAGAGGAAGACCAATGTGAAGATGACAGCAAGACATTATTGATGATTTGCAGATGGATGCAACAGTAGCAGGGCACCTTGCTTACAACCAAGAGACCTTCGAGAGAGCTGTTAGTAAGGCAAAGTTCTGCAGGAGACATGCTAATGAATGAGTAAATGAGTGAAACCACACATCTTCTTATATCTTACATCCATCCCATGTCATTATACATCACATAGGGCTTGCAATGGTAGTTTGCCAAGATTTCCTGTTTTCGGCAAGCTTTTCAACCTCATCAAGGGATGTTATTCCTACTAAACTGGCCTCTCTTAACAGTGTTCTCTTTAGAGTTTCGTGTGGTTGACCTTTTTTTTCTTTGGCTTTTTGTGTTCCACTTGACAGCTTGTTTTGGGATTCTCTGGTTGTTTCTTCTCAGCACATGACCGACATATGTCCATCTTCTTTTTCTGATCGCCCATGAGACAGGATGTTGTTTGCTCATCTGTCTTATCTCTGCATTGTTCTTGAATTCATTCCATTTTATACTGAGTATTTTCCTGAGGCATTTGTTTTCAAAAGATTCTAATTTCTTGTTTATTTCTTTAGTTGTTTTCCAGTTTTCACATGCATCAATGAGGATGGATATTACATTTGAATTGAATAATCCTAACTTGGTTTTTGTGCTTTTAACTTTTGAATGCCATGTGTTCTTAGTATTCTTGAAGATCAGTGGTGCTTTAGCAATTCAAATTCTAACTTCCTTTCTGGTCTGTGTAGCTGCCGAGATATGCAGATTGGTTTACTTCTTCAACAACTGTTCCTTCTATGTATATTTTTCCTTCATGGTTAATGAGATGTTTCATTATTTTTGTTTTTTCCTTGTTAATCAAGTCCTATTTTACTACCCATTGAAAACAGGTTATCTGTTTTTTCTTGCACTGATTTCACATTGTCACTGATAAGAGTTATGTCATCTGCAAAATCAAGATCTTCCAGTTGCGTCTCATGTACCCAATCAGTGCCTATTTTACCTGTGCAGCATTTTTTCATTATGAAGTCTATGGCAATTCCAAAAAGCAAGGGAGATAATATACATCCTTGTTTCACACATGGGTCAGTCTGGAACCATTCACTCATTCCACACAACTCTATGCTAAATCACTTCTCTGTGTGGAAGCTTTGTTGTTTATTATTTGACTAGTTTTTATTGAGCTATTTTCATTGGTTACTTTTTTTTTTTAATTGTAAACTAGATATTCAATATCTAGTTAAAAAAAGCCAGCTTCCTTTACCATTTTTTTTTTTTCACTCTCCTCATTCAATAAAAAATAGGAAATGAATTTATGGGAGTTGAAAAAATGTCCAATCTTTTTAATAAAATAAGCCTTTACAAACAGAGTTGAACAGAAGTTTGACACAGTTTTGTGAGGTAGGGTAATATTCTGAGACAGCTGCAGAAACAAGACAAGATTTTAAATAGTAGCTTCTAATACAAGACTAGAATGTTGAATAATAGTCACTAATAGGTAAGGTAAGGTAAAATTCCCGTTTCCATGCCTTTAAGGCGTACTAGAGATGCAGTGTTAGGCCCGTATTTTCCATGACCTTTGACACATGAAAGTGTGATGTAGACAGTGTCATGTCTGGCTGCTTTACCATCCCAGATTTCACTGGTATCCATTTTTGAGGCTAGGTGAACCCCGTGGCCCTTTTAAGTGTGTACCAGAAAAGTCCCAATAGTGGGACTGAACCCGGTACCACGGATTAGGAAACCGAGCTCCTAACCACTCAGCTAACCAGGCCACTAGTCACTGTTAGATGGAAGTGTTAAATAGTTGAGGATATCAAATGGAGCTATGAAAATAGCTTTTTTTAATTTTCTGGGTTTCTTCTTGATTATTGTGTTATTTCTGTTTTATGTTTTACTCATATTTGTATTTTTGATCATCAAGCTTTAGAAAAAAGATAATTATGATAAGAACTTTTCTGCATATTAGACTTATTTTAGACTACTGTAAACTTATGTGTGATATAAGAACAAAAAGTTATGAAGTGTTTAGCTTGTTTTATTATCTAAGTTTGCCTAAGTACGAGGGTCATACCGAAAGTCATGAGCAAAAATATTTTAAAAATCAGAATTTATAGATAGAGAAAATATAAATGTAGCACCTTAACTGCATTCTTTTCTTCACTTTTCAGCATAATCTCCATTTCTTAGCACACATTTTTCCCATCGCACTGCAAGTTTGAAAATAACCTCCCGGTAGAATTTCGTTCCAGCTGACCAATGGCACAGACACACTGCTTTCTGGACGTTCTCTCGTGTGGGACCCAGCGGGTACAGACTTTTCTATAGCCTAGGGTTTCAGTCATTTCCTGTACTACATTGTGTCCTATTCCAAGATTTACAGTGATTTCAGATACTGTGACACGTCTGTCTTATTTCATGTCATAAAGCCTTTCCACATTGCGTTCAGTGGAGGCAATTCGAGGGCGACCGCTGTGAGACATATCTTGGATGCTTGTGTTTCCCTCTGTGAAATGTTTCACCCACCTCTTAACACTGCTAGCACCCATACACACATCTCCATAAGCAAATTGAAGTCATTGGTGAATTTTAGCAGTGGGGATTTCCTCTTTAATGAGGAACTCAATAACAGCATGTTGATGAAATGAAACTTCAGCACTCACCGTTTTGTTTCTGCTCTGCGTGGTCACGTGACACATGATGGTGACATCATATGACCTCTATATGAAGTGCAAAGGATGCATATTAAGGTGATATATTTATATTTTCTCTGTCTATAAATCCAGATTTAAAAAAATTTTTCCTCACGACTTTCAATATGACCCTCGTATTCAGCCTGTTTTACAAGGATCACACAGAATGGGGAAGCTTGATTGCGCAGTCCCCACTGGCGTTGTACCCTTCAAGATGATGATGATGATGTAGTCACCAAGGATATTAATCATTTAGTGAGTCTGTCTGCTTTGTGAAATCCTCATTAACATTCTCTCTCTCCCCTCTTGTTATGTTGGCTGTTCTATTTTGTTCCAAGCTACAAGCAGGATGCAGTGTGTTGGGCCAGAACACAGCCCAACAACCCCAAGAAAACATGTTCCAGGTCTTCCAGACTATGGCTGGCGTGTTCCAATGACCTACAAATGTAGTGTTAAATGTACTCCATTTTCCAAGCCTCGGCTGAATCAGATTCCTCAGTATTTTGGACTTGGCCTTAGGTCAGTATATTATCAGTCTATAGTTCAGTTTCTTTAGTTTCAAACATTTAAAAAAATTTGTTTAAGTTGCAGGCTGCTTTGTTTCCTTCAAATAATTAATCTTACAATTAGCACAATCAGACTGAGCAGCAGACACTTAAACGGAGTGATCACAAGACATAAATACCTTTGCTGCAATAGTGAAGGTAAGGAGTCTATGCAACACCATAAGCCCTATGCTAGAAGATGTTTGGAAACTACATGTGTCATCATATCCATTACCACAATGCTGAAAGTGACCTGCCATTGCATTTTACCCGACACAAGAGGGGAAAAATAGAAAACTTGTAAACTCAGGGAAAAAAAAAAAGATGTGCTTTGAACAGTAATATTTTTCTTTTAAGTTCAGCATTATTGCTGTTTTATAGCTTTCCCTTTTTGATTTGGGTGTCTGAGTGGCGAAGTGGTTAGTGCACTGGTCTCTCATGGCGAAGGTCGGGGGTTCGAATCCGGCCGGCGGCACCCCAGTCACCCAGCTGTAGAAATGGGTACCCGACTTCTTCTGGAGTTGGGGAAGTAAAAGGCAGCCAGGCGTGATACTGACCATATCACCCTCTAGTGTGCTGACAGGTCAAGGAAAATATGGGCACTAACACCATATCCCTATGTGCCTCTAAGGCATGACAGGGTTACCTTTACTTTACTTTACCTTTTTGATTTAGACACCCACTTGTGCTTGTGCCAATTTTTTTAATCCGTTCACATAGATATACAAAATTCTGGCTGCGGAAAAAAAGACAAGGGAGACGTCCGTTTATTGATCATCTCAATCAAATGAAGCACAAACCTATTTATGGTAGGTGCCTTTTTAGTTTTGTACATATGTATGTACATATATATGAGGTATACATAATAATGTAAGCTTCCTGTTTTTCTTGCCTGTTGACTTATTTGTTATTGACTTATTTGTTAGATTTAATTGGAAGAGGTGGAGAGTTAGAGTTTTGAATATCTTTGATCATTACTAACTAATAATGGAGATACAATGAGGGAAATTAAAAGGAGGACATCTATCGCTCTTCAAAAAGTAAATCTAAAGAAGCTGTGGAGAGGAACAGACAGAACTACACAAGGGATTTTTAAGGGCATGCATCTTTCCCGTCACAACATATGCCTGTGAGACCTGGACACGTAACAAAACAACTGAGAAACACATAAATGCCTTTGAATGTAAATACTACAGAAGAGTTCTTCACATATCATGGACACAGAAAAGAACAGTATATCCATACTACAAGAACTTAATATTGAATAAAGCTGGCTAGTAAAGAGGATTTAAACAGAGAAAACTTAAATAATTTGGACACATTAAATGTCATGATAATTTAGAGAAGACCATCTTGGATGGGTACATAATGGGAAAAAGAAAGAGAGGAAGACCAAGGCAAAGATGGCTGCAAGACATCATTGATAATCTGCAAATGGATGCATCAGCAGCAGGCCATCTTGCTTACAACCAAAAGGCTTACAGGAGAGCTGTTAGGGAGGCAAAGTTCTGCAAGGGACATGCAAATGACTGACTGACTGATGTTAAATTTTTATTGAGGACTGTTCACTTTTCATGAGAGAAATTTTTTAGATTTTTTTTTTTCAGTCAACTGCTTATCGTTTTATGTGCACCATTTTTTGTTTACATATCAGCTGTTTTGTACTTACACCCTTTGATGCTGCATTATCATGAAGGGCTAATCATGTGTTTACTTAGAAACTATTTTCTGCACAAAGCAGCCTCCAACTTATAATAAGTATCCAGTGATCAGTAAAGAAACGAGACAATAAAGTAACATACACTAGTAATCTGATTAGTCATTCCAGTAAAATTCTGTTAAAAATCATTATGGGTAGACTTCAAAAGAAAATAGAAGGAGAAATCAATATGGTCCAACTGGTTTTAGACAAAGAAGTGGAACAAGAGATCATATTTTCAACATAAGATTAATAATAGAGAAATGCAGAAAATTTAATGTGAATCTCTCTCTCTCTCTATATATATATATATATATATATATATATCTTTTATAGACTATTCAAAAGCATTTGATTAATGTACAACACCAGAAACTTTGGGTAATAATGGAAAAAACGGGATTTCCAATGCATGTGACACAATTAATATCACTGCTGTATCTAGGCCATTAGGCAGCAGTAAGAATAAATGGTGAAACAACAACTTGGTTTGACATAAAACAAGGGGTCCCTCAGGGTTGCATATTGTCGCCTTACTTATTTAACTTGTATACTGAAAATATAAGAGGAATGTTAGAGAAGATGTAGACAAAGAGTATTACGATGCCATAACAGTTGGAGGTTATGAAATACCAGAAATTAGATATGTTGATGACACAGTATTACTGTCCACAACACAAAAAAGAATGGAAAAACTAATTATGTCAGTCCGTAAGAGCAGTAATGCAAAGAAAACTAAATTAATGACAACTGACAAAACAAATAAGGCAACTGAAATATATATCAATGAGGAAAAATTGGAAGAGGTGGAGAGTTTTGAATATCTTAGCTCATTACTAACTAATAATGAAGATACAATGAGGGATGTTAAAAAGTGGACATCTATCACTCTTCAAAAAATAAAACAACAAAAGAAGCTGTGGAGAGGAACAGACAGAACTACAAAATTAAGATTTTTAAGGGCATGCAACTTTCTCATCTCAACATATGCCTGTGAGACCTGGACACTTAACAAAACAATTGAGAAACACATAAATGCCCTTGAATGTAAATGCTACAAAAGAGTCCTTCAAATATCATGGACACAAAAAAGAACAAATATATCCATACTACAAGCGCTTAATATTGAAGAGGGTTGGCTAGTAAAGAAGATTAAACAGAAAATGTAAATAATTTGAACATATTGAACATGATAATTTAGAGAAGACCATCTTGGAAGGGTACATAATAGGAAAAAGAAAGAGAGGAAAACTAAGGCTAAGATGGCTGCATGACATTGTTGATGATCTGTGAATGGATACATCAGCAGCAGGGCATCTTGCTTACAACCAAAAGGCCTGCAGGAAAGCTGTTAGGGAAGCAAAGTTCTGCAAGGGACATGCAAATGACTGACTGACTGACTGACACTAATAACTGTACTTGCAGTTTAAAACCTGGATATTAATCAAGAAGCAAGAATAAAAAGTATCAGAACACTTCATTATTGAGAAATAGAATAAGATGTGCAGGTTTCCACTGATAATTATCAGTGATTATAATCAATTACCTAAATCTTTTGAGGATGGCTAGAACATGTTAGACAAACGCATGACCTGCAGATCGACAAGAAGAAGAAAAAACTGATAAATAAAGCTGAAAGATCTGAGAGAACTTAATCAAGAAAAGAAAAAGGTCAAAGATTTTGTTGAGAAAATACTATGACAGATATTTTTAACATGTTATGAGGGTAAAGCTTGATCAGCAGGAATATTTGCCATAAGACCACACCAGAATCCAGGGGTGGTACATTAGAGATTCTTTCCTGGGAAAGACATTCACTCTAATGAAGTGAAACAAGCCAGAACTTAAAAAAAAAAATGGGTAGAAGTGAGATAACATGCACCTTTCTTTAAGTGCCTACAGTATGAGTAGTAAATGAAAAATAAATGGTCAGTGACTCAACATGAAAATTGTAGAGATATATGTGTGAATGATTGTGGAAATTATAAGTGACTTGATATTTCGGAAAAAATAAATTAAAAGCTGGAAAATAAGTGTGACTGAAGCTAGGATATCTTATTGAATGGAAAAAATGTTACAGATCTTTGACATAATAAAATAATAAATCATAAAGTTACAAGAAAAGGAAGAAAACTGGAGCTAAAGAAAAGTGGCAGAATATGAAAAGAGCAGCAGCTATGTAATTAGTTTTATAGGATGACTAATGTTTTATCATTCACAGCATACTTCTCTAGTCTTGTGTCTGCTTTTCAGGTTGTCCCTTAGGTGGTATAGGAAGTGGGACAATTGGCCGGGGCTACAGAGGCGAGTTCTGTAGATTTCAGATGGTTCCTGGCATTTACCATTATCATGTTGTAGATGCTGACCAGGTAAGGAAGTGGAAGCCTACATGCTGCAGGCAGCTTAGCAGTGGAGAGTCTTATTGTTAGTTCAGTCAAGCTTTTTGTTTGTTTTTTTTTTAAAACTTTTTTAAAAACTTCTGTGAGGGGTAAGTCTGTAATAGCTTTTTTCTTTTGGCTTTGTACTGAGCATCCTATTTTAGAAGGCAGCCCCTTATATTATTACTTGCTGTTTTGAACAGAACAACCTTTTCCAAAGTAGAGGTGACTACAGTCATAATTACCTTAGTATATTTGCGCATGGCCAGCAGGGCCAGTGTGCCTAAGCTGACCAAGATTATATCACAGTGCTTTTGAAAAGTTTCTTACTTCAGTCTGGCCAGCAGGGTAGGATCAACATATTTCTTGTAATCAGAAAATTAGCCTGCTCATAATCCCACTTTTCAGTCCACTGTAGGATTCATGGGAAAGCCACCATAGGTTAGTCTCAATCCAATATGGATTAGGACTGATCTGTTTTTAGAATCCTGTCTCTGACCAATAACTCATTTGGCACTTACATGAAGGTCATCAACCAAGTAATTGATCAGTGCAAGCAAATTTTCATATTTTTTTAAAAACTGGGTTTCAAGTAGTTCATATCTTCTTATATCTTATATCCTTCCTATGCCGTTAAACGTCACATAGGGCTCACTGGGTAGTTCACCAATTTTTCATGTCTTGCGGTGAGTCTTTCAACCTCATCAAGGGATTTTAAGCCTGTTAATTTGGCCTCTCTTAACAATGTCCTCTTCAGAGTTTCACACGGTCTGCCACTTTTTCTTCGGCCTGTTGTGTTCCACTCTATAGCTTGTTTTGGGATTCTCTGACTGTTTCTTCTCATCAGGTGACCAACATGTCCATCTCCTTTTCCTGATCACCCAGGAGACTGGTTGTTGTTCAGTCATCTGTCTTATCTCTACATTTTTCTTGAATTCTTCCACTTGGCATCAAGTAGAACAGTAGTTCATAGCAACTTCAGAATTGCAAATCATTTCAGATATTGTAGTTATAGTTTTGCCCAGCTTGGTGTAAAATGTGCCATATCTAACTCAGATGTGTTTTATTTGTTGTGGAGTAAATCTAGGAACCATGTGGACAGTCGAGTTATAAAGGCCGGCGAGCCAGAAAGGCTAAGGCTAGTAATCAGTGTAGCCCAGATGGCATTATAGTCTGATCTTCTTGGGTTCGCTCTGGGAATTCAAGCAGACCATTGGTTTTCTTCATCTAACGTGGTACCTATGTTTCAAGATGTTCATCTTGATGTTGCCTGCAAAGAGCTCATGTTTGTAGTACAAGGGAGATGAGAGTTTAGAAAATTTGTGCTGATTCTTCAGTAAATCCAGAATGACTGTCATAAATCACATGATCTTCAGTTATAAAAGTTACTGTTAAAACCATTTTTTTATTATTATCACATGATCTTCAATTATAAAAGTTACTATTAAAACAATTTTTTTTTTCATTATTTATCACCAGTTCATTGTGTGCATTAGAAAGGCAGTGAGACGGTATATCAGAAAGTTTTGTGCTGTGTGCCGCGTAAAAGGAAAAGACATCTCAGAGCTTGGGACTGGACATTTCCACCGGAGAATGGATTGTACCATGCACTTTACCCACGTGCTTGGAGTGTTTACACCATCCCAGAATTCCATGTGACACTCATCTGTAGACAGATATCACCTATTTTTCCACATGAGTATTTGGTAAGCAGGCAATTAAAAATATGTGTTGTATTTATTTTGATCCAACCAATATTTAGTGTATGGCACATTTAGAGAGAAATGATTTATTGATTATTATTATTATTATCAGATTTCTGGTGATAATTGATTTATTTCTGATGTTTGTTGAACTGATTGTATATACTTTCATGAAGTTGCTTTTTTTGCTTGTATCTGAAAAAATAAATAGGAGACCAGTTTACCAGCAGCTGCATTTATATGGGAGGTGAGGAATGAAAGTAGTGAGGAGCTTCAGGTGAGCATCTGCCTGACATTCAAAAACGGTCAAGGCACAAAGAATGATCGTGCAGGTGGAGTCTGGTGCGAGGGATTCAAGGTGGACTGTGATGGAGATGATGAAGCCAAAGGAGTGGTCATACATCAGCAGTTCAAGGGCATGAAGTGCTCTTATGGTGTTGCAGCAAAGGCTACAGTGAGTATGATTTATTAATTTAAGGTATCTCATGTAAGGTCATAAGCAGTGTCAGATTAAAAATAAAAGTCCTTTATTCTGCATTCAGTTTCATAATATACAGCTATCTGGATAAGGAGATGGTCATCTCTGTGAGTTCCATAAGCTGCAGGAATTATGCATGTATTCTCAGAAACTTTCCTTATATACTCAACATTGGTTTTATCCATTTATTTTAGGAGGATGTTGCAGTCAGTATAAAGAGGGAGTTTGATCCTAGAGGCACAGGCTTGGAACTCTGGCAATCCTTGTGGAACAATGGACATTTAGATACAGAAATAAAAGCAGGTATGTTTTATTATAATAATTTGTTCATTGTATTTTTTGGAGTCTTCCACTTTCTCCGATGATCATCCTTTTTAAGATGGATCATAAGAGTGAGAAAAGCAGCATTTTGTATCTCATTTGAAATAAAATGTTTCAGATGCAACAGAAACTTTCATTCAGAAATTTTGTTGTTGGTGTTGTGACCTCATCCAACCACAGACTTGATGTTCTTGGCAGCTGATGCCCTGATGAAGCTCTCGAAACAAGGACATCATAGCAGCAGTAGCTTTTCTTTAATGCTTAGAGTGGATCTAAGAAGCTCCACCAGGTGAGGGATGCATTGGCTGGGCTGTAATACCACAAAGTACTCTTTGAATGTAGGGTATTGTCTGAACTATCACTGATCTAATGATGGCATCAATTCCCAGATCTCAGGTCAGTCATCTTTACTTCTGCCTTCATGAATAGGTCATTAATATGATCCAGTATATAGCATATTATCTTTAAAGGATGTTGTGTGTAAAGTTTGACTAGAATATCAGTGTAGCATTTTCATAGTTAAATTTTGCTGCATATTTTTTAGCAGATTCCAACTTTTGTGCATCTGTTTCAGCTGAAGCAACTCAGCACACCAAATAGCCATTTTGCTTGTCTCATAGCTCCTAATTATCCAAAGGATAATGGCTTGAAATACAGAGAGGGAAGGAGAAATATCTAAAAATAAATCAACAAGAAATACAAAAGAATATAAGAACATTTGTAAGAGAATGAAATTCAAACCCAGTATTCCATAATGTGTTCTGCCGCTTAGTGTGAAGATGGCAGTGCAGTAATTATTTGATCTGTGATGTGTCACTTGGGGAAGAAGGTTGGAATGTCAGATATTCTTTTGTGATATTGCTTCTGTATTTATCTACAAACTGTGGATTTTGAGTTCTCCACCTTCCTTGTTTATGTTTCCATCCCTCTACTCCACACTATCACCAGATTTCTTCCAGTCTGTCACCACACCGCAAGAAGTACATTATTCTGGAAATAAATTTAACATCTTAGGGTTATCATTTGAGACAGATGATTATGAAAATCTGAACTTTGTGGAAGAAAACGTATAATCAGCAACCAGTATTTGACAGAAACCATTAGTAGACAAAATGCTTCAGTAGATGTTGGGGTATGTGGCAGACCATGTATGACCATGTATGAGACTGTACTGAATGTGATGGTGCCAGATTCTGATTTCAGAATTTCTGAATTTCAGATTATTATGAATTTGATATTTGTGCACTTAGATTGAAAGAACTCTAATGATCATTTCTGTGGTAAACACTGTCAAGCTGTGTTTCTGAAGGCTTGCAGACACTGGAATGCAAAAGATAAACATGCAACATTCTTCCCTTTGTTTAAGTTTCTTGTGGAGCGCAGTTGAATTTCCTTTTTTTTTTTCAGGAAATGCTAGTGCAGTTTATTCAAGGCCATCACTCATTTTTTTCCTATTGTTTTTCCTCATAGATGCTCAGTAATGAAGTTGAAGTCTTTTTTTCCTCCTTTCAGATCCTTCCCCACCTACTAGCAGAGGACAAGAGGTTGCTTGTGCTGTTTGTGCAAGTCAGACAGTACCATCAAACTCACAGTGCATTTATGAGTTTGCTGTGAGCTGGGACATGCCCTATATACAGTTTGCAGCTAAAGAAGCTACATACACTAGGTAAAAATAAACTGAACCATATCCAATCTATGGTTTTTGTGTGTGTGTGTGTAATTATTTAGATACTAATATATAGAATTACAAGAAATTAATGCTTTTTTTAAAACTCTTCCCATGCTGCAGGAAGAAACACGGACGTTCTGTCTGGTGCCGGAGTAAAAGAACGGGTATCGGTGATATAACTGGAAAAGTGAATGAAATACAGCATTTCCATGTTATGTGTACTTATTATGTTTCAAAATAACTAAAAATGTATGAAGATTTAATAAATGCAGAGTTTTAAAAAAAAAAAAAAGAAGTAATATGATGTTTTTAGACAATAATTGTGTCCTACTTACCATCAGCTAAGTCTAGGGTACAGCATGTACCATCTGAGATGCCTAGAACTACCTGTCAGCTACCTGTTGATCTCATCTTATGATTGTATGTGCCTTTCTCCCTAAAATAAATGTCTGAAATAGCCTTTAACTACTCTACTTGGGATACATTCAAGAACAGTGGTATGACCATGTCCGTATCTACATCACCAAAAATTGAAAATTCACAACGATCACTTTGATTTTCTCCCTTGTTACTAGGCACTCTTTAGCCATGATGAACAGGGTAACGGGGCATGCTCACTAAATGTTAACAATCTAAATGTTACACTGGGTTTTTAATGAAACAAAGCATGTAGCGAAATATAGTCACACGACACTATAGACACAAACCAGACGTGACCATTTTTAGTCATTAGGCACGGGAAGAGTTAAAAAGCCAGCATGCAGTTTTGTTCTTGAAAAGTATTTGTACTAACCACATAAGTTGTTTCTGCCTTTTGTTTTTTTTTTCCATAAGTAGAGTATTCCATCAGCAAAATCTTCTGCTGCCATTTTGCTAATACCACATAGATGGCACTCTAAAGTACCAGTTATGAGATATTAGAATTGTAAATTAGGGAGACATTTCAGAGACAGGCATTTACGGTCATTTATATGACACAACCCCTTTTTTTTCCCTTTACTAACTCATGTATCCATATAACTTCCTAATTCAGTTTGTTTTCCTCAAATTGAATAGCTTTCTGGTCAAATGGTAGCCATTTTAATAGCCATAAAATGACTGTACTAGGCATTTTTTGTTGTTCTTGTTTTAAAATCTGTGTTATCATAGATCAGGAACTGTATGATCTTAGATTCATATATTATTTCTTTCATTTGCCTATGCTATCCACCACATGAATAGTTAGCACACTTAAGTCAACATGAAGGCTTGTGTAGTGTGTAAAGCAGTGATTACATTGCAGACATGGAAAAGTATTAAGATCTGAGAGAATCTTCGTGAAAAATGACTGTACAAGAGATTTTTTAGTTGGTAAAGCTTGTACAGTTTTAAGTAAAAATTGTATTTTATTATTTTTTTGCCTATCATTCTTCTTTGTCTTCTTCTGCATTTGAGGTTGTTGGTCACACCAGATCCTGATCCCTGTCGACATGGCAAAGCCCACAGTCCTCTCCAGATCCTGATCCCTGTCGACATGGCAAAGCCTGCAGTCCTCTCCAGATCCTAATCCCTATCAACATGGCAAAGCCCGCAGTCCTCTCCAGATCCTGATCCCTATCAACATGGCAAAGCCTGCAGTCCTCTCCAGATCCTGATCCCTATCAACATGGCAAAGCCCGCAGTCCTCTTCAGATCCTGATCCCTGTCAATATGGCAAAGCCTGCAGTCCTCTTCAGATCCTGATCCCTGTCGACATGACAAAACCCACAGTCCTCCCAGATCCTGATCCCTGTTGACATGGCAAAGCCTGCAGTCCTCTCCAGATCCTGATAGCAGCCCCAAAGCTTTTGCTCCAAGCTTGTGTCCTCTGGCCATGTCTCACACCTCAGGTCTGCATGGTTTGGGCACTCTTGAAGGATATGTTCTAGAGTCTGGACTCCACTGCCACATGGACAGCTTGTCTGTGTGAGACATTTTAAGTTGATGTAGGGGGTTTAGTAGTCTGCAGTGGCCTGTCCTTAGGTGGAAGAGGATGGTTTGCTGATGTCTTTTGTAGTTGGTGTATTGGATCTGGTTCATTGTTGCATTTCAGTTGCTTTTTCCATTCAGATCTGCACTGGTTACGGATTATGGTTTTTGCCTCTTGGTAGTTTACTGGATGATTTGTTTGATCTTGATTGCTGCCAGCTTTGGATAGGCTGTCAGCTATTTCACTGCTAGCTATTCCACATTGGGATGGTACCCATTTTAGGGCCATGGTTGTTGACAGTGTAAGGTGCTTCAGTTCTGTTGTGATTTCCTGTATGTTTTCCTGTGGGTTGTTTGTTGTTTTTAGAGATTCTGTCATATTTAATGGAATATAGTTAGTAATTTTATGTTTAAATCTGGTTCTTTATAATAAGAATAAATTTATGGAGTATGAGGAAGTGGGTTTTTAATAAGAGCTTTTATTGGTGATATATTTTATTATTTTAGGCACTATGCCAGATTGTATGGTACTAGTGGAGCTGCAGCTTCAAAGTTGTGTGGTCATACGCTGAGAAACTATCCATTGTGGGAAGAAAACATCGAGAGGTGGCAGAGTCCAGTTTTACATAGCTCGTGAGTTTCACTAAGTGTTTTATTTGTTCAGCTAATTTTTGTTAAAAAAAAAAAAGGTCAAACCTTGAGCATGTTTTCATGCACAGAATTAGATGTTCAAAGAAATGTAAGACCAGAAAGTCATAGACCTGAGGTTCAGAAATCAGTAATGTAAGGTCACTGAGGTCAGTGTTTGCTAGAAATTTAATATTGTTCTAGTATAAATTGAGGTTCAATATTGTTATATTTAATCTGACCACCAAAGTGTTCTGGTTAATCTTTGGTTTGAAAAAAACGTTTTCCTTCTCATAAACCCTCATTACAGCACAAAAACATAGATGTAAGACATTTATAATATGACAACTGATGGGCAGCATCATATAGTGGTGTTATTTTGAGAAAAGAACGAGTGAATGAAAAAATGGAATAGAACAGCAATATAAACTTAAAAAAAAAAAAAAAGAAGCAGCTTTCACCAATATAGACATTTTAGTACATACCAACTTCAAAAGAAAGAAAAATAACTTGTGAGAGAGGAAGTAAGATATAGAGAGTGTGAGAAATGAGAGGAGTATGCTGTATTTTTACCATTGTATACATAAGATTTGAAATTTTATTCCAGTTGAAATATGTTTGTGATGCTTTTAAAATTCCATTAGTTTGCTACACACTATGTAAGCATGATGTGTATGTTATAAAAGTGACAGTGACATAATTATGTTCAGAATGATATGTAAATAACAAGTCATTTACAATTTGCTGTCTTGACTTTCTGCATTGATAAATGTTTTAAAATATTTGAAACAGCCTTGTTAAATATAATGAAATAACTGCAGCAGAAACATAATGATCCACATGTTCATGGCTGGGGCTTTATTTCCAAAGCTCAGCACTGGATTGGGCGAATCAGAAGCAACATAACTTCTTTGACATTTGGTTCAGTCCTTGCTTCTGTCACCTTTCCATCAGTAAGGATTCATGTCAGTGCTGCCGAGTTTGTGCACCTGTTCTGAGCTCCTCCCTTAAGATAGGAGATCAGAGCACCCATGGACTTGTCAGGGCGTGATGATAATCTTGAAACATTTCAGTATCTCCAGAGCAGAAAAGTGAGAACTGAATTGACTAACAGTTAACCAAAGTAGTTATGTCCCTACATGAAGTACTTTTGGTAAAAGACTGTTATGATACTACAGCTTGACCAACAGGGGTAGAGACTGATGTGTTTGTGGTAGTGGAGTCAGCTGAGAAGCCACTTTCTTGTTTCCATTCACAACACTAATCTCCATGGTCCCTAGACTCTTGAACACATACTGCAGACCTGCACCATATACAGAGACCTCAGAGCCCAGGTATGGCCCCAAGAGAGAAGCAAATTCTGGGGTTTTTAAGACCTGCTGATAACAGGATTCATGGAGGCAGCCCACCTTTCAATTTAGAAAGCTGAGCTTATGGTTTATGGTCTGGATTATTGTTGCATACTGGACATTTCCAAAGGTGCTCACAGCCTCCCTTAATATATCCATCAGTTTCCTGCAGCTGATAGTGCTCGTCCTGTGTTGGTTGACAAGTCATCTTTTGAGTCCAGTATGTCTCTTGTTGCTGGCCATGCCAGTCTGTACTTCCAGCTCTCTCAATCTAAGCAGCGATGTGGATTTACTGGTCTCGAAGTCCTCCACTCTGCTTATGTCTCTTGAGTACATATCAGCTCTATCCAGTGGTTGTCCATCTATGATGATGGCAGAGTCAGCCAACCTATCAGCTCTCTCATTTCCCTGGATGCCTACATGCCCAGGGACATATGTGAGGGTGGCTTTGCGGATCAGTGATTTCTGAAGTGACTCAATCTGCATGCAGAACATGCTTCAATCTTCTGGATCATTTCATAAGCTGAGCCTACGAAACTGAACGCAGAAGAAGAAAGAAGTTTTTATTTTGGAAATAATGAAAGCCACATGCAAATAAATGCCACTGTTCCAATATTTTTTACCATAGCATCCATGAGCTTCAGATTCACCATTAGATTTACAAGAAAAAGGCACATTATTTTTTGTGTGTATAAATACCAGCAGTTGAACCAGCTAAATATTAAGTAAAGCTTGCTTTTTTTGTGTGTATGTAATAAGCTGTCTGCCATCCTGGTACAAGTCTGCCATCTTCAATGAGCTCTACTACATTAGTGATGGAGGCACTATTTGGATAGATGCTCAGAAGGGAAGTGTTGTTGAATCACATCACCACACTGTGCAGGAATATGGGAGATTTGCTTATCTTGAAGGTTGTGAAGTGTTTTCTTGTTCAGTTCATTCAGTTTCTTTTATCTTTTAAGCTGTTTATGGTCACATTCAAGAAAGTTTCTCCATTTGAGCTTGTATCAGTTATGTTAGAGAATGTTTTTATGATACTGTAACTATAAATTCTGAGTGCACTTTCTTTTTCTGCATTTGGTGTGCCCAGGCAGAAAATGTGAAATTTAAATTTAAATGTCAAATGAAAAAGCTTGACAGTAACAAGAAGATAATGTTGAACTGTTACTATAAGAAGCTCAAGGCTTCTTTATTTTGCATTTATGTTACTTTCACAGCTTTATGGCAGCCACCCTGTACATTTGTTCATGCACATTTGGATATTAATATATGATATATTAGAATACATGCTGATACTCTAGAGTGAGACATTTTTCTACATCATCACCAAAACTATAATTTAAAGTGCAGGAAACAAAGAAAGAAGGTCTGGTTGGCTGAACATATTGTTGTTGAGGTCATGTTTAAGAAGGGGGCTGAACATGTTGTTGCTAAGGTCATGTTTAACACTTTGTGGACCACAGTTATTTACCCTGAAAAACCCCCAGTTTCCAGCCATTTTTCTGAAAAATGAACTTTTTTGAGTGGACTTAGAAAAACATGCATATCTCTACTCGCCATTGAGATAAATTAATCCAGGTTGGTAGACAGACTCCCAAGACCCTGTAGTACTTCTTGAGTGTGTGATATCTTGTGAAACAATTATCTGAATGCAATGGAACTTGACAACTTTGACAAAAAAAATTTGTTTCACTCTTTTTCTCATTGACCAAGCACACTTTGCACTTCCTAGATGATGCTTTTTTTAGTGCCTTGATCCTCAGTATTCACCAGAACATGATTCTTTACTATTCCAGACAATCACTGTTGTGCATTGTTGATATCATGCGAACAAGTCTTTCGTCTTTCCTTCATCAGTCGAAAGCTGCTGCTTCGGTTTATACAACTCTTGAAATTTAGGCAAAAAATAATCCAGCAGAGGTTTTATTTTGCTAATTCTACTTGTTTCTGGAAATGTCTGAGAGTTGTCAGAGAAATGCAGAAGTGTCACAAGATGCTCAAATTTAGCTCTGCTCATTGTTTTTGAAAATATTGGTGTTTCCAGAAGAGGGTCTGTTGTCCAGTAATCTTTCCAGTGTAGCTTCCTAGTCTGGCCATCAAAATGATCAATCCAAAGAATTTGTTCATGTCTGAATGTGTTATATTTTCAGACAAAAAGGCAGTAGTTTGTTCATATGTTGTGTCTGTGCACAGTATAAATTTTCATGATGAGGTAACAGTTTAAAAAAAATCATTGCCAAATACTGAAAATTTCCTCCATGCTGTCTGGTTTGTTTACATTCACTGAAACACCAGAATTTCCTATAAATTCTTCAAGAACTGGTGTAGAATCAATGTTACTCCACACACCTATATCACTGCTAACTATTTCACATAAAAAATGTGAAATACTTAATGTTGAAGCATCATATCCTGACATTGAATCACAATAACACTGTCACTTGAATTTTCACTTCTGACACAGCAACACTGTGCCTAGTTATCGTATTTTTAATCCGATCACCGTCTTTGAAACACATCAATTTCATTACTAGAATCATTAAACAGTGATTTTTATTCATCACTAGGGTAGTCTGACAAAAAAATTCAGGGCAAATTTCGTTGTACAATTGCAGTATTTTCGAGTGTAACGTGCTCCGCCATTTGCACAAAATGTCGACTTGGCGAGATCTCGTAAACATGTGTTTCGGATAACTAATACCGCGAGATTTCTACTTTTTTTAAAGTTACGAAGATTAAAAACAATATTTTATTATATTAACTTTGCAGTAAAAATACAGACAACCAAAAATTATTTTAAATAACACACTAGAAACAGTTTAAATAAGACGACCATCGAAAACGGCAAATCCGCCTTTCGGCCAACAACACACGGAAACCGGAAAAACGGATTTCCCCGTCTTTGGCCCAGAAAGTGTTAAGAAGGGTTCTGTTTGTTTGTTAGTTGTGTTTTTAGTCCATGGACTTTTGGAGTCTTTCTCAGTGTTGAAAGATATTCACAGCAGAATTTTGTCCAACCATAAATAGGTGAAAATGACCAAATTGAAATCAGTACCATTTCCCAGGTTGATGGTAACTGGTTCTGGTTGCATCCCTGTTTGGCTTCAGAATTTATGTACTGTGTTGAGATCTTCCTTTCAAGGAGGGGTTGGTGTACTTGTGGACTTGTCTGGAGTGCAAAGAGGATAATCTTTAAAAAAAAAAAGAATTTGTATCATTTCTTTTGGGGGAAAAGCACAGAATTTACACTATTCTGACAAATTTAAAGAACTTTCTTGCACTGCTGCAATGCCTACATGTCATAGTGAACTTATCTTTGCTTTTAACAAGTATATTTTCCCTAATAATAACCAGTACCTCTAAAAAAATCTATAACATTAGATGTAAAAAAAATAGTGATGTAAAGATTAACATGGAAAAGGCAGACAATATTGACAGTAAGCGAAACACTGAAGATAGTTAAAGATAGTAAAATCAAGATTGAAGACCTTCCAGGAGATTCACTGTCACACTTTTCTCTAATGCAGGTCAAGAGTACAGAATGTTCAACACTTACGATGTCCATCATTATTCTTCCTTTGCTTTGCTTATGCTGTGGCCTCAGCTTCAGCTTTCATTGCAGTATGATTATGGTATGTTTGTAAATGACTGACAAAATTTTTCAGTGTATGATATGTGTTTTTGTGTGGGTGAGGGAGGGAGGGAGTGAGCTAGCGAGCAAGTGAGTCATCCATGATCTGTTATTTCACCCAAAAGGCATGGGTTTTGACTTTCTACTGCCACTCTGATGACACATGAGCGCTAGAGGTAAAAGTGAGACTCTGCCTGCAGGGTGAGACACACTGGATTGTGTGTATGCACAGCATATATGGATGGCAGTGAATTAAGTGATGACAGGATATAAAGTGGAGGTCAGACCCACAAATAAGAGACCACATCTGAAGTGAAAAGTGAACTAATGGAAAATATTTGAGCTGTGCTGTTTATACACTGTATTTTATACCATATAAGATGCACTTTTTTCCCCAAAAAACTCTTCCAAAACTCACCGTGCATCCTACCCCCTGATGGTTAGGTTTAGGTAGGTCTTGGGGTAGAGGTTACCAACACTACAGTAACACCTAAACACACTTATTCCATTTAACTGGATTGTAAACATCAAACAGGTATATTGCTTACCTTATTTACTATAATAATCAGTTAAAATTAGAAACAGAGCATTCAGTGAATATTGTTGCTGTTAACCGCTGGATGTTACTGTTTAACTTTATGATGCATTCAGGGATGCTACCAATAAACACAGGCCTGTAGGAGCCTAGACTATACCTTGTTTTTCCAAACAGCTTATGTCACAAGTCATAACATCTGGAAGGAAGCAAGCATGGTACCACTGCTAAAGCCAGGGAAAAACAGTGATACTGCCTCCAACTACGGGCCAATCAGTCTCACTAGCTGCTTATGCAAAACGATGGAACGCATCATTGACCTGAGGCTAAAATGGTACCTAGAAAGTGAAAACCTTCTCGTTCCACAACAAGCAGGATTTAGGCAGTACAACAGTACGGAAGATCAAGTGATCTATCTCTCTCAAGAGATTGAGGATGCATTCCAAGAGAAAAACCTTGTACTAGCAGCATGGATAGACCTGAAGAAAGCCTTTGATAAAGTATGGAAAAAAGGTCTGCTGTGGAAACTAAGAAACTGCAATGTGAATGGAAGACTGTACAACTAGATAAAGTCCTATTTACACAATAGAAGAGCTAGAGTAGTAATGGATGGACACAAAAGCCAGAAAGTACTTCTGCGACACGGTGTACCGCGAGGAGGAGTCCTTTCGCCTACACTATTCCTTTTATTCATTAATGACCTGGTCAAGGAACTTCCCTGTGGAATCAAAGTGGCACTGTATGCAGATGATCTGGTCATGTGGTGTACAGATGAATATGCGACAGTTGCTACACAGAGACTCCAAAGAGCAGCAGACATCTTGACATCATGGACAAACAAATGGTGTGTAAGTACAAACACAGAGAAATTGAATACCACTCTGTTCACTCTCTCATCTAAACAGAAAGCAGGTAAGATCTTTGTAAATGAAATATCCTTAAGGATGGACAACCAACCCACTTACTTAGGAGTGACTCTTGACTCAAAACTGACGTGGAAGCAACACATCAACAGTGCAGAAGCAAAAGCCAGAAGAAAACTAGCCATAATCTAGACAAGGTTCAAAATCAGTCACTATGGATTATCACAGGTGCCATGAGGTCCACACCAATAGTAGAAATGCAGAAAATAGTTGGTGTTCAAGCACTAAAGGAACGTAGAGACACAAAGGTCATGACCGTGGGAGAGAAATTCCTCAGCTCTATAAGCCATCCCCTGAAGGAGAGATTCAATAACTTGGCACTGCGATGGCTTAAAAAGAAGCAGCTTCATTCATCAGGCCAAGCGTATGCATAAGCTGATACCTGACCTTCCAGCTGTAGTCACTCCATTATCATCTGTACCAGAGCATACACCATGGAAAGAAGCAGATTATACACAAATAACTATTCAGACTGAAGTGAAAGGTGTGCAGAATGGTGAGATTCAGAGTGGTCTTGTAAGATCAACAGCCACACTTAGTGTTCTAGATGATAAATATCCATGTGACACATGGATACGTGTGTATACAGATGGATCTGCACATAATGCCATAAAGAATGGAGGGGCAGGAGCACATATTGAATATCCAAACAACACCACTGACAAGATTTCCATACCCACTGGAAAGTACTGCAACAACTATGATGCAGAAGTTAGGGCAATTAGTGCTGCAGTTGAAAAACTATCAGACTCCAGAATTGATACATGTCTCATAGTAATTCTCACAGATGCAAGATCAGTACTAGAAGCTCTTCCGTGCAACAAACTACCAGACCTTAAGGATGCCTTGTCAAAAATTGGCTTACAACATGGGGTCACTTTGCAGTGGATTCCCTCCCACAGTGGGATACCAGGCAATGAGAAAGCTGACCGTCTAGCCAAAGATGGCACTGAAATGGAGCAACCAGACATACCAATCACTTATAATCAGAAGAAAAGCATGATAAAAACCTACAAGAAGCCACAAACACCACCACATGATGACTATCACATGCTAAACAGAAAGGAACAAGTCACCATCTTCCGTCTCCAAACAGGACACAGCAGACTTCGTAGTCATATGTATACAAAGTTTAAGGTTGGTACTACTAATCTATGTACATGTGCCTAGGTGCCCCAGACTGTGAAACATATCCTCCAGAACTGCACCAGCTATGAGACACTGAGAAATAATTACTGGCCAGTGAAACCACTAAAGAAGATAAGCTCTATGGTTCCATACATGAATTACAAAAAACAGTGAAATTTATCCAAGAGACAGGACTGCAGATATAGACAGACAATGTGAACGAAGAAGAAGAAGAAGAAGAAGACAAGTCATTAAAAAAAAAAAAATTAACCTACATGTAATTCAAGTATTGGTATAAACCACACTCACATTATAAGGTTGCGTGAGTAATAGATGCATAGGCCTGTACAGCTTTGATAGTACTGTAGTTTGTGAGCTAGTTGATAAACCCCAAGCAAGTTAACCCTTACAAGTTAGATATGAGTGTTTATATACCACTATTTATAATGTTAGTTGCATGTTTTATATAAGATGTTCAGAAGGAGAGTATCTGGTAGCATACAATCTTGGACAAAAACCTCATTGAGCGGAAGGCTTATTCCATGGAAAATGTGGGTCTTTAGTGGTTTTTTTTCTCAAAATTATTATTTGCCAAATTATAGATACCAGTGCATCTTATATGGTGGGGAAATATGGTGTGCTAAAAATATTAAAAGACATTACTGCACAGTGAAAGCCACATTTAGAGCAAGCTGAAAGGCAGAAAGTATGAGTAGAACAATAATCAGACATCATGATATGTGCATGTAAAAGAGAAACTTGTGGCAGAAACTTGTACAGAAATACTACAACTGTAAGGTCCTGAATTGAAGATTGTATTGTTGACAGACTGAGGTTGCTTAGCAATGAAGAATATCATCTCTTGGTTGGCAGCCAAAATACTAGAACATTAGCCATCATTATTACAACATTATTTTATATCAGAAAGCAAGTCTTATATGTATAGCTTTTTCATGAAGTTTATGCACAGCATCATATATTAAACCATGCAGTATTCTTCGTGCTCTTCCTCCTCCTCCTTTCTGAGCTATTAAGGCTCATTGCCATTAAGTTCACCTCTATTACTCTCTTTTCCTATTAATTCTCCTCTCCAGTTGGTGACACCAATTTCCCTTATATCCTCTTCTATATTGTCTCTCCATCTCTGTCTTAGTCTTGTTTCCTTCATTTCTTGCACATACATCATTTTCATTTGTCTATTCTCTTCCATTCTTTCTACAGTGTAATCTGTTCAGTTTCAAGATGTTTGTAATCCACTGTGATTTAAATAAGTTCAGTGTTCTTTCTAGCTCTCCATTCCCTACAGTTGGTGTCCAAAGGATCTTATGCTTAAAGACCTGCAGTTGTATAACAGTATTACAGTTGAAATAGATTGTATAGTGGCTGTTGATTTCATTCTGTTATAATTAAGTTTTCTCTTTCTGTTTCTGACTATTGTTCTAAAACAGAATAAACAATCAGTAGCTCAGCAGTTTTTTTTTCCACTGTACTTTAGAAAATCCTCAATGCATGCAGTTTGGTCCAGTTCATATGGCTTACTGTCAGATAGCTGGATCAAGGACCAGTAATATGAGAAATAACTAGTTAATAGTGTCATGATCAGATGTTGAAATGAATTTATAGAGGGAATATACTGATAACTTGTAGTTGTTATTTTATGTTCACTGATTCTGATGCTGAACTAATGTTATGCATGGTTTAGGAGACACAGTTACTGCAGAAGACACAGAGAGGGTGATGTTTCTCATGGCTGGAGAAGTTGGTATCAGGAAGGTGGCCAACTGCGTTCCTCATGATATTGGAGATCCTGGTAACCTTAGATTTCTCAGACAAATAATGTTATTTTAGGCCATGCCATATTTTCTTATAATAATTTGTATATAACGATCTAATTCATTCATGTAATTTATGATTTTTGTCCAGGTAATCAAGCTTATTACATTAAATACTAATTCATTTGGTGATTTAATTTGAAACTCAGGTTAAAGATTAAAGAAAAAAATTATGTCCTTAATTAAATTGGGAGTATCAAGATAATGAAGTATGGCTAGTTGCAAACCTCTCCTGTATCCGGGCACTGCTCTCTGACCCGGGGGGGGGGGGGGTGTGTGGGATAAGAATGAAGAGTTTTCACAAAGTGATGAAGCTTTGCTGAGAGGTCATCTTCTCAGATTCACTCTGGGAATTAACCAAAATCTTCACTTCTTCATCAACACCAAAAATACTGTCCTGTGTCTCAGCCACTACATCAGCTGCCCAAAGATCTTCAAATTCCCAGTGGCAGGTTGTGGCAAAAGCTGATACTTCTTGTGAATTGGGGTGTTGTTCTGTTTCATTGTCATTTCAAGCAAGTGTGGTTAATTCACTTTCAGTGGAATATTTACATTCTTCTTCTTCCTCAGCTTTCTGAGTCAGTAAGGCTGATTGCTGCAGATGAAGTTTGTCTCCATTCCTCCATATTAGAAATAATTACATGACGTACATTAAATTGTTTTTCAGCTCTCATTTATTGGGTTTTTAATAAGCTTTAAATTATTTTTCATGCATTTCTGTTAAAACTTAATGTCTACCATGAGAGGCCTTAGATTAGTTATATATAATTTTTATAGTATCACAGACTAGACTTAAAAAAAAAGAAAGTTTTATTCTTAAATGGAACACACAGTTGTAACAATCTGTAACAAATTATTTGATATCACAGCTTTACTGCAGTGGCTTTGTGTATATTAACATTAACATTTTTATTTGTATATATTTATTCCTAATAACTGTTTAGTATTATAATATCACAGAATGATTTCTTTGATGGGCCATTTCATCTTATTCTTCAGCATTACAAGTCTTTTTTTTTTCACCTCTCAGTTTTTGTTTAAAGTTTCCATGTACTGTGGTGGCCCTTTTGTCTTGGGGAAATTTTGAGGCATCACATGGTGAATTATGAGGGTCTAGATAGCTCAGTGATTAGGAGAAAAGGATGATGGATTGAAATCTCACCAGATACTTTGAGTTTAAAAAAAAAGAATCAAAGGTTTCCGTAGGGGTGTCATGTGCTTGCATGATCTTCAGGGCAGTGAGATTGGATGCAAGTCTCTGAAAATGGCAAAATGTCTGCCTGTGAGGGAAGTATGACAAACACAACCGACATCTGTCAGCGTATAAAGGGATAGGAAATGTTCCCATGAAAATCGTTCACATTTGGGAGCTTCTTTTTGTTTTGTATTCTCTGTGAGTCAGTAAAAGGTTCTTGCTGAGTCTTTTTGTTTGTATGTGTCTGGCACAGAGGATGAACCGTGGAAACGAGTAAATGCCTACAACATTCACCCAACAGACGACTGGAAGGACCTCAACCTCAAATTTGTTCTGCAAGTCTACAGAGACTTCAGTGCAACACATGATATTGACTACCTTAAATTTATGTATCCAAAATGCAGGGTAAGTCATGGTTGACTTTCATGAGAATAGTTCCTTGTCGGATAAATTTTATTTTAACTGTTTGAACTCAGATTATATATGAGCTGAAACATAAGTTCCAAGCTTTCTGCACAGAGAATTAAACCAGCACTTTCTTCTTCTTCTTCATTCGCATTGTCTGTCTATATCTGCAGTCCTGTCTCTTGGAAAAATTTCACTGTTTTTTTGTAACTCATGTGGAACCATAGAGCTTATCTTCTTTAGTGGTTTCACTGCCCAGTAATTATTTCTCAGTGTCTCATAGTTGGTGCAGTTCTGGAGGATATGTTCCACTGTTTGGGGCACCTGGGCACATGTACATAGATTAGTAGTACCAACCTTAAACTTTGTATACATATGACTACGGAGTCGGCTGTGTACTGTTCGGAGACGGAAGATGGTCACTTGCTCCTTTCTGTTTAGCATGTGATAGTCATCATGTGGTGGTGTTTGTGGCTTCTTGTAGGTTTTTATCATGCTTTTCTTCTGATTATAAGTGATTGGTATGTCTGGTTGCTCCATTTCGGTGCCATCTTTGGCTAGACGGTCAGCTTTCTCATTGCCTGGTATCCCACAGTGGGAGGGAATCCACTGCAAAGTGACTCCATGTTGTAAGCCAATTTTTGACAAGGCATCCTTAAGGTCTGGTAGTTTGTTGCACTGAAGAGCTTCCAGTACTGATCTTGCATCTGTGAGATTTACTATGGGACATGTATCAATTCTGGAGTCTGATAGTTTTTCAACTGCAGCAATAATTGCCCTAACTTCTGCATCATAGTTGTTGCAGTATTTTCCAGTGGGTATGGAAATCTTATCAGTGGTGTTGTTTGGACATTCAATATGTGCTCCTACCCCTCCATTCTTTATGGCATTATGTGCAGATCCGTCTGTATACACACGTATCCATGTGTCACATGGATATTTATCATCTAGAACACTAAGTGTGGCTGTTGATCTTACAAGACTGCTTTGCATCTTATTATTCTGCTCACCTTTCACTTCAGTCTGAATAGTTATTTGTGTATAATCTGCTTCTTTCCATGGTGTATGCTCTGGTACAGATGATAATGAAGCGACTACAGTTGGAAGGTCAGGTATCAGCTTACGCATACGCTTGGCCTGATGAATGAAAAACCAGCACTTTGAAATCAATCAGTAGTTTATTGGTTCTGAATTCTGATCAAAAGTTTCATTTTAAATGAAGCACAACAGTTTATACCAGTCAGCTTTGTCTTAGCTATGTGACACAGGTGATTCACATTGTTGATAAAAATGGCTGATCTTGGATAATTGGATAAATTTGTTAATCCAACAAGTGCAGGAATCTGTGTTCCAGAAGGGTAAGGAGTTCTTTGAGTTGTATGTTCAGTATAGTTTAAGAGAATAAAGAAGAATGCCAGGAAGCTAATACAGAGAAGTCATCATCATCAGGTGCTCGATCCTTCATGCAGGCCATTAGCTCAGTTGGTGATTTCCTCACACACCATCTTATTAGACTGTCAAGTATCATTTCTCTCGGTCTTCCCTTGAGCCTTCTTCTCTCTATTTTTCCTGTTATAATATTTTCAATGCCCCCTCTTCTCATTGCATGTCCTATGAAAGTACATTGTTTCTCTCTTATTTTTTTTGACAAGATTTTTTTGTCTCTCCAGCTCTTCTCATACATTATTAGTTATTTTTGCTGTCCAGGGGATTCACAACATTCTTCTAATAAACCACATTTCTACTGCTTCCAATGATTTTTAAAAAGACCTGCCTATTGTCCATGATTTACTTCCATATAACAAGATAGGTTCAGTATAGCATTTTAGGACTCGTTTTCTAACATTCATTGATAAGGATGTGTTGCATAATATGTTTCTCATTCTCTGAAATGCAATCTTTGCTTGGCCTATTCTGTTCCTAATTTCTGTTCTGCATTTCCCATCTGAAGCTATTACTGCTTCTACATATTTGAATTTCTGCACCTGCTTTAGAATAGTTCCATTTAATTTTATACTGCATGCTGGTGGATTCTGTTTCTTAGATATAATCATAGTCTCTGTCTTTTTGATGTTCAAAGTAAGACCTTTCTGTTCACTTTCTTTAATGACTTTATCCAAGAGATTTTGCATGTCTTGTTGGTTTTCAGCTATCCGAAGGTTGTTAATATTGTATTCTATCACTTTTATGCCAGGTTCTGTGATGATTGTTCTTAGAATATTCTCGCTGTACAGAAAAAAAAAGAGTACAGAGAAGTACTGTTGTCTTAAAATACATGGGTGAATCAAATGAAAGTGAATAAAATTTCTTAAAGAACAGATAAAAATCCCTTAGTAGTACTGTCTGTTAGCATCAAGGTCAGTGATGTTAGGATGGCAGATAGCATCACCGTCACTAAACAGCAAACCAATTATAGCACATTTCAAAATGACAACTACATTGCAGACATACTCCAAGGAAGAGGTGCATTCTGTCATCCTATTCTTGTCTGTCAGTTTTGAAGTCCTCAGGCATATTCTGTGAAATATCTGTATGATGATGAGTGCATGGTCAAGGCTTAAGTCTGCCACAAGGTTATGAAGACATAGCAAGGTTACACAGTTCCAACCATCCAACACAAGGTAATGACTCCTGTCAGTATTCAGGTGCACTGGTGGCTGGGAAGTCATGACAAGGAAATTTTCTTACTAGAATTGAGGTGCTAGTTCACAGGTGGTGCAGATGCATTGCAAAGCAAGGGAACTATTTTGAAAAACACGAGGTTATTTTTATAGTACTAAATAAAAGTTGTGTGTAATTCGCACTTTCATTTGATTCATCTTCATACAAGTATGTCATGAAAAAAATAATTGGGAGCTCAAGTACACTCCATAAACAGCTTTCTTATTTCAACTCTTTACCATCAGTATGAACACGTCATCATTACTTGCTATGCTGGGCAGCGTGGGTGCTCATACTCCTCCACAGATCTCGGTCCTTGACATTTCTAAGCAATTATTGCTGATTTCTTTCCATGCCACTGTGTCAGGCCTTTTAACATCTGTTCCCTCGGTCGTCCTCTGCTTCTCCTGCCTTCTGTTGTGATGTTTTCCAGTTTCTCTCTCCTCTTCATATGTGCCAAGAGAATGATGATCAGTTTTTTCCTTATCTTTTTTATTATTCAGAGTTTTTCATTAGCTTGTCTCAAACACTGCTCATTAGTTATCTTGGTTGTCTATGGGATCTGCATCATTCTTTTCAGGAACCACATCGTTGTTGCTTCAATGATTTACTCATCTGTCTGCCTATAGTCCATGGTTCACATGTGTATAGCAAAATAGATTCAATGTATACTTTCTTTCTTACATTCAGTGACAGTGACTTACTGCTCAAGATAGTTTCAATTTCTGAAATGCTACTTTTCCCTGGCATATTCTCATTTTAATTTCTGTGATACATCTTACATCAGGTGCTGTCACCAATCCCAGGTATTTACATTTGTTCACTTGTTGCAGTGTTGCTCCATTGATATTCATGTTACAGGCTGGTGGGCACTTCTTTTTGGATGTAACCATTGTCTCTGTTCTGTTACTACAGTATTCAACATGTCCTGCAGATCTTCCTCATTTTCTGCTGTTAATAATATAAACACAAGGAAGTAAAATTTAAAATGATGAAGTGTGATACTCAAGAGCAATAGCTAACATCCATGAAAGATACAGAATACAAACATCCACTAACTTTTCATGATTTGTTTCGTTGTTTTTAGTCAGATTCATTTTATAAGTCTTTGAAACACAAATTTCATATTTTAATCAGCCTTCATGTTAGAAAATTTATATACACCTTATTTATGTTAATAAATTTTCAAAAAAAATATTTTTCAGGTATTGGTTGAATCCTCCAAAGTGTGGGATGTGGATGGTGATGGAATTATTGACAATGGAGGCTATGCAGATCAGACCTTTGATGCATGGGTTATGAAAGGGGCAAGGTACAATTATGCAAATTTTAATTGTCTCTTATTGTTTTAATTAACATGATATATTTTGTTCCATTCCTTCATCAGTGTTATCTTGAAGACTCTTTTTAGTGATGGTTTCAGTCCAAGTGCAAGAAAGAGTTATTTCGTATTTATGCAAAGAAGCTCAAATTTATGGTGTATGTTTTTTTGGGGTTATTTCTCTGTTTTTGTTTTGTTTTTTCTTTTTGCAAGTAACATCAGTACATGGATGTTTAATATTTTTGCGTTAATTTTGTGATAATTTGTTGTTTAGTTTTTGTTTTACATTATTTTGTTGTTTATTTGTTCTAGAATAGTGTTATTTTTTAACTGGAAAGTTTTATATACTGAACCATAAGTGCCCAAGGCACATGAGACTTCCACAGAGTTTTTCATGAATGCCCGTCCTTTGCCTTTTTTTTTTTCCGGTCTTGTGCAGGTGAGCCCTCTATTATTCAACATTCTCTCTGTTGTTGTTCTCCATGTCTCCTTTGGTCTATCCTTACTTCTGATCCCCTGTGGTGTCCATCATTAGTGCCATTTTTGGTAGTGAGTTATCAGTCATCTGGAGCACATGTCCCAACCATCGCCATCATTTATATATAATGATTTGATGAATAAACAAATTCACATTCACAGTGAACTTCTTTTCTCATATGAAAGATGTAAATGTGCTACCTACACTCCTGTCAGAGCATACAACACTGTACACACAGGTGTCAGTGTGTTAAAGGATTAATAGATGTTCACATAACAGTTAGCCCCATTTGTACATGAGAGTGCTTATAAGTTAATCATAATTATGTGAATGCAAGAAAAAGAAATGTGTTATAGAATATTAGAAAAAGCATATTCGTCACTGCAACATTAAACTCAAAGATTGAAGTTCCAACTGGTGTTACAGCTGCTTTAAATGAATCTGAGTATGTATAAAACCATGAGAAAAAAAATTTTTTTGTCTTTTTCCTGGCTAGTGCTTACTGTGGAGGCATGTGGCTGGCGGCACTTCGTATGATGGTGGAGATGGCAAAGGAGCTGAACTTTCAAGATGACGGAAGCAAATACCAGAGCATGCTGGATAAGGGCAAAGACTCATTTGAACAAAAACTTTGGAATGGTACAGATTATTGTGATTGTTTTGTTTTTTGCTTCTGTATGTCAGTGTCACCCAGCTGTAGAAATGGGTACCCGACTTCTTCTGGAGTTAGGGAAGGAATTCTCACTAAACTGGCCTCTCTTAACAATGTTCTCTTTAGAGTTTCATATGGTCAACCTCTTTTTCTTTGGTCTTTTGTATTCCACTTGACAGCTTGTTTTGGGATTCTGTGGTTGTTTCTTCTCAGCACAAGACCGACATATGTCCATCTTCTTTTTCTGATCACCCATGAGACAGGTTGTTGTTTGCTCATCTGTCTTATCTCTGCATTGTTGTAAAATTCATTCCACTATATACATATTATCTTCCTGGGGCATTTATTTTCAAAAGAGTTTAATTTCTTGTCTATTTCTTTAGTTGTTTCCCAGCTTTCACATGCATAAACGAGGGTGGATATTACATTTGAATTGAATAATCTTAACATTGTTTTAATGCTTATAACTTTTGAATGCCATATGTTTTCAAGATGCTTGAAAGTCAATGCTCGCAATAAAATCAATTAACTCTTTCCGTGCTAGAGGAGGAAACACGGACGTGTCTTGGGGTGCGGGAGTAAAAACGCAGGTCTTGACTGTAAGGGGGTCTAGTTGTAAAATGGAATGGAAAACAATAGTTCCATGTACTTCCGTATACTTAATATGTTTCAAAGTATAGCTAAATGAATGAAAATTTCATAAATGCAGAGTTTTTTAGGAAAAAAGAAGTAATGTGATGTTTTTAGACACTGATTGTGGCCAGCTCACCATCGGCTGGGTCTAGATCCGCGCTGCTTACCCCTACTTGCCATCTGAGATGTGTAGATCTACATGTCGATCTCGTATTGTGATTCTGTGTTGCATTCTCGCTGAATGAATGTCTGAACTAACCTCCTAACTACTCCTAACTACTTCTCCAGTCGTCTAAATATGTCTAGATCTACTTAGAAAACATTCAAGAGCAGCGGGGTGGCCATAGGCTATGTCCATACCCCTATCTACATCATCAAAAATTGAAAAATTTCCATGCTTCGCGTCCTTGTTCTCGCTCGCCATCGCTCGTAACTAGGCACGCATTCTCCATTTTGAAAGTGTCACCGGAATCGCGGACGAAATATGTACAATCTAAATGTTACACCGCTTGTTTTAATGAAACAAACAATGTCACTATATCGACCATACGGTAGCTTAGGGACACTTCTGGTGTCAATATATCGACCATATGCACGAAAAGAGTTAAGCATCAGGTAGGTCATTAGTAATTATAAAACTGGACAGAGGTTTTTTTTTAAAAACCTCACAGTAATTTATTTCTATAGATACTTTTTTTCTTGTTTCATTTCTTTGATTGAAGTTCAGCAATAATAGTGTATAGTTAAACACAGCATACATAGAACTGTAAAGTTGTTTCTTGTTTGTTATAAGGTTAAGCTGTACACTAAAGTTAGGTAAGTTGATAGATCACACTTCCTGCTGACAGTAGTCTGATTTCAGCCTATTAGATTTCAGTTTAGCTGACTGGTAAGACTGTTGCTGTCAAATATCCTCCCAGGTTCATATTATAACTATGACAGCAGCACAAGTGGCCATCATGACAGTGTCATGGCAGATCAGCTGGCAGGTCACTGGTTTCTGAAGGCCTCAGATTTGACAGATGAAGCAGTAAGTTTTTTTGAATGTTCATTTGTTTGGGACAAACTTCTTGTTGTTTTATACAAAGAGTTCCCACACTTCTGGTTTTTTATGTTTATTGTTTACCTATGTGAAAGTGACATTCCTTTTTTTTTTTTTTTTTAAATTTGTCAAAATCAGCTTGCAAGCTGCTGATGTCATTGTTTCACTCGGAATGTCAGTATTTTGCTGTTGTTTGCTTTATCTGCTGGAACTCTGGGCAGGTTGTTGTATGCAGGAAACTCTCTACTGTAGAGAGCAGAATAACAACACAACTCCTTCAGATCATCAGAGGAAGTACCCCCACCCCCCCAGACAAGTGTTTCGGCCCTATTAAACTCCTGACACTCTAAGGGGGGTGGGTCCCTCTGGGTCATAACTCCCAGAAGTCTTGTGAGTTGTTGCTTTTTTCGTCCTGGGATTGAGTTGGCACTGCTTTATCTGCTGGAACTCTGAGAAGGTTGTTGCATAGCACAAAGGCAGGAGGATGTTGGAACACAGCATCTTGTCAGATTTGGAGTGGATTACAGTGGCTGCTTTGAATACTAGGAGTTAAACTAAAAAAAGTGAGCTTCTTGGAAGACTCCACTACTATGGAAACCATGGTAAACCCTGTCCCATTAGTCTTTGTCTTCTACTAGGAGTATAATGTGAATTTCATGCAAGAAAAAACAGATAGCCTGTCTTCACTGGCTAGCAAAATAGGACTTGAAATTAACAAGGACAAAACAAAAATAATGAAAATTCCTCTCAATCAAAATGGAAAAATACACATAGAAGGGACAGATATTGAAGAAGTCAATCAATTTGCATACCTTGGCAGCTACATAGACCAGGATGGTGACACTAGAAAGGAAATTAGGATCAGAATTGCAAAAGCAGCATCAATCTTCAAGAATCTTGAGAACATATGGAATTCAAAAGTTATAAGCACAAAAACCAAGTTAAGACTACTCAATTCAAATGTAATATCCACCCTCATTTATGCATGCGAAAGCTGGAAAACAACTAAAGAAATAGAAAAGAAATTAGACTCTTTTGAAAACAAATGCCTAAGGAAAATACTCTGCATCAAGTGGAATGAATTCAAGAACAATGCAGAGATAAGACAGATGACTGAACAAGAACCAGTCTCATGGGTGATCAGGAAAAGGAGATGGACATATATTGGTCACTTGATGAAAAGAAATGATCAGAGAATCCCAAAACAAGCTATCAAGTGGAACACAACAGGCCGAAGAAAAAGAGTCAGACCGCGTGAAACTCTGAAGAGGACATTATTAAGAGAGGCCAAATTAACAGGCATAAAATCCTTTGATGAGGTTGAAAGACTTGCCAAAGACAGGAAAAATTGGTGAACTACTTTGCGAGCCCTATGTGACATTTAACGGCACGGGAAGGATATAAGATAAGATAAGGAGTATCAGCTGTGAGGTGGGATAGTATCTTGTTTACCACTTCTGGTAACTCTAATATATTCATCTTTTCACCCATCAGTATGTGCAAAAGAATGTGTGATAAATGGCTTTATGACTGCACTGTGCATTTTGTTTATTTTCAGTATTATGGCATGCTTTTATATTTTTCAAAAGAATATTTTTGTAATGAATCTGCTGATAAACATTTTTTCTTCTTTTATTTTCATCAATTCTAGGAAATAAGCAGCCCACTGTAGCCTGTGACATTTCAGAGTAAAGAAAAGAGCTAACTCATGGCCAGTGGCTGTTAGCTTGCCCATTGTTCTGTTAATGCGTAGGTTTCTTGTCTTGCCTCCTGTCTCCCTGGAATTGTGAGCTGGTATTCTCTGCAGCCGGTACTGTGAAAGTGTTGAGGCATAGCATCGTGCCAGCTTGGGACCGGGTTATGGCAGCTTTTTTTTTTAGTTCCAGAGTGGAGCTTTCAAAAGCCAGGGGGTGTGCAGTGCTTCCTTACCTGACTTAACTGCCATGGAGACTATGATGGATCCCTACCGTATTAGCCAGGGTAGGCTACTGGGGCAACAGAGAGATGGAGTAGGGTCTTGATCAGCTGTAGTTCCCCAGTCCTGACATTAGCATGTCAGCTGTAGTTCCCCAATCCTGACACTAGCATGTCAACTATAAGTCGCTGATGGCCAGTTTGGGCAGCATTTTCACTCTCAGTAGCTAGCTGTAAAATTTCGTTCTTATTATCAGTAAAATATCTTCTTCCATGACCCTCTGATTTTTCCTGCCACCTTCATATGTGAAGTCTAAAGACTTTTTTTTTTTCAGATATGAAACTCTGCTATCACCTTTGGGTCTTTTGATACCAGTGTTATTTCTTACTTTCCAGGTCTTTCCAGCAGACCATGTGAGGAAGGCCCTTTTGACCATCTACAAAAACAATGTTCTGGGCTTCCAAGGTGGCTTCATGGGAGCTATTAATGGCACAAGACCTGATGGGAAGATGGACCTAAGCTCACCACAGTCGGAGGAGTTTTGGACAGGAATTACATATGCATTAGCTGCGACTATGATTCAGGAAGTGAGACAACCGGTTAATAAAGAAGAAAGAAAACTGGCAGCAAGTTAGGGAAATGAAACTAAATAATGTAATCGCTATGAAAGATCTTTGCATGGTAACATTTATTTGCTATGAAAGATCTTTGCATGGTAACAGTTATTTGCTATGAAAGATCTTTTGCATGGTAACCTTTGAAACTAAATAATGTAATTGCTGTGAAAGATCTTTGCATGGTAACCTTAGGGAAATTAAATAATGTAAATTGTTATGAAAGATCTTTGCATGGTAACCTTAGGGAAGTGAAATTATTAAATAATGTAATTGCTATGGAAGGTCTTTGCATGGTAGTATTAGAAAAATGAAACTAAATATTGTGATTGCTATGAAAAGTCTTTGCATGGTAACCTCAGGGAAATGAAACTATATCACAGTGAAAGGTCTTTATTTCTCATCCTATTTTCCAGCATTCATTGACAGTCATGTTTACAGTGTGACCTGATGTTACTCACTGTTGCGGGAAGATAGTCATTTTTTAAAACTTTTGGCTAGAGGGTCCCAGTAGCAAGTCTCAAATTCACATCCTTCTGCTTGAAAGGCTCATCTATTTTTATTAATCATTTTGACATTAACTGTTATTTTTTTTTCACAAAGTTTAATATTTTGGAAATTTCTTGTCTTCTTCTTCTTTGTTCGCTT
Source organism: Achatina immaculata (assembly GCA_009760885.1). Classification (NCBI taxonomy): domain Eukaryota; kingdom Metazoa; phylum Mollusca; class Gastropoda; order Stylommatophora; family Achatinidae; genus Lissachatina; species Lissachatina immaculata. The sequence goes on along the minus strand of CM019691.1, from coordinate 20,077,957 downwards.
CTACCACCAAGATCACCCCGTGATCCTACTGAATTTACCTCTGTGGTTCTTGTGATAATGATAATTTAGAGAAGACCATATTGGAAGGATACATAATGGGAAAAAGAAAAAGAGGAAGACCAAGACGAAGATGGCTGCAAGACATCGTTGACGATCTGGAAATGGATGCAGTAGCAGCAGGCCATCTTGCTCACAACCGAGAGGCCTACAGGAGTGCTGTTTGGGAGGCAAAGTTCCGCAAGGGACATGCAAATGAATGTATGAATGGTTCTTGCGATAGTCTCATTTAGGATGGAGGCTCAGAGCATCATGGGGCTTGGGCCTATATTCTCTGTGGGTCACAGAAGTGGCATTGCGTGACACTGTGATTTTTGTTGCACCAGTTTAGTCTAGAGTTGGACTTCCTCACCGGAAAACCTTGACGTGGTTTGAATATGAATATATCCCCGCCGGGTGAGATGTGGTTGCCTGCCTATCCAGCCTAGAATTGGACTTCCTCACCAGAGAACCTCAACATGTTTTGGATATCTACCAAGCCGGGTGAGAGGTGGTTGCCCATCCAGTCCGGAGTTGGACTTTCTCACCGGAAAACCTCAATGTGATTTGGATATGAATTTATCCCCGCTGGGTAAGAGGTGGTTGCCTATTTGTGTGGTGACCAGGATGGAGCTTTTGTCGAGGAGGATGAATCCTCGCCACTATTAACTCTTTCAGGGCCTTTGGTCGCTGTATAGACCATTCTGGTTTCCCCGATGCTTACCAATGGCATGAATGGTCGATACAGCGATCATTGGTTTGTTTCAATAAAACAACTGGTGTAACATTTTGAATGTACATATTTCGTCCGCGATTCCGGTGACACTTTTCAAAATGGCGAAAGAGTGCCTAGTTACGAGCAATTTCAAGCGAGAAAAAGGAAGAGAAAGACTGAAATTTTTCAATTTCTGATGATGTAGATAGGGGTATGGACATGGCCTGTGACCACCCCATTGCTCTTGAATGTATCCCAAGTAGATCTAGACATATTAGACGACGGGAAGACCATATTGGAAGGATACATAATGGGAAAAAGAAAAAAAAGGAAGAAAAAAGGTTATTTCAAACATTAATTTAGCAAGAATGCAACATAGAATCACAATACGAGATCGACAAGTAAATCTAGACATCTCAGATGGTAAGTAGTGCATATCTAGACCTAGCCGATGGTGAGCTGGGCAAATTCATTGTCTAAAAACATCACATTACTTCTTTTTTTCCTAAAAAACTCTGCATTTATGAAATTTCCATACATTTAGTTATACTTTGAAACATAATAAGTATACGGAAGTACATGGAAATACTGTTTTCCATTCCATTTTACAACTATACCCCCTATACATATCAAGACCCACGATTTTTGTCTGGCACAGAATGTAACATCCGCGTTTTTACCTCTGGCACGAGAAGAGTTAAGCTTCACCCCTGGGTTAAGCCGGTTTAGGCATAATATCCCAGTATGGGTGTATATAGGATGTGACCACCCTCTAGAGCGGAGGCACTGTGATATGATCAGTCATCAGGTTTCACCCCTGGGTTAATCCAGAGGCATATTGCCCCAGTATGGGTGCATGTAGGACGTGGCCAGCCTCTAGAGCAGAGAGACCGTGGTATGAATAGCCCTCAGCACAAGACTACTGGCCATACTGATTAAACTTCACATAATCCTTTCCATCACCTTTTTCACAGTGGCGCCACACAGCAACCTTAATCGCATTTTTCTTCATTGGCTGGGAGGACTTTCATCCTGTGCGCGGCAGCTGAATAATCTTGCCAGCAGGATCTTAGTTTAACCCCTGGGTTAAGCTGGTTTAGGCATTTTGCCCAATTATGCGTGTATATAGGACATGGCCGGACTCTAGAGCAGAGGTGCCATGGTATGAGTAGCCCTGACCGCGAGACTACTGGCCATACTGATTAGACTTCACTTAATCCATTCCATCACCTTTTCCTTGGCGGCGCCGCGCAGCAGCCCTAATCGCATTTTTCTTCATTGGCCAGGAGGAGTTTCACCCCACGCACAGCAGCTGAAGAATTTTGCCAGCAGCGAGCAGAGGGTTTGAAATCAGAGTTTTCCCATCTCCTTGATGAGCTACCAACCAAGACTAACGAGTCTCGTCTACCTGAAGCATCTGGTTTTCAGGGGCCAGATATTTGCCTTTCGCCCCCTCTCCTGTCTTTAAACAGTTCTGCCACGAGAAGGTCAGGAGCTGGAATTGGACTGTCAGAGGCTATTTGATACGCATGCCATGGAGACATTTAATTGGAGTGGAGAGCGTATCCCCCACCCCACCTCCGGCTATTACAGTCTTTAGAACTGAAATTTCTTGTAATTTTTATGCTTCCATAGAATTTGCTCTCTAGGTAAGAACATTGTTCAGACATAAACATATGAGTAAATTCAACTGCAGGATGTAGTTTGAATTTTTTTTGTTAACTTTATTTCTTCAGATGATCATTTGTGCTATTTGTTTTCACAGGGCCTCATTGAGGAAGGTTTCCGTACAGCGTATGGAGCTTACCACATATGCTGGGAAATACTAGGCCTGCACTTTCAGACACCAGAAGCGTACACCGTCAACCGTGGTTATAGATCTCTGGCATACATGAGACCTCTGGCTATATGGGCTATTCAGTGGGCGATAGAAAAGTTCCATTCTTACCTGCTGGAGCCATCTTCAGAAGCGCAGCAGGACACAGCCTCAGAGACTGCACATGAGCAGGTTTCTGAGAGCGGATCAGAAGCCACATTGAGGAAGGACAGTGTCACATCACTTGAAACAGACGGTCAAGAAGGTACAAAAGCAAAAGTAGAATCTGCTCCATATTTTCAGGATCTTCCAGACCAGGCAGATGTCATTATACAAAATGGAGTCTCTCTTTCACAGCAGTCAAGCTTTGAGAAATATGAAGATATTCCAGAAACTATGCCAAACTCCCAGTCAGACACTGAACCAGAACCTAAACATGATCACATGGAAGAGAGAGAAAGTATAACTGAAGTTGTTCTAGACTTTGAAGATGCTGTAGAGACACTTCATGATATGGCTAAATAAGTGTTTAGAAATGCTGAATATGCAAATTACAATTTTTCTATATGTCGGCGAAGGTTGCTTATTGAAAAGTGGAAATATTTTATTCTTGGTTTTAATTTTTAAAAATTGTTTATGATTTTGTTTTAATAAACATTTTCCTGCTTCCCTCATTTTCTGCAGAAAATAGTAAAGTACTTTAGGCATAGAGTGAAACATTCAAGAAGTTATTGAAAACCAAAGAGAGTGTTTCATACAAAATTATGGAAATTAAATGAACAGTTTAATGAAAGTAACGAAATTAACAGGCAGCAGGAATCTGACCTTCTTTGATCCTTCAAAGATATAAAGATAGAATTTTTTAAGAGGATCACACCACACCACCACCACCACACACACACCCACACACACAAGCACATGCGCACACCCACACAAATGATGATTTTTTAAAACATTTAACATGAGCTCAAAACCAGATAAAAGCTGAGTGGAGGAATAAGTGGGGAAAAAAGAAGTGAGATGGTGATGCAGCTGCTTTTAGAAGTTATATGCAAATATGTGGTCTTTCAGGCGAACACCCGTGAATGAGATGTGTTGTAGTTTATGATTCAAACTAAAGATAATATACATGTGGAGGTGTTTGATCCAGTTACTTTCATCTGTGATATTCCAAATCTTTCTGCATTTGTCAAGACTATCTATCTAGGGCAATGCAATCAGAGTTAAAGTTACACCCAGTGCCAGGTAAAAAAACTGCACATTTCACATTGTGATTGAGTATAGTGATTGTTATTAGCTGGATGTGTATTGTAGTTTCAACCAGGGCTGTAGTGTCTGTTATTTCTGTTTGATAGAATCAGCCAGTCATTTATAGACTGAGCTTTCAGTTGTTTGAAGTCCAGAAATTCATTTTTGACTCTGATTTACGAGCACGAATACTTGTTGAGTTAATTTTAATAAATGTATAGAAAACATGATCTATATTACAGGGTTTTTAATCCATTTTGACTACAACACTTCCAGATAATACCAGAATGCATGAATTCAATCAAACAACTGTTGCCATGTTTTGCTATGAAATGATGTGAATTCTGTTTTTAGTGTTTGTTATGGTTTAAAATTACCAACATGCTGTAGTGGAACAAAACTGTAGATGCAATTATTTTATTATTTTGTCTTTGAAAAGCTGTTTATATAGCAACAGGGTAAGAATCATCCTGTCCATCATATTTTAGTTATCTTCTGTAAGGTCTGAGTTAAAGTTGAAAACTTATATTCACTAACCTGACATTCCTGTTTTTTTTTTTTTTAACATTTGATTACAACGAAGAAGACTGTAGATACAAGCTGTAATATGATCAATTAATAACATTTAAAATTATGATGCTGACAATCTATTTACAGCTTAGCTTAATGTTTCTTTTTTCAAGCCATTTAATTCACATTTCATAAATTTTTTTTGTTAAAGTTACTGAAATGAAGTGATTTCAGCCACCATCACAATGGTTCAAGACATTCTGAGATGCAGTACTCAAAAAAAAAAAAATTCGTCATTTCCATTATCATCCACAAATCTGAGCTGATAATAGGATATTAAATTTAAACCACTTATATACCATCATGCCAGTTCCATCTTAAATTTAAAAAAAAAATTTTTTTTTTTTTTTTAAGGATGTTTGATGTTAATCCAGGATACTTTTTTATTTACTACAAAAAGGTAGAGAAGATTTCCATCATCACAGAGGTGTTTGAATCCCAAAATAGTGCTCATTTTTAAATTTCAATGTCAGATTGTGAATAGAGTTGCTTTTATGCTTAATCCCCTGCTTAGTTGCTGTGCACAGATGTCAAGCTTTCATATCATTATTCTTAACCCCTGCTTGGTTTGCTGTGCACAGATGTCAAGCTTTCATATCATTATTCTTAATCCCTGCTTAGTTTGCTGTGCATAGATGTCAGGTTCTCAAATCATTATTCTTAACCCCTGCTTGGTTTGCTGTGCACAGATGTCAAGTTTTCATATCATTATTCTTAATCCCTGCTTGGTTTGCAGTGTACAGATGTCAAGCTTTCATATCATTATTCTTAATCCCTGCTTAGTTTGCTGTGTACAGATGTCAAGCTTTCATATCATTATTCTTAATCCCTGCTTAGTTTGCTGTTTACAGATGTCAAGCTTTCATATCATTATTCTTAATCCCTGCTTAGTTTGCTGTTTACAGATCCCAAGCTTTCATATCATTATTCTTAATCCCTGCTTAGTTTGCTGTGTACAGATGTAAAGCTGTCAGAATCATATCATGTTTAATTTTCTTTATGCCTATGCACCTGCACATATTAACAAATAATCTAAATAACTTTTATGAACATATCAGAATTTTTATTTTCAAATCATGTAATATTAATTTTATGTCTATTTTTTGTGTTCATATTTTTTCATTTGCTGCTAACAAGCTACATATCAGTTGAGAAGCAGTGGTTTGATCAAGTTAAAGATGACTGTGTTAGTAGATGGAGCAGCTGGCAGAGTCAGAACTCTGTCATTCATTCAGGTCAGTCTCCTGGCAAAAACCTGCTGCAATGCTACTGCCTAACCAGTGAGAGAAGAGCCAACATGTTTCTCCATAGCTGTGGATCTGAATGAGGAATCCACTCCTTATGTTCATGCACAGAGCAAAAAGAAAAGTTACTATAGTTCACTTATGTGATGTTTGTGCTTTACATGTCTGGAGCTTCCCACAGGAGATGCCAACAGATCAGAATCCAGTTATCCAGAATCCACTCTTTGTGAAACATAAAATATTGATTAAATGCAGTAACAATGCAGAGTGTTGTGGCCATGTGCATGAACATGTGTTTCGTCTTTGGAAAACAAGGATTTGAATTTTTGTTAGCTTTGGGTTTTTTCCCTGTTTGGGTGAAGTGAAATTTAAAAAACAGAGCCTGTGCACCCCATGGCAACATTAAGCAACCTTAATCCATCTCTAAGGTATCCCTAAAGACACTGGGAAACTACTAAGACAATGTATGTAACAGCACAACCGAAGCACAATAGTTTATAAAATTATATAACCTCCATTTAGTATTACTAATATATTTTTTGTACTATGTTTTGTTCCCCCCCCCCCCAAAAAAAAAAGATTAATTATTGTAATATTTGCTTCTGTTTATGTATTATTAATGAATAGAATGTGAACAACCCAAGGAAACTGATGACTGCCTAGAATGTATTCATTAAGCAAATGGAGCAGTTATTCTTTGTTGTCTGTGCTAGTTTAAGGTGAATGAGCCAACAGTGTAGCGTGCCCATAAGAACAAAGATTTGATTCAGATGGTGTTGTAGTCTTGTCATTTCATGAGTAGCTTCTAGAATGTCTACATGCACATGCATGAAAGAGACATTTCACAGTGGAGTTCATGCATTTTAATTGTGAATTCAGTGATAAGTTAAATTTGTGTATATTGAAATGTCATTTCAAAGTGTGAAAAAGAATCACATAGTAACTTAGGATTCAGAGGATTCTCTTAATAGCTCCAAGTGTTGTGATATTTTGAGAACTTGCGACACCTTTTGTGAACTGATATATCTCATACATTAATCCTATGTGATTCTGGGTTTGGAGAAATTTTGTAGGAGCCTGATGTGACTTGATAAACGTGTTAGAGGAGTCCAGGATGACTTGGGATTTAGGGAAAATTTGTGAGAAACGAGTGTGACATGAGATTTACAGGCCTCTTATAGTAGCCCAGTTTGACAGAAGATTTAGGGAGCTGTCATGTGTCACAGGAATTTAGAGGACTCTTGAAGTAATTCAGTACGTTATAAGATTTAGAGGACAGTGTTGAAGAAGTCTTGACTAGTATATAAGAACAGAAATGTACTACTCTTAACTCTTCCCCTGCCGGCGGGAAAAAACACGGACGTCACGTTGCTGCCAAGCAAAATGCACGGGTGTTGCGATATTTTTGGGGTATAGTTGAAAAGTGAATGTACCGATTATTTCCATACGAAAAAGTATACTTTTTATACATCCCAAAAAAATTAAATGAATGAAGCTTCCATAAATGCAGAGTTTTCTTAGGAAAAAAATAACTGGTTAGAAAATAAGACAACATTTTCAGCCCCCCCCCCCCCCAAAAAAAAAAAATTTATGACACACAAATAAAATTGGTTTCTACTTACCATTAGAACTGTAAATATCCACTTGTAATCACAAATTGATGATAAATGGAATTCCTCACATGAAATGTAATCACTTTTTGTACAGATTTGCAGAAACAAAAGAACAAACACAACAGAAAACATTCAGAACCCCTTTTGCAGATACACCAAGTGGCTGGAAATTAGGAATAGTGTTCACACCAAATCGAACAGAGACCGAAAAAAATGGCTATTACACAGCCCACACTATGAAAATCATGGCAGGTAATTCTGACAAGCGCAGATAACTTGCGAACCAAAATTGAGCATGGTTTTTCACAGAAATGGACCAAACATTATAGTGATTTTGGTCCAGAAGTGAACTAGCCAGAAGGTCGCACCATAATACCGCCAGCAGGGGAAGAGTTAAATATTTGTATCAGACAGAAAAATGACAGAAGAAATGTAAATATAATTTTTATTCAACTTAAGTCATTTTTCCCAAATAAATTTTATCAACCCACAAGAACATCATTGCCGATTGTGAAATTTCCTACCTGACCTATAAACATGCAGTCCAAGCGATAGTCACTATAGAAAATCCTGTGATACATGTTTGAACTCAGGTCACAGCTAACACTTTTCCTTAAGCTTGAGCCTAGGCAGTGAAACATCTGCATTCTAATGCACATATAAATACATATGCATGCACACAGCAACCTCCCTACAGCCACTCTGTGACATGAAGGATGTTACAGTCTGACAGACTTACAAAAATTATGGTACTAGATGTTACAAGTAGAATGGTTAGTTGTATCTCTTAATGTTAAATTTCCTAATGAAGTTTAGACATTTCTGTTCATTTAAAAACAGAATATATTTGTTTAAAAGGTTTTGTGTTCCTGTTGTTACAGACTTGAGTATATTGTTATTTTAAAGGGTTATAATAAACGAATAATTTCTCATTTCTTATAAAACTTTTCAACTGTCAAAGTAAGCGCAGATTTAGATTGAAGTTTTCTGATGTTTATTGCAGTTTTTTTTTTTTGTTTTTGGTCATTCTTGGCACACATTGTTACAGTTTTATTTTTATTAATACATAATGAAAAACCTAGCAAGTTCCTGAACAGTTGTTGATGTGACCATTTTATGCCTGTCATATATTTGTCATGAGAGATGATACATCATTAACGGTTATGACAACCACCTTCATGAAAACCAGCTTCAGGAGTGACAAGAGCATTTTGGTGTCATCATTGTTCTTCACTGTAACAATCTGCAAGCTGAATGCATTAATTTGAGCTTTCATTACATCTTTTGTTGGTCTGTGATGATCTATTTTGGTTTATTTTGCACCATTTTTCTTTATTTTCTTGTGAAGCATGTACTGTTTGTTATCAGTGCTCTGAGCATCAGTGGTTCACTGCTGCAGTTGCATCCATCTCTATTCCAAGCATTTTTTTTTAGCTGAATTTTTTTTTTCCAGTGCTAATTCATAATATGCATAATGTCTTTATATTCTGTTTATATGATCCTGAGTTAAGATTTAGTCTATTATGGTGATTATGGGGTTTATTTTATGACTTACAAAATACTATTGGATGCTTAGAACAAGTTTATGTCATGACGTAACGAACACTGAAGAAGGTGTACAGCTGTATCAGTAGCATTCAGTCATTAATTACAAATAAGTTTATGATAAAAACCATTTTTTAGATCTTTTTCTCAGTATGAAGCACAGCTACATTTCCCATAGAAAAGAATGGGACCACTACCTTTTTATGGTCATGTCACTAAAGATAACTAAAGGAAGGTGTCCTCACTCTTTTGCTGAAAGTTTTGAGGACATTGCCTTGGGGGGTGGGCGGCTTCAGACCAGGAAAAGGTTGAAAGTCATGGCTCAGCAAGTTTCAGGGGTGGAAAGCCATTGAATACACTTAATCTACACATAAAATAACAAGTTTCAGGGATGGAAAGCCATTGAATACACTTGATCTACACATAAAATACTAAGTTCGTGCAAAGTTTCAACAGAATTATTGCAAAAGAGAAACTAACTAAAAATACCTGATTAATGATAACAAATAAGTTATCCAGAGTAGAGAAGTGAACTCGAAGAAGAGTCTAAACTTGTACATGAGCACAGAGTATAACTAATCTATTTGAGATAATACAGGGCCAGCATGTAAATAGTTTTTAGAATGTAACATGAAGAGCTTTGATTAAGGCTGTTGAAAAAAGCAAGGTCTGGGTTACATAGAAAAGTTCTGGATCTCAGAAGTGTGAAAGAGCTTTTATCATTTTTGTGCATGAAGTTACCACAGTTGTTGTAAGTGATATGGAAGCATTAAAAAAAAAATAAATAAATTTAATGTTCAGTTATGCGTGCTTTTAACATACTTTGCTGCTTGTCTTTCAGAAATTTTGGTCTGAACTGTTAGGGAGATGCAAAACTAAGCAGTTTTATCTTTCTGATAGAATTCTGTCAACCAGGTACTTTAATTGAGCCATTCTTTTGTTTCAGCCAAAAGCTTTGCATCATTGTTTGTTGTGGAGCTTTCAAAATTAAATCTTTTTTTGTGAAACTGGCTGCTTATCTTTTTTTTTTCTTTTGGCTTTTTGTTTTCATTTTTTTTTTTTTAAACTTATTTTTTATTGTCTTCTTGCCAATTGCCTGTGTAACTTCTAGTGGTTTTGGTATTCATGTATTAACAATGTTCTTAATGAAGATGATGATATCTACTAAGGCTTTCCTGCTGATTTCCCAGGATATATTCAAAGATAGCACCATTATTGAACTTACATTTGGTCATTTTAAATTAGTCTCAGTTTTAACAAAACTTACACACCCTATATTTATTTGTCACAGCAGTTACCTTTATCATGATGAAAGTGAACATTTATACAGTTTTTGAAGCTATACAGCCATGTGAAATAAGTATATCGGTAACAGCTGGTGAGGAACTAAAACAGTGAAAGCAGTCTTGCTCCATGCCACTGAGCCATATGAAAGATTTTATATTAGTACTCATTTTTTTCTTTGACCAGTTGGTAAACAAGGGATAATGTGGTCATTGTTACACCTGGCTGTCTTTCTCTTCACAACTCCTAGAGGAGCCAAGTACCAATTTGTATAGGTTTACTGGTGCACCGTAGTTCAGAATTGAACCCTAACCAGTAAAATGAAAAGTCACTTCATTACTCAGGCATTCATGACAATGGATGAATTTAGAAAGAGCCATCTTGCTTACAAATACTTAGAAGTTTAAAGGGTCAAAATGCCTGCCCGAGACAGGTACTTATCTGATGATCTTGAGGAGTTGTGTTGTTTTGCTGTCTACAACAGATTTTTCTGCCTATTGTTTTTGTTCTGTTTCTCTGTAACTACAAGCTCCATGTTCTTTGTAGCTGTTGTGGTGAAGCATAAGCATAGTATCGTGGTGGATGAGGAGTGGGTTAGAGTGCCTACTTCTTGCAACTCAGGATGTAGCTAAAGAAGGCAGGGAGGTGCAGCATTCCTTGCCAGACTATACCATTCCGGGGATTATAGTGATCCCTGCTCATTAGTCAGATTGAATCTATTACTGGGGTTACCAATGGAAAGGCGGAGCAAGGTCTTGGTTGGTTATGGCTCGCTAACCTCAACAAGCAGGCAGCTATGGGTTGCTTGCTGACTGCTATCTCAAACTGCATCTTCACCTCCCAAAAAACTTACCTTTTAAAATAATTTTGGTAGAAACAAATGCACATACAATGTAGTTAATGAAACTAGTGCTTGAGTTCTGAAGTTGCAGGCAGTCTGAGAAGGCATTCAGTAAAAAGCTAGCTACATATTTTCAACATATCGTCCTCAAAACTATCAGCCAACGCTGTCAGTAAACAAGATGTTCTAATTCTTAAGTTGAACAATGAGGTATGGATCATTATGTTCCCTGTCATGGTGGAGCTAGCTAAGTTTTTTTTTTAGACAAATGGTAGGAGTCAAAGCCATCATAAATCAGTCTATGTAACAATATCTTCATTATGGTGTCATCTACTAAGAGCTTCAAATTCTTGGTAGCAGGAAGATAAGAACAGTAGCAGCAACAACTGATCAGGGTCAGTATACTTCCAGGTCATGACTTAAAATGTTCTGAAAACTCTATTCTGAATCTTTCCATCTCTCCCCATGTTGTCTTCTCACTCTTTTATCATCTGGGTGGCAGAGTTTGGGCCTTAGGTATCTGATGATGGCAAGCTATGCCTATTTGTGGCATAATATCATGTTGTTTATCATATGGTACCCTTTGTGATCACCTCTAGGACAATATTTCTCAGCCAAATGTTGGCTTTCACTTTATGTCCTAATGCATCTATCTGGGCACATTTCGTGCCAGACTTTCTTACAAGGAGGAGGCCAAAAATCTAAGTCTATATTTTTCATCTATTTTTCATGTTTTGTGTTGTTTTTGTTTGTGAATCTTGAAAAAGGCTTTTGCTGAAATATTGAATTGTTGTATGCTCTTCATTAGTATGTACTCATCTTGGTTTCTGCTATTCTTGTTTCTGCCCACTTTCCTCACTCTTTCTATCTTTTTATAAAACTGAACCATCTATTTTCATTACTATAAGCCAGCTTTACCACAGTCGTCATCTCTTTTATGTCTCACATTCTGAAGTAGAGTTCTTTGATTAAAAGGTGACAGTTACTGTAAATTTATGCAGTTGCAATCTTCAGTCATTTCACATACTATAAAGTATGGTTTATGGTCTGGGTCATCATCATTGCACTCCGGGCATGTCTGCAGGTGCTCAGATCCCCCCCTCAACATATCCATCAGCGTCCTGCAGCTGAAAGTGCCTGACCTGTGTTGATTGACAAGTTATCTCACATGTTCAGTATGCCTCTTGTTCCTGGCTGTGCCGATCTGTATTCCCAGCTTTTTCAGTCTAAGCAGCCCTTGAAGTCCTCCCTCTGCCTATCTCTCTGAGCAAGTTAACAATATCAGCTTGATCCAGCTGCGATGTTAGCAAAGCCAGTTAGCCTATCAGCTCTCTCATTTCCCTGGATGCCCATGCACCCAGGAACATAGATGAAGGTGACTGCGAATCATTGATTTCTGCAATGACTCAAGCCACTGCCTGTGTACAGAACCTGACTTGACCTTCCGGATCATACTCATTGAATCACTTAGTATGCAGTGTAGCCTTGTGACTCCAGCCATACGAATGCTTTCATTACTGCCATCACCTCCTTCATCATACTGCTTGTGGTCATAGCAAAGGCACCACTGGCTTTCCATCTGTGTAAATCATATCTGCCTCATTGGACTTTTCACTGATGAAGTCATTTACCTCAGCATTCACAGCAAATTGAATCTGCTCCCTATTTCTCTTGTCAGATGCCCCTGATTGCTGGAGGCACAGGTACCCATTACTTGCTGGGGTTGATGTTGTTGGGTTCACAGACCTGCTTTATGACATCTTCTTCATGACCCATTCATGATTTGTCCCTCTTTAGCCTGTCAGCCATTTCTCTGATCTTCTTCATGACCCATTCATGATTTGCCCCTCTTTAGCCTGTCAGCCATTTCTCTGATCTTCTTCATGACCCATTCATGATTTGCCCCTCTTTAGCCTGTCAGCCATTTCTCTGATCTTCTTCATGACCCATTCATGATTTGCCCCTCTTTAGCCTGTCAGCCATTTCTCTGATCTTCTTCATGACCCATTCATGATTTGCCCCTCTTTAGCCTGTCAGCCATTTCTCTGATCTTCATGTTTTTCAAGTACATATAGACTTGTTAGTTCTGTAAAAATATAAAACCAAAACATTTTGTATTTCCAGCAGGAGAAGATATTTCTCTGATGGAATGAAGAATTGTGTAGCTTTTTTGCTTCCTATAATATAATTTTGGTTACTATACTCGTATCTGTAGTTGTTGAAGTAGTAATAGTAGCGGTAAAGTAGAAGTATTGGAGGATTTCAGGCGTTATTTCTTATACTTTATAATAATATGTCTTTGAAGGATTTCAGGCCTGAGTAGAGGCATGTGCAGCCACAAGAGCCTTAGAAGATGAGTACAACAGTATACCATTCAGCTACATAATGTACAAACTTCTACTGAAAGCATACCCTCTCCTCATCAGATGGATAACTGCAGCCCCATTCCAGTGAAGGTTGGTTTTCTGGTGCAGTAGTTGGTCTTCAGAGCTGATAACAATATGTCCAGGTTTGCTGCAAAGGTCTCCATTATCGCTAGTCTTATTCAATGTGTATGTGATGACAATCACTGAACAACTTCTTTTTGGGAGGGGAAGAACTCTGTCATTTGCTGATGATATTCTAGTGTATTGACATGATTTGCCCCTCTTTAGCCTGTCAGCCATTTCTCTGATCTTCTTCATGACCCATTCATGATTTGCCCCTCTTTAGCCCGTCAGTCTTTTTTCTGAGGAGCTCTTGGTACAGTGGGTGCATTTTGTCTGCACTTATCTTGAGGTAAGCACGCGCCTTCCAGATCTTTATCCTGGGATTCATGGTGGGGAAATCAAGAAGGTATCTCACTGCTACACAGGAGGTGCCTCTTATCTTATATCCTTTCTGTGCCGTTAAATGTCATATAGGGCTCGCATAGTTGTTTGCCAAGATTTCCTGTTCTCGGCGAGTCTTTCAACTTCATCAAGGGATGTTATGCCCACTAAACTGACTTTTCTTAACAATGTCCTCTTTAGAGTTTCATGTGGTCGACCTCTTTTTTTTGGCCTGTTGTGCTCCACTTGATAGCTTGTTTTGGTATTCTCTGATTGTTTCTTCTCATCACATGGCCTACATATGTCCATCTTCTTTTTCTGATCACCCATGAGACAGGTTGTTGTTTGCTCATCTGTCTTATCTCTGCATTGTTCTTGAATTCGTTCCACTTTATACCAAGTATTTTCCTTAGGCATTTGTTTTCAAAAGAGTCCAATTTCTTTAGTTGATTTCCAGCTTTCACATGCATAAATGAGGGTGGATATCACATTTGAATTGAATAATCTTAACTTGGTTTTTGTGCTTATAACTTTTGAATTCCACATGTTCTCAAGATTTTTGAAGGACAATGACAGACGATGTCTCTCTCTTGTACACCCCAAGATAATTCACATGGATTCATTTTGCACAGTTTTTCAATCTGAACAGGGCTGATGGTGAGGATGGCTAGGGTATACTAGGACTAGCCCCTGGTACAGAAGTATTAGTAACCTCTGTTCAGCTGCCATGACCTTCATTGCTTGTAGACCTTTGCGAGCTTTTGTTATCATGTGGTCAACATGTTCCTTGAAACAGACTGTGAATACACTTCACTCCCAAGTATGTGTCATCAAATTGGTTCTAATTACATCCTCGCCACCCAATCTCAAAACAGGCATATCGGTGTTAACAACATGGTTATTCAGTGGAACCATATTACTGATGTTTTTGTAGGTTTGACAAGGATGTTAGAAACTTCACACCAGGAGAAAATTCAATCAAGTTCGCTCTGCAATACATTGGCAGTCACCTGTCTGTCTTTCCCTGTCAGTACACTAGAATATCATCAGCAAATGACAGAGTTCTTCCCCTCCCAAAAAGAAGTTGTTCAGTGATTGTCATCACATACACATTGAATAAGACTAGTGATAATGGAGACCTTTGCAGCAAACCTGGACATACTGTTATCAGCTCTGAAGACCACCTACTGCACCAGAAAACCACCCTTCACTGGAATGGGGCTGCAGTTATCCATCTGATGAGGAGAGGGTATGCTTTCAGTAGAAGTTTGTGCAATATGTAGCTGAATGGTATACTGTTGTACTCATCTTCTAAGTCTCTTGTGGCTGCACGTGCCTCTACTCAGGCCTGAAATCCTTCAAAGACATATTATTATAAAGTATAAGAAATAACGCCTGAAATCCTCCAATACTTCTACTTTACTGCTACTATTACTACTTCAACAACTACAGATATGAGTATAGTAACCAAAATTATATTATAGGAAGCAAAAAAGCTACACAATTCTTCATTCCATCAGAGAAATATCTTCTCCTGCTGGAAATACAAAATGTTTTGGTTTTACATTTTTACAGAACTAACAAGTCTATATGTACTTGAAAAACTAAATAGTCTATATGCTTATAGAGCCAGCTAGTCTATATATGCTTACAGAACTAACTAATCTATATATGCTTACAGAACTAACTATTCTATATATGCTTACAGAACTAACTATTCTATATATGCTTACAGAGCTAACTAGTTATATGTATGTACAGAACTATGTAATATACACAAAGCCACTGCAGTAGAACTGTGATAACAAAATATACTTTTTAAAATATAGTGTAGGAATAGTTTTATTTCTACCTCAGAAAAACACTTCAGCTCATTAAGTTTCTAACATTTGATGTGGGTGGGCTCCTATGAGTTGTGATTTTACACTGCACATGGCTCAGTCTCACACAAACATGGGAATTCTACCAAGTCACAGTGGGTAAAGAAAAAAAAATGTTAGCAACTTACAATTTTTTACAAATGTTAATGAAAAATACATGAACCAATATAGTACATTATTTAATTTTATCTTTATTGTTGACAAAGTAAATACTAGTGCAACATCTGTAGTCATAAATACATGTATTACATCTACTATTACTAACATTTTCTGAGGACATTTTTTTTGTATGTCCATTAGGCCAAAGAAAGTAAACACACAGAAATTAAAATATAAGTAGTTCACAATACTTTTTCACAAAAAGAATTATCTATATCAAATCTGTGGATTGTTATAGTCAGTGCAGCTAGAAAGTATTAGCAGTTGGACCTGTTCACAAATTTAGTGCTGCTGTGGTGAGGGTAACTTATTTCTAAACATAATATATCGAAAAAATGTTTATCCAATTTCCTCTGTTTAAAAGGGAAAAAAATTGCTTTAAATATTCTTATGAAATTTTTAAAAAATCATTACATCTTATGCCAATTTTCTTCATATAAATCTCTGTAACATGGGTACACATAAAGTTCATTCACAATCACATTCTTATTTGATGATTCATTATTGCAACAAATGAAAACTGACTCATAACTAACGTCATTAAGGCCAGTAAATACGAAGGCTGTTCACAAAATTGTGGGAATGAATTTCTTTTGACTAAATGAATAGACTTACCAGTTTCTTGGTATAGTCTCCTTCAGAGTAGTCTCCTTGTGATCGTAGACACTTATTCCACTCATCCTGTCATTTATGGAAACACTTCTGGAAGTCACTTTGTAAGATAACCCTCATTTGTCTTATCATGTTTATTTGAATCTCTTCAACTTCATTGAATCAGTGACCCTCAATGTTTTCTTCAGATGTGGAAACAAGAAGAAATTGCAGGGAGCAAAGTCATGTGAGTTTGGAAGGTGTAGGAGCAACAGAATGTGGTGTTTCACCAAAAATTCATTTGTTTTGGATCCAGTTACCTGTATGCCACTTTTCAGGACAATGTCTGCACACAGCATCACAAAGATATTGTAGGACTATTATGTAGAATTCTGTATTCCCTGTCTGTCATCTAGGGACATATGATGAATTAGTCCATCATTGTCAAAGTACATATCAACATGATCTTGACATTGGACTTCATCTGCTATGTCTTCTTTGATGAGGAGATGACGATGTTCTCCACTAGGATGACATTAGCTTTGTTTCTGGGTCATACCCATACACTCAGTTTTCATCACCAGTGATTATCGATCGTTTGGATTGTTTTGAGCTCACTCAAGGAGATCAGTACTAACTGACATGTAATCTTCCTTTTTCTCCGCAGTCAGGAGACAGGGCATGAGTTTTGCTGACACACATCTAAATTTTTACTTAGAATTTTATGGCAAGTAGCAACTGCTATACCTACATCCTCTGCTACCTCTCTAAGACATTGGTTAGCATGAATGATTTCTTGCACATGTGCCACAATCTCATCAATGTGTGTGGTGGATGGTCTGCCAGAGCCAGTGGTCATCTTCAAATGATCGGTGTCCACTTTTGAAATGGGCAAACCACTCAAATGTCTTTTATTGTCCTAGACAGGACTCACCAAAAGCTGACTGTAGCATTTCATAAGTTTCAGCACCAGTTTTCCTGAGGTGAACACAGAAATCAATGCACACATGCTGTTGAATTTTCTTGTTCATGTTGAAATGTGCCAGAACCTGCAGGTATTCACTTGGAGACTTGTGGAGTGTGAATGCCTGAAGATAATAAGTTCAGATTTTGCATGTGCACTCAGGAATGATTACTAAAACTCATGCCTTGGTTCCAATTTGATGCGTATTATAGTTTCCTGGGGAAAAAAAATTCAGTCCTGGAACTTTGTGAACAGCCCTCATACATTGACCTTTAAACAGTGGCTTAATACAGTGCTATTGATCAGCATGAAAAAACTTAGTCGTATGGAATAATAAATTTTCCAATGTTAATAGAAATCTGACCTGTTGGGTCTGATCTGAGCACAATACCAAATCCCTCAAGCTCCTATATAGCATGATGGGGTTACCTTTTACACAACAATAGTGTGCATATTGAGGAAGGAAAGAATTTCTAGCCAAATGAAACTGAAAATGAGCATCATGCAGTCCAAAAGATGTGTCTGACGCCTTTATTTATAATAATAAATGATATAGAAAAGTGAAATCCTATATTAAAATGTACAGAACATTTTGCATGCCTTCATATACACTATATGAAAAAGTGTCACAAAAATGTGAATATACCTGTAAAGATTTATATAATCTTTATACAGTGAACAAATCACTGGAATGCCGAGATTGCTTGGGACTGCTGCATACAAAAGCTAGACGAACTGAGTTCTGTAGATGGACAAGCCCACCCCCCTTCCTCATATGTCACTTAGTGAACAAGATAAAAGTGTTCAACGGTAAACAGTCATCACAGACTACAAAGATATGACGTAGCAGTGCAGAGATATAATCCTGTAAACAAGGATATGTGTTTTGAGCATACAAGGTCAACATGATATGTAACTGTTTAATAAAAATGACAGCTTGTATGTATCATATACCTCAGAATTATACGACTGAATAAGTATGTGGAGCATATAAAAGTAGGAAATTAAATACTCTGTATTGTGTTCTCTAACATTAAGCAGTGTACAGCATCCATTTCTCTTTATGGATAAGAATTTAACAAATGCCATTCTGAAGAAAGTGATATGTTTGTGTGAAAACATGAGCTGATCTGAAACATGTGTACTCTGTTTAATTTGTCAGCACTTAAAAACAAAAACAAAAAAGTTTTGTATCTAATGAAGAATGCATTTATCATATGAAAACACTGAACTTTGTTTCATTTGCAATCAGAATGAATGATTGAGAGTCATATTCACACTATTATTTATCAGGATACATTTTAAACAATTAATGCAACATAACAGTTTTGATGGGTGTTTGTACAGGGTTCAGCATAAAGCATAGCTGGATTTTAAAAATGGAAAATAAATATAACCGCTATACATGTTTTTGGTAAAAAAAGTGAAATGAAACTCAGAAAAGTGGATATTTTTATTATTACTGACAATCATATTTAGGTTTTGAAAATTACGCCGGTTAGATGACTGTCATTACATTTGATACATTCAGCCAGGCATCTGGAAAATTCCTGCATAACACCATTTAACATGTTCAAAGGGATATTTTGAATGCAGTGTCAGATTCAGTCTTTTAGGTCTGCATTTGAGTGTGGTCAACTAGCCTACACCGTGTTCTTGAGATACCCCCGCAAAAAGAAGTCTGCGGCCAATAAATCCGGTGGCCTTGCCAGCCAATGAATATCCCCAAATGTGGAAATAAGACGACTGGGAAATGCTTGTCGCAGCATGGCCATGGACTGATGGGCTGTGTGGGCAATTGCTCCATCTTGTTGAAACCATATTAGTCTCTTATTTCTATTGGCCAAGTCTGGAATGAAGTATTCAGTTAGCATCTGCACATAAAGATCACCATTAACAGTAAGAGGATGCCAGGTGCCAAAGTGTTCCTAATAGCAGACTGTGTACTTCTTGAATTCATTCAGGTGCCTGTTGAATTCTTGGTCGACCAGTAGACTTGTTATTAAGGCAATTAGCAGTTTCCTTAAATTTTTTGACCAACCTCAAAATTGTTTTGTCCTCCGATCAGGAACATTATCACAGGGATGCAACTGAAAATGATGATGAAACTTTCATTGTACAGTAATAGAGGTTTCTCCACTTTTACAATAACTTTCAATGGTGAATGCACAATGTTGTGTTTGCCAAGAAGCCATTGTTAAAAATGATCATTTGTCTGCTTCATCTCTGACGTCATGTTTTTTTTCACACATAATCAGTTTCTGCACACTACGTCATTTAAATCCAGCTATGCTTTATGCCTGACCCTGTACATTAGATTATGGTCATTAATCTAAAGTGGAGTAACAAAAAATGCAGACATTAGCAGACAACTCCCTAAAGTTCAAAAGAGGGAGAAAACAGGAAATATTTGATCCCTAGACTAATGTTCCTTGTTTTAGAAAAAATCTAAGGGCATGGAAGACTTAGGCCATAAGTCTGCAGTTTCTTAATAATTTTCTATCATTTTTTTTTTTCAGAAAAAGGAAAGACCTGCTGAGAAGCCAGTTTAACTCAAGCTAAACCCTTTCATTAACTAACAAAAATTCCTAGACCACACAAAAATTAAAATAAATGATCAATTTTTTTCAGGGAAATTACATGAAATCTAAATTTAACTTATTTAGTAAATTAAAAGTTGAATCTACAAAGCAAAGAGAGAATTGTGATAGACAGCTGTAGCTAAGTTTAAAAAATAATTTTATAAAGCCTTTAAACTGTTTCACTTGCCAATTTTCATCTAGATATGATTTCTTTCCTCATTCTTTGTATTATGATTACAATATGAATTTACTGACAGGAAATCTTCTGTCATAAAGAGCAAAATATCAGAAATTTGGCAACACTCTAATAAAGATGGGCTCAGAGATACCTGCATGCTGTTGATTTCTACCATTTCTCATCTTAGGAGCAACTGTTTACACTTACGTCACCTACTACATTCCTCACACAAGGTCCAGTCTTCCCCTAACATTTTCTGTGAACAAGCTTTACTTTTTTTTTTTTTTGTCTTCACAATACATTTTGTTACATAAACTAACAGCTATCCTGAACAAATTATGTATTTTATTGTCAGATTTATTTTTTACAGGTCACTTTTCTAACATATCTTTCACAAAGGACAGGAAAGATAACAGAAAATAAAGAGAAAAAAATGTGACCTCATGTTGATGTTCTGAAATGTTATAAACTCAATGAAATATAGGTCACCTTCGGTTCCCTGAAGCTCCTAAGAGATCTTGGAGCAGAAATTATCAAAACTAAATGTGTATATTTTTATAATATAAACTACAACTGTAATAAAACTGTATAAGAGAAAACACAGTTGCTATTGATTAAATCTTTATTGATTTAAAGAGATAAAATTAACTGATTTCCACCAAAAGATATCAAGTATATTCATCTGAGTTTCTTGAGGATGCCATAGCATAGCTTTCAGTTCATTTCATTTATCCAGTCACTTGTTCATGAAGATAGTAAATAAACGAACATTTGTAAAAACACAGCAAAGTTCATCTACAAACCAAAGTCATATAATGATCTTGCTGCTGACTGAATGAAATATGTTGCAATGTATATCTGTTGCTTTAGGCGATCCCACTGGTTGAGACCCTTATTAATGTTGTACATTGTATCAGTTATTCCAGGGAAGAATGTGTCCTTGTAAGAATCAAAAATGCTTGGTGCAAATATTATGTGCCTGAAAGAAATAATGTCTTAAAATTAACAATCTGTTTTTTTTAAAATTCTTTTTTTATTCCGAGTTCTAAAATACTATCATAAAGTTCCACTGACAAAAAAAAATCATTAACAGTCAAGAGACAGGAGTGGCTTTGTTTTCATCAAAGCATTTTATTTCATGTCTTCTCTGTATGCACTGACATACTTGCCAAATCCAAACAAGAAGACATGCATATAATTATAGCAAAAAAGATGCTGATATCAACTGGTCATGTACTCTGAAGGGACCCCAACAATTTCACTAAAATAACCATCCAATGGACAACTGAAAGAGAGAGAGAGTCTGAACAAAAACAGCCTGGTGGAGAACTATTATACTGTGTGCTACAGCTGGTCCATTCTAAGAAAATACTTCTACTTGTGTTGAGTAGACATAGACATAGACGTTAATATTTTTAAACAAAGTTTAATAATTTAACTGTATGTGTGAACTTAGCATTCAAAATTTTTAAAAAATGTTAAAATATTTTCCTTAACTCTTCCCGTACCGCGCCGCCCTTTAAATCCAGTTCCGGTTTTACCGTCGGATCCCACGCCACCCTTTAAGTATTCTGATTGTTTTTTCGTTAAAACTTGATGCAACTTTTCATTTAGCCAACCAGAACTCTTCTGCTCCAAAGTTACGCTATTTTAGCATCCGGTCAGGCTGGAAATGAAAGGAAATCACGAAGTGGATCGAATTCAGTGAATTTTTTTCTACTTTTTTCGAGGTTGGTTGGTAGAATGGTCATACTGACCTACTAGACCTAGCTTACTAAATGTGTTTTTCACATCTGTAGACCTGTTAGATTTATTGGATATCAAAAGCATCCGCAATTATCGATATTTATGCACCGGTATACACATTCTGCATTGGATTCTGGCACATTTCAGGTATGTAAAACTTTGATTTTAGTGCTCAGCCCTAAAAAAATATTTTTAGCGCCAAAAAGTCGTTCGATCTTTTCAGAATAGTTGTTTTTTTCTATTCTTTGTTTTTTTAAAATGATAAATAACTTCATTTATGGAATCTTCTTTCATTTCCACTTATTTTAATATGAGATACACACGTGTTGATGAAGGAGTTTGTTTGTTACAATGAATTTTATAAAGGGACCCCCTTATATGAAAACACCCGCTCAGCCATGTAACATCATCATCGGTACCAACGTAACGTCCGTGTTTTTTTACGCAGTACGGAAAGAGTTAATTTTGCTTTGAAAAATATGACTTCATTATGAAGTCTATCTTGTTAAGTATATTTCTGACATATATAACAAGATGAATGCTAGGATCAGATTTTAATTTTAAAAAAATGAAGTTTGATAGGGCATACTTCTAACAAAACAAATCTTCATACACATGATTAAATGGCACACAAGTTGTTTGTTTTACTTTATATATGTCTAGTTATGTTGTTTTTCTCAAAATCTTATCTCAGATTAAGACTTAAAAGGCTGAAATAATTAGTAACTTTTTCTCTTACTATCTCTTTCTGTTTCTCAGATATGTTCTCTATTATTCTTAGCTTTTGATCAAAATTTCATATATATTATTTTAATTTTGATATACTGAAATGCACCCATGGTACTCACTTCATTTTTGGTCGTTCTGGCAATCCTTCAGAGTTTATGAAAGCTCTCTCCAGCTGCATCATTTTGTCATTATACATTCGAAGTCTGTATGGTCTGCAAATGAAGAAGTAAATACATTATTTTTAATACTCTTAATTTTCACAAATGGTCATCTTGTTCTTCTTCATTCCTCCACCTCTCTGGAGCTGTGAGCATGATGTTTATTGGAGTCAGTGTGGGGAAGGTGTTGAAGCATAGCATCATGTCTTACTGCGAGCCGGGTAGGACAGGACTTTTTTCAGGCCTTAAGTGGAGCCAAAAAGCAGGATGTGCAATACTTCTTAAGCAGACTCCACTACCATTGGTAGTATGGCCATTCCTGCCCCATTAGCCAAGCTAGGCTTGTTGCTAGGGTACCAAAAAAAGAGATAGAATAGGGTCTTTGTTAAATATGGCTTGTCAACACTGATGCCAGCATGTCAGCTCTGGATTGCTGACTGCCTGATTGGACAGCATCGTCATCCCACAGACAATTTGTATTTTTTAAGTTTTAAAAACTAATTAAACAATTCCAAAACTGTATATGTTTATAAAAAATGACTTATATTTACAAATGTGAAAAACAAATTCAAAATATAATTATCAATTAAAATATCAAAAACTTATCCACAAAAAAGACTGCTAGGAGTACAAAGGAAAAATAAAAGACTTTCAAGATCTGCATCTCTAAACAAAACTAAACCTGCAATGTTAAATGCAAGAAACATCTTGTTTAAGTGCCACTTCCTCTAATCTGTGCAGTCATTTGATTGAAAATATAATATTTTTTACGTTCTTTTCAAACCCATTGTTGTATGTTATCCATGTTCCTAGAACCAAACCCATCTCTTTTTGTTGACTTTGTCTTCTGATTTAGTGCTTTATCCTTCTTCTTGATGTGATGAGAAGAAACAATCAGAGAATACCAAAACAAGCTATCAAGTGGAGCACAACAAGCTGAAGAAAAAGAGGTTGGCCACATGAAACTCTAAAGAGGACATTGTTAAGAGAAGCCAGTTTATAACATCCCTTGATGAAGTTGAAAGACTCGCTGAGAGCAGGAAAACTTGGCAAACATAGTTATACGAGCCCTATGTGATGTTTAATGGCATGGGAAGGATGTAAGATGTAAGAATTCTTCTTGAATTAAAATCATTCTCAACCAACAGACCTTTTCTTCTTGATCTTTGCCTTTCGCATTTTTTAAAACTTTGTATCATTTTCTTTCAAGACATTTCTTATAGACTTTAAACTATACATTATTCAATGATTGTCCAATTTACAAAGTACATTGTCCAATTATCCAATAAAATTATTCTGATAATATATGTATATATAATATATATACTATGTTTATCTCCATAGCTATAACTTTTTTTAATAGTGGGGGTTTTGCTTCATGAATTTAATTTCTATTTAGGCAAAGGTGCTACTCATTTCCACAGAACAGAATTAGTTTCTTAAACACTAAAGAACTCTCTTTGAAATGAATTGGATACATAATGAATTTATCTGGTTTAATGCAATGAACTGTCAAAAAAAACCACCTCAAAGATGAAAATGTGTAAAGCAAATTGTAAAATCAGTTGTATCAACATGTGTGAATAACTACCTTTCTTTAATGTATGTGATTTTTAAAAAAATTAGCACACACATATGCAAGCATGCATACATACACATACATACAACCACATGTACAAACATGCATATGCCATCTCTCTTTTTTAAGCTGTTATAACAATATCAGAGACTCTCACGTCACCAAGTTCACACAACTGAAGACTCTGCCTAGTGGCAGTGCTCACAGAAAAATATGCTTTATATTTCAAGTCTGAAAGGAAGAAAGGACGTCACCTCCCAGTCTAACTTCAGGTTTGTATTATATTTCAAGTCTGAAAGGAAGAAAGGATGTCACCTCCCAGTCTAACTTCAGGTTTGTATCCCAAGATCATGACTTCACCAGCTGCAAGAACACATGTTCTTTCATATGGGGTGATTCTACAACACTGAAAAAAATGAATTTGTGGACCACAGTTTGGGAACGACTGTCCTACAACACCGAAAAAAAAAATTAATTTGTGGACCACAAGTTGGGAATGACTGTCCAACACTGAGAAAAATTAATTTTCATGTAACTAAAAATTACAAACATTTTCTCCAGATTTTGTGATTCTGGCTCTTACCTTTTATCAAGATCTTTTTCTGCTGACAAAGAATTTTCAAACTGCTCTGTAGCCATTGTAAAGTTCTTAACAGCTGACAAAAGGGCATCTATTATGGGGAAAATTTACCATTTGTCTTATAAAAATAAACACAAAAGAGTTCTTATAAGCATGTTTAAGTAATGAAAAGTTAAAAAGGTAAAATTCCCATTTCCATGCCATTAAGGCATGTTGGGGATACTGAGTTAGGCCCATATTTCCACAACCTTCGGCACATGAAAGTGTGATGTGCTCAGTACCACACCTGGCCACATTTACCTTCCCAGATTTCTGATTATGCAATAACCAAAAGAAATCTGTTTATCAAAACTGAAATCATAAATTGATATCTCTGACCATTATTGAAGTTTCCAGAGCAAAATCATACTATAAACTGTGACTAAAAAATATATGTAAAAATAGCAGAACAGTCTCTTTATTAAGCTTTACTGGCATAGATTCAGCTTTCATTCTTAACTCTTTCTGTGCCTTTGGTCGTTATAATGACGCTTCTGGTTTCCCGTTGCTTACCAATGGTCATTATAGTGATCATTGTTTGTTTCAATAAAACAAGCAGTGTAACATTTAGATTGTACATATTTCGTCCGCGATTCTGGTGACACTTTCAAAATGGCGAAAAAGTGCCTAGTTACGAGCGATGCCGAGCGCGAAAGAGGACAAAAAGCATGGAAATTTTTCAATTTTTGACGACGTAGATAGGGGTATGGACATAGCCTATGGCCACCCCGCTGCTCTTGAATGTTTTCTAAGTAGATCTAAACATATTTAGATGACTGGAGAAGTAGTTAGGAGGTTAGTTTAGACATTCATTCAGTGAGAATGCAACACAGAATCACAATACGAGATCGACAAGTAGATCTACACATCTCAGATGGTAATTAGTGCAAATCTAGACCTCGCCGATGGTGAGCTGGCCACAATCAGTGTCTAAAAACATCACATTACCTCTTTTTTTCCTAAAAAACTCTGCATTTATGAAATTTTCATTCATTTAGCTATACTTTGAAACATATTAAGTATATGGAAGTACATGGAAATACTGTTTTCCATTCCATTTTATAACTATACCCCCAACCCTATCAAGACCCACGTTTTTACTCTGGCACTCCACAACACGTCCGTGTTTCTTCCTCCGGCATGGAAAGAGTTAAGCAGTACATTTCACCTTCTTCTTAAATAGTTTCTTCCAGTAAATTAATACATTTTAAAAGGTTTAATCTTTTCAAGTAACCCAATTACGGGCACCCTCGACTTTATAAAAGTTGTTAGTTTGCTTGTACCAAATCAGAATGTGAATTTAAACTCATGCAATGTGCTATTGCAAAGTGAACAAAACTTTATGTTGATCTGGACATTCAGTTTTCTTACAACTTTTAATAAATATCTCCTTCAGATAATTTTGTTTACATTTTGTATATTGTAGAATAAAACACTTTTTTTCCATTAAAGCTGCTAGTATATGATCGGTCTTTTACAAGCTAATAAACTACCAGTTCTTGGTGAATGCTAAAAATTTTGTTTTCTTTTGTATGGTTTATGACAAATGTTCACACCTTCAAGATTTCCAACATTTTCATTGCAGACATCACTGTAGGGATGCTTTTTTCAATCTGATACATCCTACTCAGATTGAAAAAAGCATCCCTACAGTGATGTCTGCAATGAAAATGTTGGAAATCTTGAAGGTGTGAACATTTGTCATAAACCATACAAAAGAAAACAAAATTTTTAGCATTCACCAAGAACTGGTAGTTTATTAGCTTGTAAAAGACCGATCATATACTAGCAGCTTTAATGGAAAAAAAGTGTTTTATTCTACAATATACAAAATGTAAACAAAATTATCTGAAGGAGATATTTATTAAAAGTTGTAAGAAAACTGAATGTCCAGATCAACATAAAGTTTTGTTCACTTTGCAATAGCACATTGCATGAGTTTAAATTCACATTCTGATTTGGTACAAGCAAACTAACAACTTTTATAAAGTCGAGGGTGCCCGTAATTGGGTTACTTGAAAAGATTAAACCTTTTAAAATGTATTAATTTTTTTTTTTTCAATCTGATACATCCTACTCAGGGGCCGGCTAGCGTAGTGGTTAGAGCACTCGTCTAGCAACCAAATGGTCGAGGGTTCGAATCCCCAGCTGAGCGGGATTTTTTTTTTCCGACCAATACGGCCCTGAGGTCGACCCAGCCTCGTAAAATGGGTACCAGAGAAAATCTGGGAAGTAAAGGCAGCGAGGAAAGGAACTGGTCACCCTACCTCATACGCTGATGACTCAGCATAATGAGGTCTCTAACGCTTCACCCCCTACGGCATTTGAAATGCTATGGGACTATCTTTACTTTTACTTTACATCCTACTCTCTTATAACAGACATCTTTTTTAATTCACCTCCATAAACCCTGTCAGACCCTCTTGTCTCTATGATACCATCAACACATTTCATGAGATTTTAAAACTGTATTCCTTGCCTGTGATATTCTATTCTTACCCAAGATAGTGTCTTACTTCTCTCAAATATTATGAAACCATGGTATCTGTTATTATGTTCCAAAATAAATGCAAATTTAAGCTTCATGAGGAAAAGAGTTGCTTCTCCATGAATGAAGCAGACACTTCTGGAAGACATACATTATCTACTTCCACTGTCTTATTACTGAACACCCATGACGGCCAGCTTAGAAAAATAGTTTTCTATATACTGCCAAAGACTTAAGACATGGTGATATTTATAAGCCTTCAATTTCTTCTACTTTTACTTTTTCAAAAGCAGTGATTTCAGTTTTGGACACCATTTTGCAGGCCTCTGAGGCAAACTTGTCTTCTTGCAAATTTTTTAAATATTAAAAATTTGCAAAACTTTATCTAACCAATCTGTTATTAGTTTCTTCAATGCAAATGGAAACAAGTAAATTAGTAAATATGATATCAGCATAATAACTAATTTTCTGCATAGGGACATTTACTATTATAAAATTTTCTGAAAGTGAGTCATATTGCATGGTTGTTTATTAAGTCAAAACTTCCTATTATCTAAGACAAAAACTCACTTTAAGTGTTAAATATTTGAATTGGATTCGTTTTCCTTAAACTTAAATATGAAAACAATTACATTAATTATATAATGAATTCAGAGATAACATCAATTAGACACAAAATACATTTTTCTTCCTTTAGGACCTATACCACCAAACAAATGAGCCTCACCAATATTGACATTATTCTGTGTCCAGATATCTCTGTATATATCCAGTAAGTCTTTAATAAAACTGCTCACTGCTGAAGAATATCTTGTAACATTCATTGGCAGTGTTGATGCTTCAGCTATGTTGCTAGAGAGAGCAGTAAATATTGGATGAAAGTTTTTTTTTATCATTCTCAGAAATTAATGTACATAATTTTCTGCTTAAAATGACAATATATATATATATATATATATATATATATATTTTTTTTTTTTTTTTTTTGTGTGTCTCTTTATGTGTTAAAACATGTTTTCTGTTCATTTTTCTTTTTTTACTCTAAGAAATTAAAGGGTTTAATAGCAACTCCATTTTACACAGATATGCATGACAAATGGAGACAAGGACAATGATGAATTTGTTCAAAAAGCTGAGTAAGTAGTGCACAAAAAAAACATCTTTTCATGATTTAAGATCTTTCTGATGAATATTCCCAAATTCTGAGGACTAATCTGTTTTTAGTTGTCACATAGAGTTCTGGTTCAGCAAGGTTTCTAGGCACATTAAATAGCCTCAAACTACATATGCCACAGGCAACTCATATACTTGCTAAAATACTATACTTACTAGGCCAATACTGCCCAGAACTGAGTCAGTGCTTTTGTGTACACAAAGCCAGGGTCTTGATAGTTTTCATAAGTAAATGCATTGTCATACTGTGAGTGGTAAAGTGGATAAGCTGAGAGAGGATACTTTTTCTGAAACATACAAACAAATTTTTAAAAAATATCTTAAGTTGTTAGACTTTGTTAATTCTGAATGATTTGAAATAGGTCACACAATCAATAAACAGTGAATTTCTCATCTTGTTCCAACATCATGCAGTTAATTTCCTTGATTAAATGTCAGAAATTAATTTTGAAAATACCACGATAAACCAAACATTTTCTTAATATTTCCTATATAAAAAAAAATTGTTATTTTGCACTTTTAAATAATATTTGATAATTTCATATACAAAGTCAAAAAAGCATGAATGATGCCCTTGGTATGCAAAAAATAAGAGGACAAAAGTTGAGAAACCCTGTTTTAAATCACAGATACTGAATTTGATGGCCAAGGGACTATAGTCACTATCTTTAAATCCTAAATAACTCAAGACATAAACTTCTTAGGAAAGCTTCATCATATAGGAGACATATTGATCTTTATCACTGATCAGGGCACCCCTAAAGGATTAGGTCATGGACAGCCTGATTCAAAGGTTCAAAATCAGACTCCAGCATCACTGCATTCAGGACAACCCATATATGCTCCGCCACATGCCACAGCATCCACTCAGAAGTATATTTGCTAATAGTTCCCATCAAGTGATAGTTCTTTATGATGTGTTTTCTGCCACACAGTTCAGATTTCCTGCCAGCACTTTTAATTTGTCCTAGCTCCAGCAGTATCTTCACATCTACATTGTTCTTCCATACCAGCAATTCATTTTCCAGGTCTTTCCATTATAGGTTTAGCAATGTCGTCATTGTCCACTCAGCCTGCCATTTATTTTAGCCTGTCAAGCAAGTCTGTCTGCCACTTCATTGCCATGTACTCTTGCATGCCCTTGACAATAAAGCCACATTAGGCTCATCACAGTTGACTGGTTTAACAGATGAACCAATTCTTTTCGAAGCAATTTTTTTCTCAATCTTACAAAGCATACTCTGTGAATCCATCACACTGACATCATGAGCTACATCATGGGCAACTAGCCATTCCATTTCTGCTGAAATATCCTCAATTTCCATTCACATGCTTGATGTGGAGACTTCAAAGGCTCCCAAACCCTGTGCCACTACTCTTCCATAGTGTTAGACAATAACAACAACAAAAAACCCCCAAAAAACAAAAAAAAACCAGCTGATAAACATGTTATTCTTTTGCAGCCTTCATCTCTCCCAGTTAATTAAAAATATTCTGCTTACCACATCATAAAAAGTGCTCATGTCTGCGCATGGAACCCCTGCTAGCTGGTAGAATCTGGCATGATCGCTGCCTGCACCCAATGAATAACTGACTCTGAGTATTAAAAAAAAAAAGACAAAAAAACTTCGCATTTATATTACTGAACACTATTAAAACAAGACAAAACAAAACAAGAAGAAAGTAAAATATCATATCATTTGTGAAGTTATATACAGATTTTAATAAACTTATTTAATTAAGAAATAATGAAAAAAAATTGTTTCTTCATTTCACATCTCTATCCATAAGTCTCATAATCTAATTTCTATATTTACGTATATTCATTCATTCATTCATTCATTTGCATGTCCCTTGCAGAACTTTGCCTCCCAAGCAGCACTCCTGTAGGCCTCTCGGTTGTGAGCAAGATGGCCTGCTGCTGATGCATCCATTTGCAAATGGTCAACGATGTCTAGCAGCCATCTTCGCCTTGGTCTTCCTCTCTTTCTTTTTCCCATTATGTACCCTTCCAAGACGGTCTTCATGATGACATGAAGATTATCATGATGTTTAATGTGTCCAAAATATTTAAGTTTTCTCTCTTTAATCCTCTTTACTAGCCAGCTTTCTTCAATATTAAGCTCTTGCAGTATAGATATATTTGTTCTTTTTTGTGTCCATGATATTTGAAGAACTCTTCTGTAGCATTTACATTCAAAGGCATTTATGTGTTTCTCAGCTGTTTTGTTAAGTGTCCAGGTCTCACAGGCATACATTGTGATGGGAAAGATGCATGCCTTTAAAAATCTTATTTTTGTGGTTCTGTCTGTTCCTCTCCACAGATTCTTTAGTTGTTTTACTTTCTGAAGAGCAATAGATGTCCTCCTTTTTATTTCCCTCATTGTATCTCCATTATTAGTTAGTAGTGATCCAAGATATTAAAAAACTCTCCACTTCTTCCAATTTTTCTTCATTGATACATATTTCAGCTGCCTTATTTGTTTTGTCAGGTGTCGTCAATTTAGTTTTCTTTGTATTAAGATAGAGGTTTTACTCTTCGCTGTTCTTACGGACTAACACAATTAGTTTTTCCATTCCTTTTTGTGTTGTGGACACCAATACTGTGTCATCAGCATATCTAATCTCTGGTATTTCATAACCTCCAATTTTTATGGCATTGTAATATTCTCTGTCTGGAACTTCTCTAACAGTCCTCATTATATTTTCAATATACAAGTTAAATAAGTAAGGTGACAATATGCACCCCTGACGGACCCCTTGTTTTATGTCAAACCAAGTTGTTGTTTCACTATTTATTCTTACTGCTGCTTGTTGGTCTAGATACAGCAGTGATGTTAATTGTGTCAAATGTGTTGGAAATCCCATTTTTTCCATTATTTCCCAAAGTTTCTGGTGTTGTACACAATCAAATGCCTTTGAGTAGTCTATAAAGGATAAATATCTCTCTCTCTCTGAACTTTAAGTGCTCAGGGCACATGGGGCTTCCGCAAGGGTTTTCCACAAATGCCTGTCCTTCGCCTTTTTTTTCTGCTCTTGCCCAGGTGAGCCCTCTATTGCTCAACATCCTTTCTGTTGTTCTTCTCCATGTCTCTTTTGGTCTACCCTTACTTCTGTTCCCCTGTGGTGTCCATCTTAGTGCTATTTTTGGTAGTGAGTTATCAGTCATTCGGAACACATGTCCCACCCATTGCCAGCGTCTTTCCTCAATAATTGTTGTCAGTGGCTTCATCTGCATTTTTGCCAATAAGATGTTATTTCTTATGGTGTTTGGCCAAAATATTTTTCTAATTCTTCGTAAACATTTAGTCTGGAAAGATTCAACTTGTTTTCTATGGTTTTGGTGATTTTCCAGCACTCACTTCCATAGAGTAGTACACTTAGAACATTACTCTTAAATATCCTGATTTTCATATTTATGCTTAGTTTTTTTATTTCCATATAGTCTGCAGCATTGCAAAAGCCTGGTTTGCTCTAGTAAGTCTGCTGTTGATGTCCTCTGTGCTGTCTCCATTTTCTACTACCCTGCTGCCAAGGTATACAAATTCGTTGACCTCCTCCACTAACTTGCTATCTACTCTGAGTACATTTCTGTTGTTCACATTTTGCTTCATTAACTTTGTCTTTCCTACGTTGATCTTTAGTCCTATGTTGTTTGCATTCTGAGTTAGCTTGTTTATTTTATCTTGCATATCTTTGTGACTGCTTGATAATAGACAAATGTCGTCCGCAAAGTCAAGGTCCTCCAGCACTGTGTCAAGGGTCCATTGTAATCCTCTGCGTTTGTCTGATGTTGCCTCCTTCATTAACCAGTCTACTGCCAAGATAAATAATGTTGGTGATAGTACACATCCCTGCTTCACTCCTGTTTGTACCCTAAAGCTGCTGGAGGTATGTTCTCCACAGATAACTTTGCACTGAAAACCCTCGTATAGGGCTTTGATTACATTAACTATCTTATGGGGGAGGCCATGCCATCTTAGGATTTTCCACAGTGCATCTCTGTTGACACTGTCAAAGGCTTTCTCAAAATCTATGAATAATGCATATGTTGTGCTATGCCACTCATTTGCCTGTTCTAATATTTTTCTAAGTACAAATATGTGGTCTATGCATGATCTTCCTTTCCTAAATCCTGCCTGCTTTTTCCGAAGTTTTTCCTCAAGTGTTGGTACAATTCTGTTGATGATTATTCTGCAAAATACTTTACTGGTGAGTGGCAGTAGGGTAATGCCTCTCCAGTTCCCGCAATCTCTAAGGTCACCCTTCTTTGGTAGTTTTACTATAAGCCCAGTTTTCCACTCATCTGGGGCTTTTTCTAGATCCCAAATTTGTTGTAATATCCGGCAAAGTTGTTTTGGTGTTTCTGTTTCTTCTGCTTTCAACATCTCAGCAGTCACTTCATCTTCACCTGGTGCCCTGTCTGATTTTAGCTTCTTTATTGCCTCCTTTACTTCACTTATTGTTATTGGTCCTGTATTGATGTTTAGTTCCGTTTTTGCTTCAGGTATGTCTATTGTTTGTGCTGCTTGTGTTCTGTTTAGTAGGGTGTTAAAGTATTCCCTCCATCTTTCAATTTTTTCTCTTTCACCATTGACCAGCTGTCCATTTTGTGTCCTTATTGCACTTTCACATCTTGTGTTGAAGTTACCTGTCATCTGCTTTGTGATTTTATATATGGTTTTCATGTCATTTGTTTATGCTGCTTTCTCTGCTGTTTCTGCTAAGTTGTCATAGTATTGACGTTTATCTTGACAGCATGATTCCTTCACTTCTTTGTCTTTTTGCGCATAATTACTTAGAACTTGTTCTTTAAGCCTTTGTGATTTGGTGTTCAGTAATTTTTTCTTGATTTCTTTTCTTTGCTCTATCTTTTCCCATGTGGTCTTGCTTATCCATTCCTCTTTTCTCCGTTTCTGATATCCCAGCACCTCTTTTGCTGTTTCCTGTAGTGTTTTATTGAACTCTAGTATGGACATTTCTGCTTCGTCTTGTAGGACACTGAAGTGGTTCTTAAGTACTATTGAGAATTCGTTTCTTGTTTGCTGGTCTTTCAGTTTTCTTGTATCAAAATGTATCTTTCTGTGTTCTCCGATTTTGGCTTTCCTTAATTTTAGTTTTATTTTTGCTACCAGAAGGTTGTGATCACTACCTACATCTGCTCCTTTCCTTGCTCGCACATCTTGTAGTGACCATTTCCACTTGTTTATCAGTATGTGATCAATTTGGTTTTCTGTGGTTTTATCTGGTGACCTCCAGGTCACCTTATGGATGTTTTTGTGTTGGAAAATTGTCCCTCCAATGGTCATCATGTTTTCCTCACAGAAACTGCACAGTCTTTCTCCATTTTCATTTATTTCTCCAATTCCTTCTCTTCCCATGATTATTCTTCTATCTTCATTTCCTTCACCTACTTTTGCATTGAAGTCGCCCAAGATGAGTAGCATATCATGCTTGGGTATTGTTTCTACTGTGGCTTGGAGGCTGTTGTAAAAATCTTCTTTTAATTCCTCTTCAGCTGCTTCTGTTGGTGCATAACAAACTATAATAGACAGCTTCGTGAATCTTGAGTTGAAGCGTGCATATAATAATCTCTCATTTATTGGGGTCCATTTCAGCAATGCTCTTGATGCTTCTTTTGTTATAATTAATGCTACTCCTCCTTCATGAAGATCTTCTTTACCTGACCATATTATTGTATCTTCTGTGTGCTGTGTTGTTAATTTCCTTCTGCCTTGTCCTGTCCATCTTGCTTCTTGTATTCCTAGTATGTCTAGTTTGTATCTGTGCATTTCCTTGATGGTTTGTGCTAGTTTTCCAGTCTGGTTAAGTGTTCTTACATTCCAGCTGCCTATTTGCATCTTGTGTTTAGGTTCCAGGAGGTCTGCAGTCAGGCTGGGGACTTCCAGTGGCTGGCTTTCATCCACAACCTTCATGGGCTCAGTTTCCTGATACGCATTTCTCCTTCCACCTGCATTTGTTTTTTCCCTTGCTTCCGTTTCTGTAGCAGTCTGATAGTTTTTTTACCAGATAGGGTTGCTGGCCCTATGTCGAACCCTCCTTAGTCGCCTTTTACGATCATACGTGGTAGGGTACAGTGGTCCTATTCTTTGCAGATCCCGGGTACCACACGGGGGAAAGGATAAATATAAATTCACATTAAACTCTCTGCATTTCTCTATTATTAATCTTATATTGAATATATGATCTCTTGATCCTCTTCCTTGCCTGAAACCAGCTTGGACCATATTGACTTCTTTTTCTATTTTCTTTCATAGTCTACTCATTATGATTTTTAACAGAATTTTACCTGCATGACTAATCAGAGCAACAGTTTTGTAGTTTGTGGATAATTTCAGGTTACTCTTTTTGGCAGTGGTATGAATACAATTCTTTTCCATTCTTTTGGCCAAATACCTGAATGCCATATCTTTTTACATAGTGCATGATAGATTGTTGCACATTCCTTTCCTCCTGCTTTAATATTTTAATATTTACGTACATAAAATCTAATTCTTAAAGACAGTTATTTTTTTCTTAAAACAGTGTATATCATGAATAAAAACATTAATTCCAAATAATCTAACCTTGGCTCTCTGTATGTTTGTCCATCACTGCTAGAGGGTCTAGCTAACCACATGTCATAGAGTGTTCTGAATTCATTGATTGGACTTGGAACCTGTAAAATTATGGTGATCACATTATGAAAGAAATATCTTAAAATTATCACTGCAACATATGACACATCCAGTAACTCAGATAATAAAGGCAGTTCGTTTACATTTTTTATTGATAGAGCAATACTGGTCAATCATGTTTTTTGTGGGTACTGGGAACATTCCTTTTCTGAGTCTTTTCTCATTTATCCAACATGGGTCTTCCTACTGTATCTTCTTTAAGGGCTCCATTATTTTTATTCTTTTTTTTTCCAAATTTAATCAGTGATGTCACTGATTCATGTTTAATGGATAACTTATAGCCTCTACTTCTGATGAATGTAGAGGATTCTGTGTAGACATTCCCTCTTGATGGTTACATTTTGTATTTGTTTCCAAATTTTCAACATATAAAGGAGTTCTAAACTGACATAATTTTATCTTATCTTATATCCTTCCTGTGCCGTTAAACATCACATAGGGCTTGCAAGGTAGTTCATCAATTTTTCCTGTCTTCCGCAAGTCTTTCAACCTCATCAAGGGATTTTATGCCTGTTAATTTGGCCTCTCTTAACAATGTCCTCTTTAGAGTTTCACGCAGTCTGCCTCTTTTTCTTAGGCCTGTTGTGTTCCATGTTATAGCTTGTTTTGGGATTCTCTGATTGTTTCTTCTCATCACGTGATCAACATATGTCCATCTCCTTTTCCTGATCACCCGTGAGACTGGTTGTTGTTCAGTCATCTGTCTTATCTCTGCATTGTTCTTGAATTCATTCCACTTGATGCCGAGTATTTTCCTTAGGCATTTGTTTTCAAAAGAGTCTAATTTCTTGTCTATTTCTTTAGTTGTTTTCCAGCTTTCACATGCATAAATGAGGGTGGATATTACATTTGAATTGAATAGTTTTAACTTGGTTTTTGTTCTTATAACTTTTGAATTCCATATGTTCTCAAGATTCTTGAAGATCGATGCTGCTTTTGCAATTCTAATTCTAACCTCCTTTCTGGTGTCACCATACTGGTCTATGTAGCTATGTAACTATGTAAATTGACATAAAATACTCCTAAATCTCTTTTAAGTGAAATGCTGAATTTCATTCACCCTTCATATGTGAATGATCTTCACACTGTTGTTTGTAATTTATCTGTTGTAGTTCCCTATCCCACTCCATCATAAATTCTATCTCAAGTTTATCATCTTGGTGATGTAGTTTCACCTGGACCCTGCATCTTAAATTTGTTCTGTTTTCCCTCACATTATTCTATTACAATTATAATTTTGCTAACAATGTAAGTTTTGTTGCACTCCTGTTATGCAGACTCAGTGTCGTCTGTTCATAGGACTGACCTTTGTGGTAGGTTCTGTTTTCTTTGATTCACTGACAGCTATGTATGCAATGCAGACCAGTATGTTTTGTCTGATGGCTTCACCTCAGAAGTTGTTTTCCCCAACACATATGTATTGGTATACAATTTGCCTGGAGGTGTCAGTACCAGATTTTGAGAGTTCTCAACCTGAGAGTTGTCAGCTACCCAACTCACTCCCTCTGTGGACAAAATCTTCATGATGACTATTTTGGTAATTTGCCCTATACGAGGGTTTTCAGTGCAAAGTGATCTGTGGAGAACATACCTCCAGCAGCTTTAGGGTACAAACAGGAGTGAAGCAGGGATGTGTACTATCACCAACATTATTTATCTTGGCAGTGGACTGGTTAA
Organism: Achatina immaculata; assembly: GCA_009760885.1. Taxonomy (NCBI): domain Eukaryota; kingdom Metazoa; phylum Mollusca; class Gastropoda; order Stylommatophora; family Achatinidae; genus Lissachatina; species Lissachatina immaculata. Next base: position 20,041,014 of record CM019691.1, on the reverse strand, counting down.
TGAAGGAGGCAACATCAGATAAACGCAGAGGATAACAATGGACCCTTGACACAGTGCTGGAGGACCTTGACTTTGCGGACGATATTTGTCTATTATCAAGCAGCCACAAAGATATGCAAGATAAAATAAACAAGCTAACTCAGAATGCAAACAACATAGGACTAAAGATCAACGTAGGAAAGACAAAGTTGATGAAGCAAAATGTGAGCAACAGAAATGCATTCAGAGTAGACAGCAAGTTAGTGGAGGAGGTCAATGAATTTGTATACCTTGGCAGTAGAGTAGCAGAAAATGGAGACAGCACAGAGAACATTAGCAGCAGAATTACTAGAGCAAACTAGGCTTTTGCAGTGCTGTAGACTATATGGAAATCAAAAAAACTAAGCATAAATATGAAAATCAGGATATTTAAGAGTAATGTTCTAAGTGTACTACACTATGGAAGTGAATGCTGGAAAATCACCAAAACCATAGAAAACAAGTTGAATTCTTTCCAGACTAAATGTTTACGAAGAATTAGAAAAATATTTTGGCCAAACATTATAAGAAATAACATCTTGTTGGCAGAAATGCAGATGAAGCCACTGACAGCATTTACTGAGGAAAGATGCTGGCGATGGTTGGGACATGTACTCCAAATGACTGACAACTCACTACCAAAAATAGCACTAAGATGGACACCACAGGGGAACAGAAGTAAGAGTAGACCAAAAGAGACATGGAGAAGAACAATAGAGAGGATGTTGAGCAATAGAGGGCTCACCTGGGCAAGAGCAGAAAAAAAGGCAAAGGACAGGCATTTGTGGAAAACCCTTGTGGAAGCCCCATGTACCCTGGGCACTTAAGGTTCAGAGAGAGAGAGAGATTTTGGTAATTTGGTTCATTTCATCTTGCATTTTTCTGGAAGCCCATCCTTGTGAACTAGTGGTTCATGAAGATCTACAAAGTTCAAGACTTTTCTTGAAAGGTCACAGACTTTTTGAGTTATCCTTTTGCTTGCCAGTATGTCATCATCAACAAAGGGAGGAGAAACTTGAAATAATCTTTTCAGGCTTTTAAATGCACATGGCATCACTTGTTCTTGGTGTGTAACGTAGCAAATCCATGCATGTATAAAAACCCACAAAAATTTGATCACAGTGAAATGATGCTAACCTGCTTAGCAGCTTCATATAATGCATCATGAAGCAAAGGACTTGATGACACTTTCAAGGTGAAATTTCCTGCAGCTGACATATCTGTATTAAGATATGCAACTGATCTCTCATATAGTACTTTCAAGTTGTCCTTTAAAAAATGAAAAATTCAAGTTTTATCAAAATTGTTTGTCAGTTAATTATTGAAATTTCTGAAAATGTAAACTTAGTTTCTATTAATCAACTCTAAATTTGCAGCAATGAATCACAAATTAATGAATCAAATAAATGTTTATAAAGATTTTTAAGCCTCTAAAATGCAATATTATCATTAAGTATTGATAAATAGGTGATTATTTATTTTAAAAAAAACCCCTTAATTTTTAAATATTCTACGTGACCTATGTCAATCTTGAAACAAAGGAACTGTTAATCGAGATACAAGATCTATATTTCCATGGGGATCATAATGTGCTTTTCTTACCTTCACCCACTCAGATGAACCTACAAAACCTGGCTCCTCAGCATCCCAGCTACAGAAAACAAGTGTCCGCCTTGGACGATACCCTAAATATTTTAAAATGTCATTTATTATTAAGTATTCATGTCTAGAATAAGTGAAAAAAACCTTTAAAATGAATATTCTTCACAAGCACTTTCTTATTGAACATTTTTATTTCCTAGTTTAAAGTTTAAAATTAAGACATTTTGTGATTTGCACTTTTTTCCCACAAGTATGTTTCAAATTATTCTAAACATCCAAGCCTCTAAGGATTCAATTTTTTTTTTAAAATTGACCTGTTGTGGTCCTAAGAAAGTTCCTTATTCCTGGAAGTGACTCTTTTACATGATGGCTTATTTTCTGTCATTCTCTAACAACTATGTGGTAGTGTAGTTCAGTATACCACACAACATAGGCAGATGTTCTCTATTATCACAGGCTGTTTTCCTGAGCACTTATGTGCTGGGTGCCCATTTTTACAGCTGGATGGACTTGTGGTCACAAACCTACTTTTTGGATGAGAGGACTTTTCAATGTCAACAAGCTTACTCACGTAATACAAAAACCCATTGAATGATTTCAAATTATGAGTACTCATTTACCTAATTTAAGAAGCTGTCCAAAAAGATCCACTACATGTGTCAAGGCAATGCCCCCAGACTGTGGGTCAACAGCACCATAGACCCATGCATCATGATGATTGCCAAGTAGGACATACCTATCTAGAGTCACAAAAACAGTGAAAAAAGTAACTTTAGACAAAAGCCCTTCATCATTTGCATAAGCAAATTTACAGAATGGCCTATCTTGAAGAAGAGGCTGCATAATTATGTGAGCTCAACTGCTACTTTTATGAAAGAAATATTCATGAGTATAAAAAAGTGCATAAGAAAGTGCAATAAAAGTGAAAAAAAAGGAAAGTCAACTGAAAGTTATTACTATAGATAGAAAATAGGATTTAACTCTTCCTGTGCCAGGGGTCCCAACTGGGATCCTTCTGTTCAATCACGTTTTTGCCAAGGTCTTGATAGGGACCCTAGCTTCATTTCATTCGAAACCCGGTGTAACTTTTGATTGTAAACAGTGTAGTATGCATGTTCAGTGACCTTTGTCACCATTCTGAAAGCATCATAACAACAGGGGTCAAAATACAGCATTTCAATCGAAAAAAATTAATTTTTATGTGACTTCATGTCCCCCTACGACTAGACCACTGTTCATGAATGTACCCCAAGTAGATTTAGACTATTAGATGGAGTGGAGAAGCAGTTAGAAGGTTATTTCAGATATTATTTTATAGTGAACATGCAACATAATCACACAACGTGATCGGGTAAAATGACAAAGTCGATCTACACATCGCCGGTCGATCAATGCCAAACCTAGACCTATCCAGTAGACAGTAATACACAATTATCAGCTAAAATCATCACACTACATTTTTTTTCCTAAAAAAAAACTCTTAATTTATGAAATATTCTTACATCTATAGCTATTTGGAGGCATGATACGCATACTTTTAATGTGGAAATAATTAGTTAAAAATTATCCCCTATACATATCAAGACCTGTGGTTTTTTGTCTGGCACAGTAGGGAACGTCCGCATTTTTCCCTCCTGTACGGAAAGAGTTAAATATACAAAACATCCAAAGATCAGATTGCAGTAGTGTGGCTGAAGTAGCATCACTCTAAATAATATTGCTACAAACCTATATCAAGGATAAGGTATGACTGATCCTCTATAAGGAATTGTAGTCTCAATGGCATAAGTCAGTGCTTATGTATATTTTCATAGCTGCAACTGCTACACAATGAAAACTATTTTTCCAACATCACATCCCACTCAAGTGAACATGTGGCCCATGAGTCACAAAATCATGAAGACTGCTATCTCCAGCATACAATAATGCATTAATGGTGATGACACATTACTTATCAATGTTAACTGTACACATTTTTTTTTACCTTACATTATATTTAGTTAAATTACCTGGTTCTTCTCTGCCCTGTATGATACCAATGATATGGTGCACAGGTCGAGTATCTAAGAAGTTGTTTACAGTTACTTTCACTTTTCTGTGACAAAAAAGTCCAGAACAACAAAACAGTTATGAATTCATACATAATTACTATCTTCTTGAAGAAACAGACTCTGTGTAGGAATATTGATTTTAAGAATATAAATTAGACAAACTAATATTGATTTTAAGAATATAAATCAGACAAACTAAAACCTTTGATAAGGCAGTGACTCCCTGAAAGTTACATGATCTGACACATAGTGCTCAAAACTTTCAAGGTCTTGTGCAATAGTATTCTTTTATTCTTTCCTTCTCTCTCTGATTTACATGCTGGAAAAATATCCTTTTTGATTATTTCTCCAGTAAAATGAAATCTAGAAATTAGACTCTTTTGAAAACAAATGCCTAAGGAAAAATCTCAGTATAAAGTGGAACGAATTCAAGAACAATGCAGAGATAAGACAGATGAGCAAACAACAACCTGTCTCATGGGTGATCAGAAAAAGAAGATGGACATATTTCATTCATGTGATGAGAAGCAACAATCAGAGAATCCCCAAACAAGCTATCAAGTGGATCACAACAGGCCGAAGAAAAAGAGGTTGGCTATGTGAAACTCTAAAGAGGACATTGTTAAGAGAGGCCAGTTCAGTGGGCATAACATCCCTTGATGAGATTGCAAAACTCACAGAAGACAGGAAATCTTGGCGAACTATCATGCTATCAACACTATGTGATGTTTAGTGGCATGGGAAGGATGTAATATGTAAGAAAATGAAATCTAGTAAGCTGTTTTATTTTTATCTGCAGGCTAAAACAAGCAAATAAAAATTACAGGGCTATCATAACTGCATGTCGGACAAGTCCATAAGTGTCGTCTAAGTCCATAAGTGACCTGATCTCCTCCCATGAAGGAGGATCTCAGCACTGTTTACATGCCCCGTCGCATTGGTGAGAACTCCAGTATACTAGAGGTGACAGGTGGGGTTTGATCCCACACCATAAATCTTATACTGATCGAGAGACAACATGTTTATTGATTCAATCAATCCTGCAAGCATTATAAATACATGTATCAGAACAAATCTGCAAGACAAATGCCTTTTATTCTCAGTCTCTGTTGCTCACTTTCTCTCATACAGTCTTTAACTTGTCATTCAAATAGGCAAATATTATTGTTTCCCAGTTTATGAACCTTTGCTGTTACTAGCCAGAGCTACACTGCTCCACTGAGATATTTCAGTCTCAGATTTAAATCCAGGACCTTTCACTCATTAAACTGATACTTTAATCACAGAACTACAAGAATCCATTTACATTTTAATCTAAATGAGTTTCTTTTTAATTCCGTATTTTGGAAATAAAGAGTTAAAACATTTAAAACATTTAAAACATTGAGCTGGCAAACACTGTTTGTGTTTTAACTGTGGTCACATTACTGATATTTCTTAAAATTGAATTTTCTACATTTAGCATCACTGAATCAGGACACTGACTTATTCAGGTCAGTTAGGCAACTACTTACACATCTGTACTGTTCTCATAACCAGGTCCAATCCTATAGTCTACTGGAAGTGTGCCATGCCAACTTGAAGGTGACAGAGGTCCATCAAGTTTACTGTATTTAATAATATAAAACATTCAGAAATGCAGTTTAAAAGAAACAATTGACAATTGTCTTACAATGTTATTGAAACTCAACTCAGAAGACAAGAGTAGGAAAATCAATAGTGATAGGCGTTATTACTCAGAAAATTGTGAGTTCAGGACCTTCTACTGGTGAATGATAGAAAAACAGTATATTATGAAGAGCTAAGTCTCACAAATATGGAACAACAATCAAGTCCACAGTGAATAAACACAGGTATGTATGCAAACACATACACATACAAGTTTAAACTCAAATATTTTATTTTAAACTCCTCTAAATAACACACAATCAAGGTTCAATGGTCTTCACTTATAGGCGTTTTACATAGTACTAAAATGAATGATAAGAGAAAAAACAGTTAGTAAAATCAACTTGTAAATCATACGATTTTAATTAAATTTAAGGCATATAAATACAAACATGAGGAAGACCTAGACGTACTTGGAGAAGAAAAATTATGACAGTGCTCAGAGACAAGGGATACACATGGAAGGAAGCAGAGAATAATTCCAAGAGCAGTGATGACTGGAGACCCTTTATCCATGGCCTATGCTCTCAAGGGAGTGAAAGGCAATGATGATGATGATGATGATGATGATGATGATGATGATATAAATATAAAAGCAAAATGTTATATTTTGCATTTTTAAAATCTGATTTTGCGGACACATTTTTCAAATATTCTTTTAATTAAATTTCTCACTTCACTCTCTGTCACATTTATTTTATTATCTTTCATCATCATCATGTGCCATATTAGTAGGCATTGGTGGTCATGTTAATTAACATGGTAATTTCACAGATCTCATTCCTTGATATTTTTCATCACGCTCAGTTGGTGATTTTTTTGTTGTACTTCACATTAGACTGTATCCATGATTTTTGTTCTTGGTCTTCCCCTGTGTCTCTTTCAATTTATCTTCCTGTTGTGATTTTTCAAACCCTTCTCTTCTCATTATATGTCTAATTAATGATGATGTGTATTCTTAAGGATTTAATTAGAATCCTGTCTACAGATGCTTTTGTTAGACATTGCCTGTTTATCATCCTAGCTGTCCATGGTATTCATAACACTTTCATTTATTCAACTGAAATATTACAGTTATTCAAACACTGTGTGGTAAGGGGTAGAAATTTTGTAAATTAAAAAAAAAATTCTTTCTTTCCATGCTTACTCAGCTTGGATAGTGTTCCATATATATAAATATATATATATATATATATGAGACTGATTTCCACATGAATGTCAGAACTATGAATGTCAAAATTATTACATAGAAAGACACATCTACAATGCATTCACTGTTATCTCACCTTGCAGGCACTGCTATTTTCTTTTTTTTTCTGGCTGTGGCCGTATAATGTGGTGAGTATAATTTTTTAAACTTCTAGATTGACTACAGAATGCCAGAAGTGGGTTAAAACTCACCATCTTTACTTTGAGAAACCAACTCTAACTACTGAGCTCATGAATGAAGATAACTGAATCAATTTTTTTTAAAAAGGGGGAAAAAAAAAACAACTTACCCCAAGAGATTTACAGCATCACCATAGCTTATTGGCTGACAAGGAATTTTAGGCAGGATTCTCTGTGATGGATCAATGTGTACAGCATAGTCTGTAAAAAAGTAATAAAATGCAAAAATAGTGAATAAAATGCAAAATAATACCTTAACTGTGGCATTCTAAATATGAGCTATGCTTTCTATGACATTTTGCTTTAGGTAATCATTCATTCATTCATTTGCATGTCCCTTGTGGAACTTTGCCTCCTTAGGTAAACGTAATATAAAATCTTACCAGTTGCAGGATAGAAAGGTGTGTCAGGATCTTCACCTTCTGTAAACAATGTTCCCCTCTGTACACCAGAACTTGGCATCCACCAGGAGTATGGATAAGTTTTCTCCTGCCCTCTCTCATCAAAAACTTTATTGACATCAGCTGGATCAGTGTACAGAATCACAGCACTGACATTATATTGTTGTGCATTGTAAACCTGTGGAGGTTTTTTTAAAGAAAATTAAATTTGAAAAAATGCCAATTCTGCAGGTTTCCTTCTACATTATATTAGCAGAAAATGTTTCCTTTAAAAATATCATTTAATTTCAGTTAGTCTTCCTTGCTGAAGTCAAAAAAAAAAAAAAAGATTAACTGTTAAATAATGGGAAATGCATTGAAACTGTAATTTTATCAATACAAGTTCCCCAAAAAGGTATGTTAACCATCCTTCTAAAATATCGTAAGGACTGTTTATTTTTTTCATTTAAAACTTATATTATAAAAAGTATCCAAAGACTTTTCAGACACCCTTTATGTGTTGTCCATAGAAGAAAGCTAAAACAGAGACAGAAAAAGGAAGTTTACATAAAAAAAAAGCTGTTCACCTTATTGCCCCTGAAGATCATTCCATATCGTGCTATGACAATTTTGTCAGTGAGATCTATGCTCAGATTCTTGTGAAGATATTCAAAATCTTCTAAGGTGCCATAATTAACATAAACAAGATCTCCCTGTAATGGACACAGTTTGAAAGATGAAGAATATAAGCAGTATCAAAGACACCCAGATTAACCATATAATGTGTAGATAAAGTGTTACAAGCATATGAGGGTGGTTTATGGTGTTGTTAGCATTCTGATTATCTCATTTATTAACAAATATTACAGCAAAGAAAGGCTGGTTTTATTTAGCTTGGTGACAGTCTCTAAACTTTGATTTCTTTACAGCCAACGCTATGGTGAAGATCTTGAAAACCCTGGTCAGTTGGAATGGGCAGAGAGATGTGATAGATTTCTTTAGCTAGCAGAGTGGACCCAAGAGGTGAATTTCAACACTATATGGAGAAGATTAATTTACAATTCCAGCTTTCTTGTAGTAATGAAAGATCGCAACTTTCCATGTCATATAGCTGCAGTTTAAGAACTAGCTTGTGATGAAAAGGGAGCATGCTGTAAATTAATTTGCAGTGTACTATAGTCAATCCTGTCAAAAACGGTTACTCAGCACCTTGTTAGGTAGCTAGATAACACAACTAAAAGTAAGCATTTTAACTTATTCACTTGTAAACATTTGCCACTGTGTGGCGTTAAGTATTCGTTAGAACTGAAAACTAACATGCTCACATGGTATATTCACATACAGAAATCAATGAAATCAGAAGAATTGGAGATGACATAAAAGTAGTTAAGCCACTTAGTAGAAAACCAAGAAACAGAAAGACAGAAAAAGACATCAAAGGAAGAAAATATAATGTTCTAAAGTATGATATTCCAAGGGGATCACTGCAGTGGATATGCCCAATAACAATGAATACAAGACATAACAAACAACAAAAACTAAAGGTCACACAGATCCACACAAAAATGTACTCAGGGGAGAAAAGAATGGAAAATGATCACATACTAAAGCTACTCCAGCTGGGGAGTAAGCATTGAAATTCATGACACTAGAGTTCATCTCCCCTGGCTGTAATGCTGGTTCGTACGATGAAGCAGTAAATACAACTTTAGCAGACGTTGTGTTCACAATCTCAACCTGAAAAAAATGTAGATATTAATTTCATAACAAGAACTTCAGTGAAAAGAGCTTTTAGTAAGAATAACAAATTAGAAAAAAGAGAAAAACAAATTTTCACTTGTAACAACAAGTGTGGACAAAACATAACATTGATCAAATTATTTTTTGTCAACAGATTAAAACTAAAAAAAAAAAAAATTACATACTGAACAATTTTTATCATATGTCCTCAATAATCTAATGCATTTTAAAAATGTGCTTTTTGTTTACAAACAACACAGAATATATGGAATGACTCCTTTACTGAAAAACAAATACACCACAACTGAAACAAAAAGGGACTGTACAACACAATTTTCCTCCCAACTCTTTGCTATCAATGTCAAACATGGGCACTAACAGCCAAGAACAAAAAAAAAAAATCATCACCACAGAAATAAGATGATTAAGGAGAATACTAAATGTGACAAGAAGAGATCAAATAAGAAATAATACCATCAGGGCAAAGGTTGGAGTAACACCAACGTTACATTATATCCAGAAACAGCAACTCAAATGGTTTGGCCATGTTACACGGTTACCACCAGTCAGTATATCATAGAAAACACTCACATTAAGATTTGCAGGTAACAGAGGAAGAGGCCACCCACACAAGAGATGAAGGGAGGAAATTACAGAACTATTAAATATCTCATTATGTGAAGCAAACTGTCAAGCCCTGTCAAGATGTCTATTTGTCCCCTCAACACCAAAAGGTATATGAGGTAGGTGATAAAACAAAAGACAAGACATAGAATATATGAGGTGTGTTTATAAAGAGTGAACTCTTTAAATACACCTCAAACCACCTAGCAGCAATCTTGACAACAAACTACCATTTGCCCTGTTCCACTATGAGCATTAGTCATTGAACTACATCCACTGAAGTGAACACATGCACCAGCTGTTCATCAGATTAGTGACAAAGTGACAATGAAGGAGTATGAAGAACAACTTGCATGTGTGAAATTTTACTGTAGACGTGGTAAAAACTTTACAAAGATATGGCAATTGCTTAATTGCATAGAGGGGAGGGGAGGACTGTAGCACTAAATGCAGTGCAATAAGTGGTTTAAGCATTTAAAGAGGCCAGAATGTCAATAAGTAAAGGTCCCAGGCCTGGACAACCTCCTCATCAACATGCTGAGAGAGTTAGTGCTGTGACTCGATGAAATTATCATTTAACTGTCCAAGAAGTTAATGGTGAAGAGGGCATCAGATTAGGATCTTGCCATCAAATTCTGACTGAAAAACTTCAGATGCATCACCATTTATAGGAAATGTTCACTCATTTTTTAAACACACCTTGTATGTGGTTATATTTATAACAAGCTTTACTATGGTGCACTGACAACAGAAAGGCTTCATGTCCCATGTTTATGGTATTTTGATATTAGACATGACTGAATGTTCAGATTCATTCATTGCTTGTATGGCTTCAATTTTTTTTCAACATTCTATTCTCTTTACCATTTAGAGTAGAATACTATTTATACATCCTTCAAGATAGTCAGAAAAAGTATGTGAGAATACTTCATGCTTAGGACATGATTAGCTTAATAGGAATATTGATTTTTTAAACATTGCCTAGTGTACATGCAATCAAGAGAAATATATTTGAATGGGCTGATCAAAGAAACACAAATAAAGAGAGGAAACTGATCTGATTATAAATACCAGAGATCTCATGAAATAGAGAAGGACATTTGGGATTTATCACCACTGTCATATGTGGATGATCTCGATTTTTGACACTTTCCATAAGTTCTCTTGGGATTTACAGTCAGGCTACAGTGTTTATTATTTTATATTTTTACTAATTATAGTTTAAATGTTTACTAATAATTGTTTTATTTATTTTTACTAATAATTCCTTCCATGACTTCCATATCTTAGTTTGCTTACAGAGTAGTACAAGAGTGTTTTTAGGGTCTTTTGTAAACTGACAAGCTTGATGTATGAAACTTACACAGTAAATTTCATGGACAAAGGACTATAAACTTTACCTTATTAGGTTCTGACTGATTTGGATATGACAATAAAACCTTGTAGGATGTAATATGAACATTGTCCAGTCCACTGGATGACCACAAAGAGTGTATTTTTTGTGCTAGTTCTTCTCCACCTTCAGTACCAGCCATACGAGGCTGTGCAGTGAAATCTCTGAAGAGGCAACAACACAAAATCCTATAGTCAATAAATTAAAATATTAAAATTACATTCTGTTATAAAACTGGCAACAAATTATTGTGTACTTTACATTTTCATAAATTATTTTTAGTACTGGGAAAATAATAGAAATTATTAATAAATAAATTATATTTTTTATATTCTGCCCATGTCCATGTCTAATACAAAACTGATATTACGATTAAACACAGAAAAACATTGGTAAAGAATCATCAAACTGTGTGTTCTATTTTCTTGGCTGCCACTTTGCTTCATTTATTTCTTTTATAATAGCATTCAACATTTATTCCTAATCATTCTTCTGTTGTTTCTCAGTCTTCTATTTGTTACTTATTGTATGATTATTGATTACTGACATATTTTCTAGACTGATAAGAAAACTACAGTAAGGTATTGTTACTATTTCACAACAGTTATTCTTAATCAAATTTCTTCTTCAAGTTTTTGTTTTATGAGCTTCTATAATCATAGTTTTATTTTTGTTTAACAGTGACTGACTTAACCGGCAATTACCAGTAAATTACTGATAAAAAAATGAGAAAAACCAAAAGGTTTGGAGGTCATCAGTTACCATAACCAGTTTATATTACCAAAAACCTAGTAAAAAGTGGCCTGCTATGTCCATTGGAAGATAATCAGGTCAGGAGACTAACGATGCTTAGTTTGCATGGAGAAGAATCAGCTAGTTTTGACTTTGGCTCAGCATATGAGCATTTTGAGAAATATTAAACCTAGCCATACATAAAGTATGAAAAATTTCACATGAACATTTAATCCCTGTTGTATACTTAATTTTACAATAAAGTGTAAGTAACTGAATGCTGTATTGACAAAACTGATATTTCAGAAAGTTCTTCATGCAAAGTGAAAGACAGATACAGCTGCACCAGTTTGGAACAATCCTAGCACTATTACTGGTTTAAGGAGCTAATAATTCTGACCATCCAGTTTCAAAACTGTTGCTTGTAGTAGGTTTTTTAAAATTAATGCTGCCTTTTATTACACACAAGTGGTAATGTATAATTTTATGAAATAATAGGGAATACATAACAGTCAAAATTTTGGCCCCAGGTCTTCTTCAGACATATATATTGTGAAGCAGGTCAAATTAAAAGTTTTAAAAGTTTCATTTAAAAAAAAATCTTTTCTCAAGTAACGTGTTTGAAAGGTAAATCTTGAAGGTATACATTGTAACTCCAATAAATGAATTTTTAAAAATGTGAAAAAAATGCAAAAAATACTTTAAAGAAAATATTTATTACTTTAGCTTGCTCTGAAGAAAGCTTGTGTTGACGTGCTGAACTATATACTTTGTAGGATTCAGCCTGAAAAGATACAAAACATTACAGAATCTATAATAGAATGTATAATGAATGTATAACAGAATATATAACAAAATGTATAACATTACAGTTTTCTAGGAAAAAAAAAAGAAAGTTTACCATTATATAACACAGATGTTATCTAAATAAATAGGAAAAATGCAGATCATGGTAGTTGTAATATATTCAGCATCTTCAGCAAATGTTACCATTTCGTAAAATGTGTATAACTCGATGAGGTGGTGATTTCTCGGTAACTGAGCAGAAAATCTTTACTTGGCTGAAGAGGTGTTTAGTGAAGGTCTTGAAAACAGCATCAAATCAGTTTGGGGGGTTGACTGTAATGGCTTGTTTAGATTTCCTGGCATGCTTTTAAAAACCAAGATCTGCCTGTCTTTGACTGTGACTGAAGTGATGCCTCTGTTTCCAGGAGGATTCTGAGAAAGTACAATAAGGTATTTTCCAGATGGGAGTTACCTGCTCTGACAAATGGGTTTTCTCACCAGCATGGTCATCTTTACTCCTGGGGTTAAAAGCTGAATAATAAAAACAGTTTAATACTGAGGCCTGAAACTGCTTTTCTGGTAATATTGGTTCCTTCCATATTACAGCTGAATTTATTATAAATTTAAATCTTATTACAAGCAAAGTAAATATTTGGCACTTTCCAGGAGTAAGAGAAAAACAAGTAAACTATTATGTGCCCTGCTGGGCTTGTCCAGTGAGGTGAAACAAGTAAAGTGCATGTGCTATAATCTTGTTTTAATGATGTAATATGAGTCCATGTTTGAATAACTATATTTCTCAAACATTTATTTCAACCTTTCAGGACATTGCATTAAATCATCACTTAATTCCAGAACATATTCATGAATCTGACTAAATATAAAATGAGAATTTTTACAAGGCTGATGATATAAGGTTATCAGCATTGACTGCATCACTAGCAGCAATCTTTACTGATCAGCTAAGAAACATGAGTACATTAGGAGGAATCTTAGCAGGGCATTTTCCATCCCTAGCACCAAATGCCTGTAGTGGTGAGTGAAGCACTGGATAACTTAGCAGATCAAAGGATAACTGAGTGAAATAAAAACAGGTGTGGCATGTGGAGACATTTCAGATAAGTAAAAAAAAAAAAGTTCCTGGCCGTCGTAACAGACTAAGAATTCACTGTGTACTTTTGATACAGCAACAACAGATAATGGAGGGAAATGCTGAAATAAAATGAGCAAAGAAGACAACATTGGTTCAGACAGACGGACATTATCAAGAAAATGTACAGGAAATATCTCTCGCAGGTGCAAAGTGAAAACAAACACACAACAACAAAAGAAAACAGAGTTAGTATTAGGTCATTAACACCAGCCTAATCTGTGGAGATGGCACAGATGATGATGATGATGATGAAAATGAATGACTATAATGATAATGGTGATGGTGATGATTCACCTTTCTGGTGCTGGGTCTGATGGATGAGCTGAGCTACCTTTATGGCTGAAGTAACCAATAAGGATGCCAACCAGAAAGAAGAGGCCTCCAATGACAGCTGCTCCAATCACAAAACGTTTGCTTCCTCGCTTTCTCTTGACAAGCAACTCACCACCATTCATGGACTCAATTGAATCAAACCTGCGAATACAAATTTGCTATACAAGTAGACAGGATACTAAGTAGTTTCTGCCAGCGTGAAAGCTTGTTTTGTCTTTTGATGTCTCCACATACACGTTATAACATTTGTTAACACCTTGTATGTAAACTGTTTTGATAATGTTAACGAGATTACAAAGGTTGAGGGGGGAGATAGAACCACTGAAATAGCCAGTTCTGCTTGAGTAATAATTTTGTTGATGTTGTTTTCTGTGACTCCCACAAAAGTTTGAGCTCAAAGTATTAATAAGGATCCAGAAATACTGTGACTCTTGTATCATCTGTTTCTTATGGAAATTGTCATTTTCTACAACAGTGGTTCTTCAAATTTTTCAGACTGCCGCCCATGGCCTCCCATGCTATATCTCTGGAGCCCTCACACATACACATATACGAGTGTCACACAGAAAGTCATGAGCAAAAATTTGTTAAAAATCAGAATTTATAGATAGAGAAAATATAAATGTATTAGCCTAATCTGCACCCTTTTCTTCACTTTTCAACATAATCTCCATTTCTCTGCACACATTTTCTCCACAGCTCTGCAAGTTTGAAAGTAACCTCCCGGTAGAATTCCGTTCCAGCTGACCGACAGCACAGACGCACTGCTTTCTGGAGTTCCCTCTTATGGGACCCCGCGGACGCAGACTTTTCTATAGCCAAGGGTTTCAATCATTTCCTGCACTGTATTGTGTCCTATTCCATCCAAGATTTACAGCGATTTCAGAAACTATGACACGTCTGTCTTTAATGATGTCGTCAAACCTTTCCATGTTGCGTTCAGTGGAGGCAGTTCGAGGGCGACCGCTGCGAGGCATATCTTGGATGGTCGTGTTTCCATCTTTGAAATGTTTCTCCCACCTCCTAACACTGCTAGCACCCATACACACATCTCCATAAGCAAGCTGAAGTCTTTGGTGAATTTCAGCAGCAGGAATTTCCTCTTTAACGAAGAACTCAACAACAGCACGTTGATGAAACGAAACTTCAGCACCCGCCATTTTGTTTATGCTCCGCGTGGGCACGTGACATATGATGGTGACGTCATACCTGAAGTGCTAAGGTTGCAGATTAAGGTGATAAATTTATGTTTTCTGTATGTATAAATTCAGATTTAAATAAACAATTTGCTCATTATTTTCGGTATGACCCTCGTACAAAGACACATCTAGCTGAATCTCGATACCTCTTGCTGCTCCTTTTTTCCTCATTCCCTACTGCCCACTCTGGAAATCACTATTTTATAAATCACAACATTAACATGCCTTTATTGTCTCACGTAAGGAGCAGACAAGCCATATATTGTGAAAAAGTTTCATTTAGGTCCCAGTATGAACATATGCTTTTTCTGCTCTTGTATTTGAATTTTCTTGGACAGCAGTTTATAGATAATTTTGTGTTCTCAGTGTGTCCGTGGACTCCAAGAGTGTTTCTGGCTAATGTATTGTAGTGTTGTTTTCATACTATGTATTATCTATCACCTCTAAAACCCAAATAAAGACAGAACCTGTTGTTTTCACAGACGAAATATAAAATTAAGCACACGTCCATGTGCATATCCATACATCGCCATTTCCTTCTTCTTCTTCTTTTGCATATATAAAAGTTTTGTTAGCGTTGACGAACAACGTTTCCTCGCAAAAAAAAAAGATTGACCAAAGAGGCTCCTGTAAAGCTTTAAGTCCTGCTTTTCTGTAATGGATTATTATTTTCCGTGTAGACAGCAACAGTGGAACCAGATAGATCATATTTGAACCTGCTTTACGCTTCCATTATTTTGATGATGACACGCATGTCTGGAAAGCAGTCTCCGTTTCCTCTTCTCATTGATAATCTTATGACTTTTCAGGCCGTCTATATTTTATTTTCTCATCGTATAAAACGCAGTGCTTCTGTTTTGTTTTAGCCCCAGTCGTTTGGATCCCGACGAATATCTTAATGCTGAAATGTTAGCTTGTCCTTCAGTTACGCCATGCAACCTGAACACAGAGGATGTGTTACCTGATGATTTATTGACAACAACTATGGCTGGTAGCTTTCTTTAAGACAAATCCTGGACAACTGCCGAAATTGCTAACAGAAGTGATAAGATAATAAAAAAAAATTGTGACAGATAATAGTTACAACACTCACCCGCGCATCATTCTCGTGAGACAGTTTTATGAACACTCTCTCAAAACACCGCCAGCGGTTAAAGTCCTTGACTGTACACACGGAATACTTAGCATACCTCTTGTCTCCACTATAATGTTAGAATTTTACATGTACAAACCGGTCCTAAACTAGCGCAGGCGACACGAAAATGGAATGCGGGCTGAATTGCGCATTCATCATTCTCAGGCAAACCCTGCTATCAAGCTAGGCATCGATCTGTGTGTGCTGCAAGGTTTTCATCTGGCGATATCCGCCCAGACTCGCCAAGCTTTGCTTCCCAGCACGGACTCAGAGAATATATTTGTCAGTGCAGGATTTGATTAGAAGGAACAATGCCAGGAAATGGATTTTTAGATGTTGAGTAATGGAACATTGACAACTCTGACATACACACACGCGCACACATATCATATATATGTACATAATGTACTACATACAATATAATCTGTGGCACATCCAATCTAAACCTGATAAAATAATACACTTAGACAGACAGACAGACAACAGACAGACAGACAGGCAGGCAAGCAGGCAGGCAGGCAGGCAGATAGATAGATAGATAGATAGATAGATAGATAGATAGATAGATAGATAGATAGATAGATAGATAGATAGATGCTTTATTTTCAAAGAGAGAGACAGAGAGAGAGGAGAGAGATGAAAAAAAAAACCGGATGACATTACAACTATAAAACTATATCAAAAGATGACCTAAATTAAATTATGTAAGCTCATGAATCAAATCTGAATTTAAATGACGCTGTACGTGGAAATAATGGACAATGAAAGCCAAAATCCAGACTGTTACTTGTCTTCCCACCATGCAGTGCGAGTGAACGATGAACTGCAAAATTCGTCACAGCAAATTCCAGTAAGATATCACGCGGGCGTGACGTGGCTGAGGCAGGGCGATCAGAACATGTTAAAAATAAGTATGTAAGGTTCTTAATGCACCAGAATGGAGATATAATAATCTATTCCTACTCTAGTATAGGGAATTATGTCAAGCCATTTGTGTCAAAAGTTCCCAGTTAACCTCGGCATAGTAAATTTGGCCCATCTTCCGCATGGCCGTGGGTTATTTAACTGTTGCTATTATCCGCTGTTGCTCGTTCCTAGACATTCGTTCCCGCGTTATCATCACATCCCTAATCCATTTTGTCTTCCACATCTCCTTACAGACGTTATCTCAGTATTGCTCCTGGTTTATTCTCTTGTTATACAACTCTTTTGTGAGAATATTCAGGTTAGGTCAGGCAGCAGAGAGGCAATGCAGCCTTCCGACGATACCAGAGACAAAATTAACTTCCCACCAGCAAGTGCCAAAAGCATATGAGAAATCCTGGACACAATTTTATGCAAAGAATTGGACAAACAGCTCAGAGGGAAAACCCTTGAGCAAAAACTGGAAGCATTTCGTAACATCATATATCTTCACTGCCACAAAGAGTTTGGAACCAAACAAGCAAGAAGAGTAAAAGTAACATCAAGAAAGTCCAGAAGACAGAGAGAAGCAATAAGGCAGAAGAAGAACCATGCCCGGAAAATGTTCAAGAAGGCACATGAAGCAGAAAAGGAAGGACTAAGACAGGTTTGGCAGCATCTAAAATCCCAGCACAATGCCTTTTGCAGAGCTGAAAGACTATGTAAAACGAAGAGGGAAACCAGATATGCAAGAGAGAGGTTCTACAGAGATCCCTTCGGGTTTGCCAAGCAGTTATTTGAACAGCCAAAATCAGGTACGCTGAAAGCAGATAAGGAGGTGCTCGAGGAACATCTGAGCAAGACATACTCTGATAAATATCAGTATACACCTCTCGAGCAGATGAAAGATCTAGTATGGCCCTGTTCACCAGGCAGCAAATTCAAATGCATCCCACCAACCTTACAAGAAGTAGGGAAAGGTAAAGGCAAGTCAGCACCAGGCCCAAATGACGTCCCTTACATGCTATTCAAAAGATGCTCCGAAGTAGTAAGGAAGCTCCATAAACTCCTACAAACAGCATGGACCAAGGAAGTCATAAGTAAAGAATGGAAAAAAGGCTAACGGAGTATACATCCCAAAGGAGCAGATTCCACTGAAATCAACCAGTTCAGACCGATCTCACTTCTGAATGTGGAAGGAAAGATATTCTTCTCTGTGACTGCAAGGAGACTAAAAGCATATCTCCTAGATACTGGTTACGTTGATACATCCGTGCAGAAGGGAGGAATTCCAGGTTCCCCAGGATGTCTCGAGCATGCATCATTGATTTGGGAGGCTATTCAACAGGCAAGATCTACAGGTAATATGGCTTGATCTAGCCAGTGCGTATGGCTCAGTACCGCACCAGATGATATGGCTAGCACTAGACATGTATCATGTGCCAAAAGAAATCACGAAGATGCTGAAAATGTACTTCACAGACAGGGTTCCTCATGAGATTTGGAACATCTTGATATATTACAAGATGGATTGAATTCCAGGTAGGAATTGCAATGGGCTGTACAATATCTCCGAAACTGTTCGTACTAGCCATGCAAGTAATCCTGAAAGCAGCAGAAATGGATGTCAAATGCCATCATTAAAAGCGTTCATGGATGGCACAACAGTAATAACAACCAGTGAAGCACAGCACAAAAGATGTTAAAGCGTTTGGATAGCCTTATCATATGTTGCCGTATGAGTTTCTAGCCAAAGAAGTCAAGAAGCCTGTCACTTAGAAAGGGGAAGGTGATAGAAAGATCGTGCACAGTGGCAAATCAAACAATCCCAACTGTAGGGGAAGAGCCTTGGCAGAGTATATGATGCTTCCATGAAAGACTCAAACGCGGTGAAGCAGGTCATAGAAATGGCACAGAATGGACTGAACATCATAGACAAAAGCAAGCTACTGGGGAAGTTAAAAATATGGTGCCTCCAGTTCATGCTGATTCCAAAACTGATGTGGCCACTACTCATTTACGAAGTAAGTACCAGCACAGTAGAGGCAGTCGAAAGAAAGATAAATAAATCCATAAGAAAGTGGCTGGGCGTACCACTAGGATTAACTGATGTAGCACTGTACTGCAAGAAGAGCAAACTGCAGCTACCATTCAAATTTGTGGTCGAAGAATACAAGGTAGGAAAGACAAGGCTTGCAATGATGCTACAAGAATCTACAGTTCCAGTGGTACGAGAAGTGCAGCCAACACTTAAAACTGGACGAAAATGGAAAGTAAGTGAATAAGTTACCGCAGCTGAAAGAAGTAATAGGATACACCCAGACCACCAGAAGGAGATTTGGTCATGGTGAAATCAAATGGTGGTCAAAGGCCTCCTGTAAGGAAAGAAGGGATATGATCATCAGCGAAGTAAGGAACTCAGAGGATGATAAGCGGGTCCAGAAGGCAGTTCAACAGGCACAGCAAGGTCAATGGACAACATGAGAGGAAGTCCTGCAGAGATCACTAACATGGAATTACATCTGGAAAATGGCATCCTTCATCGTCAGAGTTACTTATGAGTTTCTAGCCAAAGAAGTCAAGAAGCCTGTCACTTAGAAAGGGGAAGGTGATAGAAAGATCGTGCACAGTGGCAAATCAAACAATCCCAACTGTAGGGGAAGAGCCTTGGCAGAGTATATGATGCTTCCATGAAAGACTCAAACGCGGTGAAGCCGGTCATAGAAATGGCACAGAATGGACTGAACATCATAGACAAAAGCAAGCTACTGGGGAAGTTAAAAATATGGTGCCTCCAGTTCATGCTGATTCCAGAACTGATGTGGTCACTACTCATTTACGAAGTAAGTACCAGCACAGTAGAGGCAGTCGAAAGAAAGATAAATAAATCCATAAGAAAGTGGCTGGGCGTACCACTAGGATTAACTGATGTAGCACTGTACTGCAAGAAGAGCAAACTGCAGCTACCATTCAAATCTGTGGTCGAAGAATACAAGGTAGGGAAAGACAAGGCTTACAATGATGCTACAAGAATCTACAGTTCCAGTGGTACGAGAAGTGCAGCCAACACTTAAAACTGGACGAAAATGGAAAGTAAGTGAATAAGTTACCGCAGCTGAAAGAAGTAATAGGATACACCCAGACCAACAGGAGATTTGGTCATGGTGAAATCAAATGGTGGTCAAAGGCCTCCTGTAAGGAAAGAAGGGATATGATCATCAGCGAAGTAAGGAACTCAGAGGATGATAAGCGGGTCCAGAAGGCAGTTCAACAGGCACAGCAAGGTCAATGGACAACATGAGAGGAAGTCCTGCAGAGATCACTAACATGGAATTACATCTGGAAAATGGCATCCTTCATCGTCAGAGTTACTTATGACCTTCTGCCTACAGGCCCCAACCTATACAAATGGGGTTTATCAGAAGACACAAAGTGCCCTCTCTGCAACGAAAGGCAAACATTGGAACACGTGCTGTCAGCATGCAGAGTATCATTAGGTCAAGGATGCTACACCTGGCGGCACAACAGAGTGCTGCAGGAACTAGTAGCCATTGTAGAAGGGCAAAAGATAAAGCAAATAACAGCAAAAGAGTTGAGGTTCCCACTAAATATTTCATGGGCGCTGGTACGACATCGAATATTGAAATCAGAGACATTCCCTTACCATCACTGCTAGATGGTGGAAATGACTGGGATGTGATAGCAGACATACCAGGAAGAAGAGAATACCCGACTGCCATCAAGAACACAGGAATGCGACCGGACATTGTAGTGTACTCCATAGAAAAACACGAACAAATAATGATCGAGCTTGCGGTTCCGTACGAGACAAGAATAGAGGAGCATCTATTCAAATTTGAGAAGTACAATAACCTTGTCAAGCAACTGAGGCAGGGGGCAGGAGTCAGGGCAAAAGTTATAGCTGTAGAAGTGGTAGCAAGAGAATTCTTAGCAATATCAATATACGACCTATGTAAGCAACAGGGCATAAAGGGAAAAGCAAGAGCAAGGGCACTGAAAAGCCTTTCAGAATCAGCAGAAAAGGCTTCATGTCGGTTGTGGAGTATGCGAAACAAGCATTGGGAACATAAATAATTTCGTCTGCCACAACCAATACCAGGCCTCCGTAGCTAAATCGCTAAAGACGCATTTCAAAGTGCAGCGCCAACTGGAAGATCATGGGTTCAATCCCGGGACAAAAAAGCAAGAGCTCACAAGACTTCTGGGAGTCATGACCCAGAGGTGCCCACCCCCCTTAGAGTGTCAGGAGTTTAAAGGGCCGAAACACTTGTCTGGAGGGGGGAGTACTTCCTCTGATGATCTGAAGGAGTTGTGGTGTTATTTCGCTCTCTACAGTAAAGAGTTTCCTGCATATTGTAGCCATCGGTCACTTAATTTAAAAAAATTGTGAGAAAAAAAACGATTAGCATTTACTGAGAATATTTTGTGAAGGGGATAATGTGTCAGCATAATAAAAACCCGAAAGAAAGGCAGATGAAGACGCTGAGAGAAGATAGTCTTGACACGACAGACAGATTCATTGGGTGAATAGAAAATAGGGCTTGCTTTGGTTTTTAACACAGTACCAGCACTTTTATGTCGGGCTTGTGGTGCTTTGGTTTTTAACGCAGTACCAGCACTTTTATGTCGGGCTTGTGGTGCTTTAGTTTTTAACACAGTACCAGCACTTTTATGTCGGGCTTGTGGTGCTTTAGTTTTTAACACAGTACCTGCGCTTTCTTTTCTTTCATACTTCACTGTACTGAAGATGTATTCACAGTGCTTGCATTTGTTTCTTATGTCAAGACCTGGAAACTTCCTTTTTATCATAGTACCTGAACTCTTATGTAGACTTTTGAGGCAAATACAGCAACAACATTCATTAAAACATGCAATGCGATGAAAACAATAACGTTCACCTTGTTGTCTGACTGTCCATCAGAATCACTGATGAAACAGAAAGTCTGAAATGTTTATTATTATAAATATTTGTTACTTTTATATTTATGACTTAGAGTGGCTTTACAAAATAAATAAATAAATAATGAAGCAAGAAATAAAGAACAAAATTTTGAAGAAATGAGCAGAGAGAAAAATTCGAAACTGAGGAAACTTATCGGCGCGATCTGACAAGAAGTTAAATAGTTCGCAAACAGGCGTTTTTTTTTTAAATTTTAGATCATGTATTATGTCAAAATATTGTGCCTCACTCCAAGCAACTGCTGAAAATTGATAATAACTTAAACGGCAATGTAGATCAACTATATTTTTTAATTATACAAAAAAGACAGATACTATACCTTTAAAAAGTAAAAGTGACACGTACAGTCAGAAACTATTGGACTTTTTTTTTTACTAAAATGTCTGCTATATATCAAACTATTTCTGCGACTTAGTCACAGTAAGCTGCTATTCGATAATAACTACTTCGCAGTAAACACCGCAAGCGAGCAGTAAGCGTGATAAACCATTTTCCTGCGCTGACCTTTAGCAATCGGAAAAGCTGGAGTCACAGCAGACCATTGAACTGAAGTTGCCAGCATAACAGGCGTGAAGCACTCGCGCAGCAGGGCTGACTTCTCAGACATATTTCATTCTAGAGCTACTCCTGTCTAAGCACCATCAACTTCACTTGAGCACCAGTCACTCTAGAGCTATTTCTGCTATGGCAGCGACTCCCTAGAAAAAGCAAACACTTCGTGTAAATTCAATTGTAACCACATGCGTTCTTTTTCTTATGGAATTTATAGATACTTCATTTGGTATAAGTTTCACCGCCAATTCAGTCTTCACATAAGCTTCAGTAGACAAAAGCTGATATGGATATGCAAGCTTGTGCAAGTATATATAAAATTATACGTATGTATATATATCTTCGCCATATATTAATGGTTGATATTAAGAGGATTAAGAGAGAAAACTTAAATATTTTGGACACATTAAATAATAATCTAAAGAAGACTGTCTTTGAAGGGTACATAATGGGAAAAAAAAGATGGCTGCAAGACATCGTTGATGATCTGCAAATGGATGCATCAGCAGCAGGCCATCTTGCTCACAACCGAGAGGCCTACAGGAGTGCTGTTAGGGAGGCAAAGTTCCGCAAGGGACATGCAAATGAATGTATATATATATATATATATATATATATATATATATATATATATATATATATATATATATATATATATTCTTCTGTAACTGTTCGTTCAAACTATCCTTAAGCATTTATCAACTGATCAACAGACTATTCATATAACGTATTTTAAAAGTCTGAAATGCTAGTAACAATTTTTGTTTAATCTGGTATAGAAGTGAAGAACCGTTTTGAAATCCTAATGGCTGTACAGGAGGAGATGAAATCAAATGAACTGGCTACGCAAGCCAGAGATATCTTAATAACAACAGCTAAAAATGTGGTTCCAGAAAAGAAAACACAAAAGAATGGATGGATTACAGCAGATACACTAGAACTGATAAAACAACGCAGAGAAATGAAGACGCAATAGAAAGTGACAAACAACAACACAGAGGAATATAAATCTTTAACAAAAGAAGTATACATAGAGGAATATAAATCTTTAACAAAAGAAGTACGAAGAAACATAAGAAAAGACAAAAAAAAACAATACATACAAGATTGTTTGAAAGAATAAAAGGACACCAGAAGTGTGGAAGAGGTAGTGAAATGTTTAAAGAAATGAAGACACTGACGAGAAATGTCACACCTAAGCTAAATGTAATTAGTGACAAGATGGGAAATACCTTGGCAGAGACAGAGGAAATTCCAGAAAGATGGAAGGAATATTGCTTAGGAATGTATGAAACAACTGACTGTGAAAGCAGAAATCAACGGTGTGAATTATTATTGCAGGAGAAAGAACCAGAACCGACTATAGAAGAAGTTTTATGGGCAATAAAGAATCTGAAAAATGGTAAACCACCAGGATGTGATGAGATAATAGCTGAATTTATTAAAGCAGGAGGAAAGGAATGTGCAACAATCTATCATGCACTATGTAAAAAGATATGCATTCAGGTATTTGGCCAAAAGAATGGAAAAGAACTGTATTCACATAACTGCCAAAAAAGGGTAACCTGAAATTATGCACAAACTACAGAACTGTTGCCCTGATTAGTCATGCCAGTAAAATTCTGTTAAAAATCATAATGGGTAGACTTTGAAAGAAAATAGAAGAAGTGAATATGGCCCAAGCTGGTTTCAGGCAAGGAAGAGGATCAAGAGATCATATATTCATTATAAGATTAATAATAGAGAAATGTTTAACATGAATCTATATTTATCTTTTATAGACTACTCAAAGGCATTTGATTGTGTACAACACCAGAAACTTTGGGAAATAATGGAAAAAATGGGATTTCCAACACATTTGATACAATTAACATCACTACTGTATCTAGACCAACAAGCAGCAGTAAGAATAAATGGTGAAACAACAACTTGGTTTGACATAAACAAGCGGTCCGTCAGGGGTGCATGCTGCCGCCTTACTTATTTCGTATTTAACTGTATACTGAAAATATAATATAATATAAAGAAGACTGTCTTTGAAGGGTACATAATGGGAAAAAAAAGATGGCTGCAAGACATCGTTGATGATCTGCAAATGGATGCATCAGCAGCAGGCCATCTTGCTCACAACCGAGAGGCCTACAGGAGTGCTGTTAGGGAGGCAAAGTTCCGCAAGGGACATGCAAATGAATGTGTATATATATATAAATTCTTCTGTAACTGTTCGTTCAAACTATCCTTAAGCATTTATCAACTGATCAACAGACTATTCATATAACGTATTTTAAAAGTCTGAAATGCTAGTAACAATTTTTGTTTAATCTGGTATAGAAGTGAAGAACCGTTTTGAAATCCTAATGGCTGTACAGGAGGAGATGAAATCAAATGAACTGGCTACGCAAGCCAGAGATATCTTAATAACAACAGCTAAAAATGTGGTTCCAGAAAAGAAAACACAAAAAGAATGGATGGATTACAGCAGATACACTAGAACTGATAAAACAACGCAGAGAAATGAAGACGCAATAGAAAGTGACAAACAACAACACAGAGGAATATAAATCTTTAACAAAAGAAGTATACATAGAGGAATATAAATCTTTAACAAAAGAAGTACGAAGAAACATAAGAAAAGACAAAAAAAAACAATACATACAAGATTGTTTGAAAGAATAAAAGGACACCAGAAGTGTGGAAGAGGTAGTGAAATGTTTAAAGAAATGAAGACACTGACGAGAAATGTCACACCTAAGCTAAATGTAATTAGTGACAAGATGGGAAATACCTTGGCAGAGACAGAGGAAATTCCAGAAAGATGGAAGGAATATTGCTTAGGAATGTATGAAACAACTGACTGTGAAAGCAGAAATCAACGGTGTGAATTATTATTGCAGGAGAAAGAACCAGAACCGACTATAGAAGAAGTTTTATGGGCAATAAAGAATCTGAAAAATGGTAAACCACCAGGATGTGATGAGATAATAGCTGAATTTATTAAAGCAGGAGGAAAGGAATGTGCAACAATCTATCATTCACTATGTAAAAAGATATGGCATTCAGGTATTTGGCCAAAAGAATGGAAAAGAACTGTATTCACATAACTGCCAAAAAAGGGTAACCTGAAATTATCCACAAACTACAGAACTGTTGCCCTGATTAGTCATGCCAGTAAAATTCTGTTAAAAATCATAATGGGTAGACTTTGAAAGAAAATAGAAGAAGTCAATATGGTCCAAACTGGTTTCAGGCAAGGAAGAGGATCAAGAGATCATATATTCATTATAAGATTAATAATAGAGAAATGTTTAACATGAATCTATATTTATCTTTTATAGACTACTCAAAGGCATTTGATTGTGTACAAAACCAGAAACTTTGGGAAATAATGGAAAAAATGGGATTTCCAACACATTTGATACAATTAACATCACTGCTGTATCTAGACCAACAAGCAGCAGTAAGAATAAATGGTGAAACAACAACTTGGTTTGACATAAACAAGCGGTCCGTCAGGGGTGCATACTGCCGCCTTACTTATTTCGTATTTAACCTGTATACTGAAAATATAATATAATATAATGAGGAATGTAGACAAAGAATATTATGATGCCATAACAATTGGAGGTTATGAAATACCAGAGATTATATATACTGATGACACAGTATATTCCACAACACAAAAAGAATGTAAAAACTAATTATGTCAGTTCGTAATAACAGCGAAGAGCAAAACCTCTATCTTAATCCGAAGAATACTAAATTGATGACAAATGACAAAACAAACAAGACAGCTGAAATATGTATCGATGAGGAAAAACTGGAAGAAGTGGAGAGTTTTGAATATCTTGGATCATTACTAACTAATAATGGAGATACAATGAGGGAAATTAAAAGGAGAACATCTATCGCTCTTCAGAATGTAAAACAACTAAAGAATCTGTGGAGAGGAACAGATAGAACTACAAAAAATAAGATTTTTAAGGGCGTACATCTTTCTCATCGCAACATATGCCTGTGAAACCTGGACATACAAAACAGCTGAGAAACACATAAATGCCTTTGAATGTAAATGCTACAGAAGAGTTCTTCAAATATCATGGACAAAAAAAAAAAAATAAAAGAACAAATGTATCCATACTACAAGAACTTAATATTGAAGAAAGCTGGCTAGTAAAGAGGATTAAGAGAAAAAACTTAAATATTTTGGACACATTAAAAGTCATAATAATCTAAAGAAGACCGTCTTGGAAGGGTACATAATGGGAAAAAGAAAGAGAGGAAGACCAAGGCGAAGATGGTATACTTATACACTAATTATTGTGTGTTATATGAGTGGTGTGTTTGAATAACTAAAGTGAATACAGGGGCCTCAGTGTATCAAAGGTCAATACTCGGTTCTGGAAAGAATTACTTAATATAGAATGAGTGGCCAGAACGACTCCTCCTTATAGAATCATCTACTTCGAGTTGGTAGAGAATGTTTTTATTGTCAGAACTGTGTGCACACATAGCTTGAGGTTGTGTTATTTTGACAAGTAATTCTTTTTTGGCCGCAGGTGCGATCTTTTTTGTTCTTTCACAATCTCAGTGACTTTGACTGTAAATTTAGTAAATGGTATTTATACTTGAAATATTTTTTTCACTTATACGAATTAATTGTTAGAACAACATCAGGATGAACTTGTTTACTAATCACATCCACTTAGCAACGATCTGTTTACTGGAAACTTGTCTTTTTTTATAGCTCATACCTTTAAAAGGATATTCAAAGTTTTCCCAGTCATTCTGTGTGTTTTTTTTATCTTCAAAGGAGATACTTATAGTCTTTGTTGTTATTTAGTCTCTCATTCATTCATTACCTGCCATGCCGAGATCTCCCTCCTCCATCGTGTGCATTCTTTTCTGAAGTTGTATGATAGGCCCGCTATCGGATTTCCTTTATTTGTTTAACCTCTGATAAGTTTAGTGTGATATGTAGGTTCTCTAACTTATATCTTGTCCTGATAAGGCTAAGAAATTTTGATTATCTTTTTTTATATTTATTATTATTGTTATAACTTTAACTAGTTTTCGTTGTTCAGAAACTTCTCTGAGAACTTTTTTTTTCTGGCCGTAGTACTTGCTGCATCTTTCTCTAGAACCAGCTCTTTGTTACGCTGAATTTCGTTTTCATCTGTTTTTTTTTAATTCTTAACATTATGAACGTTAAAAAACCCAGTAACATTTGTTTCTGTCCATGTTACATGCGTCTTTAAACAAAATTTTAATGGATGATTGTCCGCAGGTAGTAAAGTCTCTATAACATGGGTTTCGGGGGAGGGGGAGGGGAGGGATAATTTTACAGTTTTGGGGAGTGGGGTTGGTACTATAGATTGACACACTGTTGAAATATTAATCTACATTGATCTTTGATACACGCTGAAAAAAAATTAGTATTCAGTATTTAAAGTCTGGCAATCTGCCAGCCCACCCTCTTCCCAAACACCCTCACCTCCCCCACCCATCCACAAATTTACGCCCCTGAAACCTTAAAATTCCCCCACAAGCTGAGAATCCTTGCTCTGGAGCGAATGACATATTAGGCAAGAACGACTTTAAGAGTCGGAAGACCTGTCGTGTGAGTGCGCCCCGTCTGCTGCGCCGGCCTACTTGCCGCTTTGCTGTTTATCAAATCCCTAAGCCAGGCATCGGGTCGATAGCAGTGCCAGCAGTCGCCTCACAGACACCCGGTACTAACAGCTGTTTAGGTCCTAGCTCCCCGTCCAGGCAACAGATTTTAACATAAAAATTGTAACAAACTCAACACAAACTGTGCGCAGGGTAGCGGCAGTCAGCTGTGAAAAACAAAAGAGTTAAAAGGGGGCAGGTGCTTTATTTGGCAATCAAAGACAAGGGAACAATTCTTAAACATCTCAGCATTCTACAGCGAAAGAAAAAACAACAAACGAAAAAGAAACATTTTAAATATAGCATACAGCATGCTCCTAGTAGGTCAGAAACTGTGGTGTTTATTTACATATTTTGGCTCATATTTCGTTTAAAGCTTTGATCAAACTCTGTAACTGTTATTAATTTAATTATTATTCTTGTGTTGAGTGCATTTCCCGGGGCACGTGTTCTACTTGTGTGGCTGACAGAGAGTCAAAGAATCTGTAGAAGCAGAGAAAATCACAGAGGAAAGCTAACAGCGAGAGCTCACTGTGGTCAGAAAGAAACGTAGAAACAGAAGAAGAGTGTCAAAATCGTCAAAGAAATCTAAATTTTTAAAAAAGTAGACTTGCCCAAAAAAATTATATAGGACATCATGGGAAATCAGAAAAAAGAGAGACTGAAACAGATAGATGGTAAAAGATTTGTCAGACCTCATACAAAAAGAAATGAGTAGGAGAAAGGGGAGAGGGATGAAAGACATACTAAACAGACGAAAAATAGCAAATAAGAGATAGAGAGAGACTGAAAATGCTAGATAAACAGAGACTTTAGTTAGGGAAAAAGAAAGAGAACATAGACAAGAAAAAGGCTAGTTATGATCAAAGAAAGAGACCATAGACGAGAAAAGCTAGTTATGGAGAAAGAGAGAGAGAGAGAGTATAAACAAGAAAACAGCTAGTAGGGAGAAAGAAAGAGACTATAAACAAGAAAACGGCTAGTTAGGAAGAAAAAAGAGACTATAAGCAAGAAAACAGCTAGTTAGGAAGAAAAAAAGAGACGACTATAAACAAGAAAACAGCTAGTAAAGAGAAAGAAAGAGACTCATTCATTCATTTGCATGTCCCTTGGGCAACTTTGCCTCCCTAACAACACTCCTGTAGGCCTCTCGGTTGTGAGCAAGATGGCCTGCTACTGATGCATCCATTTGCAGATCATCAACGATGTCTTGCAGCCATCTTCGCCTTGGTCTTCCTCTCTTTCTTTTTCCCATTGTGTACCCTTCCAAGACGGTCTTCTCTAGATTATCAAAAGAAAGAGACTAAGCACGAAAACAGCTAGTAGGGAGAAAGAAAGAGACTAAAAACGAGAATACAGCTGGTCAGGGAAAAGAGAGAGAGAGAGAGAGAGAGATCATAGGCGAAAAAACAGCTAGTTAGGGAGAAAGAGAGAAACTAAAAACAGAAAACAGTGAATTAGGTGAAAGAGAGACACTGGACAACAAAACAGCTGGTCAGAGAGAAAGAGAGACCACATACAAGAAAACAGCCAGTTATGGAGAAATAAAGAGAGTATAAACGAGAAAGCAGCTAGTTAGGGAGGAAGAAACTATAAATGAGAATACAGCTGGTCAGAGAGAGAGAGAGTAAACGAGAATATAGCTGGTCAAGGAAAAAGAGAGACTATAAACGAGAAAGCAGCGAGTTAGGAAGAACATTACAGAGGAAGAGACGCAATTTAAAACAAAAAAAAAAACATTTCTCGGAACCGTTAAGAGAACTGTAATAACTCTCCAACATGCTGAGATAACCACAGCTACGAGATTATTACAGTGCATTTCCAACGACTTCAGATTTTTCTATTCCCTTACTTGCTTAAAGATTCATGCAAATGAAGGGGAGACAAGAGAAAAAATAACTAACAGCGCCACTCTTAAAAAAAAAAATGTTCATTTGGATGACGAATATGTGAGAACGGGAGATTGTAATTAAATGCACTGGACATGTTGTGACAAGAATAGGTAGTAGGGTAGCAGTTGGATTGTTTAATTTGTAGATTCTATTGATTACATGATCAAGAACGGGCCGTGGTGTTTCCGGTTAATTAACGCTACCTTTTAACTCTTAGCATAAAATGAGGGGCTTGAGTGGTGAAGGAACATTAACGTCTGTGGTGAATTTAATCGATTTCAGCTCTCCGGTTATGACTGCCAGACTCAAGAGCAATGGGTTAATTATTTCAGTCTAAATTTAGATCGACATACTTACATCGATCGAATATGAGGGAATGTTTATTAATCAATAAAGCAATTCATTACAGACAATGATATTGTCAACTTTTGGATAAGGGTGCCAAAACGACTGTCCTGGAGGGACGGCACGGTTGCCAGGGCCAGCGAACTAAACAAGCCTTTATCCTACTTCTCCTCTGGGTCTCCCAGTAACAGCCTCAACCTGGTCAAGAGGGCAGGGATCGACGTGGTAAAATCTGCCGAGAAGCGCTGCAGCTTTGTCCTGATTTTTTATCTCCACCTTTGGGTCTGCAAGCCGTCGTAACACACTCCTTATCCCAGACGTGCTTCAACATCATCACGGCAGCATTTGCTAAAAACATCTCTCTCATTGTTCTAGGGAGGCAGGACTAGAAAAAAAAACGAACTATTGGGTACAAAAATAGTTTTTAATCATGGCGAAGGTCGGGGGTTCGAATCCGGCCGGCGGCACTCCATTCACCCAGCTGTAGAAATGGGTACCCGACTTCTTCTGGAGTTGGGGAAGGAAAAGGCAGCCAGGCGTGATACTGACCATATCACCCTCTAGTGTTCTGACAGGTCAAGGAAAATATGGGCACTAACACCATATCCCTAAGTGTCTCTAAGGCATGACAGGGTTACCTTTACTTTTACTTTTTACTAAAAAAAAATATGGTGATGATTAAGAGTGGTCAAAGTTGTAGACTTCTTTTATAAAGTTAACTTATGACCAATTGTTATTATAGGATCTTATAGGATTAAGGGTAGGCAAAGTTGTACCCTTTTTTCATGAAGTTATCCTATGACCAATTGTTATTATAGGATCTTATAGGATTAAGAATAACCAAAGTTGTACCTTTCTTTCATGAAGTTAACCTATGACCAGTTGTTATTATAGGATCTTCATGCACTTTAAAAGAATACGTTCTTGGTAACTAATGCCATGACAAAGTCACTAGCAGAAAAAGGCTGCAATTTGTTGCGCGTAATAGGAGCTTTCAAATTCAGACATAAGAAGCAGACTTCTAAGTAGTTTTCGTCACCGAGGTCGGGCTGGGGGTGGGGTGAGTGGAGGGTGGGGGGGGGGGAGGTCTGGGGAGGGGAGGGAGGTTGTGTTTTATTCCTGGGACTTTAGAAAAATTTATGAATATTGGTCAGCTGCAACCCAATCGGAATATTTTTGTCCTGGCCTTGATTCCATCACACAAATGAAGCGCTATTTCAGCACTATCTACGTTTACCGTATGTCGTGGTCTAATATTTACGACAGCGAACTACGGAACCTTTTCCTGACTTAGCTAAAGTGTGTAATGTGGTGTAAATTAGCATATTTTCAGGATGTAGAACAAAGTGAACTGGTAGAGACTGAAAGAGCCGACTGGTAGCGTGTACTTCTGTTAGCAAAAGATACAAATAATCGCGGTCACGCAGAAAAGGGGAGGAAACTGAGAGAATTAGGCAAGTAAATGCTGATTTTTAGGTTATAATCTCGAGTGATGATATTTATAAAGAAAAAAAGTTTCCACTTAATGAATTATACATTAACTGAGATATATTTATAAACGTTTGTTTCGAATAATAGGATACATCCTGTTCGCAATTACATGCTATCCAAGATCTTTTTTTTTAATTGTAGAGAACTCTTGTACCAGTCAAGGTAAACAGTAAATGTCACAGATACGTTGCGGTCCAGGTCACAGAATCACGTACTGAAAATGCTCTAATTGATTAGAATAAACTATAGTTTGTGTGGAAATTAACGCCAGCGAAAGTCATCTAAGTACGAAGTTTATAAACATGTAGAAAATTATCGTAACTGACAGCACGCAACAAATTATCCTCCTTGTCACACACAGAAGACAAATATCACACACAGACACATATGCAACGGTATTTTTATGCTAAAAATCAAAGAGTCTTTTTAGGTGTAGTCAACGCAGACTGTCTGCTGGCTAATTCCTAAATGAATGTTTATTCTATCCATTAGTCGTGTTAAGTTGGTAACCCTCCTACAGAATAAACTGAACCAGTTCACGTAAGCACAACTTCTGCACGGGTAATCAATAAATCGGATTCCCTCTTTGTTCTGCGCGTCTTTTTTGGGCATGTAGGGCGGGTCTCTCTCTCTCTCTCTCTCTCTCTCCTCTCTCTCTCTCTCTCTCTGTTATTTTGCTCTCTCTCACGATGCCGAAAATTTATTTTTAAAGTCAACAACTGTGAAAAAATACAGTTGTTTCTTGGTGCATTCTCTCCTGTTTTCTATTTTCTCTCTTCTGCATCTCTCTCTCTCTCTCTCTCTTTGTTTTCTTTCTGTCAGTTCTCTGTTTATCTGTCTGTCTCTCCCCCACTCATTAATATGTCGTATTGTTCTTTTGCACTTTCATACCTCATTCCTATTTACCGCTTGTTCATTTCATAAAAGCATTTCCATTATCCATCCGATAACTCAAGCTAGATCATCAAAGAGCAACGGAAAACCACTGGATGATATAAATTTGTTACTGCAGCGATCCGATATAAAATGATCGAGGGTCGAAGCCACTTCATTCATTTTCTTTCTCTGCATGTCAAAATATAACGAAACACATCCTTGTATGACTCCCGATGTTAACTTGAAACCATGTAGAGAGGTTCTTTCTGTGTATACTCACTCGTTTAATATAATGCATTAACGCCACCTTTGATGCTATGTTTTTACAGTATATATCATAAGATATTCTTGTTAACTAATTCACATCCTTTTTCCAAGCTGATAACACAGCAGAAGTTACTGCAATTGTCCAAGGGCTTCTTGCATCAGAATGTTTTGCTAAGAAATTATTATGAGATTATCTCCCTTCTATAACAAAACTATTTCTTCATAAAAATCTTTGTTCAGTTCTGCACAAATTTCAAGGTATTCTTGTTATTGGAAGTTTTAAATCAGACTATAACTGTTGTTTAAGCATAGTTTTTTTTCAGTTTGATAATTATTATCCTTTTGAATTTGTGTGTGTGAAAAACATCTGCAATGACTTAATTATAACATAAAGTATCACTTATTTTATAAATTATTATTATTATTATTCTGGACGGCTTTGGCGGTCCTAGGTGTTTTAATTCAAATGCTTTTCCTTTTTTCCATGCCACTTTGTCAGCCCACAGAGATATTTTTCTCTTGGCCTTCCTCTCCTCCTTTTCCCCTTGAATTTTCCAATGATTACTAGTTTTTCCAACTTCTCTCTTCTCACGCATGTCCAAGAAATTTTAACTATCTTTTGATTATAATTTTAACTAGTTTCCGTTGTTATGAAACTTCTCTGATGACCTCTTTCTTTGTTTATCCGCCTGTCAAGTGTATTTTTGCATTTTTCGCCAAGACCTCATCTCTATTGCTTCCAGTTTCTTTATCATCCTTTTCTTAACAAATTAATCGTGAAAAATTTTCAAACATGTAGTAATTGATTCTATATAGCATTGTAATACTCTTTTCTTCAAAGTTAAGAAAATATCCTTTTTTATGTCATGAAAAGCTGTCTTTGTCTTACCTGTTCGTGATTTTATTTCATTGGTCCCATAGGCTGTTATTTTTGTTAAAGGTAACTGAATTTATTTACTGGTGTCAGTATCGTCCCATTTGAAAGGATGCTGCATTTTGGTGTTGTTATTATTTTCGATATAACCATTGTGGATATCCATAATATTCACAGATTTTATCCACATTGTGGATAAAAGAAAATTGGCAAATATCAAGAAATCAAAATTTGAGTGCGCCAAGGATGTTTGTTATCACCGGATTTATTTGTTCTATACAGTGAGAATATCATGCGTCGTGTAGATGAACTACCTGAATTATCAGTGAGGGGGGGGGAGATACAGCTTGAACGACCTGAGATATGCAGATGATATTGTATTAACAGTATAGAGTGAACAAGAACCACAAGAATTGCTGAACATGGTAGTAAAAGAAAGTGAAAACAGGGGTTTTACCTTGAACATTACAGTATCCACTATATCTTTAAGTCTATTCAAAATGACTTTGCAAAATACTTTTGACATAACTGATATTAAGGTTACTCCTCTCCAGTTGTTACAGTTACTAAAGTTGCCTTTTTTTGGTATTTTAACAAGGATTTCTTTTTTCCAATTAGAAGGGACCTTTTCTTCTTTCCAAATCTTGTTAAACATTCTCTGTAGTTGTCTCATGTTTTTACTATTGATAGCTTTTAGCATGTCGGGTGTTATTTCATCTTCACCTGCAGCTTTGTTGTTAGCCATTAAATTCACTGCTGTTTCAATTTCATGCAATTTAATTTCATCTAGGTTGACATTTAGTTGTGGGGCTGGTAAGTCAGTTTCAAGGTTTAACAATTCTTTTGTGTGTGGTCGATTAAGTATTTCTTGGAAGTGTTCAGCCTATCTTTGCTTTTGGTCTTTATTTGATGTTAATAGGGTTCCAATTTTGCTAAGGATTGGTCTTTCTTTTGATGTAATAGTACCTGTTAGCCTCTTTTGTATGTTATATAAAGTTTTGTTGTCTCCTGTTTTTGCTGCTTTTTCTGCCTCTTTCGCCATATTGTTTATGTATTCTCTTTTATCCCTTCTAGCTGAACTTTTTACTTTCTTGTCTACTTCTTTGTATGTTGCTTTCGCCAGATCTTTTCCAAGATCTGTTTTTGCATTCAACATGTCTAATTTGACTGCTCGTCTTTCGCTGTTGGCGAGATCTTCAGCTGCCGTGCGTGGAGTGGTGCTCTTCCCGGCCAATGAAGAAATTTGCAAATGAGGTTGCCACGCAGCATCACTGCGGAAAAGGTGGTTGAAAGAATAAAGCGAAGCAAACAGTCAAATCACGACACCTCTGGTCTGGAGGTCGGCCACGTCCTGAGTGCAGTCATATCAGGTGAAATGCATGAACCGGCTTGTCCCAGAGGTTAAGTCACTGCTGGCTTGACTTTTCAAATGCCGCGCGTGGAGTGAAGCTCGTCCCGGTTAAGGAAGTAAATGCGGAAATAAAGGTTGCTGTGCGGCGCCGATGGGAAAAGGTGGTGGAAAGTTAAGTTTAACCTGGTATGTCCAGTAGTATCGCTACGAGAGCTATACCACGGCACCTCTGCTCTAGAGGCCGCCTACGTCCGAAATACACCTACACTGGTGAAATATGCCTAAACCGGCATACACCAGGGGTTGGAACTCGATGGCTAGACATGTCATGCCACCTCCGCTCTAGAGGTCGGTAACGCCTGATAAACACCCATACTGGTGAATTTTGCCTAAACCGGCTCATACCAGGGGTGAATCTTGAAGGCTATGAATGTCACAGTACCTCTGCCCTAGAGGTCGGTTCCCGTCCCAAACATGCCCATACTGGGAAATGCCTAAACCGGCTCAACCCAGGGGTAGAAGTCACTAGTGGCGAGGATTCGTCCTCCTGGACAAAAGCTCCATCCTGGTCACAACTAGGAAGGGTAGCGGCCACGACCGCAAAATGCTGAAGTCGGAGACACTGGACCAGGGAAGTCTAGATAGGCAACCACCTCTCACCCGGCGGGGATGTCTGCGTATCCTAATCACACTGAGGTTTTCCGGTGAGAAAGTCCAACCCTGGACTGGATGGGCAACCACCTCTCACCCGGCGGTGATACACGGGTATCTCAAAACACGTCGAGGTTTTCCGGTGAGAAAGTCCAACTCTGGCCTGGGTGGGCTAACGCCTCTCACCCAGCGGGGATGCACTGATATTCCAAACACGTCGAGGTCTTCCGGTGAGAAAGTCCAACCCTAGACCAAACTGGTGCAATGAAAACCACGGTGTCACGCAATCCCGCTTCCGAGACCCACCAAGAATACAGGCTAAAGCACTGTGATACTCTGAACCCCTTGTGGTCCTTTCGTGGAACTCGTGTGGTCTATTTTGGACCACACAGGGGACCACCGGACCTAACGAGGACCACATGCGTGAATTCAGTAGGTTCACAGTGCGGTTTTTGGTGGTAGAAGTGAACGAAGAAGAAGAAGAAGAAGACTGCTCGTCTTTCATGTATATACTTCCATATACTGGAGGAGATGGAGATGGCGAAACAGTATGTTTTTAACTGCCAAGCTTATGAGGGTGGTACGTGAGTACCAGTTTAACTCTGTCCGAGCTACAGTGCGGTTTAGGAGTGAGGGCTTGTTGCCGTGATATATGGCTGATGCGGTTCCAAGATGACGAGAGAACATGTTCTGGATAGCCGCATTGACGGAAGAAATCTAGCATTTTATGGCCTTGATCCTGGAAATCCAACTGTACTGTAGCTCGGACAGAGTTAAACTGGTACTCAAGTACCACCCTCATAGCTTGGCAGTTAAAAACATACTATTTCGCCATCTCCATCTCATCCGGACCGAGCCTGATACACGTGCACTTTTTGGGAACCCCCACTGGCAGCCTACAGACGGGACAAGAACCTCAGGGACCTTTTAATTCGTAGTCATCTTAAGACAGATGACACTTGTTACGGTACCAGACGTTGCGGACGCCTTAGATGCAACACTTGCCCGTTTGTTGTCGAGGCTAGCCAGATCTCCTTCCGTAAGTTCACGTTATCAGTTCAGGAGGGTTTGACTTGTACTTCACGCAATGTTATTTATGGTATTATGTGCAAACGTTGCAGTTTGAAGGACATAGGTGAGACTGGCTTACGCTCAGGAGATCGATTTCGCCAGCATCTCAGTGATATTTCTAAGAGGGCCTGGACACCTGTGGCTAAACATTTTTGCCTTAGCAACCACAAGGGAAAACATTTCTGTTAGTGCGATCCGCTCTTGTTCTGCTGATGTACGATCTCGGAGGGTCCTAGAACAGCACCTTATTTTCCAGACTGGCTGTCTCCACCCAGCTGGAATTAACAATGTCTTCAGTTTTGTGTAACTTATTTAATTTTCCACTTCCCTTTTACTCTACTTTCTTCCTCCTAGCTACCCCTTCCTACCAGCCACCCTCTTTTCTTCTCTGGCAATATATTGGTGTTTACAGGGTCTTGTCCTATTCACCAGTTTCACATTTTCTCCCTGCAGTATTTATGTTCTTCATTCATTATCTCTTCGCTTCACCTTCTTCTCCAGCGGCTATCATGTTTCTATTGCCTTTCCCCCCACCCCTTTCTACCACTTGTTTTCCTCTTCTCTCTCCACCTCTTCTTTACGATTGGCTCTGTCGGGTATCCTTTGTGTGGTCGGCGTGTTCCTTCTATGACACACACTTCTCTGCTTTTTACTTCTGGACCAGGCCACATTCAGATAAGTTCCTAGTTTTTGTCTCGTTGTGTATGTAATCCTCGAAAAAGGCTCACGCCGAAATATCGGATGTTGTATGTTTTTCATTTATACTTTCTCATACTTTCTATTCGTTTTTTCTCACTTTACTCACTCCGTCCCTCACTTTGTAAAACTGCGCCATACACCTCTATCTACCTTTTTTATTTAAACCAATTTTACTGCAGTCGCCATTCCTTTTATCTGTCACATTCAGGAAATGAAGAGCATTCTGTGTAATAAATCACTGTCATTGGGAGTGAGGAAAAGAGTACTCCAGTGCTACATTGAGCCAATTTTATTTTACGTATGCGATGCATGGTCAGTCACTGATAAAGTACAGCGCCAACTGGAAACCACTGAACATAGTTCGTTAGAAGAATGCTGCGAATACCATGGACAGCAAAGAAATCAAAAGAGGAGGTTCTGAGAGGTTGGAGAAACGAGACAAACAATAATAAATGCCAGAAAAAGACAATCCAAATTCTTAGGACACGTTCTACGACGAGGCAAAGCTAGAATACATTGTGACAACAGGAAAGATAGAAGGCAAAAGAGACCGAGATAGACAAAGAGAGAAAATTATTTACGGACTAACAAGATGGCACAGACAAAGAACAACAGCACAGCTTATAATCAGCACTCGGACCAGGGGGTTGTGGGAAAACTTGAAAGTCAACGCCAGTCGGCAGGGCAACAAATAGATAGATAGATAGATAGATAGATAGATAGATAGATAGATAGATAGATAGATAGATAGATAGATAGATAGATAGATAGATAGATAGATTTTTAAAGATGGCTTTATGGTATGGTGTCCCCTATTAAAATTCTGCCACTCAAAAAATCTTCCACATTTCATGGCTTTTCACGAGGATATAGTAGCTCCCGGGATGTCAGGCTGTGGCCGGAAACTTTAAGGTCTGAAACATAAGTTCCCCTGGCGGAGAACTGGAGAATATGCACATGGAATCCAAGATTCGCCAAGATGGCGGTTGAATAATGACAGGTAAAATATCTGTGTACTGTTTTCTTTTTTTTTTTTTTCAAGATCGATGTGTGTGATCCGCTTTGTACGTTGATTTGTCCGTTTACACGAGTATGTAGCATTGTTGGGCGCGATCTG
The DNA here is from genome assembly GCA_009760885.1 of Achatina immaculata. Classification (NCBI taxonomy): domain Eukaryota; kingdom Metazoa; phylum Mollusca; class Gastropoda; order Stylommatophora; family Achatinidae; genus Lissachatina; species Lissachatina immaculata. The sequence goes on along the minus strand of CM019691.1, from coordinate 20,002,074 downwards.
CTCTGAGGAGGACATCTATAGCGGGAACTGTTGTATTTTTCCTTGTGGCCACGACGTTGTGCTATGAACTCTGTACGAGACTTCTGCCGGCGCGACAGAGTACGTGCTGCAGGGCTGATACTGATTCCAACAGTGGAAGGCAGCATTAGGACAACCACAACGTTTCTTCCACATGGAGTGGGTCCAGCTTCCAGAGGGCTCTCGGTTATCCAGTATATCATATATTTACTTTCCATACTTGACTGTTTTCACAACTTATTGTCATGGCACTCTAAACAGACTGAGGAGCAATATATATATATATTGCTCCTTATTACCATAAAATTGAACACACTAACTACTCTGGTATCATTATTTCACGTGCGATATCATCATTTAAGTGTGATATTATTTCGCATCTTACCACAATTCCATATCGGATGTCATTATTTCACTTGCACTGACATCATGCCACTTGCGTTTTCATCGTTTCGGCGTGATATCATTTCCACTGTGGTGTCATCAATTCATCTGTGACATCACCATTTTACATATTTGTCTTCACTTTAGTGCGATATCATCAATTTAGGTTTGATGCCATCACTTCATTGTGTGTCATCAATTTACGCGTGTTGCGATTATTTCACGTTTGATATCACGTTTTGCCGAAGTTAATAATTCATGTGTATTGCCGAAGTTAATAATTCACGTATTGGCGAAGTTAATACTTCATGTATTGCCGAAGTTAATAATTCACGTATTGGCGAAGTTAATACTTCATGTATTGCCGAAGTTAATAATTCACGTATTGGCGAAGTTAATACTTCATGTATTGCCGAAGTTAATAATTCACGTATTGGCGAAGTTAATACTTCATGTATTGCCGAAGTTAATTCACGTACTGAAGTTAGGTTGCTGCATTTTGTGCTTTTATTTTTTTTAAATTAAGTGTCTTGATCGTATTCAGCACGCACTTGTGACCTAATTATTTGTATCTGAGAAGACTAAATATTGAAATCAAGACACCATGTTCCAGAACAGAGACAAACCGTCCTAATGAAGACGAGACTTATATAATGATCCAAAATCACGTTGCCACTGACTTTCTAAAAATCTAAATTACACGCTGTTTTTAATTTAGATGAAAATACTATTACACAAAGGTGTAGACTAGGACTCGAAACCGACGTCTACTTTATACAGCGCGTTATAGGTATGACAACACACACTTAAATAACGTCATCGCCTCGTATGCTGTCGGACATTATTATCATCATCATGTGCCGTGCCAGACATCATTGGCGATCATGATTCTCCATCTTGTGCGATCCTTAATGCTTCTGACAATTAAAATGCTTTTCTTTTTCCATGCCACTTGGTCAGCCCATAGATATTTTTTCTCTCGACCTTTCTCTCTTCCTTTGTCCTTGAATCGTTACTAAGTTCCCCAACTTTTGTCTTCTCGTGACACGTCCAACAACTTTTCAGTGTCTTTTTCCTTCCATTTTAGCTAGTTCTCGTTGTTCTGTAACTTTTCTGAAGACCTCTTCGTTTGTCTTATTGCCTGTCCAGTGTACATGATGCATCTTTCTCTAAAAATATATCCCTGTTTCTTCCAATTTTTTGCCATCTTTTTTGTTAATCGTCAGTTTCACAACCATACAACATTATTAGTTCTTTATCCCTCCCCCCCCCCCCCTCTCTTTTTCTCGTCGCTTCAGTGCCCAAGACACGGGGCTGCTGGTAGCAAGTGATTTTCACTTTTTTTTTTTGGTCCCTTACTATCTTCTTGGCTGCCTCCCATGTCATTCCTTTGCTTGCCAGGATTCTCTCTGCTTTACGTCTCTATGTCAGTCCTTTGTTTGCTAGCATTCTCTCTGCTCTACGTCTCTATGTCAGTCCTTTGTTTGCTAGCATTCTCTCTGCTTTACGTCTCTATGTCAGTCCTTTATTTGCTAGCATTCTCTCTGCTCTACGTTTCTATGTCAGTCCTTTGTTTGTCAGGATTATCTCTGCTTTACATCTCTATGTCAGTCCTTTGTTTGACAGGATTATCTCTGCTTTACGTCTCTATGTCAGTCCTTTGTTTGCTAGTATTCTCTCTGCTCTACGTCTCTATGTCAGTCCTTTGTTTGTCCGGATTATCTCTGCTTTACGTCTCTATGTCAGTCCTTTGTTTGCCAGGATTATCTCTGCTCTACGTCTCTATGTCAGTCCTTTGTTTGCCAGGATTCTCTCTGTTCTACGTCTCTATGTCAGTCATTTGTTTGTCAGGATTCTCTCTATTCTACGTCTCTATGTCAGTCCTTTGTTTGCCAAGATTCTCTCTATTCTACGTCTCTATGTCAGTCCTTTGTTTGCTAGCGTTCTCTCTGCTCTACATCTTTATGTCATTTTTTTGTTTGCTAGCATTCTCTCTGCTCTACATCTCTGTGTCAGTCCTTTGTTCGCCAAGATTCTCTCTATTCTACGTCTCTATGTCAGTCCTTTGTTTGCTAGTATTCTCTCTGCTCTACGTCTCTATATCAGTCCTTTGTTTGCCAGGATTCTCTCTGCTCTAGTCTCTATGTCAGTCTTTTGTTTGCCAGCATTCTCTCCGTTCTACATCTCTCTGTCAGTCCTTTGTTTGCCAGGATTCTCTCTATTCTACGTCTCTATGTCAGTCCTTTGTTTCCCAGCATTCTCTCTGCTCTATATCTCTATGTCAGTCCTTTGTTTGCTAGCATTCTCTCTGCTCTATATCTCTATGTCAGTCCTCTGTTTCCTAGCATTCTCTCTGCTCCTCATCTCTATGTCAGTCCTTTGTTTGCCAGCATTCTCTCTGCTTTACATCTCTATGTCAGTCCTTTGTTTGCCAGCATTCTCTCTGCTCTACATCTCTATGTTTGTCCTCTGTTTGGTAGGATTCTCTCTATTCTACGTCTCTATGTCTGTCCTCTGTTTGCTAGCATTCTCTCTATTCTACGTCTCTATATCAGTCCTTTGTTTGCCAGGATTCTCTCTGCTCGACGTCTCTATATCAGTCCTTTGTTTGCCAGCATTCTCTCTGCTCTACGTCTCTATGTCAATCCTTTGTTTGCCAGGATTCTCTCTGCTTTACGTCTCTATATCAGTCCTTTGTTTGCCAGGATTCTCTTTGCTCTACATCTCTATGTCAGTCCTTTGTTTGCTAGCATTCTCTCTGCTCTACGTCTCTATATCAGTTTTTTGTTTGCTAGCATTCTCTTTTCTCTACGTCTCTATGTCAGTCCTTTGTTTGCCAGGACTCTCTCTGCTCTACATCTCTATGTCAGTCTTCTGCGTGCCAGGATTCTCTCTTACTCTACGTCTCTATATCAGTCCTTTGTTTGCCAGGATTCTCTCTGCACTAAGTCTCTATGTCAGTAAGGGCCATCCCACGCTTCTTTTACTCTGTGGAGTCCAGATCAAAGCTGTACATGGTAAGAGTTTGTCTGTCATTCTCATAATATGGCCAGTCTATAACCACCTTCTTGTTTCAGTCACTCGACAGTGGTGTCATGTCTGTCTCTCTTGGCAAAAGGTCATTGCTTGGTGCCTGACTAGAGCACTCCTTCGATCTTATATAGACACATGGTTTGGAAGGTGCCAAGTTTGTATCATTTTCTAGTATTTCTAGTATTTTTCCCTATATATTTAAACAATCAGAGACTCCTAAAACAAGCTATCAAGTGGAACACAACAGGCCGAAGAAAAAGATGTCGACCACGTGAAAACTCTAAAAAGGACATTGTTAAGAGAGGCCACATTAGCAGGCATAAAATCCCTTGATGAGATTGAAAAGCTCGCCGAAAACAGGAAAACTTGGCGAACTACTATGCGAGCCCTGTGTGACGTTTAACGGCACGGGAAGAATGTAAAATGTAAGATAGTCAAACACTTAAAACATTCTTATATCTTATATCTTATTTCCTTCCCGTGCCGTTAAACGTCACGCAGGGCTCGCAAAGTAGTTCGCCAATTTTTCCTGTCTTCAGCGAGTCTTTCAACCTCATCAAAGGATTTTTTATGCCTGTTAATTTGGCCTCTCTTAACAATGTCCTCTTCAGAGTTTCACGCGGTCTGCCTCTTTTTCTTTGGCCTGTTGTGTTCCACTTGATAGCTTGTTTTGGGATTCTCTGATCATTTCTTCTCATCAAGTGACCAATATATGTCCATCTCCTTTTCCTGATCACCCATGAGACTGGTTGTTGTTCAGTCATTTGTCTTATCTCTGCATTGTGCTTGAATTCGTCCAACTTGATGCCGAGTATTTTCCTTATGCATTTGTTTTCAAAAGAGTCTAATTTCTTTTCTATTTCTTTAGTTGTTTTCCAGCTTTCGCATGCATAAATGAGGGTGGATATTATATTTGAATTGAATAATCTTAACTCGGTTTTTGTGCTTATAACTTTTGAATTCCATATGTTCTCAAGATTCTTGAAGATTGATGCTGCTTTTGCAATTCTGATCCTAACTTCCTTTCTAGTGTCACCATCCTGTTCTATGTAGCTGCCAAGGTATGCAGATTGACTGACGTCTTCAATACCTGTCCCTTCTATGTGTATTTTTCCATTGTGATTGAGAGGAGTTTTCATTATTTTGTTTTGTCCTTGTTAATTTCAAGTCCTATTTTGCTAGCCAGTGAAGACAGGCTGTCTGTTTTTTCTTGCATGGAATTCACATTATTACTAAGAGTTAAAACATTTAAAACAGTTAAAACATTTAAAAGACTTAAAACATTGCTTGTGAAAATTCTGCATTTGGTTTTCTGGTTGATCTTTCTGGGTCTCCAGACAAGGCAGAGCGCGACCCAAGCTTTTCAGGCTTCAACGCTGTAATCTTCTTCTCACCTTTTAGGGACATCTTTATTTTCTTCAAGTCATGAAACTCTGATTTTTGTCCTTACCTATTCGTGATTTTATTTCATTCGTGCACTTGTTATCAGCTGTTGTTGCTGTTCTGAAGTAACTGAATTTATTCACTTGTGTCATTGTCTCTTTAAATAAGACAGCTGAAATATATATCAGTGAGGAAAAGTTGGAAGAGGTGGAGAGTTTTGAATATCTTGGATCATTACTAATAATGGAGATACAATGAAAGATATTAAGGACACCTATCGCTCTTAAAAAAATAAAACAACTAAAGAAGCTGTGAAGAAGAACAGACAGAACTACAAAAATAAGATTTTTAAGGGCATGCATCTTTCCCGTCGTAAAATATGCCTGTGAGACCTGGACAATTAACAAAGCAGCTGAGAAACACATAAATGCTTTGAACGTAAATGCTACAGAAGAATCCTTCAAATATCATGGTCACAAAAAAAGAACAAATATATCCATACTACAAGAACTTAATATTGAAGAAAGTTGTCTAGTAAGGAAGATTAAACAGAGAAAACTTAAATATTTTGGACATATTAAATGTCATGATAATTTAGAGAAGAGTCTTGGAAGGGTACATATTGGGAAGAAGAAAAGAAGATCAAGGTGAAGATGGCTGCAAGACATCGTTGATGATCTGCGAATGAACACATCAGCAGCATGACATCTTGCCTCGAGATGCCTACAGGATAGCTGTTAGGGAGGCAAAGTTCCGCAGGAGACATGTGAATGTCAGTTTCTTTCCTTTTGAAAGGATGATGCACTTCAGTATATTTCCTATTTTTTATATTACGCTTGCTTCTGTTTTTTGTTCCTGTTTAGCTTTTAAATGCTCTCTTCAGTAATCTTGTTTATTAGTTTCTGCAAATTGCTTTCATTTTCCATTTTTAGAATAGTGTCATCCACATTTATCATGTTATTCATATTATCGTCTCCTATTTTTATTCCTCTCACATTTTTAATGCCTCTCATGATGTTTCATTGTATAATGAGAATAGATACAGATCTTTGTCTTACACCGCGTATTTTGTATCCGTATACTCACTTATGTCATTGATCACTCCTACTTCTGCTCTTTGATTCCAGTACATAGTCTTAATTATTCTCATATCTTTATCATCTGCGTTAAGTTTTTCTAGCTTTTGTATCATATCTTCATGATTTCGTATAATCAATTAAAGGCCGTGTATTAATCGGATATTGACTTATCATATGTGAATCAATGATCTGTTGAGTTTTGCTTGTGCACATCTAGTCATTATCATATAATCTGCTTATTATAGATAGAATTATGGCGAGAAATGAGCGCGGATCACGTAAGGCTGATCCAAGATTGCCAGTAAAACTGAAAGATTTATATGACCAGTCATTGATACGTTAATAACATGCTCACACACATGTTGTAAAGTGAGAAAGATAAATGGATTCGTGCAACAACTTTCAAAGTATCGGAAGGGTTCAGATAGAAGGAGCTGACACACACACACAAACATTAGAAACTAAAAGAGAGTCTGATGGATGCTGATGGTAAACGGAAGATTATAGCAGCATAGCTTTTTAGTATGGCTAAAGATAAAAATAAGTAAATTACTGCTGAAATACTTGGTAAATTGAAGAACACAAATATACAAGGTCTGACAGTTAAGTAATGAGATTGATTTTATTATGGCCAAGACAAAAATGCCATCTATGAAGCAAATCGTGGAATCCAAAGAGGCAACCTTCATCTATGATCTGGCAACTTTTCATTGCCGCCCGATAAGCAGACAACAAACAAGCCGCCATTTTGTTGACCTAGTCAGAGGTGCATTGTTACATAATCAGCATTGAGCAAAAAGCTAACATTAAGTTCTGTTTAAAACTCGGAGAAAGTGCCATTGAGACAGTTGAATTGATACGACAAGTTTATGAGGATAATTGTTTATCCCGTGCACAGATATTCGGGTGGTATTCACGATTCAAAAGTGGCGTGGAAACGATTACAAATGCAACTAGATATGGACCCCAAATTTCTGTTCGTAATGAGAAACTCATTGCAGAAGTCAGAGAACGGATACAAGAAGATCGTTGTATGACTGTGAGGATGATGGCAGATGAATTTGGTGTTAACCGAGAGACCATTCGTAAAATTTTAGTGAAAGATTTGGGCAAGGAAAAAGTTGCTTGCCGGTTTCTACCACATTCGATGTCTGATGATCAAAAACATCAGTGTGTTGAGTACACAAAATACATCATCAAAACGTGTAGCAGAAATAAACATTTCTTAAATTTGATTGTTGCAGCGGATGAAAAAATGGAATTTTTGCTATGATCCAACAGCATCGTTGATCTCTATTCCGCTATTATTTAGAAGACGTACATTTTGTCGAGACCAAGCCATTTTGTTGGTCCGGTGGCGTCTAGTAAGGATGGCGCCTGTGTTGGGATGTCTTTTTTGCAAGCCAGCGGCGTGAAGTTTCAGTCCCACAATGTCTGCGCCAATAAGCCAGGTTCATGTGCTGCCTTCTGAGTTGCAGTTTGGAAAGGTTGCGCACATGTATCAATAGAATTTGGCGATCTTGAACTCGTGTTGTTATACGAGGTTGACCAGGCCTGGGATGGTCACGTGATACCTGTTGCCTGAAATCACTGGTTCAGCCTTACTATAGTCGAATGGTTACAATCAAAATGTCTGGCAACATCTCTGGTTGTCATTCCACTGCCAAGCGTACCGACAGCTTGCCATCGCTCTTGAGACAACAATCGGGGTATGAAAAAAACATTAACAGACTTCTTTTCAATGGAAACAGATGACGGCCTTTTACTTGTTCAAACTTGCCTAATGTGTGTGTAAATTTCAAAGTCATGCTTCTTTTAATGAGGCTATAAATTAAGAAACAGCTGATTTGCAAATGTTTCACGTCAGATTTAAAGTAAACATTACATCGTCGGAAAAATATCATTACGTTAACTTCCCACACTTGCAGGCATTCGGGGCTTGAAAATCGCTAACGAACATAAACATTTTACGCTTCACAATGTAAAGTATTGTGTTTTTAATGGCGGCTAGTGTATTACTTGTATGACAAGTTATGGTATGTTTTTGTTGTTTAATCGAGGAAAAATTGGAAGAAGTGAGAGTTTTGAATATCTTGGATCATTACTAACTAATAATGGAGATACATTGGGGGAAATTAAAGTAGGACATCTATCGCTCTTTAGAAAGTAAAACAAACTAAAGAATCTGTAGAGAAGGAACAGACAGAACTACAAAAATAAGATTTTTAAAGGCATGCATCTTTTTCATCTCAACATGCGCCTGTGAGACCTGGACACTTAATAAAACAGCTAAGAAACAGATAAATGCCTTTGAATGTAAATGCTACAGAAGAGTTATTCAAATATGATGGATACAAAAAAGAACTATTATATCGATGCTACAAGAACTTAATATTGAAGAAGGCTGGCTAGTAAGGAGGATTAAACAGAGAAAACTTAAATATTTTGGACACATTAAATGTCATGACAATCTAGAGAAGACCGTCTTGGAAGGGTAAATAATGAGAAAAAGAAAGAGAGGAAGACCAAGGCGAAGATGGTTGCAAGACATCGTTGGTGATCCGCAAATGGATGCATCAGCAGCAGGCCATCCTGCTCACAACCGAGAGACCTACAGGAGTGTTGTTAGAGAGGCATAGTTCCGCAAGGGACGTGCAAATGAATGAATGAATCCACTTATGCCATGTAACATGTATATTCATACATGGTCAAAAGGAAGTTTTGGCATGTGGCAAAACAATAGTTACAATGAGATGAGAGAATCAACAGTCGAGGATTGAAAGGAAGAGAGACAGACAGACAGAGAGAAACAGAGAGAAAGAGTTTTGAAACTCCTCTAACAGTCTCATAGAGCACGGAAAGGAACTGTTAGAGGAAGCCGCTGAACAATGGTAACAAATGAGGACCATGCAAGCTGACTTAGAGCAAAGTACCAAATGTAACAATTAAACCAATAAAATAGACAATGGCCCCAATTATCTGATGGAGAAGAGAACGGGGAGCTGAATGAACAGTTAATGTGGGGCCTTCCAGAATGTTCGCCAAAGGAGGGCCCTACACGTTTCCGGCTTCGTTTAGGAAAAAAAAATTCATAATGTTACATTAACCCTCTTTGGGTTCTTTGTTGATTAGTCAGCAGCAGAAGGACGAGATGGCTTATTACAGGTTATCTTTAAAAAAAATGAAATGACTTGAGATGATTTGATTTATTTCTCTGCTGCTCTCAGGTGTTGGCACAGCACACAGGAAAAGGAAGCTTTTATAACTCTGATCTGAGATACGCAGAACTGCACACACAACTGGGACCTTGTATCTCCTAGGACGACCAACTCAGCATAAAATAAATGTCCACGGAATGATTAAATTAGTTTATACACAAGGGACGTGAGACGGAAATAAGCTAATCAAAGTCTCAGTTAGTTTGCTTTTTTTAAAAATTGATCTTTAGTACAACTGTCAATAAGATGACATGGTGGAAGTTCAGATGCCAGGGCAATAGAGAAAGCCAGCTAGGAGATGAAAGGGGACAAGTTTTTATATATATATTGACATATGTCACGGAGAAAGGATTGAACAATGTGTGGATCTGAGTATTATAGGAGTTGAGTTCTCCTGAGCTTTGTTACTACGGTGGGTTTATACCTATTCCTAAGCAACTGGATACATCGTCCTTTCTTCTAAAGCGCTACACAGTTTCTGAGTGACACAAAGAGGAGAGAATAATGGTGTACTGAAAGAAATATAGTAAGGGAAGAAGGAATGAGTAAGATACATGGTAAGGATGGACAAACAGACAGATAGATAGAAAAATAGACATGGATAGACAGACAGACAGACAGACCATAGATAGATAGATAGATAGATAGATAGATAGATAGATAGATAGATAGATAGATAGATAGATAGATAGATAGATAGACTGATTGATTGATTGATCTTTATTTCAAAAGGGTTAAGAATTGGGCACGCAGGCCCGTCTGACATTCTGCCCTTTATCATACATCTTTCACTCTATTCCAGACATTCTATAAATATGCTGTTCATATAACAAACATAACTAACATTGAAGCTGAGAGACATAAAATAAAATATAACATTTACGTTTCGCTCTTAAACATTCACTCAGTACAGAAGTAACTACATACATTATAAATGACTATCTACTAAACGAAATTTTCGGGACTATTCAGAAAACAATTAATTGTATTCGTGTCTGTAAGAGCAGCTTAAGATAACTTTTAAGTTTTATAATTCATGGAGGCATGTAGTCGACATCAAATAGATATTGGGAAAGCTTGTAGTTGTGGGAAGGAGTATAATTTATATTTTTATATAGGATGGGAGGGTATTCCAAAGATGAGCAGCAGAATAACTAAAGCTTTTCTTGTAAAGATCAAGTCTAGGTTTTCGAAGACATATGTTGTTCAAGCGTTGGCTGCACTTTGGGCTAAATTTAAACAGGTTCCATAGATAAGGCGGGGCATGCCGTGAAAGAATTTGATGTACTAACTTGGCTTTGTTGAAGAGGAACCTGTTCTTAAGAGGTGGTATTTTGATACGTTTGTGATGATTAGTTGTTTGTGCTTGATCTTTGTCACTAAAAAGCTTTACTGCTCGCTTTTGGAGAGAGCAAAGCCTCTTTGTATTTGACACTGAGCAACCATCCAAAACTGTTGAGCAGTAGTCTAAATGTGTTTGTATATGAGCTATGTAGTATGTCTTCCTAGTGTCTTGATCTATGAAGTGCTTAATTTTAGCTAATTGGTATACTTTTTGTGCGATGAGTTTTGTTAGACATTGCACATGAGAGTTCCAGGTCAGATGTTGGTCAATAATAAGACCTAGTGTTTTGTGCTCGCTAACGTTTTCTATCTGTGATGTTTCTGTACAGAGCCGAAGTGTTGTTTTTGTTGCGTTTTGTAGTTTCTGTCTTGTTGTTATGAGCATTGATTTTGTTTTATCGGTGTTTATAATCATGCCATTATTTTTGCTCCATCCAATTAAATTGTATAACTCGACCTGAAGAGTTGATTCTAGATTAACACAATCGTAGTCACTGGTGTAGACTGTGCAATCATCGGCAAAAAGGTCACAAGAAGAGTGTTTAAGATGAAGTGGAAGATCATTGATATAGATAGCAAAGAGCAACGGGCCTAGAATAGAACCTTGCGGAACACCAGTGTCAACTTTAGCAGAATTTGATAGAGAATTCTATCATAAATAGATAGATAGATAGATAGATAGATAGATAGATAGATAGATAGATAGATAGATAGATAGATAGATAGATAGATAGATAGATAGATAGATAGATAGATAGATAGATAGATAGATAGAATGATCTTTATTTTAAAAGTGTGAAGAATTGGGCGCCCAGGCCCCTCTTACATTCTGCCCTTTATCATTCCATCTTTCTTGCTTCCCACACACTCGATTTAATAAGTATAAAAATTACATGAATAAACATATATATATATATATATATATATATATATATATATATATATAGACATACAGGTATATATATATATACATACAGGTATATATATATAGACATACATATAAATATATATATATATGTATAAATGGATGCATGCGTGTGTATGTTCCAGCATAACTCTGAAACGCCTTGGAGAAATTTCAACCAAACTTCGTATACATATGACTTACAATCTGGAGAAAAGTACTGTGGGGGAATGACACACCTAGCTCCCCTAGAGGTAGGGGTGGGAAGGGGTGACATACTATCTACTAAATTCAAGGAGGAAAAAAGAGTGATCTAAGGGAGATAATCGTGTAAATAGAGCGATGTTTTTCTAAGAGAAGGATTTGTAGCCTCCCAAGCCAAGTCCAAATAATTTTGATGGGCTCTTTGTTTTTTAATTATATTTGTTTACTCTTCAACTTGTGTATGTTCCAGCATACCCCTGAAAAGCCTAAAGCAATTTCAACCAAACTTGGTACACATATAACTTACAACCTGGAAAAAACTACTGTGGGGGTACAACACCCCTAGCACCCCTACGGATGGGGTGGGAAGAGGTGCCACTTAAAAATAATCGATAACGATCAATATTAGTGTCGGCTCCTATAGTTTTCGGCGTCGCTGAGATGAGTAATGACGCTCACAATGCCGTTTCCGTCCAAATTCATCTCCTATCGGCATCGGTGGTTAGAGGGGGTGAAAGTTAAGGTGGGGGTCTCCATTTATTTTACTACGGAACCTCAGCCCGCCAAAGCTTTGAAACGGCACAAGGCTGTGTGTAAAGAGGATGCTAGGCAATGTAGTTGAAGCTACTATCTTAACAGGACAGGGAAAGGGTGAAAGAGTTTTTATCCCAGGGGTACCACTCATTCCGACGTATCTCTCTTTTATCTTTAAAAGATTGCAATTTCCAGTGAGACTTGCGTTCTTGATCACAATCAACAAGTGACAGGGTAATCTATATAGTGTAAAGTCTTTTACAAATTCGCTATAATATTAATTTAACTCAAATCTTGATTATATACAACATTTTTGGTTTCACCTCCAGGAGCAAGAATAAATAATTTCTTTAGTGAACCCACCCTTGAGCAAGCAACATAAGGTTGTCCGTGGGAGAAACATGGCGATCTCAAATACACTCCGCATTATTAATAATTTAAAGAAGAAGAAGAAGAAGAAGAAGAAGAAAGAAGGAAGAAGAAGAAGAAGAAGAAGAAGAAAGGTTTTTTTCCCAAAAACTAAACTGAAAACGACACCATTCGGACTGATAAATGAAGTGTTACTGGGCGTTCGCCGGGCATCTACTTGATGCTGCTCCTTCAGATGAGGACGAGGAAATGTTTGGTATGTTTGTATGAATGTTTTATGGCATGCAGCCGATATGTGTTATTTTAAGAGGATGTGTTACTGTATCGGCAGTTTAAGTTTACCGTGGAAAAACACATAGAAAAACATTAACACATCGAGCAGTATTAGTGTTAGTTTCTATTACATACGCAGAGAGATGTAGATAGCTCTCCAATTCAGCAGGGTTTGACCCAGCTGAGGCGGAGTTTCCTGCGCTCTATAGTAACAAGACTGTACTATCACATCTACTGCTCACACATCAATATTTCCTTTTTTTCATCGAAAATACATGTTAATTTAAATAATTTCTTGGCATAATTTTTTTCCTAAAATATTTAAATTAAGAAACCTAAAACGTAGAGGACAGAAATGTAAAAATAAAAGAAAAAACGTTTACAGGATATGCGGGTAAAGAAAATCACTGATAATAAAGTTGTTCTCCGATTAAGAAAAATGATTTCTTAAAAAAAAAAAAGAAACATGCAGCTGATTATAGCTATTTTAATCTACACATAAAAAATGTGTGTGAGTGAGTGAGTGAGTGAGTGAGTGAGTGAGTGAGTGAGTGTGTGTGTGTGTGTGTGTGTGTGTGTGTTTTGTTTTTTGTTTTCCAGCATAATTCTGAAACACATGCGGCAATTTCAACAAAACTTGGTATACATATGACTTACAATCTGGAGAACAGTAATGTGAGGATATAACACACCTAGCACCCCTAGAGGTGGGAATGGGAAGGGGTGACATCTTATCTTATATCTTATATCCTTCCCGTGCCGTTAAACGTCACATAGGGCTCGCAAAGTAGTTCGCCAATTTTTCATGTTTTCGGCGAGTCTTCCAACCTCATCAAAGGATGTTATGCCTGTTAATTTGGCCTCTTTTAATAATGTCCTCTTCAGAGGTTCACGCGGTCTGCCTCTTTTTCTTCGGCCTGTTGTGTTCCACTTGATAGCTTGTTTTGGGATTCTCTGATCATTTCTTCTCATCAAGTGGCCAACATATGTCCATCTCCTTTTTCTGATCACCCATGAGACTGGTTGTTGTTCAGTCATCTGTCTTATCTCTGCATTGTTCATGAATTCGTCTTGATGCCGAGTATTTTCCTTATGCATTTGTTTTCAAAAGAGTCTAATTTCTTGTGTATTTCTTTAGTTGTTTTCCAGCTTTCACATGCATAAATGAGGGTGGATATTATATTTGAATTAACTTGGTTTTTGTGCTTATAACTTTTGAATTCCATATGTTCTCAAGATTCTTGAAGATTGATGCTGCTTTTGCAATTCTGATCCTAACTTCCTTTCTAGTGTCACCATCCTGATCTATGTAGCCGCCAAGGTATGCAAATTGATTGACTTCTTCAATATCTGTCCCTTCTATGTGTAGTTTTCCATTTTGAATAAGAGGAATTTTCATTATTTTTGTTTTGTCCTTCTTAATTTCAAGTCCTATTTTGCTAGCCAATGAAGACAGGCTATCTGTTTTTTCTTGCATGGAATTCACATTATTACTGATAATAGTTATGTCATCAGCAAAATCAAGGTCTTCTAGTTGGGTCCCATGTATCCATTCAATACCTGTGTTACCTGTGCAGCATTTTTTCATTATGAAGTCTATTGTAATCCCAAAAAGTAAAGGAGACAGTATACATCCTTGTTTCACGCCTGTTTCAATCTGGAACCATTCACTCATCCCTTCTTCTGTCTTGACTGCACAAACATATCCATTATATAAGTCCTTAATGATGTAGACAATTTTAGATGGTATTCCATATAGACATCAAATTCTCCATAATGAATCTCTGTGTATGCTGTCAAATGCCTTTTTAAAATCTATGAAGTTCAGTATTAATGGTTTCTGCTTTTCAATATATTCTTCAAGTATTATTGTGAGAGTAAAGATCTGGTCGAGACAGCTTCTCCCTTTTTCTAAATCCTGCTTGTTCTTCTCTCATTGCAGTATCCACTATATCTTTGAGTCTATTCAAAATGACCTTGCAAAATACTTTTGACATAACTGGTTACTCCTCTCCAGTTGTTACAGTTACTAAACTTGCCTTTTTTGGTATTTTAACAAGGATTCCTTTTTTCAAATTAGAAGGGACCTTTTCTTCTTTCCAAATCTTGTTAAACATTCTCTGTAGTTGTCTCATGTTTTACTATTGATAGCTTTTAGCATTTCGGCTGTTATTTCATCTTCACCTGCAGCTTTGTTGTTAGCCATTAAATTCACTGCTGTTTCAATTTCATGCAATTTAATTTCATCTAGGTTGACATTTAGTTGTGGGGCTGGTAAGTCAGTTTCAAGGTTTAACAATTCTTTTGGGTGTGGTCAATTAAGTATTTCTTGGAAGTGTTCAGCCCATCTTTGCTTTTGGTCTTTATTTGATGTTAATAGGGTTCCAGTTTTGCTAAGGATTGGTCTTTCTTTAATAGTACCTGTTAGCCTCTTTTGTATGTTGTATAAAGTTTTGCTGTCTCCTGTTTTTGCTGCTTTTTCTGCCTCTTTTCCTCATATTGTCTATGTATTCTCTTGGGTGATATACTATCCACTAAATTCAAGGAGGAAAAAAAGAGTGGTCTAAGGGAGATAATGGTGAAATAGAGCGTTGCTGGTCTAAGAGCAGCATTTGTAGCCTTCCATGGCAAGTTCATATGACATACTAATTGAAAAAATACTGTGGAGGTAAGACACAACTACCACCATGGGGCTGGGGCTGGGAAAGGGATGACATGTAAAAATAATCGAAAACTACCGTTATTAGTGTCGAATCCCTATTTTCCTGGGTCTCTGAGATGAATAGTGACACTACCGATGCAGTACAATCTGGAAAAAATACATGTGTTGTGATACACCAAAAGCACCCGAGGGGTGGAGGTGGGAAGAGGATGACATGTAAAAATAATCCGAAAACAACCGATATTAGTGTCGAATCTATAGTTTTCGGTGTTTCTGAGCTGAATAGTGAGACCCCCCGATGCCGTAAATCTGAAAAAAAAACAGTATGGGGGTACGACACCCATTTTCACCCACCATGCCGACAGGGGTTGAACTTGGACTTAAAGGGCATCAGGAGCGTCACTAATCATATCAAGGATACCGAAAACTATAGATTCGACACTAATATCGGTCACCCCTTCCCACCCGCACAGGTAGGAGTGCTAGGGGTGTTGTACCCTCCACAGTATTTTCAGATTGTAAGGCATCTAGAGTGTCACTATTCATCTCAGCGACCTCTAGGGGTGCTAGGGGATGATTAGTGACACTCCTGATGCCGTTTAAGTCCAAGTTAAACCCTTGTCGGCATGGTGGGTGAGAATGGATGAAAAATAAAACGTCCAAAATGTTCGAGATAAGTGTCAAATCCATAGTCCTTCGGGTTGCTAAGCTGATTGGTGACAGTTCCGATGATATTTAAGCACACGTTTAGTCTAACCGAACGAATAGAACTCTGTAGAACTTTCTAGAATGTTGTGGAAATGATTAGAAATCTGTAAAACCTTCTAGAAAGTTATGGCAATGAATATAACTCTGTAGAACCTTCTATTCCAGAACTATCACAATATGAACTGGTAGTGAGGAAGAGAGAGAGAGAGAGAGAGAGAGAGAGAGAGAGAGAGAAAGAGAGAGAGCCATTCTTGCTGACAAAAACGAAGATGTCCACGAAATAAACAATCAAATACCTTCCCATGTTACCAAGTGTAGTCACTGAATGCAAGTCTATCAGTACCGTTGTAGATGCCGATGAGGTCATCAGTTTCCCACCAGAGTTCCTAAACTCACGTGATCCGGCTGAATTGCCACCACATCGTCTTATACTTAAAGCGGGATCTCCAATTATTTTACTACGGTACCTTGACCCGCCAAAACTTTGCAACGGCACAAGGCTGTGTGTAAAGAAGGTACTGGGAAATGTAATTGAAGCGACTATCTTAACAGGAAAGGGAGAGGGTGAAGCAGTTTCTATCCTCCACGGATACCACTCATTCCGACGGATCCCCTTTTTAACTTTAAGAGATCGCAATTTAAAGTGAGGCTTGAGATCTAGATCATGATTAACAAGTCACAGGGGCAGTCTATTAAGTATTGCGGAGTGGATTTGAGATCGTCATGTTTCTCCCACAGACAACTTTATGTAGCTTGCTCAAGGGTGGGTTCATCCAAGAATTTATTTATTCTTGGTCCTGGAGGTGAAACTAAAAATGTTGCTTATAATCAACTTTTGAGTTAAATATTATGACGAATTTGTAAGAGACTTGACTCTATAATTTCTATACTTTACTTATAATTTTAAATACCTGTAGATATAAGTACTTCAATTTTGCACTATAGATAGAATTCATTCCTTTTCCTGTGTAGTAGACGATTGGGATAAATAAATTCCAGGGCAACGCTGGGTAATATATATATATATATATATATATATATATATATATATATATATATATATATATATATATATATGAGTGCAAGGTGAAACTATGTGAAATATAAGTATACAGATTACATGAAAAAATATATAAGAATGCGAGATGAAAATACTACATTCACAAATATAGGATAATGAACTACATAAGAGGCAAATGATCTAACAAGATAGCGCACACACATATGTACATACACACACACAAATGCATTTTCAATGGAGTTCTTCTGACATTCCACTCTTGCATATTTGCTAAGATAATTTCTAACAAAATACAATATCTAACAAATTATGTTTAGAACTATGTTCTTTTAGAACAGAACTCCATGGCCGGTGAGTCATGGTATGAGAGGCTATCAGATATCCTATAGAGGCATATAGTTACAAGCCAGTAAATATTGGAAAAGGCTTGAGTTAAAGAATAAAGCATTACTAATGGATTTTAGATGGTAAGGGAGGGAGTTCCAGAGCTATACCGCAGAATATGTAAGCTTTTCTTGTATAGATCTAGCATTGGCTTAGGAAGAAGACGGTTTCTTAAACGTTGGCTATGTTTAATGCTGGACGCAAACAATGGCCACAAGTAAGACGGAGCATGGTGCGACAAAATTCTATGACCACATTTGAGTGTGTTAAAAATAGTTCTATATATTATGGTTAGAATTTCTAGTTCTTTGCCCTGATCTGCAGTCTGTACTGGGCATTTGTCACAAATGAAATTTAATGCTCGTTTGTGAAGTGTGTGGAGCCTTTTTGTATTTGAGACTGAGCGTCCATCCCAGACTGTGGAGCAGTAATCTAAGTGTGTTTGTATATGTGATATGTAGTATATCTTTCTCATGTCGTGGTCGATAAAGTGTTTAATTTTGGCTAATTGGTAAACTTTCTGTTATATCAAGTTTGTTAGATTGTGTACATGAGAATTCTAAGTTAAATGTTGATAAATAGTGAGTCCGAGAGTTTTATGTTCATGAACGTTTTCCATTTCTGTAGTCCCAGCACAAAGCCGTAGTGTAGTTTTTGTTGCATTCTGCAGTTTCTGTCTTCTTGTAGTAATGAGCACAGATTTTGTTTTGTTGATGTTTATCAACATACCATTGTTATTACTCCATTTAATCAAGCTGTTTATGTCATTTTGTAGCGTTCCCTTTAGGTTATTTATGTCATAGTCGCTAGTGTAAATGGTGCAGTCATCAGCAGAAAGGTCAAATGAAGAGTGCTTCATCATCTTCTTCTTCTTCTTACGCATTGTCTGTCTATATCTGCAGTCTATCTCTTGGATAAATTTCACTGTTTTTTTTTGGTGTAATTCATGTATGAAACAGTAGAGCTTATCTTCTTTGGTGGTTTCACTAGACCAGTAACTACTTCTCAGTGTCACATAATTGGCGCAGTTTTGGAGGATATGTTCCACAGCTTGGGGTACCTGGCCACAGGTACAAAGATTAGTAGTACCAACCTTAAACTTTGTATACATATGACTTCGGAGTTGGCTGTGTCCTGTTCGGCGACTGAAAATGGTGATTTGTTCCTTTCTGTTTAGCATGTGATAGTCATCATGTGGTGGTGTTTGTGGCTTTCTGTAGGTGTTTATCATGCTTTTCTTCTGATTATAGGTGATCAGTATGTCTTGTTGTTCCATTTCAGTGGCCTCTTTGGCCAGACGGTCAGCCTTCTCATTGAATGTTATCCCACAGTGGGACGGAATCCATTGCAAGGTGACTCTGTGTTGTGAGCCAGTTTTTGACAAGGCATCCTTAAGGTCTGGTAGTTTGTTGCACTGAAGAGCTTCCAGTACTGATCTTGTATCTGTGAGAATTACTAAGGGGCATCTATCAATTCTGGAGTCTGATAGTTTTTCAACCGAGGCTATCATTGCCCTAACTTCTGCATCATAGTTGTTGCAGTATTTTCCAGTGGGTATGGAAATCTTGTCAGTGGTGTTGCTGGATATTCAGTATGTGCTCATCTCCCTCCATTCTTTATGACATTGTGTGCAGATCCATCTGTATAACACATATCCAGGTGTCACATGGATATTTGTCATCTAACACACTAAGTGTGGCTGTTGATCTTACAAAATTGCTTTGCATCTGACCATTCTGCACACCTTTCACTTCAGTCTGAATAGTTATTTGTGTACAACCTGCTTCTTTCCATGGTGCATGCTCTGGTACAGATGATAATGGAGTGACTACAGTTGGAAGGTCAGGTATCAGCTTATGCATACGCTTGGCCTGATGAATGAAGCTGATTCTTTTAAGCTGTCTTAGTGCCAAGTTATTGAATCTCTCCTTCAGGGGATGGTTTACAGATGTGAGGAATTTCTCTCCCAAGGTCATGACCTTTGTGTCTCTACGTTCTTTTAGCGTTTGAACACCATTTTCTGCATTTCTACTACTGGCGTGCACCTCATGGCACCTGTGATAATCCGTAGTGACTGATTTTGTACCTTGCCTAGATTATACAGCGTAGTGTTTGATTTTGATGCTGTGCACCAAACTGTTGAGCCATATTCTAAATGTGGTAGAATACTCTTCTGTAATACATTCTTGAGGATTCTTTCATTGGTTTCACTCAATTTTCTTAATATAGTTAGCTTTCTTCTGGCTTTTGCTTCTGCATTGCTGATGTGTTGCTTTCAGGTCAGTGTTTGAGTCAAGAGTCACTCTTACTTACAAGAGTAAGTGGGTTGGTTGTCTATCCTTTAAGGATATTTCATTTACAAAGATCTTACCTGCTTTCTGTTTATATGAGAGAGTGAACAGAGTGGTGCTCGCTTTCTCGGCGTTGATACTTACACACCATTTGTTTGTTATGATGTCAAGATGTCTGCTGCTCTTTGGAGTCTCTGTGTACCAGCTGTCGCGTGTTCATCTGTACACTACATGACCAGATCATCTGCATACAGATCATCCCCTACGGCATTTGCTATGGGACTACCTGTACTTTATCTCTTCTTTCTGTGGGTCAATGCGCACTTTATCTGGATGGATATCAATGTTGCAGTCTTGTACAAACATGCTAGCAAAGTGATCTGCTACCTGCTTACCTGTAAGAGTTTTCCCATCCTCTATTAGTGTAATCTTTGTACTTCTTCCAGTGCTTTCATCGTTTAATTGTTTGATTAATTTCCACAGTTTCCTTCCATCCTTTTCAAAGTTTAGGGACTCTGTTTTCTATCTCAAACTTTCCTGTCTGGCTTGCAGCTTGGCTCTCTGAAATTTGATCTTAGCAGGTTGGTAATTATTGTGATGTTCTTTGCACGATCTATTTTCTGCTTGCTTTCGAGCTGTTTCCACGTCATCATGGAATTTTCCCACTTCACTAGACCATTATGGTTTATAGTCCCTACGAGCTCCTTTGGGAATGGTTTCACGGGCGACATGAAATATACAAGCATTGAATTCCTTCACTATGCTGTTAATATCCTTACCTTCTATGGATAGATGTCCCACCAGGATACCTGTATGATGTCTGTACATTGTTCAATTTGCTTTTTTATAGTTTCATCTGGGGAGAGTTCTACTGGTGTTAATGAGTTCATTTTCTATTGTCAGGAAGACTGGTCGATGGTCGCTACCTCCAAGTTGTTTTTCAACTTCTCGTGTAATGTTCCACTTCAGGTCTGGAGAGTGGAATGCCTGATCTGGTGTTGAGGTTGTATGCCAAGCCCTTGAGTAAAATGTTGGGGGAATCCATTGGCTGGTTGATCAGGAGAAGTCCGTTATCATCCTGCCAGCTCTCAACTTCCTCTCCTTCTCTTGTCTATGTGGTCATAGCCCCAGCTCTGGGAATGGCTGTTAAAATCGCCACAGACCATCAGCCTCTCTTTATGCGGGATTGTTTCCAGAGCAAGTGGGCGGTCATTAGGGCAGTAATAGTTAAGGAGGTGGAAGTATATATTACTGGTTTTTAGATGGATCATCTGGTATTCGGCTCCTTCCAAGTACCCTCCCACTTGACATGCGCTGATGTTATTCTTAACAAGTGTGAGTACTCTTCCTTTTCTTCTGTCCTGTTGGTCTGATCTGAAACACTGGTAGCCTCTGATTTTAAAGGCAGAATCTTTGGTTACGTGTGTCTCCTGTATGCAGCATATACTTACTTGCTCTGCAAAGAGTATGTTCTCTAGTTCCACCTTTTTTCTGTAGCCATCTCTAACTGCTGACACCCTCAGCATTCCATTGCAGTAGTTTAAGCGTTTGCTTTTTGGCA
The DNA here is from genome assembly GCA_009760885.1 of Achatina immaculata. Taxonomy (NCBI): domain Eukaryota; kingdom Metazoa; phylum Mollusca; class Gastropoda; order Stylommatophora; family Achatinidae; genus Lissachatina; species Lissachatina immaculata. Next base: position 19,980,704 of record CM019691.1, on the reverse strand, counting down.
GTTTTCTAATGTTGTATTTTTTGGCCATTAGCTCTACTCTCATGTCTCCTGGCTCCATAAGACGAACTGAGAAAGGACCTCCAGTAGCTTTGGGTGGACCCTTTCGAGGCAGGGCACTGCACCTGCTGGTTAGTCTTCACATGGCGAGCACCATGTTTGAAAACTGCAGATAGGGACATTTCATTAGCGATAGTGCATGGTACCCTGATTTTTGCGATGAACCTTTTGGCTGGATACCTCCGACTTCAGCACCTTTCCTTGCTAGGGCAGACTGTGGTCTTGCTTGGACTGCCATGAAGACAGTGGTGTAGGCTGGCCTGGCCAAGCCTTTGTTTTCCAGCCTCTGGTGCCTGTACTTAAGCCCCTTCTCTGCGTCAGATCCAGCGTAAAATGCTGGCTGGCCAGATGACTTTGAGACAGTTCCACAGAAACACTCGGACTTTGGGATGAGGAATCCGATGAGTGTCTCAACGATATCCATTTCCCGCCATCTATAATCTGCTGGCTCTGTTTTGTTTACATCATTCTGATAGCCATTGTTGTAAAGACCCATAGGCTTGTCACGTCCTGGATTCACTGACTTCACACCAGGTTTTCCTCGTTCCTGCCGGCAATCTCCGTGTCCCCATCTATCCACCAAACTGACATTACAGTTTACAAAAATAATAATTACAATCAGTGTTGACTGCTACAGGTTTCTGGGCTACAGAAGTAAGTCAGAGTTTTTAAGCATTCCGTCTCACAATGACTATGTTAAGATAAGTGTGTTCTTAACACAGTTGTTCCCAGGGAAAAGAGTGCATTACATGTAGTGGTAAAGCTTTAATATAGACAACAAAGAGAAGAGTACCAAGAAAGGAATCTAGAGGAATACCAGTATCAATTATAGATGAGTCAGAATTTTTTTTCCTGAAGCAAACTACTTGTTTTCTACCTGAGAGAAAAGATGCAACAAGTTTTGTCAGGTCAGGATGTAATCTGTAATCTTCCAGCTTTTTTGCAAGAATTCCATGATCAATCATATCGAAGGCTTTCTTGAAATCATCAAAGATAGCAATATACAATTGATCATTATTTATGCCAGATGGCCAGTTTTCGGGCAATGTTAGTTAATGCTGTAAGGCAGAAGTGATTTAGCCTAAAACCTGATCGACTGTCTATTAGACAGACAGACAGACAGACAGACAGACAGACAGACAGACAGACAGACAGACAGACAGACAGACAGACAGACAGACAGACAGACAGACAGACAGACAGACAGACAGACAGACAGACAGACAGACAGACAGACAGACAGACAGACAGACAGATAGATAGATAGATAGATAGATAGATAGATAGATAGATAGATAGATAGATAGATAGATAGATAGATAGATAGATAGAATCTTAAACTTTTAGTCTACGCCTTGATTGCTCTAGCCTACCACGACTTAAAACGAAATAAAACTCACACAACTTTCTTTGATTTCTTTATTTTCCAGGACATACAGGCTTATTTTCCAATAAACAAAATTATTTTTCTAATTTCGTAGAACTCATGGAAAGCGATTCATCAATAACATTTCACTAGAGGGTGATAACATCAGCCGATAGACAGTACCATTTACAAAATGAGCAAATATTTAAAAGCAGAAAAAATTAACAACAAAAACATAAAAACAATAGGCTGTTTATATGTACAATTCACGAAATACTCTCTGACTGCTTTCAGCACTATCCTTTATTGTGACATGAACATATAAACACACAGAATTGTATAAGGGTGTGAAGTGTTAGTGCCTTCACATTCCTTGACACTGGCAACAAATGTGCTATTTCTAATGTATCAAAAACACTGAGGTAAACAATAACATGTTAGGAATCGCGCTGGAAAATGAAATAACTGAGCATGACAAGTATGAAAAACATTTATACGCATATATAATGAATATCATATAAGTTACTGGTTTAGCTCGGGTTTCACTACTTGTATGAAAGCCGTCTCATCAGTAGATTGAGCAGGACGCCGTCCATGTTGGTAAAGTTAACTACAGGCAGCAGTGTGTTGCCGTCGGCGAGATGGTTAGTAGCAGGAGAAATGCGTCGAAAGCTCTGCTGCTGTGGCTGGTGGCTTGCTTGCTTTCTGAGGTAGGTACCAAGCTTGAGGCGATTGTGAGGGGGGAATTCGCCTGAATAAGGGGATGTCTTCTGTAAGCGAGTCATCAGGAGGTGGTTAGCTGCCCCTAGGAGGAGAGAGTATGGAAAAAAAGATCAAATTACGGATTGACTTATTTGGCCACTTATTTTTCTCAGCCGTCATTTCCCCCAAAGTCAATTTTCTGGCCGTTAGGTGAAATTTATAATAATTAAGAGAAACAAATATGAATTTGTAACTAGGCTGAGTGATTTTTTTCTCACTTCTTATCTTATCTTATATCTTATATCCTTCCCGTGTCGTTAAACGTCACGTAGGGCTCGCAAAGTAGTTCGCCAGTTTTTCCTGTCTTCAGCGAGTCCTTCAACCTCATCAAAGGATTTTATGCCTGTTAATTTGCCTCTCTTAACAATGTCCTCTTCAGAGTTTCACGCGGTCTGCCTCTTTGTCTTTGGCCTGTTGTGTTCCACTTGATAGCTTGCTTTTCTCACTTACCTCACTTTTTAAAAAAAATCCTTGTTAAACAATTTGTGCTGCTCACTAGATTTATGTTATATTGCTTTTTCTCCACACGCGGGCTGACATTTTCATCATCTTTCCCAATTGTAAGATTTCTTAAACAGTCTAGGGTTGCAATCCTGTTTTGAAGGTTTCCAGTTAGTCATCTTATCAGTTTAGCGGCAATCAGCTTAGAAACGTATTAATTAAAAACTAAATTATTAAAAGTTACAAAGACCAGGCTTGGAGCTAGGTTCGCGATAAATCAACAGGGATAAATTACGCGCGGTCCAGCCACATGGAAATGGGGATTCATTAGATAGGGACAGGGACAGAAAAACAAATTTAAAACAAGGAAGGGGGATTCATTAGATAGAGACAGAGAAAGAAAAACATATTTAAAACAACAAGGAATGGGGGAAAAAGGAAGTGCTGCGCTGTAAGAACCGACAAAACAAGATAAGATACTTCACAGAGAACAAGTAAGAACCGACAAAACAAGATAAGATACTTCACAGAGAACAAGTAAGAACCGACAAAACAAGATAAGATACTTCACAGAGAACAAGTAAGAACCGACAAAACAAGATAAGATACTTCACAGAGAACAAGTAAGAACCGACAAAACAAGATAAGATACTTCACAGAGAACAAGTAAGAAGCTTTCACGTTCACAAGAAGGACTGCCCAGGGAGAGACTAAAAGATATCAGAAAAGACTCTAACCCCTATAATGCCAAAAATTAATTCACGCGTGCGAGACAATTATTAAGAAACTAAAACAAAATAATAATAATAATAATAAAACAATAATACAAGTAGCGGGGGAAAATGTTTTTTGGAGAAATATGTAAAGTTTATCTTGGTCAGTCTTAGATTAAAAAAAAGGTTCTTAGCGGAGTTACAGAACATTACAGGCTAATTCTTATCCTTCTGGCAAGTCATCAGGCCCCATGAAAGGGGTGGTGCAGTCGGTGCTTTGTTTCAGGGCCAGGAACTTTTCCTTGTTTTAAGAGTGGAGGAGGAGCTTCAGTGCCCGTAGTGGATGAAAACAGATAAGCGGGGGAGAGGGGCATCGGGCCCATAGTGGATACAAACAGATAACCGGGGGGCATCGTGGTCCATAGTAGATAAAAAAAAATAAGCGGGGGCATCGGGGCCCAATATAACGTAAAAACAAATAAGTAGGGGCATCGGGGCCCGTAATATATAAAACATGTAAGCGGGAGGGGGGCATTGGGGCCCATAGTATATGAAAACCAGATAAGCGGGTGGAATTTTGCACTGGCGTACATAATTTCTCTCAGAGACCGTGTGTGTCATGACAGTTTCAGGGACGTTCAAAACGAAGAGGAAATGTGAGAGACCGAGAAAAACATAACATGACCGGTGGGTCAGTTGGTAGAAAAGGACAACAGGTCTATCTCAGTAACACAGTAATTGGTGTATAAGTATACAACTATACACTAAACACTGCAGTAAAGCTGTGATACTAGAATAAATAAAATCGGAAAAAAGTAGGAGCAGCTTTATTACTTAACGATTACAAAGTTGTGACGTTTCGGCGTGAGCCTTAATCATACAAAAACATACAGGACGAAGAAATAGGGAGAGGAGATAAAGTATAGATTCACATGAATACTGTTTAAAAAAAATTTTTTTTAAAGGAGTACTTAGCTGTAAATTGCAAGGTGTGGCTTGTCCGGCGGTGTGTGTCAGGAATGGATCTGGTAGGACGTGGAAATTTTTTAAATAGAGACCTGTGACATGTGGTCGGTGGGTTGTAACTGGGGGTGGTGGATGGGATATAGCCTGGGTCGATCCGAAAAAAATTCTTCCGAGGCGAAATCGAACCAGAGACCTTCTGGTCGACAGGGAGTGCACTATCTATAACACCATCGCGACACAGAAAATAAAGATTTATACGGGCCAAATAAATTAAATTACATAAGGTAGAAAGGAAAAAAAAACAACCTACACTGAAGTGATCAGTCAATGCAAAAAAAAAAAAATAAGGAAACAACACTACAAAACAAAAATGAGAGAAAAGACAAGACTTGGAGAAAATACAGATAACACACCAGTTTATCAAAGAAAACACAAACAGTGAAATCGAACGTAGCTTTTCTATTAGCTACATGTCACAAACATGCGCATACTAACCAAAATGCATGCTCGCAGAGACAATGAGAAGTACCAGGACGGGCGTAATTTTTCTCATAGTAACGTCCTTGTTCCAGCCGCCACAACCAGTAAACAAATGGTATTTTATTACTATAGTTTTAATATTTTAGTCCAGAACCTTCTTCACAGGAGCTGATATTTAACAGTAAATTATATTTACAGAGTTAACAGTTTTGTTATAGAGAACTGTTGGCGGCACTTGTAGATTTATATGCCGAGCCCTCCAAGTCAGCTGACAAATCTGTTTAGATATTACCTTTTACCAGTGACTGATGCGTCAAAAGCAAAGTTAATAAATCTGTATCGTGGACTAGTTCACGACAGTTTTCTTAAATAGGTTTTTGGTTCCTACGCGCTGTCTGCTTCACACTCCTATTTTTCAGTACTTTAGTAGGAAATCGTTTCTTCTTTAAAAAAGCGGAAGTCATGCAGAAAACGTTAACAATTTTGATCAAATGTTTAAAAAAAAATAACTGAAGAGCAATGTAGAATTCTTGATCGCAGCTTTAAAAAAAATATGGTGCTAAATATTCTGAATTTTCATGCACTGAAAGTCGAGTTAACCTCACTAAAATTTGACAACAGTGTTTTCGCTTTCGAACGCCAGTTATAAATGACGATGCTAACAGTGAACTGTGCTGTTGTCGGTGGTAAGCAGCTTATGTTGTCATCATGTCATTCCAAGTTTATATAAGGCAACCAGGACAGACTGTGCGAAAGAGAGGTGAGATGATCGGAAATCTGCAGATTTGCTCGACAATTCCTCGTTCACGACATGCAAGCCTCCTTCCTACTCGCGACTGGTTGGAACGATACAACTATCTCTCCCTAGCGTCTCTGGGTGCATCGCAGATACCATGTAAAAAACACCATTGTAAGCAGTTTTTGTCACGTTAACCCGTGCATTCCCCTTGCAGTTATTGTAATCTTTAGTTTACCGCAAAAAATTGCTTGGGTGAAAAATGTAATTCTAAAATTCAACGGTTTTTTTTTTGTTTAATACATCCTTACTTATACAATGAGAAAAAAACACAAATAATGAAAAACATACAACATCCATTATTTCGGCGAGAGTCTTTTTCATGGATTACATACAAAAACAAACATAACATTTATTATATGTTGTGTTTGTTTTTGTTTGTAATCCTTGAAAAAGGCTCACGCCGAAATATTGGATGTTTTTAATTATTTGTGTTTTTTTTTCTCACTTATCTCACTCCCTCTATGGCTTTGTAAAACTGTACCATACACTTATATCTACTTGTGTTACTTCAGTCGCTATGTCTTTTACGAGTATCTGTTACATTCATACAGAACTGACAAACAAAAACAAACAAAAGGAGCATAACTCATCAATGGTTTTTTTTCACGTTTTCTTTTTTTTAAATTAATTATTTTTATCTTACAAATTTTTGTTGTTTTAAACCGCGATACTGATTTCAGCTTGGCGAAACATATCCTCTGAGTTCTAGACTCTTTTTACTGTTAAATATTTTATTAATCACTGCTTGTTTTTATAAATCTCAACTGATTCAGTTTCATATTGTATACACATTTGATTTCCTCAACTTTCGCAATCTATAAAATTGTTTTGAGTGAGTTCGGAAGTAATGTTTTACATACATATTCATGCCTTTCTTCCTTTTTTCCCCTAAATATTTCTGTGAAAAGTTCTCAGATTGTGCGTGGATCTCACATTCTTAAACAAACAAACAAACAAACAAAAATTATGACAAGAAAATTCTACTTGTAGGTCAGTATTCTTTCTTCTCTGCTGACAGATTGCCATAATATAGTGTCATTAAAATGAGTGTTAATAAAATTTAATAACATTTCGAATTTTAAACAAATGAAATTTGTCTTGTCTTCTGCTATCTCCCTGTAACTGCAAGCTGGTGTTCTTTGCAGCCGATGCTGTGAAGGTGTTGGGCTCCAACATCATATTGGCTTGGGAGGGGTTTATGGCAGGTATTTTTTCAGTCATGGAGTACAGCTAAAAAGCAGGGGGTGTGCAATGCTTCTTTAGCAGAATCCACCACCATGGGGACTATGGCGATCCCTGCCCCGTAAGCCATGGTATGCCTCTTACTAGCGGTACAGAGACTGGGACAGGGTCTTGGTCAGCTATGGGTCTCTGATTGCCTCATCGGACAGCGTCTTCACCACACCCCCCCCCCACCCCCAAAAGTGAAACAAAACTGAATATCTTTCACAATAACTCTCAGAGTTTCTCTTTCTTTCTTTCCTCCGACATTCAGGTAGATCTTTGTCTTTATGGAGACTTCCACAATGTTATTTCCATATTGTGCTGGCATCACCATACTCCGTGATTCAGTTCATACTCAAATGCCAGATCTGGACACTTCCCTCCCCTTCCCCGTAGCGTATGAGTTAGTTCACACTTCCTAGCTAAGCTTAAACGTCTACAGCAGTGGTTCTCAACCGTTTTATCCCACAGCCCTTCTCTTATGTCAGAATGCTACACGCCCCACCCCACGTTGAGACACACACACACAGATACACACTCACACGCAAGCACGCTCACACACACACTAGCTGATTACCCGACGTTGCTCGGGAATTTATTAATTATTAATACTGCGGAGTAGATTTGAGATCGCCATGTTTCTCCCACGGACAACTTTATGGTGGGTTCTCTCAGGAAACTATTTATTCTTGTTCCAGGAGGTGAAACTAAAAATGTTGTATATAATCAAGTTTTGAGTTAAATTAATACAAGGTCCGGCATAAAGCATAGCTGGATTTTAAAAATGGAAAATAAATCAGCACTATACATGTTTTTGGAAAATCACCAAAACCATAGAAAACAAGTTGAATTCTTTCCAGACTAAATGTTTACGAAGAATTAGAAAAATATTTTGGCCAAACACCATAAGAAATAACATCTTATTGGCAGAAATGCAGATGAAGCCACTGACAGCAATTATTGAGGAAAGACGCTGGCGATGTGACATGTGCTCCGAATGACTGACAACTCACTATCAAAAATACCACTAAGATGGACACCACAGGGAAACAGAAGTAAGGGTAGACCAAAAGAGACATGGAGAAGAACAACAGAAAGGATGTTGAGCAATAGAGGGCTCACCTGGGCAAGAGTAGAAAAAAAGGCAAAGGACAGGCATTTGTGGAAAACCCTTGCGGAAGCCCCATGTGCCCTGGGCACTTAAGGTTCAGAGAGAGAGAGAGAGAGAGAGAGAGAGAGAGAGAGAGAGAGAGAGAGAGAGAGAGAGACATGTTTTTGGTAAAAAAAAGTGAAATGAAACTCAGAAAATTTGGCATTTTTATTATTACTGACAATCATATTTAGGTTTTGAAAATTACGCCGGTTAGATGACCGCCATTACATTTGATACATTCAGCCAGGCTTGGGAAAATTCCTGCATAACACCATTTAACATGTTCAAAGGGTTATTTTGAATGCAGTGTCGGATTCGATCTTTTAGGTCTGCAACTGACTGTAGTCGACTAGCATACACCGTGTTCTTGAGACACACCCACAAAAAGAAGTCTGCGGCCGATAAATCCGGTGACCTTGCCGGCCAATGAATATCCCCAAATATAAGACGATTGGGAAATGCTTGTCGCAGCATGGCCATGGACTGACGGGCTGTGTGGGCAGTTGCTCCATCTTGTTGAAATCATCTTGGTCTCTTATTTCTATTGGCCAAGTCTGGAATGAAGTATTCAGTTAGCATCTGCACATAAAGATCACTATTAACAGTAAGAGGATGCCAGGTGTAAAAGCGTTCCTAACAGCTGATCTCCGAAGGCTACTCAGCAATGCGTTGCGGATTTCTTGAATTCGTTCAGGTGTCTGTTGAGTTCTTGGTCGACCAGTAGACTTGTTATTAAGGCAATTAGCGGTTTCCTTAAAATTTTTGACCCATCTAAAAAGTGTTTTGTCCTCCGATCGGGAACATTATCATGGGGATGCAACTCCACTTTTAAAATAAGTTTCAACGGTGAATGCGCCGTGTTGTGTTTGCCATGAAGCCATTGTTAAAATGACCGTTTGTCTGCTTCATCTCTGATGACATGTTTTTTTCACACGTATTCAGTTTTTGCGCATTACGTCAGTTAAATTCAGCTATGCTTTATGCCGGACCCTGTATTTATAGTGAATTTGTATAAGACTTTATAATGTGTAGACTGCCCCTGTGTCTTGTTGATCGTGATCGAGAACGCAAGTCTCACTGGAAATTGCAATCTCTTAAAGTTAAAAGGGAGATCCGTAGGAATAAAAACTGCTTCACCCTCTCCCTGTCCTGTTAAGATAGTCGCTTCAACTACATTGCCCAGCATCATCTTTACACACAGCCTTGTGCCGCTGATAAGTTTTGATGGGTCGAGGTTCCGAAGTAAAATAACTGGAGATCCCACCCTAATTTTCACCCCCTCTCACCTCCCCCCTCCATGCCGATGGGGCCGACCTTGGACATAAATGCCAACGGGAGTGACACTACTCATCTCAGCGACCCCGAAAACTATGTACTCGACACTAATATCGATCGTTTTCGATTATTTTTACATGTCTTCCCCATCCCACCCAATTCCCCAGGCCCCGCTAGGGGTACTAGGGATGTGTTGCCCTCAAAGTGCTTTTCTGCAGATTGGAAGTCATTTGTGCACCAAGTTTGGTCGAAATTGCTCCAAACGTTTCAGAATTATGCAGGAAGATACATACACAGATACACACATCAATTTATATATATATACACACACATACTAGTTGATTACCTGGCGTTGCTCGAGAATTTATTAATCATTAATAATGCGGAGTGGATTTAAGATCGCAATGTTTCTCCCACAGACAACCTTATGTTGCTTGCTCAAGGGGGATTCACTAAAGAAATTATTTATTCTTGCTCCTAGAGGTGAAACCAAAAATGTTGCATATAATCAAGTTTTGAGTTAAATTAATATTATAGTGAATTTGTAAAAGATTTTATAATATGTAGACTACCCCTGTGACTTGTTGATAGTGATCCAGAACGCAAGTCTCACTGGAAATTGCAATCTCTTATAGCTAAAAGGGAGATCCGTTGGAATGAGTGGTATTTATGGGGTTAAAAACTGCTTCACCCTCTCCCTGTCCTGTTAAGATTCATTCATTTGCATGTCCCTTGCGGAACTTTGCCTCTCTAGCAGCACTCCTGTAGGCCTCTCGGTTGTGAGAAAGATGGCCTGCTGCTAGTGCATCCATTTGCAGATCATCAAAGATGTCTTGCAGTCATCTTCGCCTTGGTCTTTATCTCTTTCTTTTTCCCATTATGTACCCTTCCAAGATGGTCTTCTCTAGATTATCATGACGTTTAATGTGTCCAAAATATTTAAGTTTTCTCTGTTTAATCCTCTTTACTAGCCAGCCTTCTTCAATATTAAGTTCTTTTAGTATGGATATATTTGTTCTTTTTTGTGTCCATGATATTTGAAGAAATCTTCTGTAGCATTTACATTCAAAGGCATTTATGTGTTTATCAGCTGTTTTGTAAAGTGTCCAGGTTTCACAAGCATATAGTGCGATGAGAAAGATGCATGCCCTTAAAAATCTTATTTTTGTAGTTCTGTCTGTTCCTGTCCACAGATTCTTTAGTTGTTTTACTTTCTGAAGAGCGATAGATGTTGCAAAGTTATGGCGGGTCGATGTTCCGTAGTAAAATAATTGGAGACTGTACGCTAATTTTCACCCTCTCTCACCCTCCCATGCCGATTGGAGCTGAACTTGGACGTAAACGGCATCGGGAGCGTCGCTACTCATCTCATCGACCCCGACAACTATGGAATCGACACTAATGCCGGTAGTTTTCGATTTCATTTACATGTCACCCACATCCTACCTCCGCCCTTCTTTCACCCCCCCCCCCCATGCCGATGGGGGCTGAACTTGGACGTAAACGGCATCGGGAGTGTTACTATTCATCTCAGCGACCCCAAAAACTCAGGACTCGACACTAATATCCGTCGTTTTCGACTACTTTTACATGTCACCCCCATCCCATCCCCTATACCCTCTCTCACCCCCCCCCCCCAAGCCGAGGGAAGTTGAATGTGGACGTAAACGGCATCGGAAGCTAAGACCTTGGCCCTGGTAATAATCACACGGGACGTGCCATGAGAGGCTGCAAATGGTGCTCATAGACCCTTCCTACCCCATCCCACCCCTAGGGGTGATCTACCCCTACAGTATTTTTTCACAGATTGTAAGTCATATATGTACCAAGTTTGATTGAAATTGCTCCAGGCGTTCCAGAGTTATTCTGGAACATACATACATACATACATGCATCCATCTTTATATATATATATATATATATATTCGATTCCTCCTCTTCTCATTATGTGGTCAATGAACCTAGACTGTCTACCCTGTAGTATGTTTATTAAGGTTCTTTTCTCATTGGTTTTCCTTAGGCAGTCTTCACCCGTTATTTTAGCTGTCCATGGTATTCTTAACATTCCTCGCAGGAACCACATTTCTGTTGCCTGTAATGCTCTCTTGTTGTTTTTGTTAGTGACAATAATTCTCTCCAATATAGTAATACTGGCTCAATATAGCATTCAAATCAGAGCATTTCTTCCTGTTCATATATCAGGTAATCAGAGAATTTCTTCTTGTACATATATCAGGTAATCAGAGCATTTCTTCCTGTTCATATATCAGGTAATTAGAGCATTTCTTCCTGTTCATATATCAGGTAATCAGAGCATTTCTTCCTGTTCATATATCAGGTAATCAGAGAATTTCTTCCCGTTCATATATCAGGTAATCAGAGCATTTCTTCCTGTTCATACATCAGGTAATCAGAGGATTTCATCCAGGTGATATATCAGGTAATTGGAGCATTTCATCCAGGTGATATATCAGGTAATCAGAGCATTTCTGTTCACATAAAAGGCAGGCATACACATTTCTTCCAGTATAAATTTCAGGTATAGCACAGGATTTCTTCTAGTGAAAGTATCAATCATGGCACAGAACTTCCTTATCCATCACTTGCAAGGACATTACCAAATGGTGTATGATTCATAAACCATATGTCTTACAGGCAATCATGAATGTTTATGTGTTTGTGACAATCTGAAAGACTAGCTCATTATACAAAAAATACATTTTACTTTACAGTGTTCCTGATTAAGAACAGTTTTATTGGCCATACTGCAGCTCAGTGTATAAATCTTCTTGTATCTTCCCACAACTCGAAGCTTTCAACAGATGATGATGTCTTGAAGATCTTATGTACAGACATCATAATGGATATGAATTAAATGCCAGCATATTAAAAGGCTATCATCATCTGCACTTTGACCAAGTCGATTAACTGCTTTGATTCCCTATCATCAAAGAGGAAGTCTACAGTGTATGAACTTCACAGCACAAGTCATAGGCTCCAGTGAATGGAAGCAGCAGCAGCAGGCAGGGCAGAATTCACGACTGTCCAAGAAGTGATATCGATTTGTCCATTCCTGCTCCAGAGAACTGGATTTTTTTTTTGTTCTTCTTTTTTTTTTAGTACACTATTTATCAAGTATAAATCTGTAATTGTTACTGCTGACATGTCTGTATTTTAGTTTCCACTTCACAACCAAAGTCAATCCATAATCTGGTTTACGTGTATTCTTGTGTTTCCTATATAGGAGGATGCCACTCAGATAAGTTTTTCATTTTCTATTAGTTATATGTCATGTTTGTTTATGTAAGTAATCCTTGAAAAAGACTCAAGCTCAAATATTGGATGTTGTATGCTTTTCATTTATACATTCTCATCTTACTCTCATATCACTCCCTTTGCAGCCTTGTAAAACTATATCATACACCTCTATCTATCTTTACCTGCTGACTTACCAGCATAAGCTTAGAGGTTGGAAACCAGGCAGGGGTCTTGATCATCTGTAGCTGACTGGTCCTGATGGTCTCTTCTTCATCTCTCTGCCACAACAATCCTGGCTCACAGATCTCATCTAAACACCCCAGTCAGATACTACACAACAAATTCAACTCAACATTGATGAAACATTGAAATCTGACATTAGACATTGTTAATAACTTCTTACAACTCATACAGAATGTCATAACACACTCAATTACTTTTTTTACAACTCATACAGAATGTCATAACACACTCAATTACTTCTTACAACTCATACATAATGTCATGAAATAACTCATCTTTTATTTAAAATTCACCCAGACTAGCTATAGAGAATAATACTTCACAAAAATCATCTGAAATGCTTTCATACAATAAAATAAATTATTACACACATAATGAATATTCAATTCAAATTCATATTTGACAGACAGGGGTGAAATTTGATTATTTATATTAAAAAGAAAATTTGAATACTTAATTGGTAAAATTACATCTAATATGAAACTCAAATGTTATATTACTATTTTAGAATTTGAATCTCCCCTCACTGAAAACTATCAAAACAGTATAAGACTATGTATAATAAATAAATAATGTAAAATTTAGTCAAATTTCTAACAATAATTATATCATCACTTTCAGATTCACACTTTTAATAAGCATTCATATTCCTATAAATCTTCTATTTTATTTGTATTCTGCAATTCAGCAAATCAAATATTCATATTTAGCTGAATACTTACAATTTTGGTATTCAGTACATCTCTATAAAATTATGTATTTATGATCAGGATTATATGAATATCCATGTTTGACATTTTTCTAATTCTTATTACTAAACTAACAATCATAAACTTAAAGGTTCCAAGTTTTTCTTTCTTTGAACATTTTGATGATGACAACCTATGGTTACATTTAATTAGTTACAAAATCAGATCTTCCAGATACTTCGTTTTGTTTTTTAAACTGCCAAGAAATACCTAACACCTTAACTTCTAAAGTTTGCTTGTCTGCAGTAGATCATCCAGTGACAGTAAGTGCAGAGGTGGTTTCTTTTGTTTGTTTGTTTGTTATTGAGTGAGTGAGTGAGAGAGTGAGTGTGTGTGTGTGAGAGAGAGAGAGAGAGACTGGTTCTCTTCTTTCTCCAGGTTTAAGCTTACAAAGAGGTTTTTGTTGTAGTGAGAGGAGGTAATAAATGTGACAAGGAATTTTGGTAGTAACAACTAATAATTTGTCAAGTGTTGTTTTTTTTTTCATTCAGGTAACAATTCTCATATCTGTAATTTTAAAAAAAAACCTGACCATTACAGAGGATAGACTGGTTTATATTAGTTTCCCAGCATCCACTGGGAGGAGATGTAGAAGATGTTCTTGGGGTTGATGGGTTAAGACTGTTTTTTTCAATTCTGCCCATAAGAAAAAAAAAACGCAGACCTTACCATGATCGAACCCATGCTCCCTGAGTGGGAAAGCAGAGTTTAAAGTCTGGGCCATGCTGTCCTTAGACAGTGTTAAATGGTAACATAAAACTGGGAAAAAAGTGGTTAACTAAAGTTAAAAAAAAAAATCATTTTCATTTCTTTTCCCATCATTTTTTGATGAGTTATAACTTCACCCCTATACAATGTAATGAAGTGCTTCATAATAACTCAAGAAGTAATGGGTCTTCCTATACCAAATACTTTGAGAATAAGGGAACAAACCCATTATACTTATAGAAGCATAGAAACAGGTACAGAAAAAAAACAAACACCAACATTAAGTTATGGGAGTGGCTTGAACTTTGACCCTTAGGAACAAGTTCAAACAGTTAAAGATTTTTTTTTTTTTTAACAATGAAATCAGTGATAACTCCCAGCTGATAAAAAAAAAACTATTACATCTTTCAGCTTCCTCTCTATCTCCTATTACTCCATTATTTATATCTTCATAGGCTAATGTTTCCCCCCCCCCCCATTCCTTTCCCTGCCACGTGATTTACCATAATCTCTTATATGACAAGGTAACAGAAAAGCCTACATCAGTATAATAAAAACCTAAAAGTGAATGCACTCGTAAAAGACTCCATGCAATAAATCATTCCTAAGAGTAATGGACGGAAGTCATGGTCTAGAGAAACACACCAGGAAATTGGTTATTTCTGTACAATAATTAAATCACAAATACTCTCACAGCAAAGTGGACTTAGTTTTTCTACAAATGATATATTTACATTTTTAAAAAAAAACAAGAACTACAGTGTAAAATAAGGTATACTGTAAAAACAAAACACAAGGAAACAAAACAAAACTGGGGTTTTGCTTGGCACTTCCTACCTTTACTGGCTCTCAACACTGCCACTTTCAGCGTTATCTTCCACTCTATGTACAACACAAGCCTACAACCAATTCTCTTTGTACTTATTTGACTTGGACAACATAATCCTACAACCAATTCTCTTTATACTTATTTGACTTGGACAACATGAAGATCTTTCATTAGTTTTTATCTTTTCCAGCTGTTTTCAAGTTGTTTTTTTTTTTGTACTCCACCCTCACTTCCCTGTTCCTTAAAGGCACTATGAAAATGATCATCTTGTTTAAAAAAAAAAAAACTTTATCCATTGGTTTTCCTCTTTTTTTCATGCTTCACAGCATCCTGTCTTATCTTTCTCAATTTTCATGTAAGTTCCCTCTTAATAATGCGTGCACTTACATTTTCATGACATATCACTGAGAATAGATTCAAATCAATGAGAAATTAAGAGTGAAAATCAATCTTTTCTTGACAGAACTGCCCTTTTAAAAATAAAAGCATCTACAGTTTTGCCTGCACATTCTTTTCATCACAAAAATCTGCAACCCAAGTACTAAGTAGTTCTTTCATTCTCTCACTTTTAATTTGTTATGCAACATACAAGCAGCTTAACCTTTCTCTTCCCTTTCTCATATCCCATTCTGCATATTTTTTATATAAATAAGGCTAAGTCAAAATGTACGAAGAGTGTGTATGCTTTGTTAAAATTGCTTATGCCTGTTACAATTTTCGATGTGTTTGACCTCATTTAAAACAATATAAGGATGAACCAAATCCAAAATAAAATAAAAATACAGTCATCACACAAGGTGATCGCCTGCTTTACCAGTTCTTTCACACAACTGCCACCATCAAAATCTTCTTCAATCCAAAATGCTCTTTATTCTATCACTCTCAGTCTGGTTATAATTTCCCTCCCATTCTAACAGTCACAGCTTTATATATTCCAGTGTTTCTGTGTTCCAGAAGTTATCACTTATTGTGCTCATATTTCACATCATTTAAGAACTTGTCTGTCTGTGTTCACTTTACGACTCCTTTACAAAACTAATATGGATGTTTTTCAATAGGAAATGTTTCAAAAATATTTTCACAAAACTTTTTTGGCAAAATTTGGCTGTGGTAGAGGTTTCGTGGGATTCAGTTTCCCATCATGCAGCGGGGATCCCGGCAGGGGCTCCAGTCTCTGATGACTGCTGCCAGCCCCACTGCTCATGGCTAAACTTGGACCAGCAGATAGTTTCCCTGGTTTGTCTCCCTTCTTCTTGGGCTGATTCAAAGAAATAAAAACTGATTATATACTGTATAAAACCAGACTGACAGACCAGACCCATCAACGCACACACTCCTGCACTCTCTCTCTCTCTCTAAAGGGCAGAATGTCAGACAGGCCTGCATGCCCAATTACTAACCCTTTTGATGCTTCATAAGATCAATTAATCAATCAATCACTCTCTCTCTCTTAATATGAGTGTCATTAGTTTTCTGCTCCAATCAGAAGCACTTTAAAAATCAGGGCTGGAACCTATGAGGAAAATTCACTCTAATCTTAAGAACATCAATGATAACCATGAAAAAAAAATCCTGAAAGCAATTATTTCTCTCTTAAAAGAAGCCACTCTAGAAGATAAATACATGGGATGTGGAGTCACAAGCTCTCCTAATGAGTGAGAATGAAATTTTATTTATATTCAGCCACACAAAAATAGTGTCAGGAATCCAACCACTAAACTTGTTTTTGAAAATAGGCATTTAGGCAACACTTTTCAGTAAGTTATCCATGGCCCATAAAACAGCTTTTTACTGATTCAAGAAAGATTTAAATAGCAAAATGGAGTCAATGAAAATCCAAACAGGATGAGAGTATAGGGTAACAAAATGAAGAAATCAGATCTGATAACTAGAATTAATGACAAAAACAATAACAAAATCAGAGAAAGATGTCATGGAAAGAACTGTTCACACAAATAATACAGAGAAAAAGACACTGCAAGGATACTTTAATACTGAATCACTTCACTCAATTCACAAAGAAAGAATATCTGTAAAAAAAAAATAGTGAAGATGAAAATTAAAGAGGAGAAATGAAAATTTTAAGGTGGAAAAAACATGGTACCAACTGAGGTGACTGGAAGGATCATCATCCATGCCCTACAGACTCACCATACACAGGTGATCCAATCTCTTCAACATCTCCTTTTGCATACAGTAAATGATGACACCTGTTCTGAGCATCTGTCTGGAGCTCTTGATCAATTATTCATTTTTCACTACCCCAAGTTTCACCTGGAATCTCCTTCATTCTTGACAGCAACACTGATTCACAGTTGTCAATGAAGTTCTTTGTTTGAGAAGCTTCTCCTCTACTATGGATGATGTCTGCTTGATACACTGTCTGCCCTTCTTCCATATCAGCTGAGTTGGTCAGCTGATCTGCTCATTCATCTCCTCTGACACCTGCATAACTTGGTACACAGATAAATGTCATCCAATGGATCTGTGACATCTCCAAGGATTTGAGCCACTGTTGCCTTAGAAAGCCATCCTGAATTTTCTTCAGCATGTTATTTGAGTTGCTCCAGCTGCATGTTTGCAGATAGTCTTATGATCTGAGCCAGTTAAAGGTGGCTGATCCAAGCTAAGTCTTAATGAAGGAAGCTTAAACCTGCTGCATCATCTAAAACTGCTTCATCTTTTACCTGGAGCTGATGAGTATGACTGTTGTGCCTCATCTCTCAATCTTCTTGCTGTAAGCATGAAAGAACTTTCAAATGACATTTTTTTACAATAAAACTTTGCTTTGTTTTGCCTCCTTCCTCTACTACCTTGTGGTGCCAAGAGGGCAAGCAGATTGCTTATTATGATTCAGTATTTCCTTTACACAAGAAGATACTCAGTTTCCACTGTACCACCTTCTTCATGGTCTGTACTCTAAATTTTCCTTACATCCAAGTACACATACCTTCTGTAAGAATTTTTGTTACACGGTTAAACCACATGGTTTGCTGTTTCTGAATGTGGCTTAACATTGGCTCAGATCTTACTACTTTTCTAGTGATATCATTTGTAATTGTATCACTTCTCTGTCCACCCTGTGCTCCATTCTACTATGCTGATTTTTCCTTTTGTGTTTAACTGCCTGGGTCTATGTCTGGTTTTGACAACACAAGGTTTGGGGAAGATCAAGCAGAGGTCTTTTTTTTCGATCGCTATGTGTATTTAACGATCATATAACGATTATATGGATCATTATCTAGTAAGTGTGGCTCAGTGTCTCAGAACAGCAGAAATGGTTGGCAGTTTTGTTGTCTACAGAAATGGAAGAGGCACAGGGTTCTTGGGGCCTTTGAAGTCTCCACATCAAGCATGTGAATGGAGACTGAGGCTGTGTTGGCAGCAATGGAATGGCTAGTTGCCCATGATGTAGTTCATGGTGTCACTGTGATGGATTCATGGAGAATACTTCATAAGACAGAAAAAAATTGCTTCAAAAAGAATGGACTCATCTGTTAAACCAGTCAACTGTGAGAAGCCTAACGAGGCTTTACTGTCCAGGGCATGTGGGAGTACAAGGCAATGAAGTGGCATATTGGACAAGCTAAATGAATGGCAGGCTGAAAATGGACAGGGGCAACATTACTAAAGCTGCATTGGAAAGACTGTGGGAAAATGAAGAGCGGGAATGAAGAGCAATGTAATTGTGAAGTGACTGCTGGAGCTAGGGCAAATTAAGGGTGCTGGTAGGAAATCTGAAATGTGTGGCAGAAAACACATCATAAAGAACTATCACTTGACGGGAACTATTAGCAAACATACTTTTGGATGGATGCTGTGCCATGTGGCGGAGCATATATGGGGCTGTTGTGAATGCAGTGATGTTGGAGTCTGATTTTGAACATTTATTTTCCGGATGATATTACACTCCCTAAGATTGTGACAATCTTCACTTAGCTTTGAATAAGAATGTTTCTAATTTTTATACCATTCATCATTATTTGCCACATGATCTAAAATGTAACATCAAAGGTCTACATGATAAATTCACTCTCTTCACAACTGTCTTTGAGGATATCCAAGAAAGAACTGGAACTCTTATTAAATGCTTGGCTTACCTTCTGGAAAGGGTTCAGAACACCCACATTAGGAGATGTACTGAAGATTTTATTGAAGTTAGTCTCTCGATTGACAAGCTCCAACTGGTAAAATTTCTTTTCTTCCTGTCAAAAACAAAATGTTTTCTTACAGTTGAAATTTTGCTTATAATGTAAGCAAACAAAGAGGCATATACAAAAATGTTAGGAAAAGGAAATAAGTTTGTGCATAAGAATAACAGTGAAATGACAAACCATATATATATATATATAAGTTATTTTTTTTTTCTATCACAAACACTGTATGATGCAAATATCCACATAATGAACAACAACAAAAATGAAATGAAAAACTAATGCATTTAATCTCTTGTCCATGCATTCAACAGAACGGCGTACTACATTCATGCAATATAACTATCTTCACACAAAGGGATGACCCAAAGTGGCTAGAGAACAGCTATAGAAGGAGAAAAAAAAACAGAAACATAGCAAAGAACTGAGGATGAATTTTTGATGGACTGTGTAAAAAAAAAATTCTAGAAAAGAAAGTTTATGGGTGCAAACATGGAGAGAAAGAAAATACTAACACTGTTTTGATTTTTTCTTCTTCTTCTTCACTGTCTTGTTACTTGACCAGACTTACATAAAGTGAAGCAGTGAAGTAAGATTAATGAAGTGACCAGACTGTTACATAAAGTGCAGCAGTGAAGTAAGATTAATGAAGTGACAGCACTGTTACATAAAGTACAGCAGTGAAGTAAGAGTGATGAAGTGATAAATGGAGATGTATGACCATCACAAGTAATAAACTTACAATAAGGTCTTTGATTCTCACTTCCCTCTCAGACACTTCACACCTTAGAGCATCAATCAGCTCCAGATCCTCCGGGCGAGATTCTCTCCTCAAATATCGATCATGTGCTTCCCTTACTCTGGATTAATAAGAAAGTGAGGCCAAATAATTTGAAGTTGACAATGTTAACTTGACAACATTTGTAAGACAAGCGCACACAAACTCTCAAGGTCTCTCTTTAGTCAATTATCTTTCAGACTAATATAAATAATAAATAAACAGTTTTTAAGAAAAAAAATGTATTTAAGTCTCCCTGGAACTGCAAGTATAGTGTTCTTTAAAGCTGATGCCATGAAGTGCTGAGGCACAAACGCTGATGCCATGAAGTGCTGAGGCACAAACGCTGATGCCATGAAGTGCTGAGGCACAAACGCTGATGCCATGAAGTGCTGAGGCACAAACGCTGATGCCATGAAGTGCTGAGGCACAAACGCTGATGCCATGAAGTGCTGAGCCACAAACGCTGATGCCATGAAGTGCTGAGCCACAAACGTTGCGTCAAATGGGCCCATTGCCCAGGTTCAGCCTGTTACTAGGAGCATCAGTGAGGAAGTGGGACACAGCCTTAACCAGTTTTGGTTCACTAGTCCTGACAACTCCACCTCCACCATCCCCTGAACACAGTTACCTTTGCTCTCTTATTCTAATAATGGTATTTAAATACAGAACAGCCCCCCCCCCCATAAAATTTGCTTTATCTTATGAAATTATACATCTTGAAACAAAATACAGCAATTACAATAATTTATAATAAATTGCTGCTGGAAAAGTTGCATTTGAGAAATAACCAACAACTCTGACTAAGGAGATTGACAGATTTCTGAGCAGAAATCTGCACTCTCAAGGCAAAAGTAATGCAATATTTGTGCTTATCTGACATTTTTCTAATACTGTTCTGAACTTCACCTCTCAACAGTTAAATGTTCATGAGGAAGGAATGAATAAGGAGGTAAGACAAGACAATTCTGAACTTCATTTCTGAAAATTATATAAATTACTCCATCTCTTGTAAGACTTCCTCAATCTCTTACATGACTTAACTCATTCTCTGCCATGGTCGCTATAGTTAATACTTCCTGTTAGTCTAGTGCCTCCCATGGTCATTATAGCGATTTTGTTTCGTTGTAACGTAAAACTATTGTAAAACTTTTTATTATACATGATTTATCTGTGCATGTCTGGTGACCTTTCATAGTTCAATCAAAAGAGTGGCTAACAACCGAGCGAAATCGATGAATTAACGGAGAAATTTCAGTATTTATTGTGATTTCTGAGGCATAAGGACATGTCCTATGACCCGACCACTGTTCCTGAATGTACCCCAAGTACATCTAGACCTATTAAATGGACTGGAGAAGTAGTTAGAAGGTTATTTCAGACATTATTTTAGTGAGAATGCCACCAGACGACGAGATCAGATGAAAATTTAAGTAGATCTGGAAATCGCCGATGGTAAACATTGTACATCTAGGCATCGCCGATGGTAAGCACTACACAATTATCAGTTAAAATCATCACACTACTTCTTTTTTCCTAAAAAAAACTCTTCATTTATGAAATCTTCTTACATTTACAACTATTTTCATGCATAGTGGAAATACTTTGTACATTCACTTTTACAACTATACCCCCTATACATATCAAGACTTGCGCTTTTTGAGTGGCATGGACAGGAATGTCCGCTTTTTTTTCTGTGGCACGGGAAGAGTTAATCCATCTTTTATATGACTTACCCCAGCTCTTGTATGACTTACTCAATCTCTCACATGACTTAATCCATCTCTTATATGACTTAATCCATCTCTTATATGACTTAATCCATCTCTTATATGACTTACTCAATTTGTAATGAGGAAATTTTATCTTTCAGTAAATCCTGGGCTGAGTTGAACTGGGCTAACAGGTTTTGCTCTTCTCTCAAGTGATCAGCAGTCAAGTTGTCTATGGCCATTTGATTCTGCCTGGTCAGCTTCTCTTCTTGAATCCTGAAAAGAATATTGCCTGCATTTAAAACAAAAAAAAATATAAAACAGCTAATCTGGTACACAATAATAGCTTTTAATGAGAAGAACGCGAGAGTTCCTCTGTATCTGGGTCTTGTAAGCTAAGCTAAAATGGCCTTCCCACAGAACAAATTAAACTCCTGAGCCAGGAAATAAACCATACTGCAAAATGTATATCACTGACAGTTACAGAACAGAGCAAATCAGAAAAGTTATGTGGCATAAGCAAGACTGGCACTCCTCTAGAATAATGTGACTAAAGCAGTAGGATGTGACCATGTAAGTGGAATCTTGGTTTAGTGTGTTAGAATGTGATCTCATTTTTGGAACTTAGGTCTAAAATGGTTGAATGTGATCTCATTTTTGAAACTTTGGTCTAAAATTGTTGAATGTGATCATTTTAAAAACATGGAACTTAAGATTTTAAATACTTGACTAGTATTACAAAAGTGAATCTTAAGTCTAAAATTAGAACACAATCACATATATCGAATTTTAGTCTAAAAGTGATAGAATTTATTAGATAAATGGAGCAAGGATAAGAAACTGAACAAATGCTGTTGAATAAGGAGAAATATGTGAGTTATCAGGGCTAGATAGTCCATAAGTTGTCATCAGAAAACTATCCAAGTTACAGAATATTAAAATGCACAGAACTAGATGGAGACAAAATAGAAAATGTGTGAGAAAAGTTAACAGAGGACACAGGGACAGCCAGTCTGACAGAAAAGTTTGAAGTCTTGTGGTCCATATACAAATTGTGAGAGCAAATGGTAATAATCAATGCAGCATATATAATATATGAAGTGACACCACTACAACAAATGTTTTCAATATTTCTTTGCTTTCTCTTTTTCCTTTCTAAAGATTAAGCCATTGACATGACATGAAATATCACACAGAGATGAACTAATGACATACCTCAGCTGCTGGCTTGCTTGCTTGTGTGCCTGTTTTACCTCCAAGATCTTGGACTCTATCTCATTTTTCAGCTTGTTAGCTTCCTCCTGAAGCTTAATGATCTGGTCTTGCAAGCTCTTGATGTGTTGCTTCATGTGGCCAGCCTCTGTGTGAAGCTCTTCCAGCTGCATCTGGTAGTCTTTTTCCTGTGAGTGAGCGGTCAACATTGCACTATCATCACTTTAATGGCTTCATGTTCACTACAAAACTTTAGAAATTAAATGTTGTTGACTGCTAAAGTGCAAATGGCTCCACAGATCAACATATGAAAGTAACTGTAATATATGCTCAGTTCTTTAAACTGTTGAAGCTATGGATAATAAATGCATGTAAATGTACCGTCATTTCAAATTTTACTCATGTCCATTATGCGTACAGGCTTGATACTGACCACATCACATTTTCATGTGCTGATGGTCTTGGAAATACGGGCCTAACAATGTATCCCCAATATGCGTTAATGGCATGGAAACGGGAATTTTACCTTTTTACAATTATGTGTATATTATACTAAGCTGATGTTAAATATCTGTGATAGAGTGAAAAGTTAGGAGACAAAAAAAAAATGAATATTAAATGGGTCTTTATGACCACTTCTTTGCTTTTTTTTGAAATAAATTTGGCTGTTCAACATTTGCTACAACAAAATGCAATATTGTAATCTTCCATTTCTGGCATTCACTTCTGTAGGCCAAACTTCTGTTGTATGAGAGTGTAATTAGATTTACAATTTTTATATCTCAAATCAGAAGATTGTAACCATGACAGCTTATAAAAACAATGCAATTGTGACAGTTTTATCTAAAAATAAATCATAACCACTCTAAAAGGACCTTCTATATATTAATATCCTGCAGCCACAAAAGTCTACTGAAATATCTGGTCATTCTTCAGCATTGAAAATTAACTGATATATCCATCTTCACTAATTTGTTAGGATCATCCTAAAATAAACATAGATACTACTTTCACAGCCCATTAATCTCTACACAGCTTGTAATGTAGGCTGTGTATTTATTGTGTTTGATGATTTTAGTCAGTACATCCAAGCAATATTCATTGTAATAGATCATGAGGAAGTGAATGCTGGAAAATTGCCAAAACCATAGAAAACAAGTTGAATTCTTTCCAGACTAAATGTTTACGAAGAATTAGAAAAATATTTTGGCCAAACACCATAAGAAATAACATCTTGTTGGCAGAAATGCAGATGAAGCCACTGACAGCAATTATTGAGGAAAGACGCTGGCAATGGTTGGGACACGTGCTCCAAATGACTGACAATTCACTACCAAAAATAGCACTAAGATGGACACCACAGGGGAACAGAAGTAAGGGTAGACCAAAACAGACATGGAGAAGAACAACAGAGAGGATGTTGAGCAATAGAGGGCTCACCTGGGCAAGAGTGCATTTGTGGAAAACCCTTGTGAAAGCCCCATGTGCCCTGGGCACTTAAGGTTCAGAGAGAGAGAGATCATGAGGGGGGAAAAAAAACCCTATGTGATAATAAAGTAGTCTTGTAGTTTTAAAACTGAAACAGACTGTTTTCTATGATCATAAACATGATGGTCATGCAGGAAATAGTCAAGAATAGGCTTCATATTTTCAGCTATCAGAAGGTAAGGTAAGGTAAAGTATAATTCTCATTTCCATGCCATTAGGCATGTTGGGGATACAGTGTTAGGCCTGTATTTTCCATGACCTTCAGCACATGAAAGTGTGATGTGGTCAGTATCACGCCTGGCCATTTTACCTTCTCAGATTTCTCTGGTACCCATTCTTAGAGGCTGGGTGGATCCTGGGGCCTTTTTGGTGTGTACCACCAGATTAGTAAACAGGGCGTCTAACCATTCACCTAGCCAGGCCACATTGTTCTTGAATTCGTTCCACTTGATGCCGAGTATTTTCCTTAGGCATTTGTTTTCAAAAGAGTCTAATTTATTGTCTATTTCTTATTTTTCACAACTGCAACAACTGAAATACATCTCCACAATTCCTATCTGGAGGATATGTTTTGTCAACGTGGGCGTCTGGGATTATGTAAGATAAACTAAAATAGCTTTCTTGTGTAACAAATAAAATTTTTTCTTTGTGTAATCTAACCCATTTCAGAATGACTTCCTTTTAAGGGACAATTTCACTAAAGAAAAATACATTTTGAAAAACAAGTCTGAATGAACTCAGAAGTTTTGTGCTTGTTTCATTTTTTAATTAATTTAAAAATAAAGACATAGTTTCCTTTAAAAAAAAATGTCTATATTTTTTAACCTGTTATCCGGTTTCCTTAAATGTTAATCTCTCTTGGAAATTCTGAGACATAATAAGAGCTATCAGAACAAATGTTACTGTGTAACTTTATAGAGGATCAGCTTTCAAATATGAACATCACAAAATTGAAGAAAGCATTAAATGAAATAAGAAACAATTTAACATAAAAAAAAATGAAATAAGAAACAATTTAATGTAAAAAAAAAACTGAAATAAGAAACAAGTTAAAGTAAAATCTGAATGAGAATTAATTAAAATTTTTCTGGAAATAACCTTATTATGTTTTCTGCGTTCTACTTTCAGATAAAGCTATAACAATAATTTGGAAGTCCTTGAACGAAATTCTGCTATACCCTGCACAAAGAAAAAAATGTTTATTCAGTACAGGTGATCCTAAGAAAGCTTGCAATATTCCATATCACCTGGACATTAACTATCTATACATTCCTCCTTTTTCACTGTTAATCTTCATCCTTCAATGTGTAAATTCATCCATGAAGCATAATCTTCTACTGTGTGAATTCAGCTGTGAAGAATCATACTCTTTTCATGTGAATTTAGTTGCAAAGCATCATTCTTAGCTGTCTGAATTCATCTGTGAATCACAATCTTTCACTGCGTGAACAGAGCTGTGAAATAACGCCCTTCCCTATGTAGAAGTTATCCAAAATGTTCTTTTTCTATGTTTCAAAAATGAAACTACTGAAACTTAAATGATTCCATCAGTCTATTAGATACAGTGATGTCACCTTTATATGCACTTGAAAGGCAGTGCAACAAAAAAAAATGTTAAAAGTGACAATTTTAACATTAGCAGGGTAAAACTATAAACAGAGACTACCAACTTAGTGATTATTAAGGGGAGAACATTTTGTTCTGAAAGTGACATAAGAATGACAGCCAAAAATGTCACAAAATGGTGGGTCTTTTGGGTGGGTGGTCAAGGATGGGTTTCAGCTATTTTAACCAAACTAATACTATTATGTGCTCTTATCATCCCTGGCACAATTTACTGCTATTCAGGAACTATCTACGTATTTTGTTTAGAAATGGTTCCCAAAATATTTGGACTGAGCCCCCTTGCCTTCCAAGCCAAATCCATATACCCAATATGCTCCACACCCCACCAATTTCTACCCTCAATTTATAAGTGGTTCCCAAACTATTTGGGCTGATGCTCCCTTTGCCTTCCAGTACAAATCCATATGGCCCCCTCCCCCAACAATCCAACATCCCCAAATGGATCTGATGCTCCCCCCAGATACTAGGTGGACTAGTGAGTCTGTTTGTCTATCTCCCCCTCCCTCTCTGTCTGTCTGTCTGTCTCTTTATATATATATATATATATATATATATATATATATATATATATATATATAGGGGAGGGTATGTCTGATTTTTAGAAAAACTAACTCTATCATGATCTGCTATGAGAATCATCAATCACTCAAGTGCCATGCTGCATGGCGTAGGCAATCACTTCTTTCCACAGTTCCCTGTCTTTAGACTTGATTATGAGATCCACTGGTTACTTTCTTTCTAGCCACACTGACAGCCCATCCAGTAACTTCTCTCTCTGTCTTCCTCTGTCTCTTTTTCCCTCAGTTTTTCCAGTTGTCACAATGTGTTCCAATTTTCTTCTTCTCAGAAAATGTCCTACATATCTCGCTTGTCTGCCTCCGATCTTTGCATTTTAACTCCAGCCTCTTTTAAGACTTCTTCATTGGTTTTCTTGGCTGTCCATGGTACCCTCAACATTCTTCTTATGAACCAATGAGAATCATGGCAGGAAGAAAACCTGCAATAATTTTGTCATGTATATGAATGGTGAAAGACAGCCCAGTAAATTTCCTCTCTTAATCCACTTGTCCTATGTGGACTCCAACATCCTTATTTTCCCTTTAAAGTACCATGTATTATCCTAATAAGAAAACAAAACACACAAGTTTCTGAGTTCAGTCTAGCATGGTCTCCAGTAATTGCAAGTACCAGTGAACCATGCTATTTCAGCCCATGACACTAATTTACTTGTCCATTATGAGCACACAGTAACCAGGATCGAGAAAGCACAAACTTTGCCAGTGATATCGTGATCTGTATGATCTTTAAATAACTTTGCAAATTATATTAATATTTTAAAAATAATTTATGATGGTAAATAGCGGTAATATTCTTTTAGTGTCAAAGATTAAATCATTATTTTGGGTATTTTTAAGCAGCAAGTAATGAATATCTGTCAAAAATAAATTTGGATCATGAAAAAAACAATGATGTCTGACTAAAGAGAGGGAGAGTCATGTACAAGCACTAAGAGAAGAATAACAACTTATTATTCTTTTTTTTTCTAATGTTCAAATACCAGATCATGCTAAATCTGGGCGTGCAGTTTTCTCCTGATTTTTAATGACTGCTCTTTAGCTTATGCCTTAAGTTTGACACATGCGGTGAAGTCTGACGATACAGAACTACAACGATTAGGCTGGATTTTATACATACATTCAGGAGTTGAATTTCATGCCGGTATGAACATTTTGTGGTCAGTTTCTGTAAGAAACTATTCACAAAATTTTTTCAGTGAAAAGTCTTTGCACTGGATATTGTAAAGTGTACAGTACTAACATACTAAACACTGGCTGTTAGTAACACTTTCAAATGCAGCACAGAATCTCAGCAACTGTTAAAACAGCACACAGTTAACATTGTCTTTCACCACATTTGTAGTTCTGTAACAGCGGCATTTACAAAAGCATCCTGACCCATTAACATAAAAAAAGGAAAATGAAGCAACCAACCAACTTGCTGCCCACCTTCTGTTTTGAAATTTCCACAGCTCTGTCTAGCTCCATCCTGGCCACCTGTATCTCTCCTGCACAGGCTTGCTTAAGCACGTCAATTTCTGCCAAGTGCTTCTGTTCAAAACTGGCTCGCAAAATATCTGCAGAAGGATCAGGCTGACTCAGTGATACAAAAACAGTGAAGTGTGACATTATTTTGCTGCAGAAATTCTAAACTGTACATCTAAGTGAAGCTATCATTAAA
Source organism: Achatina immaculata (assembly GCA_009760885.1). Classification (NCBI taxonomy): domain Eukaryota; kingdom Metazoa; phylum Mollusca; class Gastropoda; order Stylommatophora; family Achatinidae; genus Lissachatina; species Lissachatina immaculata. The sequence goes on along the minus strand of CM019691.1, from coordinate 19,952,473 downwards.
ATTACTGCGCTGATCTGAGATGACTGTGTTACTGACAGCATGAACTGAGATGACTGTGTCACTGACAGCATGATCTGAGATGACTGTGTCACTGACAGCACTAATACTGAATCTAGTGAACCCAGCCTGGTCACTCTATCCATGACCATCACTGCCATTATGTTCTCTCTCTCCAAAGAATATTATCTGCAGTAGATCTTAAGACTTGCATTTCAGATAACAGATCCTTGTGATACTATAACTCTGCCAAAAATGTAAGGATCACCATGTTTTTTTTTCATACAATATCTAGAACAAACTTAAGTCTGACATGGCAGGACTAACACACTTGTACCTGGCAATTTGGAAAAGTCAAGGAACCATTTCCTTTCACTTATGTCTCTTAACTCTGGGGTCAATAATATAGGTTTGATTATTCTGAATACAAAAGGTCAAAGCAGTTCACTATCAAGAAGTCAAAGTACAGAAAGCTGAGATCAATATAACTAAAACACAGCTCATAATAACAAATGGTTGCAGAGAAAGAGCCCTTCCATTATCCAGCATGTACATGTTAACAGACACACTGGCAGAATCATTGCAAACTAAATGACAAGAAAAAAAAACAACCCATTTTCTTTTCATGGGCATGTATAAAGAAAACTACCAGTCTCATCTTGATGCTGTGACTTCAGCTTGTCCAGGGCTTCCTGCCTCTGCCACTGCTCTAGTTTTGTGACATTCTCCACGGCTGCCCTGTGCGCTGTGATCTGTGCCTGAAGCTCCTCCATGTGAAGTTTCCTCAGCGATGACTCAAGATCCTGACAAATAAAAACACGTCAATGTCATTGGTTACTGCAAGGTTTTCAGTTATCATCAAATGGTTAGTTTGTTAGCTGCTGATTTCCCTATAAGTGTGAAACAGGTTTTTTTGCAGCTGACACCTGTGGCAAAGATCTCGGAGACAGACATCAAATTAGTTTGGTACATGGACTACAGCACTTTCCTATCTTTCCATAATGAACATACTAGTCAGATGAGCTCTACAACTATGACAAACAAGCTGAACCCCAACATAACAACCTGAACAGGAAAGTCTTCATGCAAGTATGTGGATGTCACCTGCCAATGCTTTGGCTCAATGGCTTTAATTACATCAGTGGCATGGTCATTTCAGCTACCATAAATCAGTCACCTGTCTCAGATCATTTCCCATAATCAGTCATGTCTTCAGTCATTTTCTATAATTAGTCATCTGTTTCAGATCTCTTCCCATAATCAACCAATTATCTCAGATTGCTAGCTTTAAATTCTGATATTTACACTGATATTACTGCAGCTCAGGGGACACTTTACACAGAAACTACCAACATGCTTTTTTCTAGACTGCTGAGAGTTATGTAAATGAAATACTTTTGGCAATAATAAAAAAAAAACTGTTTAAAATGAACTCTTTCACTCTCAATTAATTTCTGTGCTCTGTCAGAATAAATTTTTATGAAAAATGTTTGCTAGAAAGAAACTGGATATGGACAGTAGTTACTCTACAATTTTAAAAATATGAGTTGGGTTAGAAATGTGCTAGTTCTCAATTTAATTATACTTGGTCTAAATATCCCACTGAGTGCTGAATTGCACAGATGTGCAAGATCTACCACCACTGCCAGTGTTGTCTTAGAGTGAAAGATGTGTTACATGGTATGTGTAACTGTTGATATGGAATGACAAAATGCTGTGAAATCAACACTTATTTATGTGAAAATTAAACTGATTGCACTGATAAATAACTGCCACTTATCAGATCTTAAAACTATGTTTATCTGCCAATGTCATTTGTCAGTGATGGTAATTTTCCATGCACTAGATGATACTCTGAAACTTCTGCTACCATCAAACCTCCCCTCCATCACCACCACGACACATGAAAGTACCGAAGAACTAGATAACACTTACACAAATTCATCAGCATTAAGAAAACATAAGTGAAAAGCTCATAAAACAAGAGATCAGGAAAGATATACCACAGATGACTTCTGTTCAAAGCTCTTTAGAAAAAAAAAAAATTATCCACGTTCTATAAGTGTGCACATTATTTTCAAATACCTTTTAAAATGTTTAAAAATCATGGACTACTACCAATATCACACAGTATTGGGGGGGGGGTGGGGGCACCAAATGTAATTTTAGCATTTTGTAGTAGCTTTCATATTTGGCAAACCTGTCTTCTTTTTGTATTTATCAGGCTAAAATATTGAGCCTAAATACATTTTTAGACATGGTTTTAAACATTTTAGACTTTCTAATAATCCCTGATACAAAAACTCACAATTATAAAGTGTGTGTGGTGTCTCCCTGTCAACATCATCTGTGCCACTTCCGCTCATGGGAGTTTATGACTATCATATACATTCAGCTTGCCTTATCTCTTGTTTTCTCAGCACACATTCATATCCACCCATTTTATATTTGTCCTTTTGTTTTTTTTTTTTCCATGCAACTTGACCCTCCAGGAAGGTCTTCAATCTTTTTTTCATATGATCAAAATGCTTTAGGTGCTCTAGTTTGTCACCATTTCTTTTTAATTTAATTTCTGTTGTTTCAGATTTCTTCATTTGTTTCCTGTTCACAAAATATGCCCCAAGCTTCCGCGTACCCCCTCCAGCTAGTGTATTTTTTCCCCCCAATGCTTGGCCTGCAGCACAAGCCACAAAAGCAGCTGGAGCCTTGCCTCTTGACCAGCTGATGGTTATCTCTAGCCTGGCTGGAGACAAGACTACCGAGGCCAGCACTTGGTTTCACTTGAACCCAGGCAGAACAAGTGTTCCTACTTTGTTTCTGATGGTGATCAGCGGCTCCAAGGAGCACCACGAACAAGGATATCAGGTGACCACACGGCTAGCAGGCCCTTTCCTACACTTGAATTATTTTTAGCATTATAATATCAGACCTTGACTGGGTCTGGCCATGATCTACATTAGTCAGACTACAATTTATCTTGATCTGCATTACTGTTAACACTGGCTTAGCCATACTTACACTCATATGACAAGAGTTTATACCCACTTTCTGTCATCATTTTACACCAATCCTGCCACAGACTACATTGTACTGGTTAGTAATTTATGCAGTCTTGACCACAAATTACACTAAACTGAACACATTTTACAGTTTAAAGCATTATGCCAACAATTTACAATGACATGACATGATTACAATTTACAATGACCAGAACAAAATTAACTTACATTCTGACCAATTTTATATTACTCTTACTAATGTCTGCCAGAGCTAGACCACAAGATTCAGTAAATGACACAGAAAATCTCACAGGGAAAAAAAAAAAAACACAGGTAAATCAAAGCACATAGAATTTTTTAAATCTGAGAAACAACTATCCTGTAAGTCCACCACAAAACACAACAAAAAAAAGACATCATTTATAATGTGACCACCACAGCACATTCCTGAGACTGAACATCTTCATCTCTTTCTTCTGCATTCAAGTCTTGGTCATGCTAAATCAGAAGCTACATCATCACGATGATGGCAGCTACCAAGCCTTTGTCTCAGTTCCAAAACCTTGTGATGAGGCCTAGTTGCACAAATCAGTGTGAGCTGGACATTCTTGGAGTATATGTCCTGACGTACCTACTCAGTGACTATGCATGTTTAAATATCATTTTGAAATGAATGAGATCTGTTTCAATACAGACATTTTCACTTGTCTCAAACTCTCATGGTGGATGGTCACGTCTGTTTCAAACTTTGAATTTGTGCATGTTTTTTTTTTGTTGCCACACACCTCACAAATAGAAAGAAGCAGATAAACAGCTTGTGAATAGAAATAAACAGATAAACAGCTTGCGAAAGATCAGCAGTCTGACATAAAATTGAAGGAGGAAGTTGACAGCGTGACATAAAATTATAGGATGGAATCAATAAGGAAACCACCATTAAGAAAAAAAAACCCCACCGGGCACAGTTCCAGAACCTACAGTTTTCTCCTGTTCCATTCGTACTCTCAGCTGCTCCAGCTCATCCACATGCATCTTCTCCAAGGAAGAAATTTTCCTGGCGTTTTCGCTGGCAGCTTCTAGAATGTCTTTGCTGAGCCGTGATTTCTCGCTCTCTAGCTCGCTTCTCAATCTGGTTTTCTCAGCCTCGTTTTCTGTTTTAGTGCTGCACAGTTTGGCTTGAAGTTCTTCAACCTAGACAGAGAAGAAGAAGATTTACTCAATCTTTCACTTGGATGGAAAATGTGACATATCACATATCTTGTCTCAACTGATTTCCTTCGGCTTTTATAATGAATTTAATAAGATTTTTTTCTGTTACAGTTTTTTCTTCACATTCAATCCTCATACGCTACATTTTATGAGGAAAAAAATCTAGCAATAGCCATTATGTGTTCCGCCATTATAGATAGATAGATAGATAGAGAGAGAGAGAGAGAGAGAGTGTGTGTGTGTGTGTGTGTGAGAGAGAGAGAGAGAGAGAGTGGTGGGGTGGAGAGGGGGGTCGAAGAAGTGGGGGGAGAGAACCACTGTCCAATTTAGCAGAAGAAAAGAATTAGAAAGTTACCTTATGCTTGTACTCATCATAGAAGTGCCTAATAACAGTAGACTGCGGAGAACAGGGGAGACCAGCACACAGTGTGGATATTAATTAATCACCAGCTACAGTGAACAGGGGAGACCAACACACAGTGTGGACATTAATTAATCACCAGTGTTTAAAATTTCATATACATTCCTTGAATAATTTAATTAATGAATGATTTTCACACTGTGCCACGGTGGTATGTAAATTAAGATCTATATATAAAAAAATATACATTTTACTAATATGTCTAATTTTATAGAAAATTTGGTTTATATTACTTTCATACATCTCCACATGCATATAAATTTATAGATACAAGTCTAGTGTTTGTATGCAGCAGAATAGAGAACAAATACGATGATTTAGCTATGCAGGATTATACTAATTATGTTGAAAACAATTTGCTAACGAGTCACCAACCTGGCCCTCCAGACACTCAAGTTTTGGCTCAAGATGTGCTCGAGTTGCAGCAATTTCCTCATCCTTCATTCGAGAGAGCTGGATGAGGGCTGCTCTCTTCTCACTCTCATTTTGTTCTGCCAGCTCCTCCCTCAGTTTGGAGCTCTCCAGTCTGAAGAGGGAAGAGGAGATGAACAAATGACCGTGGTGGTGTACATGACAGCAAAACAGGTCTGGCAAGCTGTGAAGCATGCCAGATTTGCTCTATTTCTGTTTCGATTATTTTCATTTAGGGCTCATAGTCTTTTGGCAGTCACCGAAAATATAACCTAAAAAGTTCTTATGAATATTACACAAGCATCGGACAGGTTTTATTCATCACGGTGAGAAGATCCACACTCGGTAAACAACACAACATCAGTAGCAAGAGAAAAGATCAAATCCAAACTGGGAATATTTTACTAGCAGACCTGTGATGTGCAGGAGAGAGAAAATGGAAGAAATATAGTAGATCAAAGGGAGAATTTTTGTCTCTTCCTAATAAGTATGATATGCCTGATTATAATGACATTGTACAACAATTTCTTTCTTTAATTCCCGCTTCCATGCCATTAAGGCATATTGGGGAATACGGTGTTAGGCCCATAGCACAACAACAATAATAATAATAATAATACTACAATAATAATAACAATAATCAGAAGAAAAATTATGACAACACAAAGCACATAACAGGATTATATCAATTGTGTTCAATACTGTCAGTGCATTATATATTTCAGTATATTCAGCACATTTCAGATTTCAGTGCACTGTCAATCCAGGTTTTATATATATATATATATATATATATATATATATATATATATATATATATATATAATGCTGTCCACATTTTTCACAAAGAGGCTATTTTTTTCAGCTATAATATATTCAATATATATAAAGGATCAATATTGTAAACTGTTACTTTAGTTCTCAAGCACTCTACATTTCAAAACATAATAATTGGTTTACCATCTAATTTTCTAAGGACACTTTTACTGCTGCATGATGCTCATGATGATGATAATGATGATAAAGAAGAAATACATCAATGTGCACATATTTTTTGTTACTTCATCGTCTGTGTCCACTTCATGTCCAGCTCCTGAGAGAGATTCTGGAGCCTGTCACTCATCTGTTTCTTAATTTCTTCAACCTCATCATCGTGTGCAATTTTAACTCTATCCAGCTCAGCCTAAAAAAAAGGAATAAATTATTATTGTTAATGAAGGGGGAGGTTACTCACACAGAAATGGATAGAAGGAATACAGCACATCCCAAATATCCCCATACACGAAGCAAATATCCGAGCCATACGAAGAAGTCTACTGGTCCACTAGACACTGTAACATATGTAAGACAAGAAATGACAAGGCAAGATTTCATGAAGTCTGTTCTTGATCTTTCATTGCTGCTATCAACCCCTAAAAACCAGTCTGCTAAGATCGTTATAATCAGTTATTTCCTACTGTTGATGATTCAAAAATATGAATACATACAAGGGAATTACGTCAATAAAAGATGTATTAACAGATTTATAAAAGAGCTTGTGAAGGACACCTGAAATAAAGAGGATGGTGAGGTGGTCCACAGACATCCTCACTTAGAAAAGTGGAATCTGGGGTGGCATGTCGTGAGGTGGTCCACAGACAACCAGACTTAGAAAAGTGGAATCTGGGGTGGCTTTTCGTGCAGTGGTCCACAGACAACTAGACTTAGAAAAGTTGAATCTGGGGTGGCTTGTCGTGAAGTGGTCCACAGACAACCAGACTTAGAAAAGTGGAATCTGGGGTGGCTTGTTGTGAGGTGGTCCACAGACAACCAGACTTAGAAAGAAAAGTGGAATCTGGGGTGGCTTGTCGTGAGGTGGTCCACAGACAACCAGACTTAGAAAAGTGGAATCTGGGGTGGCTTTTCGTGAAGTGGTCCACAGACAACCAGACTTAGAAAAGTAGAATCTGGGGTGGCTTTTCGTGAGGTGGTCCACAGACAACCAGACTTAGAAAAGTGGAATCTTGGGTGGCTTTTCGTGAGTTGGTCCACAGACAACCAGACTTAGAAAAATGGAATCTGGAGTGGCTTGTCATGAGGTGGTCCACAGACAACCAGACTAAGAAAAGTGGAATCTGGGGTGGCTTGTCATGAGGTGGTCCACAGACAACCAGACTAAGAAAAGTGGAATCTGGGGTGGCTTGTCCAGCTTTTTACGTTTGCCCTCTAATACATGCACAGCGTGATCTAACGGTGCATGACGGTATTCTGATGACTCGTGCTGTAAGAAGCGAGAGCTCAAAATACGACATCAAAATAAACGAACATTTCATGCTTGACTTTGACTGCAGCCTAGGAATGATCTCTACAATGAAGGACTGCGGCCCAGGAACGACCTCTACATTGATGACTGCAGTCCAAAAAAAACGATATCTACATTGATGACTGCAGCCCAAAAAACGATATCTACATTGATGATTGCGGCCCAGGAACGATATCTACATTGATGACTGCGGCCCAGGAACGATATTTACATTGATGACTGCGGCCCAGAAACGATATTTACATTGATGACTGCGGCCCAGGAACGATATCTACATTGATGACTGCGGCCCAGGAACGATATCTACATTGATGACTGTGGCCCAGGAACGATATCTACATTGATGACTGCGGCCCAGGAACGACATCTACATTGATGACTGAGGCCCAAGAACGATATCTACATTAATGACTGTGGCCCAGGAACGAACTCTACATTGAAGGACTGCTCCTACTCGAACACCAAGATCTCATCTCTCTCTCTCTCTCTGAACCTTGATTAAGTGCCCAAGACACATGGGGCTTCCGCAAGGGTTTTCCACAAACGCTCGTCCTTTGCCTTTTTTTCGCTCCTACCCAGGCCGGCCCTCTATTGCTCAACATCCTCTCTGTTGTTCTTCTCCATGTCTCTTTTGTTCTACCCTTACTTCTGTTCCCCTGTGGTGTCCATCTTTGTGCTATTTTTGGTATTGAGTCGTCAGTAATCCGGAGTACATGTCTCAACCATCGCCAGCGTCTTTCCTCAATAACTGCTTATCTCATATACTCCATGTTTAAAACACTTTTCCATACTCATGTAGACAGGTGAAGACCTCGAATACTCCCATACGTCCATTCCCTCGCTTCCACGCAGTTGCTCTCCCTTCAAAAGTCCCTCCATAACCCTATCTTATGACCAAGTTCAATAACAACTGAAGCACATGACCAAATGATCACCGTTCACATCCACACCTGCTTAAACATATGTTGTGTAAGACCTGAACAACCAAGACACACATAGTAACTCATATACTCCTACACGGCTATTCACCACCTGTCCAAAAAAAATTCACCTTCTAATTATAGTTTTAATTAGCTTCCAAATCTCTTCAAAGTGTATAAGAAGAACTTCCTCATTTAGTTTTCTATGTACATAGTGAATTTACTGCTATTTACTGCCAACACTTGAAATCGTGCAGTAATATCAGCTTTAGAGAGTTTAATTTCAATTTTAACTCAAAAGTTTTATCAGTAGGCCAGATTTATAAAATTTACTATAAATGTGCCAATCAGGCCTACCTGTACTTCTCTACAGAGTGAATTTTCTTCAAAAAAGAAACATTTCCACTATAATTTTTTTACCAAAATTCTGGCTATTTCTCAACATGTGACCATCAAAAACAAGAATGCGGGATAATATGGGGCACGTATTTTACAACAGGGAACAGTTAGACGTCCAGACCGTAGTAATATGATTCCCGGGGCACATATTTAAAACACTGGCCCGTCCCGTATAATACTGGAGGGCTGATCAATTTTAACTATCACTTGGACAACCGTTCCTACCACTATACAAAAGACGACAAGAGGGTGTAACTAACCTGGACCTAATCATTTTTCAAAACTTTTTTTTTTACTTCTTTAATATTTTGCATATCTATGGAAACTGTAGTAGTAGTTGGCGTCTCTTATCCTCTTCACCGGTTTGGTTACTATAACTTATTACAAGTAATGAGAGCCACTTTGAGAGTTAAGTGCCAGGGGACAGAATTTCACAGCCGGGAAATTTTCGTACGGCACGTTATTTCCCCTTCGGCAGACTACATGTCTCCTTGGCTGTGAGTCAGGCACGAATTATGTGCTATTTTGACCCTTCCTGTAGGCAATAAATGCATATCTGACCTAAGAATAGTAAGTGTGAACAAACGACTAATTAGTACAGGATCTTTCTATTCTACTAAGCAAAGAAAACACTGCTTAGCCGAAATGAGAAACTGATAATATAATCACATGGCCATGTCCACAGAGTGTAACAGCGCTTAGCACTGTGGGAAATCTTCACTGTCTGCAAAATGAACATGCTAAAATGGACGGAAATGCGTGGCCAAGACACAGAAGCTTACTGGGGGAGAAAGTTTGAACACGTTAGATCTATCTGGTAGCCCCTGGGCATGTGTGCATTTTCTACAGCGAAGCCCAGCCTGGCAGTTGAGCAGATCAAAAGCTTGTGGACATACAGAAGCGTCAGCTCTCTTTCGTTATGTGGTCTTGTGGATATCATGAATACTCAGGCCTGACAGATGTAGAGCCCGCGATATACTTCTCTCTCTCTCTCCACAAAGACAGAGAGAGAGAGAGAGAAAGAGAATAATCCTAGACGACTTCTCAGTTGTGTGGTATTTAGAGATCTTGGACTAAGCCGGGACCAGTACCGTCTTAACGCATGGGCACACAGGGCAGCTACCAACCGCACTGGATCTCCGGCTTAGTCTCCTGCAACTAGCCAAGCCGGTTCTCACCCATCTGTTGATGAGTCAGGTACTACATGTCTTGTAGTTCTCCGCTTTAACTATTCTTTTAACCACGATATTATTACGTCTCTTTTTTACACGGCCAAAATATTTCCAATAACTGGTCCATGCCCTATAACACGCCGCCAGATCGTCCTGCTACGTGTCTATTTTGTTTCATATTTCTATCTGTCCACGTCAGACCAAGACAGAGATGAAGAGACAACATAGGAGATGATATTACAGGAAACTGGTGTCACCAACTGGACAGAGAAGATTAGAAATAGCGAGAAATGGAAGCGAACTTTATCTGCAGCAATAAGCTTTAATGACTCAGAAAGCTGAGGAAGAAGAAGAATTTGTCCATGTACATGCATATTCTAAGGGTCTCGTTTTTCTTCCTTTGTATTTTCCTGTTTAATGGACAACAAAACAAACAAACAAACACACAAACTCAAACAAAACAAAACAAATCGAAATGAGTTTCTGCTATTTCCTGCCCTCGCTGCTAATAAATGTAGAAGACAAGAGTAACTTTCATCATCGCTCAAAACACCCAGCAATAGCTAAATCCATATTTGTTCAAAGTTGATTAAAATTCTGGTACAGTGGCTAAGTTAGCCACGATTCAAATCATTTATCTTTTTGTTTTCAACGTCTGACAAACGATCCCGCACTATACGAGAATAGTTTCGTTTTTGTTCTGAATTATATATGAACTGCAAAACAAAATCTGGAGTTAACGAGCTGTCATGGTCAGTCAGTCATTTGCATGTCCCTTTCGGAATTTTGCCTCCCTAAAGCATTCCTGTAGGCTTCTCGGTTGTAAGCATGATTCCCTGCTGCTGATGCATCCATTTGCAGATCATCGACGATGTCTTGCAACCATCTTTGCCTTGGGCATTGGTCTTCTTCTCTTTCTTTTTCCCATTATGTACCCTTCCAAGACGGCCTTCTCTAGATTATCATGACGTTTAACGTGTCCAAAACATTTAACTTTTCTTTGTTTAATCCTCTTTACTAGCCAGCCTTCTTCAATACGTTTTTGTGTCCATGATATTTGAAGAACTCTTCTGTAGCATTTACATTCAAAGGCATTTATGTGTTTTTCAGGTGCTTTGTTAAGTGTCCAGGTCTCACAGGCATATGTTGTGATGGGAAAGATGCATGCCCTTAAAAATCTTATTTTTGTAGTTTTGTCTGTTCCTCTCCACGGGTTCTTCAGTTGTTTTACTTTTGAAAAGCGATAGATCCCCCTTTTAATTTCCCTCATTGTATCTCCATTATTAGTTAGTAATGATACAAGATATTCAAAACTCTCCACTTCTTCCAATTTTTCCTCATTGATACATATTTCAGCTGCCTTATTTGTTTTGTCAGTTGTCGTCAATTTAGTTTTCTTCGTATTAAGATAGAGGTTTTGCTCCTCACTATTCTTACGGACTGACATAATTAGGTTTTCCATTCCTTTTTGCGTTGTGGACAGTAATACTGTGTCATCGGCATATCTAATCTCTAGTATTGTATAACCTCCAATTGTTATAGCATCGCAATATTCTTTGTCTACATCTTCTCTAACATTCCTCATTATATTTTCAGTATATAAGTTAAATAAGTAAGGCGACAATATGCACAAGTGACGGACCGACCCCTTGTTTTATGTCAAACCAAGTTGTCGTTTCATCATTTATTCTTACTGCTGCCTGTTGGTCTAGATACAGTAGTTTAAATAAATAAAACAATTAATGCAGTGTTCGATTTTCATCACTTCCTTTATAAAGCTTTCATATATATTCTTTTTTTGTTGTACAAACGTTGGAGAAGACAAGAATATGCAAAATATCCACAATGTACATGTGTCCTTTCTGGAAATGTAAGTTTGATTTGTTTTCCTGTTTGGAAAGATTCTTTGTTTGGCTTAACGTGACCACGAAATTCTTTGTTTTGCTTAACATGACCAAGAGATTTTTTTTGGTTTAACGTGACCAAGAAATTCTTTGCTTGGCTTAATGTGACCATGACATTCTATGTCTGGCTAAACGTGATCAAGAGATTCTTTATTTGGTTTAACGTGACCAAGAGATTATTTGTTTGGGAACACAATATGTATCTGACTTAACGTGACGAAGAGATTCTTTGGCTTAAGGCGACAATAAGATTGTTTGCTTTGTTTAACGTGACTATGATATTATTTGTTTGGTTTAACGTGGCCATGAGAGTCTCTATTTGGCTCAACGTGACCAATAAATTATTTGTTTGATTTAACGTGACCAAGAAATTATCTGTCTGACTTAACGTGAACAAGAAATTATTTGGTTGACTTAATGTGACAAAGAAACTATTTGTCTGACTTAATGTGACGAAGAAATTATTTGTTCGACTTAATGTGACAAAGAAAATATTTGTTTGATTTAATGTGACAAATAAATTATTTGTCTGACTTAATGTGACAAAGAAATTATTTGTTTGACTTAATGTGACCAAGAGAATCTTTATCCATCTGGAATGACAAGCTTGAGTATTCTCTTGCCGTTTTTATTTCCTGCTTTCATCATCATCTTCTTCCTCTTCTTTTTCTTCTTCTTCTTTTTCTTCTATCTCCACTCAGTTTGCCTGAATTTATGGGGTAAAAAGGACAGCAAATGGTAGTAATGATAAGGAACAAAACAGGTAGTGAAAACATGAGAATAAGAAAGAAGATGAGAAATGAAACAAAGAAAATTGAAGAAGATATGAAATGAAAGTAAAGAGAAAAAAAAGATGAGACACAAATGAAGATAATGAACAAAAATGGAAAAAGGCGGAAATCAATAATAAAGTCATGCAAAAATGAGAGATACGAGTACGGCTGGACACTGAATAAAAATGAGAGATACGAGTACGGGTGGACACTAAGAATAAAAATGAGAGATACGAGTACGGCTGGACACTGAATAAAAATGAGAGATACGAGTACGGGTGGACACTAAGAATAAAAATGAGAGAATCGAGTACGGGTGGACACTAAGAATAAAAATGAGAGATACGAGTACGGCTGGACACTAAGAATAAAAATGAGAGATACGAGTACGGCTGGACACTAAGAATAAAAATGAGAGATACGAGTACGGCTGGACACTAAGGATAAAAATGAGAGATACGAGTACGGGTGGACACTAAGAATAAAAATGAGAGATACGAGTAAAAGTGGAAACTAGATTTTACAGAAATGAAACAAAGACTCGCTTCTAAATTCAATACTTGGCCTCTAGTCTGAGTGGTAAGTTCTCTAGCACAGAAATACTTCATGAACAAGACTGAATCCTTCCAAGGTGCAGACAAATCCAGCGTTTTAATCCTTATAAACAAGACTGATTTCTCCTATTTGCAACTAATTTAGTTTTTCTATCCCTCCTAGGTGCAACTAATCTAGCTTTTTAAAAAATCCTTCACCAAACTGAAACAGGCACTCCAGGACTGACTAAGGTGCGGCAGGATACATGGTTGTTATACTGTACCGCAGTGGCTCCGGACCTTCTTACACTTGCTGATTCATCAAGCCAATGTGCCACTGTACCCTGTAAATTTTTCGCCACTTGATATTAAATTCAATAAGTAAAAGGTAAAATCCCCGTTTCCATGTCATTAATACATATTGGGGATACGTTGTTAAGATCTTCACCACATGAAAATGTGATATGGTTAGTATCGTGCCTGACTGCATTTATCTTCCCAGATTTCTCTGGTACCCATTTTTTAGAGGCTGGGTCGATCCCGGGGCCTTTTTCTTTTGATGTCTAGTACTCTACATGATACAGACCTGTTACCAGGACTGAAAATGTTCCTTCGTGGACCTTACGCTGGGAACTGATATTTTACCGCTTCAACGCGGACTCAACAGGCTCTATAAACTGTTTGAAATTCACGCAAACGGTCAAACCAATGAAGGAGGAGCTCTAACTCACGTGACTTCGATGTCATGCGCAATGACAGAGAAAAATAAATAAGACGCAATTCGAAGGTCGAGCATGAAACAACAACAACAACAACAACAACCTGTTAAAAACAACTATCAACTGTTCCACCTAACCTCCAAATTTCCCCATGAGAGCAAATGCATCTTTTAAAAACACTTACTTATCAGTCTAAAGACGCACAAAATACATAATGCACAAAAGATTGAAACCCTTAACGTCCATTTAAGACAGATAAGAACAAATTATGCAGCGAAAAAGCAAAGCTCTCCTTAGTCTTATGGCGAGTCATAAAGAACAGTGGATGGCGCAAAGGTATCAGGTAATGAGACAATAGGATAATTTTCCTGAAGCATTTATGTCTATACGGGTAGATAACAACACATAAAGAAGCCAGCGATATGCAGCTTCAGTTTCAGGATGAGAGATTTTTATCTGACGAATGTTTATCACTGGAGCCTGCCAAATACGAACTTGGGTTAGCTCAAGGTGAAGGCGTAATGGTGTTGCCGAAGGAAAATTGTATCTGTACATGCCACCGCAACTTAACATAAAATGCCTGATCTGATCTGTAGAGCCAGGGTCTGTCAGGAGAGTTCTTCCTCGCAGAATAGATGATAAGGACAATTATTCTGCTCTGCTTTCTTGCTTGCTCTTCAGACAACGGAAACAACAGGCCATGGACCCGGTGGTACTGCAAATGGGGTCTACCTGTAACGAGATGTGGACCTTACCCCCCGGCATCGAATGTGTAGGGCAGGCCTCGGGCATCTCGTAGTTAAAAAAAAAACTACGCTTCTGTCTTAACCAACGGGAATGTTAATCAGGGTACCTGCCAAGAGGACACTTTGATCTCAGCCAACTTTGATCTTAGCCAAAAGGCTCTCTTTATAATCTGCACTGAGACCTTCATATCTATCGTCGTTGTCTTTTAAATCATAATCTTCTCATTTCTGTCATCTTTCCTCTCCTTTAAAAAAAAAGCCTCTCAATTCTTCTTCTTCTTTCTCTGCCATCTTCCAGTTTATATTAATCTTAGAATAGTCTTCAATTTCTGATGTGTTTCTCAATTCTCTTAACTGTCTTTTCTTTTATCCTTCCTTGTTATCGTTCTCCTTATAATCCTCTATCTTCTTCTTTTCATTTCTCTGCTTCCTTTTAATCTTTTCTTACCCCCCCCCCACCCTTTTTTTCCCTTATCCTCTCCATACCCTTTATCCTCTCTTCTCAATGGTTCAAATACTTCTTCAAAGTTTTCTTCTTACTTATCTGGTCGCTTTTCTAAAGAGGCAGCGTCTATGACTTCCCGATTTCTATTGACTTTCTTTCCTCGTTTCATTTTCCGTCTCCCAAAGTTTTCTGTACTTGCCTTTCTTTTTAAAGCCTTCCGTCATTCTTCCAGTGTACCAGGGGGTGCTAGTTGGCCAAGTCGATAGTACGCTGTTCTCTCGTTGCTAGACGGCTGCTCGTCCTACCGGAGTCCGTGTTCGAATCCCAGGTAATTCTCTTGCGATTTGTCTTTCTCTCACGTCTCACTAAAGTGCTTTGTCTACGATTTTTTCAAGGTCTAATTCTACAAAACTGTGTTCTCTTACTTTCCAGTGTACACCACAAGTATGTTTCATCTAGTTCACGTTGTAAATCATAAGTATGTTTCACCATGTTAATGTTGCAAACCACAGATTAAAACTGCCTTCAAGAAAATGAAATAATATACAGTATAACAAGCAGCAAGTACCAAGACTGACAGAAATGTGCTTGTTTCCTTTTTCTCCTACCTACACGAAGGACACTTGACGGCAATGTTACAGAAGGAAATGGAAAACGGCTGTTGCATCAGAGAAGTAAAGAGTCATTGTTCCGGGTGACGGCGGCCAACACGACTTTCGAAAAATTGCTTGGTGCCGGGCCCTGTGAGACGAGGGTCCAGCTGGTGCATCCATTTGTGCATACCTATGGTTTATAACATCAACAGGGTGAGATATATCTGTGGTTTATAACATCAACAAGGTGAGACATATCTGTGGTTTACATCAACAGGGTGAAACATATATGTGGTTTATAACATCAACAAGGTGAGACATATCTGTGGTTTACATCAACAGGGTGAAACATATATGTGGTTTATAACATCAACAGGGTGAAACATATGTGGTTTACATCAACAGGGTGAAACATACCTATGGTTTAAAACATCAACAGGGTGAAACATATCTGTGGTTTACATCAGCAGCGTGAAACATACTTATGGTTTATAACATCAACAGGGTGAAACATATCTGTGGTTTATAACATCAACAGGGTGAAACATATCTGTGGTTTATAACATCATCAGGGTGAAACATATATGTGGTTTATAACATCAACATGGTGAAATATATTTGTGGTTTATAACATCAACAGGGTGAAACATATCTGTGGTCTATAACATCAACAAGGTGAAACATATTTGTGGTTTATAACATCAACAGGGTGAAACATATCTGTGGTTTACAACATATACAGATGGAGAAATGGCAGAAAGTTTAAAAAAAGAGGGGGGTGGCAAGTACAGTAAAATGGTGGGGACGGAAAATGAAATAAGGAAAGAAAGAAACTAGAACTTGGAGCCGTTTCTTCAGACAAGCGACCACATAAAAAGAAAGAACAGGGTTCTTCTGATGTGGGTGTGTGTGTGTGGGGGTGGGGGTGGGGGGTGGGGTGGCGTAGTGGATGAAAACATAATGACTAATCAGCATAGAAAGGGGGAGAGAGAGGATGAAGGGGTATGGATGAGAGAGATAGAGAGAGGATGAGGGGGAGAGAGAGGATGAGGAGGGAGAGAGAGGATGAGGGGGAGAGAGAGGATTAGGGGGTAGAGATGAGGGAGAGAGAGAGAGGATGAGGGAGAGATTAATTGATCTTTATTTCAAAAGGGTTAAGAATTGGATATACAGACCCGTCTGACGAGAGAGAGGATTAGGGGGTAGAGATGAGGGTGAGAGAGAGGATGAGGGGGTAGGGATGAAGGGGAGAGAGAAAGAAGATGAGGGGGTAGGAATGAGGGGGAGAGAGAGAGGATGAGTGGGGAGAGAGGATGAGGGGAGAGAGAGGCTGAGAGGGAGAGAGAGAGGCTGAGGGGTAGGGAGAGATAGATAGATCAAAGGATAATTTTTTTTTGTCCTTTGTTGTTTCACTGGTAAAAAAAAGGTAAAGGTAATCCTGTCATGCCTTAGAGGCACACAGGGATATGGTGTAAGTACCTATGTTTTCCTGTTGGATATTCTTTTTTAAAGGCACGGAAAAATACTGTACTAAATATACTGTAGTGTATACATATACTGTAGTTCACACATTCCTCCATGAATACCGAAAACCAGGAATAACAAAAGCCATAATTCGTTCACGAATACTGGAAACCACGAACAGCAAAGCCCATAATTCTTTCACAAATCTTAGAAAGCACGAACAGCAAAGCCCATAATTCTTTCACAAATACTGGAAAGCACGAACAGCAAAGCCCATCATTCTTTCACGAATACTGGAAAGCACGAACAACAAGGGCCACACACATTCGTTCAGGAGCATCTGATACGGCAAAGAACGACCGCCAAGAACCTGGCAGTTTTCCCGTAAGGTAAACTCTGCTGGAAGGGACCAGCTGAGATGGGGTGGGGGGAATGAGACGTAATGAGAGACAGGGATTTTAAAAAAATGAAACACAGTAGAAACAAGCCTTATTTTGAAAACTCTAAGGAGAAAAGAAAAAGCAATTTTAATGATTAAAATTATATTTTAAAACACCAAGAACTCGAACACGAGACAGTACGAATAACGCAAACAACCTCACGGGAAACATAAAAATCCAGTGACTGATAAAAGAAGAATGGAGTGTTCTGTGGGTATAGGCAAAGGAAGCAAAACTTCGACAGCAATTCCATGTAAACCAACCACCGAAACGATGAAAGCGATAGAGTATGAAGATGTGGTGATGAAAGGGCTTCCGTGAACGGAACTTTTTCACACTCCGGTCTAGACAAGAAGCCTACATGCATAATGACGCTCTTCAAAAAAGCTTCTGAAACTCGGCTGAATCTCAGATAAACCCGGAGTGTGAGGTCAGGATTGGCAACCCTGTAAATATCAAATCAGACAAAACGCTTTTCAAAGATTCAAAAAACAAATAAAAGCGGTCGCCCAGATTCCGGCTGTCTTATCTAACCCTGGACTGAAAGTGTGTGACCCAAAACGAAAAGTACTATAACAACATCACAGTCTGTGGGTTAGTTATTTCGCAGGAACACGGTGCGTTCTGCAAGACTTCTTTGCAGTTTTTGGAAATCAATTACTGAAAGATCTGAAAAGGAAAATTCCGAAACAAGAAACATCTTTCCGGTTAGTTTGCAAATGAAAGTTCGTGTTTCCAAACTTCTCTTTGATTTTACATTATGTGTGAACTGATGCAAGAAGCTCTCTACCATAGACAGCGAAACAACTACACCAACTCCCTAGATCATCAAACGAAATGCCTCCCTCCCCTCCTCCCCCCCCCCTTTCCTCAAAGTGTTTCAGCCTTTTAAATTCCTGACGCTCTACGGGCAGTAGACCCCTCTCAGTTATGACTCGCCGAGCTCTTCAGCTTGTTGGACTTTTCCTTTCCTCTCCCTCTCCCCAAACACAAACACACACACACGCCCTTTCTAGAATCATTGTGTCCGACGTGTTGAGAGATGGCACGACCACAGGATGAAAACCCATACCCCATCGTCGTCCCTTGTTCGCGGCAACAGAATATTGTAATATACACCGACATCTACCCTGGGTGCTGATGGATACCGCCAGCGGTCCCTTCTGGGAAATCGACAAAAAAGCCACAGTTGCTCACTCTCCATCCGATTCGACGCATGTGTTTCAAGACCACCCACTCACGTAAATGCTGGAAATAGCTTAACTTGGCACTGTCATTCAGACAGCATAATCAACAATAACTTTCGATAATATTGCATTAATGTCAAGTTCTTCAATTACGACATCAGCTTCCATGTGTTTTCAATTACCAGAAATAGGGGTTTCCAACATCAGATAACATGACATTAATGTCAAGTTCTTGAATACGGCATCAGCGTCCACGTGTTTACAATTACTAGAAAAAGAGGTTTCCAAAACCAACAACATCAGATAACATAGCATTAATGTCAAGTTCTTATAATACGACATCAGCTTCCACGTGTTTTCAATTACTAGACACAGGGGTTTCCTAAACCAACGACAACTACATCTGATAACATGACATTTATGTCAAGTTCCTCAACGCGGCATCCTCCTTCTATATGCTTTCAATTCCAAGTCACAGAGTTTTAACACAACAGCTACACACACCAAAGGTAAAATCAGTCAAACGATATTTTCCTCTACTTGAAGTTGTGGAGTATGTAAGCCAAACTTTCCGACTCTTGACATTTCTCTCCACTGACTCTGTCTCCGCCCAAAACTAGCTACTCTATTTTCTCCGTGTTCATAATCCAACATAAATGATGCATAATCCAACATAAATGATGCATTTCTATTTACTTCGATTCTACATCCTTCCATTTTGTGCTTTTTTCTGTCTCACCTCTATTTCTCTCTGCTGCATCCAAACTCCCTTCTCGTTCTTCCTTCTCTCTCGAAGTGCTCACCATAAAAAGCACTCATTCAAAGATCACGGCCTTCCTGTTGACTTTTTACAATCAAGCTTGAATCGGTCGGGTATAAGTTTTGTGCAAATATTTGTTCAACAAAGTTCCGGAATATTCTTTTTTTTTAAATCAAACGTCGAACACATTTCATCGTTTATGAAGCTGAGTATGTTTTCGATGTTGCAACAGATGGCAGGTTAACATTAGAACTCGCTGCTGGAATTCTACTTACCATGTAAAAAAGTATATTTTAAAAAAAAACAAGATCAAAACCAGATATTAATCTTCCAAAAAATTTCTACTGAATATTTAATCCGGTATTCCGATGTGTTTTTATATGTGAATGCAGATGGACACAAACAACTACACCAAAAAAAAAAAAAGAGAGAGAGAGAGAGAGAATTTGCAGTTCTTGAGTGCTGTATATACGAGGTGCGATCGGAAAAATGTCCACCTAATTCTAAACAAAGACATCAGCAAATCATCCTCTTTCCCTTACGGACAGATCACTGCAGACTACTGAGATATTGGTTTTTACGCGACTCAAAAAATCTCACACAGACGAGTGTCTGTGTGGCAGTGGGGTCCAGACTCCAGAACATCCTTCAAGAGTGCCCAAATCATGCGAACCTGAGTCGTGAGACATGACCAGAGGACACAGGCTTGGGGCAAAAGCCTTAGGCTCCTATAAGGATCTAGAGAGGACTGCGAGCTTTGCCATATCGACAGGGATCAGGATCTGATGTGACTAACAACCTCGAACGCAGAAGAAGAAGATCTCTCTCTCCCTCTCTCTCTCTCTCCCCCCCCTCTCTCTCTCTCTCTCTCTCTCAACTTTATGTGCCCAGGGCACATGGAGCTTCCGCAAGGATTTTCCACAAACGCCTGTCCTGTCTTTTTTCGACTCTTGCCCAGATGAGCCCTCTATTGCTTAACACCCTCTCTATTTTCTTCTCTGTCTCCTTTGGTCTATCCTTACTTCTGTTCCTCTGTGGGGAAGAAGATATAAATGAGCAAGAACTCATCATAGCTCCTACAGGACATCATCACCCTCGAAGTGGTTTTCTTAAGCACTGATAAACCGGTCCCAGAGCTCCCTCTAATGATGGAACACTCTCTGCAAGTCCATCTCGACGAGGCTGTCGGACCGCCTACGATTCCGTCAGGATGTCAAAACAATACCCTTTTAGCTTCCGTCTTCAGTTTTGGAAACAGAATTGCATGCGATCAAATCTGGCGAATAAGAAGAGTTGGAGGGGAGGGGGGGGGGGGCAGCCATGTTGTTCTTGGCCAAAAACTACTGGATGCTGAGAGCACTGTGAGTAGGGGCGTTGCCATGGTGAATCAACCATTTTTTTCCCATGCTACAGGCTGGGGCGTCTCCATTCTCAGATTTTCTTGTAGCCGTCCAAAAACATCGCAGAAAAGGTTAGAATTCACGGTCTGGCCAGCGGCGACAAGTTTTTGGCGCACAGTTCCTTGATGTCTCAAAAAACAATCGTCCTGCTCTTCACGCTGGGTTTCCACGGTCATTTTCAGCTGCTCTATATCTACATACAGAATGTCGGTGATGGAACATTATGGTGGTATCGGGTTCTTCCGAAGATCCTTCAATGTGCTGCAGTCCAGCAGATGGTGCCTAACAGTTTCCTCTTCTTGCCTGTTGTAATGAATGCAGTATGGTGTGGTCAGTGGTCACTTCTGTATAAGTGCTTACTGAGGGTGATGTTTCCTATGCGCAGCCTGAAGACTGTGCACTGGCCTCTACGACATAAGCTGTTGTTGTTGTCTCTGGGGTTGAGCAACTGATATGTATATAGGGATCTTCCAGCTGGGTTGTTGGTTCAGCTGTCCATCCGCTGCTCTTTTCAGCTGTTGTGTAAAATGTATTAACTGTTCTCACGTTGGTGGAGATGTCAGGCCGCGACATGGTGGCTCTATTCTTTGCCAGTCTGTCACCACTGCCTCTGATATCCATGTGCCTTGATATCCAATGTAGGGTGGTCTTGATGTCTTAGGAGGGAAAGTGTGTATTATGTGTGTATGCATATATATATATATATATATATATATGTGTGTGTGTGTGTGTGTGTGTGTATGCATGCATACAATGTATAATCATATCACTTATTTATGTATTGCCTTTTTTTTCTTTTTTTAATTTCTAGTATGTAATCATACGCTTATATAACGGACTTTTGTTCATACATTCTTATATATATATATATATATTTTTTGTAACCCTGAACTGAGATATATGTTACATCTTTCATTTGTACGAATATCTTCACCCAGCGCGCGGAAAGAACTGACATTTGATAGCCAAGCATTATTTCACAGAGACAGATGTGGCACTGTCTTCCACACTTCCGTCACGCCACATATCCCTGCTGAGGATAACAGATATCCTGATATATCAGTCTTCTGTCAAATGTAAGAGACTTCAACGGGACGCCATGGTAAACCGCAGATAAACTAATGTCTGTTCGCAAGAAGAAACGAATATTGTATGAAGGAAGGAATATATCCTCGAAAGCGCATACAACAGGTGCCTGTATGTGCGAATACGCGCCAAAAAAAAAAAAAAGAGGCCGTAATCTCGTGCGCAAGAACGTGCCTTATAACATATCTCTCTTCTCACGCTGTGGATGCCACTCTATGTAGGTTGTTAAGATATCGGAACAGAAAACAACAACAAATTTCTTGCTTTACAATGATAAATGCTTCGTTTTACTGAATAGTGAATACTTCCTTTCCGTATGAAATTAAGTGCACACATGAGTTAAAAGATAAATCTCTCCTGCACTCAAAGTTCTTTAATTGAACACTAAACGTCTGTTGTTTTGCAAAATCAAAGAGCGCTTAACAACAACAACAACAACAACAACAAAACAATTAACCATCTCATGACTGTAGACACAGTTCTATCAATTTAGTTAGTATATTTATGCTCTTAGAAGCTCTGGCTTCTTTTTCTCAAATGACCGATAGGCCAAAACCAATAGTTGAGATGGATTATAACCAGGAACTTATTTACTGTGTAAACGTGACTAGTACTCTTGTCACGTGGAACTTTAGTTCCTGCTTGTTTCCTCTTTTCTCTCTCTTCATTCTTGAATCACACTTTCGGTACTGATTTGCTCTGAATCACATTTTCGGTCATGATTTGCTCTGAATCACACTTTCGGTCATGATCTGCTCTGAATCACACTTTCGGTCATGATTTGCTCTGAATCACACTTTCGGTCATGATCTCCTCTGAATCACACTTTCGGTCATGCTTTGCTCTGAATCACACTTTCGGTCATGATTTGCTCTGAATCACACTTTCGGTCATGATCTCCTCTGAATCACACTTTCGGTCATGATTTGGTCTGAATCACACTTTCGGTCATGATCTCCTCTGAATCACACTTTTGGTCATGATATGCTCCGCGGAGATTTGGGAACGGCGTCTGAGGGATATTGTTCTCATTTAAACCAGGTTTTGGACAAGTGGAAAAGTCATCATCATCATCTAATTTTGCTCGCTCTGTCTCTTGCTATAACGGTGCATCTAGTGATCATCAAGCGATGAAGAAACAACAGACTGATCTTGCATATGGAGTAATCAATAAGATGAAAACCTGGGGGGGGGGGGGGGGGGGGAGAGACAAAGGGAACCCGACCAAAGACGACTCGACGAAGAACTGTAGAAGAAGAGATGAACAAGCATGCACCACAACTGGGGTCCAATACAAAGGCTGGCCGCAGACAGTCGAGGTGTATAGAGGATTTGCTGCTACTCTGCAGGGCGCCACGAAAGTGTACTGTGCCGTGGTTTGTTTGTTTGGTCGATCACCGAACAAGGACATGGATGGACGGGCGGAAGAATCAACAAAAGACTGTCTGAAAACATTCTCTTTCGTCGGCGCTTTACTCAGGCGTGTCATTTGTACAAACCCGCATCACGCTTTTGCACAGACTAAACACTACATAATAAAACAAACACACAGTCGCTCTCAACCACGTCAGTTAAGTAAAAATTCGGAGATGTGCAAGCTTCCGAGACTATGCTAGCATAGATATATTACAGCAGAGCTCCTCAACCTGGCACACTCCATATCCCCAGTGGATGTGAGAATCAAATGACTGGGTATGGCAGTCTTCTTCTTCTTCGTTCGCACTGTCTGTCTATATCTGCAGTCCTGTCTCTTGGATAAATTTCACTGTTTTTTGTAACTCATGTATGGAACCGTGGAGCTTATCTTCTTTAGTGGTTTCACTGGGCCAGTAATTATTTCTCAGTGTCTCGTAGTTGATGCAGTTCTGGAGGATATGTTCCACAGTCTGGGGCACCTGGGCACATGTACATAGATTAGTAGTACCAACCTTAAACTTTGTATACATATGACTACGGAGTTGGCTGTGTCCTGTTCGGAGACGGAAGATGGTGACTTGTTCTTTTCTGTTTAGCATGTGATAGTCATCATGTGGTGGTGTTTGTGGCTTCCTGTAGGTTTTTATCATGCTTTTCTTCTGATTATAGGTGATTGGTATGTCTGGTTGCTCCATTTCAGTGCCCTCTTTAGCCAGATGGTCAGCTTTCTCATTGCCTGGTATCCCACAGTGGGAGGGAATCCATTGCAAAGTGACTCCATGTTGTAAGCCAATTTTTGACAAGGCATCCTTAAGGTCTGGTAGTTTGTTGCTCTGAAGAGCTTCCAGTACTGATCTTGCATCTGTGAGAATTACTACAGGACATGTATCAATTCTGGAGTCTGATAGTTTTTCAACTGCAGCAATAATTGCCATAACTTCTGCGGTATGGGAGTCGATCTCTGTACAATTTAAAAAAAAATACTTATGTTGCTATTTTAGAATTCTGCCACTGTTATGTTCCGTTTTCACGCCTGAACTTATAAAAGCAGACTTTTCATCAAACTCCATTACCATGTCTATCATGTCGATCTCTACCTCAATAGTCAGAATGTTGAATCACACTAATCTGTTTATCAAGAAAGCCTCTTGTAGGAAGGTCAAGGTACACATACTAGGATCTGCTGGTGAAATCACCTCAGTCATCGTCTTCTGATACGTGAATTATAAACATCCCGACAAGTGGATTATAAACATCCCGACATGTGGATTATAAACACTCCGACACGTGAATTATAAACACCCCGGCATGTGGATTATAAACATCGCGACATGTGGATCATAAACATCCCGACATGTGGATTATAAACCAAGTTACTCTGAATGGCATAGGTTTACAGTTTATCCAAATCACAATGACGCCCCCCCCCCCGGCAGACTCTTTTAATATCGGCGTTAATTTGAAATATTCTATTCACAAACCTATTGTTTAAAAAAAGGCGAAACAAAATATACGAGAGTCATATTGAAAGTCATGAGCAAAAATGTTTTTTGAAATCAGAATTTATGGATAGAGAAAATATAAATGTATCACCTTAACTGCATCCTTTTCTTCACTTTTAAACATAATCTCCATTTCTCTGCACATATTTTTCCCATTGCTCTGCACATTTGAAAATACCCTCCCGGTAGAATTCCGTTCCAGCTGACCGACGGCACAGACGCACTGCTTACTGGACGTTCTTTCCTGTGGGTCCCAGCTGGCACAAACTTTTCTATAGTCTAGGGTTTTCACTCATTTCCTGTACTGCACTGTGTCCTATTCCAAGATTTACAGCGATTTCCGATACTGTGACACGTTTGTCTTCTTTAATGATGTCGTTGCGTTCAGTGGAGGCAGTTCGAGAGACACAAAAAAGAACAAATATACCTATACTACAAGAATTTAATACTGAAGAAGGCTGGCTAGTAAAGAGGATTAAAGAGAGAAAACTTAAATATTTTGGACACATTAAACGTCATGATAATCTAGAGAAGACCGTCTTGGAAGGGTACATAATGGGATAAAGAAAGCGAGAAAGACCAAGTCAAAGTTCCGCAAGGGGCATGCAAATGACTGACTGTCTCACGCAGACATTTAAATTTGACTCCGGCTGTAACAGTATTTCTTGTCAATATTTTAATTAACTGCCCTTTTTTCTCACACGTGCCTGGGCGCATGAGATGTTGACAATTCAGTGGCGCACAAATCTAAAGTTACTTGCATCTTGATGAATGTGCGTTTAAATACGCACAATGTGCAGAATAGTTTAACCTGGAATTAATTTTTAAATTGAAAATAACATCAATTTCTTTTTAAAGTTAAATAAACATAGCCGTACCAAAACTGAATCAATGTAATTTAAAAGCCATCCTGAAATTAAAAGTATCGCTTTTTTTAAGAAGAGAAAAATATATTAGTAATACCAATGTTTCCTTTCAGCCTTCACAAATGCTTTTCACACTCTGCATTCTATTTCTAGTATATGCTGACATCAGTCAGTCAGACATTTGCATGTCCCTTGTGGAACTTAGACTTGGTCTTTCTCGTTTTCTTTTTCCCCATTATGTACCCTTCCAAGACGGTCTTCTCTAAATTATCATGACGTTTAATGTGTCCAAAATATTTAAGTTTTCTCTGTTTAATCCTTTTTACTAGCCAAATTCTTGTAGTATGAATATATTTGTTCTTTTTTTTTGTGTCCATGATATCTGAAGAACTCTTCTGTAGCATTTACATTCAAAGGCATGTATGTGTTTCTCGGCTGTTTTGTTAAGTGTCCAATATCCTGACGTACAGAATGTTATTTTCGTGTCAGACTTCCATTTCTCTTTAAACAAGCAAAGTATGATTAATGTTATTTACACTCACTTAAATTGAAGGTCATCAAATAAAACTGAAACCCTCTGATGTCAATTTGTTAAGAAAACGGGGACGAGGAAAAAAAAAATACTCAGGAAATACCAGATTTGTCCATCTTGTGAAGACACTCTCAAATTTAGGCGCGCGTTTTCCGAACATATTTTTGTTTCTTGTTGTTTTGTTGTTGTTGTTGTTGTTGTTGTTGTTTTTAAGTGCTGCTTTTAAAACATTTGCAACTGGTACCGTGCTGAAGATCTCGTAGAACATGATACTCTGTAGAACACGATGTTGAAGAAGTTCCAGAATAATGTGTTAAAGAACTTTTAAAATACGGTGTTGAGGATCCTGTATAATATAATGTTTAAGACCTGGTAGATCTGCTTACCATCAGGAGATCTTCCTTATTCAGGATCGATTTAAGAATTTTTGCTGGTCCCCGTAAAATTTAGTTTTAAGGGCTCCCCCGGAACTGTGGGTTTTGGGTAATATTAAGCCAGCACTACCTTCACTTGAATATGTGGGTTTTGTGTAATATTAAGCCAGCACTAACTTCACTTGAATATGTGGGTTTTGAGTAATATTAAGCCAGCACTATCTTCATTTGAATATGTGGGTTTTATGGTAATATTAAGCCAGCACTACCTTCACTTGAATATGTGGGTTTTGGGTAATATTAAGCCAGCACTACCTTCACTTGAATATGTGGGTTTTGGGTAATATTAAGCAGCACTACCTTCACTTGAATATGTGGGTTTTGGGTAATATTAAGCCAGCACTACCTTCACTTGAATATGTGGGTTTTGGGTAATATTAAGCCAGCACTACCTTCACTTGAATATGTGGGTTTTGGGTAATATTAAGCCAGCACTACCTTCACTTGAATATGTGGGTTTTGGGTAATATTAAGCCAGCACTACCTTCACTTGAATATGTGGGTTTTGGGTAATATTAAGCCAGCACTATCTTCACTTGAATATGTGGGTTTTATGGTAATATTAGGCCAGACTAACTTCACTTGAATATGTGGGTTTTATGGTAATATTAAGCCACCACTATCTTCATTTGAATATGTGGGTTTTATGGTAATATTAAGCCAGCACTGTCTTCATTTGAATATGTGAGTTTTATGGTAATATTAAGCCAGCACTATCTTCATTTGAATATGTGGGTTTTATGGTAATATTAAGCCAGCACTATCTTCATTTGAATATGTAGGTTTTATGGTAATATTAAGCCAGCACTATCTTCATTTGAATATGTGAGTTTTATGGTAATATTAAGCCAGCACTATCTTCATTTGAATATGTGGGTTTTATGGTAATATTAAGCCAGCACTATCTTCATTTGAATATGTGGGTTTTGCTGTAGTATTAAGCCAGCACTATCTTCATTTGAATATGTAGGTTTTATGGTAATATTAAGCCAGCACTGTCTTCATTTGAATATGTGGGTTTTACGGTAATATTAAGCCAGCACTATCTTCACTTGAATATGTGGGTTTTATGGTAATATTAAGCCACCACTATCTTCACTTGAATATGTGGGTTTTATGGTAATATTAAGCCAGCACTATCTTCATTTGAATATGTGGGTTTTATGGTAATATTAAGCCCGCACTATCTTCATTTGAATATGTGGGTTTTGCTGTAGTATTAAGCCAGCACTATCTTCATTTGAATATGTAGGTTTTATGGTAATATTAAGCCAGCACTATCTTCATTTGAATATGTAGGTTTTATGGTAATATTAAGCCAGCACTGTCCTCATTTGAACATGTATTTGTCCTTAAGGAAAAAAAATACAGCTGTATCAGTCTTGATGCCTTGCGCTCCTTTCTCAGCGCCTAAGTAACCCTTGTTTCTACTCAAGGAATCAGGAGAGAACATAAGAATCACCTGACGAATCACCTTAGGATACAAAAAGAAAAAGGTCACTCCACTGGCGGAATTTGACCAGCAGCAAGATGGCATAATTAATACTTAACATAGCCTCCTTGTGTAGAGGATTAAAGACGTCCGATTTGGCAGCCAGCATTCATAGCCGGCAGGGTTCGCCAACCATAGCCGATCAAGATCCTGTCCCACTTCTCCGCTGGTACCCCTAGTAACAGGCCTAGCCTGGCTAACGGGACAGGGATCGCCACAGTCCCCATGGGGGTGGGATCTGCTAAAGTACTGCACGCATCTCTGCTTTTCAGCTCCATTCAGGGACTGAAAGAACAGCCGCCATAACCCGGCACGATGCCGTGCCCCAACATCTTCACTGCATCAGCTGTAAACAATATCTAGCTGGCAGTTCTAGGGTGATATCAGAAAAAAGAGGAGGAGGAGCAGAAGAAGAAGGGGAAGAAGAAGAAATACAACAACAACAAGAACAATAGTAACAAGAATGCTCACGTAATTTTTAACACAGTTTTTTATAGACAAAGAAAAATTCCTGGCTCAACTCGTACGTTCATAGGTTCATTTCTTAGCATGCCCCTTGTGGGACTGTGCATCCCTGACAGCTCTCCTGTAGGCCTCTCGGTTGTAAGCAAGATGCCCTGCTGCTTTTGCATCCATTCACAAATCATCAACAATGTCTTGCTGTCATCTTCGCCTTGGTCTTCCTCTCTTTCTTTTTTCAATTGTGTACCCTTCCAAGACTGTCTTCTCCAAATTCTCATGACAGTTATTTAAAAAGACAAGGTGTGTCCGGTAAGTAATGAGACTGATTCCATAAAAATCGACTTCTTCAAGATATAACATCCTCGAAATAACATCCTTGAGCATCAATACACCGTTGCCAGCGGTTCTACCATACGTCGTAGCTCATCTGGAAGTCTTGAACGGGGATCTTCTTCAAAGCACTCATCACGGCAGCCTGCATGTCATTAACAGTTCCAAAATGGTGGCCTGTCATGCTTGATTTGAGCCGGGGAAATAAAAAGAAGTCAGCCGGACCAAGTCCGGGCTGTAGGTAGGTTGACACAGCGTTGCCACGGTCTGTTTCACCAGAAACTCTCTCACTAGCAGGGACGCATGGGTCGGCTCACTATGGTGAAGAACCCAGGTGCTGTCGACATCCGGTCGGACGCATGCGACTCTGTTCTTCAGCCGTTTAAGCACTTCCATGTAAAATGCTGAGTTGACCATTTGTCCGGGTAGTACGAACTCCTTATGGACAACACCTTTAGATTAAAAGAAAAAGACAATAAGCATCGATTTAATCTTCGATTTTGACATTTAATGGGCGCCCTGTGAGTTGTTCATCCTCGACGCTCTCTCCTCCTTCGTTGAATGTTGTGCCACCGAAACACTTGTGCTTTCGATAAAGCATCCTTCCCATAGACTTTCTTGATCACAGCGGATTTTTCAAGTATAACACAGCACTTTATCGCCGCTCGACACTCCTCTGCATTTTGACCTTTACGCGAAGCTTAAACAGCTGTCCACTTCGCAAGCGATCCGCACTCTGTAAAAGCTCAGAGTCAAATGACGAGATATCGACCTTTTACCTAACATCCCCACTAACCTTCAGGCCTGGAAAATCGCTCCCCCTCCCCCCTACGGCCTGCTGCTTGGCTGAATAAAATAAGTTTCATTACTTACCGGACATACCTTGTATGTACAGTCATCAAAATTAGCTCTGTAAAAGTCGATGCTGTAACTATCGATATTTAGTGGAAAAATTGAGGACCAGGTAAAAAATAGCAGGATTCTTCAGAAAGTCTACATGACAAATTCTGTTGCAAGTAACACATTTTTCAAAGATGTTTACTACAAAAAAGAAGTTAATGAAACTAAAGTAGAAGAGAGGGCTTTTTTCGAGATACGATTTTAATAGTGTAACAATATAATACTGCTTTCTTCTGCTACACATTAAATAATAAATGGATGCGCCATATAGTAAGTGGATGTGTCTTTTCGTAACAGTATGTGTTTTTTACTAAGATTATTAGTAACTGCGTTATTTTAGTAAGAGGACGTGTTCTTAGTAAGAGGATATGTTCCTAGTAAGAGGATATGTTCTTAGTAAGAGGATATGTTCCTGGTAAGAGGATATGTTCTTAGTAAGAGGATATGTTCTTAGTAAGAAGACGTGTTCTTAGTAAGAGGATATGTCTTTTAGTAAGAGTGTCTCTTAGTAATTGGATATGTCATGTAATATGATGATGTGTTTTACAGTAAGTGGATGTGTCTTGTAATGTGATGATGTGTCTTTCAGTAAGAGGATGTATCATTTGTCTTTCAGTAACTGGATGTATCTTTTAAGTGGATGTGTTTTATATTAAGAAGATGTGTCCTTTAATAAGTGAATGTGATTTTTAGTAAGTGAATGTGTCTTTTAGGAAGGGGTTGTGACTTTTAACTTCTTTTTCTTTTCCCTACCTATCTGCTTATGCCAAATGAGTCGCAGGGAGTTTCAGACACCGGTCCAGAGGAAAGCGAAAGGCTTGAGTAGTTGTCATGCTATGTTTCCTCAGTGTGTCTTCCACCCCATCTATCCACTTTTTCCTTAGTTGTCCAAGCGCCCTATATCCAGATGTTTTCGAGTTGTATGCGCGCGCAGCTGGCTGGTTGTTCTGGATTCATGTGCGTTATATGCCCGAGCCACTTAACTCTCCGATTTTCCATGTAGTCCTTGACAGGTGTTGTTCTCATCTTTTGCCGGATTATTTCATTTTTGCACTTGACCTCTTCTTGTCTTGTTTACAATTTTTCTCAAGAATTTCATCTCCCATGTTGTTATCTTTCTCATATGATATTTGGTAAGTGTCCATGTTTGGCACTTGATAGCACAGAATCGGGGTGAACATTGTTTGAAAGAGTCGTTTGGTGCCAATCAAGATATTTGAATGTTTAAGGATTGGTAGAAGTTGATAGGTAACATTGTTTGTTTTATGAATTCAACATTCGATTTCTCTGTCTGGTTTTTCCATACTGTGCAGATGTGCCTCCTATATACTTGAATTCAGTAACCCGTTTGAGTTTGGTGTTATTTATATAAATGTTACATTCTCGGGGGGGGGGGGGGGGGGGGGTCTTATTATCACCATTGTTTCTGTTTTCTCGATATTTATTTTCATACTGTTTTCTTTTCAACTGCTGTTAGACTGCAGATGTGAGTGTGTAGTTCTTTATCACTTTCGTGCATTAAGCTTTGGTCTTCTGCGAACATCAGTTCGTTTAATTTCTCCGGTTCCGCGTTTGCATTTTTTTTTTTTTGGTGATCGGCTCTTAACGACATCCCGTAATATCATCCTGTACACTCAAGTAACTGTTAATCTGCCGCAGGGGACTAGAGTCGTGGAAGACCGCACGTACTGTGTACATGGGTAGAGGGGATTTTGGGGTGGGGGTGGGAAGTATGCTTATTTGACTGAAGCCCTTCTACTTGCATCAAAGCCTGGGTTGAACTCAAAGCCATAAACTTTACTGGAACTAAAACACTGAAAATAATATTTTTAAAATGGGAAGAAATACATAACAAGAAAGAAAGAAAGAAAGGAAGAAAGAGAGACAATGAGCGAGAGAGAGAGAGAGAGAGACAATGAGCGAGAGAGAGAGAGGAAGAGAGAGAGAGAGAAAGAAGGTAAGAGAGCGAAAGAGACAGCGATTGAAACAGGGAGAGAGCGATAGAGAGAGAATGAGAGAGCGAGAGGGGAAAAAAACGAAGGACAGAGAGAGAGAGTGCGAGAGAGAAAAATAAAGATAACGTGGAAGACCGTGAGAGAGACAATGAGAGAGCGAGATAGAAAGAGGGAGAAAAACGAGAAAGAGAGAGATAAAAACGAGAAAAAGGGAGAGATAAAAACGAGAAAAAGAGAGAGTGAAAAAGAGAAAGAAAGACTGCACGGAAGAAGGTGAGACAGACACAGAGATAGAACGAGAGAGAGAGAGAGAGAGAGAGAACTGATAGACAAACCGCTCCTTTGGCAAAAGAAAACAGAAAATTACTTATGTATATTCACTCATTATCTCACAATGGGGGGAAAGACTGCAACAAATAAAATAAAATATAACCCGAAGAAGTTCAAAGTTCAAAATTCAGACCCTGGCTTTATTGCATTCCGGTCAACTCCATATAACCCGAAGAGCTCGCAACTAAACATTAAGTGGCCGTTCTGAGGATGTTATTTGCGTTAATCGCGTATTATTGCAGAAGCATCGCTTAAAAAAAAAACAACAAAACTCTGTATCCGTAACGTTGCGAGTCAAGCCAACAATGTTACGGCCCACGTAACCTTTACTCTTATAAACGGATCCAGCATATGAAGATACAAATACGTTCTGGTTAATCTAACCTTTCTGTATCGGCAACCACTTCCTGGTAAGTTAAGGCCGGGATCAGATTTTAGGTAGCGGTTTTCCTTTCTCAGAAAATAACTCCACCACTACCCCCCCCCCCAAACACACACATACACACAAACAAACAAACACAGAGAGACAGAGAGAGTGTGAGAGAGAGAGAGAGAGAGAGAGAGAGAGAGAAAGGGAGACAATAACACTGAAATAAAAAAAAATCTTTTAAAGCAGGCGTTCAATGTCTTGCTAGCTGCTGTCAGCTGTCCTGCCCTCTTCCAAAACAAACAAGTAATGGACTAGTTACAGTCCAATGTGTGTGAAGTCTTAGAAGTTACGTTTCTTACTGCTTGCTATATACTTATCTACTGCATTAATTGCTTGCTATATACTTATCTACTGCATTAATTGCTTGCTATATACTTATCTACTGCATTAATTGCTTGATATATACTTATCTACTGCATTAAACAAACGTGTACATGTTGCGGTAGTCTACAGACGACGGTAGCTTACGTGGATGACCTGAAAAAGACTACATCATTCCCCCATATAAAACGTGCTGTTCTAGATAGCGTTGGCGATCACGGTTCTCCATCTTGTGCGGTCCTTGGTGTGTCAAAACCATGCCACGTGGTCAATCCACTAAGATATTTTTTTTTCTCGTGGTCTTCCTGTCTTCCTTTTTTCCCTCGAATTTTTCCAGTCATTACTAGGTTCTGTCTTCTCATCACACGTCCAAGAAATTTTGACTCTCTTTTTTATCATTTTAACTAGCTTTCGTTGTTCTGAAACTTCTGTGAGTGCCTCTTTGCTTGTTTTTCTTTTCTGTCTGTTCAGGGTATCTGTTTCATCTATCCCCAAGACCACACGTCTGCTCACTAACATGCTAGGAAAATGGAAACTTTTTTTTAATGACAAGAACAAGTTACTAAAAAATAAGATGTCCCTAAAAATAAGAAACAGTATTACAGTACTGTATAGTCAATATTGCTATATGGCTATTAAACTTGGATAGTCAGTCAGTCATTGTCAGTCATGTGCATGTCCCCTGCGGAACTCCGCCTCCCTGACAGCTCTCCTGTAGGCCTCTCAGTTGTAAGCAAGATGCCCTGCTGCTGATGCATCCATTCGAAGATCATCAACAATGTCTTGGTCTTCCTCCCTTTCTCTTTCCTATTATGTACCCTTCCAGGACTATATTCTTTAAATTTTCATAACGTTTAATGTGTCCAAAATATTTAAGTTTTCTCTGTTTAATCTTCTTTACTAGCCAACCTTCTTCAATATTAAGTTCTTGTAATATGGATATATTTGTTCTTTTTTTGTCCATGATGTTTGAAGGACTCTTCTTCTTACATTCAAGAGAATTTATGTGTTTCTCAGCTGTTCTGTTAAGTGTCCAGGCCTCACAGGTATTTGTTGCGATGGGAAAGATGCATGCTTTAAAAATGTAAACATGGACAGTCAACAAAAAAAGTGACAAAGAAACTAGAAGCAACAAACATGAGGCAAAAGCTTAACGTTTGAGAGATGCTTGTGCAGTTCTAGTCATTTGTACATGACGTTACAGAGTCGGTAAAAATGAACCACTTATAACGGAGTTGGATAGTAGAAAAATAAAGGACCCGCAGTCGGAAGAAATTCAAGATTTTCTGGTGCCGGATTCGGTAGAAAATTACCCCTGGAGTCAAACAACATAAAGTAAAGAAGTTGATGGTTTGGTGTACTGCCATTCACAGCATTAGTTCCAGACTCAACCATCACAGACCAGACGAATAACTATGGAAATAGCAGTCTTATATAATCAAAGCTCTCTTTTCTGAATGTATTCTCACTCTCACTGACCAACTAAACACTGGAATAAAAGGCTAAGAAAAAACATAAACGTGAAAATTGTTATGTAAAGTAGATCAATTCCTGAACGTGATGCAACTTAAATTAATGTTCCAAAACTGACAGAAAAAAACGGCTGGAAAAGCTTCGTGAAAATGATAAAACCATGTTGTTTTGCTATTTACGACTGTGAGATAGCGGACGGAACGGCAATCGTGGCAGATAGGGCGACGCAAACAACAGAAAGTGAAGCTATTTTAAGTCATCGTTTGAAAATAAATTAGCTTTCAGAGATTTATTACTCTCATAGATAAAGTGACAGAGATAAAGGTGTTTGGAAAGTAAGGTTCCTGGGGATGTGGAAAGCAATCAGGAAGAGTGTAGCTAATGGGGCCTGAGACGGCGAGGGAGAGGCTGATAAGAGTTAAGAATCTGAGCGAAGGAGTAGTACTGTCGTGACGGGATGATTACTCATGCGAAGCTAATGATGTGGAGATCTGCAGTCATTACTTTCCTGACAGACTAGCTGCAGATAAAGATTCTAAACACTTAAAAACGGTCGATGAAATTAGAAAAAAAAATCTGCGTGTAAGACGCGACACAATAGACTCGACTGTACAATTGTGTCAGTTTATTAAGAGATACGGTAAAAATCCGTCCAAGTTCACTGAAGGCGAGATAACTTAAAAATCCCCCCCCCCCTTCCCAAAAATTCACAGAGGGAGATTTACAAACTGCAGATGGTGGAAGTTTATGGTATCGCAAGTCTAAGGCCTGGTGAGCCTGTGTTATTCTGAGTTTACAGTATGATATCTATGTGGTACAGTGTGTATATGCTATAGCGAGTCTATAGTATAACATTCTCTGATATACTGCAACTACTGTTAAGCGAGTCTATGGTATAACATTCTATGATATAATGCAACTATTGTTTAGCGAGTTTATGGTATAACATTCTATGATATACTGCAACTATTGTTTATCGAGTCTATGGTATAACATTCTATGATATAATGCAACTATTGTTTAGCGAGTCTATAGTATAACATTTTATGATATACTGCAACTATTGTTTAGCCAGTCTATGGTATAACATTCTATGATATGCTGTTTAGCCAGCCTATGGTACAGTGAAATTAAGTAAGGTAATCCAGTCTGCAGTATTTTATTCTGCGTATAACTTCGGGTGTCACCTCAACACATTTTTTATGCAGGCGATGATCAGCACGAAGGTGAGTGACATTAGCCCACAGTTTGTCTCGGACTGAAGCTATTGATACAGCAGGTGATGTGCCCATATTTTACCAAAAAAATATCGTCAGCGCACACAGCGGAACTACGTATATGAAAAACCTCAGCACGGTCTACAGATAGATTGCTGCTTGCTTACCTATTTAGTTAATATTGAATACCAGCTTCTCTAATGCCACTGTTGCCTTCTGTAACATTCCTCTGAAATTTAATTTGGAAAACGTTTAAAATGTATTCTATTGTATTTCGTCTTATTGACATATATTCTCTGATTTCACTGGTAGGCCCACGACACAAGCAATTTCTACTACCAGTATTACATACACTGTGCAAAGACAACATCTATGGCTGATCTCAAAGCACCTGTCTAGTTAAAAAACGAAACGCCAAAGATCAATAAAGATCTTTCACAAGAAGAAAATATCGCTTATAGTGATTTCTTATAATCCCTGAATCAATTAAGAAATTCGTACATTTACTTATCTATTCGTCTATCCGCTCCTCCATTTGTACTTATCAGCTTTCTATATGAGCACATAAAGGACAGCATACCAGACAACTTGACGGATCAATTTTTCATGATTTGAAAATAAAAGCCATTCGCTCGTTCCATTCGCCTTTCTGGGAGCCTGTATGCACATCATCATCATCATCATGTGCCGTGCCGACTGGCGTTGGCTATTATGCTTCTCCAGAGTACCCGATCCTTCATGCAGGCCATCAGTTCAGTTGGTGATCTCCTCTCACACTATCCCGTCAGACTGTCCAGTATCATTTCTCTTGGTCTTCCTCTTGATCTTCTTCCTTCTATTTTTCCTGTTGTTATAATATTTTCAATGCCTCCTCTTCTCATTGCATGTCCTATGAAAGTACATTGTCTCTCTCTTATCTTTTTGACAAAGTTTTTTGTCTCTCCAGCTCTTCTCATACATTCTTCATTGGTTATTTTTGCTGTCCAGGGGATTCGCAACATTCTTCTAATAAACCACATTTCTGCTGCTTCCAATGATTTTTGTGCAGACTTGCCTATTGTCCATGATTCACTTCCATATAACAAGATAGCTTCAATATAGCATTTTAGGACTCGTTTTCTAACATTCATTGATAAAGATGTGTTAGCTAATATGTTTCTCATTCTCTGAAATGCAGTCTTTGCTTGACCTATTCTGTTCCTAAATTCTGTTCTGCATTTCCCATCTGAAGTTATTACTGCTCCAAGGTATTTGAATTTCTGCACCTGCTTTAGAATAGTTCCGTTTAATTTAATACTGCATGCTAGTGGATTCTGTTTCTTAGATATAACCATAGTCTCTGTCTTTTTGATGTTCAAAGTAAGGCCTTTCTGTTCACTTTCTTTGGCGACTTTATCCAAGAGATTTTGCAGGTCTTGTTGGTTCTCAGCTATCAGTACTGTGTCGTCAGCATACCGAAGGTTGTTAATATTGTATCCTCCAGTTTTTATGCCTGATTCTGTGATGATTGTTCTTAGAATATTCTCGCTATACAGAGAAAAAAGGTCTGGAGATAGTACACATCCTTGTCGCACCCCTTGTTTTATAGGTTGATATTTTCCAATTCTATTTTCAACTCGAACTGCTGCTTCTTGCTGCCAGTATAGATGTTTTACAATCCTCAGGTCTTTGCCGTCTATACTGATGTCTTCAAGCATTTTAATAATTTCATTATGTTTCACCTTGTCAAATGCCTTGGTGTAATCAATGAAGCATAAGTAGAGATCTTTCTGTACTTCTAAAGCTCTTTCTGTTAGTGTTCGTAAAGCATAAATGGCATTGTGTGTTCCCTTTCCTTCTGTATGCACACTGATCTATATGTTTCTATGCCTGTCTAATTCTCTGCCTGTCTCTTGTCAAGTTTCTATGTCTGTCTAATTCTCTGCCTGTCTCTTGTCAATTTAACTATCATCTGTCTGCCAGGAGAGAAACATAAGACGTAGGCCAGTTGTAAAGTCCGTAAGTACAAAACAACTCTGCTAAGTCAAGAAGAAGAAGAAGAAGAGGAGGAAGAAGAAGAAGGAGGAGGAGGATAAGGAGCGAACGAACGAACACATTTTATTTTCAAAGGGTTAAGAATTGGGCATTCATTCTGCCCTTCATCATACAGCTTTCACTCAGTCACAGTCATTCAGCATTTGTTAATTTGCATAATAATCATGAGGACACATTAAATGATTACATAAATAAATAATAAACTTATATCCATACACTCTACACTCTGATTTATGCAACAACATGAAATAAACTTGCATTCTTACATTTATTAAAAACTAACAAATTAATAGAAAAGCAGTATTTTAAAAAATTACAACAATCAAGCCATACTTTAAACTACTTTAGACTATGCGTATGGAGGCATATAGTCCATATCAAACAGATGTTGATAAAGTTTAAAGTTATAAGAACGAATATTACTTATAAGTTTTACATGAATTGGTAGGGCATTCCAAAGGTGGGTAGCTGAGTAAGAGGAGCTTTTTTTAGGAGGAGGAGGATGAGAAGAAGAGGATGAAGAAGAAGGAGGAGGGAAGGAGGAGGAGGTAGAGGTGGATAATGAGGAGGAGAAAAAGAAGAAAATGAAGAAAGAGGAGGGGATGAGCAGGAGGTAGAGGTGGGTGATGAGAAGAAGAAGAAGAAGAAGGAGGAGGAGGAGGAGAAGAAGAAAAATAACGAAGAGGAGGAGGAGGTGGTTAATAATAATAATAATATTAAGAAGAAGGAGGAGGAGGAGAAGAAGAACAAGAAGGAGGAGGAGGTGAGAGGAAAATGGAGGATGCGGTGGATGATGAGAAGAAGATGAAGAAAGTGGAGGGGAGGAGGAGGAGGTGGGTGAGAAGAAGAAGAAGAAGAAGGAGGAGGAGGAGAGGAGGAGGAGGAGAATAAATGGAAGAGGATGAGACGAAGAAGGAGGAGGAAGAGGAAGGGGACAACAACAACAACCCATAACAAAACGAGGCACGTGGTAAGCACTCTAGAAGTGTCCTCCACTCCATTATAAACTCGTACTCTACTTACATTATCTTAATGGGTCGGAATACGCAAGTGGAGAGGAGGACTCGTGATTTTTTTTTCCTCCCGCTGTCAAGAATCGATTAACTAGACAATCTCTGGACTTATTTACACACACGTTCGTGTGTGGAGTGTGGGGGTTGATTAATGCTCTCAGGTCCTCCCCCAGCTGACAACGATGCAGAAGACTATAGAGAAAAGAACGACGTGGTTAAGACAAGGTATGAAATGAATTAGACAGTCTCAACAGTATCCGTCTCCTCTAAAGTACTTACGTCTGTTTTGTTTTTTTTTTTTTAAGATGGGAAACGGCCGTGGGAATAGTAAGCTTACAGGCGTGCCCGGCGTAATGTTAGAACATAATTAGACCAAACAAGCCTAGGCAGGAAATGAATTGGGGGGAGGGGGTGGGGTGTTTGTATTTTTTTCCCTCTCTGCCCCCTGTACCACATATAGTTGCAGAAGAGGCTGTTCAATGAGGTGACGATTGTGATAATGAGTGCGATGAAGAAGAAGAATGATGAGGATGGTGATGAAGAGGATATCTGACTTCACCGATATATTGAATATGCAGATTTTTTTTTTTTTGGTTTAACCTCAGATGGTGATAAATAAACCAGAAAGAGTGTGTTGAGTAATGAGAAAATAAAACATTTCTTGAACATTCTGAATCACTCAAGACTCTTAGTTTCAGCACTGTGACCATTTTCTTCAGAAGCTTGCTGGGTTGTCTTTACCTTGAGCTCTTGACGGTTCGTGAGATTGAACCTTTAGAAGGAAGCTCTGGGTTATTAATGAGGCGGGGGGGGGGGGGGGGGGGGCTGAAAACTTGAGCTTTTGGCAGTTCATGAGATCGGATATTATGAAGTTCTGGGTAACTCATGAGGTGGGGAGCCTGTATATTTGAGCTTTTGGGAGTCCATGAGATCTGATCGTAGACTGGAGCTGTGGGTAATTCATAAGGTGGGGGCCAGTGTATTTGAGCTTTTGGCAGTCCATGAGATCTGATCTGTAGACTGTAAATCTGAGCTCCTGGTAGTTTATGAGGTAGGACACCTAAACTGAAACGCTTAGAAGTTCATCAGACAGGGAAGGTCTACAAAGTGCGCAAGTTAGCTATGGAAATTTAACCTTAATTCACGAAATGAGCGCAAAAAAGCAAGCTTCTAAACAAGCTCCAAGTAGCAGCCTGTATTCACCACACGGAGGCTGGTTAGGGTCTTTGTAAGCTCTAGTTAGTGACCATAATAAACGTGCCATCAGTCTACCTCAGTGACAAAGATCGTACACAAACAACAAGTCAGCAACAAACGCATCAAAATTCTGCCTCTTAAGAACAGGTTTCTTTTAAACAAAGTCAAGTTGGTACATCAAATGCTCCTTCTTGTCTATGGGAACTGTTTAAATCTAACCTAAAGTGTAGCCAGCGCTTAAACAGCGTTATGTCTTCCAACACCTAGACTTATAGAGAAAAGCTTTGCTTATTCTACTTCTCATCTTTGGAATACCCTCCCATTCTGAATTAAATATATATATATATATATATATATATATAATATATATATATATATATATGTTTCTTTCTGTACTGAGTGCACGGATAAGAGTGAAAGGTACATGCTTTTCAATGTTAATTATGTTTGTTATATGAGGAACATATTTTTAGAATGTCTGGAACAGAGTGAAAGTTGTATGATAAAAGGAAGAATGTTAGACGGACACGCGTGGCCAATTCCTAGCCCTTTGGAAATAAAGACCAATCAATCAATCGAAAGGTCATCTTTGTTCTCGTTCATCTTGACATCAGTGCTCGCTCTCTCTTCCTCTCCCTCTACCTCAGCTATCTTCCTTTCAAGAGGAGGAGAAAGGAAGTAACAGAAAGAGAAAAAATGATAGAGCGAAAATAAACAGCACAGAAAAACAGAAAGAAAGAATCAGAGATGGAAAGACAAAAGAAAAAGAGACAGGAAAATAAACAGAGAGACATAGAAAGAAAGAAATAGAGGGAAAGAGAGAGCGAAAGGGAGATAAAGAGAGAGACAGAGACAGAGAGAAACACAGAATGAGAAAGAGAAAGAAACAGAGACAGAAAAAGAAGAGAGACAGAAAGAGAAAGACACAGCGAAAGAGAAAGAGCGAGAGAGAAAGAAACAGAGAAAGAGATACAGAAAGAAAAAGAAACAGAGAGAAAAACAGAGAGAGAGGGGGGGGGGGAGAGAGAGAAAACAGGGAAAGAAGGAGAGCGAAAGAGAAAGAGAGAGCGAAAGAGAAAGACAAAGAAACAGAGAAAAAGAGAGGATAGAGGAAAGGTGAAACACCGAAGAATGAAGGATATCGATGAAAGCTTTAACAACAGGTAAACTTTTAGGGCTAATCAGTAGTTAATACGATCTAACAACATCCATCTCTTTACGTGCGTTTATTGGTGGATATTTATAGCTCGCACGTGTCGGTGTTCGTTTCTCGATTGGTCCAAAAAAAAATAATAATAATAAAATAAAAGCTCTTAAACATTCTGTTCATAATAATAACCAAATCCGTCTTGTTTTTCTGGATAAAATAATCAAGTAAATACTATAAATCTCAGAATACTAGGAAAGCATGATGTATTTTGCTACAAGGCGATCTGCATTTAGAAATGATAACGATATAGAAGTTTCCAAATACAACTACATGGTCAGCCTTTTGTTTTATATAACAAAGTTGCTCGTTCAGAGATCTGGACTGATGAAAAACCATAAAACGAACTAGACCATTTCATTTCCGCCAAAAAACAGTCTTGAACCTGACGCTTGACAGCAATCAAAGCGAAAGAGGTTTAAATCGACACAGTGCCAGTCATAGCTGAGTCCAAGGAGAAGAAAGAAAGAACCTCGTGATCTCTACATTACTGTCCATGATTTTGTGGTATTGTTTCCACGGAGATATAGGATGAAATGTGACAAGTGTAAAAGTATTTCCTTCTAGATGATATAATACTAACTGTGCCAACTCGGCATCAACTACATACCTCTAAGGCAGTACACAGAGAGTCATAGATATTGACTTTTTGTGGAATTTAACTGTATTAGAAAGCCTTACATGCTGTTGTTGCCTGTAAGAGTTAGTAGCACTACCAAAAAGGCAAACTTGTCACTATGGTATACCCCGAGGGACACAACAACAATGCCAGGTTCGCAAATGCCACAACAAAAAAATAGTGTCACGTAATGACATCTTGTACAGGATTTCCCACTCACTCAACAGGACTAACAGATAAGAACTCCATGTAGGTAATGGATAGATTAAGTTCCAAGATGCAGATCAAATATTTACTGGATGAAAAAATGAATGGTGGAAGAGGATATGAGGAAGGAAAACGAACTGCTAACAAGACAGGGTGATTTAACAAGCAATGCAAGAGCTTCCTGGGCGCGTAGTCGGCGCCATGGGGAAGAAAAGCCTGACAACAATAAGCAAGTAAAAACAACCACTTACAGTATAGTGAACTTCCAACATATCTCCTGAACACACAAATCTATCCTGACAAGGACAACACTCCTAACATCTACATATCAGTACAAGGTAAAAGAACATCGTCCTAAAGGACAATATACTGAGCTAAACGTATTAAATTACTAAAACTGACTTGCACCTACTCCACTGGGAAAATGACTACTCAGCAAAACATTCTACACAAAATCTGATCTAACAAAAGTTGCTCAAGCTTAAATATTCCCTACATTTTCACCTTGAACTTTCTCTAACAGTTCACGAGACGTCCGACCCTAATGAAATTGTATGTCTACTGACCTAGGATAATAAGGTGTCAAATATTTCCAAATTTAACTTTGTTACTAAATATAACTAGTCTAGACAGACGGCTCACCAAATATATTAATAATTCCTGTAAAGTTAACATGTCAAAACTGACCCTGAGTAGGAAAAAAAACATTCCTAGGCTTAAATTTTCTGTTACTCCTTTCGTCTGGTCATGTCGAACCAGACATTCCACTTTTGACATTTCCAATTTTTTCCAACTATCAGGGAGATTTACAAATCGTAAATAACATAACCTTGAACTACCTATGTCATAATTAAGTAAGGGATTAAAAATTTATAGACTACGTAATACTTTATCTTGGATTACATCCCTTAGATAGTAAAAAACCTACAGTGACCAAATGCAGTACTGAAATACTGATACATAGGGTCTTGACCGGATCCGGCTGATCGTTCATAGTGACGGTGGAGTAACAAGAGTTCTGTAGGATTAGACCTCGAAAAAAATCGTAGACAAAGAAGGAATGTGACGTGAGAGAAATTCATAGTGACGGTGAAAGCATATCCCCTCCCCTAGAATACACAATGAGACTGATACAGGAAAAGTGTGACTAGATCCTATGGTCCATCTTATCTATTTCTACCAAATAATACTGAGGGTGGGGGGGTGAAGACGATGTCCTGGTTTGGCAGTCAGCGGTTCATAGCTGGCATGCTTGCATGAGGGCTGGCAAACCATAGCTGATCAAGAACTTCTATCATCTCTCCGTTGGCACTCCTAGCAACAGACCTAACATGGCTAACGAGGTAGAGATTGCTATAGTCCCTATGGAGGCGGAGTCTGCTAAAGAAGTACTGCACACACCCATCCCCTCTTTTTTTCAGCTTTCATTCAGGTTTGGAAAAATAGCCGCTGTAACACACTACTTGTTCACCACGATGTGTCTGCCTCAACATCTTCACTGCATCGGCTGTAAAGAACATCATGATCATAGTTTCAGGGAGACACAACAACAACAACAACGATCAAACAGACCAAGTATGTGTATTCAGTATGAGAAAACCACTTTTCTGCATGTATAGTTTCCGAGCTAGAGTCCTCTATTTTTATATTCTCTGACAACCAGCTACAACTTAAGTGTAGGTTCTGACCATAATAAAAGTATCGGTCTCTCACTGATTATGAATATAAATCATGCACTTTATATATATATATATATACACATATATATATATATGTATGTGTGTATTTATGTATGTATGTATGTATGTACGTGTGTATGACTGATGTATGTATTATGTATGTATGTATGTATGTACGTGTGTAAATAAGGTAGATAGAGGTGTATGGTGCAGTTTTACAAAGTGAGGGAGGAAGTGAGCAAGGTGAGAAAAAAACGAATATAAAGTATGAGAATGTATAAATGAAAAACATACAACATCCGATATTTCGGCGTGAGCCTTATTCGAGGATACATGCAAAAACAAAATACAAACATATATAACTTATCTGAAGCGTCTTGCTCTCACTTTTTATGGTACCAGACGTTGTGGACGCCGCAGATGCAACACTTGTCCGTTTGTTGTCGAGGCCAGCCAGATCTCTTTCCCTAAATCCACGTTGTCGGTACAGGAGGGTTTCACCTGCACTTCACGAAATGTGATTTACGTTATCATGTGCAAACGTTGCGGTTTGAAGTACATAGGGGAAACTGGCTTACGGTTAGGAGATCGATTTCGCCAGCATCTCAATGATATTTCTAAGAGGGCCTGGACACCTGTGGCTAAACATTTTTGCCTTGGTAACCACAGGGGCACACAGGACGTTTCGGTTAGTGCGATCCGCTCTTGTTCCGCAGATGTACGATCTCGGAGGGTCCTAGAACAGCGCCTTATTTTCCAGACTGGCTGTCTCCACCCAGCTGGAATTAACAATGTCTTCAGCTTTCTGTAACTTCTTTATTTTTCCACTGGTCTTTTTTATACTCTAATTTCTTTCTCTATGCTACCCCTCCCTACCACCATCCCATTTCCTTCTCTGCCAACATATTGGTCTTGTCCCATTCACCAGTTGTATATTTCCTCCTTGTAGGCGTTTAAGTTCTTCATTCATTATCTCTCATGTCCTCTTTTCTCTCCCCTTTCCCCCCACCACCCCCCCCCGACACCTCTAGCGGCTATCATGTTTCTATTGCCTTCCCCCAACCCCTTTCTCCCACTTGTTCTCCTCCTCTCTCTCTCCGCATCTTCGCTATGATTGGCTATATCGGGAATCTTTTGTCTGTAGGCAACGTTTTTTTTTCCTCCTCCTCCTTCTTCCATACACATTTCCGCTTTGCTGAGAGCAAGACGCTTCAGATAAGTTATATATGTTTGTATTTTGTTTTTGCATGTATCCTCGAATAAGGCTCACGCCGAAATATCGGATGTTGTATGTTTTTCATTTATACATTCTCATACTTTATATTCGTTTTTTTCTCACCTTGCTCACTTCCTCCCTCAC
The DNA here is from genome assembly GCA_009760885.1 of Achatina immaculata. NCBI lineage: Eukaryota > Metazoa > Mollusca > Gastropoda > Stylommatophora > Achatinidae > Lissachatina > Lissachatina immaculata. The sequence goes on along the minus strand of CM019691.1, from coordinate 19,907,617 downwards.
TTTGTAAAACTGCACCATACACCTCTATCTACCTTATTTATATTAACCAGTTTTACTGCAGTCGCCATCCCTTTTATCATGTACGTGTGTATGATTGATGTATGTATTATGTATGTATGTATGTATGTATGTATGTATGTGTCTGTGTGAGAGAGAGAGATAGAATGAGGGAGAGAAATGAACTGATGTTCGCAGACGACCAAAGCTTAAAACACCAAAATGATTGTTAACCACCCCCCCCCAAACAAAAAAAAACAAACTACAAAATCACATCAGCCGTCTCAACAGCTGCTGCAAAGAAAACAATATGAAAATAAATATCGAGAGAACACAAAGAATTGCGATAAGAAGACCGCTAAGAGAATTAACACTTATATAAATAACACCAACTCAAACGCGTTTCTCAATTCAAGTATACAGGAGGCACATCTGCACAGTATGGAAAAACTAGACAGAGAAATCTAATGTACGATTCATAAAACAAACAATGTTACCTATCAACTTCTACCAATCCTTAAACATTCAAATATCTTGATTGGCACCAAACGCCTCTTTCAAACAGTATTAACCCCGATTCTGTGCTATCAAGTGCCAAACATGGACACTCGCCAAATATTATGGCAGAAAGATAGCAGCACGCGAGATGAAATGCTTGAGAAAAATTGTAAACAAGACCAGAAGAGGTCAAGTGCAAAAATGAAATTAATCCGGCAAAAGGTGAGAACAGCACCTGTCAAGGACTACATGGAAAATCGGAGAGTTAAGTGGCTCGGGCATATAACGCACATGAATCCAGAACAACCAGCCAGCTGCGCGCGCATACAACTCGAAAACATCTGGATATAGGGCGCATGGAAAACCAAGGAAAAAGTGGATAGAAGGGGTGGAAGACACACTGAGGAAACATGATATGACAGCTACCCAGTTCTCTCACTCTGGTCTGGGCCGATGTCCGAAACTCTCTTGGGCTTTGCTATAAGCAGAAAGATACAACTGTTTAAAACCATTTCAATTTAGTTCAATCTACAAAGCTGATTTTAAACGTTACGCTTCTTGCTTTATAGATCATTTCTGTTGTTATTCCATCCACGCAGTTTCACCTTTCTGAAACAGCATCGATTAGTCTAGCGAATGTGAAGAATCTCTTCACATTCTACACTACGCTCTACACCGCGTGATGTTTACAGCTTGCAGCTTTCGTTGCTCCAGCCACTTGTTATGCTTGTGTAATAATATGAGCAGTGGCGCTTCCAGACATTTACATGCGAATCTGTATACTATTATTTAGATAATTCAGGGATAAAAGCAACAGCTGTCTCGCCTCAAGGGAAACTGATACAGCTCATTCATCACGACAGACATGGGAAATTAACAGTTTCCGTAAGACTGTTTTTAGTGATAAAGGTTGACAGAGGTGGGTGGTTTCGTTTTAGTAAAAAAAAAGTATTAACAAAACTTCTGTCAAACTGAGCCATACACATCTCTCTACGTTCATTTCCACAGAGTCGATGATAGCGGAGAAGGGTATAATGCAAAGTGTCTGCTAAGTTTCTAAAATGACTGTAACATCAGTATATCCCCCACAAGCCTCAGAAATGCTCTCTTGCCATTTCGAAGGTCAAAAGCAAACTGGTGGAGACAGAACATGGATAACTGAGAAATGATAAGCAACATATTAAGTAAAAAGTAAAGATAATTCTGTCATGCCCTAGAGGCACATAGGGCTATGGTGTTAGTGCCCATATTTTCCTTGATTTGTCAGCACATTAGAGGGTGATTTGGTCAGTATCACGCCTGGCCGCCTTTCCTTCTCCAACTCCAGAAGACGTTGGGTACCCATTTCTACAGCTGGGTGACTGGGGTGCCTCCGGTCGGATTCGAACCCCGCACCTTCGCCGTGAAAGACCAGTGCACTAACCACTTCGCCACTCAGACACCCAAGCAACATATTACAGACCGGTAATTCAATATATTCTACGTGAAATAAAGATGTTTCCAATGCTCGCCAAGACTAACAAATATGAAACTTTATCAAGCATTTGCAATATCGCTAATATAGACATAAAGACGCAAGTGACCACGCCCAAACAAACTTGGCAATCAGTGCAGGTATCACAACAGAAAAAAAAGAAATTAAGAACACATGTGTAAGATCATTACAGCCAACCACAGCAGGAAAGTCGGAAAGAGCGTGCTGGAAATCACGCCAGGGACTGAACAAATATGACGATGACTGAAAGTTTCATACGCAGACCGCTAATGTCTAAAACAAAAGATCCAGCCAAGTGTTAAACTTAATCTAAAAGATCCAGCCAAGTGTTAAACTTAATATAAAAGATCCGGCCACATGTTAAACTTAATCTAAAAGATTCAGTCAAGTGTTAAACTTAATATAAAGGATTCACTCAAGTGCTAAACGTAATATAAAAGATTCGCCCAAGTGTTAAACTTAATCTAAAAGATTCAGCCACGTGTTAAGCTTATTACATAATGTAAAACAGTGGTTCTAATCGTCCAAGTTCCAACATCCTCCCTTGTCAATCAAGACTGCCCTGGCTCCCAACCCTCTCCTAAATATCAACACATCATCATCAGAGGATTTTCACCATCATGCATTCTTCCCCTTACAAACAATTCCTCCCTTGAGCAACCTGCTTCCCCTTTGAAAATCACTGATCTAAAAGATGTCATAATACAGTTGCTACATAATACATACCGACATAATGTAACAAAGAAGTAACACTACAAATAAACAGGGATATAACCTAAAACCGCAATGTAAGTGCTCGTCTCTAAAAAGAAGACTCTTGAAAGCTAACGGAAAATGAAGCCAATAAACAATTAAACAGGTACCAACAAAAATTAATGCACATATAAGACTTCTGACATCTTTAATGTATATTTAACTTGTGCGCATTCCAGGAGTTCTCAAAATATTTGTTGTAAGCTGTATGTTATGATATCGAATAAAGCATGCTCGACCCTCTTTAAGCAACCCAAGCCATGAAAGGGAGCCAAAATGTACAAGTAATAAAGATGTGCTCTCCGTACGAGAACAAAAGTTCTTGACCTGGCCTCAGGGGTAGTTTACGATGGTCGCACCCAGTACGGTATGTGATCATCAAGAGCAACGCAGACCACGTTGTAACACAAAGTACGAAACTTCAAGAAAAGTGTCCGAACGCATTACTGTAACTGTAACCAAGTGGAATCACTTCAGACGATCACTAGCATGCAGCGAAGTGCCTGTCGCATTCCGTCTCTGTAGGCAAGAGGAGAGATCCTCGCACGATCAAAAAGCTACCTAAACTCTGAAACGGCCCGTAACTCGCTGAGCAACTCTTCGAGTAGTCCAGATATGCTGGGTCAAATTCTCCTCATCTACGCTTCTAGCTCATTCCTGGGAGGAACGGAACGACAGACTTGGTGAAAAAAAAATAGTATGATAGCTTACAGTATATTGGTTATGGCAGGCTGTTATAGGATTGGGGGGGGGGGGGGGGGGGGGGAGAGAATCGATAATGAATGTTGGATTTGAAGTATGCTCTTTGTGTATGTATGTGTGTGTGTGAGAGAGAGAGAGCGAGAGAGAGAGAACGTGTGTGAGAGAGAGACAGAATGGGTGGGGGAGAGGATACAGAGAGAAAAGAAGAGAGGAGCAGATAAAATGATAAGATAAACATGTTGAGAAATACAGATGAATAAATAAGCCGTATAACAATATAAACTGGGACTATTATAAAATGTTTAAAAAATAGGTAATATTACACGATGTTAAAAAAATAAATAAGATTACCAGATGTTAAATAAATAGGTAAGTTTATAAGATGTTGAATAAATAGGTAAATTACAATATGTTGAAAAAATAGGTAAGATTACAAGATGCTGAAAAAATAGGTAAGATTACAAGATGTTGAAAAACTAGGTAAGAATAAATAAGTAAGATTACCAGATGTTAAATAAACAGGCAAAATTACAAGGTGTTGAATAAATAGGTATGATTACAAGATGTCAAATAAACAGGCAGTTTTACAATACGTCATGAAACATGTTACACACTTTCATGAGTTCAAGAACGTCCACACTCGACAATGAAACAACTACACAACTTCCTAGTTCTAACCTAGTTGTAACCTAGTTGTAACCTAGGTTACAAGATGTTGAATAAATAGGTATATTACAATATGTTGAAAAAGTAGGTAAGATTACAAGATGCTGAAAAAATAGGTAAGTTTACAAGATGTTGAATAAATAGGTAAATTACAATATGTTGAAAAAACTAGGTAAGAATAAATAAGTAAGATTACCAGATGTTAAATAAACAGGCAAAATTACAAGGTGTTGAATAAATAGGTATGATTACAAGATGTCAAATAAACAGGCAGTTTTACAATACGTCATGAAACATGTTACACACTTTCATGAGTTCAAGAACGTCCACACTCGACAATGAAACAACTACACAACTTCCTAGTTCTAACCTAGTTGTAACCTAGTTGTAACCTAGGTTACAAGATGTTGAATAAATAGGTAAATTACAATATGTTGAAAAAGTAGGTAAGATTACAAGATGCTGAAAAAATAGGTAAGTTTACAAGATGTTGAATAAATAGGTAAATTACAATATGTTGAAAAAACTAGGTAAGAATAAATAAGTAAGATTACCAGATGTTAAATAAACAGGCAAAATTACAAGGTGTTGAATAAATAGGTATGATTACAAGATGTCAAATAAACAGGCAGTTTTACAATACGTCATGAAACATGTTACACACTTTCATGAGTTCAAGAACGTCCACACTCGACAATGAAACAACTACACAACTTCCTAGTTCTAACCTAGGTTACAAGATGTTGAATAAATAGGTAAATTACAATATGTTGAAAAAGTAGGTAAGATTACAAGATGCTGAAAAAATAGGTAAGTTTACAAGACGTTGAATAAATAGGTAAATTACAATATGTTGAAAAAACTAGGTAAGAATAAATAAGTAAGATTACCAGATGTTAAATAAACAGGCAAAATTACAAGGTGTTGAATAAATAGGTATGATTACAAGATGTCAAATAAACAGGCAGTTTTACAATACGTCATGAAACATGTTACACACTTTCATGAGTTCAAGAACGTCCACACTCGACAGTGAAACAACTACACAACTTCCTAGTGAAGAAGTTTAAACGTTCGTGCGTGCACACACATAAACGCCGTGTAGCACACAGGAGGACCAACATCTGCTTCACGCAGGCAATAATTATGCCATACATGCATTTCACTTGAGTTTGATCTCCGTTTCGTTACACTGCTGGTTCTAACCGTTCTCTTTCTTCACGTCTGCTGATTTCTGAGTCTTTTCCAATCCGTTCACAGTGTGTAACAATACGTGCGAACTTTACATCACTTGTTCATTCGCAGCGCACGCCTATAAGTTTACAAAAATAGAACTCTACAGGGGAAACTACTCTTTTATTTTCGTATCCAAATCATTATCTATTTCCGATTCTGTTACACTAGATCTTTCAAGGATGTACCCCTTATCTCCCTTTTAGGCAGGTGTTTCGGCTCTTTCAACTTCAGACACTCTAAGCGAGTGGGCCCATCTGGGTCGTGACTCCCAGATGGATGGATGGATGGATGGATGGATAGATGGATGGATGGATGGATGGATGGATGGATGGATGGATGGATGGATGGATGGATGGATGGATGGATGGATGGATGGATGGATGGACGGAGCAAGCAGAAGGAAGCAGTGGAAGACTGGAATGCAAAGTAATATAATGACTGAGGGGCAAATATTGACAGAGAAGACAGTCAGAGAGACAACTGCTGAATTGTATAGAAAGAAACTGGCAGTCAGACACAGACAGACAGAAGACAGAGTCAGAGAGACAACTGGCTTGGGAATCAGACACAGAGAAGACAGTCAGTCAAAGAGACAGTTAGTCAAACAGAAGACCCAGATAAGACATACGAACAGAAACACAGACAGGTAACTCCACGCACGATCCAACTGGTGGACATGGATGGATGGATGGATGGATGGATGGACGGATGGATGGATGGATACTTTCATAAAATCTGTGTGACATCGACGCCCAGCATGTAATATATACAATATCCAGTTCCCATAAACAGAGAAGACAAGTGCCCCCTCCAGACACCACGCCCAGATCCACTCTGGTAACATAATAATGGCCCTTGAGGCAATCAAGCTGCAATCAAAGACCATTTCTCCGACACACTTGCGTAATGTTTACATTTACACAACTATGGAAATCAAATAAAAGAGAACAGCATTCATTCCCTCCCCTTGGCCCTAGAAGTCAAGCATTGCTTATCCTCCCTTCGCTTAGCTCTGCAATTGGGTTTACTATTACTTACATTTGAAACATTCAGCCACTTCACTCTTCTCAGTAAATATACGTCGGTGACTGGGGGTGTAATATTAAATGTTGCTATCGTTAGAATAAACGACAATCAACATTCCGCATTTCAGAGCTTCTGAGTAAATAAATGACACCTGTTTACGGCAATGATTGAAGACACTTTATTTCTGTCACCATCTACCGACTCGGATTCTACAGTTCCACAGAAAAGGGGAGAGAGAGAGAGAAGAAGAAGAAGAAGAAGAAGAAGAAGTCAGAAATATCAAAAAGCTTTTAAATATCCATCCTGTCTTTCGAAAAATGATCTTTGCAGACTTTTTCTTCTTCAGAATTAAAGCTCTTGATATTTTAAATCTGGAACTCTGCGAGCAGGGAGGAGATCAAAGTTGTTCCCCAAGTTTTACAGCAGAAGCAGGCCCACAGTTTCAGCCTTGGGCCCAATCCTTTCCGACCAAATCTGGCAATGAAGACCAACGTGTACATTTGTTTCGGGAGTTTGTGCCGTAGTCTGGCTTGATATTCATTTGCGCATGATATTTTGAAAAGGGCAAGAGGAGCCTCGCGGTGTGTAATGACCTGTTTCCGGACCAAACAGGATTATATTCAGGAACCTTTCTACCAAAGTTCCTCCTAAGCTGTGCGGCCGCGCACATAAAAGAAATAATGCTGCGCACGAAATTTTATATGCCGGCCAAAAATAAATTTTAAAAAATAACTGCTCCTTTATTTTTCAAAATTCTGATGTTACTCTGTGCTTATAGCAGTGTTGAAGACAGACATGACAGCGCTACATGAGTTTGTTTTTCTGATTTCTTTGGATTTTAGCTTTTTTTTTTTTTTGGCCAATGAGAAATGTAGATTTATACTTCGTTACTTGACGTTACGACTCACATCTGCGTACAAAATTGTTTTTGAGAGCACATTTGCATAGGGGTCCAGAATCTTGCGCACTAACCACAAAACTTTAGAAAGTATGCTGCTTGCTACCCCACTTACTGGATCAAATTTTCTGTTTGAAAACTGTTCGTAAAGATCTGATGATGATGGAATTCGTGGAGGAAACCCAACTCTTTTTTTTTTTAATACGCCTAAGAATATGAAGACTGAAGTAGATTTTTTAAAAATCTGTTTATATCTCTAGCAATCGGTGTTGGTCTCTGTAGATATGTTAGGCATATGCCAAATTTATGAAACAATCTTTCTTTCCATGTCAAGAAGTAAACACATACAAAAAGAAAAGGGGGTGGGAGAGATAAAGGGCTTAGCTCAACAATACCTGACAATGATAGGAACTTCAACAATGTGAAGCTGTGAACTTTAGCTGTACAGTTTCTGAGATGTTTGATAAATTACACAGGATGTTCCGAAAGCTCCTTTACACTTTACATTTTCCGGCGGCCACTGTAGGATGACAAGTGCAGCTGCTTAGAGAAAGTATGGGTTTTTAAATTTTTTTTGTTTTTTGTAGAGAAATTCCCAAAGTTTTAGACAGACCTTATAGGAACTCAATGTTCCTTATAGGAACCCCCCCCCCAACCCCCCCACACACACACACACCACACACACACGCATACACACATACACACTCCATGACAGCGAACACGTTAATGCGATTATCTTCTTCCTCTAACGTTTTTATGTAGCATACACGGAGTAGCAGATACGATGACGCCGGTGATTCGCTCTATCAGAATTTCATAAAGTCGGGCTGCGTAAACATTCTCTTTAATGTAACCGCACACAAGACAAAAAAAAAAAAAGTCACAAGGTGCCAGGTCAGGGGGTCTAGGGGGCCGAGGCAAAACAAATGTGAGTCGGTTTATATCATCTCTTCCAATCTATCGATTAGGCAGGTTAATATTCAGAACAGACGCGCAAGTCTCGGTACTAGCGAGGAGGCGTCCCAGCTTGCTGAAAGATGAAGTTCTGGCCGAAGTTGGCGCACCAACCAATCAATTAACATGCCGAAATAAGGTCATACCAGTTACAGGTCTTCCTCGAGGAAGAAAGACCCATAAACCTTCTCCCTAGTAATGCTAGTAAAAGCGACTCGCATATCTTGCAATGATGACCTAGACCCCCTGTACGGTATGTCTAAAGCTTTGAGAATTTCTCTACAAAGTAACATTTCCCCCCCCCCCACCCCTCAATGTGAATGTTCTTCTTACAGTGGCCTCCTGGAAGGTGAAATGGAACTCTTCGAACACCCACGTGTTAGTGGGTTCCATCTTGGCAAGCGGGAAAGTGAAATGGAACTCTTCGAACACCCACGTGTTAGTGGGTTCCATCTTGGCAAGCGGGACAGAACCATGCTCAGACTTGGCTTAAATCATACACAGTGACAGAAATGACCGACATAGCTAATTTTGATATCAAAATACGTGTATACAATATTTCGGCCGCAGCAGTCATCGGATAAACGAATTAACTAAGAAGAATACAAAGGGATGGCGGAGAGCAGAGGGAGTTTCAAATTATTCGCCTATACGCCAGAAGAGAAAAGACAGGCGTCTGAGTCGCTTTCGCGACCTACGACACTAGCAAAGACTTCAATCCCCCCTGTATTTCTCCACTGTTTCAAGTGGTAATTATTTGCTGAACTCACAAGCGGGCATCACAGAAGGGGGGTCAGTCATGGCCATTTGGAACTGTAGCCAACCATCAACCACCGGAAGCGTGTTAAGAGCTGGCATTTCCGGTACTTCTCTACAGTCTAGGAAAGCGAGCGGCAGAAGTGAGTACAAAAGCTGGCTGCAGTTCTCACTTATGTTAAAGTGTCCATATCTATCATGTACTCGCGAGGATCCTATAAGATATAATGAATAATAATAATTAGGCTGTCAAGAGCTCAGCGGCTCCTACGATTAACAAAAAATTGTGTGGGGTGGGGGGTGGGGGGTTGGGAAGATTGAAGATGACGTTCTCCGGGAAACTGTCGGGAGGGAGGGGGGGGGGGAAGAAACATCAGAAAACAAGAGAATCACGGGAGGCGAATTATTTCTCCGTCAGACGGGAAACGAGCAGAGAGCCAGAAGGCGAAGAAACTGAGTGGAGGGATGTGAGGAAGAGTAGGCAAAGTCTGTTGTGTTCAAATGAATGGTTTGTATCGCTGGGAAGTGCGAACCAAGCCTATGTGGGAGGGGGGGTGTGGTGTCCAGTCAGTGCACTGTGCTGGATATCGGACAGCTTCCCTTGTTTTAAAGGGGATTGGGGGAAGGGGGGGGAGGCTTCCGTCTGACTTAAGAGGGGACACAGAGTGGATGAGAACTGAATGACCAGTGTGGGGGTTGGAGAGAAATAGCTCTGTGACAACTTAGAAATTTCTATGGCAGGACGTAACCCACATTGGAGAAATACAGGGAACTTAACTCTTGGTGGTGCCATGTGTCGCGAAATGGAGAGAGAGAGTGAGAGAATGAACGAACGAACGATCTTTATTTTCAATGGTGAAGAAATGAGCAGGAAGGATCGTCTGACATTCTCTCCTTGATCATTCATATTCTCTTATTACACATCCGATTTAGTACAAAAGAGACAGAGAGAGAGAGAGAGAGAGAGTTAAAGAGAGACAAATACAGAGAGAAAGACTGAGAGAGAAAGAGTGTGACAGAGAGTGACAGAGAGAGAGAAAAAAACAGAGAGAGAAAGAGTGACAGAGAGAGAAAGAGAGTGACAGAAGAGCAAGAAAGAGTTACAGAAAGAGAAGAGAGAGTGACACAGAGAGAGAAATAAAGAGAGAGTGACAGAGGGACAAAGGCATAGTGAGAAAGAGAGAGACAGAAAGAGTGATAGAGATAGAATGACAGGGAGAGTGAGACAGAATGTGACACACACAGAGACAGATAGAGTGACAGAGAGAGAAAAAAAGGGAGAGAAAAAGAGAAAAAAGCAGAGAAACAGAGAAAAAGACAGAGTGACAGAGAGAAAGAGAGAGAGAGAGCATGATTAAAGATGAAAGAACAATCCTCTATGTCGAGCTCTTGCTCGTTTCCTTCAGCTGTTTTCCCTCGAGTATGGTTTTCCTTATTATATTTTCCCAGGGATCTTGATATGACCGACATATTTTTAATACATACAGATAAAACAGGAAATGTAACAGCAGGTGAAGGTAACACGTACTGGTCTAAAACATGCCACAATATACACCACCCATTTGATGAGTCAATTCAAAGATGATGAATTTTAAGATGCAGTATAACACGGTGCACACGACAATTATGTATCCACGAGAGATGAGGGAAACAAGACCAAGGGGCAGACAAAGACAGAGAGTCACCAACTGGAGAGAGAAGATTAGAGAGGAATGGCGGTGAACTTTATCTGCAGCAATGAGCCTTAATTGTTCGGAAAGCGGAGGAAGAAGTATAACACGGTGGCTCTTAACGTAGCGTCTAATATGTTATACAAACAACAACTATAACCCTACACCCCCGCCCCCGTCTAGAAGGTCACTGCGGGATTTTTGGGGTCCATGGACCAGCAAATGAATTTGGCTCGAGAAGAAGAACATTTTAGCATCATCTCAATTCTATTTATTGCGTGCAGGAAACTCTACTGTAGTGAGCGGAACAACAACACAACTCCTTCAGATCATCCGAGGAAATACCCCCCCCCCCTCAGACAAGTGTTTCGGCCCTATTAAAATTGCTTTATAGTCGGTCCGTAGCTATTCTGAGGCTGGAAAATGGGTCTATGGCCAAAGAAAAAAAAATGGTAACGAACCGCTGATTTCTCATATGAACTATATGTAGACAACACTTTCAAGATGTCCGGGGATACGACATGTACAATACAGGAAGCATCCCCCCGTTTCCAGCAGGAGATAATTACCTCCATGTAGCAGATAATAACAGACAGTATGCGTAATAATATCATTAATCTACATATGCTTAGACAAGCTGAAGAACAAAAGAAGAAGCTATCAGGAAACCTGTACAACACCGAAAGACAAAATAAATCATTAAGAAAAGACAACACAACTTCCCTGGAGAACTTGGAATCCCCGGGAAAACTCAAGAGATTGAAGAAAGAGAAACAAAAAAAGACAGGCAATGGCATATCTTTAACCCATGAAAAATAAAAGCAACCAATCCGGTTAGATAAACAAAAAAGGGCGGACAAAATGGAGATGTCTATCAGCACGGAACATAATGAGTGTACCATTAACTCGAAGACGTATGACAAACAGAGGGCGCACAGTGACAATGAGGTGCTGTGACAAAGAAATTCTTCTCCTGTACCAGACTGACAGGGGTAGTAATGTATCAAGCAAAACAGAAATGAAATGTTAAGAACGAAACGAGAAAGTACGAAGTACCCTTTCTCCTGGACGCATCAAGAAAACCGTGAGTGTAATACTATTAAACACTATCTCTTGCAGCATGCCCTGTCGGAAGATTTGAAATTACAGTGATCTTTGCCCTGGGTGCCGCACTCTAATATGGGTTGACTTCAGCCGACAAATAAATTAGGGGTGTTAACTCTCAGAAGCTATACACAAGGTGGCATGAGTGACGGTGACTGGAATGTAATCAGACATTTCACAGAGCAGAGTTAGTTGTCTACAAATCGCCACTAATGTCTATAAGTTTCGTGACAGAAACACAACAGGGCGCAAAAAAGAGGGGGACAGGCGTGTCGGTGGCGAGGCGGTTTGTGCACTAGTCTCTCATGGCAAAGGACGGTGGTTTCAATCCCGCCGAAAGCACCCCAGTCACTCTGCGGGTACCCAACTTCTTCTGGGAGCTGGTGGATGGGAAGGCAGCCAAGGCATGATACTGACCATATCATTCTTTAGTGTGGCGACAGATAAAGGAGAGTAAGGAAAGAAAAAGCATCATAATCCCTATGTGCCTCCATAGGACTACCTGTACCAGCCTTTACTTTACAGGGCAAAAAGAGCTATATTTCAAAGCCCTAAACTTCTTATTTAATACTATAACTGCCCTTTGTAAACTTTTTCCGTACACGTCAATGATAGCAATTATAAACTGAAACCACCTTCTCCATTTGGAGGCTGCTAGTAATAGGCCTCGAAGTTTACCTTCACAATTGTCTTGCCAGTACATTCTGTCAGACTGATCCTGTCTGATCCCTTGATATCTGCCAAACCATTTTACTAATATCCTCTTGCTATTTCTACTTCTGCCCACTCGCTGTGACTCAAGACTCCCCCACATTCTAGACAAGGTTGTGAGTGATATATTATTCTGACGTTCGCTCATTGACAACAGTGTCTATTCGTGTAGTGTAATCATGAGCGCTTCATGTGCAGACCAGTGGTTCCCAACCTGTGATCCTCAGAGTATTATCCGGTGGTCCACGACCAACTGATTTTAAGCGCTCTCTATTCAATAAAAGTAACTAAAGGTTCACAGTATTTGCAATATTACATATAAACCGTTTGTCCGTAGACTATATGTAGTTGGAGAAGTGGTCTTTTGACGAAAAACAGGGTTAAGAACTACTTGTCTAGACATGTTCTCTGTTTTGGGAACTAATTTGTCTTCAGCACTGCGTGCCGAGTACTCATTCTGGGTCGGCTGAAACATGACAAGCGCTGAGTCGGTCTAGAGTCTTCTGTACGAGGCAGGCCAAGAGAATGTAGTGCTATCAATTTGGCCAAGATGATAATCAGTACATAATTATGTCGCTAAGAATGCAGCTCATCTCCACTACTCCAGTCAGTCAGTCATTTGGATGTTCCTTGCGGAACTTTGCCTCCTTAACAGCTCTCGGTTGTAAGCAAGATGCCCTGCTGCTGATGCATTCATTCGTAGATCATCAACAGTGTCTTGCAGCCATCTTCGAAGTGATCTTCTTCTTTTTGTTTTTCCCATTACGTACCCTTCCAATGTTTTCTCTAAATTCTCAGGACGTTTAATGTCTCTAAAGTATTTAAGTTTTCTCTGATTAATCTTCTTTACTAAACAACCTTCTTCAATATTAAGTTCTTGTAGTATGGATATATTTGGTGTTTTTTTTGTCTCTATGACATTTGAAGAACTCTTCCATAGTATTTACATTCAAAGGCATTTATGTGTTTCTCGGCTGTTTTGTTAAATGTCCAGGTCTCACAGGCAAATGTTGCGATGGGAAGGATGCATGCCTCCACACTTCCATATATCAAATAATTTTGCCATCGTGTTCTTTTTTTTCCTGAGTTGTGGTGGAGTTACTCAGCAGCGTTGCTTGGTGTATGGTTTTCATACAGAAATAACCACTCACAAATCTCTTGGAGAAATTACTCAAGGGAGTGGAGTCCTTTAGCATGTCCGGAATCGAATGAAGTTAAACATGTGCTTTCCCCCCCCCTTCCACAAAAAAAGGGGGCGGGAGGTATTTCTTCTTGGTCGTTATATATTTGTTTCGTTCTCTATGGCAGCGAGTTGCGTGCATTCTGGAGGAGGAGGGGGGAGGAGCTGAGATATATTATGAGCAAAACAAAAGGAACAAAGCAAAACATGAAGACGTTCAGAACATGAATAAAAATGTCATCATTCAAAGAAGAAGAAGAAGAAAAAGGTGCCACCTTTCGATAAAATGACGTCTAGACACATGACAAAAAAGACAGACAGGCAGATATATATGTAAGCAATCAGGGAGGTACAAAAATAGACAGGGAGACAGTCAGATAAAGGCAGACAGCAGGCAGATTGTCATGCAGGCAAAAATAGAGATACAAGATGACAGGTATTTCTGAAATGGAGATTACTAGGAAAAAAACTGACACGCATTCAACTAACGTGAAAGAATAAGTGCAACATCTAGACATTTACTTCAAAAGGTCATTCTGGTTATATGGAAGGAAGGGGGAGTACTCGAAAGCTGCCTATTTGTACTTGTAATGTCCTAAAATAATTCCAAAACTTCCATGAAGTCCGCGTGGATTTGAGTATACTGTACGTGAGTACTGCAGTGGAAAAAAAAATCTGAACAACTTCAGACATGGGACACTAATCTCTACTATGACCAACGAGTGGAAACTCTACTGTAGCTCCCTCACATACATACGCTGCAACCAAACACCGAATCATTCATTACTACGCCATAGTTGGCGCACTTCTGGGAGACTTTCGCCGCGTTGGCATTCCTTTCTCTGGATATTTGAAAACAAGATCTGAAATTTGAAATATTTAGTTCACACTCCCCAACCTACGCGGAGATGCGCTCATCTTTCTCATTTCAGTCCTACTCATGATGACCCTACAGAGAACAGTTATTGGAAAAACACATGGGGCTATGCGAGCTGAGCACGATAGCAGAAATGTGAGAAATATTCTGAGAAGGTGTAGAATTCGAGGTCAGCCAGGAGTTCAGGTAAAAAAAAAAAAAAAGCTACAAACACGCAGATATACCATATGAAGCTGGTAAGAAGATAGTCTTCTGCAGAATTTCTGAAAGTGGCTTATCGTTTGAAACAAAAGAAGTAAAGATGGCAAAAGCAGCATCATTCTATGCATTTGAAGCGCTTTGCAAATGAAGCACAAAAGATCTTCTAATACTTGTATCATATCGAATGGCAAAAGAGCCGACTCTGGCCAGAGGAGAGAAAAAAGACTTCCGAGCACGTCCCGCCACTTGCTATCTCGCTCACGTTGCAAACAGAATCCCAACAGTTGAGATTTAGTTCTCTCCCTGGAGAATTGGTTGTACTGGCAGTCACATCTAGACTAGCTACGTTTCCCTTCCTCACATTCACCGTGTATCTTTGCTCTCAAATAATCTAGCATGTATTAAATATTAAAAGTGAGAAAGATTTCCTTTCATGTGCCGACGGTCTTGAAAATACAGTCCTAACACCGTATCCCCAATATGCCTTAATGGCATGGAAACGGAGATTTTACCCTTTTTTTACATCTTGCCTTTTTAAAAGTGATAAAGTGAATAAAATAATCATGACAGAGATAAACACACACGTACATACACACTATAATAAAAATAGTGAGTTACAATAACCAGACAATAGCAAACATATGATAAGTGACAGTCTATGAACCACGCCAAGAAAATCAGAATTCGGGCCAAGAAAGAGAATCAGTTCTGAAATTTCAAAATGAGGCAGACAACATACAGCTTTATGTGCACTGTCCTCTTCTAGGAAGGTTACCTGTAAGGGCTCTCCAATATGCTCTGTTCTTTGTTTTAACACTGCACCCGCCCAAGACTACTCCAGTCTATCTCTTTATATTGTCCATCCATCTTTGTCGCTCTCTTTCTCTTTTTCCTTCAACGTTTTCTTGGAGTATGGTTTTTATTATTATATAATACCTCTTCATATGGCTGAAATAAACATATATCAAAAGGAAACAGGAAAAACGACAGCGGATGAAGGTAATATGTACTGGTGTAACACTAATCCCAATATAAACGCGTCCTTCTCTGACCGCACGTGTGTGTGTGAGTGTGTGTGTGTGTGGCCGCGTAAGTGTTCCTTTCAGTTCTGTGTAAATGTTCCTTTCAATCCTGTGTAAATGATCCTTTCAATTCTGTGTAAATGTTCCTTTCAGTTCTGTGTAAGTGTTCCTTTCAGTTCTGTGTAAATGTTCCTTTCAGTCCTGTGTAAATGATCCTTTCAATTCTGTGTAAATGTTCCTTTCAGTTCTGTGTAAGTGATCCTTTCAGTTATGTGTAAGTGATCCTTTCAGTTCTGTGTAAGTGATCCTTTCAGTTCTGTGTAAGTGATCCTTTCAGTTCCGTGTAAGTGATCCTTTCAGTTCTGTGTAAGCGATGCTTTCAGTTCTGTGTAAGTGATCCTTTCAGTTCTGTGTAAGTGATCCTTTCAGTTCTGTGTAAATGTTCCTTTCAGTTCTATGTTGGTGCTCTTTTCAGTTCTGTGTAAGCGATTGAATATTTGAGAAAAGGTATGAAATAAAAATCTTCTTCGTTGTGCTCATGCGAACGGCAACTACAGGGAATGCAGGACACTCACAAGCAGGTAACACCCGTAGGTCAGAACATACGGAGTTGTTTAATGTGGGACGATGAAGACGGACGATAAACAAGTTCTCACGAAACACGATAACACTGCATGCAACAACAAGTAACGATACTTCTCTCGGGCATGCTCTACTCGCACCACACAGACAAATACAGCCATCACCAAACAACATACTCCAGTCAGCCCATAACTTCAGGCGTCCATCTTGGGCGGCGTTCCTCTCCAAGTCTCGCTCAACTCGACTTAAGATCTCTAAAATATGCTCACAGAAGAGAGAGAAAACAAGAACTTGCGACAGGTTCAAACTACAAAATATAAAGTATCCACAAATTACCAATATGAAAGAAGCGAAAAAGAAATGAAGCAAGCAGGAAACAAAAGAACACTACACCTCCGCATGGCAGACAATACTGATCTCCACATGAAGATAAAACACTCGAGTTAGTCGGCAAGAAACGAGAGCAGCTAAAAATGAAACAGGCAAATAAATGGCTTCTTAAAACAAAATATATCGTATATACGGTTCCCCCATCTGGTGTAACAGAAAAAAAAAAGAAGAGCTAAGACACTTTGGGCATGTCAAGAGCCACAATACCCGTCTTTGATCGCACGATCCAAAGGGGAAAAGAACAAGAGGATGACAGTGATACAGATAGTTGGACAAATCAAGAGATGGACAGGGACAAGCTTGGCTGAGTCCTCTACGAAGACAAGAAAGAATGGAGATTCACTGTAGCCAAACTCCCATGGGGAAACGGCACTAAATCACGAATGACGATGATTCCACCGACCACTGAAAGAGATACTGAGGATGAAAGGTTAGTGGCCGTTTAACTTGAACAGGTCCACCGGGACACTACTGTGACTCGAACCGGTTCTTTCTGGAAGAGAAACGGGTACTCGAAGTGCACGCGCCTTCAAACTTTGAAAAAAAAAAGAAAACAATATGGCAAATGTGTGAACTACAACTACAATTTCTGCACATAAATACACAGAACATTAGACTTATCAATAATTTCTATTCAGAATAACATTTTAAAGGAAAAACAAGTGTAAAATACGCGGACATTTCGCAATTCTTTTTTTCAATTAAATTAAAATTTTCAGAAAAACAAAACCGGATTTGAACCCCCTCCCTCCCAAAACATATCTCCACTTTTCTAGAAACGATCAGCTTTACTGAAGAAAGGGTTATCGCGTTTTCATTCTGGTGGACTTGCCGTGTGATAGCACTTTAATTTCCTTTATTCCTTACGCTTACAAGTGCCGAACCGAATACCAGGTATATTTCTAAAGAGTAAGGCACTGGCTTCTAACCCGACTCTAGCTCTATATTCTCAAATCAGCCCATAAAAATATGCATCCCATTATCGTTTTATGAAATCTCCTTTCAAACAGAAGGGTTCAACGCAGTCCACGATTACACCAAAATACACGTGCCTGCCAAATGGGTAAATCTGGAGTACTGGCATGAAGTTTATGAAAAAAAAAAAACCTACATTCTTGAGTTGTCTCGTTGCTAGTATGGCTTTTCAGTAACATTTGGCGTTATTTCAATTACCAGTTTTAAACTGCGATAATACATTTGTTATGTGCGCTCTAGAATTCTACTACTGTTTTTAATCGAAAAAAAAAGTATTTATGCAGTTCTGCTGTGCAATTTCCTGAAGATTTTTATATCAGATAGCACAAGGAGTGAAGACGCTGTCTCATCTGGCAATCAACGACTCACAAGGGAAACATCGCCATAATCCCCGTGGCGTTGGAGTCAAGGGAAACATTACCATAGTCCCCATGGCGGTGGAGTCAAGGGAAACATTACCATAGTCCTCATGGCGGTGGAGTCAAGGGAAACATTACTACAGTCCTCATGGCGGCGGAATCAAGGGAAGCATTGCCGTAGTCCCCATAGCGGCGGAGTCTCCACGCTCTCTGATCTTTTTAGCTCCAGAGACTGAAAAAAAAGTCGCCAAAACCCACTCCCAAAGCGACAAGATACTGTGCCTCAATATCCTCACCACTCTCAAGCCGACACTATGTCGTGCCTCAATATCCTCACCACTCTCAAGCCGACACTATGTCGTGCCTCAATATCCTCACCACTCTCAAGCCGACACTATGTCGTGCCTCAATATCCTCACCACTCTCAAGCCGACACTATGTCGTGCCTCAACATCCTCACCACTCTCAAGCTGACAAGATGCCAAGCCTCAACATCCTCACCACTCTCAAGCCGACACTATGTCGTGCCTCAACATCCTCACCACTCTCAAGCTGACAAGATGCCAAGCCTCAACATCCTCACCACTCTCAAGCTGACAAGAAAACCGTACACAAATCGAAGAACGGAAAGAAAAACCGCAAACAAATAGACGAACGAAAAAAGAAAAACCGTAAACAAACAGACGGACGGAAAATAAAAACCGCAAACAAATAGACGGACTAAAAAGAAAAAAAGTAAACAAATAGACGGACGGAAAATAAAAACCGCAAACAAATAGACGGACGAAAAAGAAAAACCGTAAACAAATAGACGGACGGAAAAGAAAAACCGCAAACAAACAGACGGACGAAAAATAAAAACCGCAAACAAACAGGCGGACGAAAAAGAAAAACCGCAAACAAACAGACGGACGAAAAATAAAAACCGTAAACAAATAGACGGACGGAAAATAAAAACCACAAACAAACAGGTGGACGAAAAAAAAACCGTAAACAAATAGACGGACAGAAAATAAAAACCGCAAACAAATAGACGGACGATAAAGAAAAACTACAAAAACCGACTAACGGTAAAGAAAAACATTATGAAAAACATTTTATACGGTTTTGTATGCAAAACTGCGCACAACAAAGAAAAACCGTACACAAACAGACGGACGCAAATGGAAATAATAAACCAAAGTACATATGTGGTCGAAATGAATGGCGCAAAGTGATTTGCTCAAATTGGTGGATTCTCACTGGGCAAGTCTCGTCATGTCCGCCAGATAACACCTGATCAGGAACAACATGCTGTCAGCGAAAGAACCATCAGCATCCGACCTGAAACGCCCTACAGCGAGAACTCACATGCCAAACCAGAAAATGCCCACTAAACATTCAAACGATAAACTTGAATGGCTAATATCTGGCTGGACGTCTGGACAATAGGTTCCTGTTGGGAAAAAGAAAATGCTAACTTCGAGCTATCAAAATGAGAAAGGAAAAAAAAATTCTAACTCTTGAATAACATAAAGATAAGACTAAGTCATTAAAAATGCGTTCCAGTTTGTGACGTTAAGTATATCTAGTACGGTGAGGTAAGGTTAAGGTAATCCTATCATGCCTTAGACTCACCAGGGATATGGTGTTAGTGCCCATATTTTCCTTGACCTGTCGGCACACTAGAGGGTGATATGGTCAGTATCACGCCTGGCCGTCTTTCCTTCCCCAAACTCCAGAAGAAGTCGGATACCCATTTCTACTACAACTGGGTGACTGGGGCGCCTCTGGCCGGATTCGAACCCCTGACCTTCGCCATGAGACAAGTGCACTAACCACTTCGCTACTCAGATGTCATATTCAATAAGGAAAGGAAACTAAATGGATATCACTTACAGAGAGGACGGAATATTTCATTTAAAAGAAAGACATATATTAAATTATGAGTTCTCAGATCATTCGCACAAAATGAAAATCATAGACACGTTAAGACCTAATTAAAATCATAGACACGTTAAGACATAATTAAAATCATAGACACGTGAAGACATAATGAAAATCACAGACACGTGAAGACATAATGAAAATCACAGACACGTGAAGACATAATGAAAATCACAGACACGTAAAGACATAATGAAAAATCACAGACACGTAAAGACATAATGAAAATCAAAGACACGTGAAGACATAATAAAAATCACAGACACGTGAAGACATAATGAAAATCACAGACACGTGAAGACATACGAAAATAACAGACACGTGAAGACATAATGAAAATCACAGACACGAGAAGACATAATGAAAATACACTGCATTAGATAACTTTATATCAATCTCGGTGGAAATGAAAATGTATGTGGTGATATCATTAGTTACAGTGGCGACTGTTCACAAAAAATGGACATGCTGACAAATAGACAGACAAACTAGGTAGATACGCACAAACAGGTAATCATGATTATCTATTATCTAGAGAAAAAGGATGTTTGATGGTTTGGCATCATGGCGCGGGAAATGCTCAGTGACAAGCCTGTTAGATGCACAAGGGATTGAGGGTTATGGATGGACACGATATCCTACGTTTGTCTGCAAGGACCTTGAGAGAGAAAGAGAGAGAGAAAGAGATGGAAAGATCTAATACTTCTCCCTATCTCTGTTTTATTCGCGTGAAATGTCTTTCGTAGGGCTCTGCTCTCTTGACAGCCATCTGAAAACGTCCCTTTCTCTCGCCAGGTTGTCCTGTGAGTGTTGTGTTAAGAATGTTAGTGATAACTTAGGCCTATGGTCTCCTCGGCCACTGGTTTTTTCGTCCTCGGGCATCATATCCTTCATTACTGGTCCCCGTAGGTCATCGTGTCGTTTAAAACCAAAGATGGATATTTCCTGCGGAAACAGAGAAGCCAGTTTTCATCCACTGCTCCTCTTTATCCTTATAATACACGGGTGCCCAACAATGTTCCCTCTGAGTTGTGCGGCAGCTCGTCCGCGCGCGCACACACACACACACACACACACACACATAAACACAAAATCATTGGCGCATTAAAGCGTATATGCAAAAGAAAAGAAATAAAATTCACAGGTTTATTTTTTGTAAGTTCCTGATGTTACTCTTTGGTGTGGTAGCGGTGATGAAAAATATAGAGATACATGAGTTTGTTCTTCTGATTTCTTTGGATTTTATTATTTTTTTTATTCCGCGAGAACTTTAAATTATACTTTGTAATTTGACGTTACCACATAAATGTTTTTTAGAACACTCATATTTGCACACGAGTTAAACGTTTTGCACACGAACTGCAAAACCTTAGAAGGAACACTGGTGCTCAACCTTCTGGAGCTCGCAGGCCAATGTGAAAATTGGGTGGCCTTACGGGTCACACAGTATACGAAGAAGTCATTACAAGTACAAGTCATTACAAGTACAAGTCATATACAAGTCATTACAAGTCATAAAGTTACTACAAGTACAAGCTATTACAAGTACAAGTCATACAAGTCAATTACAAGTACATGTTATTACAAGTCAGTACAAGTACAAGTCATTACAAGTACAAGTCTTTAAGCTTAGTTTAGAAGCAACACCAAAGTTGAGTAAAAGCACTTTAAACTGCACTTTGCTGCAATGTGATTACTTTAAAAATTTCTCGATCCTGAAACTATTTCCCTTGACAACTGTTTCTGAATCTGATGAGGCTTCTAAAATAAAGAGGCTGAATTTACACTATAAGAAGTATAACTAATCTAAAACATAAGTATAAATAACAGTCATTAATAATCGCATGAACATATATTCCTCGACAGTTTCGGATGGTTCAGAGATTGGAAAGCACTTTTCTGGAAAGTACATGAAAAAAGAAGCAGAACCACCTGAGACGTTTGTTGAGAAGATGAGCTCTCCTAATTGAGTTGATAAGTGGTGCAGCAGTTGCCTACCTCTCTCTGTTTTGCGCAGGAGATGGTGGCACATTTCAAACCTTTTTTTTTCTTTATATTAACAAAACTCTAGAAGCAATAGAATGGTTGCATATATATATATATATATATATATATATATATATATATATATATAACAAAAACCAAGTTAAGACTATTCAATTCAAATGTAATGTCCACCCTCATTTATGCGTGCGAAAGCTGGAAAACAACTAAAGAAATAGACAAGAAATTAGACTCTTTTGAAAACAAATGCCTAAGGAAAATACTCGGCATCAAGTGGAACGAATTCAAGAACAATGCAGATATAAGACTGATGACTGAACAACAACCAGTCTCATGGGTGATCAGGAAAAAGAGATGGACATATGTTGGTTACGTGATGAGAAGAAACGATCAGAGAATCCCAAAACAAGCTATCAAGTGGAACACAACAGGCCAAAGAAAAAGAGGCAGACCGCGTGAAACTCTGAAGAGGACATTTGTTAAGAGAGGCCAAATTAACAGGCATAAAATCCTCTGATGAGGCTGAAAGACTCGCCGAAGACAGGAAAAATTTGCGAACTACTTTGCGAGCCCTATGTGACGTTTAACGGCTCGGGGAGGATATAATATATATATAACCCGCGGGCTGTGGGTTTAACACTCTGATATTCTTAGGGCTCTTCTATTTCTTTTCATCTCAGAAAGATATATTTTTTCCTCTACTGCGTTGATCAACATCTACAACTTGTGGGCGTATGTTGCCATCTGGAAGATGAGAAATGGTAATCTTATGCGTTGTTGGTGCTGCGGCATATGATCTTTCTTTGCATTAATCTTTTTGATGAGATTAACAGTCTCCTGTAAACCTCCTCTGAGTAGTCATTTGTTGGTTATAAATAACCAAAGATATGCAAATGTGCCTTCTCAATCAGTTTATCATTGTTGATGATTATCTGTGGTGTTTTCTTCCGCTTTGTCATGGGTCATGCTCTTACTTTTCTTAGCATACAGAAGGGCGCTCTCTCTAAACCGCTTTTTTTGTTTTGTTTTGTGTAGAATAAGATTTTCCTGCGCTAAAACATGTCCGTGAGATAACTTCCACATCCTCAGAAATAAATAAGAAGTGAAAATGAAAGAAAAAGGTAAACTTCCACATCCTCAAAATAAATAAGAAATGAAAAAGAAAGAAAAAGTCGTAAACTTCCACATCCTCAAAATAAATAAGAAATGAAAAAGAAAGAAAAAGTCGTAAACTTCCACATCCTCAAAATAAATAAGAAATGAAAAAGAAAGAAAAAGTCGTAAACTTCCACATCCTCAGAAATAAATAAGAAATGAAAAAGAAAGAAAAAAATGGTAGAAAGAACGCCCCTTTATTTCACAAAACGCGCGCGCGCGCACACACACACACAAATATACATATTTCAACTGAAATTCGAGAAGAAGATACTCGGGACGTCTGTTGCCACAAAGGCTGGATATGGAAGGAATGTACCCCGCTATCTCAACGACCTTACATGTCCAATTACCCGTATTGCGCCGGGGGAAAGACAAGAAATCGCGTGTTCTGCTACTTAGTCGAGTCACTGTTCCTACGAAAACATTGTCTGTATACGCGAGGTCAGGCAGTCAAATTCTCTGCGTGCTAGCAATGCCAAACAGATCGTGAGGTTCATGCTGCCTAGTTAGAATGTTTTCCACTTAATAAAGTCTATAAGGTCACAAAAGATCGAGAAATACAGGAATCGTTTCATCTTCATTCATCCAAGACGTTACTGCCACTTCATCTATCTTAATATTATCCTATGTCATTTTCACAGTAACTGACCGCAGTGGACATCTGCCTCACTCTGCCTTTTGCCTTGACTGTACAAATGAAAACAAAGCTGTTTATTATCTTCGTGTTGTTAACACACCTGCATTACTCTTCCTTTTCCAGTCGGCCTGCTCATTACCACGAATAGTTGACTGCTGAGGACAGAAGACCCGTATTAGACCTGCAACCTCAGAATTTGTAAGCGGGTTGACTATTCCCCCCGAAGCATGCTCACTTCGATCTTACGGAGCATGATGCTTTGAGAGTCAGCCACTATGACTGCAAAGTGTATTTCAAGAGGCAAAAGAATGCTAAAGTGGGTGTCCAGTTTTCATCCTCATACTGTAGGTCGCCATGTCACAAGCAACCGCTTTCCTCAACTGTCTTCCCTTTGCGATGTACAGCACAATCCCGAAGCGTTTCAACGTCGTATGGTAACGAAGCCATCGGTAAAGATGATGGACTCCTGCTGCTGGGAGTGGGGCATCGAGCGTAGGATGTCCTGGGCAGCTGAAAGAGAAGAAACATTACAGTCGACTTGTCATGGGACCATATGTAAAGATGATACAGTCTTGCTGCTGGAACTGGCGCTAAATGACTTCCTGTATCTGAAGGTCAATGGCGGCACAAGTCCAGCTGCAAAATTCTCTGCCCAGCTGAATGAAGACTTTGGTGAATTCTCGTTTATCAGGCGGAGTCACCCGTTCATCTTCTATCGTAACGTCGGCCCCGTGACAAGTTAATGTCGTCCCTGTGACAAGTTACCGTCGGCCTTGTGACAAGTCGACTTAAGGTTTCTTTCTTTCAGTTATCCAGTACACCCTACGCTCGATGCGCCTCCCGTTATAAGCATGCAAAAATGAAATGGCACCACTGAGACAGGCCCTAACCTGCGCTTGTGTCGTGCCCTGATACTGCGTAGCCCCAGTAAGTACCCCACAGTCACGACAGGAGAATCCCTGGCGCATCCCAAGACTGCCCTCGTGGCCTCCTTCTAGACTCTTTCCAGCTCTGATATCTGGGTCGGAGACAGAACCAATGTTCCCGTAATCCAAAACTACCATCACCAGCGACTGCATTAGCAACAAAAGTGTCCGATTCTGAAAACCAGTCTCGGCCATCACCCTGACAACATGAATTCCTTTCTCTGCTTTTTCAACAACATTGCCCACGCGCTGTTTATATCGAGTTATATGTATATATTCCACCGTGAAGAAAAAAAAAGGACTGAAATGTAGCAGCTCAATAAAATAGGGCTAAAAGAAGAAATGTGATAAGGAATACATTTTAAATCTGAATCTAAACTTAAGTACTATATTTTCTGGTAACTAGAATACACTCATTTCTTTAAAGCCTTCTGGGATTTCAGCTCGAGAAATTTCTTTCTTTCAAGCTGCAAATAGGCCATGTTGTCGTGAAAGGTTCAGAAAGTTCCTATCATATTACTTTTTTTTGTAAGGAAAACAATATAACCCACACGTCCATGAGATTCGACGCAAGCTGCGACTGACGTGTTGGCCTGGCTGCTCTCCCCTGGTTTAGGAACTGAGAGTCCAAGTAGCCAGCTGCATGGACGACCAGTGGCGAGGCCTACAATGTATGCAATTTTTTCAACTTTTGTGCGTGTGTGCATGGGGACATAGATTGAGAGGAGCAAGTTTACATTATCCATGCAGACTGAAAATATGCACCCCCTCCCCCTCCTTTTCTTCCCGCCAAAAAAAAAACAACAACAAAAAACTGAGAAGTTACGGAAATTTTCTGAAATGGTAAACGCTTAATTAAAGAGGGCCACACGATCCCAGATGTCACGTGCTTGACAAAGTCCACATAAAATACGCCTTGCAAAGTAAATAACTGCCTGCTGCTACCCGTTACGCGGATTTTATGAGCGTGTTTTAGATGCTCCCAGTGAACATAATCCAAAACAAAAACTAAACTCAAGCGGCCCATACTTCCTGCCTGTTGCCATGAAAAAAGTTCATAAACTAACGGCTATCATGAATTCCTTTTTTTTTTCTGCAATTTCTGCGTGTATACCATCAACAAAAGATGATGCCTGAACACTAAAACTCGATCCCTGTAAAGATGTCTTTCTTTAAGTGTATCTAAAATGTAGTTTTGGCCTACATCATTTTCTTCAGTTTTCTTTTTCTTTAGCATTTACTCTTCTGGTAGAAACCAGGTGCAATTACGCACATACCTAAGCACGTATATACAGGAAAAGCATTCCGACATAGATAATGGAACCCTTCATACTGTTAAATAAAAACAAAACCAAGAAAGAAAACACCTGCAAAAGAAAATAATGTTTAAAAAGCGAATGATAAGTGAAAGTATCTAAGTGGCCGCTATTTAATCTCCCCTTTACTCTTCCCAAAAGTTGGGCGCTAGGAAGTTAAGCGAGTAAATGTAGACGTCTAAAGTGCACAGAGC
Organism: Achatina immaculata; assembly: GCA_009760885.1. Classification (NCBI taxonomy): domain Eukaryota; kingdom Metazoa; phylum Mollusca; class Gastropoda; order Stylommatophora; family Achatinidae; genus Lissachatina; species Lissachatina immaculata. The sequence continues at coordinate 19,881,404 of CM019691.1, read as the reverse complement.
TCAGCTGTCTAATTTATCAAACAAGGAGATACAGAAAGAAAGTGAAGCTAAATAAAGCAAGTTGTTTCACCCCCAGTGCAACGCTTGCCTTTTCAGTTACCGCTGCCCTTCGTGGTATACGCTTATCTCCGATGGATAAGGTAAGCGGTTAGCGGAAGCATACGTGCCCAATCATAACTTCATAGACACGGGGGAAGGGGAGGGGGGCACAGGCTGCCAAAAACAGACCAATCAGGATGTGGTCCCGCCCACATATATTTTCTTTAAGAGGCTGGAACAAGTCTGAAGTAATGCAGTGTCTCCTAAGAATTCAGTGACGCAGAGACATTGACGCTTAACAACGGGAATCCGTTACGGAAAACAATTTCATCATTTGAAGAAGTTGAAAGCTATACCAGCCTCCTTTGGAATGAGATTATCAGCTTTACATTTAAATGAACAATTTTAGCTCTAAATTTTCAAGCTGAAATTACCGACATTTCTGGCAAAGACTCCCACGGTTCAGAAGGCAAGAAATTGGTGCAGACTTACATGTGGAGAACACCTTCACAGTTCTAGAAGGCAAGAAATTAGTGCAGACTTACATGTGGAGAACACCTTCACAGTTCTAGAAGGCAAGAAACTGGTGCAGATTTACATGTGGAGAAGACTTTCACAATTCTAGAAGGCAAGAAATTGGTGAAACCTTGGATGGAGCTGACATATAAGAACATCTGAGCTTGATACAAAACTATAAACTTAACAATATAAAAATATAACTAAAGTGTACTGCATTTTGAAAAAAAAAAAAACGATACCTGAAACTGGCCAGCCCTCACTTTTAAACTGTGCTTTGTTTCTGTAGCTGGTCAACTTGTATACGGACCAAACAGAGTGACTTCAACAGATTTACTCGACGTCACATCCAGTTGGTACATCAGTAATTATAAACAGACATTAATTTACGTGAAAAAAACAACAACATACTCTGCTGCCACTACTTAATCCGGTATGGCCATGGCTCTTGTTGGAAACATAACCCGAAGCTTATACCAATACATTCCAGCGGAATCTGCAAATAAAAGCGATGGTAGCAACCTCAGCTTTCCAACAAACGCTCCCCCAGCAATTCATCCCGCACAACCCGAGTACCTCCTGCAGACGGTATTTATCTGCGACAACATTCTTATGCCCCTGATCTGTTGCCTGGGAATCGTCGGGAATGGGCTAAGTCTGTGCGTCTTGACTCGCAGGGAAATGGCAGCGGCAACCACGTGCTTCCTGACAGCCATGGCCGTGTCAGACCTGTTGCTTCTAATCCTACAGCTGCCAACATTCTTCCAGCTTAATGTGAATATTGCTTCCAGCGACTCCTTCAAGGTCTTCATACGATTTTACACAGTAATACGGTAAGAGACAGTTTCGTTTATTTTTTTTTTTAATGGGCAAATTCTGATTACTTAAATTTTCCGTATTCACATAAAACGGGACTGAGGTTAACTACACGTTTGAAACAAGGGGAAAATAACGGCATATAATTAATGGGAGAATTTAAAACGAATTTTGTTTAATGTTCCTCTCTGTTCAGACTTATCTAGACGTGTTTTCTTGCTCTGTAATATTTCTTTCTTGCTGCTCCTCCCCCCTCTGCTGTTCGTTCTATTGTAAAACTGATATTGGTGTATCACAAGAAAATGCGATCGGGGCCGCATTATGGCGGTTATTTTGTTCAGTCTCTCAGCTCCGCTAAAAAACAGAGAGTGTTGAATACTTCTTTAGCAGGCTCCACTGCCATGCGGACTATGGCAATCCCTGCCCCCATTAGCCTGCTACCAAGAGTACCAACGGAGAGTGCGTGTTGAAACCATGCGTCAGTCTAAAGCTCATGGGCTACGTTGTTTTCCCAATGAGAAAAGGTATTTTCTTAGATTTCATTAGTAAAGAAATGGAGCTCTGTACACATTTTGTGTGGAATACTTCACACTGATAGTACTGATACTACTTTCCTTATGTTTTCGTAAGCATACAAGGACTTTTCAGTGCACAACAGTGCCATGGTCCACACAAGACTGCTACATCAAGGAAATGAAGACGCATGATGATTCAGTTTCAAGCACGCAAATGTATGAAAACGAAAAGAAACAAACTATCCGTGTTTAGTTTCTTTGTCTTTGGCGTTACGCTCTTTTCTCGCTCTGTAACAACCGCTTGTTTTGTTTTTTTTTTTTTTGGCGGGGGGGGGGGGGGGAGTTCTCTGACGATCCGAGGAATGCTGTTGTTTTCCTCCCTCCCTCCCTCCCTGCGGTTTCCGTCATGTTTAAACACTGCTGATATAGTATTCTTGGCAGCTTTATTTCCCGCCTGTCAAGGCTGATGACGCGGCAGGTAACGATAGGCTGGCCTATTTTGTCTGGATCACGCGTATCTTGTTCAGTTCACAATATCCTGGGATTTTGATTCCTGTTAGGAAACTCATTCATTCATTCAGTTGCATGTCCCTTGCGGAACTTTGCCTCCCTAACAGCACTCCTGTTGGCCTCTCTGTTGTGAGCAAGATGGCCTGCTGCTGGTGCATGTGAGGAAACTACTGTCCATATATATTTTAACTTCAAAAGAGGATGTAGCTTGTGACTGATTTACGGGCCAATTATCAGATTTAAAGACGCAGATCAAGAGGAAGACCCAGAAAGAGATGGACAGATGGTATCAGAGAAACACTTGCTACATACGGCATGACCATCACTGAGGCCATCCATTTGTCCGAAAATAACGCCAATTGCATCTCCCCTCGACACTTCACAGTAAAAAATGAAAGATTAAATAAAGTAAGTAAGTGTCAGATTTAAAATCATAATTATTTCCGTAGCTTATAAAATGGCCTCGTTCTATGTTCACATCATTCGTGAATGAAGGCGGGGAGTCGGTACTTTGTCATCAGGTTAGCTTCTGCTCTGTTTCCTCAAGGTCACTTCACTTAAAAGAATCACTGATCCTGCACATGTACAATTATAACACCCGTACCTCCTGCTGACGGACAAAGAAAAGTTAAGTAGCACCTTCAGCGAGCGAAGATGACCACGCTTGAGTGACAGCACAGTTGTCACGACCCAGTAAATCATGGCTGTTCAAGACCATGTCCAGCCTCTTCACTGGTACTTCCACTCTGGTCAGTGGAGACAATATCGCTATGGTCCCCCCCATATCCATGAAGTCTATGGAGACACGATCGCTATGGTCCCCCTATTGTCCATGAAGTCTGCAGAGACACGATTATTATGGTCCCCCACAACCATGAAGTCTGTGGAGAAGCATTCCATATTTTCATGCTTTTTAAATTCATTCCATGATATAGAATATAGGATAATATAAATTTAGCTTCTGTAACTCACTCACAAGAGGTCGACCACATGAAATTCTAAAGAGGACACTGTTAAGAGAGGCCAATTCAGTGGGCATAGCATCCCTTGATGAGATTGAAAAACTCGCCGAAGACAGGAAATATTGGCGAACTACCATGGGGGCCCGATGTGACGTTTAGCGACACGGAAGGATGTAAGAAGAACTCACTCCCCAACGAGACACGATACTTATCCTTCAACATCTTCACTGCAACGCCTGCAAGGAACACTGCTTACGTTTTCAATGAGTTAGAAGGAGAAACTCTTAAGAAAATCAGGGAAGGGGATTCTGGAATTAAATGAATCATACATTTTATGTTATGTTTATCTCCCATTTTCTGTTTTCGTGGCTCGCAGACAGATATTAACCACTTAATCTCACATAATTACACGAAAGAATAGTGGTTTGTACACAGAATTCTTATTAATATAAAAGGTAATAATACAATCTACCGAAAGGCATTACTAGATACATGAACATTACTAAAAGATGCACCTGATGGGAGTTTTTTTTTCCTTTTGTGAAATGCTCAGCTGTGAAAAGGCGAGTTATTTGTTGACTGGTTGATGAACTTGGAGTGTCTGACAACTTGGACCCTCTAATGCCTGCGCCGTAGCAGAGATCTTGAGACTAGCCGCAGCTGAGATCTTGAGATTTGCCGTGGCAGAGATCTTGAGACTAGCCGCAGCTGAGATCTTGAGATTTGCCGTGGCAGATATCTTGAGACTAGCCGCAGCTGAGATCTTGAGATTTGCCGTAGCAGAGATCTTCTTCTTCTTCTGCGTTCGAGGTTGTTGGTCCTTTCAGATCCTGATCCCTGTCAACATGGCAAAAGCTCGTAGTCCTCTCCAGATCTTGATAGGAGCCCCACAGCTTTTGCCCCAAGCTTGTGCTCTCTAGCCATGTCTCACGCCTCAGGTCTGCATGGTTTGGGCACTCTTGTAGGATACGTTCTGGAGTCTGGACTCCACTGCCACATGAACACTCGCCTGCGTGAGACATTTGAAACACGGGCACTGAGTCAAACAGGAAGTCAGATGATGGCGTTTATCCTGAATCCCCAGAGCTGATATTAAATGCAGACTCTTCATACAACTTCACTACCTCCAGCAACATGCCAGTCCTTAACCCTCTTGTTCACGCTGAATTAAGCTAACAGCTTGTTTTCCTGCAGAAATATGGCGAAGCAAACAGTGTCTAGGGCGACAGATCGACGGTCCTGATACATCCGCCATTCCTCTGGCACAACCACCCTGGCTCGATAGACCAGCGTGGCACACTGAGATGATAAGCGTGACACACTGAGACGACAAATGATGCTGAAGGTCTAAACGTTCTATCATAACTAACTTCAGCAGCCCTGTCCATGTATATTTTTAAAGCGTAAAAACATCGATGTCTTTGACATATTTCTGCAAAGCAACCTAATTTGTGTAGAGTCTTTTCTGCTGTAATGCGACTAACTGTTCTATCTATTCACTCTATTTCAGATACGTCATGAACAACGTCTTCATAACGTGCACGTGCTGGCTGACTGTAGCTGTGACCACTGAGAGGTTTATCTCCCTACGCTTTATGTTTCACCCTCGACTGGTCTGCACTATATCGCGCGCCCGCCTCACAATCATTGTTATATTCATCTTGTCATTCACTTTTCACTTTTCCAAGTTCTTCGAGTACGTGCCAAACCCAGACCTCAGATCTTCAATGCCACTGCTGAATACCTACCTGGTCCACACATCGACGTACGACGCCTACGTCCATATAACCAACATCGCTCTGACCGCCATTATTCCGGTGTTTCTGCTCATCGTTGCCAATTCTTTCCTGATCTACTTCCTAGCAACCCATCGACGCCGCATGCTGCGCCACAAAGCCTCTGCATCCGCCAACTTGTCGTCGGTGGACATGCTTCACATCAGCGCCATTGTCGTGGCCACAGTACTTGTCTTCATAGCCTGCCACTCTGTAGGCGTGCTCCTGGCTCTGACAATTGCGTCCCGAGGTCGAACATGGGTATTCCAACGACCTCCATATGTGGCCCTAAAGCACATAAACACCGTCCTCGTCATGATCAATTCCAGCGTTAACTTCCTCCTATACTGTGCCATCAGCCGCAAGTTCCGCAAGACCTTCATCAACATGTTCAGCAACCGCTTGAGCCGCAGAGATACCTGGACATCTGCCATGCCACTCAGCGAGAACAGCACTGGCAACACTGGAACCATACCTCGAACCACCAACGGCAAAGTCTACACGTCCTCATCCAAGTCCGTCACTTCCAACGGATCGATGCACGGCGGTTACGTTCCAAGAGCCAATATTTAAATATTGCCCAATTTTTTTTTATAGGACAAATGCGTTGAAGCAGTTTAGGTACAAATTATTTAAGACTGCTGGACTAGATATAAGAAAATAATAGAGTAATGACAATAGTCTAAACAACAGACTGCAATGATGAACGTGGCGAAAAAAAAATCACAGACTAAACTATTCGGCTCTTGCTTCATTGAAGAGAAGTTGGAGCTGTTTAGTACTGCATGCTAAAAACTGGTCCACTTGCTGAATGTAACTTCAAAGAGTATTACTGTAAAAGTTTGATGGACTGACCCTAGGGTCAAAGAGGAGATGAATGGATGCAAAATATGGATACATCGATTATTTTCTCCAGAAGTCTTAAATACAGAGAACTTAAAATTTGAAGGCAGGGGACAACTAGAGACTGATTGACAGAATCATGCTTAGAGGAATAAGAGTACACTGAGATAGACACAACGAGGAGAAGACACAAGCAACACGATGCAGGAAGGAGAGGTCACCTACGAACCTAAACAAACAAAGCACCGACCGTGTGTTGAGCTATATACAGAAAGGCAAAGTATGCAAGGCACAGGCAAAGAGGAGGAAATATCCCGAAAAAAAACCCCAAAAAACTATGATATGTCTAAAGACTTAGATGATCGAACACATGACTATGCTCTGTCACATGGATGCAGACGCTATAATTATTTCATGAAAGATGGCAGGGAATTAGCTGCGTGTAAATTCCCTCAAGGAAGAACAATGAATTCTCAACCACTGGGTATTCAAACTGACAGCAAGTGAACAGTGTTGTCGGAAGAAGCTTTCTTAAGCTTACTCAAGTTAAAATTCATTTGTCTGTAAAAAAGAAAGAAACAAAATGTTTGGCTGATTTCATCATGACTGAAAGAAAAAAAAGTGTCCACAAAGACGAACATTTTGCCGAATATGACAAGTGAGGAAAATGCTGATTTACTGATGTAGTAACTTGCTCATATACCGACAAACGGCACCACAAATTCAGCAAAAGATGATGATTATCACCTAAATGGACAATCTTTTAAAAGTGCAATTAGAAGAAAAACATCTTTAATAAACTACCCATAAGGGACGTCCAGTATGTTTTTCCTTGTAGAGCAAACTAATTTCTACAGTCTTGTTCTGCATCTCCCTTGTGTAACAACGTGCTGTTCTACTTCCCTTAACACTTTTTTCCCCTTACAGCAGCCTTACTTTTGCTGCTTCTCCTAGTGCATCAACTCTGTTAACACGTACAACCCTGAATGAACCAATACAATTACTGTAGCTGCTCCCACTTACTCACTTATACTACTTTTAATACTATCAGCAAATGTTGCTTAGCGTTACCAGCACTAGAGGGACTAATATGACTACGGTTAATGCCGCATTGATTAGCTCCTGTCTGCATTAGCTCTGAAATCTTGTCAAACTTAAACAAGTTGTAGTTGCTACCAGGGATGTAAAGTCGGCATACCAAGCCTTCATCTCTTATATATATATATATCGTCCGCCTCCAAAACCTTCATTACATCGTGCATTTATAATCGACTCTGATTAATGAAAACCTAATTTCTGACTCTGGTGTCTCTATTTCTCCACTGTCCAAATCTGATTCTAACTTCGTTATAAATAAATGGTGCGTATGTACCAACTCTGAACTCTGTCAAAGGAAACTCCGTTCTCAGAGACAAGCAGAGAACAGATCCAAGAACAGGGACGACTGGAGTGTCTTTATCTGCGGCCTATGTTCACAAAGGAGTGAAAGGGAACGATGATGGTGATGATGATGACGATGTACCAATTCTGACTCCATTAAAAAGTGTTTCGTAATCTGACTCCAGCGTCAGGACTGCTGCAACTAACAGCCAATGGCACTTTCGTAACTGCTGTTTTTATCTACGATATCTGCTGATACTATCACCGCTGCTATCACCACTGATATCTGATCATACTACCAATATTGCTGTCACCACTGATATCTGGTCATACTACCAATATTGCTGTCACCATTGATATCTGGTCATACTACCAATATTGCTGTCACCATTGATATCTGGTCATACTACCAATATTGCTGTCACCACTGATATCTGGTCATACTACCAATACTGCTGTCACCACTGATATCTGTTCATACTACCACTATTGCTGTCACCACTTGATATCTGGTCATACTACCACTATTGCTGTCACCACTTGATATCTGGTCATACTACCACTATTGCTGTCACCACTTGATATCTGGTCATACTACCTCTATTGCTGTCACCACTGATATCTGATCATACTACCAATAATGCTGTCACCATTGATATCTGGTCATACTACCAATATTGCTGTCACCACTGATATCTGTTCATACTACCACTATTCCTGTCACCACTGATATCTGGTCATATTACCTCTATTGCTGTCACCACTGATATCTGTTCATACTACCACTACTGCTGTCACCACTGATATATGCCGATACTACCTTTAAAAAAACCAGAATATGTATATGGAACTAAAGTACACCACACACACAACTCTCAGTACATTAACAGGCACATGTTATTCGCGTAAAAATCAACCCCACGTATATCAGACTACACGCGAACTGAAAGATGACAAACGGGGAAAAAATGACTGGTATCACTGGTGGCTGTTAAACGACTTCTTGTCCATTTTAACTGACTTCTCACAACTACCTAAAAACGTAAGCACATAATCCTCCCCCATCTGACACACATACTGCCGCTCTTTCTCGCAAGTAGAGCAGTTTCCTTGTCTTTCCCTTTCAAATTTCAACACTTATATCTCCGTGTTTCGACAAATCAAATTCTGGAATATCATTTTTTTAGAATTAGTATTGAATGTTAAAATATATGATAAGGCTGGATAAGTTGGTTATAACATTTGGCAAGTTGGTTATAACATTAGATAAGTTAGTTATATAACATTTGGCGAGTCGGTTTTAACATTAGATAAGTTAGTTATAACATTTGGCAAGCCGGTTATAACATTAGATAAAATTAGACAAGCCAGTTTAATATTAGATAAGTCGGTTATAGCATCACAAAGGATTAGACAAGCCGTTTAAAACATTAGATAAAGCAGTTACTATAATAGATAAGTCGGCTATAACACTGGATAGACTGGTTATAACATTAGATAAGTCGGTTATAGCATTAGATAAGATTTGACAATTCGGTTAAAACATTAGATAAAAACAAGAAGCTCCACCACACCCAGGCTCAGAAACCCAGCTCAGGTCGTTTCTAACTTGAATGTCAGGATCCCCGCTCTTCTGATATCCACGCTGAATGAACGTACAAGCAATGCCAAGAAGAGTAGCTCGAAGAGGCAGCTGGACATGGATCCTTGACCAACCATTAGATAAGCTTAGACGAGCCGGTTATAACAGTAGATAAGTAGGTTACAATATTAGATAAGTCGGTTATAGCATTAGATTAGTCGGTTAGAACGTTAGACAGGCCGGTTATAACACCGGATAAGTCGGCTATAACATTAGAGTAATATAATACGGATATAAATGAAATCTCATAGCACTGCCTTTCTTCAAGTCTGCAGAATAAGCAAACATGAGACAGAATCACTGAGGACCAAAACGCTTCTGAACGTGGACGTTTCGCAAGGTTATAAATCCTCTGAGATGGAAACATTCGTTCCTTTACAGAATAAAGATTTGAACTGAAAAGAAAAGAAAAAAAAAACACGGCAGACAAAATACCTAGAAAGCTCCAAGCAGCACATATGCACTAAAACAGAAGCACAGACTGGTATGGAACCAAAGTTTTCCGTAAAATAAAAGAAGGTTAAGGAAACATTTAAAACGCCGCAACCTTTTTTCTCAGAATAACTGCCCCAGTAGGTATATCAAATGTTAACAGTGGATATACTGACCGTTCATATAAGATTCATAGGGGCAATCACTCTATGGACCATTGTTGAAGTAACATTCTGTGAAATTTCTTTTAAAAAATTTATAAGTCCTCTACAGTTAATCGTTAACCTCTAGGACTTTAAACCTAACAACCTCTTCCTCACGTCACCCACCCCCTTATTCTTAAATTAAGTAACACACCATTACACACTATTTTCTTCAACAATCTATTCAACATTTTCTAATGTTCGTCTATGGGACAAACTATGTGATTCAAATCCCATGAAATGAATGATTCCTTCACTCCCCATACCCTTGTAGTTCTGTATCAATCCTGACCTTTCATGAAGTTAGGTCCGGGCGCCCAGTCTCTGCTAACGGAGGTGCCTGTAACTGCAATTAGCATTAGAATTTTTATTTCTGCGATTTACGAACCACGTCCGGGAGTAACAAGATCAGCATAGCATAAGCTTCCCTCTCTCTTTTTTTTTGGTCTGGTCTTGTTGAAATTGTTCCTCTTTGCAGCCTAAATTATGGTGAAGTTGATTTATGTGATTAGTACCAGATATAGGGAGTGAAGTACAGTGATCTGCTTGAATAATCCAGACTGACGTCAAGAAAAAACAAAAAGCTCCACCACACCCAGGCTCAGAAACCCAGCTCAGGTCGTTTCTGACTTGAATGTCAAGACCCCCACCCCCTGATATCCACGCTGAATGAATGTACAAGCAATGCCGAGAAGAGTAGCTCGAAGAGGCTGTTGGACAGGGATCCCTGACCAACTCAGGCTCACCGGCCTCAACAACGATGACGTCATTCCCGCACGGCTGTCTCTGCTACATTCATCAGAAAAAGCTGAATATAAAGGACCATCACTGAACAGTAAGAAAACAGAAAAGATGGTCGTGTCCAGAAAGAAATCAGTGCCAGAATGCAAATGTAACAGCCAAAGGAATAATACTAAAGCAAGAGCGCAAATTCAAACATCATGGTACAACGATAGCATCAGGTGGCAGGTGTATCACTGAGATCAAAAACAGAATATACCAGGCAAAGGTAGCATACAACATTTACAGAAAATGACAACTGCTTTGTGCAGTCCATCTTTGTCAATAGATACTAGGAAAAGAGTCTTGAAATACTATATCGAGTCAGTATTACTATATGAGAAGGAATCATGATCATTAACACAAGCAACAATTACAGCATTAGAGGTCACTGAAATGTGGCTCCTGCGAAGAATGTTAGGAATACCATGGACCGCTAAAATAACAAACGAGGAATGCCCAAGAAAAGCCAGTGAGAAACGAACCTTAATGAACACACTACAGGAGTGACAGTCTAGTTTTCATTGGCCACATAATGGGAAGAGGAGGAATCGAAAATATCGTGACAGCAGGGAAAATAGAAAGTATGAAAGGAAAAGGTAGACCAAGACAGAAAATCTTTGTTGACCTGACCATATGGCATAGGAGAAGCACACAAAAACAGAACTGATGGAAAACATCAAAGATAGGAAACTGTGGGGAGACATGGTCGCCGACGCCTCCAGACATGGCACATGATGATGATTCATCATCTGATCTGTAAACTCTCTCTCTCTCTCTCTCTCTCTTCAGTATTTAACAAGCAGGTGTCAAGACACAGTTTAACTCATATGAAATAGAACGCTAAATGGGGTCAAGTTCTTTCAGGTTCATTTACCAGTGCAGCATGGTTTGTTTCATGGCTCTAATTTATTGCTGTAGAAATCTGCTGATACAAGCGTCCAGCTGCTGATGCTGATTATAAGACACATTTTTTGGCACGCTTTCAAGCATCAGACTCAAAACAGACACAAGAACTTTCAACGTCTGTAGTATGGCGGTGGGGGTGGGGGGGGGGGGGAAGACATTTCATTTTACCGTACAGTTAGGACCAGATACAAGTGGAAATAATCTTTAAATAAATAAAACGTTAAGTATCGAATCCATCAGCAGTAGAAAAGTATGAAATTAACAAAGCATCAGCAGTAGAAAAGTATGAGGTTAGCAAAGCATCAACAGTAGAAAATTATGAGGTTTGTCTAGATATTTCAGCATGTTGAATGCTCAGTGGTTAAAACGTCCGTCTGCGTGACAGGTAAACCTAGGTTCAATTCCTATCAAGTCAATGCCCCCCCCCCCCCTCAAACATTCCACTATACCCCTCCTTCCCATCTTTTCCACATCTCCAAGAAGTATAATCTGAACGCTGAACCTCTGATGACGGAGATGCCTGCACTGGACACAGAGTCCGCTGTAAAGATGGCTCTTGGCGTTTATATTTCTGCTTCCACCTAAAAACGGATTCTGATATACACGAGAAAACAATGTTCATCGCAGAGAAACAAAGAGAAAAACCAAACAAACAAATAAACAAACACTAACAGTTGGACAGGATGGTGGTTAAATCTGCTTCTAATTTCTAATATATTTATGAGTTTAAAATATTTCTTAAAGTGTTTAAAGCTTCCCCCAAACTAAAGTGAGGAAATACTGAAATCAATTAATATAACGTAACATGGAAGTGCTGTTTAAATTTTTTTTAAAAAGCGTAGTCAGGAAAATTTATCTTCAATATTTAAAACACGTGTATGCGACAACTCTGTACTCCTTGCCTCTTTTTCGTCATTTACGTATTCACTTCCTGTTATTGCGAGAGAATTGGGAGTTATTTTCTCTTGCTGTGGAGCAATTTTTCTGAGCAATGTTCGTGAAGCATGGGGTGCAGATTGTTCCAATATTCTCTATTCTCTTGATACGTGCATGTTCTCTTATAGTTGCTCATTATTATGATAAATATACGGCCACATATATCTATTTTCAAACTACAAAACTTCCCATAATCAGTTTACGTTTTCTTATGTACAGTACTGCCGGCACATGATGGCGTCAAACACACTTCCTTGTGCGCGGCTCTGGGCAATCAAGGGAGTGAACCACGAGGGGGGGGGGAATCCTGAAGGAGAAGATTCTAAAGATAGATGTAGAATGAGGTGATATCCTACCATCTTCTGACACCACCTGCAGATCTGATCCATTCTCGAATGTTTGGATCAAGTCTTTCATTTCTGAATAAATAAATAATCATGCTGTTATTGAACTTCTGGCGAAACTCTTTTCCTCCATGACTTCAATGAACGAAACAACCTTTTTTTTAAATAAGAGTACCAGGAGGGAAATTAAAGTTTAAAATAAATGTTGTCAGCCCCCCGGGGGTGAGGAAGAAGAAAGACAAACATAAAAGAGATAAAGATGAAAGAGGAGAGAAGAGAGAGAAAGAGAGAGAACGACTGGAGTGAGAAGTGAGACAGACAAAAGAGAAAAAGTGAGAGAGAAACAAGAGACAGACAGCAGAAAGAGACATTCAGGGCGGAGAGAGAGAGACAAAAAAGAGACAGAAGATAGACAGAAGAGAGAGACAACAGAAAAAAAAGAAGAGAGAGACAGACGAGAGAGTGCGAGAAATAGGAGAGAGAGAGAGAGAGAAGACAGAAATGATAGGCAGACAGAAAAGAGATAACAGAAAGAGAGAAGAGAGAGGCAGAAGAGGGAGAGAAGAGACAGAGAGAGAAGAGACAGAGAAAGAAGAGAGAGGGAGAGGAGAGACAGAAACAAACAAATAAAAGAGAGAGAGAGACAGATGAGAGAGGGAGAGAAGAGACAGAAACAAATGAAAGAGAGAGAGAGAAGAGATGGAGACAGATGAGAGAGCAACAGAAAAGAGAAACAGCAGGGAGATAAAAAGACAGAATAACTTATAGAGACAAAATACGATATATCTATGAGATCCAGAAAAGAGAAAAAAAAAAGAACCCAAAAAATTGAAGGGCCTTTTTGTCAAGAAGCAAAATGTAAAAAAAAAAAAAAACCACTCTAACTTATTTCAGCTTTCTCTCGAGGTGTTTTCCTATATGCGATAGAAACCGAAATGGCTGAATCAATATGCAGATATGGATTATCGTACAGAAGGTAACTAAGTTCTGGCTCCATTGCCGGTGTTTCCATTTGTCGGAGCTTTTGCCGGTGGTGAGGAATGCGCTCACACAACGCTGAGATTCATTTCAAAAGGACGAGATAGCAGCACTCGAAGACTCGCCCAGATCATTTTTGAAAATTCGGTGATCCTGTTCTTGTTATCTCCCTTCTACTACAAACTTGTCTTCTGAATCCCACGCCATGATCATCTGGATATCTGATGAGAGTCATCTACAATACAGTTAACTGAAGTCCTGGGATATGTAATATTCTCGCACTGCTCCACAAGTCCTACCCAGCAGACCACACTTAAAGAATGTACGAGCTTCTGTCACCCGGAATATGTACAAAAAAAAAGGGGGGGGGGGGGTCCAGGTCAGATCTGCCTTTTCTGGACCTAGTAACCGCGCCTTCGTCAATCTAGCCTAGTCGTTTTTGCTCCTGTGCAGCCTGTAATTGGTTGATCTTAAGTGGTAGCATAACTGCATTCAGCACATTCCCGTACCTGCACTGTCGCCCGTTCCAGTGTCCAATATAATAAGGAGTGCATACTAACTGTCCCTGGCATGCGTTGATTGTGTGTTCGTCGTTTTCGTCCACAGAGGGAGTTTACACTTTCGTCGCCTTGCTTCACTCCCAGTTCCTTCATCTGCGGATGTAGAAGAATGTACTTCCCATTCTAATTATTCTTCCCCGTAACAATTTGTCCATAACAGCCGTCCAGATGTCCGACTTGTCCAGTTTCAGCACACCTTGCACGGGGGTCTTTCCAGCCAGCCAATCGGACCCCTCATTACCACGCAATCCTGTATGTCTGGAACAGCAGATCTATGTGAAGCCTGAAGCTTGTGTCCTGGTGGAGGGGAGACTTTTCTTCTCTTAACTTTTGACCTATTTCCTCCTCAATGACGGCTGTGTAAACCCGGCACTTTCTCATTTTATTTCAGACAAAATGCTATCACAAGAACAAGCATTACGACTGTAGTTACAAGAAGGTTCTCTCAATGAATGTTCATTCTCTCCTGATAACAATTACTTTCTTGAAGATCCATTTCCTCATGCAATGCTACCTCTGCTTCAATTAAAAGACCTTTCACCATATCTTGAAAAAGTATTAATGCATTTGTCAAGATGAAGAGTTTGTTCCTTAACTTCGCCAACAATAATTAGAACAAAAAAAAACCCACTTTATGGTAAGAAAGAATCAACACAACTTGTGGATGCAGAAACAAACAACTGATGGATTATCCAGCTACAGTTTCTGTGATATTCCTTAGTGATCTGACACAAACCTTGCCCAGAAATGAGGAAATTACAAAGTATGTACAACAAAAAGCATGGATTCTAACCCCACTACGACATCAACTTGCTCGACAGCTCTCACTGTTATCAAACGAAGCGGAAATTTGCTGCTTACTATTCATTCATTCATTCATTTGCATGTCCCTTGCGGAACTTTGCCTCCCAAATAGCACTCCTGTAGGCCTCTCGGTTGTGAGCAAGGTGGCCTGCTGCTGATGCGTCCATTTGCAGATCGTCAACGATGTCTTGCAGCCATCTTCGTTTTGGTCTTCCTCTTTTTCTTTTCCCCATTATGTATCCTTCCAATACGGTCTTCTCTAAATTATCATGACGTTTAATGTGTCCAAAATATTTACGTTTTCTCTCTTTTAATCCTCTTTACTAGCCAGCCTTCTTCAATATTAAGCTCTTGTAGGATAGATATATTTGTTCTTTTTTGTGTCCACGATATTTGGAGAACTCTTCTGTAGCATTTACATTCAAAGGCATTTATGTGTTTCTCACCTGTTTTGTTAAGTGTCCAGATCTCACAGACATATGTTGCGATGGGAAAGATGCATGACCTTAAAAATCTTATTTTTGTAGTTCTGTCTGCTCCTCTCCACAGATTCTTTATTTGTTTTACTTTCTGAAGAGCAATAGATGTCCTCCTTTTAATTTCCCTCATTGTATCTCCATTATTAGTTAGTAGTGATCCAAGATATTCAAAACTCTCCATTGCTTCCAATTTTTCCTCATTGATATATATTTCAGCTGCCTTGTTTGTTTTGTCAGTTGTCATCAATTTAGTTTTCTTTGCATTAAGATAGAGGTTCTGCTCTTCGCTGTTCTTACGGACTGACATAATTAGTTTTTCCATTCCTTTTTGTGTTGTGGACAGTAACACTGGGTCATCAGCATATCTAATCTCTGGTATTTCATAATCTCCAATTGTTATGGCATCGTAATATTCTTTTTCTGCATCTTCTCTAACATTCCTCATTATATTTTCAGTATACAAGTTAAATAAGTAGGGTGACAATATGCACCCCTGACGGACCCCTTGTTTTATGTCAAACCAAGTTGTTTCACCATTTATTCTTACTGCTGCTTGTTGGTCTAGATACAGCAGTGATGTTAACTGTATCAAATGTGTTGGAAATCCAATTTTTTCCATTATTTCCCAAAGTTTCTGGTGTTGTACACAATCAAATGCCTTTGAGTAGTCTATAAAGGATAAATATAGATTCACATTAAACTCTCTGCATTTCTCTATTATTAATCTTAGACTGAATATATGATCTCTTGATCCTCTTCCTTGCCTGAAACCAGCTTGGACCATATTGACTTCTTCTTCTATTTTCTTTCGAAGTCTATCCATTATGATTTTTAACAGAATTTTACTGGCATGCTTACTATTAGCACTATAATAATACTACTCTTGCTCACCTGGGCAAAAGCAGAAAAAAAGGCAAAGGACAAGCATTTGTGGAAAACCCTTGCGGAAGCCCCATGTGCCCTGGGCACTTAAGGTTATGAGAGAGACAGAGAAAGAGAGAGAGATTAGTACTATAACAATAGTGTTTACCAGTGATAACATTAACAATTTGTAAACAATGGGTTTAAAAAAGAACTGACAGAAGAGAAATTCCTTCTCAGTTAAGCATGCCTTTCTCCTCATCTGTCACTCTCTAGAACTATGAGGTGGTGTTCTGTGTTGCGAAGGCGTTGAGGCACAGCATCATGCTGAAATGAGAGTGAGTTATGTTTCCAGTCCCTGAATGGAGCTAGAAAGCAAAGAGAATGCAGCACTTCTTCAGCAGACTCCACCACCACTGGGACTGTGGCGACCTCTGCCTCAATTGCCAGGCTAGATCTGTTACTGGGTGTACCAATGGAGAAGTGGGACAAGGTCTTGATCATCGACTGTTTGCCAACCCTGACACTAGCACTTCAGCTACAGCTCGTGAACTGTCTGACCTGACAGTGTTTTCACTCTCTGGTGAGCATGTAAATACTGAAGGCTGAAAGACCTGTCAGTGGACTGGCTGAAAGACTAACTGGCTAAGAAAGCTAACCAGTCTGATTAGAAACAAGAGTAAACCACACAAAATTGGAAGACATGATCACCAAACCCTATCTGCAAGCAAGATATCTAATGAATGAAGCACTAATAACAAACAAAAAAAAAAACAAATGATGTTCACAAAGCACACGGATGTGACAGAAAGACAAATTTTCTACAGAATTAGAGTCCCTTTCTCTGGCAGTTCTTCTGAATGTCTTGAGATATCTGGCCTTTGTTATTTTTTTTTACCACTTAATCCTGACAGCCATTCCATACAGCAGCCAAAAAAAAGAACGTGGATTCAATAAAACTGTTGTGGATGACATGGATGTTACACAAGCCATTTTTACAACAGGCCACTAAATGGAACAGTGGAACAGTCAGAAATGACTCAGAAGATTATGTGATTGACGGAAGCAAATCAAATACAGGCAGAATCATATATGAGAGAAGCCTTTCAGCACTTACATAAACGTTCTGCAATTCTGCCTGCACTACAACAAGGAAACCTGCCATTACTGTTATCACAATGACATGGGAAACAGTGGAAAAATGTTTACTCATCATTGATTAATTACAACTAATTTTTTAAAATTCTCATCTCAGAGAAAAGCGTAATATGTCCTGTGACAAATACATAAATTTAACATAAAAAGTCACTATTGATCATAGTGAAAAAAAAAAACATTTCCCTGTTTATATATTAAATTATTTTCTTATAAATTTCCATCAGCCTTCCAAATAACACAGAATATGGAACAATAACAAATAAACTGAAGAGAGTGGGCACTAAATCAGTCAACGAAGTCAATTCTGTAGAATATTTTTCACTTTTAAACATGCATTTAAATGAAAATTTGTAAAAACCCTCAAGGGAGACTACATTATACGTTTCTGGGAAACTGAATGGTTGCTTCCCTCTCCAGTGCAGTGTCTCCATATATAAAGAAAAAAAAAATCAGGAATATTAGCACTCAATTAATTATCTGATGTGACATAGCATTTCTAAATGGGAAATAATCAGGTCTCAACTTTAAAGTGCAGACTGTCTGATACATATAATGCCAGCACAATCGACATTAGTGAGTGTTATGTTTTAGATTCCTCTGTGAGAAAAAGACTGATATTTAGACGCTGTCAGGAGAAAAACAGCGGAACAACAAAAAACTGTGACTCAATTACACAACAAAGACTGGCATAGCTGGCTTTGCACTAGAGAACAGGTTTCACATCTGCTCCATTCAACCCAGGAGCACTCCCCTGCTAGTCTCACTGGGTTCGGTATGCTAGAGTTCGTTGTCGTTGGCAACTGTATCATTTCTCCAACATATCAATTCTCCTAAACTGAAAAAAAAAGCGGCCAAGATCACAACAGAACAATGGTACATAACTCAGTAATATCACAGCAGGTGGAGATAACCCACACTGAACCTGTCCAAAAGACACAAAGTTACGAACACTGACAGAGTTTAAGATGCTGGGAAAAAACATGTGAGCAAAATGGAGAAGCAGGAAATGGTGGCTAAACAGTCTATAAACTTCCAACGCCCACAGGTCATAAACCTTCAGAAATGTCAGGAAGTGTAAATGTTGAAAACTTCATCAAGGGAAAAGGAAACTGAGAATCTAAAATAATCTGTGAAGCTCTGCGTGTGTGCTTCTGATTTAAAATATGACGGCGCAAGACAGCACTCATCAAATACCACAACAGAGAGATAATAACAGGTGAAATGAAATGTTTAAGAAAAAATAGAAAACAAAACAAGAGGGGATCAAGTGCAAAATAAAATAATCTGCCAAATGGAGGCAACAACACCTGTCAAGGACTATATAGAACAAAATCAATGAGTTAGTGGTTCCAGCATTTGATGTGCATGATTCCAGAACAACCAACTGCATGTGCATACAACTCGAAAATATCTGGATATAGGGGGCTTGGACGATCAAAGAAAAGTGGATAGATGGGGTGAAAGACACACTCAGGAAACATAACATGACAGCTACCCGGCTCTCTCACCTTGCTCTAGACTGATGGTCTGGAATTCCCTGTGATGTTAATGGCACAAGCAGGCAGATAAGAAGAAGAAGCACAGTATATCAAGGCCAGATCATCAATACTACAACTGGAAAATGTCACACTTATACTGTTACAAAATATATCCATCACAATTAATAGACTCATCAATGCCAGTAATGAGGGAGAAGATGCTGCCAGGTTTTCCAATCAGTGACCCATACCTGACATGCTAGCCTCAGGTTTGTGAGCCACAGCCGACCAAGACCCTGTCCTACTTCTCTGCTGGCACCCTCGCTATCAGGCCTAGCCTGGCTAATGGAGCAAGGATTGCCACAGTTCCCATAGTGGCGGAGTCTGCTAAAGATGTACTGCATGCCCCTCCTGCTTTTCAGCCCCACTCAGGGACTGAAAAAACAGCTGTCACAGCCTGCTCCCAACCTGACTTGATGCCGGGCCTCAACATCTTCACAGCACTGGCTGCAAAGAACACCAGCTCACAGATCCAGAGAGACAGAAGAAGAAGAAGAATAAGAAAAAGAAGAAGGAAAAAGAAAAGAAGAAGAGGAAGACAATGCCAACATGAAAGCAATAAACCAGAACTTAAAAACATTAAAACAGATCAAATTATAAATTTCAACGGTTATTATTTTTTCTGTCTGTGAAATACCTGTTAAATTTAATGCCAAACCTTGACATTAACAAAATTACTAAAATTTTTGAAAAAAAAAAAGAAAAATAATACGAAAAGATACATCACAGAAAATTACAGTCAGCACGAATTTTAAGAAGAAATAAAATAAGCTATTAACTGATGCTTTATTGTGACAACACTACTAAAAATAAACAATAAAAAACATTTTGGCAACGACTTTGTGAAAAAGAAACTTGATCATCTGGCATTCAGATTTAGCCAGGGATGGAAGAAACTTACACAAACTAATCAGGACCACAAAAAAATAAAACAGAATCAAGGAATGGCAAATAAATGAAAGAAATATGATAACTTGCAATGCACTGAATCTCAACACTGAACATTCACCAGTTGCACACTGTTTCAAAGTTTTACCAATTTTATGGAATACTGTGAAACTGCAGAACAGGTCTGCATAAAAAAAATGGATCAGAGAGAATTTTTTTTTTTAAATGAAATAAACATAATCCAAAGCAACATCAGACCAGCTTTATAGTTTTGGGGAAAAGCCAACAAAATTTTAAAAAGCGTCCCAAAAAAATAAATACTAGACTTCTTTATCCTTTTTTTTTTCTCTTCAAACAAATACCTTCTTAAAACATGTTATTTTTTCCTGCAATAAAAATGTCACTGTATAAACAGCTGAAGAATGGTAATAAAAATATTTTTCTGCCTAAAAACTAATTCCAAGGAATGGCAAAAATAACCCCAGCACCTGTTATTACATGACAGATCACATTAAAGATGCATATAAAATATAGAGAAAAGAGAGGAACTGATAACTGAAGGTGATAGGAAAATTAAATAAAGAGAAGGTAAAGTTAAGTTAAGGGCAAGAACAAAGAAGGAAAGAAAGAAAGAAGAAAGAAAGAAAGAAAGAAAGATTACCTGCAGTTTTGCAGTTGCAGTCTTGGATGTCCTGACTTCCAACCTGTTTTTATCAAGTTCTGCTCTGAGCTGTGAAGCCGCGTCCTTGAGGCTGGCCAGCTGACCAGAAGCAGTGCCCAGTCCCTCTTCGCTGTCCCTCACAAGCTTCTCAAGCCTGGTAACCTACAGGTAAAAACAAAAGGTGAGAGCAAACTTGCTGGAGACTCCAGAACACAGGAAATCTGGGACAGAAACACTGAAGCAAAAGGTAAAGAAAGAATTTGTTGAGTTAAAAACATGATTAGTAAGTCTGGAGTTTTCCTTCCCTGTTCATTTTCTGCCTAATGACGAGGGCTACAGATTTTTGCTTCTGCCTGTTCTGTCCACTTGGACACGGTTCTATGCATGTCACACACACATCTGTTTATGTAACACCTTACAATGCTGACACTGTACTTTACACTAGACAGCAAGCCAGCACAGTAGACTCTCCATTAATCAGAACTCAAGTGCCCGGCACTTTCAAGCATCGACACAAAAAAAAAAAAATGAATCGAAGAAATATTTTTAAAATAAAAATCAGTTTCTAGCAGAAATGTAAGTTTAAACTCGGTGTGCCTCCCTCAAAGCAAGCTGACATTCATTCATTTTTTCAAGAAAGCTGCATGCAAATTTGCCAGTACAGCATCATCTGCTGATGTACACTCAAAACCATCAACATCCACTTCTCCTGATCCAGTTCCAGCTGTATCTTCATCAGATCCTGATGATCATGACGCAATGTCTAAACTCTCTGCCCTTGCTGTAACAGGCTACAGTGTGCATGTGTATGTGTGTGTGTTTTTTTTTTTTCAAAGTTACTTGAAGATGTGACCTGGCAGCCTGAACAATCCTGGGAAACACTACAACTGACAGAAAGCCAGTATGCTGTAAGGGAGATAAATCAGAAAATAGTCCTCGTTCCAATATTATTACTCTGAAGTTATCCTGATAATGATACACTGCTATGGCATTTTTCATGCTTTTTTATAATAGACAGACCATACAGATTTTCGCTTCTCGGCCTTTTGGCTAAGATCAAAGTGCTTCTCGGCCTTTTGGCTAAGATCAAAGTGGCTGAGGTCAAAGTGTCCTCTTAGCAGGTACCCTGATCAACATGCCCTTTGGCTTAGTTAATTGTATATGAGTCAACTTGAATTTTGCAAAAGAGTAAATGCATCTCTTCATCTGTTTCAGTTTCAAAAGAATTTGATCATGTATATATTATGTCTTTAATTGTTCTGTTTTAGAAATAGTTCTAGTAGAACCTGCACAAGTCTCAGTATATTTTTATTTATATGCAGACCACATATTTTGAAATCTGCATCTTTCTCAGTCATTTTTGACTTACTGGATGACCTGTTCTTGAAGCAGACTTTGTAGTCTTCTGTCAAATGTAAACATCATTCTAACAGGTCTAGCTATATGTATTCACAAAAATTCAGTTTGTTATGATGTTACTGTGACAATTGGCTACAACTAACAGAGGAATATGCTACAAAATCAACATCAAGCTCTCTGTTAAACCACTGCCAAACTTGCAAAGGTCTGCTTCTCGGCCTTTTGGCTATTTTAATCAACAAGCCCTCACCACACACGTGGTAAAATTATCTAGCAAGCCCATGCGGGCATTAAAAAAAAAAAAAAAGTCTGCTTCAAGAACAGGTCATCCAGTAAGTCAAAAATGACTGAGAAAGATGCAGATTTCAAAATATGTGGTCTGCATATAAATAAAAATATACTGAGACTTGTGCAGGTTCTACTAGAACTATTTCTAAAACAGAACAATTAAAGACATAATATATACATAATCAAATTCTTTTGAAACTGAAACAGATGAAGAGATGCATTTACTCTTTTGCAAAATTCAAGTTGACTCATATACAATTAACTAAGCCAAATTTTTAAACAACTTTACAGATTCTAAACCATATACACAACATGAAACACACAGTGAACATTTTTAAAAGATTCTATTCATAGAATCTGTCAAATAAAACCAAAGGCAATGAAGTCACATCAGTACAGACATTTCTTCAATCTTCATGTCACGTGTCCTTTCCAGAATGTTGTCCCTCTCATTGCCTCCTTGAATGCAATGCAGCCTTGCACAAGTTGACCAGTGTCTTGCAATGACATATTCAGACTTTCCATGATGTCCTGAGTCCACCTATGGTGATGTCACTCTTTCCATGATGTCCTGAGTCCATCTATGGTGATGTCACTCTTTCCATGATGTCCTGAGTCCACCTATGGTGATCACTCTTTCCATGATGTCCTGAGTCCACCTATGGTGATGTCACTCTTTCCATGATGTTCTGAGTCCACCTATAGTGATGTCACTCTTTCCATGATGTCCTGAGTCCACCTATGGTGATGTCACTCTTTCTCTTGTGCCAGGCACTATGCCTGCTACCATCAACCTCTTCAAACCATTGTCTCTTGATGCAGCTGAAGTATCTCAGCTTTCTAACTCTGATGGTGTTTACAAGTCTAATTTTCTATGATGCTTAATCCATTAGTATCTCTGATTTTATTTCTATCCACGATGTTCAAAGTGCCCTTCTATAACATTTCACTTCAAATGCTGTTATTTTCTTTTCTAGTTACTTGTTAAGTGTCCATGTTTCCCACCCATACACTGCCACTGTGAATATGTAAGATTTCAGTAAGCATGGCTTTGTTTCCTTGTTGGTGTGAGGGTTGATTGATAAGTTCTCGGCATAAGGTACAAATACTTGAAACACACAGTTGATATTAGGTGCATTTGTAGATAAGGTTAATGTAAGATTAAACACCAAGTTTCAAGAAATTAACTGCAACCAATTTTTTTTACAGGCTACTGAAGTGGTAAAGGGTGACAGAAATTGAGAAAATAGATACAATTTCTCAACAAGCAGTCATTCGCTACCTATGCATCAAGGGATTATCATCGAAGGAGATCCATGAAGATATAGTACAGACTCTAGGGGAGAGTGCTCCTTCTAAAATAAAGCACAGTAAAGAAATGGGCAGTTCAATTCAAACAGGGAAGGGAGAGTCTGGAAGATGATCCCCATCCAGGAAGACCAAGAATGGTAACCACTGATGAAACCACTGCCAGAATCCATGACATGATAACAGAGGATCAACAACTAACCGAGCAATACATTGCTACTGAGTTGGGCATCTCCCAGGGACGTGTTCATGCCATATTCACAATGATCTTCAAATGACAAAGGTCTCTGCTCGATGGGTCCCGAAACTTCTTGGAGCTGATCACAAATGACAACGTCTCAACATATCAAGAGACAATCTTGACCATTTTTTTGCAGATCCTAGTTTCTTCAGCAATATGTGACTATGGATGAGACTTGGGTTCATCATTTTCAACCAGAAACCAAAGAACAGTCAAAGCAGTGGAAACATCATGGATCCCCACCTCCAAAGAAAGCAAAGGTGGTTCTGTCTGCAGGCAAAATGATGGCTTCCATCTTTTTGGATTCAGAAGGTGTGCTATTGGTAGACTATCTTCAAAAGGGCAGAATGGTCACCAAGGCATATTACGCTAATCTTGTGAAGCAACTGCGGGTCAAATTGAAAGGAAAAGCGTTGAGGGAAATTGACGAGAGGAGTCATCTTTCAGCAAGACAATGATGGTGGTGGCAATGGCTGCCATTCATGAATGTGGCTTCCAGCTTCTTGAACATTCTCCTTATTCCCCAGATTTGGCTCCTTCAGACTATTACCTGTTTAAATTCAAAAAGGACCTCAGTGGTCGTAAATCTGGTTTAGATGATGACTTCATTCATGCTGTAGACCACTTTCTACTGGCACAAGATGTTGACTTTTACAAAGAAGGGATCCGTATGCTCCAGGATTGCTGGACTAAATGCATAAACTTGCAAGGGGACTAAGTTGAGAAATAACCCAAAAACGTTGTCCACAAATAATCTGTTGTACCTTATGCTGAGAACTTATCAATCAACCCTCGTATCTTGCTACATGCTCTTCATGTGTGTTAGTTTCTGTAATGTAACTACTAGTCTTCTTTTGATTTCCACTGTGCAGTCGCCACTGGTGGTGATGACTGAACCTAGATATAGACATTTACATTACTAAAAGTTGCAGCATCTCAGATTTACCTCCTTCTCAGCTTCAGCAAGTTTGGAAGTCAAATCTGCTTTCAGATGTTCCAGTTCTTGTTGAAATGCATCTCTTTCTTGAGAGAGCTTGCTCATCTGGGATTCATGCTGTTTCTTCAATTCCTGCAAAGACAACAACATTTTAATCAATCCTCTCAACTTAAAAAGTTAACACATCCTTCAAATCTGCACTCTCTATAAAGGCCTAAAAGCCCAAACCTGGCCTCATGAAAAGAACACTATGGAAAACGGTGGGAGCACTCCTAAGGAACTTCCATGCAGGTGACTTGTTCCCATGTTTTGATAGTGAGAATATGAACTGTTTAGAAAAATAACTTTTAGCTAACTCTTAAGAAACACACTCACACATAGCAGTGGACACCCACAATGAATACACACAACCACGGTCCCTCTAATTTGTGACACAGCTATTAATTTGTGCACTTTGACTCTCTCTCTCTCTCTCTCTCTCTCTCTCTCTCAATTCTTAACCCTTTTGAAATAAAAATCAGCCAATATCTCTCTCTCTCACTGAACAAGTAGATATCATGAGCTGAGAAGAAATATTTCTATCAAAGCAGCCAAGACAGCATAGAATGTTTAGACGCATGAAAGAAAAGAAACTGCTTCATTTTATCAGTGCACACACAGCAATGAACACAAATGTAAACCTATCAATCCTTGTCATTTCTTGAGAGATCCAACATGCTTTAGTGAGTGAGAATGCAAAAACATAGGATCTCAGGAGTGAATAGGAAAAAAATGGGGAAAGAAACCACTGAATTGCCCAAAAACAGAAAGAATAAATGATAATAAGAAATTACTAAAGCTCCATCTAATTTCCATCTAAACAAAAGAGGTGAGAAAGTGACTGTGTTAAAGTGGTGACATAACACTCCTTCTTCCAAATGTATTGCTAATGGGGCCGTTAGATGATTCTCAGAATGTAAGTGAAGTATTCATCGCAAGATCTCAGAATTCTGACAGCTAAGATCAACATTCAACAAAGAAGGTTAAAAAAGGTTTTTCCACAGTAAGATGATCACGTAACACTTTCTCTTCTTCTTATTCTAGCAAGTCTGTGATCTTTAATGATAAAATTTTGCTTTACAACAAGGCTTCCTCATAAGAATATTTCAAGAGATACAAAACAAATTTTTCTGCTCTTGTCCATTTTCAAAAAAATATCAGCTATATCACTGTTTCCACACATATATGGCATCGGTTTTGTTTTATTGTTTTCATTTCCATTATCCACAAGATTAAAGTTTTATATATTTTAAACGTAGCTAAAAAGTGTTTTTAATGACATGCACTTTCCTCATCGCAACATATGGCTGTGAGACCTGGACACTTAACAAAACATCTCAGAAACACATGAGTGCCTTTGAATGTAAATGCTATAGAAGAGTCCTTCAAGCATCATGGACACAAAAAAGAACAAATATATCCATAGTGCAGGAATTTAATACTGAAGCAAGTTGGCTAGCAAAGATTAAACAGAAACAACAAGTATTTCTGACATATTAAATGTCATGAGAATTTGGAGAGGACAGTCAAGGTAGAGTACATAATGGCACAAAGAAAGAGAAGATGGCCAAGGCGAAGACGGCAACAAAACACCGTTGATGAATTGTGAATCAGCAGCACAGTATCTTGCTTACAACCGAGAGACTTTCAAGAGAGCTATTAGGGAGGCAAAGTTCCACAAAGGACATGCTAATGAATGAATAAATGAATATTTTAAACACTGTCTAAGATTTTAAAGAATGATGCCACCGATCTATTACAAACATGAGCTGGTCAAAATCTATTTCATCTTTAGGTGGCACTCCCTTTAAACAGATTGTCATACCAAGGCTGCAGAGTTCATCATCATCATCATCAGGTACCGTGTCGACTGGCATTGGCTATTATGCTTCTCCAGAGTACACGATCCTTCATGCAGGCCATTAGCTCAGTTGGTGATCTCCTCTCACACCATCTTGTCAGACTGTCCAGTATCATTTCTCTTGGTCTTCCCCTGACTCTTCTTCCCTCTATTTTTCCTGTTGTTATAATATTTTCAATGCCCTCTCTTCTCATTGCATGTCCTATGAAAGTACATTGTCTCTCTCTTATTTTCTTGACAAGATTTTTTTCTATCTCCAACTCTGGGGAGTTGGTATGCTATATTTTCAACTCCAAATCCTTCATAAATGTTTCACCAATATCATGCACAATTGCTCGAGACTTCACAGACATGTATTTTACTACAGTCTGGACATCAAAGTCAAAACAGATGCATACTCCACTGAGGTGGAGCTTGTAAGAAGGCTGTTTTTTTTAAGTTTCCTCTGGGAATTAATGAAACTCTGTTGTTCCCTTTTTATTTAGGATGATGCTCTGTTACAAGAACTTCACCACAGCATCTACTACAAAGAGAAGTCCACAAATACAAGAAGATAATGCAACAATAACAACAGTGACTTAAATAAAGATTGAATTATGAAAAAGAAACAAAGCTGCTTGCCTGTTCAGTTGAAAGCAAAATGTCTGCAGCCACTTTTCTCTCTTTCTCCAGAGTTCCAGTTAATTTCTGCTGAATTTCTTCACTACTCTTGGCTAGTTCTTCTTTATGTTCAAGTTCTTTTTTCTGGAGCTGTTGTTTGAAGCTCTGTTCCTGCTTTTCTAAGCGCTGTTGGAGGGTCTCTTTCTGAATTGTCATGTCTTCTAAAGCCTAGAACAGATTATGAAGATATCTAAGGTTACAGACATTAAACTATTTCACAGAAGCAGAATTATGATACATTCTTACAAAATCAGTCGCTCTAATGACAAAATTTATAAACCAGAAACATGTACAATATTCTTTTCT
This sequence comes from Achatina immaculata, assembly GCA_009760885.1. NCBI lineage: Eukaryota > Metazoa > Mollusca > Gastropoda > Stylommatophora > Achatinidae > Lissachatina > Lissachatina immaculata. The sequence continues at coordinate 19,853,876 of CM019691.1, read as the reverse complement.
TTCTACAAGTTTTTAAAATTTTCTCCACTGGCAAAACTTTGCTATCAGAACTTCAAAACAACAGAACAATGTATATTTTTTATAGCTGTAATCAACATTTAAGAAAGAAACAAAGAAAACAACTTTAAGCCAGAATCTATTCATTCTATTTAAGTGGCATGCCCATCATTTAACATTGTTTTCTTGGTAACCAATCTAAAATATTTCTGCATTATAAGATGTCTTATTATCTGAACCAGGATGCATGCTTCTTGGAGTGTGGTGTTTATAGTGTCTGTGATGTTATCTCCTTTGGCCATTCCCTCTCTAATCTGTCAGGACCACACCTTCCATTCCTGTTCTCTCCCAGAGTTTCTTTTAACACGACCAAATAATTATTTTCTTGTCCTGGTAGAGATGAGTGGTCAGTTTTCATCTACATCTTTTTTTTTTTTTTAAGATGCTTCTGTTGCTCCTCTTATCCTTCTAAAATATTCTTAGGACTCAATAACCAGATCCTGTCAGTGAATAATGACCTATTACCTGCTGCAAGCTTTGCACTACATTTCTCTGTTCTGATGTCACATGGTGCTGCTCCATCTGAAGAGAGATCTTCTCAGCTTCCAGCTGCCTGAGTTTGGCTGTCAAGTTTTCGAGATCAAGCTTCTGGGCTGTGATGATTCTATCCATCTGACTGTTGTGAACCTCTAGTTCACCAAGTTTGGCTACAGAGGACAGAAATGTAAATAACTTGGTTAAAAGAGTCTATTCTGGAAGATAAAGGACATCTTACTGGCTATTAGAACATACTTGGTTAATAGTCAGTTCTTGGGTGTAGATTACATCTTATGGACTAAGAGAACATAAAAACATATAATTCAGCTTAAACAGTCAATTCTTCAGTGTAAATTATTTTTATGGACTAACAGAATGGAAACACATAATTCAGTTTCAACAATCAATTCTTGGGTGTAAATTACACCTTTTGGACTAACAGAATAGAAAGGAACAGGAAGGAAGAGGAGTGACATCGCTAGCTGTGGAGACCATGCTGATGGCGACACTAGAGCAATTATGGTTTGACCATGTACGATGACACTGGTTCACAATTCATACTACAACAGAAATGCATATGTAACATAGTTTAAACAGTCTATTTTTAGACACAAATTACATCTTATGGGCTAATGGAACAGAAATACGTATATATAACACAGTTTAAACAGTCTATTCTTAGGTGTAAATTACATCTTATGGACTAATAGAACAGATACATCAGGACAGCCAGTTCTAAAGGTTAAATTACATTTTAACTTCCTCATGTCATTTATCTAGTCAGATGGTGGTTCCAATTAATTAGCTAAGCTAAGGGTTCTCTAGAAAAAAAAAAAAAAAGTTTAGAAGCTGGTTTGAGGATGCAGTTAAAAACTTCTGTTTGTCTGTCCCATTATTTTACGTGAATACTCACAGGACTTCTTAAGCAACTCATCAGCAAGATCTGAACAGTGCTGCCTGGATCCAGCTAACTCTGTTTCTACACTCTTTAGAGCTGAAGTTTTCTTGCCCAGTTCTGCCTTCAAGTCTTGAATCTATGGATACACCATTTCTCTGACTTCATCTCTGATTAAAAAAAGTTACTTTTTTTTTTTTAAAATAAGAAAGTGGACTGAGTACAGTAAGCTACAGTAAGTAGAAAGTCACTGAAAGACGAACATGAATTACATCCAAAGAAACGATGAATGAATGAATGTGAAAATGATCTCCGCCTTTACTGTCATTTATTGCTAATTTGAATAAAAAAAGGAACAAACAGATATTTTGTAAATAGTGCCAGATATTAAATATTTCTTCTTTTTTTTTGCATATCTTTTATTTATTATTTCTTTTTTTCTACTTTTGCTGTTAGACTCAAAGATAATTTGAGAAAAAAAAAAGGAAAAGAAAGCGTAATAATAAGGCCCACTGGTTGTGAGTGCGAGGCTGTGCTGTTTGGATCAAAGAACAAACTCCACTCTGCCCTCTTTGTGGCTGATCTTTAAACTCCAAGTTACCTAAGATGTGGGATTAACAAGCAGATGAAAGAGAAAGAACAATTACAAGAAAACTGAGTTGTATCTGAAGCAACAATTGTCATCTGTACACTACTGCTCTATGGCTGCAGCTGATAATAGGTGTGTCAGGAAGATCCATAAGTGTGCCTTTAAATTTGGAGGGAGGTCAACATGGTGCACTATTATTAGCTTTTTAAATGATAAAATTCCCTTTTAAAAATACTAATTGTGTGCCTTTATCAATTTTTTAACCTTGAATTAAAAATGGTTGGCAATTTCAGACTTTCTCTTGCAACTTTTGTTTTTCCTCTTCTGATATAATCTGCCAGGTCCTTTTTCATCATTTCTACATTTCACCCCTTTCATAAAAGTTGATTAACCACTTGTCTGAAGTCAGCTACATTGAAAGAATATGACCCCAGCACATGTTTCGCTGAGTGGTTAGGCACTCGATTTACTAATATGTCAATACAGTGCTCTGGTACACACCAAAAAAAAAAAAAAAGGTCCCAGGGTTCACCCATCCTCTAAAAATTGGTACCAGAGAAAGGTAAAGCAGCTAGGCGTGATACTGACCACACCACACTCTCATGTGCCGAAGGTCATGGAAAATATGGGCCTAACATCATATTCCCCAATATGCCTTAACAGCATGGAAACGAGAATTTTACCTTTTACCTATATAACTTACTTCTCTTGAAAGCACACTGGAATTAGACTCTTTACCAGCCAACTGCGCCTGTAATGTCACCAACTGTTGTTGAGACTGCTTGAGTTCATCCTCTGTGATGACAAGTTTATGTGCCAGCTTGTCAGTCTGCATCCTCATCTCTCTATCACTGGAGTCAAAGTCAAATTTCAGTCTATCCATCTCTTTTTTCATTTCTACAATCTCATCATCATGCCCTTTCGTTTGCCTGTTACGCAGTTCTTCCAACTCTTTTTCATAGAAGGCTTTTGTTTCTTCATATTTTAACATGTGCTCTTCATTAAGTTTTATTTTGTCATTCTCCAGCATCTCAATGCAGGACTTCAAACCTGCAACTTCATTCTTAAACTTTTCCTCTAATCTGGCACACTGTTCTGTCCAGGTATCGTCCTGGTCCCTCTTGCTGTGACGCAGATCTTCCATTTCTAACTGATGGTTTCTCTCAAGTTCTGCTAATACTGTTGCATGTTCTGCAGTTACTTTCTCTTTCCATAATCTGAATTTATTAAGTTGCTCCTCAAAGTCTTCCTTTGCTTTCGCTACTTCTTGTGACATATCCTTTAACTTGGCTGAATAGTCCTTCTTCTCTCTTTCTTGGCATTCTTTCATCTCTGCTTTATAAACAGAAAATTCACCTTGAACAGACGAATGCTTCAATTTATACTCAGCAACTTTTAATTGCAACATTTCAATTGTAGCACAATGGTCTTTCTCCGCCTCCAAGCGGTCTTTGTAGAGTGCAACTTTCTGTTTTGCATCCGCAAGAATCTGCTGCATTTCATCTTCATGCTGATCTCGTAGTGTCTGTATGACTGCTTCATGTTCATCATTTTTAGTGTTCAAAGCATATATCACCTGAAAAATAGTGTTCATGAAGAGGTATAAGACAAACATAAAAAGACAATATTAAATAATCACTCTGTAATACTGAATCATTTAAATATTGTAAGTTGCAATGATATGTCACATTTTTTATGTCTAAATCATTTCATAATATTCTTTTCAGAATTATGTATTTCATTTCACTGTAATATAATACAAAAATCTGTTTCTTCATTTTCAAGCAAATAATGATTTTCAAAAAAAAATAAGTTCTAAGACTGAGAGCAAGAAATTTACTGCACTAATAAAAACAGAAAACAGCTGAGAAACATATAAATGCCTTTGAATGTAAATGCTACAGAAGAGTTCCTCAAATATCATGGACACAAAAAGAAGAAATATATCCATACTACAAGAACTTAATATTGAAGAAGGCTGGCTAGTAAAGAGGATTAAAGAGAGAAAATTTAAATATTTTGGACACATTAAATGTCATGATAAGCTAGAGAAAACTGTCTTGGAAGGGTGCATAATGGGAAAAAGAAAGACCAAGGCGAAGATGGCTGCAAGACATCGTTGATGATCTGCAAATGGATGCATCAGCAGCAGGCCATCTTGCTCACAACCGAGAGGCCAAAAGGAATGCTGTTAGGGAGGCAAAGTTCTGCAAGGGGCATGCAAATGAATGAATGCATAAAATGAATAAACAAGATCAATGACACCAACTGGCACATAACTTGAAATTAAATGTATAGTAACCAGATATGTAAGAATTATCTGATTCAAATTTGTATTCAGTTAAAAAATGGCAAAATGCAAGTATTCATATTCAGATGAAAATTAAAAGAAAAAGCAAAATTTAACTTGTTTAAATAAATATATCTTTGATGGAAAGTTCAAATTTCAGTTAGATTAGATCTGCAACAATTTTGAAAACTTAAACATGACATGTCTAACCAGTACTTTCTAATTTGCATCTATTATCCCTGCAAGTGGTTACAAGATCGCAAAACAAGGTGTAAGAAATAATTAATTTTAAATTTAATGTCAAATTTCTGATAACAGGTGTAGTTTTACTCTAATATTTAAACTTCTAATAGTCTTGTTTTTGTGAATATATTATTTGTATTCAGTCACGCAAAAAATCAATTGTGCTTTTCCAAATGAATACTAAGATTACGTTTGTAAATCTCTGGTACGAGTATAACCTGATCCTCAATATACTCACGAAATTTCATGCTGAAAATGTATGTTCAGACACTATGCTCACATAAATCAGTATATCAATTGTAAAACATGGGATATCCATACAAAATCAGTTTTTTTTAATATCTGGAAGCATACTAGACTGGACTCAAGTGAAGACAAAAACTGCTAATTAAGAAATACACTACAAACTATATGTACATTTACAGAGTGAGAAGTCAGATACAAGAAGAGACCATGATATTCTGTGCATGCCATGTTTTAATTGTTGAGATTATATCACAAAAATCTTCATGATAGCACTAAAACCATTGTGTGGTATATGTGATAATGTAACTGGCAGTATAGATCGTTTACTGTTACGTTTATAAGAAAGTCTGCTACGGCCCTCAAACTTGCCTTCGTTAGCTGAGCTATCTTTTTGGACATCTTGAGGTGCATGTCTTGGCTGACTTCAACACCCATCTGCGATGTTTGAGGGTAGCTGCCAAATTTCCCACCATTATATGAGTTGTAAGACATTTTTGCTCCCGAAGCCATGTTAAAACTCACTTTTTACTTGAAATGGGGAGCCTTAAATATTCATTTTTGAAAAATATTTCAAATATAACTGCCCCATCACTTCGACAACTCCATAGCATTGTTTACTAATGTTTTGAGTCCAGTGATGACCACATCATTCGTGGTAAGTTGTAGATTTTAGACATAGACATTACAAGCCATGCACTTTTCTTTCAGTTTATTTTCCTCACAAAGAACTAAACGTGTGCCAGGCGAAATTCTTTATTGCTATTTTTAATCCCACTGCTGGATGCAGGAAAAACAGTGCCCTCCAAAAGCAGCCATGTTTCAAATAGTCCGTTGTTGCCAATGTAAGCTTTCACACTGTATTCATGCGCACTTCCTGTGACCTTAGAGACCGTCAAAGCCGGTTTGCCATTTCGAAGAGGCATATAAACAAGTTTTTTTTTTCTCTTGGTAGCAAAACCTGCCCCAAGTTCATGTCTTTCATCAGTAATACCTCCGTATACCATTTCACCTATGAGTGTTATATCTTCTCCAAACCGTCTGATTTCCTGTAATTCTGTAACATCAAAGTCATACTTACTTTGTTTATCTGCTAAATCTTCTGCTGCCCCTTGTCTGTGTAAGCTTCTTACATTCCATGTTCCAAATCTTATATTTTTGACGTTCAAAGGTAGTAAACCATTTTTATCCGTCCAATTTCGAGGCTTCTCTGTCTGTTTCGTAACACTTATCTTTTTTTTATTACGGAGATGGGGTCCTTGGCCCCCATTCTTCAACCCCACCCCCCCCCCCCCCCATCCTGGAGGACCAGGGTGCAAGTTTCGTCCGACCCCTACCCGCGCACACCTTCCCAGCTTGATGATATCGACCTAGTGGGGAAACTATGCAAGAAGTCATCAATACCCGCATACAACTGAGAGATGTGGCACCAAAAGTGAGCTTGGCTATTTACCAAGATAAGACGGACGATATGAAGATATCAAGAGACCAGAGGCAGAATGGCCCAGATATTATAAATGTTGGAGATATGATCATTAAGAAAGTAGAAACATATAAATATCTAGACACAAACTTCAACGGAAGCACCATAGTAAACGAGGAAATTAAAAGTAGAGTACAGATATGGAATAAAATATACTTCACTTTGCAACACCTGTTAAAATCCTAAATCCTGTCCCAAGACACCAAAATAACAATCTACAAAACTATAATAAGACCAGCCGTCATGTATGGATCCGAAATATGGAGTACGACGAAGAAAGATGAACAACAAATACAGATCTTTGAAAACAAGATCCTAAGAAGAATCTTTGGGCCGATAAAAGATACCAACAGTGGAGAATGGAGAGCTAGAAAGAACACTGAACTGAACAGCTTATTTAAATCCCAACGAATTATAAAAGTCTTGAAAGTGAGCAAACTACGCTGGCTGGCCATGTAGAAAGAATGGAAGAGAACAAATAAATGAAAATCATGTATGCACAAGAGATGAGGGAAACAAGATCAAAGGGTAGACCAAGACAGAGATGGAAAGACAACATAAAAGAGGATATAAAAGAAATTGGTGTCACCAACTGGAGAGAGAAGATTAAGAATAGAGAGGAATGGAGGTGAAATTGATCTGCAGCAGTGACCCTTAATGACTCGGAAAGCTGAAAAAAGAATATAAAAACACAATTCCCTAATGTATTTAAAGTATTTTTAATGGCATTAATAAAGTATTCTAAATAAGGAAAGAAAGAAAATAAATTCTTTGGAAAATAAAGAAGGTCAAAGTCTGAGGTTTCATCATTGATCTTAACTAATTTTTTTTTTTTTTTTTTGTTTTTGCTTTTTTGTCGTAGACATTAAAGTTCTGAAATTAGCTTTGGAAGGCAGAAAAGAAAGTTCCATAGTCAAAATACAAGGGAAGATCAAATACTGAAATATATATAAGTGCACAAATTGTATATAAATTTTTATTACACTTCACACAACACACAAATAGTATGTTCTTATTGCGACATTTAAAACAAGTTACAGTCAATTTTATATGAATTTTTTTATTAAATATGTTCTGTAATATCGATGACATGTGGGAGAATATAGCAAATAAGAACAAAGAATATCAAAAAGGAGAAACAGAACAAAAAATAGTAGGAGCTCAAGTTCGCCTCCATTCCTCTCTATTCCTAATTTTCTCTCTCCGGTTGTCTCTTCGTCCCTGTCTTGGTCTAGCTCTTGGTCTTGTTTCCCTCATCTCTTGTACATACATGATTTTCATTTATTTGTTCTTCCGTTCTTTCCACATGGCACAGCCAGTGCAGTCTGGTCAGTTTTAAGACGTTTATAATCCGCTGTAATTTAAGTAAGCTGTTCAGTTCAGTGTTCTTTCTATCTCTCCATTCCCTACTGTTGGTATCCTTTATGGGCCCAAAGATTCTTCCTAAGGTTCTGTTCACGAAGACCTGCAACTGTTGTTCGTCTTTCTTTATTGTACTCAACGTCTCTGATCTATACATGACGGCTAATTTTATTATAGTTGTGTAGATTGTTATCTTGGCATTTTTGGACCGGAGGTGTTGCAAGGAAAATATATTTGCAACACCTGTTAAAATCCAAAATCCTGTCCAAAAACACCAACAATCTGCAACAACTTTCGTTACAAAGAATGAATTCCCAACCAAAATCATTTTTACATATTGCTTTATCTCTCATAGAACAGAAGTTGTTATTTCACATGTGTGATGAAAGTTATCATTTCATAAAATGAGTTTCTTTCTGTCTCATACTGTTTTTAATGTAACATTTAATATTGTTCAGTTTTATTCTTTTTGTGAGACGTGGAGAGTTGGAAATGTGCACACACACACAAAAACTAGTTCCAAAAATTTACCGAAGGGTTCAAATGAAAAATCTTTTCGATGTATTAGCATTAAGGCACTATACAGAATAGAAGAAAACGCTGCTTTATTACTGTTATTTTGAATGGTAGATTTGTTTTCACTCAGTTCATAGTTTATTCGGACAAGTAAAACGCTTTCACAGTCGTAATTATTTTCTGCATCGTTTAAGTCGACGCGAGGTGCCAAATTAGTTTTACACTCCATTTTGGATTAGCGAACGAACAAATGAAGGAACTTTATTTTTTCAGAGAGTAAAGAAATGAACACTCTGGCCTGATACTCTATCATTTGTCCTTCAGTTTTCACATTGCCAAAATCATTTATCATCAGTTTAACCGGTGATCGCGTCAACAGGCAATTACCGATAAATTCATTCATTCATTTGTATGTCCCTGTAGGCCTCTCGGTTGTGAGCAAGAATATTTAAGTTTTCTCACTTTAATCCTCTTTACTAGCCAGTTTTCTTCAATATTAAATTCTTGTAGTATCGATAATTTTTTTCTGTCTGTGCAATGATATTTGAAGAACTCTTCTGTAGCATTTACATTCAAAGGCATTTATGTGTTTCTCACCTGTTTTGTTAAGTGTCCAGGTCTCACAGACATATGTTGCGATGGGAAAGATATATGCCCTTAAAAATCTTATTTTTGTGGTTCTGTCTGCTCCTCTCCACAGATTCTTTAATTGTTTTACTTTCTGAAGAGCGATAGATGTCCTCCTTTTAATTTCCCTCATTGTATCTCCATTATTAGTTAGTAGTGATCCAAGATATTCAAAATTCTCCACTTCTTCCAATTTTTCCTCACTGATACATATTTCAGCTGCCTTGTTTGTTTTGTCAGTTGTCATCAATTTAGTTTTCTTCGCATTAAGATAGAGGTTTTGCTCTTCGCTGTTCTTACGGACTGACATAATTAGTTTTTCCATTCCTTTTTTGTGTTGTGGACAGTAATACTGTGTCATCAGCATGTCTAACCTGTGGTATTTCATAACCTCCAATTGTTATGGCATCGTAATATTCTTTGTCTACATCTTCTCTAACATTCTTCATTATATTTTCAGTATACAAGTTAAATAAGTAGGGCGACAATATGCAACTGTGACGGACCCCTTGTTTTATGTCACACCAAGTTGTTGTTTCACAAGTTGTTCTTATTGCTTCCTGATGGTCTAGATGCAACAATGACGTTAATTGTATCAAATGTTTTGGAAATCCCATTTTTCCCAAACTTTCTGGTGCTGTACTCAATCAAATGCCTTTGAGTAGTCTATAAAAGATAAATATAGATTCACATTAAATTCTCTGCATTTCTCTATTATTAATCTTAGATTGAATATATGATCTCTTGATCCTCTTCTTGCCTGAAACCAGCTTGGACCATATTGACTTCTTCTTCTATTTTCTTACGAAGTCTACCCATTATGATTTTTAACAGAATTTTACTGGCATGACTAATCAGGGCAACAGTTCTGTAGTTTGTGCATAATTTCAGGTTACCCTTTTTTGGCAGTGGTATGCATATAGTTCTTTTCCATTCTTTTGGCCAAATACCTGAATGCCATATCTTTTTACACAGTGCATGATAGATTGTTGCACATTCCTTTCCTCTTGCTTTAATAAGTTCAGCTGTTATCTCATCACATCCTGGTGATTTACCATTTCTCAGACTTTTTATTGCCCATAAAACTTCTTACCGATAAATTACCGATTAAAAAAACGAAATAGAGAAAACCCGAAGTTTTGGAGGTCGCTGGTTATCGTAACCGGTTTATATTATCAAAGCCTAGTAAAAAGCTGCCAGCGAAATCCGTTGGAGGATAACCGGACCATTAGGGTGATGATACCCAGTTTGCGTGGAGGAGAATCAGCTAATTTTGACTTTGGTACATCATGTGAGCATTTTGTAAATAGTAAGTCTCGCAGCAGATGGGGTAAGAATATTTTCACGCGAACATTTAATTCCATTTGATGTTTGTAAAGTGTGATTAATTTTCCATTTAAAAACATTGTAATGGACAAGTATAACAGAATGTTGTGTTGAGAAAACCGCTTTTTCAGAAAGTACTTCATGCAAACTGAAAGATAGACACAGCTGTACCGGGTTCAATAATCCCTAGCGCCATCACTGAGTTTTAGCATGTGTTCACTGTGAACATTTGTGTACATTAAAATGACAGCATTTTCTGAGGTGCTGGGAATGGTGGAGTATGACGATTTGGATTTTCTTTGAAACATGATTCGGTTATCGGCCTTGAGTTTCACTTGATGTTGTGGCCTATAGGAAGAAAGTAACTGATTTTAAATATCACTTGAACATTATTATCAATATTCAGATTATCTGATACCAGTACTTTTGTTTTCTTTCTGTTGGCTTGCGCTTTAGTTACTGGACTTGTTACATTTATTGTTTGATGAAATATTTTGGACATATTAAACGAATTTAGAGAAGACAGTCTCGGAAGGTTACATAATGGGGAAAAAAGAAAGAGAGGAAGACCAAGGCGAAGATGGCTCCAAGACATCCTTGGTGATCTGCGAATGGATGCATCAGCAGCAGGGCATCTTGCTTACAACCGAGAAGCATACAGCAGAGCTGTTAAGAAGGCAAAGTTCCGCAAGTGATATGCAAATGATTGAGTGACTGATGATAGCCTTTGGATTTGGCGGTTTATATATATATATATACACGAGTATATTCACTAGTTCTGCTGAAATTTTTGCTAGCACTTCATGTTGTCAACATCTGTGATACACAACAATGTCGGCAATCTTGACATTAATAGCACAGGAAACATCGACATTATGAAATACCTGAAATATGTACAGCATGTGGCTTTGAAAGAGCATTCAAAAACTGACAGTTACATAAGGCAGAAGTTAGACAAGGCTTGAAAATAGGAACAAAAACTGGCTTTAAACCCAGAAACATAAAATTATCAGGTAAAATGCGAAACATTTCCCAAGCTCTGTAGTTTATTGCATTCTCGAACCTGAGGGCTGCCTTTTTTTTTTTTTTTTGCAGCGGCAGCAGTGAGTGATACATGTCTGATAGCTTGACTGGAGTGTTAAACAGCGTTCTGTCCATTGTTGAGGCATCTGGTAAATACTAAAAATGAGCACCTGTTTTTTTTTTTCAGGACAGTCAAATACCGAACATCTTTAATGTTGTATATATTGTTCCGACCGAACAATACATGTATTGAGAAGATAAAAATGTGGTATAAGTTTGAATCCCGCGCTGCGGAACTTTGTCAAAGAAGGGCGGAGGAAAACCAGAAAGCTTGGAAGAGGAAAGGGAAGATTAATCAAAATTGTGTGGAAGAAATGGCAGTAAGGAGGTCAAAAGACCATCAGAACAACTTTTACTGAAAGCTTGCGCCCCACGGCAAAGAAGCTTGACATTGATGAAGATGGAAGCTTCAGCAGCCATGTGGTAACACTGATGCAAACACTGTTTTTGTAAGTTACAATTTATATGTTGCATGTAAACTGATTAGGACTGATCTATACGCTCGTTTCATATTATTTAGAATGAGACTGCAACGTAGATCCTGTACAGTAATATAAATTGTTCGAATAAGATTTTCCCGCTAACTAGAAAGCTCATGTTTTTGCACCGACAAGTATGAGAAGACATTGTATTTTTAAAAAATAAATAATCAACGTAACCATTATGGTCTTTTGTTCGAAAGCCATCAAGATAATCCAAATAAACTCCGCTTCTTCTTCTATTTCTTCGTCAGTCTTCTTGGAACTGCCAGCTGGTGTTCTTGTCAGCCGATGCAGTGAAGATGTTGAGACACAACACTGTGTTAGCTTGGGACTAGGTCATAGCTGCTAAATTTTCAGTCCCAGAGTGCAGCTAAAAAAGGTAGGAGGTGTGCAATAATTCTTTAGCAGACTCCATCGGCATGGGGACTATGGCTATAGGTATCTGCTAGACTAGTTACTGGGGCTACCAAGGGAGATATGGAACAGGGTCTTGGACAGCTAAGGTGCGCCAACCATGACGCCAGCATGTCAGCTATGGTTCAATGATTGCGAAAGTCGGCAGTTTCTGGACAAGTGAAGAGTTTGGCTCATGCAAATAAAAGTATTTATTTGATCCGAAAATCTTACAGATATATATACCAGACTTTTCGCCACAAGTGTAAGTTTTTATTTAAATCAATTTTATACTGACAAGCACTAAAGACTGTCTTAAAGGTAAATGTATCGTATATTCATGGCATTTATGGCCCTAATGAAACAATGAATTCTGTCAATGTCACATCCAGATGTTGTTCAGATGTGACCTACATTATGAAATATTACGACGCATGTCCAGAGAGATTCTGTAAACAGTAACGAAGACATGAGTATAAAAGATCAAGATTCTTCTATTTTGCACTGCTGCAAGCCATGTCTACGAAAGCTGGTCATAAGTATGTATAAGGTCTTGCTTTTATTCTATTTGTGAAGACTTAACTTAGCACTCTTAGTCGAGTAGAATCTACCAAGATTCCGGAGTAATCAGGGTTTGAGTCTCCACTGGCTTCACTTCAGAGCTGTGAAAAGATTGAAGAAGACACTAAAAGATGTGTATAGAGAACTATGTCAGTTCCTGTTTAAAACTAACTGGTACTGATTTTAACTGATCAGCTGCCTTAAACACTTTACGTAAGGTTTGTACATCTATATGTAAAATGTATACATTTATATGTAAGGTTTATACATGTATATGTAAGTTTTATACATGTATATGTAAGTTTTATACATTTATATGTAAGTATGTAAGATGCATGCGTTCGTAAAAATAGAGGGTAGAAAGTAAGTGACTATAGTTGTGAATGACTGATTTCGGAAAACAAAAACCATTGGATACCGGTTTAAATTTTCGACCTCGGATTTTAAAAATTAGTTAGGTCCGTTAACTTTTCATCACATCAGATTCTTTCATCGTTACTTCAGAAATAACGATATTTGAAAGGGTGAAATTCATACTTTTAATTGGAAATATTTAAGTTACGTGATCACTTTTTTACCTTCCTGGTAAGTAGTTGATACGAGGATAGAAGCAATAGGTAAGAGATCTAGCAGTGGACGCTCTACCTCTGGTAGAATTTTAATATGATAACTTCCTTTATGGTCATTATTCTTCAGAGAAAAGTAAGTTACTTGTTCGAAAACTTGCGTTATTTCATTATTTAATTGAGTTACTTGTTCGAAGACTTATGTAATTTTATGGCATGCGCAACAGATTGAGTTTATATTTATATGTATCGTCTACATCTGCTGCTGCTAGAGATAATTTTGAAGTGAGTTGGTCTCTGGTGTCCATATTACTTAGAATTAAACATTCGTGACCTCTTCGGACAATTAAATGTCTAATGATTCATTCAAACTGTGCGATAGAGATACAGGCGACTATAATTTCAGTTAAGAAGATATGTCTTTTTACAACAGACTGGCTCCTGCATAATCTGCTGTTACAACAGACTAGTTCTTCCATGATTTATAACAGTGGTTCTTAACCTGGCGTTCAAGGACCAGTAAATAGACTGCACTCGATTTATTGTTTTATTTTATTTTATTTTTAATGAGTGGTCCACGGAAGCGGGGTCCACGATTAAAAAATTAGATTAATAGTTCATGATCATGAACATATTGTTAATGATAATGTATTTATAACAATACACTAGTAACAACTAACCAATTATCTCAGTTTTGCTGAAGAAAAAAAAAGCCCAATTACAGAATCATCATGTTCCAGTTACAAAAATCGCAGCAATATGAAAAGAAGGGAAATATGTACGTGAAAACATTTGCTGTCACATAGGTGCATGCGCTTGTGTATTCTAGTGAAGAAAAACAATTTGGTATAGGTACCTTCAACCTACTCACCCATTTTCAACGGGAAGGCGAAAGATAGTGACAACGTAACCTAAGGTTTAATTGTTCTTAAGTTCAGATTCATATTATTCACAAATATCGTCACTTCGTGTGAATTATTTACCCTTATTTCTTCCCAGAAAATATTCCTAGCTATCGACATTTTCCAATATTTTCAGAATGTTGATGTGTTTAAAATTACCTTCAAGTTACTATTTAAAATTACCTTCAAGTTACTAATAGCCAGGATTGTGCTAGCACTTTCAGAGTAAACCTGAATTTCTGTACTTTCTTTACACAAATATTTGAAGCGTTCATCAATTAATATGACATTTTTGAGGGACAAAAATTTATGTTGACATTATAAGTTTTTTTCGTAGCCTGCTTGGGCGATATCAATGAACATATGTAAGAAAAATGTTCAACCATTCATTCATTTTTTGTGTACCTTTATCAGTCAATTAAACAGAACGCACGTTTTGTTCTACAGTTGAATTGTAGTCAAACGCTTACCTGGCAAATTAGAGCCAACTTCTTTCCCGCGCTAAGGCTCAAAACTCAGTTTTCGTCACTTCTGCTGATGTTGAATATTTAAGAATAGCCGTCTGTTTTTAATATATGTCGTTGAAACATCTTTTAGTGATATTCAAGACCACATTTCTGGGCGAACAACTATTGGCAATTGGTTTGCATTTGTTTTAAAATCCTACATTGTTTTTTTTCAGTTTTAGTTTTTAGTTGGCTTGTTCACGCTTATTGTCGCTACCGTCTTGAGTCCATCAGAATTTCACTTTTGTTCCATCATTTCTAACAAATTGTTTTGATTAAATTAATTTCATCGGGGTTAAATAATGTGATATAATAACTGAGCGGAATTATATTATATTACATTACATTACATTATATTAGTGGAAAATACTCAAAAAATGAATAATTGTAACACCATCTGCCAAAGCGAGTACACAAACACTCGAAGCAGCCCAACATGAAAAAAAAAAAATTGGTGTGTAATTCACTCTATAATAATCGTAATGAAATCTGTGATATTTGCAACCCGTTTGAGGTGTAAAGTGTAAGTGCCTTCACATTTCTAGGCCACTGCAGGATGTGAGGTAGGGCTGCCAGCAACTGTCCTCGCTGCCTTGTTTACCTAGGGAAACTGCAGGTACACTTTTGTTGAGGCTGGGTTTCCCGCGAAGCCGGTTGGTCAGGGAAAAAAAAAATTCAACCCCGGAGCGAAATCGAAAGAGGGACTTTTCATCAGCAGGCAAGTGCACTAACCACTACACCACTGGGGTACCAGTCGTTATGATCAGTATTATATACTCTTCTTAAACAAACAAAAAGACGAAAGAAACGCAACAAATACGATGTTTCGATTTAAGCTGAAGTTTGCAGATCAGACAAGGGCAAATTGCCTGAAACGTTCACTTGGACATCAACTTTTTATGCTTATCTGAATTGTACTCAGCAGATGATTCATGAGCACAGAAAAGCGACACTAGTCAGAACAGCATTTTTGACAATAACTCAGGACAGTTCACGAGAATCCCGTGAAACTTACTGAACACAAAACTCACTGACCATGTTGTTGAATGCCTATAAAAGATTGACGCTCCTCGAATCAATTATTTGAAAATTCATTGCGCAATTATGGCTCATCACACTACAGAACAATGACTCATCATCATTGGACGTTTACATACTGGACAGTCACGAAGTGTAATGGTCAGACAATTTAATGTGGTTAGAAGCACCATTAGTTGCCTTTTGTGGCGATTTCAAGAAACTGGCTCAGTTGCAGACAGGCTGCGCAGTGGAAGATTCATAGTCACAACTCCTGCTGAAGACTGCTTCATACGGCAGCGGCATCTCAGGAACTGATTTGCATCTGCATCCTCAACAGTCCAGTTGATGACAGCAGCTCGTCGAATTTCAGATCAAATGGTCAGGAACCGGCTGCACAACACTGGTCTTTAGGCTTGAAGACCCTACAGAGGTCCTGTTCTTACGGACCTGCATCGCCAGAACCGACTGCAGTGGGCGAACTAGCATCATCAATGGACCGTTCCGAATGATTGGAGAAGGATTTGGTTTAGTGATGAATCATTCTTTCAGCTCCAGCGAAACGATAGACGGAGAAGAGTTTACGGTAGAGTCCATGAGCGCTTCGCCCAGGACTGTGGATGAGGGGACGATTAGCTTCATGGGAAGAAGTGACCTGGTGCAAATTGAAGGATGCCTGAATGCCAAATGATACGTCGCTGAAATTCTTCGTCCTTCCGCTTCTGGCTGCACCAGGGTCGATTTTTCAGCAGTATAACGCTCAACCTCATGTAGCACAATTCACCACCCAGTTCCTTGCTGACAACAATGTCCAGACCATTCCGTGGCCATCCATGTCATCAGACATGAACCCAGTAGAACACTTATGGAATGAACTCTCAGTAGACAAGGCCTCCAGCAAGACATGGCGCCAACCAATCTCCGACAGTTGTCTCTTGCACTGCGGGAAGAGTGGTCAGTCATCCCACAACAACAGATCCAACAGCTAATCGGATCCATGTCGAAGAGAGATCGTTCTCTGATACAGGTCAGAGGAGGCCATGCACCTTACTGAAAAGGAGGCCTCAATCGCAAAGAATAAAAGTCCAAACCAAATTTAATGAGTATCATTTCATTGTTAAAGTCTTAAAGTTTTTTCCATACCAAGATTGAAACATTAATTCCATAAAATAAAATTTTGATTCAAGTTTGAAATTTGGTGTCCATTATGACTACAGTAGTGGTTCATTTCTCTTTCTTTTTTTTTTCTTAAATTTTTATTAGGACCTGCAGTCAGGATATAGTGTACATCATGACTGTACTAAGAATGGGCCTTTAACTAGAACCAGTAATTTTTAACTGGAACCTAAATTGTACTCACATAATAAGTGAAAAATGGAACTTTTATAAATGCAGATGAACACAACAGTGACACATATCAGAGTAACTAGTTGACAGTGCAGGTGTAGTATCTGTCTATTTTTAGTAAAAAACTGAATTCACAGACAAAACTGAAATGATATAGCGGGATATTTTTCAGAATTTATATTACTAAATAATGAATTTTGCTGTACTGTAATCATACTTATTGTATTGGTACATGAAAAAAGGGTTAATTTGAGGAAAATTTAAGATGAGCATGACTTTTTAGCATTCAGACTGCTTTAATGCTTTAAATAAAATGTAATCAGAAGTATTTTTCTTTCCTTCATTTTGCATTTTACAACAGATTTTCACATTGTCACAAAAAACCTAAATCGGAATTTTTAATACAAGGGGAAAATTCTACTTTTACTGCAGTTACGAGTTACAAATTTTAAAGCATTTTCTTTTTTTCTAAAGCCCTGAAAGAACTCACATGAACAGTTTTAAGAGCGTGTGTAAATTCAGACTTAGTTTTGATCTTCTCAAACTGCTATTATTGTAAATTTGTTGCTAATAATGTACATAGCGCAGTTTAGATATAGACATGTTTACTGTGTTTCTGTACCCTTCAGTGTAGGCGCCTCGTGACTGAAGCAAAACCTACAAGACGGTCAACAACCACCAGTTCATCGGCAAACTCTACAGCGGACAAGTGAACGGAAGAATGGCCTCACTGCCGTCCAACGACAAGACTCAGCCAGCAACAACTCCTGATGGTGCCGAGGACATGAAGCTTCTACCTGTGAAGGACAATAAAAATGAAGTGGAGCAGGCTGATGAAAATCACGTGGTCCTGGAGATGGTTACAGAAAGAGCAAGACCTTTGATATATAAAATTTCAGAAATTCCCCCGTTTTCGCTTCTCCTGTTATTCGCCATGCAGGTAAGCTTCTCAACAGGATTTAGAATATATGAAAGCTTTTTATCCGTGACATTCTTTGTGAATATTATGATATGACTGTGAAAAAAAAAACACTCTTGTG
This sequence comes from Achatina immaculata, assembly GCA_009760885.1. Classification (NCBI taxonomy): domain Eukaryota; kingdom Metazoa; phylum Mollusca; class Gastropoda; order Stylommatophora; family Achatinidae; genus Lissachatina; species Lissachatina immaculata. The sequence goes on along the minus strand of CM019691.1, from coordinate 19,835,871 downwards.
TCAGGGTGCAAATCCATAGAATGAATCATACCCAAAACAAGTTACAGAAAATGCAGAAACTTTACTGTCTGATATTTCATTTTCTCATGAGATCACAACTATTTCATTCCTTTTAAGAAAATATGAATCATCTACCCATTTTGACTCAACTTTGTATAGAACCATTATCTAAAGTAGTGGTTCTTAAGGATACCACGCACAGTCAGAAAGACAAATGAAGAAGTATTGCAGCCAGCAAAGGACTATCTCAAACTAGTGATTTACATAAGGAAAAAAGGGCACTCAAAGTGAAGGTCTCGAAAAATTTGATAATGACTGAAAAGATAAATGGCAAACGGCAAAGAGGGCGGATACAACAGAAATACCTGGATGGTCTGGCTGCATGGTTCGGCAGGAAAAAAGCAGTCGACGTGATTCGAGACACGATCTAGCGAGACTGAGAGATGACCGCCTACGCCTATTGGTATGGCACTATCAGATTTGGTCTGATCTTGTATAGACATATGCAGTATCCGACATTCAATCTTTCTTAGAGATAGTCAGAAGTGTATCTAATCCACTAATATAAATTTTAATCACACATATCTAGCTATTTTTTAAAAATAAATTTTATGTTTATTGATTGTTAGTATACTCACGGAAAAAAGTAAGTGTGCAGTGGTGTCAAGCGCACCAATTACGTTGTCATGAGTGAAATGAAACCAAATTTGGCACAAAGTTTTGTCTGAGTGTTGTCTACTTCCCCGTGCTGCACGAAGTTGATCGCACTATTCATGGGGAGATAACCACAGCTCCAGTGAAATCATGTACATGATCCATGATTGGTTACTGACCACGGATAAAATGAGAGTAAGTGTGTAATTCTGTTCTCAGAGTTCTCTTCACGTAATCGTTGAAGAAAGAAGTAGTGGAATTCCAACATAAACGTTTTTTTTCATCATGCCAAGATTGAATGAACATCAGCGAGAAACAGCTGTTGGGATGTTAATTGCTGGATCAACAGTAGCAGCAGTATCTCAACATTTTAATGTTTACAGAAACACAATATCACGCCTTCAAAGTCGTTTTAACCAAAATGGTTCCGTTGCTGACCGCCATAGAAGCGGCAGACCACGAGTTACCATCCTTGCACAAGACCGCTACATCCACCTCATGCACCTTCGTAACAGGTTTCTCCAGGCAACATGGACTGCCTGCAACATTCCAGGTGTAAGACGTGTGTCAGGCAGGACAGTGAGGAACAGACTCAGAGAGGTAAATCTCTTACCTCATATGCCTGCAGTTAGACCAGTACTGACAGTTCGCCACAGACAAACCCACTTGAACTGGGCCAGGCACCATGTGGCATGGCCTTATCATCATTGGAGACGGATCCTATTCACTGATGAGTCCAGATTATGTCTGCAAGGCCATGATGGGCGTGTTTTAGTGTACAGGCGAAGAGGAGAACGCTTTGCGAGTAACTGTGTGCTAGAGGTGGATAGGAGAAGAGGAGGCAGTGTAATGGTTTGGGGAGGAATTTCCTATGCTGGCCGAACAAACCTAGTCTTCCTCAGTGGCAACCTTACAGGTTTACGACATAGGGACGAAATTATTACACACCACGTAATGCTTTTTCTGAATGCTAATGGACAAGGCATGATACTGCAGCAGGTTAACGCTCGTCCACATGTCGCACGTGTGGTCAGGGACCACTTTCAACAGCACCAGATTACTGTCTTGCCACGGCCAGCAGTTTCACCGGACCTATCACCTATCGAGCACATTTGGGATGAACTGGACCGCAGGTTGAGAAGACGTCCTGGAAACCGCCAAGAATTAGCCCAAGCGTTGCAAGAAGAATGGAATAACATCCCTCAACAATTGATACAACTTGTCATTGGTTCGAAGAGAAGGCGGTGTCAAGCAGTCATAACTGCCAGAGGAGGACACACACGATATTGAAACCCTGATTTTCTTTTCTTGGGGTGGTGAGCCACATTAGGTGAGTTTTTTTTCACTTTTTTGTGACATGTGACTGGCCTGAAAGTTATCATTTTATCTGTTATTGGATAATCAAACATAATTTGTGCCAAATTTTATTTCAGTCATCACCTGAGCACGTTCATTGTGCTTTTTAAAGCATTGCACACTTACTTTTTTTCCGTGAGTATATATAGCAGAAAAAAAACATTCAGAAAATGTCTTGCTAACAAATTAAAATCATGAACTAGTGTGTTGACAGGTCAAGGAAAATGCAGGCACTATCACCATATCCCTATGTGCCTCGAAGGCATGACAGAATTACCTTTAGCTTTTAGTAATAGTAGTAGTAGTAATTGTTGTTGTAGTAGTTACAGTAGTAGTTGTAGTAGCATTCAACTTAAAAACAAATACTGAAGTATAATTACTAGAGGAATCTGCTTAGACAGTATTCTCACAAAATGATGTGACAATATTTTCCCAGAATACTTTGACAATATTCTCCCAGAATACTTTGACAATATTCTCCCAAAATGCTTTCAGAATATTTTTCCAGAAAACAAGAGCCATGATACTATATTTGCATGCAGTTAAAAAAACTAGTCAGACACACACACACACACACATCTCTTCCTCTTTCTTTCTCTCTCTCTCATTTCTGTTTTCAGTTCACACATTGCGAATATCGTCATAGTAACACGTCAGACAGCCACGGACTTTTAGGGATATCATCTGTTCATAATTTAATGCACTGACAGCTGTGTTTTGTATATTCTTGGATGACTTGATCATGTAGGCAAAAATTAACTAGTTCCAAAAGCAGTTTCCCTAACAGAAATCTGCCAGGCACACATTTTAAAGCCAGTGTCTCAAATCCATTGCTTTGGCACGAGAATCTGCATAATGTACTGCCCCAGAGTTTTTACATGTTGCAGATAGAGAGCGAAACTTGTTTAAGACGGGTATATTTTTAAACATGTAATATCTATGCTCATTGGTCAGTCATCACCATGAATAATAAAATAATTATGTCTGATATTACAGACTGCCGATCTTTCAAGGACCAGCCGCTAGCTACATGGTGCCCTTAGTGAGCCTGATGACACTCGCAGAGTGGAAATGTCCAAAGACATTTGAAGGTGTGATTCTTTCTATCTATCTATCTGTATACTATCTGTCTGTTATCCATGCATGCATCCATCCATCCTAGTTTTGTTTGTTTCAGCTGCTTAACTCTGCAAATTATTCCAAACCATTTAATCTACATCTGTGCTGAGTTTGTCTGAAAAATATATAAAAGACGTTTCTCTCAGTATATGATCGCTGATTGGTTCTGCTTGTAAGAATATGTCAGAGTATAGAAGTGAATACTGTACATGTATGCGAGTTATACATGTTTATTATCTTCGTAGATGTAGATCCAGAAACGAATGCCACGATCGTGGTGGCGAGGGTTGGAAATGGGACGATAGTTCCAATGAGAGACATCATCTTGGATAAAATTAGTCAGGTAAGGATGTGTCGATGACTTCTTGGTTTAGCTCACTTACAAGTGTGTTGTTTTTTTTTAGCTCGCTTACCTAGAGCAGTCTCTCAAGTAAGAATTCCATGGGAACATTTTCGGCTGTACCGTAAAACAGTAGAACAACGAGGCACACTGTACAGACAAGCTGCAATAGCGGCGAGTGGGTCAATGAAATATCGACAAAAAAATAACAGGGGAAATTTTGTCTCCCAGTAGACAGTTACAAAGCTGAAAAACCTGTTTTAATTTATTATGCTCACTTTTTTGTTCTTATAAGTCCAGGCATGATACTGATCACATCACACTTTCATATGCCGAAGGTCTCGGAAATACGGGCCTAAAACCGCGGGATTGCCAATGTAGATATTTTATATCTAGAACTAAGTAGTTTTGATCCAATTTAGATAAAGAAAATAGTCATCTAGACGTGAACTATAAATCTAAATAAGTTTAAATTGAATGTAGATAATTCTGGATAATTTTATTACTGTCCGCTCCTCCCAATTCCCCCCCCCCCCAACTAAAAAAAAACTGAACTTTGATTACAGTAAATCTTTTATCCTCTGTTGGAGCACGTGTTTGTACAATGTTTACATTTGTATGTCTTCCTTTCAGTTGAACTAACAGCAGTCGATCTGAAATAATCCAAAATCCTTTCATTGTTTTTGCCGCTTCTTCATCATCATCATCACCATCACCTATTCCTCTTTCGTGTTTATACTATTGTGAACTGCCTGTGGAAGCCCAGAATAGTGTATGGATTTTGGACCGAGAGATCCAGTTCACGTGATGCGGCGGGTGGAATACCTATATAAAGGAAAAAAAGTGTGCAGGAAATGACACGCTGAGCATAGGCAGCGAGCAAGTGGCGGGGCAAATTCGATCTCGTCTGAGTTGTGTTTGATACGGAAATACTTAGCCCCAGCCGCCCTGAATATTGTGTTATATATATATATATATATATATATTGTGTAAAGTGCAGAATAAGCATGTGTACTGCATGATCATTGTGGAAAAGTATCTTGGTGATTGATTCTAATATTGTTCTCTTGAAGGGCACGAGTGATGCCCCATATGCTGTTATATTTATGTGGATCTATTGTAAGTGATTCAAGATGTATGTTGGGATGAGGATCCTGACAACAACAGCTACATCAAGGAGGTGGTGGCAATGGAGCTGATGAAGTGAGGTTGAGCATTAGTTTGCTTTCACATGTGAACTTCATGAAGCTGTGGAAGAGTATTAGTGTGTTAGCACATGTGAACTTCATGAAACCGTGGAGGAGTATTAGTGCATGGGCACAAAAAAGTGAAATATGTTATTCGGTGCGTTGGCACAAAGTGGAATTACGTATTCAGTGCATTTCGCACAAGTAGACATATGTTATTCAGTGCATTGGCACAGGGAAGTTTTATGTGAGATAGGGGGAATGGGGATTTCATGGCAGCAACAGCTGAAATGTGTTACCGGTGCATCAGCACAATATTGAGATATATGTATAATTGCTTATTAGGGCCAGAGGAACCCAGGCCAATCTAGTCCACTGAATTAGTTGATACTTAGAGATAATACATTGTAATTATGTCATGCCTTGTTATTATCATGATGATACATGTTGATGTTCTGTGTATGTAATGTCTTTGGTGGCGTCATTATGATATATGTAGAGATAAATTGATTTGCTGACTTGGTAATGTGTATTTCATGTTGATGTGATGTATGAATGTGTATAAAATGCTGAATTAAACTGGCATGTAGTATCATTGGAGGAGAGAATCTGGGTTGGCAGTCATGAGGGTCGCGAGATCTTCGCCACGCAGTACGATAGTACATGCCACGGGAATGCCTGAAACGGCTGGGTTGATCTATTTCTTCCCAAATTTATCCATAAAATGTAGATTTAGCACCAGCAAAGTTCACATATGGTGCCGTGATGGTTATTATGGCAGGCTAAGTTTACACTATCCTGAGATGTGTGATAATATGCTGTCCTGACTCAGTTTTGCCTGCACCCGTCCATCTCATTTCACTCATTCCTAGGATGTTAATTTCAGTTCTTTCTGTTTCTTCTGTTCTATTTTCCTAACTCACAATGTTCTCACATTCCATGTTGGAAGTTTGAATTTGTTTGGGCAGCAGTAGCTTGATATGACAGTCTGGCATCACCTGTGGCTTATGAAGTGCCCTGCTGGACGAGGTTGCCCTGTTGGAGCACCCTTTAATGTCCTTCATCTCTGTTTTATTTCTGTACGATCCAGAAACTATTCTATGCAGTTCATCCTTTCTAATAAATACTAGGAAAAGAGTCTTGAATTTCTGTGCCGAGCCAGTATTACTACATGGGAGCGAATCATGGTCACTAGCAAAAACAGCAACGAGAGCGTTACAGACAAACAAAGAAAGTTAAAAATACCATGAACAGCTAAAATAACAAATGAAGAATGCCTAAGATAAGCCAATGAGAAGCGAACCTTAAAAAACACACTATGAGGGGAGACAGTCTAGGTTCATTGGCCATATAACTAGAAGAAGAAGAGGAATCGAAAATATGATAGCAACAGGAATATTGGAGGCAAAAAAGGAGGAGACAGACCAAGAGAGAAAATCTTAGATGGCTTGATAAAATGGCGTGGGGGGCGGGGGAGGACACAATAACATAAAAACATGAAATATTGGAAATTGTGGAGAGACTTGGTCCCCGTTGTCTCGGGGCATGTAACATGATGATGATATCTATGTAGCTAGTCTGGATAATTATGACTTCTGAAGGTTTGCGTACTTGTATCCACTAGCCCCTGACTTTGGTCTACCCACATGACAGCAAGAAGTCTTCTGTCCCTGACAGTCACTTCTCTGACCATCATCATCATTAGATGCCGTGCCTACTAGCGTTAGCTATCATGTTTCTCCTTAGTACCTGATCTTTCATATAGGCCATCTCGTTCATTTGGTGATCTCCTCTGACACCATCTCGTCAAACTAACAAGTATCATTTCTCTCGGTCTTCCTCTTCTTCCATCTGTTTTTCTATTACAATGTTTTCAGTGCTCCCACTTCTCATTGCATCTTCTAGGAAAGTATCTTGTCTCTCTGTCGTATCTTTGACAAGATTTGTCTTTGTCTCTCTCACTCTTCTCATACATTTTTCACTAGTATTTTTTTTATGCTGTCCAGGGAATTCCCAACGTTCTTTTGATAAACCAGATTTCTACTGCTTCCAATGATCTTTGTGCGGACCTGCCAGTTGTCCTTGATTCACTTCTATAAGAAAAGCTCAGTATAGCATTTTGGGCCATACTGTGCAAGTGAGATATTTTATAGTGATAGCGCTGGCATTCACTATTCCACTACGCTCTCCATGTTTGCGTCAGTCGGTACCCGCGCCTATTTATTTACAGGTATCCACACCTGGAGGATGGTCGCCATTCGCCACCAGTCGCCCGCCGTTGCTTTCAGTCAGTCATTTGCATGTCCCTTGTGGAACTCTGCCTCCCTAACAGCTCTGTTGTAGGCCTCTCAGTTGTAAGCAAGATGCCCTGTTGCTGATGCATCCATCTGCAGATAATCAATGATGTCTTGAGCTATCTTCGCCTTGGTCTTCCTGTTTCTTTTTCCCAGTATGTACCCTCCATGGCGGTCTTCTCTAAATTCTCATGACGTTTAACGTGTCCAAAATATTTAAGTTTTCTCTATTTAATCTTTTGATGAGCCATCTTTCTGCAGTATTAAGTTCTTGTAGTGTGGAGATATTTTTTTGTGTCCATGATATTTGAAGAATCCTTCTGTAGCATTTACATTCAAAGGCATTTTCGACTACTTTATTTTGTGTTATTAAGGACACCATAAGGATGTCCCACTACAGAAATTTTTTAAGACGAAAAAAAAACAACAGGTCATGACCCAGTGGTACTGCAAACCGGGTCCACCCATAACGAGATGTGGACCATACCCCGGCATTCAATGTGCAGGGCATCTCGTTTAGTTAAAAAATAGCAACGGTTTTGTTTAAACTAAAGGGCATGTTGATCAGGCTACTTGCCAAGAGGACACTTTGACTTCAGGCATCGAATGATAACCATCAAATAGATGAAAATTTTCCTCTCATTTCAACCTATCATATTTTGAATAAATCACATTTTTAAAAGTAAGAGTGTCATTTAGAGCGATTTAAAAAGAAAAGGAGTTTTATCTGAGAGACTTAAGTGAATAAATTTTCATCAAATTCCAACGTTCACAGTTTTTATTTTCAGAATAATTTCTGATACCTTCAAATACATTCATTCATCTGTTTCTGTTGGTAGAGGTTATCTTTTTTTTTCTTAAATTATCTCCCTTGAATCAATCAAAGTAAAACGTACACATTACTAAAGTATCATCTTTCTGTTAATTAGTTCAGGCACAAGGATGATGTGCCACTGAAACACGACTACTTCTCCTTCTGATTCTCCCTTCTTGTATGACAACATAAAATGTAGCATAGAAAAAAAAAATGTAAGATGAAGGTTAATTTAACTGCAAATAAAATTGTGCACAGCTGACGAAGAGAACTTTTTGATTCACAAAATTTAATCATTCTTATAGATTCAGCTTCAGTAAATTCAATTTCAGTGTAAGCTGCAATCATTTGTTTATATTGCAGAAGTTGAAGAAAATTGTAGGAAAATAGTTACCGTTCTTTCTGTTCAGCGCCACCACTTTACAAGAGTACACATGCTCAGAATCTCACAAGTGCTTTATACGCAAATTTTTTAGTGTGTAATTTAGATATGATATGCAGAGAGATCAGAATATTTCTTATGTATGATTCTCTTTTCCAGCTGTCTGGCAGCTTGATGGCCGCTGGTGTTCTACATTTTCTAATAGGTTTCACTGGATTTGTTGGCGTGATTATACGGTACAGTTGCCTTGTTTCATTTTTAATAATAACTGATTTTGTTGTTTTATTTTGTTTAATTTCTGTTGTAATAATAACTATGATTTTGCTGTTGTTTTATTTTGTTTAATTTCTTCTGTAATAATAACTTGGATTTTTTGTTGATTTATTTTGTTTCAATTCCTTTTTAATAATAACTGTGGTTTTTTTTCTTGTTTTATTTTGTTTCATTTCCTCTTAAATAATAACTGTAATGCATGTGTTTTTTTTTCTATTTCACTTTTAATTGTTGAAAATATTGTTCTGGCTGATTTGCGTAATCTCAGTGCTCTGTCAGGTCAGAGTTGTAAGGGACAGAAGAACATTGATGCACATTATTCTGTTTTCTACTCGCCACTTTCTAACCAGAGCCACCCACGTTGTTATGTTTTCCACCCACACTATTTCTGTTTTCTATCTGTTTGTTGTATAATGTAATTTTCTTCCATACTCAACTCATGATCGCATGTATGCAGTCTAAATTATTGAAACCAATGGTCAGTGTCATTTCTTTATTTTCTTTTGTCTTTCTCTGCTTGTTTTTTTTAAAGATATCCTTCATGAACAGGAAGGGCAAACCTAGCATATTCCAGGATAAAGCTGTATTATATTTGTGTGTGCATTCTTATCTTATATCCTTCCCGTGCCGTTAAACATCACATACGGCTGCAAGGTAGTTCGCCAATTTTTCCTGTTTTCGGCGAGCTTTTCAACCTCATCAAGGGATTTTATGCCCATTAATTTGGTCTCTCTTAACAATGTCCTCTTGAGAGTTTCACGTGGTGTGCCTCTTTTTCTTCGGCCTGTTGTGTTCCACTTGATAGCTTGTTTTGGGATTCTCTGATCGTTTCTTCTCATCACGTGACCAACATATATCTATCTCATTTTCCTGATCACCCGTGAGACTGGTTGTTGTTCAGTTATCTGTCTTATTTCTGCATTGTTCTTGAATTCGTTCCACTTGATGCCGAGTATTTTCCTTAGGCATTTGTTTTCAAAAGAGTCTAATTTCTTGTCTATTTCTTTAGTTGGTTTCCAGCTTTCGCATGCAAAAAATGGTTTTTGTGCTTATAACTTTTGAATGCCATATGTTCTCAAGATTCTTGAAGAACATTGCCGCCCCTTTATTCTGAAGAAGACCTTTGTTCACACATATGACTGCCCCCTTTTTTGTTTTGAAAAGAGTAGTCACTGTTAGCACTTCATTATTTAAACTAATAAAAACTGTTAGCTCTTCATTATTTAAACTAATAAAAACCATTAGCTCTTCATTATTTAAATTAATAAAAACTGTTAGCTCTTCATTATTTAAATTAATAAAAACTGTTAGCTCTTCATTATTAAACTAATAAAAACTATTAGCTCTTCATTATTCAAATTAATAAAGTCCCCTTTTAATCCTGTATTTAAATGGCAGAAGTCGTAGTTTTTACGAGTATCAGTCTCATCTTTGTTGTGGTGGGCTGATAGTTGGTGTCATTCCCAGGTACGTGGGACCAATAACTGTGGTGCCAACTGTTGTCCTAGTGGGGCTGCAGGTAAAAACAGTGGCAGTGAAGTTCTCAGAGACCAACTGGACAGTAGCAGTCATGTACGTAGATACTTTAGTATTCTCAGGTAAATAGATTATCTCTGCTCATCTCTCTCTCACTCTTTCTATGAGAGAACACACTCAGTCTGCTACCATTAAGTGCTCCAAAATAGATGTATTTATTCTCAGTGGTTGCCAGGTGTACGACATTGCCCCCACTGACCAGTGGGACGATCCAAGGCAGTTGTGAAAGGGGAACAAACAGACAGTGAAGCACCAAAACCAACTGCGTGAAATACTTTATTTTAGCCACCCTGTGCGCTAGGGGTGTTGGTCTAAAAGACAGGGGCAGCCAATCAGAAAAAAGTTTTGGAACTGTTGTTCTAAATTATATAGATCAGTATTTCCCAACCTAAAGCCGTTATCCAACGTAGGATCGCGGTGTGTATGCGGATGAATCGCAGAAAGATGTTGCGAAACAAGTAAAATAAGAAGAAAAAAGAGAAAAAAAAGCAAGATTTTAATGAAATCCTACTTTATGTTTCAGAGCCTAAATATTACAACAGCACCAGCTAACCTAGCTACTGTTCAATGGAATAATTTTTGTTCTGTTTCATTTTTCTATAAAAATATTTTACATGGGTCACGGGTCAGTTACCTTTGCTAGTTTCCCTTAGCAAGAAGAAGAAGAAAAAGCTGCCACAGATCCAAACCATCTATTCTGAACTTGGGGGTCTATTAAAAGTCTAAGATTTTAACATTATTTTTCTGGAAAAGAACTACGGATATCCTGAAGTTTTTAATCACACACCACACAGTGGAAGAGTGTAGGGGAACTCATTTTAAATATCATTGACTTGAGAGGTCTGCAGCCTTAAAAGGGCTGGGAACCACTGTGTAAAATTTGTTGGTGCAAGTTTACATGTTATCAGTATTGGGAGGAATATTTTATCAAGATGGTTTACAGACCAACATTATCCTTGGCATGTAATACAGTACCAGAGGCCAATCTAGCTCCCCCATTAGACCGCCAGCCCAAGTTCTCCCTTCCTACTGTATGCTAATTGTGCATAAATCAGCTCAAACATAACAATCAGTACAACAATATATATGACATGCAATACAAACCACTAAGTCTTAATTCATTAATACACCAGTTTTAATTTCACAATGAACCACAACAGCCATATGCAAACTGGCACTGACAAATCAACATGACGTCAAGACATTATTCATCAATAAAGGCAGAACAATGTGATGAACCAAATCAATGAAAATTTAAAATAATTCAAGCATAATATCAGATAATGAAGCTTCTCAGGTCTGCAATATTAATACTGTGCGCTCTATGCACATCAAACCTCAGCTCTCTGGGCCCTATATGTGGCATCCACCACGGATATGTGTGCATCTGCACTTTAATCTCCGCAGCCATTGCTGCCATTACATACATCAATAGGATCTGTATTGATGCAAACACATGGTCAGTCTACATGAAAAACATACAGAAAAATCATACATGTTACCAATCCAGTATGCAGAGAAATCACAATGAAATCAGACATATAACTTTATCTTTACGTGTAATAACATGAACCCTACATAACAGGTTATTCACACTGCATAATCTGCACCGCGTGAGGTAAGCACGGGCAGAATATAACTAACAATCACAATAATATACAGGAATTTACAGCACATCCAAGCACAAAGAAGACACGACATCGCCTGGCCATGTCTCGATATGATCTGATGTAAGAAAAAATGACATCAAACACTAACCCCCTAAACCTGTACCAAGCCACGTGGTCGTTAATACGCTTCGGTAAAGGTCGCACATCCTTCAACCCAAGTGTATATCGCTCACAACTGATCCAAACCTTAGTTGTAACACTCTATTAATAAAATAAAACTTTTCCTTTGCGTAGTGCAATAAAAATACCTAAATTTAATTTTCTGTGGAGCACATGGGATTTAGATGAGGACAGAACTATTCGAAACTGTACAATGAAAAGCATAGAGAAATGTCATTTTGGGTTTAAATATATTGTTTTAATTGTGAAGATAACACATGAAGACTAGACCTCTAAACAAGATTTGTGTGAAAGTGAGCAGAGTACATACTAAATCTCTAAACAAGATTTGTGTAAAAGTGAGCAAGAGTACATACTAGATCTCTAAACAAAAAACTATTTATGATTGTTTTAACTGTGACCAAAATCAATGCTTGTGACGAAGTAGAAGAAGAAGAAGCAGAAGACAAGCAAGTGATCAGTTATCAGCTTTAATAGGAAAGAGGACGGAGAAGTATTTATATGTGCATTAGTGTTCTTCATGATAAAAAAGATCGTGTTGTTCAGATGGCGAACCAGGAAGACTTTGAAAGAAGGGACGCTGGCATGAGAAATCATGAAACATTTGCTTGATAAAGATGTCAGTTATCTTTATTGCTCACATTAAAGACTGATGAATGGATGGGAGCAGTGATATACTGGGGGCAAAGACTAATAGATGAAATGAAAAAGAGAGAGAAACAAAAGGGGCTGTTGGATTATTAAAAGGATGAAACGGGAGAAGGAATGAAAAATTAATGGTTGAATGTAATTTTATATATATATATATATGTGTGTGTGAATGTGTATATATATATGTGTGTGTATATATAACTAGAGAGAGATTTTAGTAGTAATCCATCCAACTATTGTGTGCTTGTGTGTTTATATACAGAACAGCAAGTAGCAGCCTCATATTTTCCCTATTCTTGGCAAACCGGAAGACACCCATTCCTCTGTGGAACAGAAAACGAGGTTTCCACATTCTTTGGTATCCGCTGCACCAAGTTTTCTCAGTAAGTGCTTCTGTGTTAAAGAAATAAAGACTAAATAAAAGAATGGGAGGTCACGTATGATATATTTTTAAATGTATTTAACTTAAGTAACATTTTGTCCAAAACCCTCTCAATGCACACTTTTCGTGATGCCATAAACACATAGATGAGAAAAAAAACCATAATCTTCCAACTAAGAGCAAGGCGCGCGCGCTCACACACACGCACACATCTCGGATAAAGCTCGACGAAGCACATCCAAATGTCCACCATATGATAATAATCAAGAAACAGGCACACGCTATCTCCTAGAATGTCTAACATGTGATAATAATCTAGATTCAGTAATAAAGAAAATGTGCGATGGTTCTCGGCAGAGTAGTTGGGAGCACCAACAGAGGAGAAGGACAGGATTTTGGTCAGCTGGGCTTGACAAGTGTGCTGTTGTCTCCACTCTCTATATAGTTAACACAACGTGCTTTTTTCTCAGCATCGATGCAACTTCACTGTTTCAGAATCTGGTACGAGATTTTATGTTCTTATCTTCACCAAGATAAGTTCAAAAACTAAGAAAATACAGTTCTTAAAAGATAAAAAAAAGTTTGTCATGATAAAATTATTACAGATCTTACTGGGCATCCTGATTGGCTGGGGAGTCAGCGCCATCATGACAACCTGCGGGGCACTCTCGGCTGACCCCCGGAGTAAAAGCTTCATGGCAAGGACAGATGCTCGAGCCCACGTGATCAAAGAGAGTGGATGGTTAATTTTCCCATATCCAGGTACTTGAAACTTGTTAATTTTGCTGGTGGTTTCTTGTTTGACTGCTTTATTTTGAATTAATGTAACCACCGTGGCCGAGACAACCTCAAGTTTACATTTTATTTCTCTCTCTGAACATTAAGGGCCCAGAGCACATGGGGCTTCCGTAAGGGTTTTCCACAAATGCCTGTCCTTTGCCTTTTTCTCTACTCTTTCCCAGGTGAGCCCTCTATTGCTCAACATCCTCCCTGTTGTTCTTCTCCATGTCTATTTTGGTCTACCCTTACTTCTGTTCCCCTGTCGTGCCCATCTTAGTGCTATTTTTGGTAGTGAGTTGTCAGTCATTCGGAGCACATGTCCCAACCATCGCCAGTGTCTTTCCTCGATAATTGCTGTCAGTGGCTTCATCTGCATTTCTGCCAACAAGATGTTATTTCTTACGGTGTTTGGCCAAAATATTTTTCTAATTCTTCGTGAACATTTAGTCTGGAAAGAATTCAACTTGTTCAACTGTTGTTTTGGTGATTTTCCAGCATTCACTTCCATAGAGTAGTACACTTAGAACATTACTCTTAAATATCCTGATTTTCATATTCATGCTTAGTATTTTTATTTCCATGTAGTCTGCAGCATTGCAAATGCCTGGTTTGCTCTAGTAAGTCTGCTGTTGATGTTCTCTGTGCTGTCTCCATTTTCTACTACTCTATTGCCAAGATATACAAATTCTTTGACCTCCCCACTAACTTGCTATCTTCTCTGAGTACATTTATGTTGTTCAAATTTTGCTTCATTAACTGTCTTTCATACGTTGATCTTTAGAACTATGTCCTATGTTGTTTGCTTTCTGAGTTAGCTTGTTTATTTTATCTTGCATATCTTTGTGGCTGCTTGATAGTAGACAAATGTCGTCCGCAAGTCAAGGTTCTCCAGCACTGTGTCAAGGGTCCATTGTAATCCTCTGCGTTTGTCTGATGTTTCCTCCTTCATTAACCAGTCTACTGCCAAGATAAATAATGTTGGTAATAGTACACATCCCTGCATCACTACTGTTTGTACCCTAAAACTGCTAGAGGTATGTTCTCCACAGATCACTTTGCACTGAAAACCCTCACATAGGGCTTTGATTACGTTCACTGTCTTATGGGGGAGACCATGCCATCTTAGGATTTTCCACAATGCATCTCTTTTGACACTGTCAAAGGCTTTCTCAAAATCTATAAACAACGCATATGCTGTGCTATGCCACTCATTTGCCTGTTCTAATATTTGTCTAAATACAAATATGTCGTCTATGCATGATCTTCCTTTCCTAAATCTTGCCTGCTCTTTCCAAAGTTTTCTCTCAAGTGCTGGTACAATTCTGTTGATGATTATTCTGCAAAATACTTTACTGGTGAGTGGCAGGAGGGTATTTTATTTAGGGGAGGATATTTCCAGAGCCTGGGGGCTGTAAGTACATTCCTTATTTAAAGAAGAAAATAAACATATACTTCTGTATATCCAGTACTGTAGTACTAAGTTAGATGTTCCTTAACTTGCTGAGTACCAGGAAAGTATTAGTTCTAACACTGAAAGCGCAAATGTTTCATGCAGTCATTTTCAGTCATCGAAACAGAAACATTTCTCTTTTGTTTTTTTAATTAGGGAGAAAAAGAATTTGCTTGTACTTGTACTAACTCCCTGTAACTGCGAGCTGGTGTTCTTTGCAGCCAGTGCTGTAGAGGTGTTGAGGAACAGCATCGTATCGGCGTGGGAGCGGGTTATGGCAGCTACTTCTTCAATCCCGGAGTACAGCTAAAAAGCAGGGGATGTGCAGTGCTTCTTTAGCAGACTTCACCACCATGGGGGCTTTGGCGATCCCGTTCCCGTTAGCCAGGCTATGCCTGTTACTGGGGCCACCAACGGAAAGGTGGGACAGGATCTTTGTCAGCTATGGTTCGCTAACCCTGACACTAGCATATCAACTTTGGGTCAGTGATTGCCTCATCAGACAGCATCTTCATCGCTAAGAGAAAGATAACTTTTTGTTTTTTGTTTTTTAAAGAATGCTTGCTTTTTATTTTTCAAGCTACAGGATGTATACTAATTTCTGTCATGACAGTTAAAGTATATTGAAATAATTTCTTGTAAAATGTCTGCAGGTATGTTTGGTATGGCCACTTTCAGCGTGGGTGGTTTTATCAGCTTCTTCGTGGCTACCATTCTGTCTGTGCTAGATTCTATCGGGGACTACAACGCTTGTGCGAGGACTGCCCATGTCCCAGCGCCACCATCTACCGCCTTCAACAGGGGCATTGCTGTAGAAGGACTTGTTAGCTTCCTTGGTGGGACTCTGGGATGCTGCCATGCAACTTCCTCTTATGGTGGAAACATCGGAGCGATGGGAATCACTAGAGTACGGGAGAGTTTATGAAAATATCGGTCCTGGTTTGTTTGATAATTCCAGACTATTTTAACCCTTTTCTTACCATCTCTATGAAATGGTTTTGTGAGAATTAAAATAGTAATGATTTCGACTGTACATTTTTATTCTGGTTTTTAAGATTCAAATTTTAAAATAAAAAATATGTCAAATATTATTTCATTTCCAGATAAAAACATGGCAGATATGTTTATTATGAAGTTTGTTTATATGGACTTTGAAGTTTTTTTTTTTTTTCACTAGTAGCACAAAGTAAGTGTATTTATTTTTCTCCAGCATCTTTCCTTCTATCTTGAAGACCTGCAGCGTACGATAAACCAGTGTTATATACAGTAGGAAGAAAGCATGATTGGTGTACTAGTTCTAGGCTATTTTGCGCCCTAGGCAACGCAACTAATGTGTATAAAAGTAAACACCTAAAAAAATGATCAATGATGTGTCCCTGTGAGGTCTGTACCCCAGATAACAGCAATGTTGGTATAATAGGTGCCAGGATCACTGTTTTTTTTAAATGATCAGTGATGTGTCCCTGTGAGGTCTGTACCCCAAGTGACAGCAAAGTTGGTATAATAGGTGCCAGGACCACTGTTTTTTATCTTTTCAAATTGTTATTGTACATTCTCGTAGTTTCCACAGAAGCGGTTCCTTGAGTAGAACTTTATTTTATTTCTAATGATAGTTATTAATTTGCCAGTTTATATAACTGCTTTGACTATGTCAAACACATTCTTTTAAGCTTTTCGAGAAAACAAGGGTCCAACCATCTATATAATCACATCTTCCTTGTATATAGCAGCCAGTGGACATGTGCTATATTTTCTGCTACGTTATGCACACTTTTTAGATGGTTGCCATAAATGTAATAAAAAATAAAGCAGAATTTTAAAGACGCAATAACGATACTTTTCTCATAATTATTACTCGCAGAAAATGAGTATATGCATTTATTATTCATATTCCATTTGATCCTTGTTATAAATATAGTTTTTCATGCATGGGTCTCAGAAGTGGATGTTTTTGCCCTAATTCCTATTTTTAAAGCAATCTTTTTTTTTTTTTTTTTCCTTCTTCCAGGTTATGAGCCGAAGTGTGTTTCAGTTGGCTGGCATAATCTACGTCATATTTGCAATCTTCGGGAAATTTGGAGCAGTCTTTGTATCGATCCCATATTCTGTTCTCGGAGGTACTAACATCGTTATCATGGGCATCTTCATCGGAGTTATCCTTTCTTATCTGCAGGTGAGAATTTTATAGACGTAGGTCATCGCTAACATGTGTTTTTCAACAGGGCCATCTGTTGTAAGCCCTGGGCAAAGCAATGTGCTGGGGCATCTACCCAAATTCACGGGAATGGAAAAAAAAAAAGTTGACTGACAATATTTGAATTGTGGGGTCCTTGTCCAGCGTGCACATACGTTAAGATGGTACTGCTTTTCAGTCCATCGTTAAGATGGTACTGCTTTTCAGTCCATCTTTTTTTTTTTTCCAGTCTGTCTTTTTTTTCCAGTCCATCTTTTTTTTTACTTCCAGAAAAATGACATGGTGGCAAACTCGTGCTTTGCCAACACTGTTTGCTCGTGTATTTTAATATAAATTGTGTACAGGACATGAAATAACTCACTGTAGTTTGCCGTCTCTGCATTTTCTAATCTTCATTCTGCTATTCTTATTTTTTTTTCTTATTTTTACATCTTCAAAACGACGTAGAGAAAAGTTGATCAACTGATATTAGAGCACAAAAAAAAAAAATGCTTGAGAAAAATGTGTAGGGACACCTGCATATTTTATTACAGAACAAATCATAACAGCTCATTGTTCTTCTGGTTCTCAGCAAAAAAACTGAGCTAAATTTATTCAGCTTAAATGTAATATCCACCCTCATCTATGCATGCAAAAGTTGGAAAACAATTAAAGAAACAGACAAGAAGTTAGACTCTTGAAAACAAATGCCTAAGGTCTAGGCATAAAGTGGAAGGACTTCAAGAACAACACAGAAATAAGGCAGATGAGTGAACAACCTGTCCCATGGGTGATCAGAAAAAGATGGGCATATGTAGGTCATATGATGAGAAGAAACAATCTGAGAATCCCAAAAAGAGCTACTAAGTGAAACACAACAGGCTGAAGAAAAAAGAGGTCAATCGCGTAAAACTCTAAAGAGGACATTGGTTCAGTCAGTCATTTGCATGTCCCTTGTGGAACTTTGCCTCCCTAACAGCTCTCCTGTAGGTCTCTCGGTTGTAAACAAGATGCCTTGCTGTTGAAGCATCCATTTGTAGATTATTAACGATGTCTTGCAGCCATCTTCGCCTTGGTCTTCCTCTCATTTTCCTATTATGTAGCCTTCCAAGACGGTCTTCTCATGATGTTTAATGTGTCCAACGTTTTCTCTGTTTAATCCTCTTTACTAGCCAACCTTCTTCAGTATTAAGTTCTTGTAGTATTAATATATTTGTTCTTTTCTGTGCCCATGATATTTGAAGAACTCTTCTGTAGCATTTACATTCAAAAGCATTTATGTGTTTCTCAGCTATTTTCTTAAGTGTCCAGGTCTCACAGGCATATGTTGCAATGGGGAAGATGCATGCCCTTAAAAATCTTATTTTTGTAGTTATGTCTGTTCCACTCCACAGCTTCTTTAGTTTTTTTTTTACCTTTTGAAGACTGATATATGTCCTCTTTTTAATTTCCCTCTTTGTATCTCCATTAGTAGTTAGTATTGATCCAAGATACTCAAAACTCTCCACCTCTTCCAATTTTCCCTCAGTGATACATATTCCAGCTGCCTTATTTCTCTTGTCAGTTGTCACCAATTAAGTTTTCTTCGCATTAAGATAGAGGTTTTGCTCTTCAGTATTCTTATGGGCTTACATAATTAGTTTTTCCATTTGTTAGAGAGACCAAATTAGTGGGCATAAAATCCCTTGATGAGATTGAAAAGCTCGCTGAAAACTGGAAAACTTGGTGAACTACTATGCAAGCCCTATGTGACGTTTAACGGTATGGGAAAGATGTAAGGATAAATGACCGTTTTCCTGGAACTCTTTTTTCCTTCCCCAGACAGTGGACTTAAACTCAACTCGAAACTTGGCTATAATGGGGATAGCCATTCTGCTGGGTGTTATGATGCCACTGTGGGTGAGCAAAAATCCTGATGCGCTTCAGACAGGTATAGTCAGAAGATTTCAGCCAGGTGTACAATGCTTGATATATCATTTTGTGTTGTGCTTTATGTGACCTCATGTAGAGTGCAAAGACTAAAATAACATTAGTCGCTGTTACAGATATTCCATGTACCACATATGTATGAAAGTAGAAAAGAATCAATTTAGGAAGCATTTCCGAGTAATTTTCCCTGTGAATCTCAAGAAAAGCGGAGTATTCAACCATTTTGGTTTTTTTGGTCACAGTTCATCATCTGTATTAAAAAATATATATTGTAGCAAACGTGATTTTGTCACTGTTACCGCTTATAACTATCTAATTTACTTATGTTTTGGACTCTCTTTCAAAAACTAGTTTCAGAAATCTCGCCAGTTTTTTTTTTTTCAGCCAACAGTATGATGAAAATCTGCATATGCATTCAGTCCAACGTGAGACTGAGATATGATATTAATGCACAAAAAGAACAAATGTATCTATACTACAAGAACTTAATATTGAAGAAGGTTGGCTAGTAAGGAAGATTAAACAGAAAACTTAAATATTTTGGACATATTAAATGTCATGATAATTTAGAGAAGACTGTCCTGGAAGGGTACATACTGGGAAAAAGAAACAGGGGAAGACCAAGGTAAAGATGGCTGCAAGACATCTTTGATGATCTGCGAATGGACACATCAGCAGCAGGGCATCTTGGTTACAACCGAGAGGACTACAGGAGAGCTGTTAGGGAGGTAGAGTTCCACAAGGGACATGCAAATGACCGACTGAATTCACAGACTATTCCAAAAAATATTGGTTAGAGCACTCATCTAGCAACCAAATGGTCGAGAATTCGAATCCCCAGCTGAGCGGGATTTTTTTCTGACCAGTACAGCCCCAGGTTCACCCAGCCTCTAAAAATGGGTACCAGGGAAATCTGGGAAGGTAAAGCGGCCAGGCGGATACTGACCACATCACACTTTCATGTGCCGAAGGTCACAGAAAATACGGGCCTAACACCGTATTCACCAATATGCCTTAATGGCATGGAAACGAGAAATTTACCTTTACCTAATCCAAATATTAGGAAGGGTGAGCCAACCTGTGATACAGCTCTCACTTGAATCTGTGATTAAAGTAATGCTACTTCAGTTTTTAAATATGGTTATCTAAGAACATCACAACAAAAACCAAACTTAGGCTTTTCAGTACAAACATAAAGACCTACTATATGGTTCAGAGAAATGGGTTATAACCAAGACAATACAACAGAGGATACAAACATTCATGAACTACTGTTTGAGGAGGATTTTAAACACTAAATGGCAGGACAAGATCAGGAACGAGGAGGTCTGGGAAAGGGCAGGACAAGAACCTATGAACCTACAAATCATGTCTAGGAAGTGGAGGTGGATTGGCCACACTCTAAGGCACTGGCATGGAATCCTCAAGGAAATAGAAAACAAGGAAGGCCTAGACTTACTTGGGGAAGAGAAATTATGACAGTGCTCAGAGACAAGGGATGCACATGGAAGGAAGCAGAGAATAATTCCAAGAACAGAGATGACTGGAGAACCTTTATCCGTGGCCTATGCTCTCAAGGGAGTGAAAGGTGATGATGATGATACACCAGTTTTTGGGCATCTGAGTGGCTAGTGCACTATTCTTATGGTAAAGATTGGCGGTTCAAATCCAGCCAAAGACGCACCAGTCACCCAGCTGTAGAAATGGGTACCTGACTTCTTCGGGAGCTAAAGGAAGGAAAGGTGGCCAGGCATGATGGTGACCACATCACCCTCTAGCGTGTGACAGGTCAAGGAAAATAGGAGCACTAACATCAATATCCTGGATGTACCTTTAAGACTTAACAAGGTTACCTTTTTTTTTTTTTTTACACGATTCCATGATTCATATTGGAGGAGAGAACATGCATCATTACTCAGACATAATTATCTTCACTCTTAAATGAAGTGATGCATCTACATTACTTGAGTGAAGCATCACAGCAAATTGATTTGAAATACGCCTTCTACTCAGGCGCTGATGTCTTGCTTCCTCATTCTGTACTATTTATTTTTATATGGTTATCTCCCCTCTCCTATACCATATTTTTCTGTTAGTCCCCCTACTGGTTTTTATTTCCCTTGAAAGGGATGGCGACTGCAGTAAAACTGGTTAATATAAATAAGGTAGATAGAGGTGTATGGTGCAGTTTTACAAAGTGAGGGAGGAAGTGAGCAAGGTGAGAAAAAACGAATATAAAGTATGAGAATGTATAAATGAAAAACATACAACATCCGATATTTCGGCGTGAGCCTTATTCGAGGATACATGCAAAAACAAAATACAAACATATATAACTTATCTGAAGCGTCTTGCTCTCAGCAAAGCTTAAATGTGTGTGGAAGAAGGAGGAGAAAGAAAAAAAAAAAAAACGTTGCCTACAGACAAAAGATTCCCGATATAGCCAATCATAGCGAAGAAGCGGAGAGAGAGGAAGGCAATAGAAACATGATAGCCGCTAGAGGTGTCGGGTGGGGGGGGGGGAAGGGGAGAGAAAAGAGGACGCGAGAGATAATGAACGAAGAACTTAAACACCTACAGGGAGGAAATGTAAAACTGGTGAATGGGACAAGACCAATATGTTGGCAGAGAAGGAAATAGGATGGTGGTAGGGAGGGGTAACATAGAGAAAGAAATTAGAGTATAAAAAGGGCCAGTGGAAAAAGAAAGAAGTTACAGAAAGCTGAAGACATTGTTAATTCCAGCTGGGTGGAGACAGCCAGTCTGGAAATAAGGCGCTGTTCTAAGACCCTCCGAGATCGTACATCTGCGGAACAAGAGCGGATCGCACTAACCGAAATGTCCTGTTTGCCCCTGTGGTTACCAAGGCAAAAATGTTTGGCTACAGGTGCCCAGGCCCTCTTAGAAATATCATTGAGATGCTGGCGAAATCGATCTCCTAACCGTAAGCCAGTTTCCCCTATGTACTTCAAACCGCAACGTTTGCACATGATAACATAAATGACATTTCGTGAAGTGCAGGTGAAGCCCTCCTGTACCGACAACGTGGATTTAGGGAAAGAGATCTGGCTGGCCTCGACAACAAATGGACAAGTGTTGCATCTACGGCGTCCACAACGTCTGGTACCATAAAAAGTGTCATCTGTCTTAAGATGACTACGAATTAAAAGGTCCCTGAGGTTTTTGTCACGTCTGTAAGCCACCAATGGGGGTTCCCCAAAAAGTTCATGTGTCTCAGGCTCGGTCTGGAGGAGGTGGAGATGGCGAAACAGTATCTCCACCTCCTCCAGACCGAGCCTGAGACACATGAACTTTTTGGGGAACCCCCATTGGTGGCTTACAGACGTGACAAAAACCTCAGGGACCTTTTAATTCGTAGTCATCTTAAGACAGATGACACTTTTTATGGTACCAGACGTTGTGGACGCCGTAGATGCAACACTTGTCCATTTGTTGTCGAGGCCAGCCAGATCTCTTTCCCTAAATCCACGTTGTCGGTACAGGAGGGCTTCACCTGCACTTCACGAAATGTCATTTATGTTATCATGTGCAAACGTTGCGGTTTGAAGTACATAGGGGAAACTGGCTTACGGTTAGGAGATCGATTTCGCCAGCATCTCAATGATATTTCTAAGAGGGCCTGGGCACCTGTAGCCAAACATTTTTGCCTTGGTAACCACAGGGGCAAACAGGACATTTCGGTTAGTGCGATCCGCTCTTGTTCCGCAGATGTACGATCTCGGAGGGTCTTAGAACAGCGCCTTATTTTCCAGACTGGCTGTCTCCACCCAGCTGGAATTAACAATGTCTTCAGCTTTCTGTAACTTCTTTCTTTTTCCACTGGCCCTTTTTATACTCTAATTTCTTTCTCTATGTTACCCCTCCCTACCACCATCCTATTTCCTTCTCTGCCAACATATTGGTCTTGTCCCATTCACCAGTTTTACATTTCCTCCCTGTAGGTGTTTAAGTTCTTCGTTCATTATCTCTCGCGTCCTCTTTTCTCTCCCCTTCCCCCCCCCCCCCACCCGACACCTCTAGCGGCTATCATGTTTCTATTGCCTTCCTCTCTCTCCGCTTCTTCGCTATGATTGGCTATATCGGGAATCTTTTGTCTGTAGGCAACGTTTTTTTTTTTTTCTTTCTCCTCCTTCTTCCACACACATTTAAGCTTTGCTGAGAGCAAGACGCTTCAGATAAGTTATATATGTTTGTATTTTGTTTTTGCATGTATCCTCGAATAAGGCTCACGCCGAAATATCGGATGTTGTATGTTTTTCATTTATACATTCTCATACTTTATATTCGTTTTTTCTCACCTTGCTCACTTCCTCCCTCACTTTGTAAAACTGCACCATACACCTCTATCTACCTTATTTATTTCCCTTGTAACCGTCTCATACATTCTCATACAATTTGTGCAAAGAAATCTGACTTTGCTTCCTCGAGATTTTACTTTTCATTTCTCTTCTAGCTATTCAGACTTTAGAACCACATCACTGCTGCTTTCTATTTGTTTCCCCCACCAATTTATTTGTTGTTCAAATGTCAGGAACAAGATTACTAATTGTCTGTGTTCACACAATTACTTCAGGTAATGCCACCATTGACTCGTCACTCAAAATGCTTTTGTCCAACACTTCATTCGTGGGAGGCGCATTTGCTTTTTTCATGGACAATGCAACTCCAGGTATGATAAATGTTGGGACTCCTGACTCTTACTGACAGTTATTTTTTTTTTTACAGGCGCTACGTATCACAGCTATTCATATCATTAACATGCAGGGGTGAAGATGCTGTCCATTAGGCAATCAGCACCCATAGCTGACCAAGACCATGTTCCACCTCTCCTTCGGTACCCCTAGTAACAGCCTAGCCTGGCTAACGGGGCAGGGATCGCCACAGTCCCCATGGTGGTGGAATGCTAAAAAAGCATTCATGCCCCCTGCTTTTTAGCTGTACTCCAGGACTGACAAAATACCTGTCATAACTCACTCCCATGCCGATACGATGCTGTAGCCCAACACCCCACAGCATTGGGTGCTAAAAACACCATCTCGCAGTTACAGGGACATAGCAAGATCATTAACATGCCCATTAATTCCTTTAACACTTTAACTGCAGTTTTATATTAATGCAAACCATTTACTGGTGCATACCTCTGATTGGACGTCAAATGTGTTGGGCCTGCAAGGTATATAACAACATAATGCAATAAATGCCTTTCTTGAAGTTGAATGCCATAGAACAGCTTCCAGCCTTTTATAAATTCCACTTGAAATAAAACAGTATCAGATAAAGCATGTGTCAGACTCCACATTCTCCAGAAAATGTCCCCCATTCATTTATCTTTACCTAAAAGGAGTTGCTTTCAGTCCAAAATGTATAAAGTAGAACTACAAAGTTGTGACGTCCAGGTTTTGGTAATAAAAACTTTATGATTTTTAGTACTTCCTTTTCTGTAGCTTTATTGTAAATGAGTTTCTTTTCACTCTAGTTTCTGACAAATGAATGTCATTAGCTGAGCATGTATGCAAGTCATATCTGCCTTTTACTGCTGTGCTGATTTTAACAACAGGCAAAATTTATGATGCTTTGTTATCATTTATCTGAAAATAGAGACCAGAGTTGGTGACTTGCTCATGTGAAATATTTTCTTAGGTACACTGAAGGAAAGAGGACTGCTTCACCAGCTCCAGGAGATTGATGACAGCAGCAAGAAGTCTGGACAGTATGTGGAAGGTCTTGAGATCTATGATCTGCCCTTTATCCCAGACAGTTTCCGCAGGTCCAAGATTGCAAAGTACATTCCAATCATTGGCTATAGAAAAAACAATTAGAGGACATTGTATTTAGCTGCTTAAAAGCATTATTACAATCTGCTTGATTTAACCCTTTCCTATCCAGTTTTGAAAAGTGAAGATCTGCAGCAAAACTTTAAACACTTCATTTAATTTTTGTCTGTTGTAGGCTTTACACTGGTCGCTGTGTAAAATTTACGAAAAGATATAACACAATAAGTACTAAATGACCTGAAGAAATGACTGATTTTATACTGACTTCTCAAGTTTTTTTTGTAAAGTACTGTTGACCTCAGAGTGCATGCTAGACTATCTTTGCATGTGAAAACCCAAGAGTTTAACATTCAGAATGCAGAGTAACTCTAGAATTGTAACTCCATTTTGAATCGTATGAAAAAAGTTGCATAGTATAAAATTTATTGTAAAGTTATATTTCTGAAGCATTAAACTTAGCATAATTCAGCTTTTTTTCTTTTCTCTTTTTGTGCACTGAAAAAAAAATTGTGTTGACTATCCCCAATTGACAAAATTATGCAACTTGACCCAGTGCATACCATTTCACTGGATCAACCTGACTTCAGGATGCAGCATTTGGAGATAAAAATTTACAGGCTTCAGAGAATGTGATACAATGTGTTTGTGAGACCTTGTTCTTGCAGGCTAGTCTTATAGACGAACTATGGACCTATTATAAAGAAACTAATGCAGTAGCCACAGCTTTTGACAATTACAAACTATGAATCTGATATAAAGAAACTAATGCAGTTAAGATATAAAGTGTCTTTTATCATAATGGAGAACCAGATGTGTTAATCAGGCTTTCATTTTAATATATACAGGTTTATTAAACATATTTTTCCTATAAAGAGACTTTGGCAGAACATATTCTGCATCCTCTCCAGCCCATGTGCAAGTGTATCCTGTGCAAAGTCTATCACACAAAGAACCAAACTTTGTTACAGAGTAGGAGATAAAGTTCATGATTTACCTGCATCATAGTCTTAACTACACATATATTTCTGAAGAACTTTATTGTCTGTTCCCACAAGCCTATGCTTTCATTACTGTGCCTTCTTCTATTGATGATATTTGCACACGATCTAAAGTGGCATTTATAATTTGCTTCATCAGTTAGGTTGACAAGAACCATGGCATCAACCAGCTGTGTAGTTCTGTATCAAATATATATTCCCTGGACATTGTCAATGTATGCCATGGTTCATCATTTGCTCACAAAAAAAAGAGACTGGGTTAGATGTGTTCACTGTATCCACCAAATGTTAGGCACATCTCAGGCATAAATATGTTTGTCTAGCCACTACTGTTTCAAGTAATTGCTAGTCATATTTTGCAGCAGTCACCCTTCATTCAAGTGCGTCCTCAGAAATCACATTAGTTTTATTTTCTTTACACAGCGTTGGCATACCAGCAAGTGTAGATAAAACATGAGGATCACAATTAAAAACACTTATTTAAGCCCCTCACCAGCTGCAGTTTTTAAAACTTGCATGTAAAATTGTGTGGACACAGAAAATGTGAACTGCTAATTTTTTAGGTCCACACTAAATTACTGCTAAACTTACCAAAGCATTCAGCTGCTACAACTGCTCTGATCAGACAGAACCTGTCACATGTTAGCTGTATCATAACACACATTATATATGCCAGATATACTGCATTATAACATGACCCACACACACACTAATGTATATATGTAAAAAACATAAACAAAACAACAAAAATGTCAAGAAACTTTTTTCTCCCATTTCCCTCTTGGAGCATGTTATTCAAAATGTTAATGTTACAAGTTATGAAAATAAAACGTGAAAAACACATTTGATATTTTGTGGTATCTCATGTGAGGTCATGTATGAAATGTTATCTTGTCAAATATAAATATTAAAGTAATGACATCCATGAATCTTAAAATAATGTGGGGCACACAGATGTCCAGTATTTTATACGAACAGAGAATCAGCAGTCCTACCTATACGACACAGTGACATAAACAAAACAAGGAAGCATAATAGGTACAGGGTTCAATATTTTATTTGAAATCCACTGAAAGCTGAATTCCAGTAACATACATTTTTTAGGTTCTCAGACCTGCAGGAGGTGCCCTTCCACCAAAGCTAGGTGTGGGCTGGGTCACCTGAAGATGTGGCAGCTTGTCAAAGTCCTGCAGATTGATACACAAAAAGCAACAAGCTAATGATTCAAATATACTCCAGCCATGGTTTTTAATCTAAACAAAGACACATAACCTATGTGTTAAGATTTTGAAAGTTTTTTACTGCTGTTACTTTTTCCAATTCCAAATAGTCCATCTTCTCAGTTTGAAATCTGTCAGCATTTCAGCACCAATGAAAGACCTTTTTGAAAGGAAACCTGTTCTGTTATGATCTAAATGCTGTTACTTTAGTACAAAGAAGACTTTCCAAAATTTATGGCACTAGGTTTGAAATAGTTGTGAACATAATTCACATCACTACTATTATGTGTTGTGCCTGATACCCCTGACAATCACACTTTTATGTCTTGTGCAATTCTTGGTATTTAAAATCAATCCAAATGCTTTTCATTTTTTTTTTCATGATCAGTCAGCAGGGATATTTTTCTCCTGGCCTTCTACTGTCCTTTTTTCCTTGAATTTTCCTCATGACATGCCCCAAGAAATCTTGACTGTCTTTTCCTCATAATTCTAGTTTTCATCGTTCAGGAACTTTTCTGATGACATTATTATTTGTGCTCCTGGCTGTCCAGATATTTGCTGCATTTTTTTTCTCAAATCATGTCTCTGTTGCTTTTTTCTTTTTCTGTCACTTCTTGACAGTTGTACATCAGTTCAGAATCAATATCAAGCACTCTCAAGTACATGTCCACCATAGAATGTGCATGTACAGCATTTCTGTGACACTTTCTGGAGATGACTGCTTCTAAAATGGCTAGAAAAGAAGCTTTAGAACAAGCTTGCACAAATGAATGGCCACTTGGTTAATACTGTGCCTCCACCTTCCAGCTTTGCTTCAAATGTGTAACAATCTCTACTGAAGAAATCATAGCATGTAGCCCAAGTTCCACTACTCACCATGCTTTTCAACATCTCCTTTGTATCAGGGTCAATTTCAATAATGTCCAACTCAATAGCAGAGACCTGCAACAGATAAAGACAATTAGCTAATCTGAATATGAACAATATTATAACTCAAACTGTACAGTAAATGTTTTCCAAGAGCCTTTTCTCCTTGCCTGTACTGCAGTTTAAATTGTAATAAATGGTATGTAGGCACATATATGATCAATCCTAGACATTTGTCAGTATTACATTTTTACAAGGTGTGTCCGGTATGATTCTATAATATTCAATTTGTTCAAGATATACTTACATATAGTTAAAATTCCTTGAAATAACATCCTTGAGCATCAATACACTGTTGCCAGCGCTTCTGCCACGCATCATAGCTTGCCTGAAAGTCTTGTACAGGGATCTCTTTCAAAACACTCATTACAGCAGTTTGCACGAGATAAACAGTCCAAAAATGGTGGTCTTCCAAGCTTGATTTGAGTCGGATAAACAAAAAGAAGTCAGCCAGGGCCAAGTCCAGGCTGTATGGAGGTTGGCACAATGTTGCCACGGTATGTTTTGGCAGAAACTCTCTCATTAGCAGCAACACATGGCTCAGTGCAATGTCTTGGCAAAGAACCTAGGTGTTGGTGATCTCTGGGCAGACGCACGTGCCTCTGTTCTTCAGCCTTTTAACTCTTTCCCTGCCACAGTCGATATCGTGACAACTTCCTGTTAGTCTAGTGACTGCCATGTTTGTTATAACGACTGTTTCATTGCAACATAAAACTATTGTAAAACTTTTTATTGTATCACATCTATCTGCGCATGTCTGGTGACCTTTCATAGTTCAATCTAAAGCGTGGCTAACAACTGAGTGAAACATGTTTTACTGGAGAAATTTCAGTATTTATTGTGATTTCGGAGGCATAAGGACAAGTCCTATGACCCGACCACTGTTCCTGAATGTACCCCAAGTATATTTAGACCTGTTAAATGGACTGGAGAAGTAGCTGGTTATTTCAGATGTTATTTTAGTGAGAATGCCACCACACGATGAGATCGGACGAAAATTTAAGTAGATCTGGAAATTGCCAATGGTAAACATTGTACATCTAAGCATCGCCAATGGTAAGCACTATACAATTATCAGCTAAATTCATCACACTACTTTTTTCCTAAAAAACTCTTCATTTATGAAATCTTACATTTACATCTATTTTCATGTATAATATGTATACTTTTAAAGTGGAAATATTTTGTACATTCACTTTTACAACTATACCCCCTATACATATCAAGACCTGCGATTTTTGTGTGGCACGGATGGTAACGTCACGTTTTTTTTCTGCAGCATGGGAAGAGTTAAGCACTTCCACGTAAAATGCTGCACTGACCATTTGTCCAGGCAGTACGAACTCCTTATAGACAACACCTTTAGAGTCAAAAGAAGACAATGAGCACTGATTTGCTCATTCGAGCCTTCTTTAGTCGAGGAAACTGTAGTGTGACAATCAGAGCTGTCTTTTCGTCTCCGGTTCATACTCAAAGACCCATGTTTCATCACCGGTTATCACTTTATCCAAAAAACCAGGTTCACTTCTCACATGGTCCAAAAGCTCATGAGAAAACGACACACGGTTTTCCTTCTGTTCGTCACTAAAAAACAGGAAGCAGTCTGGCACAAATTTTCCGCATGTGCAATCAGTTCATGATTTTATGCACAACTGATTTTGGAAGTCCCACTTGATCTGCTATCAATCTAAGATTCAGACATCAGTTAAGAGTCCAAAACCACTTTCACCGTATCAGCATTGTCGGAAGTGTGAGATGTTAATGGGCGCCCTGTGCGTTGTTCATCCTTGACATTCTCTTCCTTCACTGAACATCTTGTGCCACTGAAACACTTGTGCTTTTGATAAAGCATCCTTCCAATAGGCTTTCTGTATCATAGCAAGCATCTCGGTAACGGATTTCTAAGTTTAACACAAAACTTTATCATGTATCACAGCTCTACACTCCTCTGCATTTTTGACAGTCATTATGCAACGCTTAAACAGCTGTCCACTTTGCAAGTGATCTGCACTCTGTAAAAGCCGAGCCAAATGACAAGATATCGACCCTCTATCTAACATCCCCCCACTAACCTTCAGGCCCGGAGAATCCTCCCTCCCCCCAACAGCCCTGCTGGTTAGCTGAATTAAATGTCTCATTACTTAACATACACACCTTGTATTATACGTCAAACTACTTGTAACTAATTTTCTCTCTCTTCTCCCCCCTCTTCCAATGGGGTAAGGAAATCTGATGATAAAAGAAGCCATGCTTAGGACACGTAATTTCACATGCTAAGACAAATGTCAATGTCAATCTTTAACATAAGCACCAGCAACACACAGACACACAAATAACTGTCAGTTATAAGTTAATATTACACGATACTTTGTGCCTTGATTTGTATGGGAAAAAAAGACTTCATATAAACAAAATTATCTACTGCTGCAATGCTGATGTAATTCTGTGATCTAAATACTTATTATTATCTGATTATTAATAACCTAAATTTTTTTCTACATTCGTGTATTTTATGTGGAAACTTAAACACAATCAGTAATCTATATTGCTAACTGCCTTGTTCATGGAAGAAAAAAAAATTATATAACTTTCATATTTCATACAATTCCAAACTGATTTTGCATGCGAATGGAAATTCATGGAATGGTTAGTCACTCATGGTGTCATTGTGATGGATTCAGAGTATGCTAAGTAAGACCGAGAAGAAATTGCTTCAAAAAGAATGGGTTCATCTGTTAAGCCAGTCAATTGTGACAAGCTTAACATGGCTTTACCATCCAGGGAATGCGAGAGTACATGGCAATGTGGCTGGACAGTTAAAATAAATGGCATATTGACAATGGACAAGAGGAACACTGCTAAAGTTGTATTGGACAGACTGCAGGAAAATGAGCAGGAATGGAAGAACAATTAGATCTAAGAGATTGCTGGAGCTAGGACAAATTAAAGGTACTGGTAGGAAACCCAAACTATCTGGCTGAAAATGCATCATAAACAACCAATATTTGACAGGAACTATTAACAACCATACTATTGGATGGATGCTGCAGCGGCATTCAGTGGAACATATATGGAGTTGTCCCGAATGCAGTGAAACTGAAGTCTGAATTTTGAACCTTTTGACTTCTTCCTCCCTTAAATATAACTGGCAATAAATTACAAAATGAGCCTCTTAGAGAGATAGACAGGGGTAGAGGCATAGATAGACAGACAGAAAGATAGGGGGGGGGGAGAGAGGAGAGATACAGAGAGAGAGAGAGAAAATGCTTCAGAAGAAAACAAAATGTGACACTGCTCTGAATATAGCTTTTCTCGTGCAATTTACATCTTATGAAGTCATCTACGAGGTATTCTTCCAAAGGTAACAGGCTTTCTGGGCCTCATCAGAATTCAGAAAAAAAGTACACCATCTCTTGGTTGAGTTCCTCATCATCATCATAGTTTTAGGTCATGTTAAATGTGAAGCATCAAGTCCTAGGCTTGCAGCAGCCTCAGATCTTGCATGCCTGAGATCCACCAGAAATCAAGTTTAGTTTCCAGCTCTACTATACTATTAAGATGAAGTACAAACTACAATTTTATACAGACTGAGTATCTTATCTGGAAGTCTCAGATCTGGAATTTTCTAGCATTTAACCAGTCATGGCCAAAAAGCAGCAGCACGATAGTTTTTAGCATCCCTAAAGGTTGTGTGAGCAAGCATGCGCACAAACGCATATGCTATGGTCTACCAAGGGAGTGGCTACCAAAAGGAAAAGATACTCCCAACCATCTTTGGCTGTGAGATTTTTTTACTGTTAAGTGCTGATGTGCAGATTTTTCCACATGCGTGACTGATATATTGTTGGTGGTTTGGTGTACGCAATGTTACATACACAAAAATTATAAAATATGTATAAAATTATCTTCAGATTATGTCTAAGAAACTTGAATTTTATGTTTAGATTTGGGTCCCATCCCTGAGATTTCATTATGTACATGCAAATATTCCAAAATAAAAAAAAAAAAACTAAATACTTCTGACCCCAAGCATTCCAGATAAGGGACACTCAACCTGTAATAAGAAGACTTGGTAACATACCCAGCAATCTTATTTCTTAGTTTCTTGCTAGGAATGATGGCTATCTCCTCGCAGACACGCTTGTTTGTATGGAAATCACTTGTGAGCCGTGTGTAATATTTTTCAATAATTACACGAGAGGCTTTCTTCACTGTTTTTGTTCTCACACGAGCCTGGAATGTGAAAATGCTACTTAAGAAAATTCAA
Source organism: Achatina immaculata (assembly GCA_009760885.1). Taxonomy (NCBI): domain Eukaryota; kingdom Metazoa; phylum Mollusca; class Gastropoda; order Stylommatophora; family Achatinidae; genus Lissachatina; species Lissachatina immaculata. The sequence continues at coordinate 19,803,554 of CM019691.1, read as the reverse complement.
AATCAGACTACTTTTACAAATGAACAGAAGTAAGACAAAGAACCTTCACACAAAACAGTGTCTAGTAACCATAATGAATTTTCCAGTGAGCTCCAAGATCTATGCTTCATCTTCCTAAAATAATAACTGCAAATATAACTGCCCTATAGGGACAGGGTATCTGAAACAGTAAATCACTTATGGCACAAGACTTCACATCTTCATCCATTGTGCTCACATAAAACAGCTCTTATTTTCTTTCATCTTGGTTAGTGAGGTAGATTTTGTTATGTTTCCCACTTTGACAGATTCTGCTCAGAAGCTCACTTTTTCTTATGTCCACTCCAGGAATCACATAAACCACCGTAACCTGCTGCCTGCCCTACCTGATACCTGTGCCTCACAATTGGCTGCATCTGACTCTAAATCAAATTTACAATGAAATCTTTGAATTTAGAAAAAAAAAACCTAAATCAGGTCATAAATACTATTTCAATAGTTTCAAACATTAAGGACCAGCTAATTACTAGCATACAGGTATAATTAACACAAACACAGTAAAAAAGGTAAGGTAAAATCTCCATTTTTATGCCACTGAGGCACATTAAGTATAAGGTGTCAGACCCATATTTCCAAGACTTTCAGCACATGAAAGTGTGATGTGGTCAGTATCACGCCTGCCCGCATTTACCTTCCCAGACTTCTCTGGTACCCAGTTTTAGAAACTGGATGGACCTTAGGGCCTTTTTTTTTATGTGTACCAGAAAAAAAAAATCCCACTGCTTGGGTCTGAACCAGGTACGACTGGGTTTATATACAAGTAAAATTATTATTACAGACACTATAGGGGGTGAAGACGCTGTGCAATTAGGCAATCAGCTACCCATAGCAAAAAACAACTCACAGTTACAAGGAGTTCGTACAAGTACAGACATTGTGACTGTCTCCAACTTTACTTCTATCGAATACATTTATGTCAGCTCAAACAGAAGATTTTTAACATATGTTTAATGCGTCAAACATCCTCTGTTGTGGCTGTTTCACCGAGTGACCACGAAGATACGAACGCATATTAACTCTCAGAGAAGCCTATCAGTATCTGTGTAATGTGTGCACTGTTGTTATATCTTGAATTACTGCTTACGGCTACAGCAATTTTTATTTATATTTTCAAATGTACATAGTTTTCTGCGATTTGTCCTTTCTGAAACTGAAGATGATTCTGCATAACCACCTGAGACTAGCTACCATAAGAATTTTAATTTTGCTAGCAAAAATATTAATAAAATGTCGCAGTACAAATAAATGCAGGCTGTATTCGTAAAAATTAAACGTTAACCCTGATATGTTTTTTAAGGCATGCTTTAATGACAAACATGCATACAAACTTGGCAAGTGCCATAAAATTTCCAAATGCATTGTATAAATGGCATAAATAACATAAGGAGTATTAATGAGACACATTCCTACATAAATATACGACAAAATATGGTCCGCCGTATTATTCGGACCAAAGGATTACCATGATTATGAGACTCAGGTAGCATTAACCTAAAATGTACCCACCATCTTGGTCGCAGCAACGGAAAAGGAAAATTTCGTTTCTTTTCCTTTAAAAATACGGAGTTGTAAAGTTTTTATGGAACAAATCATACTTTACGCTGTAATTTTTCTTATGAAATGAAAATACCATATAAAACGATAATATTTTTCCCTCATTTTTAATATTTTATTCATGATTTAGCTATTCATATTGAAATAAATCATTTTCTGTAACTGTAGGACACGTGTTGTTTTAAGATAAGCTCCCGTCATTCTTTTTTATTTTACTATAACATGAAAGAAAAAACAGCCTGTCTTCACTGGCTAGCAAAATAGGACTTGAAATTAACAAGGACATAACAAAAGTAACGAAAATTCCCCTCAATCAAAGTGGAAAAATACACATAGAAGGGACAGATATTGAAGAAGTCAATCAATTTGCATACCTTGGCAGCTACATAGACCAGGATGGTGACACTAGAAAGGAAGTTAGGATCAGAATTGCAAAAGCAGCATCAATCTTCAAGAATCTTGAGAACATATGGAATTCAAAAGTTATAAGCACAAAAACCAAGTTAAAACTATTCAATTCAAATGTAATATCCACCCTCATTTATGCATGCGAAAGCTGGAAAACAACTAAAGAAACAGAAAAGAAATTAGACTCTTTTTAAAACAAATGCCTAAGGAAAATACTCGGCATCAAGTGGAACGAATTCAAGAACAATGCAGAGATAAGACAGATGACTGAACAACAACCAGTCTCATGATTGATCAGGAAAAGGAGATGGACATATGTTGGTCACTTGATGAAAAGAAATGATCAGAGAATCCCAAAACAAGCTATCAAGCGGAACACAACAGGCCAAAGAAAAAGAGGCAGACCGCGTGAAACTCTGAAGAGGACATTGTTAAGAGAGGCCAAATTAACAGGCATAAAATCCTTTGATGAAGTTGAAAGACTCGCCGAAGACAGGAAAAATTGGCGAACTACTTTGCGAGCCCTATGTGACGTTTAACGGCACAGGAAGGATATAAGATAAGATAACATGCACAGCTGTACCACACATTTACTACATGTATTATACTATATAACAATTGGAGATTATGAAATACCAGAGATTATATGCTAATGACACAATATTACTGTCCACAACACACACACAAAAAAAGAATGGAAAAACTAATTATGTCAGTCCGTAAGAACAGCGAAGAGCAAAACCTCTTTCTTAATGGGAAGAAAACTAAATTGATGACGACTGACAAAAAAAAAAGGCAGCTGATATATGTATCAATGAGGAAAAACTGGAAGAAGTGGAGAGTTTTTAATATCTTAGATCACTGCTAACTAACAATGGAGATACAAAGAGCTATCGCTCTTCAGAAAGTAAAACAACTAAAGAATCTGTGGAAAGGAGCGGAAGAACTACAAAAATAAGATTTTTAAGGGCATGCATCTTTCCCATCACGACATATGCCTGCGAGACCTGGACACTTAACAAAACAGCTGAGAAACACATAAATGCCTTTGAATGTAAATGCTACAGAAGAGTTCTTCAAATATCATGGACACAAAAATAACAAATATATCCATATTACAAGAACTTAATATTGAAGAAGGCTGGCTAGTAAAGAGGATTAAACAGACAAAACTTAAATATTTTGGACACATTAAACGTCTTGATAATCCAGAGAAGACCGTCTTGGAAGGGTACATAATGGGAAAAAGAAAAAGAGGAAGACCAAGGCGAAGATGGCTGCAAGACATCGTTGATGATCTGCAAATGGATGCATCAACAGTAGACCATCTTGCTCAGCAGCAGCAGGCCATGAATGAATGAATGAATGATTATATTGCCTTTCCATTTAGTTAAATATAAATGCACGATGACCAAAAATGATTTGCATCAAATATATCTATTATTTAATATTTCATAGACTGGTTCATTATAAATAAAATGTTTCACCAAGATATATATATATATCATAGGTTGTGTGCGAAATGTACAGATAGAGTAACTTCTGATCAATTGCTTCATTGTTTAAAGGTGCATTGTGTTGTCTTCTATCTCCCTGGAACTGCGAGCTGCTGTTCTTTGCAGCCGATGCTGTAGAGATGTTGAGGCACAGCATCGTATCGGCGTGGGAGCGAATTATAGCGGCTACCTTTTCAGTCCCCGAGTACAGCTAAAAAGCAGGGGGTGTGCAGTGCTTCTTTAGCAGACCCCACCACCATGGGGGGGGGGGGAGCTATTGCGATCCCTGCCCCGTTAGCCAGGCTAGGCCCGTTTCTAGGAGTACCAACGGAAAGGTAGGACAAGGTCTTGGTCAGCTATGGTTCGCTAACCCTGACGCTAGCATATCAGCTATGGTTCGCTAACCCTGACTCTAGCATGTCAGCTATGGTTCGCTAACCCTGACGCTAGCATATCAGCTATGGTTCGCTAACCCTGACGCTAGCATATCAGCTATGGTTCGCTAACCCTGACGCTAGCATATCAGCTATGGGTCGCTAACCCTGACGCTAGCATATCAGCTATGGGTCGCTAACCCTGACGCTAGCATATCAGCTATGGGTCGCTAACCCTGACGCTAGCATATCAGCTATGGGTCTCTGATTGCTTGATCGGACAGCGTCTTCACACCCCCTGCTCCCCGCCCCCCATCCCCGTTTAAAAAAAAAGCCAAACGCTTGAGAAAGGATTCAGTGACAATGTTTATGTGAGTGTGCATGAGAGAGAGAGAGATGAGAGAGAGATGAAAGAGAGAGATGAGAGAGATGAGATAGAGAGATGAGAGAGATGAGAGAGAGATGAGAGAGAGATGAGATAGAGAGATGAGAGAGAGATGAGAGAGATAAGGAGATAGATGAGAGAGAGAGATGAGAGAGAGAAATGAGAGAGATGAGAGAGAGAAAATAGAGAGAGAGGGGAGAGAGATGTGCCAAAGTTTAAGCAAGAGATCACTGACGAAGATAACAGTACTAATTTTTTTATAGAGTCACGTACGTTAGAAACGTCGCTGGTAGAATGGAAAAGCAGAGGCACACCAATGGCTTTCAGTCAATAGAGAAGTTCCCCCCCCTCCCCCGGGGCCCATCCAAAATAACCCGATGAAATATTACTCTATTTAGCCTATACAAACACATGTATTATTTAAAAAGATATATTTTTTAAATTCGAGAATTAATTAAACACAAAAAGAAACAAACTAATTAACTTTAAAAAAGGCTTTTCAATATATCAGTTAGCACGTTGTCATACCGACAGAGCTGGTTTTAGTATCAGTGGGGTCCTAAGCTGCATTGCTAGATTTGGGATCTCTGAGGGCCTTCGCTTTATAGAGCTTGGAGCCGCCTTGTTGAAAAGTTACGCCAAAAGGTGTGAGAGAACTAAGCCATAGCATGTTAGTTTATGTCTAAATCCAACAGTACTTACCGAAGTAGAAGACACATTTATAATGGCGCTAGTTTTCTCTCTCTAATGTCTGTGTGTTTTCTTATGCATATCTATCTATCTATCTATCTATCTATCTATCTATCTATCTATCTATCTATCTATCTATCTATCTATCTATCTATCTATCTATCTATCTATCTATCTATCTATCTCGCCCAGTACATACATAAACACAAACCAACAAACGCACTTTTTTTAAACGAATTACCCCTGAAATGTTTCTTGTGATACCCTTACGCAGAACATAGGTATAATGAATTCTCTTACGCCGTGCAGGCGGTTAGCGGATAGATGTTAGTGCCTATATGTCCTATGACATATCGGTCCACTAGAGAACGTCGTGGTCTGCATCACACCTTGGCGCTTTTCCTTCCCCAGCCCCAGAAGAAGACTAGTACATATTTCTATAGCTGGATAACTAGGGGGCGTCTTCGGTCTGATTCGAAACACCGACCTTCGCCTTGAGAGGCTAGTGCACTAGCCACTTCGTCGCTCAGACACCCACACAGAGAGCACAGATAACAGCTCCGATCTTTGTCCAGTCCTCCACATGGACTCCCAGCAATGGCGAGGCTTCAAAATTTTGTCCTATTTGTTCCAGGGAAGCGTCGTGTCAGAAGATGATCACTTTTTTTTTTTTTACAAATGAAAACCAGGCTGTGATGTACGGATGTTTCCACCAAACATCCCATATCTTCGCATTGTGATTTACGAATGAACACCAAACATCCCATGTCATCTCATTGTGATTTACGAACGAAGACCAAACATCCCTATATCATCACACTTTCCTACGTGTATTGAGGAAACAGAAAAAGTTGGAAACTGACTGTAACCAACCTTCCACAAACTGACTGTAACCAACCTTCCACAAACTGACTGTAACCAACCTTCCACAAACTGACTGTAACCAGCCTTCCACAAACTGACTGTAACCAGCCTTCCACAAACTGACTGTAACCAGCTTTCCACAAACTGACTATAACCAACCTTCCACAACCTGAGTATAACCAGCCTTCCACAAACTAGCCATCCTTGTGGAGAAAGCACGGTGCCGTGATAACTGATTTTATTGCGAGTTTCCGCAACGGTAGGTTTTTCCTCCATCTAGGTTTGCCTCTAGATAGGTTTCAGGACAAGGTTGTTGTCCTTATGCCCATCTCCCGTTTTAGGATATGTGTCAACGCAAAAGATTCATATAGAATTATGCTGGCAAGAGTGTTAAAAAACTTCCACCATCTTTTCCGTCACCTGGAAGTTTAAAAAGGTTGGCAACAACTTTTATTAGAAAAGCACACAGATATAATTGTTTCGGCATTCACCTTATTCATATATATAAGAAGAGGTAGGAAAAGTAGACAAGGCCTAAACTTAGATGCACCGTACATAACAAGTAGCAATGAAAGAAAAAAAAATGTAAACAGCCTCTCTCTCTCTCTCTCTCTCTCTCTCTCTCTCTCATGATTTATATAACGATGTGTCGGAGTGACCTTGCGTGTATTATATTTCAGTCATATGCATGTCCCTTGCGGAACTTTGCCTCCCTAACAGCTCTCCTGTAGCCCTCTCGGTTGTAAGCAAGATGCCCTGCTGCTGATGCATCCATTTGCATATTATCAACGATACCTTGCAGCCATCTTCGCCTTGGTCTTCCTCTCTTTCCTTTTCCCATTACTTCCAAGACGGTCTTCTCTAAATTATCATGACGTTTAACGTTATTCTTACATCTTACATCCTTCCCGTGCCATTAAACGTCACATAGGGCTCGCATAGTTGTTTGCCAAGTTTTCCTGTTCTCGGCGAGTTTTTCAACTTCATCAAGGGATTTTATGCCCACTGAACTGGCTTCTCTTAACAATGTCCTCTTTAGAGTTTCACGTGGTCGACCTTTTTTCTTTTTGGCCTGTTGTGCTTCACTTGATAGCTTGTTTTGGTATTCTCTGATTGCTTCTTCTCATCATATGGCCTACATACGTCCATCTTATTTTTCTGATCATCCATGAGACAGCTTGTTGTTTGCTCATATGTCTTATCTCTGTGTTGCTCTTAAATTCGTTTCACGTTACATCAAGTATTTTCCTGAAGCATTGTTTTCAAGAGTCTAATTTCTTGTCTATTTCTTTACTGATTTCCAACTTTCGCACACATAAATGAGGGTGGATATCACATTTAAATTGAATAATCCTAACTTGTTTTTTGTGCTTATAACTTATGAATTCCATATGCTCTCATGATTTTTTATTATTTAATGTTATTACATATACTTAATTAAATATAAAAATACGCTCAAGGCTATTCCCACAAACCGTCATATTTAGTTGTATATACTCTGGGCCCTAGAGGCGGAATAGGCGAAGATGGCTGTAAGACATCGTTGATAATCTGCAAATGGTTGCATCAGCAGCAGAGCATCTTGCTTACAATCGAGAGGCCTACAGGAGAACTGTTAGGGAGGCAAAGTTCTGCAAGGGACATGCAAATGACTGACGGATTGGCGGAACAGTTAATGCACTAGTCTCTCATGGCAAAGATGGAGAGTTCGAATCATGCTGGAGGCCTCCCTGTCACCCAAATGCAGAAATGGATACGGACCTCTTCTAGAGCTACAGAAGGAAAAAGCAGCCTGGCCACATCACCCTCTAGTATGTCGACAGGTCAAGAAAAATATGGGTTCTAATACCGCATACCTTAGCTGTCTCCATGGCATAATAGCGTGAACGGACCGGTTTAGTTTTCGTAACGCGGCCGGTTATGAGGGTCAAACTTACGGTCTGTTCGCAGTTCTCTGGTGGGTAAAAGTGTGGTTATGAACACGTGACAGGTGTACGGGTAACGGGTGATATGTTAGGAATTTTCTGAGCAGTTTTTAGTCTTGTCCAGGCGTATGGCCGGCAGCACGTTTGTATACTGGGGGAGCTATTGTTCTATCTTACCTTGAAGTGATAAATGTTGTGATCAGTGGTTAGGTGGTTGTGAGTATGACTGTCTTGTCAGCGATGATCTCAGGGTGGTGTTCAAGCCGCCTTGTTTGTGTAAGTCATATGCCCGTGGATATAAGTGTCAAGTAATGTCCAGTCAGAGAATATGGTGTCTAAAGTCGTAAGAGTTAATTTGCTGTTGTGAACTAACTTGTTGAGGAAGAAAAACCTAATGAGTTATAAATTGTTAAGTTTCATTGAAGGATAAGTTGGATAATATTTTTTTTTTCCATTGAGGTTACAGTTCCTGTCAAAGATATATTGTGAGAGACGTGACACTGATGTGTTGTTATGTGTTGTGCTACGCGCAAGTGATTTAAATGTTATCTGCAGTGTAATGGGGACATTATTGTGTGGCTTACAACGTTTCTTGTTTATACAAATGTTATGGATCTATGTGATCGTGTTTTCTTTTAGTCTGAGCCACAGGATGAAATGATGGTTCTTTTAAGATACTTAATATTAAGTATGGATCTGGTGTTACTGATGGATGTTGTATATGTGTGGGGATGTGTGAGGATGTGTGGGGATGCAGGCATAGGTCCGCGTGTGAGGGTTTTTTGTTAAAAAGAATATGACTTCTTTTATGTAACCATCCGTGAAGGGACGGGAGGGCTGGTAGACCTGCTGGCAATGATGGAATTACATAGAAGAGAAGAATGCCTGGACAGGTTGTCAAGCATTCGGTTGTAAACTTCAGCTGTGAAAAAAGGGGGTTGTAAGACAGAATAGTGGGAGAGATTTGAGATGGGGGTGTAAAGATGACGCTCCGAGGAATGTGTATATTATGTACAATGGGTTCTCTTTTCTGTGGACTTTGGTTCGGGTAATAGTTTTGCTTGGTTTTGTTGTGTTATTTAAATAATAAAGTTTTTTTTTTGGTTCTTGTTTTGGTTTGTTAGGAGTTTTATTTTATTGTTGGAGGAGAAAGGCATGAATGGTAGAAGAAGATTAATCTAGAATTTGTTTAATATGTTTTTGCAAGAGGGCAGCCGACCAAAGAACTGGCCATGAGGGTAAAGAACCTTGGGTTAAATGTTGGTCGGAGGTCGGGCAGTATGGAAGCAGGGACAACGAGACGCTGTAGCGTGGGTCCCGCTCTATACTGTAGGCTAAGATGAGCCGTGCTCCCGACGTATAGCAGTAGTTGGGATAGTTGGGAAATGAAAGTGGACGGAGAATTGGGAATCTCAAACAAGCAGTGGATTGGTTCGTCATTCTCCCATATCTCAATGAAGCACCGTAATGACATTAAATAATTCAATAACAACATATATTTTACAATAGGGTTTACATTTAGAACAATCGTCTATAAATATACGTATTGTTTGTTGTTAAGATCACAAAGGAAATGGATTTCATTTCAACCCAATTTCTCTCCTACACCATCTCCGAAAAATGCTTCGAGAACCTCGATTACACGGGATCTGTAAGTTCATTTTTTGTTCACTGCTTGTTTTGATGACAGAAATAAGCCTCCAGATTATTTGAATGATTTATCAAGTCTTTCATTCCTCTTTCATTTCGCTCAATAGTTTTCCTGCCATACTTTTAGAACTAAACTCCCTTTTTCATTTTGCAATGCTGTTGTAAATCAGACTCATTTGTGTTAGGCCCAAGCTGTACTGGAGCGTCAGGCAAGCTTCCATTTTCATCATAATATCATCATCATCATCTTCAAAATAATAATAATAATAATAATATTCATAATCATTGCCCATCACTCCCTTAGGAGTATATGTTGCAGATAAAGTCTCTCCAGTCATCCCTGCTCTGATTTGTTCTCAGCTCCACTCTGTGTGTATTTCTTGTCTCTGAGATATTTCACGATTTCCATTCTCCATTCTGGGTTATAAGGACCGTATATGAAAGAACAACTTGTAGAATCGTGGATAGAGGAACTCTCACAGAAAGGTTTAAAGTGCAGCCCAACTGGAAGATCATAGGTTCAGTCCAGGAGACGGAAAAAAAAGGCAGCAACTCATAAGACCTCTGGGAGTCGTGACCCAGAAGGGCTCACCCCCTTAGAGTGTCAGGACTTTAATAGGGCCGAAACACTTGTCTGAGGGGGGGGGTACTTCCTCTGATGATCTGAAGGAGTTGTGTTGTTGTTCCGCTCTCTATAGTAGAGAGTTTCATGCATACGTGCGGCAGGGATGTTTGCTATCACAACTCCTATTTCTTCTAACAATTGACTGGACCATGAAAACTACCACACAAGCAAAAAGAAATGAGATACAATGGACATTGTGGAACCAATTGGAAGATCTTGACTTCGCAGATGATGTGGCACTTCTGGCATACAGCCACACACAAATGCAAGTGAAGCTTCAGATCTTAAGCAAGAATTCAGCTAAACTGGGGCTATACATCAACAAACAAACAAACAAACAAACAAACAAAAAACCAAAGATAATGAAAAGTAATTTTGCAAGCAATAGCCTCATGGTAATCGAGGGAGTGCCAACTGAGGAAGTAGAATGTTACTTATATTTAGGTGGATAAATATGGGGGAACGGAAAAAGATGTTAAAGCTAGAATAACCAAGGCAAGGACAGCATTTATCCAACTTAACATAATATGGTCATCTAAGAACATAAAAACAAGAACCAAACTTAGGCTTTTTCAGTACAAACGAAAAGACTGTCCTGGCATTTGGTTCGGAGACATGGGTTATAACCAAGACAATAGAGGATACAAACATTCATGAACTACTGCTTGAGGAGGATTTTAAACATTAAATGGCAGGACAAGATTAGGAACGAGGAGGTCTGAAAAAGGGCAGGACAAAAACCTATGAACCTACAAATCATATGGAGGTGGACTGGCCACACTCCGAGAAAACCCGACACCAACATAGCAAGACAGCTACTGACATGGAATCCTCAAGGAAATAGAAAACTAGGAAGACTTAGACTTACTTGGAGAAGAGAAATTATGACGATGCTCAGAGACAAGGATACACATGGAAGGAAGCAGATAATAATTCCAAGAACAGGGATGACTGTAGAGTCTTTTTCCGTGGCCTATGCTCTCAAGGGAGTGAAAGGCGATGATGATGATGATGAAGTATTTCTGGGTCTTCCTTAATTTCATTTTCACTGGGGTTTCCATGTCAATAGCTCTAAGGTTGCCTGCTGTTATTTAACTTCTCAGATTGTTCTACGCTTGGTCGTCCTATCTCAAGAAACAAACTCTAATGGAGATCATGAGAGTTATTCCTTCCAAAAGGCAGGAAGGATGGGCTGCTTGGCTGAGTGATTAGGCGCTCGGTCTACTAATTAGGTAGTACCATGTTCAAGTCCCAGCAATGGGTTTTTTTTCTAGCACCAACCCATCGAAAAAGGTCTCGGGGTCCATCCAGCCTCCAAAAATTGGCACCAGAGAAATCTAGGAAGGTAAATGCGGCCAAGCGTGATACCGACAACATCAAACTTTCATGTGCAGAGAGACTTGGAAATACGGGCATAACACCGTATCCCCGATATTACTTAATGGCATGGAAAAAGGGGATTTTATCTTTTATCTTTACCTAAAGGACAGAAAGACTCAGTGATACGAGATAAATCCATACTTGCTGATGTTGCAATCTTTGCAGTTTTTTTTATTTTGCTGGACTATTTTTATTTACATGTTTTGATTTGTACCGAATTTCTGCACTAAATCTGTCTTTAATGTGTACTGCAACTGAATATGAGCGCATGAACAAAAAAAGGGTGGGGGGGGGGGGGGGTTAAAAACCTCCTGCTTTCTTTAAGAGTAGGTAAATTGCTATTTTTTTCAGGATGTTCAGAGATGAGGAGAAAAAAAAGGGGGGGGGGGAATGCATCCATTTTGACAGTAATTGACACATAGCTGACGTATCAGAGTCACGGTTGGCGAACCATAGCCGACCAAGACCCTGTCGCACCTCTCTGTTGGTTCCATCAATAACAGGCCAGCTTGACTAACGGGACAGGGATCGCCATACTCCCCATGGTGGTGGAGTCCGCTAAAGAAGTACTGCACACCCCTCCCCCTTGCTTATGTAACTCCATCCAGGAACTGAAATAATAGTCTCCCTTATCCGCTCCCACTCCAGTACGATGGGGTGCTTCAACATCTTCACTGCGTCGGCTGCAGAGGATACCAGCTAGCAGTTCCAGGGAGATAGAAAAAAGAAGAAGAAGAAGAAGAAAAAAGAAGAAGATGAAAAAGAAGAAGAAGTTTAGAAATAAAAAATGTTTGTGTTTGCCTACTCAAGAGGAAAAATAAAATAAGCGAGGCGTTTTTTTTTCTTCATTCCAACAGTGTCTGGGAACTTATATGACACTACAAGAGAACAAAGTAAAAACCTAGCTCTGGGCCACCAACTCATGCTTTCCAAATCAGGCAGCAAGGGAACATTTTTTTTTTAAAACATGCCGTTATTATCGTCCAAAAGGTATTCTAAAGAGAAAGAAATTTTGAACAAGCTTTTATCCAAGCCGGAGTTGTTTTATTCATTGCGCGCCAGAAAAAAAGGCTGAAATTATTTAAGCTATGAAATATGGAGCTCAGCAGTAAGCAGAAATAGGTTTAGTCTACATAGCAATCTTAATAATGCATTTTGATACGTCCTCGTGAATCAAGATCTATATAGCAATCTTAATAATGCATTTTTATAGCAATCTTAATAATGCATTTTTATACATCATCGTGAATCAATTTTATATATATATATATATATAAATATATATATATATATATATATATATATTCGGTGAATAAAAATCTTTATAACAATGTTGAAGGCATATATCGATACTTTAAGTGAATCAAGATCTATTTAAAAAAAACGTTTGTAACATTTTCTAGGATAAAGAGAGGAGGATGCGGAAAGGTAAAAGTAGATTCTTTGACTGGTAGTGTTTGGTTGTCAGAGGAAGATCTTCTAATTTCTTTTGATCTCTCATCAACACACAGGATTAATGTATATTATATGATATTACATAGAATATACTGGCGAGCTGAGCGACGAATCTAAAGAAGACAGGTACTTTGTCAGTCAGTCTCTTTGACCAACAATACTCGTCTAAGATTATTGAAACTGTTACTAAAATTAAGAGCTAATGAGATTTCAGTTCAGAGATAGCTGGCTGGAATGTGTAACATATCATATTAGGGTCTCCAACGTACTGAGAAATGTAGCATGGAAATAAAAGGTCTTATTGAAGGTCAATGGTAGTTCATGCTCTCTCTCTCTCGGCCAGGTCATCAAGATAGATTATATTCTCTCTATCTTCATTTCATCTTTATAATTTATGCTTTCAGTCTTACAGTTCACAAAGTAATTGAAATAATTCATATAAATATACATATGAAAGTAATGACACACAGAACAATAATAATAGCAAGAATTTCTTCTTCTTCTTCTTCGTTCGTTTCTACCACCAAGATCGCCCCGTGATCCTACTGAATTTACTCTTGTGGTTCCCGTGATAGTCTCATTTAGGATGGAAGCTCAGAGCATCGTGGGGTTTGGGCCTATATTCTCGGTGGGTCACAGAAGCGGCATTGCGTGACACGTGGTTTGGATATGAATGTATCCCCACCGGGTGAGAGGTGGTTGCCCATCTAGTCCAGAGTTGGTCTTTCTCACCGGAAAATCTCAACGTGATTTGGATATAATATATTCCCGTTGGGTGAGAGGTGGGTGCCTATCTAGATTGCACTGGTCCTGTGTCTCTGACTTTAAAATTGTGTGGTCGTGGCCGCTACCCTTCTTGGTGGTGACCAGGACAGAGCTTTTGTCGAGGAAGACGAACCCTCGCCACTAATGAGTTTCACGCCTGGGTTAAGCCGGTTTAAGCGTATTATCCCAGTATGGGTGTGTATAGGATGTGACCGGCCTCTAGAGCGGAGGTACCGTGATATGCGTAGCCATCAAGTTTCACCCCTGGGTTAAGCCGATTTAGGCATATTGCCTATGTAAAGGGTGTATATAGGACGTGGCCGACCTCTAGAGCGGAGTTGCCGTGGTATGAGATGTGGTATGAGTAGCTCTCACAGCGTCTAGTGGCCATACCGATTAAGCTTCACTTAATCCTTTCCATCACCTTTTTCAGAGCAGCGCCGTGCGGCAACCCTAATCGTATTTTTCTTCATTGGCCAGGAGGAATTTCACTCCACGCACGGCAGCCGTAGAATCTCGCCAGCTTAGTTTAACCCCTGGGTTAAGCCGGTTTAGGCATTTGAGCCAGTATGGGTGCGTATGGGACGTGGGCGGCATCTACAGCAGAGGTGCCGTGATATGAATAGCCCTGACCACGTGACTACTGGTTACTTCACTTAATCCTTTCCATCACCTTGTCCACAGCAACCCTAATCGTATTTTTCTTCATTGGCCGGGAGGAGTTTCACCCCACGCACGGCAGCTGAAGAATCTTGCCAGCGGCGAGCAGGAGCTTTCCTTCTCCTGGATGAGCTACCAACCAAGACTAACAAGTCTCATCTACCCGAAAGCGTCTGGTGTTCAGACGTCAGATATTCGCCTTTTCGCCCCTTCTCCTGTCAGTTTAAATAGTTCCGCCACGAGAAGGCCAGGAGCTGGACTTGGACTGTCAGAGACTATGTGAGTCGCACACCATGGAGACATTTAATTGGAGTGGAGAGTGTATCCTTCACCACACCTCCGGCTATTACAGTCCTTAAACCATAGCAAGAACTAAATAACATTATTTCTTAAAACACACATCTATGCATTTCGATGAATCAAGATCTACGTAACAATCTTTAAAATACATATCGATACAATTCATTATATATTTATATAACAGTTTAAAATATCCTTTGATAAAGATCTGTATATCAATCTTAAATTACTTATCAGTACAGTTCACTGAATAAAGATCTACGAACATAATCAAAACAGAACAGTAAAATTCGGCGAATCAGCAAACGCCCTGGACAGTTCTAAATAAAAATGGACATCATAAGCTTGATTTTGGCAATATTAAGTTTACAAGGCAAAATTTCTTTTCTGCTGTCCGCAAGAGAAATATGAAACTATTTAAACTGATATTTACCAACAACTGGTTTATTTTGCGACAGAAACAAATCAACATCAACAGTTATTCTGAAGTATAAATTCTTTTCTTTTTTTTAATTGAAGATTCATCATCATCATCATCATGTGCCGTGCCGATTGGCGTTGGCTATTATGCTTCTCCAGAGTACGCGATCCTTCGTGCAAGCCATCAGTTCAGTTGGTGATCTCCTCTCACACCATCCCGTCAGACTGTCCAGTATCATTTCTCTTGGTCTTCCTCTTGATCTTCTTCCTTCTATTTTTCCTGTTGTTATAATATTTTCTATGCCCCCTCTTCTCATTGCATTTCCTATGAAAGTACATTGTCTCTCTCTTAAATTTTTGACAAGTTTTTTGTCTCCAGCTCATCTCATACATTCTTCATTAGTTATTTTTGCTGTCCAGGGGATTCGCAACATTCTTCTAATAAACCACATTTCTGCTGCTTCCAATGATTTTTGTGCAGACTTGCCTATTGTCCATGATTCACTTCCATATAACAAGATAGCTTCAATATAGCATTTTAGGACTCGTTTTCTAACATTCATTGATAAAGATATGTTAGCTAATATGTTTCTCATTCTCTGAAATGCAGCCTTTGCTTGGCCTATTCTGTTCCTAATTTCTGTTCTACATTTCCCATCTGAAGTTATTACTGCTCCAAGGTATTTGAATTTCTGCACCTGCTTTAGAATAGTTCCGTTTAATTTAATACTGCATGCTGGTGGATTCTGTTTCTTAGATATAACCATAGTCTCTGTCTTTTTGATGTTCAAAGTAAGGCCTTTCTGTTCACTTTCTTTGGCGACTTTATCCAATAGATTCTGCAGGTCTTGTTTTTTTATAATTGAAGATTATAAAATTAAAAGCAAGCTGAATGTTAAAAAATTAAAAAATTCTGCATTTGATTTTGACTAAGTAATTAGAAAGTGCCATTCGGCAAACTATGCAAACACATCAAAAGTTATATATCAGTCTCACAGTGAAAGAGTTAACGCCAGTTAATGATTCATTATGGCGAATTTGATTTAAGAACCATTTTCAGTATTTAGTAAATAAAACAAAAGTAACTTGTGTGACTTTGATTGACTGTTGGTTTTTGTAGATGGTTTACTTGTCTGGTTCCTTTTTCAGGCATCCTTAATATCTTACAATTCTAAAAGTGATATCGCAATGTCTGCATAAGATATCACTCTTTTACTGACCATATATTTACAAAGTTGGATTTTATTATTGTTTTGTTTCATTTTCTCAATTCGTTTAGTCCCTTTCAATCCATTTTGATAAGAGAAGACAGCTTTGAGAATTCCACTTGCTTACAAATTCATGTGGTTGTTATTTTATTTTATTTTATCAACCACATTCCTTTCGAGCACGACGCTTTGTGGAAACAAATGTAGAACTGAATTTTAAAAAAAACACGTATGAGCTTTTGCTACTGTATATAATTACTTTAGCACCCGTCTACCAACCGAATGGTTGTGAGCTCGAACACCCAGCTGAGAGGGATGTTTTTTTCTCCGACCAATATGGCCCCGAGGTCGACCCAGCCTTGTAAAAATGTGTACCAGAGAAAATCTGGGAAGGAAAGACAGTGAGGAAAAGCGAAGTGGCCACCCTAACTCATACGCTGATTTTTCAGCATAATGAGGTCATCTAACGCTTCACCCCCTACGGTATTTGAATTGGGACTACGTTTTATCTTTATCTGTAATTACTCTATTTGTCGGCCTGTCAGAAACATAGTAATAAAGGATGCACCCTTGTCTGTCTGTCTATATGTATGTGTGTATGTATGTTTCAGCATAACTCTGGAACGCCTGGAGCAATTTCAACCAAACGTGGTACAGATATGACTTATATTATGGAGAAAAGTAACTAGGGGGTAAGACTATGACATCCCTAGGGGTGAAGGTGGAAAGAGGGTGACATACTATCCATCAAATTAAAGGGGAAACAGGAGTGGTCTAAGGGAGATAATCGTGAAATAGAGCGGTGCTGGTCTAAGAGCAGCATTTTCAGCCTCCCATAACAAGTCCAAATAATTTTGATGGTCTCTATAATCGACAACGACCGATTGTAGTGTCGATTCCATAGTTTTCGGGGTCGCTGAGATGAGTAGTGACACTTTTGATGCTGTTTATGTCCAAGTTCAGCCTTTAACGCCATGGGGATGCGAGAGGGGTGGGGGTGGGATAGGGATGACATGTAGGTGTAATGGAAAACGACTGATATTAGTGTCGATTCCATAATTTTCGGGGTCGCTGAGATAAATAGTGACACCCTCGATGCTGTTTACGTCCAAGTCTAGCCCCCATGGGTGGAGGTAGAATGTAGGTGATATGTAAAAGTAATTGAAAACGACTGATATTAGAACAGAGTCCATAATTTTTAGAGTCGCTGAGATGAGAAGTGACACTCCCGATGCCGTTTACATGGGACTTCAGCCACCATCGGCATGGGGTGATAGAGGATGAAAATTACGTTGGGATCTCCAATTATTTTACTACGGAGCTTCGACCCGCCAAAACTTTGCAACACCACAAGGCTATATGTATAAAGGATGCTGGGTAATGCAGCTGAAGCGACTATCTTAACAGGACAGGGAGAGGGTGAAGCATTTTTTTTATCCCACGGATACCATTTATTCCCATGGATCTCCCTTTTAACTTTAAGAGGCTTGTTTTCTCGATCATGATCGAGAAGTCACATGGGGCAGTCTACATATTATAGAGTAAAGTCTTTTACAAATTCACTATAATATTAATTTAACTAAAAAGTTCATTAAATGCAACATTTTTAGTTTCACCTCCAGGAGCAAGAATAAATAATTTCTTGGGTGAACCTAAATGTGAGCAAGGAAAATAAGGTTGTCCATGGGAGAAGCATAGCGATTTCAAATCCACTCCGCACTATTAATAATTAATAAATTCACGAGCAACGCCGGGTAATCAGCTAGTGTGTGTGTAACACCTCCTATGCATCGTGATAAAGCTAAAAAATACATAAAGTTTGCAAGAGAAGCTAGAGCTAATAACATTTTATAGTCAAAGCACGCTCTATTCTGCTATTGGCCACCAGCTACCAGTTTCAGTCATACAGCAACACTGTAGTGCTGTTTTCTCATTGTGAAGAATGACTTGACATGGTAATGAAAGTACTGCACTGCTTTCCCTTTGTGATCAAGCACGCGCTAAACATAGCGATAAAAGTTTTTCGAAACTTACTACTGATGGCGCAATAGAGAAGGAAATTGATGCTGGAATTGACAGAAACAAGCAAATTGTTGACATATCTTACTGCTACATAAACTGGTTGCCTGAATACCCAATGCCGACCTCTGGATGCGATTGTCAGTGCCAGGAACACCCCGGGAGAAAGGCAAACAATGAAGGCAAGTACTGTTGCCACTACAACAGCGCTGATCTGAAGTACGTCCACTGGGACAAAGTTGTTGGAAATGCTTGCCCGTTGAAGTTGCATGCGGCGTCGATAAGTTGCCAGAAAGTGGATCAAGAAAGTGTTGACCACAATAAGCAAAATCACAGGGATAATGGCTGTAAGAGCGATGTTGGTTATGTGGAGATAAATCTCATAGACTGGTGTCCTTGCTAGGTTAGTGGCTAGCAGCGGCTTGGGAGAGCTGAGGTCTGGGTTTGGCACGTACTCGAAGAACTTGGAAAAGTGAAATATGAATGACAGGACGAATATAACGACAGTTGTAGCACGCGCTCGAGATATCGCATGCTCTCTGTGAATAAAGGGAAACGTGAATCGTAAGGATACAAGTCTCTCGAAAGCGACGGCGACTGTTAGCCAGGAAGTGCACGTTAGAAAGATATTGGTCATGGCATACCTGAAACAGAGAATAAAAATATTACAATCAACAGATATATAGGCTTTGTCTGAAACGGTAGACAAATGTATATTAAAAAAACTATCACACACCGTCTTTTACAGAAATGTGGTGTTCTTTGGTCGAAGACGCGGTACTCAGATCAAATGAGCCAACGATCTGACCGCTTGAATCAGAACTGTCGAACCATGATCGTCCACGGCCACATCCTACTACTTCCTAGCGGTGCTCCCTTATAAACAGCACAGCCTAGCCGAGTAATTAGTGATCGACAAGGGAAAGCAAACCAGATGCTAAAAAAATGTCGCAGTATGATTCTGGTTGAAAGATGCAGATATCACATCGTAGCTGCAGAATGTGTGTGTGTGTGTGTGTGAGAGAGAGAGACACACACACACACACGCACGCACGCACGCACACACGCACGCAGGCACGCACTGCAACCAGTGTTATTTTGAGAGCGAACACACAAGAGGAAACATTAAGATGTTTGTAAGAAAGTGGTTAGTGTTATTTTGTTCTGTCTTCAACAGATTCCTGTGTTTTGTCCCATTTTTCTAAATTTGAACTTCGTTGATGTTTTGAAGGAATGTGAACTCTGATCGCTGAGTTTGAGTTAGGTACAAACAGCTGTCTGCTGTCTACCAGACTAAAGATGGCTGTTGTACACAGTAAAATATTTTCATTATCCATGGCAGACATCAACATAAAAAAAAGTCCACTGACAGTTGTTACTAGACTTTTCTGTTCTAATTTGAAATATGGGAAAATCTCCAATAAAAGCAAGCCGAGATACAGTGCTTATTCACAGTCAAGCAAAACTTAGTGTAATTAATGTAGGGGCTTCAACAAAAATGTTTGCTCTACGATAATGAGTAATCAAAACCTCGTGACTGACTCGTTTTACAAAAATTATATAAAAATCAGCTATATATTATATGACAACAAAATACAGGACGCGATATAATGAATATGTAAATAACCAGATGGATATTAAGAAAGCTCTTTTTGAAAATGTTGTGAGATTATTTATTTAAATTTAAATTTAAAAAATGCCATCTATTTGCAGCTATGAACAACTCACGCATAACGAGGTTTATGTCGTATTATGTATTAATTCTGTAACAACAACAACTACAAACACAACTCAAACCACAAGAAACTCAGTAAAACACACAAAAGTGCCATTACTGTGGTATGTAATATCCTCGACAGAAAACTTTGGACGCGTCGCTGGATCTTGGGTTGTTGTGTGGGCAGAGGAGTGTTGGCAACTGGAAGGCTAGAAGCACCAAGTCGGACACCGCCATGGCTGTCAAGAAGCACGTGGCTGCCCCGGTCATTTGTTTGCGAGTCAAGACACACAGGCTTAGCACATTCCCGACAATTCCCAGGCAACAGATAGGAGGCACAAGAATGCTGTCGCAGATAAATATAGTCCACTGAAGGTAATCTGGGATTCCTGGCACTCTAGAATTGGAACTGTTGCTTGCATTACCTCCTGTCATTGCCATTTTGTATGTGTAAAATGCTGGTTTGGTTTCTGATAAGAATTATACACGGACGTAAATCTCAGAAGGCCCTCTCTCAAGATCACATCAAGAAACTGAGTCGTAAATCTTAAATTTATTTGCTGAGTATTTCAATTTTAGTGCTGTTTATTTTCAATAGTTGAACCAAGAAATTGACATAAAAACTCATTCAACAGGAAACAATGTATCAGTCTGCAACGTTTGTTAAATAGTTGGTGTAATTATTATAGATTAATGTAATTAGGCTGATCTTAATAATACTAAACTAGCGCTGACAATTCAGAGAAGCTGAAGCTTGCGTCTGAAAAACGTCATTTAAATACAAAGAACTCTGAATCTTATCACCCGGAAAAGGAAATTATGGGGCATTTCCTCAGTACTCTAAAGAAAGTTAGTAATCTACTCACGAACACAAACAACTAATGAATCGAATCCTATTGAAAAAAATATTTAGTATATATTTATTTTGTATAGTTGTATTTTTCGCATTGACTGACACATATACTGTTGATTGAAACTTATGATGATTGATTTAATTATGAATGACTTCAATGATACTAATGTCATTTTCGTTCTTCTCTACTTTACTTGTACTACTGTACTTCGGTAGAAGGCATTCAATCTTCGCTACTCCATGGTACTTCTGACTTGTTCGTACATAACTCCTTTAAATGATGCTCAACTGTCAACCCAGGAATTCATTCAAAAGTAACGCCGAATCAATCAACTAAGTGCATCTAATGCCGATCACATAAACATTTAATTAACGACACATGATGATGATGTTGGCCGATGAACCCCTGAGGGTGAAATATATCATGTCATACCTCAAACTGATCAGCAAAAGAGGAACAAGAAATCCAGAGGCTCGCATTTCAATACAAGATAGCCGCCACAGGATACTAAATGAAATATGACACTATTCCTACATAAGAAAACTCTAGATCACAAACATTCTAACCGACGCTGACAATCACTAGTTCTACAGTTACATTACTAACTAAAACAATAGTCCTAACATAAAAAAAAACCTAACTCTAAACTGATCAAAATTTTAATCACCTGTGATGTGGGTTGAGTTTGTTTCTCCGAAATCGGCCGTTCGGATGGACAAGGGTAAACTTACCTCGTGGTTTTCTGGGGGCTACCTTTATTGCTGGTCATGTGATGTGTAATGCGTAGTCCAAACAGAGAGCCGGTTCGGTCAGTTGTTCCGAGGCATACGGCGGGGTAACATGGGCGAGCATGTGATCGTGGAATATCTGGATGTGCATACCGAAGTTTCTGATAATGTGTTGTGGAATAAGTGAATGTTCTGCTATGAACCTAAAATGTTACCCGAGCCGCCTTGTGTTGAATGTTCTATATGTAATTTGTCGTAAGTCGGATGTTAAAGTAGTGTAAGTTCTATACGTAAGTTTTTGTAAGTCGGAAGTTTAAATATTGTAAGTTATATATGAGAAGAGCTGGAGAGACAAAAAAACCTTGTCAGAAAGATAAGAGAGAGACAATGTACTTTCATAGGACATGCAATGAGAAGAGGGGGCATTGAAAATATTATAACAACAGGAAAAATAGAAGGAAGAAGATCAAGAGGAAGACCAAGAGAAATGATACTGGACAGTCTGACGGGATGGTGTGAGAGGAGATCACCAACTGAACTGATGGCCTGCATGAAGGTTCGGGTACTCTGGAGAAGCATAATAGCCAACGCCAGTCGGCACGGCACCTGATGATGATGGTGATGATGATATATGTAAGTTGTCGTAAGTAGGACGTTTGAGTATTTTACATTCTATATGTAAACTGTCGTAAGTTGGATGTTTGAGTATTGTAAGTTCTATATGTAAGTTGTTGTAAGCCGGATGTTTATGTGTTCAATGTTAAGTGTCTAATGATTTCCTTTAAGATTAGGATTTTATGAAGCATAGTTTCACCATTGAGATTTTCATTACCATGTTCGATATATGTGAGTACTTTCATTTTGAGTCATGGACACTGCTAGTTGTTTCTTAGGTGCTTGTGTGTGCCCACTTGTGTATTTTGGCCAGTGTCAATTCATCCAGCTATGGTATGTTTTATTTTCATATCAGTCATAATGCTATAAATGTGTCATTGCTCATTTCATTATTGGATTTATTTGATGATGACAACGCAGGCAGTGTATTGCGTGTATTTTGATATATGTAGTTGAATTAGTAAGAAACTCCTATATATGTGTTAAAGTGTGTGTGGCTAAATCATGATTTTGTGAATATACATTTATGTTGAACAGAAGCCAAGAGATTCTAAATAGATGTTGAAAATAAGTACTAGCCTCACGTGGGGTGGCGTTTTGGTTTGGTTATGTTGAGTTTTTGTAGGCATGGTCACACTGGTTTCATTTTGGTGTTATTTGCTTGTGAGAACATACAGTTGTGTGTTTCTATGTTACCTGGTGTAAATGCCCGTTGCTTGTGGTGTTGTGATTAAACTAAACCAGTTATTTGCCTTGATCAGTTATGTCTTTAAGTAGTTTATTGTTGTTGGTAGAGAAAGTGCCGAGTAAGACGTTGATTTACTTCCTAGTAGAAAAGTCATTTGAGGGTTTTCAGTGCAAAGTTATCTGTGGAGAACATACCTCCAGCAGCTTTAGGGTACAAACAGGAGTGAAACAGGGATGTGTACTATCACCAACATTATTTATCTTGGCAGTAGACTGGTTAATGAAGGAGGCAACATCAGACAAACGCAGAGGATTACAATGGACCCTTGACACAGTGCTGGAGGACCTT
Organism: Achatina immaculata; assembly: GCA_009760885.1. NCBI lineage: Eukaryota > Metazoa > Mollusca > Gastropoda > Stylommatophora > Achatinidae > Lissachatina > Lissachatina immaculata. The sequence goes on along the minus strand of CM019691.1, from coordinate 19,780,387 downwards.
GACTTTGCGGACGACATTTGTCTATTATCAAGCAGTCACAAAGATATGCAAGATAAAATAAACAAGCTAACTCAGAATGCAAACAACATAGGACTAAAGATCAACGTAGGAAAGACAAAGTTAATGAAGCAAAATGTGAACAACAGAAATGTACTCAGAGTAGATAACAAGTTAGATGAGGAGGTCAACAAATTTGTATACCTTGGCAGCAGAGTAGTAGAAAATGGAGACAGCACAGAGGACATCAACAGCAGACTTACTAGAGCAAACCAGGCTTTTGCAATGCTGCAGAATATATGGAAATCAAAAAAACTAAGCATAAATATGAAAATCAGGATATTTAAGAGTAATGTTCTAAGTGTACTACTCTATGGAAGTGAATGCTGGAAAATCACCAAAACCATAGAAAACAAGTTGAATTCTTTCCAGACTAAATGTTCACGAAGAATTAAAAAATATTTTGGCCAAACACCATAAGAAATAACATCTTATTGGCAGAAATGCAGATGAAGCCACTGACAACAATTATTGAGGAAAGACGCTGGCGATGGTTGGGACATGTGCTCCGAATGACTGACAACTCACTACCAAAAATAGCACTAAGATGGACACCACAGGGGAGCAGAAGTAAGGGTAGGCCAAAAGAGACATGGAGAAGAACAACAGAAAGGATGTTGAGCAATAGAGGGCTCACCTGGGCAAGAGCAGAAAAAAAGGCGAAGGACAGGCATTTGTGGAAAACCCTTGCGGAAGCCCCATGTGCCCTGGGCACTTAAGGTTCAGAGAGAGAGAGAGAGAGAAAAGTATTTAGGGTAGTTGACTAGACACAAAACTGAAGGGGCAAGAATTTGGGTAGTGGATCGTCTGGAGGGGTGCGGTTTGGAGATTTGTTGCACGTGCGGGTGTACTACATGGGGAACTGAACTGATTAAGTAACGGCTAGCAATTTAAGCCAAGCACCAGAGAACATCCTACTACGATAACAAATAAGAAAGATAAAGATAAGAATTAAAGTAATAAAGTTGATAAAAACTCCAAACAAACATCCAAGCACCAAGTTTTACACAACTATTTAACATTCAAATAACATCTTGTTGGCCGAAATGCAGATGAAGCCACTGACAGCAGTTATTGAGGAGAGACGCTGGCGATGGTTGGGACATGTGCTCCGAATGACTGACAACTCACTACCAAAAATAGCATTAAGATGGACACCACAGGGAAATAGAAGTAAGGGCAGACCAAAGGTGACATAGAGAAGAACAGAGAGAATGTTGAACACTAGAGGGCTCACTTGAGCAAGAGCGGAAAAAAGGCAAAGGATAGGCGTTTGTGGAAAACCCCATGTTCCCTTGGCACTTAAAATTCATAGAGAGAGAGAGAGAGAGAGAGAGAGAGAGAGAGAGAGAGAGAGAGAGAGAGAGAGAGATATCTAATATTCCCATGGACTGGACCTTCTAGAAAAATATGAGCTGCACGCATGTTCCATGCAGAATTTTTATTAGTAATCGGGGGATTTTAAAATAATTTCATTTCACTCAGAATATTTACATGAATAGCATCTCTTTAACCATGGGCAATATTCCTTACATCATTGCTTCTCTTTTAGAGTAACATGGATATACCTTACTAGCACAGATTTGCAACCTGTGTCACTGACAGATCTATTTCAAAATGAAAAAAAAAAAAGAAGAGCCTGACTCAAGTCTGCACAGACTTCATAATTTCTGTGGAAAATTCATTTGGTGGATACACTCAAGTCCCAGAGTATCACAGTAGAGGTGCGATAGGGTCCGTTTCCATGGCTGCTCTGAAAATGGACGTAAAGCAAATTTCTGAAGGCGAATATGGAGCACTTTACTGTCAGTAAGCAAGTAGTTTGTGAAACATTAAAAAAAAATAAACTAGAGTGAAGTTATAATTTGTGCACAGATTTTTTTAATTAAGGAAAGCAGTTTTACAGCAAATAATTACTGCATATTCTAAAACAAAATACTAGTAAATATAAATATATGTAAATTTAAAATAAAGTCACTGTACCGAAGGTCGAAAAAATGAATCGTCGTTAAATGGGACGTCGGAAATCGGAAACAATCTGTAAAACTCTTTCACACGCACACTCTCCACCACCACCACCACCAACCCTTTTAAATGTTTGACTCTTTTTCTACGCTTTTTAGCTTCCGGTGTGACAAAGAATAGAAAAAAAAAATCCACCCAAAACTGTTTCTTATTTGAAGTGCCAAACTGAGTAACATGTAGATAATAAAATCTACTTCCGTCCTGTTTCTGCAGCGTAGTCCTCAGAAGTATGTTTATTGCAGCTATAAGTTAGAATTTGATAGTACACTAAACATGTGAGAAGCTTCTATACTTATATGTAAACATTTTGTTTCTTTTATTTGTTGACATACTTGTAAACATCCTTGTAAGAATCTCATTTCCTGTAATTACAATTTTTAAAAAAAGTGACTTCCTTCTTTATTCAGTCAACCCGAAGTAAGAATCCGACAAAAAAGATAATATCAAGTCTAATGATTAATTTGACACTTCATTTAAGTGTTACATTATCTGTTAGTCTTTCTTTTATCTTCATTTATCTTCGTTAGTACTTCACTTGAACTGTGATGAGCTTTGTGTGTCCAGATTCAGCTTGGTGCCTTAGCTACGGAGTTCGTGCTGACAGTAACGCTGATTTGTTTCGCATTTGGATTATTATAGTTTCTAAAATTTTTTTTCTAAAAAATCAATAGGCAAGTCTGCACAAAAATCATTGGAAGCAGCAGAAATGTGGTTTATTAGAAGAATGTTGCGAATCCCCTGGACAGCAAAAATAACTAATGAAGAATGTATGAGAAGAGCTGGAGAGACAAAAAATCTTGTCAAAAAGATAAGAGAGAGACAATGTACTTTCATAGGACATGCAATGAGAAGAGTGGGCATTGAAAATATTATAACAACAGGAAAAATAGAAGGAAGAAGATCAAGAGGAAGACCAAGAGAAATGATACTGGACAGTCTGACGGGATGGTGTGAGAGGAGATCACCAACTGAACTGATGGCCTGCATGAAGGATCGGGTACTCTGGAGAAGCATAATAGCCAACGCCAGTCGGCACGGCACATCATGATGATGATGATGATAAAATGGCTTCCTCATGGTGTGGCTCGTCATCAAGGACTGATGCGAAGAACCATCGATGAATAATCTGAGCGATATTTACTGGCACAGGTGGTGGAGCGATTATGGGAGTATCTCGTTCGTGAACTTAATACTGAAACTGAATTAATGCTTCATTATGTGTTTTTTTTTCTATTTTAAATGTATTTCTTGAGATATCTTAAATACATATGTGTTTTGATGTTGTACAAAATTCTACTTGAAAACTTTGCTGCACAGATGCTTCATTTTCAAACGAAATTGTTTTTCTTTGTTAGAAATAGGCACAGAAATTCTTAAAGCTTTATTATCACTTTATGTTTGCCATTTTATAAATGCAGAATAGCAATTACTTTTGAAAACAGCCGGGAAAACACATCTAAATGAACAGAAAATGGTAAATAAAGATGTTTTAACAAAACTGGGCAATAACACGAGGCACATTTTTACTTCACACAAAAAATGGACAATAAAGGACTTATTGTTAGTACAATATCCCCCCCCCCCCCCCACACACACACATTTTTTTCACTAGACACTCAGATTCAAATCTCAAAAACACAAAGTGAATATTTCTCATGCAATCGGCGTCAGGTGATGGTATTCCTGCAGTATACAAGCAAATTATCGGTATCAGGTTTTGTTCTCTCTCTGGTCCATGGCAATCGCGCGTTGGCGGTCACTGATTTCCTTTGCTTTTTTCTACAAGATGTGCGTTGGACCGTGCTCTGTGCCACTCTTCTAGTCCTTCATGTTGTTGTTGTTGTATAATTAAAGCTCTTGTAAATAAACCAACACGTTGATAGACTTGCCTTCTTCCAAACATCTCTTTTATGAAACCTAGAATAACCACATTATTGTAGACTTTTTAAAATGGATGTCGTGAAAAATGGGAAAAAAGTTTTGAAGGTTTTCAAGACTTCAGAAATAATTCGCTTGGTTTATTAGCACGAATTCATCCAGTAATGCATGAACACAAAACCTGTAGAGATAAAGCTGACAAAAAATCAATTTATGCGAGAAGTTCACAACGACTTTTGCCTTCAGAGAAATAAGAGAAATGACGACTGCCGTAAAACTGATTGTAGTAATAAAAGTAGACAAAGGTGTATGATTCAGTTTTACAAAAAAGATTGAAAGACTGGGGAAAGTGGGCAGGAACGAGTGTCTCAGAAAATAAGATGATTAAGTATAAATGAAGAATGCACAACACTCCAATATTTCAACACAATGTCTTTTTCAAGAACCACATTAAAAACAGCACTAAAAAATAATAACACTAAAAATAGATGAAAAATGAAAGAGATGACGACTTCGGTGAAAGGATGGCTGTCTCCAAGCAGAGCTGGAATTGACAATAAATTTCTTTAAAATTCTTCCACCCACTTTCTGCTATCTATACTGCACTTCCGTGTCTCAGTCCCACTCATGCCGCTGCAGTTTTGGCTCCACCCCAACCTCTCTTTCACTCTGTAACAACTTTTTTTGCCTCATTCTAAATATTGGATGTTGAATTCTCTTAATTTATACGTTCTCGTCTTAGTTCCTTATTTTCTGCCATTTGTGTTTCTGCTCATTTCCTCATTTTCTTTGTCGTCTCGTAAAACTGAACCATACACCTCTATCTACCTTTAGCACAGGAAAAATTAAAGAAAGTTTTCTAACGAGGAGGATATAAAAAGAGCTAAGTTTTCATTTTTTAAAAATAAAATTAGAAAAACATGTGAAGAACGAAATAAACGCGCGATCGCATCTCCACGTATACGTTATTATCCTACATTGGCAGGCCACATAAGTCGCTATTCTACATTTACTAAGGGCTGTCTCCTCTAGTCTATACTGTTTATCTCATGTTATAACATTCGTAAAATAATAATCTGTTTTTGCAGTGTTTTTCCTTACTCCTTTACGACAGACCTCTTGTCCTTTCTGGCCTCCAGACTTAGACTTGTTCGGCATGATGGATAATCTGCGTTTCTATTCATATCACTCTTTATATTCCAAGTTGGAGATTATACAGCAGTGTTTAAGCAGCTCAAGCTACGCCGCTGTACATCGTGTTCGTGACTTATTTTGCCCTCAGCCATGTTTACTTTCAGTATATTTTAACCTGAACCATGTTTACTTTCAGTATATTTTAACCTGAACCATGTTTACTTTCAGTATGTTTTAACCTGAACCATGTTTACTTTCAGTATATTTTAACCTGAACCATGTTTACTTTCAGTATGTTTTAACCTGAACCATGTTTACTTTCAGTATATTTTAACCTGAACCATGTTTACTTTCAGTATATTTTAACCTGAACCATGTTTACTTTCAGTATATTTCGGCCTGAGACATGTTTTCTTTCATTATATTTTACCCAGAGCCATGTTTACTTTCAACATATTTCAGCATGAACCATGTTTACTTTCAGTATATTTTAACCCGAGCCATGTTTACTTTCAATATATTTTACAATAAGCCATGTTTACTATCCCAAAACAAGCTATCAAGTGGAACACAACAGGCCGAAGAAAAAGAGGCAGACCGCGTGAAACTCTGAAGAGGATATTGTTAAGAGAGGCCAAATTAACGGGCATAAAATCCCTTGGTGAGGTTGAAAGACTCGCCGAAGACAGGAAAAATTGGCGAACTACCTTGCGAGCCCTATGTGACGTTTAACGGCACGGGAAGGATATAAGATAAGATGTTTACTATCAACATATTTTACCCTGAATCATGTTTGTTTTCAGTATTTACCTCCCCTGTTTGGGCACTGTTGTTAGCATGTGTTGAGCTTAATATCACGTGTGCGTATCCAAGGAAACAGATCTGATCTATTTCTTGTGTAGCCGGATATTCACTTTTTTTTTTTTTACTATCGAATTTGTTTTACGTCCAGCTTTTGTGACTGTTGGGTAGCTCTTGTGTGTGATTGTTGGGTAGCTCTTGTGTGTGACTGTTGGGTAGCTCTTGTGTGTGACTGTTGGGTAGCTCTTGTCTGATCGCAGCAAAGTGTTAGAGCAAAAAAGTATGGGCGATCAGTCCCCGCACCAAACCCCCCCCCCCCCCCCCCCCGGAAAAAAAATTGGTAAACAGCTTTAGATATAAGAGAAATAAAAATAAAGAGTGTGATAACAGTGTGATTAAGAATCAAACCTTGGACTTCAGTCTGATAATCAGTCACCTAAAAGCGAGAGGACAGAACATAGAACATCTTTAACAAGAAGCATGCTTGTCTGTACTTGTGACACCTAAAAGTGGGCCCTATTGTTGGGGAGTGGTGGGGTCCAGCCAGTGTATCGCTCTGGGGCCCCGAGGGACTTCTCCGTTTTAAGGGTGGACTTGAAGACATGGGTATGGGAAGAGAGATCTTCTAGTGGATTAAAACACATAAGCACGGGAAGAGAGGTCTCCTAGTGGATTAAAAGTACGCTGTTCCCTCGTGGCTAGACGGCTGCTCGTCCTACCGGAGTCCGTGTTCGAATCCCAGGTAATTCTTTTGTGATTTTTCTTTCTCTCACGTCTCACTAAAGTGCTTTGTCTATGATGTTTTAGAGGTCTAATCCTACAAAACTGTGTTCTCTTACTTTACCGTACGAAAGCCTCGATGTTTCCTATTTATAAGAAATTGCTCATGAAACTATACCTGAAACTAACTTCATGTAATAAGTATTCGTTCGTTCGTTTGTTGTTGTTGTTGTTGTCTAAGTATGCACCAGGCATGGCAGGAGACCGTGTGTATGTTTGTCTAAAAGTTGGTACCTGCTAGAGAGACTGAATCTAAGCTACGGAGTTTTTGTGTGACGACCTCGTTTCTTTCCGGGTGTCACGATCCTTCGTGTTTACAGAACAGTTACTAATGACTATGTTTACATAACACATTTTTTAGAGGTTCTAGTAGCGCAGTCAGTTAGTACGCTGTTCTCTCGTGGCTAGACGGCTGCTCGTCCTACTGGAGTTTGTGTTCGAATCCCAGGTAATTCTTTTGTGATTTTTCTTTCTCCTACGTCTATGTTTACGATTTTTTCCAGGTAAAAAAAAAAGATCCCTCTGTTCGGAGTTGAACTCGTTACCACCGGATTAGTAAACCGAGAGCGACTTGAGATATGAATCTGTCAAATATAGACGTGGGTAGAAAGCTTACTATTGTTTACGGTTCACTGCATCCGCGTTCTCTAAATAACACAATTAGGTGCTGTGTTTAAAAAAAAATTGTCTCAGAAATTAGAATGTCAAAAGTGTCCCCCGTTGATACTGAGCAGTGAAATTTGAATACATATCTTCTACTTCATTTGTTCTTCACGTGGTCTAGATTAGTGCTAGTGGTTTTAGCTACCTCATTAGCTCTGGAATGCCTTTCTGCTTTACATATTTTGTGTTTTACCGTCGCGATGAGGCACTCGTTTAACATAGAGATGAAAGTTTCGCGGAACTTGTGGCTGATGGCGCAGTATAGAACGAAGCTGATGGCGGAGTTGAACAAGACATGGAAGTCGTTGACGTGTTTCAAGGCGATAAATATAGGCTGGCTCAACCCCCCCCCCCCCCCCCCCAAATAATTACTGAATACGATTTTCATGAACAAGAAAACTCCTTAACAATAGCAAAGTATGAAGAAGAACACCATGGAAGCCACAATGGCGCTGATATGAAGCACATCAACTGACAGTTTACTTGTAGTGTATATCTTTCGTCGTAGCATAGTACGTTGATGCTTCGCCAAAAAATGGATCATGAGAGAGTTTATGACAATGAGCAAAATCACAGGCATAATAACTATTGGATTGATATTGGTCACATGCAGATAATTTTTATGTTATGGTGTATCCATCAGGTAAATTGTTAGCTCAGGTAGAGGCGATCTTAGGTCTAGGTCTGCCACGTTCTCGAAAAGTCTGGAAAAATGAAATATAAAAGAGACGATGGATATAACGACGATTGTGAGACGTGCACGAAAAATGGTGCAAACCAGATTAGGCCGGAACACAAAGCGCAGGGCGATAAACGTCTCGATGGCCACAGCCGCTGCCAACCAGCAGATGCAAGTTGTTAAGATATTGCTCATGACGTACCTGAAAAACATAAAGAACGACAAACCTTTGCCAAAAAGCATCGAACTTCATATTCGATAGAATCGTAACTGATTTCGAGTATTCTTTTTTGGAAATAAATTCTGATGTTGAAGCTGTGTGGAATGCTTATGAGCTTCACGATCATCATCATCATCATGATGTGCCGTGCCGACTGGCGTTGGCTATTATGCTTCTCCAGAGTATCCGATCCTTCATGCAGGCCATCAGTTCAGTTGGTGATCTCCTCTCACACCATCCCGTCAGACTGTCCAGTATCATTTCTCTTGGTCTTCCTCTTGATCTTCTTCCTTCTATTTTTCCTGTTGTTATAATATTTTCAATGCCCACTCTTCTCATTGCATGTCCTATGAAAGTACATTGTCTCTCTCTTATCTTATTGACAAGGTTTTTTGTCTCTCCAGCTCTTCTCCTACATTATTCATTAGCTATTTTTGCTGTCCAGGGGATTCGCAACATTCTTCTAATAAACCACATTTCTGCTGCTTCCAGTGATTTTTGTGCAGACTTGCCTATTGTCCATGGTTCACTTCCATATAACAAGATAGGTTCAATATAGCATTTTAGGACTCGTTTTCTAACATTCATTGATAAAGATGTGTTAGCTAATATGTTTCTCATTCTCTGAAATGAAGTCTTTGCTTGGCCTATTCTGTTCCTAATTTCTGTCCTGCATTTCCCATCTGAAGTTATTACTGCTCCAAGGTGTTTGAATTTCTGCACCTGCTTTAGAATAGTTCCGTTTAATTTAATACTGCATGCTGGTGGATTCTGTTTCTTAGATATAACCATAGTCTCTGTCTTTTTGATGTTCAAAGTAAGGCCTTTCTGTTCACTTTCTTTGGCGACTTTATCCAATAGATTTTGCAGGTCTTGTTGGTTCTCAGCTATCAGTACTGTGTCGTCAGCATACCGAAGGTTGTTAATATTGTATCCTCCAATTTTTATGCCTGGTTCTGTGATGATTGTTCTTAGAATATTCTCGCTATACAGAGAAAAAAGGTCTGGAGATAGTACACATCCTTGTCGCACCCCTTGTTTTATAGGTTGATATTTTCCAGTTATATTTTCAACTCGAAATGCTGCTTCTTGCTGCCAGTATAGATATTTTACAATCCTCAGGTCTTTGCCGTCTATATTGATGTCTTCCAGCATTTTAATAATTTCATTATGTTTCACTTTGTCAAATGCCTTGGTGTAATCAATGAAGCATAAGTAGAGATCTTTCAGTACTTCTAAAGCTCTTTCTGTTAGTGTTCGTAAAGCATAAATGGCATTGTGTGTTCCCTTTCCTTCAACAAATCCAAACTGTTCATCTGCTATTTCCATTTTTATCTTTTCCCTTGTTCGTCTCATAATTATTCTCAGAAGTAGCTTCGTTATGTGACATGAGAGGCTGATAGTCCGGTGGTCGTCACATTCCTTTGCACCTGGTTTCTTTGGTAGTGCTATAAACGTGGATTTAATCAGGTCACTAGGAATATAACCACTGTTGTAAATGTCATTCAGTAACTTGGTTATTATTTTTATTCCTGTCTCCTCTAGTGCCTCTATTTCTTCTATTGTTATATTATCAGGCCCAGTCGTTTTTCCTTTCTTCATGTGTTTGATGGCATCTATGATTTCATCTTCAAGTATTGGTGGTCCCTCACAGTTTTCAGTATCTGGTGTTAATTCTGGTCTTTCTCCTCCATATAGCTCACCGATATACTCTGTCCACCTGTCCACAATGTCTTCTTTTCCCATTAACATTTTACCTCCTTTCGATTTCAGGCATCCTGTGGTATATTTTGTTTTCCTGCCTGTGAGTTCATTAATTCGTTTGTGCATGTTTTTGCTGTCTTTAATATGAGAGTCCTCTATCTGTCTGCACTGCTCATTTAACCACACTTCTTTTGCTTCTCTGCATTTGCGTCTTACTTCTTTATTTATCTTGTTATATTTTTCCTCGTTATTTTTACTCCTCCTCCTCTTGTCCATCAGTCCTAAGATGTCGTCTGTCATCCATTTATTTTTAGGGGCTTCTTTTTTCGGTGGTATTATCTCCTTAACAGTTTGGTGGATAGAATCTCTTAACATTTCCCATTGTTCATTTATACTATTTATCTTTGCTATTGCATTGTATCTATTTGTTATAATAACTTTGTATTGTTCTCGCAGTTCTTGGTCATTTTTAAGAAGTTCTGTATTCAGTTTGATGTTTCTCACTTTTCTGCATGCTTTCTTTAGTTTTATTCTAACTTTTCCACAGAGTGGATCATGGTCACTATTGCAGTCAGCTCCTGGCATGGTTTTTGTTGTCAGTAATGCATTGCGGAATCGTTTGTTGATTAATATGTAGTCTATCTGGTTAAAAGTCTTTTTGTCTGGACTGCACCACGTTGCCAGTCTTCGAGGATGTTGTTTAAACTAGGTGTTTCCTACAACCATGCTGTGTATTCTTGCCCATTCAATTAATTGATAACCTCTGTCATTCCTCTCCCCCAGTCCATAGTCACCAACGATGTCTGAAGTTCTTCCTTTACCAACTTTGGTATTAAAATCTCCCATGACTATGGTAACTTCATGTGACTTTGTGTGTTTTAGTGCTGTCTCTATGTCATTATAAAATAGCTGTACATCTTCTTCAGAGCTTTCAGATGTTGGAGCGTACACTTGTATAATATTTATGTTTATTGGTTGTCCTTTCAGTTGGGCTAGCAGGACTCGGTCCGAGATGTTCAAATATCCTACAATTGTCCTTGCCGTTTGTTCATAAAATATAATTCCTACTCCTCGTTCATGTTTCTCACTTCCTGAATATATTAGTGTATATTTATCTGAGTTTATCTTCCCTGCACCTGTCCATCTAACTTCACTCATTCCTAATATGTTGATCTTCATCCTTTCCATTTCCATCTTTACATTTTCTAATTTTCCAGCCTGGAATAAAGTTCTAACATTCCATGTTGCTATTTTGAACTTGTTAGTTTTGCCACCAGTAGCTTGATGACGATCTGGCCTTACCTGTGGCTCGTGAGCTGCCCTACCGGACGAGGCTGTTCCAGATGAACATCCATTAACGTCGTTCATGATGAATCGATTATTCTGGTCAAGCATAACTATTTTTGGGAACTACAACAGTGGTTTCCCGTTGCCTTCTGTCGGTTTGTGTACGGACTCTCCGCTAGCCTTTGGACTCCCTGTCCTACCAGCAAGGCAGCGGGAGCGAGAGGTTTTAAGGCGCCTCTGACCCGCCTGGTATTCCCTTCACTGAGCACCTGACTTAACGAGCGCGGGGCTGACCAGGTTGTGGTGTCACAACACTTAAATTACACGGAGCGTTGCTTAAAATATGGCTTCGTGATTCATTTCTGTTGACAGACTTCTCCACTTTCAAACATGTAGAAAGGTAACGAGGTTTTCCAAAGTGCTTAAATTAACCGTATTGAAATGGAAGAATTTTTCTGAGCAAGTGTAGTTTTTTGGGAAGGACTTGCATTTAAAAAGAAATGCTACTTAATTTCAGTGTCAAGGGACGTCTTGGAGCTGGAAAAGAAGGGCCACATTTTTTCACTTTCACTGTTAGGAGTGTTTCACGTTTACAATAAAGCCACAAGCATGATTAAATAACAGGAGTGAACGAATTCATATTAGTGTTGTCAAGTCTTCGTTGAGGGAAAGGCGCATTGTTTAAAAATGTAGTCGTTTGGTGTATTAGTGCATATATGTACCAAGTGTGTAGAGTGTAGTTGTGTTATGAATCATAGTTATCGCGCCTCCTCTGTAATGTTGTTTTCCTAAGAATTCTGTGTGTAGATGAAGGGTATTATAATTATTCACATGAGTAACAGGAAATTGATAGCGATTGTTGGTTAGAATTGTATTCCTTCATTAGAGGTATCGAGTGCACTTAGAGGGGCACCACATATGTTCATTGATTATGTGAGTATCATTTTTTATTGTATTGATTATATGATGATTACACTGATGATTACATGCATGTATAGTGAGGTTGAGCGTGACAAGGAGCTATGGAAGAAGGGAGGAAGGAGTCATAGAAGAAAGGAGACGGTTGCGCAGGCAACAGAATAGTATTGAATTAAGATAGGAGGCTACCAGGTGCAGAATGCACTGACGACCAAAGTCGTATGGTAGAGTGTGCGGAGGAAAGGTAGAGAAGGGAGAAACAGAAAAAACTACCAGGTTCACGGGCACCGATGACCAAAGTCATAAGTTAGAGGATAGAGGGAGAAGAGGTGGGACTAGAAGAAAGCTAGGAACCCAAGAAACAGCTGATATATATAGGGAACTAGTAGATATGGAACTCATGATTGAGGCAATCAGACAATTCATTTTAATGAACCATCCTATTATTAGCATTGATCATTGGCAGTTAGGTTGTGTCAGTGTGCTCTGTGTTGTAGTCCTGTTCTGTCATTCTCATTTATTAAACAGCGTGAGCTGGAAATTGTTTTGAACTTTTAGTTTTGGGTTTTCATTTGATATATATTCGGCTGTTTCTGCGTGTGGTGTACATGAGTAATTAACATCTTAAATAATGATTGCCATCCCAATATGGCAAGTCTAATACGGGTAGAGTGGTCAATGACCTGGGAAGAGATTTGGGGAGGGGAATTATTATTCGACCTACATTTGTACGACAGTACGGGGTTTGAAGTAAATATATTACTCTCATATCGGCTGAGAGATGTAGTACTAATCGTATAGTTTACATTTAGTGCCGTGACCAGTATTCGAACCTGGTTTGTACTGGACGTATTCAGGCATGGCATGGAATCCGCTGCTTTTATTAGCTATCTCGTTCCCATTTAGTGTGTAAGATATGGGGGTTAGAATACCGAGCTCAGCCATGTCTGTAACCAAGTCCCAAAACTCTAAAAGCTGATTATTTGGTCATAATGCCCTAATTACACAATTTCTCCAATTCGGACGGATCTTTGAAATTATCCAAGTAACTGTCACATAATCAGGCTGCACGCGCTTCCTACAACCAAACGTAAATATTTTTTTTTCAAGCAGATTATTCTCTTCCTGAAGGTAAACTACGTAAATAAATTCCTTACATCAGTCCAGCATGAGGTGAGTAGTATGCAGCTCTTGGGAAGATGGTGGGATGGAGTTTGTCGGAGAGCCTTATTTTTATAACCATCCTGGGATGTCAAGCAAGAAACTACCACCCATTATAAGTACAACGCGTTGAATGAGCATCATGAATGTCACTGCCTGTTTATTAACTTTATATTTAGTTTCATGTTTTTTTTTCTCATTTACTTTCTTCAGAAATTATTTAACGTTTATGACATTAACATATTTCTATATCTTCTCGTTCACTATTTTCTCTCGTACAGAAATGCATGTTTTCATTACAGACATTACACCCAGTACTGATCGTGTGCAAGTGATCTTGTTAATTTTTATTTTTCACCGGTTTAGTCCTCTAGTATTCCCAACGTTTAGGTAATACGTTCTTCTCTCTCTCTCTCTCTCTCTCTCTCTCTCTCTCTCTCTCCTCATCCTCCTCTCCTCCCTCCCCTCTCTCTCTTCCACTCCCTCTCTCTCCCCCACTCCCTTCCTCCTCTTTCTCTCTCTCTCTCTCTCTCTCTCTCTCTGCCATACGCATACACAACGGGTTTTGCATTTTTTAAAAATGCACTACTTTTAACCCCTTGTCTGATATATTATTATCTGCAAACATTTATCATCAGCTTCGTCAAAGCTAGCAGCATTCGCGCACTGTATGGCTGCACATCTCGTCCCAGCTGTAAGCTGAGAGGCTTATCTAAGCTCCACTTAACACTGCGTTTTTAATGCACAACAGGAAGTCGTGTTCTTTATCTACGCCCCTCTCGTATATTCCTGAAGTAAAGTAATTAACACTAAAGCACTTCTTACAAGAGCCTGATAAAATGATAGCAAAATATCTACATCAAAAACAAGTAGAGGCTTATCTGTCTTATCCTTGGCAAATTTTGATAGAAGAGAAGATTAGTAATGTGGACTCACTCGCTTCCTGCGGATGAAAGGAAAAAAAACATAATAGTAATGATAATAATAATGATGATAATAATAATAATTAGCATCCTGAAATCCTCCTTTGTTTGCAGGATGTCAGAAAATGTAAGTAACGACTGTTATTACTGTTTTGTCAGGTTAGGCTTAGAACTTAATAATAACTTACGTTTGATATGAGCCAGCATTCTAGGAAACCTCTTTGTTAACTGGAAAACCCATTGTCTTTGATCAAATATCACAGGCGTGAGGCCTCCAACACGTACTATCGCTAATGAAGCTTTTTCTTCAATCTACGTAGTGTAAGACAAATTAGTTATTTACTGAGACATGACTGACAAAGTAATAGTTAATGTTGATATCTCGAAAGTATGAAGCAAAATAAGGTCTTTAAACAATTTTTTTTTTGGGTGCTGTTGCTGTTATCTGATTTGTGTGAATAGTGATACCAACAGAAAAAGCCACGTTTAAAAAAAAAGTTCTCTTCGTGTTAGCCTGAATTCAATCCAAATATGAAACAACGCGAAGTAATATTGCCATTCCTCGTACATTGCCATGAAATTTGTAGCATTCTAAATGCTATTGAATAACAAATAACCCCCCCCCCCCCTCACTTAAAGTTTCTGCAGGATTAAAAAAAATATATACGTTGTCGTATTTAATAACAGTATACAGATCAATACAGGTTGGAAATTACCAGTAAATGGGAGGAAGGGCTAATATATTCATCAACTAAAGAATCAAAGACGTGACATATTTCTTATGCAAGGAAACCCAAGACATGACATATTTCTTATGCAAGGAAACCCAAGACGTGACATATTTCTGATGCAAGAAAACCCAAGACGTGACATATTTCTGATGCAAGAAAACCTACAGGCGCTATAAAACCTTGCACCAAACAAACAAAAGCAAGCCAGGTATATGATCTGAAATAAAGTATATAGAAGTCATGTTTGTAGAGTAATACAGAACTCATAAGAATATGGTGATATGCAGTATCCAGTACTTATTTCATTAAACTCATAACAAAGGTCAACAGGAAGCTGAAATCAGCACGTGAGTGTCTAAAGCACATTCAACAGAATGAAGCAGTCCGTGCCTTCCAAGTAGTACAGCAACGAATCTTGAGTACGCAGTATATTCTGAACTACACAAGAGCGATGAAATATAGATATGGTGGTGTGCGGTGAGGTGTCTTATCTCATTGTAACTGCGTTCTTTTTGAATTGGTGTTCTTTTGATCTTTTGAGTCCATGCTGTAGAGGTGTTGAGGCACAGCATCGTATCGCCGTGGGATCGGGTTACGGCAGCTATTTTGTTCGGTTCCGGAGAACAGCTACAAAGCAGCGGGGTGTGCAATGCTTCTTTAGCAGACTCCACCACCGTGGGGACTATAGCGATCTCTGCCCCGTTAGCCAGGCTAGGCCTGTTACTATGAGTACCAACAGAGAGGTGGGACAGGGTCTTGGTCAGCTATGGTTCGCTAACTCTGACGCTAGCATATCAGCTATGGTTCGCTAACCCTGATGCTATCATATCAGCTATGGGTCGCTGACTGCCTCATCGGACAACGTCTTCACACATACAATTTATGGATATGCCATAAAAGTCATGGATAAGTAGACATGAAAAAAGTGGTGTTATTATTTTTTTTTTATTTCACTATAAAAAAGACAACGAGAAGCATGAAAGAAAGGATATATGAAAGAACGAACTTTATTTTCAAAGGCTGAAGGGTTTTGAAAGCTAGCTGGACTATCAGCTTTCATTCTGCTGTAAACATCCAGCAATACTCTAGTACACGTGCATAGGAAAACATAACGAGGATGAGTAGAAAATTAAAAATAACAAAACACGCTAAGAAATGGATGCAAGAAACCCAACAGGATAACAATGCACTGCAGGAAAATGTCGAGTTCTTCAATGTTTTAATGATGATGATAGAAACTTCATGTCAAGGGAAGTAATTAATATCCCGGCTTTCTCATAATTACTTATTATTATTACTACAGTTACTTCCCTCGATCCCGTCTCTTACCTTTCATTATGGTGACCTAGTTTTAATTTCCGCTGTAGAAATTAATCGTACTTCCTAAGCCAATGTTAAAGTGATCGTGTGTGTATGCCTGGGCGCTGTATGATCCATTTTTAGTATTAAATGAAATGATAAATGAAGATGTTTTTCATTTTCTCTCTTTGTCAGATGGCATCTGGCCAAGACTGCTTTCAACGTGGCAGCTGCGATTTTAAAGGACACAATGAAGCCACAAACACAAACTTTTATAAAGGCACAGATGTAATGCTTCGAACTTACAAGACAGCATCGATTTATTGATTAAAATGCTTCACACGTTATGAAGATAAAAGTGACACATAATAAAAACACAGACAATTGCTAACACAAAATTATAGATGCGCTCCCAAAGCGATATACTACAAATATTTCTACCACTAACTCAACGTTTCTCATACAAGCCACGAATTTAAATAAATGCATTTTCTCACATTTTCTTATGGTTTAAAAAAAATAAACAAAACAAAGCAAACACTCTTCATTATGGCTCACTAACAGACTAAAGGTCGAAGACAGCCTTCATTATGTCTCACTAACAGACTAAACGTCGAAGACAGCCTTCATTATGTCTCACTAACAGACTAAACGTCGAAGATAGTCTTCATTATGTCTCACTAACAGACTAAACGTCGAAAACAGTCTTCATTATGTCTCACTAACAGACTAAATGTCGAAGACAGTCTTCATTATGTCTCACTAACAGACTAAACGTCGAAGACAGTTTTATCGTGTATCAGATCCTGAAAAGTTTCTGCTGTTTACAAACACTTAGTAAGATTCAAGACAAGAAGACTCTTTGTGATTATTTTCCTAGAAGTATTTGCCTATTTTAAAAATGTAATCAAACACAATGCAACTGCGACACTGTTCACAGAATTTTACCACAGTCCTTTGTTTTGTTTGCTTGCATTTAAATATCATCATATAGAGAAAATGGTGTGGAGACGACAGTTCGTCATTATCCTCATACAGAGAAAAGGGTGTGGAGACGACAGTTCACCATTATCCTCATACAGAGAAAAGGGTGTGGAGACGACAGTTCATCATTATCCTCATACAGAGAAAAGGGTGTGGAGACGACAGTTCGTCATTATCATCATACAGAGAAAAGGGCGTGGAGACGACAGTTCACCATTATCTTCACATAGAGAAAAGATCGTGCAGACGATAGTTCATCATTTATCATCTTACAGAGATAAATGTGTGGAGACGACAGTTCATCGTTATCCTCATTATTTCTCCTTGTTCACAAAGGCGTATAACTTGTACTCTCTCCCCGTAACTGCGAGCTTTTGTTCTTTGCAACCGATGCTTTGAAGGTGTTGAGTACAGCATCGTATCGTCGTGGGAGTGTGTTATAGAGCTATTTTTTCGGTCCCGGAGTACAGCTAAAAAAGCAGGGGGGGGGGGAAGTGAGTGTATAATACTTCTTTAGCAGACTCCACCACCATGGGGACTATGGCTATGGTGATCCCTGCCCCGCTAGCCAGGCTAGGCCTGTTACTGGGGGGTACCACGGAGAGGTAGGACAAGGTCCTGGTCAGCTATGGTTCGCTAGCCCTGACGATAGCGTATCAGCTATGGGTCTCTGATATCTTCATCGGACAGCGTCTTCATCCCACCCACCCCCCACCCCGGCTTTCAGAGACGTATAAATCAGATACTAATCCTCAACATATCAGGTATCCAGAATATCACTTCCCGCCACTCTCTCATACGCTTTATATTTCATCCAGTCAAAGCTGAATGGGGACTAGACGTATGCAGTTCATACTGCAGCATGACATGATGACTAGACCTGGCACTGCCATTAACAATGACCCGGATGAAGGAACAATGCACAGGTAAAGGGCGATGGTCGAACTGTCTGCCAGAAGCGTGAAAATTTCTCAGGGACAAAGCCTTTCCATCTGCGGGCAATCTTGGGTTTTTCCTTGGGTGTAGCCAACCTTATAAAAACTGCTCAGGTAATAAAAAAAAATGGACAGATATCACCTGGATGAGTTGGGTATTAAATGAAATGCGCTGGTCAGAAACAGGAAAAAGAACGGCGGAAAACCGTAAGTTAATAATATATTTCGGCAGAGACGATGGGAAATATCAAGAAGGAGTGGGTATAATTATGTCATCTGCGGCAGCAAAGAGCATTACAGAACTGGAACCAGTGATCAATCGTATGATAAGAGCACGATACAAAATAAGGCACATGAACGACATTCATGACAATCATACAATGCTATGCACCCACGAACGATACAGATGATGAAATAAAATACGATTTCTATTACCAGCTGCAACAACTTATCAACAAAGTACCTAAACACGACATCTTAATTGTCATGGGAGACTTCAACGCCAAGTTAGGAAAAGATAACACCGACGTCGAGAAAGTAATGGGGAAAGAAGGAATTGACACAATAAATCAGAATGGAGAAAGATTAATTGAAATATGTCTAACAGAGGGCATGGTCATTGGAGGAACAATATTTCCACACAAAGAAATACATAAAACAACATGGATATCTCCAGATGATAGAATCAGAAACCTGATAGATCATTTTTGTATTAGAAAACAATTCAGAACATCTCTGAACACTAGTATCGTTGGGCAACCAAATTGTGTTGACAAGTCATTAGTATCGCAGACGCCCATGTTGTGTTGACAAGTCAGCAGTATCGTGGTAGTTTCTCTTCCGTTGACAGACCAGTAGGTTATCGGTTAGTTAGGAAGGACTATCATCATGTGTCAGGAATGACAAGGTCCACAATCATGATCGCATAATGAGAAGAACTTACAGGAAAGCTTATTTCAAGATGTGACACAATTCCGTGTCTTCCAGGCAGCTTTCTCATAAATTTATGTAAGGGACTCATCGGTCCTCCATTCATTCCCTTCACATATGCACGTCTGACACATCCATAGGTGCTCCAGTATCCTCTTCAGTATGTACATCAATGTACACTCATTTTTTGTTGCTTGGCCATCCGTCTAGAGCTCTTGATGAATCGTTCATTTTTCGCCATTCTATATCTCCCCCCCCCCCGCCAAAACCCCTTAATTCTTGACAGCTACATGGATTCACAGTCAGTGAAGTTCAACCAGCTTCTCTTACAGCACGGATGATATCGACTCGATCCATTGCCTGCCCTTTCTTCGTGGCACATTAGCTGGCTTTCTTCCCTGACCCCTGCGTGACCTGCTACAAAAAGTATCATCAGAATATGACAAAGCTCGTTGTCTGTCAACTGTTACAAGCATTATCTTACTTGTTTAGCAGTTGTGAACGCAGTAAACTGTACCGGAGAGAAAGATGGAGCAAGTATTGAGGTATGACGGAAAGATATTTTGTTAGATGTTAGAGAGATACCGCGCTCCACCACCGCAATAGCAAGACTGTTGATATCCAGAAACAAACTGAAAATGAACGCCCAATTTTATTGGCTCAAGGATGTTCCATTAGGCTGGTGAGATTTTTTTTTTCTTTTAGGTTGAAATTCTTATTTATAGAATCTCCTTGGAACTGCAAGTTAATGTACCTGATTTAGAAAACGTCTTTATAAAAGATTAAGACGTAAATCATAACAGAAAATAAGGAAGCATGTGAAAAATCTACAGAGGCGAGTCATGGACAATCAACAAATCGATGCAAAGATCACTGGAGGCAACAAAGATGTAGCAACAAAGATGTAGTTTCTTAGAAGAATGTTAAGAATATAATGGGAAGCTAGGGTGACAAACAGGGAATGTTTCAGAAAAGAAATATATACAAAGGAACCTAAATATATCCATAAGAAAACGACAGCCATCATTCATTGGACACATAACGAGAAGAGGAAGGCACAAAAGCATCATAACAATAGGAAAAATAAATGGGAAGAGAGGCAGGGGAAGAGCAAAAGAAAGTCTACAATGGAACAATAAAAAATCAGAAACTGAACTGATGGAAAAAAACAAAAAACCGACAAGGACTGATATAACAGTATAAGGGACATAATTGTTTTTATTATTGTCTGAGAAGATTGTTGCCCTTGTGATTTTCTATTTTGAACTTCCGGGGTAGGGGCCGTTCGATATTTTTCTAGATGATCACATGAGGTAAGAATCCCGTGACAGGCGAATTGTGAGAAAGACTGTTGAGCTGCTGTCAGTCTACGTCTGGACGTGAAGCTTTGTGGATGGATTTGTGTTACCGTCGAGAAAATGTGATGTCCCGTCTTAGTTACTGGAATGTTCGAAAAGTACGAATGGACTTGCCCATGTGACAGGACAACCTACCGGCAGTCAAACATTTCGTCACCATCTTCATTATCATCAAGTCCATCTAATAAACGTCATGTCAACTTGTCACGCTGGACTGGCTTGGTTTTCCGCGTCTGTTTGTGCCAACACAAAGGTTCGAAAGAATCTGGGAATGAATCTGAGTCTAAAGACGGAGTGTAACTAATTCAGAACTACTCAGTGCTCAGAACACTGAGTCAAGGATAATATACAAATTCAGTTTTAACCGGTGCCCGTACAAGGCACATACAATATTACTCGGAACTGTAAAGAACCATGGCACTCAATGTCTACCGACTTGGCACCTGATGATGATGAAAAGAAATTTCTGGAACAAATGAAAATGTGAAACGGAACATTTCATACATTGAGACCAGACTGCTATATTAAATTTACTAAAAAGGCATTAAGCAAGTGCCGAAAAAGCTAGCAGGAGAAAGGGTTCATGGTAATATAAGCACAATGAAGACTATGATTTTGATGGACGCTAAGTGTTGTGTAATGAACAAACAATAGTCTGCTGTGGAGGTGAGTTTGAGTGAATTAAAGATTCACTGTGAACATTCGTCAAAAAAATTTACAAAGAACTTGCTGATGCTGAAAGGATAACTACCTGTAAGGACGAAAAAAAAGTTTCTCTTTGCAATATACGCAACTCTTCATTGCCTAAATGATGGTTTATATTTTATTGGTTACTTCCCATGATTATTGCTTCCGCGCCGTTATCTGTCTTCTGGTTCTAAATTTGATGTTGAAATCAGCGATAGATCAAAGTGAAATTTCTTGAAAATACGAAGAACTATCTGGAATG
The DNA here is from genome assembly GCA_009760885.1 of Achatina immaculata. NCBI lineage: Eukaryota > Metazoa > Mollusca > Gastropoda > Stylommatophora > Achatinidae > Lissachatina > Lissachatina immaculata. The sequence continues at coordinate 19,758,971 of CM019691.1, read as the reverse complement.
ACAAGTTGTCCGAATTAAATTCTGCGAATCTACACATGTTCTAGTACGTTCTTGTTTAGGAAATTATGTGAAACCTCAGCTGGACAGAGTAAGACAGAATAGATCCAGGTACATAGAAACATAAGACACAAGGTAGTCATGCAAGTAAACAATGAAAACATAAGACATACAGTAGCCATACAAGTAAACATGGAAACATAAGACATAAAGTAGTCATACAAGTAAACATGGAAACATAAGACATACTGTAACCATACAAGTTAACACAGAAACATAAGACCTACTGTAACTATACAAGTTGACACAGAAACATAAGACCTACTGTAGCCATACAAGTTAACACAGAAACATAAGACCTACTGTAGCCATACAAGTTAACACAGAAACATAAGACCTACTGTAGCCATACAAGTTGACACAGAAACATAAGACCTACTGTAGCCATACAAGTTAACACAGAAACATAAGACCTACTGAAACTATACAATTAACACAGAAACATTAGACCTACTCAAACTATACAATTAACACAGAAACATTAGACCTACTGTAGCCATACAAGCTAACACACATTAAATCAGTGAGATTCTTTTTAAAAAATTGTTCCTAAAAAAATAAGATGATTATTAACAAAGAACATCATACCCAGTTATATCTTCATTATACGTTTTTTATGCATTTGCACTCATTTAATCACTTAATCTGCTGGTTGATTATTTATTTCTGTATAATTTGGATCGCGCAGAGCGACATTTTAACGGAGCCATTAACAATCTAAAAATAAAAGAGGCTCCCTCACTGGTGACGTCACGGAATTTGTCACGTGACTTCGGAAGCGCTGTAAAAATGTTTTAAAAAATCAGCCGAAAATGGAAGGAGAGAAGAGAAGAGAATGGAATGAGGGGGAAAAGACCGTGCATTTGAAAAGCGAGAATTTTGATTTCCAACTGAACCTACGCCTTGCTGAAGAATGCAGGGGAGAGAGTGAAGCCAGGATAGAGCTAGATAGAACTGGATAGAAGACAGAAGAGTGAGCCAGTGCAAAAAAACAAAGTTGTGGAAACGTGTAGTCCGAGTTCAGGAGCTGTTGTGTGTAACTGTCTTAACCTGTTGGTTGGTGGTCTGTACCGAGCCTCCCTCAACTCCAGGATGGCCCCACGGACGGACCACCCCGGTCCAGATCCTGCAGTAGAGGTGTGGGAGGAAGCCCATTTCCAAGACCCCCCCCCCCCCCAAACAGCACTCCTTTATATCGCGAGGACTATCGAGGATGTGGTTTCTCCATTCATACCCTCCAGCGGAGTAGTGGCGGCAATAGTACCTTACATCCGGGGCCCGCATCTTTCGCGGGGGTCTTACTTTGGCGCCTCCACGCCACGTGGCATCTTTCTTGAGGTCATCCAGGTTATTTATGTTTAGACTCAAAGGCTTGTTACAGTTACACTATGATAACGTTACGCAAAGAAGAATACTCAATGCATTCTCCACATCACACAGTAAATGTGAATGAGTCTCGCTCCCTGTATCACAAAATAGTGTGAATTAAGTTTCACTAAATATATCACAAAAGAATACCTGTGTAATTGCCTTGTTTACATTTTGTCTGCCCCATAGAGCCTGCAACTCATCTTGTGTGACTGATGAGCAACGCATTAAGTTTATGGTTAACTAAAGGCAGGTAAAGGTACCCCTGTCATGCCTTAGAAGCCCACAGAGATAAGATGTTAGTGCCCCTATCTTCACTGACCTGTCGACGCACTACAGGGTGATGTGGTCAGCATCAGGTCTGGCCGCCTTTCCTTCCCCCGCTTCCGAAGAAACCAGGCACACATTTCTACAGCTAAATGACTAGGACATCTCCGGCCGGATTCGAACACCTGACTTTCGGCATGAGAGAATATTGTATTAACCGCTTTGCCACTCAGACATCCAGTGATTAACTGTGCTTCAAGGATAATACAGGTACCAGGGCTAGCAAAGAAGAGCAGGCTAAGACTGTGTCTCATCTCCGAGTGGTGGTCTGCTAGGAATGGTCCTGCTTTACTTTAGCCTCGTCAGCGGACTAAAGACAGGCGTGTGCTCACAGGTGATGGAGCCTGCCAAAATGTAGCAATTCTTAGCCAAATTCTGGAACTAAAAGAATACGACTGCCACTCAAGAGCAATCCCACTCTAAACATGTTATTGAAGACCTACAAGGCCTACATCATGACATCGGCCACAATTAAATTTACTAAGAAGGCATTAAGCAAGTGCCAAAAAAAAAGCTAGCAGGAAAAAGGGGTTCATGGTAATATAGCACAATGAACATAGTGATTTTGATGGACGCTAAGCGTTGTGAACTTAACAGACAGTAGTCTGCTGTGAAGGTGAGTTTCAGTGAATTAAAGATTCACTGTGAACATTCGTCAAAAAATCTGTACAGTAGTTAATGGGAATTTAAACAGAAGCCAGCTACATACGTCTACTTAATCTCGTGCTTGTTTACTTACCAAACCAGGCGGTTGTTGTCCGTCTTACATCTTACATCCTTCCCGTGAGGTTAAGCATCACACAGGACTCGCATCGTAGTTCACTAAGTTTTCCTGTTTTCGGTGAGGTTTTCAACCTCATTAAGGAATTGTATGCCCACTAATTTGACCTCTCCTAACAATGTCCTCTTCACAGTTTCACGTGGTCGACCTTTTTTTCTTCGGGCTGTTGTGTTCCACTTGATAGCTTGTTTTGGGATTTTCTGATTGTTTCTTCTCATCACATGACCAATATATACTGTTTTTTTAAAAAATATAAACGCAACAAATACGATGGTGCGATTTAAACTGAAGTTTGCTGATCAGACAAGGACAAATTACATGAAACGTTCACTTGGATATCAGTTTCATGTGCTGACCTGAATTGTACTCAGCAGATGATTCAAGAGCACATAAAAGCGACACACTGATAAAAACACCATTTTTGATAATAACTCATGACAGGTTCACGAGAAAATTACTGAACACAAAACTCATTGATCATGTTACTGAATGCCTATAAAAGAATGACGGTCCTTAAATCAAGTCATTTGACAATTCAATCCGCAAGTATGGCTCATCTCTTTACAGAACAACGACTCATCACTGGACGTTTACAGACTGGACAGTCACAAAGTGTAGTGGTCAGACAATTTAATGTGGTTAGAAACACTATTAGTCGCCTTTGGAGACGTTTCAAGAAACTGGCTCAGTTGCAGACCGGGAGGGCAGTGGAAGATCCATAGTCACAATTCCTGCCGCAGACCGCTTCATACGGCTGCGTCACGTCAGGAATCGATTTGCATCTGCGTCCTCAACAGTCCAGTCAATGACAACAGCTCGTCGAATTTCAGATCAAATGGTCAGGAGCCGCCTGCATGACTCTGGTCTTTGGGTAAGAACACCCTACAGAGGCCCTGTTCTTATGGACCGGCATCACCAAAACCGATTGTATGGGCGTACCAGCATCGTCAACAGATCGTTGCGAATGATTGGAGAAGGGTTTGGTTTAGTGATGAATCATTCTTTCTGCTCCAGCGATACGACCGGCAGAGAAGAGTTTACTGCAGAGTCCATGCCCCTACGCCCAGAACTGCGTGGATGAGGCTCCTCCACATGGTGGTGGAGGTGTACTGGTGTGAGAGACGATCAAATACATGGGAAGAAGTGACCTGGTGCAAATTGCAGGACGCCTGAATGCCCAATGATACGTCGCTGAAATTTTTCGTCCTCACGTACTTCCACTTCTGGCTGCACCAGGGTCGATTTTTCAGCAGGATAACGCTCGACCTCATGTGGCACAACTCACCACCCAGTTCCTCGCTGACAACAACGTCCAGACCATTCTGTGGCTATCTATGTCATCAGACATGAACCTAGTACAACACATATGGGATGAACTCAACAGGCAAGTCCGCCAACGAGATGTGGCGCCAACCAATTTCCGACAGTTGTCTCTTGCACTGCGGGAAGAGTGGGCAGCCACCCCACAACGACAGATCCAACGGCTAATAGGATCCATGTCAATAAGATGTCGTTCTCTGATACAGGCTATACACTTTACTGAAACGGAGGCCTCAGTCGCACAAAAATAAAAGCCTAAACCAAATTTAATGAAAATCATTTCTGAGTTGTTCTTGTTGTCCATGGCCTATTTTAAAAATTGATTTCCTTTCAGATAATATTAGAGGTTCCTTTTCAGTATAATTGGTACATTATCTCAGCATCTACCAGACCTTTAATATCCCCTCTTATTTTGGTTTCAGTGCCAGCAATCTTAAAATGGGTACATCATGTAACCTGATGTAGTCTTTCTTTCCTGTAACTGTTCGTTGGTGACTGCGTTTACAAATACAAATTTCTACAAATGGGAAATAACGAAGCTTTCCCACAGATAAAGTACAGAGCACGGTGCTGTATGGCTAGACCTCGAAAACATCATAGAGAAAGCGCTATTAAAGACGCGAGAGACCCCTAAAGGTACTTTGTCTACGATTTTTCGAGGTCTAACCATTCAGCACTGCGATCTATTACCAAGTTCACCATCGATAATACGGAGACGGGAACAAGGAGTTCGATGATTAAGTCTTTTGCTTTGTGGTTACAGCGGCGGACTGTGTCTGTGCGAAGTGAGACTTGTCAGCTAAGAGTAGCATTTAAATTAGAAGGAAAAAGGAAATTAGAAAATGTTTCGCTGATTCAAGATTCGATGTCAGTTGCAACAGCAGTGGTCTTTAATTTCTGCCCAAGAGCGATTACTGGGGTGGGGTGGTGTGTGTATGTGTGGGGGCGGGTGTGGTTGTATGGGGTAATGAAGGGAGATAACCAGGCTGGTTGTTCACTGTTTCACTTTTAGAGAATAGAAAGAAACCAAAAAAAAAATAATAAAAGAAATACTGATAACCCTAGATCTGACAAACAACTACCGAGAATCTTCAATCTGACGGGAGTCACTGAGAACCCTCGATCTGACGGGCAACTATTGATGACCTTCAGTCTGACGGACACCTCCTGGTGACCATCGATTTGACAGACAACTAATAGTGATCTTTTATACGGCGGATCTCAGTTTTACTCATTGACGGATTTTTCAGACAAAATTCTCTATAATCAAAATTGCGCCCTACCTCAATGTTCCGGACTCCAGCCGGAATTCACAGCAAATGGATCATCAGTTTATTTATTTATTCTTCTGTATTTATTTTAATATTTTGAACTTCATAATCTCTTATAAAGGTAATATGCACTTGCGTTGTGTTTACATTGCTTATTATCGTTAATGGCGCTAGGAATGTTAGAACCAGGCACTCCTGTACTTCTTTATTTCAGCCTGCATGAAGTACTTTCCGAAATACCCGTTTTCTCAATACCACTTTGGGTAACTTTTAATTGTTTTTTAATGCAAAATTAAACAAACGGAAATTAAATGTTCGCATGAAGTTTCTCTTACCTTATTTGATACCAGATCATTCACAAAATGCTCGCATGCTGTCCCTGAGTCAAAACTTGGCTGATTCTCCTCCTCGCAAACTGAGCACCATCAGTCTACTGGTACGATTATCCTTCAACCAGTTTCGCTAGCTGCTTTTTACTAGTCTTTTTTTTTAATATAAACCGGTTAAGGTAACCGATGACCTCCAAAAGTTTCGGATATTTTCCGCTCTTTTTGTAGTGGGGGCTTTTCCCTCAAATGACCAATGGTCATCTCAATGGGGTAAATTTCTTAACGTGGAATGGGATGGTTGTCACATTTAGAAGGATCACAAAGGCATAGTCTGATTCGCAGTATGACATATTATCCTTTTTTTTTTAAATAGGAAAAGTTGTATATTGGTTTCCTAATAAAATTTTTATTAATATATTAGTATATAACATAAAAAAAAACGAGCTAAGAATTGAGGAGAGCTGAGAATAAAAAATGGAAAATTATGATGAAAAATGTTCTCTCTTCCCCCGCTTAAGTTTCCTCTGTAGTGGGTCCAGTGATATCCAAATTGAATAGAATTTTGCACAAATACCATTTCTTCACATAAAATGTACATTAATTATTTATTTACAGTTAATTTACAGTCTACAATACACTAATAATATGACAACACCTCGGGCGGTGGCCCATAAGGTTAGAAAAATATTTAAAAATTAATTTTTGTATCACAACATGGCTCTCAATTCACACGCTTGTATCATGGCGGAAGCGATTTTTTACAACCGGTTTTGGCCAGATTTTAAGCATTGTATGATTAAATTCACTTTTAGAGCCCAACTCATTACCAGCAAATGACGTGTACACAGGGCAAAAAGTGTCAGCCGGATCGTCACTCAGTGTGAGGCGAAGAGTTATTGGTAACTTACTGCAATTGCCGGTTAACACAATCACTGGTGTTATGTTAATTATGTTTACTGTGACTACCATACGTTTAAATCTTAGGTCAAATGCTAATTCGGAAAACTGAAACTCCTGGATTTTGTCAGACCTTTTCACCAAATACCAGGTTGTCAGTATTATAAGAGAACTAATGAGGACATCCAAGGAAAAGCTACTGTTTACACGGTGAATGCCCAGCTCTGTCAATGTTTGTTTTCAGTGCGTCTCCACCAGCGTTATTCTACACAAAAGCACAGAAGAATACAGAGAAAGTTGACAGGATTATCAAATATGTATCAGTTTGGATCTCAACATGTTTGCTTGATCCACGTCTAATGGCAACGATGTCCAGCTTCAAGATGGAACTTTAAAAAAACATATACACAAAATGTCTGTAAGGCTTGTTCAACGGGTCCTGAAGTCTTACTACATTTAAATTGCAAACTGCGTTGTGGTATTAAGCTACCGCCACCTAGAACCTTCCCTAGTGTGCTGACAGGTGAAGGAAAATATGGGCACTAACACCATATCCCTGTGTGCCTCTAAGGCACGACAGGATTATCTTGACTTTTTTATCTAGAACCTACATTTAGCATGCTGATCATTCAATATATGAACCAAACAGCGGAGAATATTAACCCCCCCCCCCCTTTTCACAATTTTAACTTCTTGCCTTGGTTTGTCCACAAATTTAGATGAAGTTTGGTCTTGTTCTTTAAAGGTTTCTTTTTTTTTTCGCCTCCTCTCCTTGTCTCAAGACATACTTTTAGTACATTACCTTGGTCAGTTTTGATATTCTATAGCGATATATGTATGTATATATATATATATATATATATATATATATATATAATGTGGCAGAGCATTTTTGATGCATCTGACGCTTGACGGCGATTTTCTTTTCTTTAACCTAACACGTATCGATTTCACTGATTTGAAAATGTCTCTATTGACGTGCAGTCACAACACTGCATGTTTGCTTCTGGTGTGAAGGTGTCTAAAGCTGGATGTAAGAAGAGGGGAAACTGCTAAAGCTAGATGTAAGGCAACAGAGGAGAAACTGAAAAAAATAATTCAGTGTCCGCCTACGTATGAAATCTCTTTACATCCTTATAGTAGAAAGCTGAAAGTAGAACAGTTCTCCAGGTCAATATGTCTTAGGCTTCGATTTCTGCCTGCTCCCCCCACCTTTTTTTCCCCCTCTCTCTCACACATACGCGCACATTCTGTTACTTCTGTATTTAGATTCTGAGCCTTCTAACTTCCTCTTCTCTCTCTCCTCTCCCCCCCCCCCCTCTCTCTTTCTCTGTATGCGAGTGTGTTTTTCTCTTACGTCTTTGTTTCTTATAATTTATTCACGTCCTGCATCGTCAATATAATTTCCAAGAACTTAAAAATTAAAGAGATGTTAACTAGAAGTTATCCAGATATTAAACAATACAAAATATGCTTTGAATTGATGAAGAATTTGTTTTCGAAATAAAAAGGTGCGGAAAAGCTACTTGAAAATGACATCGCACAATGTAGCCTTTTCTCACATGCCGTGCTCGGCTGTTTTATGGCATACATTTTGGAACAGGACATGAAAGTGTGGAGGCAACTTTAATATATCAAGGATGTAACATTCTGAATCAGCATATACCAGAAAGTGAAGATGTGCCCTTCTGTCCACAATGAACACAGAGAGAAAAAAGGTGTAACCTATATATCAGTGATAAAGCAGTAAAGAAAATATATTTGCGCTTTTTAGAAGAAAGAAGAGTAAGCGATAGTTAATAACGCAGTTACCCATCGAGTCTGGCTATTTAAAACGATGCTGGCTGGTATTTAAAAAATATACCAAGATAAAATCGTGACCTGGATATTCTGCAAGATTAGTCATTTTTACAAACATTTGGCAGGTGAATTTGTTTCAGGAAAGGCAGTTCATCTTTAGCTCAAACATTTCAACAAAGACGTTTACATTCCCGGAAGCTCTAGGTTCAGCATTGCCCACGATACTTGTGATCTTAATGGATCACCTCCCTTCAAATGCCTTCTGGCAAGACGCTCTTGTAGTTGTAAATGTACAGATATAAACAATTGTGAAAACTGCGATGAAGCGTAAGTCCAGCTATTTTATCCAGCGTGAAAGTAATGAAAGCCCAGGAATTTACACTTTTTTTTTGTTCATTTGACCTTCACTTTTTCTAGTTTCTCGACTACTGATAGTTTGTACAGCTTTAACGTCGCTTGTACATGTCTGGGGGTATCTCATCTCGCAAATTGTTTTAGAACCGAATCAGTAACCAAGACTCCAAAGAAGGCCATGATTTTCACTGAAAACAGTCAAATATTCGTGGAGAAAGAACTCGAGGCAGGCACTAGGCAAACTTCTGAAATGACAAAACTCCCGAATCCGCCAATAAAGGCCATGTTCATTCGGTGCAAAATGTTTTATTTCTAAAACGTTTCATGTGCTCATCCAGCATAATGTGTTCATATCCACTAAGAGCTTTCTGACTGAAGAAAGTGCATGAAGTGTCTAATAATGCGTGATGCGTGGAAGCTCTTTCAAAACACGGGAACTGACTAACGCGTGTTCTTCGTTTTTCATTTAGATTTCTCGAGATGGTCCACTGAAGGAAAGCTGATGAGACAGAAATGATCAAGGCCGTATCGTGATACTTCGCGGGAATCTTAGCGATGGAGGTCAGATCTGACATAGTTGACCAAGGCCACACTTAGTTTCCTCCTGCGAGTGCTGGTAATAAGTCCCCTAACGTCAGGTTCAGCATAGTCCCCTTGTCGTAGTAAGAAACCTTACATTTCTTATATAGAGGGCATTGTGTCATTTCCTTGTATGCGTCCCGGGGAAATGAAGACTCGTCATCATCAGTGAGAAGAATAGCACAGAGTTTAGTCCTGTAACTTACGACAAAACATCATACATGCCCCGTGGTGTTCCATTGTTGTATGCACAGAATTGAGAGTAAGGTATAAAAGAAATCGTGACTAATATTTAAATAACAACGATGTAAGAGTTCTACAAATTAGACACTTCAGTGTAAGAGTACTATAGATTAGACATTTTCAGACTCGTAAAAAAAGGTATTTGTGACTTTCTTAAGACGCTTGTTCCAGAAATGCGTAAAGGATTATTATTATTATTATTCAGCTTTCCGAGCCATTAAGCTTTATTGCTGCACATAAAATTTCGCCTCCATTCCTCTCTATTCCTAATCTTCTCTCTCCAGTTGGTGATATCAATTATCTGTATATCCTCTTCTATGTTGTCTTTCCATCTCTGCTTTAGTCCACTTGTTAGTCTTGTTTCCTTCATCTTTTGTATATGCATCATTTTTGTTTATTTGTTCTCTTCCATTCTGTCTACATGACCCAGCCAGCGTAGTCTGTTTAGTTTCAAGACGTTTATAATCCGCTGTGATTTAAATAAAATGTTCAGTTCAGTGTTCTTTCTAGCTCTCCATTCTCCACTGTAGTATCCTTTACGCGGGCTCAGAGATTCTTCTTAGGATCTTGTTCTCAAAGATCTCCAGTTGTTGTTCACTTTTCTTTGTTGTACTCCAAGTTTTTGGTCCATGAATGAAGTCTGATCGTGTAGACTGTTATTTTGATGATGTGGGACAGGATTTTGGATTTTACAGGTGTTGCTTAGGCATAGCATATTTTGTTCCCTATCTGTACTCTAATTTTCTCACTTACTCTGTTGCAGCTGTTTAAGGTTGTGTCTAGATAATTTGCATGTTTCTGTTTTCTTAATGGTCATGTCTCCAACGTCTAATATAAAGAATATCGAAAAATATTTATTTTCTCGATTTAATCCCAAAAATGTATGCACATATTCTATATTATTCACATGCCAATGCTGCAATTCTAGGATTATTAGTGCCTTAATTAGGCTACAAGTTCTAGACAGAAAACAAATTAACGGGCTCACAAAATAACACGTGAAATTAGCTTGAACTCTGGAAAGAAAATATTATCTTGATCCTATTTACAGCCAATAGAAATGTGTTTTCCAGTCTATTTCAGCCGTCTGTAAACAGGATGTCTCATCACGTTATCCAGGTTTTCTTTAAAGAAAGGGAATTTAAACTGTAAGAGGATTCTTGGCAAGGGCTAATTTCTACAATGGGCACTTACATCTAGAAACGTAAATAGACGTCGTGCTCTGGAACATAATGTCTGATGTGAGTTAATCTTTAGCCTGGTCGATCATTTAGACTTCTCAGTTCATACAGCCAGTTTAAAGAAAAGTGAGAGTATGCGTTTATGTCTTCGTGGATGAAAGTGGGAAATGAAAGATGTATGAGACTGTAGAATGAGGAGATGGAGGTTGTAGAATGAGGAGATGGAGATCGTAGAAAATGGGGGAAGACTGGTGTGGTCTGATGTCGTCTGAGAGACTGCTGGAGATATCTTTGTTGGAGTCAGCGTGCCAGGGCAGAACTGACCAAATCGATCGTAAATCGGTGTCTCAGTCTCTCTGCGAAGGCTTGGAAAATATAACAATCCAGTGAGGAGAAGAAGAAGGAAATACGGAAAAAAGTATAGAGGGAGGGATGGAGAAAAGGGAGAGGGAGAGAGACCATAAAGTTTACTCAAAAAAGAAAAAAAATATATAGTGATTTACACTTAAATTACACCGTGTCCTTAGAAATTCAAACATAGAGACACACATAGACAGACGGACGGACGGACGGACAGACGGACAGACAGACAGACAGGCAGACAGGCAGGCTGGCTGATATATAGACAGACAGACACACTAGATAGATAGATAGATAGATAGATAGATAAATAGATAGATAGATAGATAGATAGATCATTATGTAATAATTCATTTATCAATAGAGATAGAGACAGAGAGTAACACAGAAGGAGAGAAAGGCAGAGAGAGGTAAGTAAATGTAATAACTCAATTATCAGTGACAGCTAACACTGTGAAATAAAGAACTGAAAGACAGGAGTTCAAGAAGAAATGATAGACAATATAAGAATGATCTATATTTTGCCCTGTCCTCTCTCCCAAGAGAACACCCACCAAAGGTGTATCAGTCTGGAATCTTGACATGTTGACTTGATCCACGTCTAATGAAAATGCTGTCCAGATCCAAGATGAGACTTTAACTTCAGCATTTTGTTAAAATGTCTCCAATTCTCTGGCTTTCATCTTAGTTTCAAAAATTGAAAGTGGCAAACGAGGCAGGTTCCAGCCTCCGATAAATTTGTTTTATTTTGCTGTCGTGACGAAGGAAGCATGCTTGTTATGAATATGGTTATCTTTGCTTAGACACTTTTTTGTTTTTAAACCGAGTTCTTTTTAAATAAATACTTATAAATCGAGTATTCATAAATTGAGTGTTTTATGAAACATGGTATTTTTTCTTTTTTTTTTCTCTTTGGAAAGGGCTGCAGAAAACGACTATAGAAAACTCAGATGCTGTGGACAATGAAGGGGAATAAAAAAAAACCAATAGGCTTTAACATTTATATTATGCGCTAAAATCTTCAACCGCTTCAATCTAAATTAAATAAATGAAGTTCTTGTGTGTATTTAACAGAAAGTTTACAACAAAGATAATACGGAAATATTACACTTGAGATACACAGGAAAATGGAAAATTTCCAGACCGTGGAATGTGTGATGAAATATAGTACTCAGAAAGTGGAATATGTGATGAAATATAGTAGACAACAGTGAAATATGTGAAGAAATATAGTACTCAGACAGTGATATAGTATCCAGACAGTGGAATATATGATGAGATGTAGTATTCAGACAGTGGAATATGTGATGAGATATATTACTCAGACCATGAAATATATGATGAGATATATTACTCAGACCATGGAATATGTGATGAGATATAGTACTGAGACCGTGGAACGAACGAAAGAACATACTTTATTTTCAAAAGGTTAAAACTTTGGCACGCAGGCCCGTCTGACATTCTGCCCGTCATCATACAGCTTTCACTCAGTCACAGTAATTCAGCATATTTTAATGAGCATAATAATCATGAAGACACAATTAAATGATTACATAAATAAATAATAAACTTATCTCTTGTCCATACACTCCACGCTCTGATTTATGCAACAGAATGAAATCAACTTGCATTCTTACATTCATTCAAAGCTAAAATTTATAGAAAAGATGTTAAAAATTACAACAATCAAGAAATATTTTAAACTACTTTAGACTATGCTTAGGGAGGCAAATAGTCCATATCAAACAGATGTTGACAAAGTCTGAAGTTATAAGAATGAATATTACTTGTAAGTTTTACATAAGTTGGTAAGGCATTCCAAAGGTGGGCAGCTGAGTAAGAGAAGCTTTTTTTTAAAAAGATGTCAAATCTTGGTTTTGGGAGAATACAATTACTTAAGCGTTGACTGTGTTTTGGGTTGTATGACCACAGGTAGGGTGGAGCATTGTGGGATAGAATTTTATGAATTAACTTGGCCTTGTTGAAATGAAATCTCTTCTTGAGGGGTAGAATATCAAGATTTTTGTCCTTATTTGTAATATTTGCTGCATGTTTGTCATCTATAAGCCTTACTGCTCGTTTTTTAAGTGAATAAAGTCTTTTCATGTTTGACATGGAACAACCATATCAGACTGTGGAACAGTAGTCCAAGTGTGTTTGTATCTGTGATATGTAGTATATTCCTCTGGTGTCTATGTCAATAAAATGTTTAATTTTAGTAAATTGGTAAACATTTTTTGTGCAGTGACTTTAGTTAGATTGTCTACATGATGATTCCAGCTGAGGTGGTAGTCAGTCATGAGACCTAGAGTTTTATGTTCACTAACGGTTCTAAGGACTGTAATAGCCGAAGGTGGGGTGCGCGATACAATCTCCACTCCAATTAAATGTCTCCATGGCATGCGACTCAAATAGCCTCTGACAGTCCAAGTCCAGCTCCTGGCCTTCTCATGGCGGAACTGTTTAAACTGACAGAAGAAGGGGCGAAAGGCGAATATCTGGCGCCTGAGAACCAGACGCTCTAGGGTAGATGAGACTTGTTAGTCTTGGTTGGTAGCTCATCTAGGAGAAGGAAAGCTCCTGCTCACTGCTGGCAAGATTCTTCAGCTGCCGTGCGTGGGGTGAAACTCCTCCAGGCCAATGAAGGAAAATGCAATTAGAGTTGCCGCCCGGCGCCGTCGTGGAAAAAGTGATGGAAAGGATTAAGTGAAGTAGCCAGTAGTCTCGCGGTCAGGGCTACTTATATCACGGCACCTCTGCTCTAGAGGGCGGCCACGTCCTAAATACACCCATACTGGCTCAATTGTCTAAACCGGCTTAACCTGGGATTAAACTAAGACTCTTCTGGCGAGATTATTCGGCTGCCGCACGTGGGGTGAAACTCCTCCCGGCCAATGAAGAAAAATGCGATTAGGGTTGCTGCGCGGCGCCGCTGTGGAAAAGGTAGCGCAAAGGATAAAGTTAAATTTAATCGGTATGGCCAGTAGACTCGCGGTGAGGGCTACTCATACCATGGTACCTCTGCTCTAGTGGCCGGCCGCGTCATATATGCACTCATACTGGGGCAATACGCCTAAACCGGCTTAACCCAGGTGTGAAACCTAATGGCTACGCATATCACGGTATCTTCCCTCTAGAGGCCTGTCACGTCTTATATGCACCCATACTGGGATAATACGCCTAAACCGGCTTAACCCAGGGGTGAAACTCACTACTGACGAGAATTCGTCCTACTCGACAAAAGCTCCGTCCTGGTCACCACTAGGAAGGGTAGCGGTCATGACCACAAAATGCTGAAGTCGGAGACACTGGACCAGTGCAGTCTAGATAGGCAACCACCTCTCATCCTACAGGGATATCTTATATCCAAATCTCGTTGAGGTTTTCAGGTGAGAAAGTCCAACTCTGGACTGAATGGGCAACCACCTCTCACCCGGCAGGGATATATTGATATCCAAACTACTTCGAGGTTTTCCGTTGAGAAGTCTAACTCTAGGCTGGATGGGCAACCACCTCTCACCCGGCGGGGATACATTCATATCAAAACTACTTCGAGGTATTCCGGTGAGAAAGTACAACTCTAGACTAAACTGGTGCAACGAAAACCACAGTGTCACGCAATACCGCTTCTGTGACCCACCGAGAATATAGACCCAAGCTCCAGGATGCTCTGAGCCTCCATCTTAAATGAGACTATCGCGAGAACCACACAAGAGTAAATTCAGTAGGATCACGGGGCGATCTTGGTGGTAGAAGCGAACGAAGAAGAAGAAGGAGAAGAAGATGTTCACTAACATTCTCTATCTGTGAAGTTCCAGCGTGGAGCTGTAGTGTTGTTGTTGGTGAATTTGTTAATTTCTGTCTTGTTTTAATGAGCATGGATTTTGTTTTGTTGGTGTTTATAAGCATTCTGTTGTTGTTGCTTCAGTTAATTAGAGTGTTTATTTCAATTTGAAGAGTTGACTCAAGGTTAATAGTCATTGACATTAGTGTAAACTGTGCAGTCGTCAGCAGAAAGGTCACAAGATGATTTTTTTACGATGAAGTGGAAGATCAGTGATATAGACGGTGAAAAGGAGAGGACCAAGAATAGACTCTTGTGGAACACCATTATCAACCACAGATTAACTCAACATAGAGTTTTTGAGGGAACCTACCTGTTGTCTGTTGGAAAGAAAAGATGTAATCAATTTTGTCAAGTTAGGGTGTAATTTATGTCTCAAGCTTTCTAATTAAGATTTCATAATCAATCATGTCAAATGCTTTCTTAATGTCAACAAAGACGGCACCACATAATTTTTCCTCGCTGATAATGGAATATGTGATGAGATATAGTACTCAGACAGTGGAATATGTAATGAGATACAGTACTCAGACAGTGGAATATGTGATGAGTTTAGTACTCAGACAGTGGAATATGTGATGAGATATAGTACTCAGACAGTGGAATGTGTAATGAGTTTAGTACTCAGACAGTGGAATATGTAATAAGATATAGTACTCAGAACATGGAATATGTTATGAGATATAGTACTCAGACAGTGGAATATGTGATAAGATATAGTACTGAGACAGTGGAATATGTGATGAAATATTGTACTCACAGTGGAATATGTGATGAGATATAGTACTCAGACAGTGGAATATATGATGAGATATAGTACTGAGACAGTGGAATATGTGATGAGATGTAGTACTCAGACAGTGGAATATGTGATGAGTTTAGTACTCGGACAATGGAATATGTTATGAGATATAGTACTCAGACAGCGGAATATGTGATGAGATATAGTACTGAGACAGTGGAATATGTGATGAAATATTGTACTCACAGTGGAATATGTGATGAGATATAGTACTCAGACAGTGGAATATATGATGAGATATAGTACTGAGACAGTGGAATATGTGATGAAATATTGTACCCAGACTGTGAAATATGTGATGAAATGATTAAATGGATAAGGAAAATATTAACTTGATTACAAGAAATATTCTTGTCTTTTTATTTCTTCTTCTTCTTCTTCTTCTTCTTCTTCTTCATCTTTCTGAACTATTAAGGCTCATTGTTGCAGATATAATTCGCCCCTCCCCGTTCCCGTCTATTCCTAATTTTCTTTCTTTAGTTGGTGACACCAACTTATTTTATATCCTCTTCTATGTTGTCTTTCCATCTCTGTCTTGGTCTACACCGTGGTCTTGGTTCCCTCATTTCTTGTATATACATACTTTTCGTTTGTCTATTCTCTTCCATCCTTTCCACATGGACGAACCATCGTAGTCTGCTCAGTTTCAAGACATTTATAACTCGCTGGAATTTACATAAGCTGTTCAGTTCAGTGTTCTTTCTAGATTTCCATTCTCCACTGTTGGTATCCTTTATGGGCCCAATGATTCTTCGTAGGATCTTGTTCTCAAAGATCTGCAGTTGTTCTTCATCTTTCTTTGTTGTACTCCACGTTTCTGATCCATACATGACGACTGGTCTTACTATAGATTTGTAGATTGTTATTTTCGGTGTTTTGGGACAGTATGCCCAAATTCTTCACCTTCTGAAAATAAAGATCATTTGTTTTGATCGTTTGTTCTTCCATTCGTACGTTCACTTCCAGGTATCTATTTCCAGGAGATCTTCCTTGATTTTATATTCTACTTCAATTTATTTTTGTTACCTTTACCATAATAACTGGGCTCTCCTTTCCCCTGGACTGTATCACGTCTGAGGCCGAGATGTCCGTTCAGCCAGATAGAGAGATGATAATGCTGTACGTTTCCTTCCTGTGAGGAATCGTTTAATTCTTCGTTTATTTCCAGCATATTGAAATTATCATCTATATTTCACGCTCAGCACTCATCGAGACAATCTACATTTCCGGACCTTTGAATCAAATTACATTTTCTAAGTTTCTTTAATTTCTTCCACTGGATGTGACCGGTGTGTGTATTATTTTTATCACATACCAGTTATACCAGAGTCATGTCAGAACATAAGAGATACGGGGTTACTGTTACACATGTAATCTTCCCCATGAATTGTCGTTGCATGCACACCGGAACATAGTTTGAAACTTAAGAAAAGATATTTTAGAAACTGTTGTGGGTGTTTCCATTCCTGTATACCATAGGAAGACACGTTAGAGAACTGACATATGAGGGTAAATTACTTTAATGGAAAGAGCTGCTTTAGAACAAAGAGAAAACGTTACCAAATGAGAAACATACATGCATCAGGGCGATATATTTGATTATATGGCTGATCTTATATGGCTATCTATCTATCTATCTATCTATCTATCTATCTATCTATCTATCTATCTATCTATCTATCTATCTATCTATCTATCTATCTATCTATCTATCTATCTATCTATCTATCTATCTATCTATCTATCTATCTATCTATCTATCTATCTATCTATCTATCTATCTATCTATCTATCTATCTATCTATCTATCTATCTATCTATCTATCTATCTATCTATCTATCTATCTATCTATCTGTCTGTCTGTCTGTCTGACACACACACACACATATATATATATATATATATATAATATATATGAACAATCCTACATATATCCAGTGATCGCGGTAGGATTTTTCAAATCAGCTTCATCGCTTATAGTGCACGAAGTACTTTTTTGAAATACCAGTTTTGTCAATACAAATTCTGTACTCTCTACTTTGTTAAATGTAAAACTAAACAAACTTCACAAATATTCGCAGAAAGTAAATGTTTATGTGGTTGTTTTTTTTTTAGTACACTTCTTTGCAGCGACATTTAATCATCACAAAATGCTCACATGCGGAACGCGAAATCAAAACTGGCTGATTCTCCTCTTTACGCAAAACTGAGTACCATCATTAGTTTACTGGCCCGATTATCCTCCAGGTGATTTCGCTGACTGCTTCTTTAAACAAAGTTACTGATAAAAAAAAATCGACGACCTCCAAAAAGTCCAGTTTTTCTCTTCTCTGTAATTTCCTGGTAATTGTCGGTGGCCTACTGTATGAGCAGGCGATGAATATTCTCTAGCTGCACCTACTTTTATATCTAAGAAACAGAGTCCACACACATGCAGTATAAAGTTAAATGGAACTACTCTAAAGCAGGTGCAGAAATTCAAATACCTTGCAGCAGTAATAACTTCAGATGGGAAATGCAGGACAGAAATTATGAACAGAATAGGCCAAGCAAAGACTGCATTTCAGAGAATGAGAAACATATTAACCAACACATCCTTATCAATGAATATTAGAAAACGAGTCCTAAAATGCTATATTGAACCTATCTTTTTATATGGAAATGAATCATGGACAATAGGCAAGTCTGCACAAAAATCATTGGAAGCAGCAGAAATGTGGTTTATTAGAAGAATGTTGCGAATCCCCTGGACAGCAAAAATAACTAATGAAGAATGTGTCAGAAGAGCTGGAGAGGCAAAAAAAAACCTTGTCAAAAAAATAAGAGAGAGACAATGTACGTTCATAGGACATGCAATGAGAAGAGGGGGCATTGAAAATATTATAACAACAGGAAAAATAGAAGGAAGAAGATCAAGAGGAAGACCAAGAGAAATGATACTGGACAGTCTGACGGGATGATATGAGAGGAGATCACCAACTGAGCTGATGGCTTGCATGAAGGATTGTGTACTCTGGAGAATCATAATAGCCAACACCAGTCGGCACGGCACCTGATGATGATGATGAACCTGCTTGGTGACATAATAAAAGCATATGATGTATGATGCAGTCTAGTTCTAAAGAACTAAACTTGGCCTGCCATTCTTGCCGTTTTAAGGAAATAGTGCAGTTCATGGAAACAAACAGCTGTATGATTTAGACCTGTTGCAACAGCACACACAAAAAATGAAAAAAAAATAAAAGGAGGTCAGTGCTACATCCGGAATATTCACTATTTTGGTTAGAAAGGACAGTGCTTTGTGGTTCTTGTCTGTACCAGAGCATCAAATAAAGTGATACACACAGACAAGTGATTATCCTAAGTCTAGAGTTACCTACGAATGTAGAAGATCCTGCAGTTAAATATTCAAAATTCTACATGAGGAAACAACAACAACAACAAAATGTGCAAAGATCTCAGAGAACAGTTTCTAGAGGTTCTAGAATATTGTGCACTATTATGCAGATTATGCAGATAGCCCTTGAGCTCAACAACGTTCAGCTTTCAGATATGCAGCCCAAAAATAAACATATTAAATATTTCCAATAAATGGGTGAAATCTATTTATATATAAATGGATGTGTGTATGTGTGAATGTGTGTATGTATGTTCCAGCATAACTCTGGAACGCCTGGGGCAATTTCAACCAAACTTGGTACACATATGACTTTCCAATCTGGAGGAAAGTGCTGTTTGGGTAACACATCCATAGCATCCTAGTATGGGGGTGACATGTAAAAGTAATCGAAAACAATCGATATTAGTGTCGAACCCATAGTTTTACATGTCGCTGAGATGAATAATGATACTCCCGATGCCGTTTACGTCAAAGTTCAGCCCCATCCGCATGGGTGAGGGGTGAGAGGGGGTGACAATTAGAGTGGAATCTTCAGTTATTTTACTACGGAACCCGACCCGCTAAAACTTATAAACGACACAAGGCTGCGTGTAAAGAGGATGCTGGCAGTGTAGCTGAAGCGACGATCTTAACATCTCAGAGAGAGGATGAAGCAGTTTTTATTCCACAGATACCACTCATTCCGACAGATATCACTTTTAACTTTAAGAGATTGCACTTTCCAGTGAGACTCGCGTTCTCGATCACGATCAACAAGTCACAGGGGCAGTCTACACATTATAGTGTAACATCTTTTACAAATTCACTATAATATTAATTTAACTAAAAACTTGATTATATACAACATTTTTAGTTTCACTTCCAGGAGCAAGAATAAACAATTTCTTGGGTGAACCCCTATCCCCCGCCCCTTGAGCAAGGAACATAAGGTTGTCAGTGGGAGAAACATGGCGATCACATCCACTCCGCAATATTAATAATTAATAAATTCCCAAGGAACGCCGGATAATCAGGTAGTCTGTTATATACTCAGAGATACAGAAAGTTGGGCTGTAAACAAACAGAAAGTTAATTCTGACATACACGAATGTCATAGTCAGATCGTCCTGCACATCATCACCATCATCATGTGACGTGTCCTTTCCAAAACGTCCCTCTCACTGCCTCCCTGAATGCAATACGATCTTGAGGAAGTTGACCAGCGGTCTCGCAATGACATATTCAGACTTTCCGTGACCTCCTGAGTCCACCTGCGGAGAGGTCGCCCGTTGTAGCTTTTGCCGTGCACCTTGCCTTCCGCTGTCAGCCTCTACAAATCATTATGTCCTCTTGTTTGGAGCGGTATGTAATCTTAAATATTCTCACTCATATATACATATATAATCACATCATGTATGGGCCGGATTGCAGTATTTTAAAGTAAGTTAAGAGTTAAAACTGCTAGCGGCTTACCTAACGGAACGAAATGAAAAATTGTCGATAAGATGCAGACAACAGACACTATCATTAGCCTGAAAGTAGCTGAACCTTTCAAGAAAAAAATCTTTATAAGACCCCAGTATAAAGTATTATATCTCATGCTCTCTCTTTTCCTTACTGTGGTCACTAAACTGTAGACACCATAATTCACTAATACCAGTTAATGATCTTTTCAGGAGAAAACAAACTATTATTTGAATCTCTTCATAAAGGAGTTTTATTTGTTATTTTAGTTTTAGACCACTAATACTGGCTTAAAACGTGGTTTAGGAGCTTATATATGTCTGCACTAACCTAATCGATTGTAAATCTTCTTTCTGTCAGTCTCTGAAAGCGTACAAAATATAAAAGTCCTCTGACGAGAAAAGGGAAATACAAGAAAAGGTGACTGAGTGAGTGAGTAAGAGAGAGTGAGAGAGAGCGAGAGAAAGCGAGAGAGAGAGAGAGAACGAGAGAGAACCTTATATATAGTTCGACAAGTTAAAATATTTATTTCACCCAGAGGTCAACATGAGAAGAAACAAAATCTACCACAGGAGTTGTGTGGACCAGGCGTCGTGTCTTTTTTAAACGTTGGGACTTGTGAAACAAATTTTAAAAACAGAACATAGAGTTTCTGTGATGTTCATGAACCTAACGTTAGCTAGCGCACACGCACGCACGCACACACACACACACATACACACACACACACGCACGCACGCACGCACGCACGCACGCACGCACGCACACATATATTGTACGTTTTCAAAACCATAAGTAACGGAACACATATCCGAACCGATCAGTATTGATAAACATTTGTACATTCTCCTGTCAGCCTCTGTGATTATGTTAACGTGTACTCGATTCAGCGTATGTCCGCCTATTTCAGCACCTGTAGATAGTCCTTGTAATCTATGTATTCTTTCATTTCAGTATGGACCTGCTTGCTTAACATAAAGTTGGCGTGCAGAAATCGCGAGCCATTCCATTCATCTTGTGTAACAGATTAGTCAGACGAGCAGGTAGAAAAACAGACAGACAGACATACAAATAGATAGATAGATAGATAGATAGATAGATAGATAGATAGATAGATAGATAGATAGATAGACAGACAGACAGATAGATAGATAGATAGATAGATAGATAGATAGATAGATAGATAGATAGATAGATAGATAGATAGATAGATAGATAGATAGATAACACCGGGCGTCTCTGCTGAGAATAAATAAACATGAATGCCCCAGTGGAAAGGGATACATATTAACACAGGACAAGCGTGACCCCTGGTGGCACAAACGTGACAGCAGGGAGTGCAGATTTCAGCGAAATTTATTTAAAATACGTCATGTGTTATTTTTTTCTTTGGGCTTGATCAGAAATTTTGGATATGATATCATATTAGATTTGATTCAGACAGACCCATATCGTCAGTTCATTCCTGATGATAAAGAGAGAGAGAGAGTGAAACAATGTATGTGAAAGAGAGTGTATGTCAGAGAGAGTGAGAGAGAATATGTATGTTAGAGAGTGAAAATGAGAGAGTGCATGTGTGAGAGAGAGAGAGCGAGAGAGTATATGTGAAAGAATGAGAGAGTGTTTTATCGGACAGAGAGAGTGTGTGTATGTGAAAGAGAGTATATGTGAAAGAGTGTGTGTTATATGATTGAGAGAGATATATAAGAGAAAGTGAGTGATAGAGATAGATAGATGAGAGAGAGAGTGAGAGAAAGTGT
This sequence comes from Achatina immaculata, assembly GCA_009760885.1. NCBI lineage: Eukaryota > Metazoa > Mollusca > Gastropoda > Stylommatophora > Achatinidae > Lissachatina > Lissachatina immaculata. The sequence continues at coordinate 19,736,851 of CM019691.1, read as the reverse complement.
ATATGAGAGAGAGAGTGTGTTTTTATGAGAGCGTGAGAGAGAGAGAGAGTGAGAGAGTGTGTTTATGAGAGCGTGAGAGAGAGAGTGTATCTGAGAGAGAGCGTGTATGATAGAGAGTGAGAGAGCGTATATGTAAAAGAGACACATTGAGAGAGTTATGCGACAGGGATTGTATGTGAGAGAGAGTGCACATGAGAGAGTATATGTTTGTGTGTATGAGAGAGAGCGAGAGCTAAACGGTACGAGAACTTATTATTTATTTATCTTGGAAGATAAAGTTTATAATTACAAAGTCTGTGGTTCAGAACACAGAAGGGAAAGAATTCTACGACATGAACAAGATTATCAAACAGGAGAATTCTTCCACCAAAAAATTAAAATATAATGTTAGCTGTTTCAGAAAATATACGTTAATCCTCTTTGGTAAACCACGAAGAATAAAATAAGTATATGAATAACCAACAGAGGAGATGCAGGTTTGTCTAAAGAGAAAGAAAACGAAATCTATTCGTGTGAGGCTCAAAAGAGAAAAAAAAAGATAAAATAGCTAAAACTAAATTAAGGAAAACATTTTTTAATGCTGAAAATGTGGTTAAAATAGAAGAACTACAGGAACAACAGCGGAAACAAGGAAAACAATGCAGAAAAAAACAAATTCAGGAAGAAAACAACGCAGATCATAAACAAAAGGAAAGAAAGAAAGAGCATTTGATGAGAAGACAACAGGAAGTGTACAGAATGGAGAAATATAGAACCGGGGGAGTCATATAGTAACCTGAATCTTTGGACAAGGCACCGGTTGTTGTTGCTGCTGCTGATGATGATGGTGTTGATGATGTCCTTACATAAACTACAACCAGAGAATATTCTCTCTTAGATATTAAGGTAAGGTAAAGTAAAATTCTCGTTTCCATACCATTAAAGCATATTGGGGATACGGTGTTATGCCCTTATATCCAAGTCCTTCGTAACATGAAAGTCTGATGTGGTATTATCAGGCCTGGATGCATTTACCTTCCTAGATTTTTCTGGTACCCATTTTTTGGAGGGCCTTTTAAAAAGAAAATCTTAGATAAGGCATTAGATTAATTATTAAGATATTTGAAAACGAAAGAAGAGGCTGTCTAATTTGACAGTCAGCGATGGCATGCTGGCAGCATGGTCCACGACCCATAGCTGACCAAGACCCTGTCTCATCTTTCCGCTGGTACCCCTGTAGCAGGCCTGACCTGGCTAACGGGACAGAGACCACTGTAGTGACCACAGCAGTAGAGTATGCTAAAGAAGTATTGCACATCCCCTGCTTTCTAACTGCGTTCAGGGACTGAAAAAAATAGCTGCCATAGCTCGATCCCAAGCCAACAGGATGCTATGGCTCAACATCTTCATCTCATCGGCTGCAAAGAGCACCAGCTCTTAGTTCCAGGGAGAATGGAGATGAGACAAGATTTTGTAAAAAAAAACCCATCAGTTAGGTGCTAAACCCAGTAAAGTAAAGAAGATTATTTCACAAAAATATACAAGACTTCAGAACATTGACAGTTTCATAGCCACGATTACTTTCGTTCGTTCTTTGATTTTTGTGTGTGTTGTTGTTCAGCAGTAACTACGAATTTTAATAGATTCCGATTCTTCCGTTGTATTTTGTTACATTGTGATTAACTTTCAAATGGAATTCATTTCAACCAATGGAAAGGTTCAGGTCTAGCAATGAACAGGCTCAGCTTTGTGAGATCTTTAGTTTGAGCCATTTTTCTGATATTTGCTGAAGAAATCAATATACGAATGGGAATGGCAACTTCCACATTTGGCAGAACACCAGAATACTTGGAACAACAGAAGGTTAACACCAACTACATAGACCTTGATTTAACAGATTTACGTGATTTCTGCTGTCTTATATGGCTCTGAAACAACGGGAAAGCATATTAAAGAAATAGGAAATAACATAAATCTCTGCTGCAAACATCAATAATAAAGTGCCATTAAAAATGACCTATTTAGAAGTGCTGAGACGAAGCTGTAGAAATGTAGCAATATGAGCTTATTAATGTATAATATTGTAGTCATTAAACTGAGGAATGGGAAAATAATAACATTTTGTGTATTTCGTTACTTTTCTCTTGTTAGAGAGCTGAAAGAGCTTGTGTGTCGAGATGAATCGAAGGGCGATGCTGGAGGGAACAAGCAGCTCCTGGCAGGGTCACCCAAACCCGACAGGTGTGAAGTTAGGGGCCAGACAAACCACAGCTCAAACCCTGCTGCCTTGCAGGATGGCTGGGGACAGCCAAAGGCTACGGAAGCAAACTGAAGGAAATGGGTGCTGAAGATGGATGTACAGAGCCCTGGACGCATAGTGACGCAGCCATGCAAAGATCTACACTACAATGTAACTCTCGCTTGGATGACATTACACCCAGTCTCATCCAGACCTGGTAGTCTACCTGTGGAGGCCCGTCAACAGAGAAAACGCCGGCCTTAAGCCTCAAAGAGATCCACACAAAGCGACTGATGGGCGGCCGTCTTCGTGCCGTGCGGCCAGGACATGGATTTAAATACTTCATAATGTGAATGTGCGGACAAGAAGTTGAATGTTAACAATTGTGTAGTCTGGAGATTTACTCATAGATGTTTTATGTGTGTTATATATGCACTGAGCTGAGGTTGAATGTTTGGCATACAGTGAAAGGTCAACACAGATGGCTCTGCCATAGTGATCGATGAGCCAGTCATGGTTCAGTATGTCTTGTGACATCCTTCAGAACAGTAAACAAACTACTTCCGCTACGCAATGTGCACATGCCAGATAGTGTACAGTACTCAGTCAGGCGGCACTGCCTTCACCGGTTTTCACAGTTTTCCTCCAGACTGTTCTTGACTGACCTTTTCTCTTCTTTCTTGAGGTGTTTATTGTATGATGGCCGCATCAGTATGCAGAGGATTTGGTCGTTTATAGGTTTGTAGTAAAGCAGCAAATGAGGACAGTATGGCGACGATATCATATGTTGCAGGATGTAGGAAGGCAGCAAATGAGGACAGAATGGGGACATCGTATGTTGCAGGGTGTAGGAAGGCAGCAAATGAGGACAGAATGGGGACATCGTATGTTGCAGGGTGTAGGAAGGCAACAAATGAGGACAGAATGGGGACACCATATGTTGCAGGGTGTAGGAAGGCAGCAAATGAGGACAGAATGGGGACATCGTATGTTGCAGGGTATAGGAAGGCAGCAAAGAACAGAATGGGGACATCAGATGTTGCAGGATGTAGTAAGGCAGCAAATGGCGACATTAGATGCTGCAGGTTGGCGACAAACATTTGACTCCATCTGATGAGGTTTTGCTAACTGGGTTATCAACACTCATTCATTCACTCATTTGCATGTCCCTTGCGGAACTTTGCCTCCCTAGCCGCACTCTTGTAGGCCTCTCGGTTGTGAGCAAGATGGCTAGCAGGTGATGCATCCATTTGCAGATCATCATCGATGTCTTGCTGCCATCTTCGCCTTGGTCTTCCTCTCTTTCTTTTTCCCATTATGTACCTTTCCAAGACGGTTTTCTCTAGATTATCATGACGTTTAATGTGTCCAAAATATTTAAGTTTTCTCTGTTTAATACTCTTTACTAGTAAACTTTCTTCAATATTAACTTCTTGTAGTATGGATATATTTGTTCTTTTTTGTGTCCATGATATTTGAATAACTCTTCTGTAGCATTTACATTAAAGGCATTTATGTGTTTCTCAGCTGTTTTGTTAAGTGTCCAGGTCTCACGTGCATATGTTGCAATAGGAAAGATCCATGCCCTTAAAAATCTTATTTTTGTAGTTCTGTCTGTTCCTCTCCACAGATTCTTTAGTTGTTTTACTTTCTGAAGAGCGATAGATGTCCACCTCTTAATTTCCCTCATTGTATCTCCTTTATTAGTTAGCAGTGATCCAAGGTGTTAAAAACTCTCCACTTCTTCCAGTTTTTCCTCATTGATACATATTTCAGCTGCCTTGTTTGTTTTGTCAGGTGTCATCAATTTAGTTTTCTTCGCATTAAGATAGAGTTTTTGCTCTTCACTATTCTTACAGACTGACATTATCAACAAACAAACATATTACAGCCTGGACGAACGACAAAAACGAAAAGAAAAACAAGAGAAAGAAATTTATATTATAAATTTAAGAAAGTGTTATTTTTTTCTTTTTTTTGTGTTTCTTTTCCATGTTATAATGTACTATCTGTACTTGTGGGAAGTAAGCAATTCTCCTATTTTAAAGTACTATTGCAATAGTTAGAATCAATCGTTTATCTTTACCATTTTCTATCAGGTATCTGAACCCAAAGACTTTCTTTATCATATATTTCATCGATATGGTTCGTGGCTCATCATAGTTGTTACTTAATATAAATCTTTGCTTGAACTGAACAACAGTTCTAAACTTCACAAAACACACAGTCAATATGGGCCGAATTCAATAATTCAAAGATTAGAACCTCACGATATTTATATCAATTTTATTCCACTGACGAACACACACAATTCGTAAATGGACACAATATCAAGGGGCACAACTTATTGTGATGCCAGTTGATGTTACTGAAACATAATGAAGCATAAACACACAATTCTGAATAAATGTATGATATCGAGCAAAAAATAATGAATGGCATGAAAATATATGTGGCTTCAAATTAATCAAAACTTCATGTGATTTTAACAATTGATGACGATCAATGAAAACTGAAAATGTCCCAGTATTCCAGAAATAACACATATTACATTGAAAATGTCCCAGTATTCCAGAAATAACACATATTACATTGAAAATGTCTCAGGACTAACACATATTACATTGAAAATGTCACAGTATTCCAGGACTAACACATATTACATTGAAAATGTCACAGGACTAACACATACTACATTGAAAATGCCACAGGACTAACACATATTACATTGAAAATGTCACAGGACTAACACATATTACATTGAAAATGTCACAGGACTAACACATATTACATATGACTGGTTATCAATATGTACGATTACTTCACTTATAGCAAATCACATTTCTTGATCGCTCCATAACCCACCCTCAGGCCTGTAAGATAAATGTTGAATGTTTAATTTCAGTCCATCATTATTCACACACATTATTTTTACAACTTACACCAATGATAACTTACAACAGAACTTACATAAATGAGGAGGCACACTCGCAGTGATCATTTTACCACAGTGCAGGATTTCTAGTCACACGAGACGAACAGTGCCCATCTAGAAAACAACAACATGTACCCTACAACACCCGGCCACTTGGAATGAATATCCCTCACAAACTAAAAATTCAAACTTTTTCCCGGAACTTGTTTCGTTTCCCTCAGTGTCTGTGCCTACCGAAACGAAACAAAATATGTTCACAGACATACTCCGACAGAAACCAGGTAGGCATGACCACAGTGGCCCCAAATACAGAAGTCTCAGCACATCACTGGGCGATTCAAACAATATTTAATACGGAAAATGGTAATGAGGGAATCGATGATGATAATAGAAGAGAATAGCTCAAATTACTGATGGAACACACGATATTACAAATGTACAGGTAATAGAAAACTTAGGCCGGTTAGTCAACCACAAAAACTTTTTTTAAAATATAAGACATTTTCTCTAGTCTCTCTTAGGTTCTAACACAAAGTTGTACAATTCACTGCGAGAGACAACACAGGAATCTGTCTTAATTCTGTCTCACTAACCAAATACCTCAAAAATTCTCCCCGTACAAATGTCGTACCCCATGAGTTCCCACTAAGCACCCCGCGCAAAAAGTAACCTTGTAATAACAATAATCTTCTCCAGGCTTCTCGAGTCAGCAGAGATAAGCTCAGCCCACTTAAGTAGTAACTTAGTTCTGTCACTCGAAGACAACACTGGCAATGTCGTAATCTGGCACGTCTAATGCTGATCAAAGTTAATGTAATATTTTGGCATAATCTTAATATGAAAAATGGCACTTTTCTAACCCAACCCATGCTTTTAAACCATAGAGTAACTTGCTTCTAATTCCTATGTACCTAAACCTCTGAACCAAATTTATTCCAGCATACAATGGAAAATATTTCAAAAGAAAAAAAGAAGTAAAATATATATATAAAAAAGAGAGCTATGTGAGAGTGGCAACTTTATACTGTTACAACCAATTTTGGGGATCTATTCTGAGCAAATGCTCCGTCAGCTTACGGTACTTTTTTCAGCTAATTATACATATGTCTTCTTGTCTCCTTTGAACGGGTTATCAGTCTTATATCTCTCAGTAAATGTGTACTTTTAATGTAAATAATAGGTTTAAAAAACTTTGAGAGACCGCACTTTCAGTTGATGTGTACTCTTCGCTGAATTCATTCAAAATATTAATTGTTTTCAGCACATTTAGCCAAATAATTTTATTCTGATCTTCAGACTGTCCGGCTGAAAAGTTAAACTATTCTCTTGATTTTTTTTATAAATCATGATTCTAGATTTTTTTCATTAAAATTATTTGCAGCTTGTTGATATTATACAGGTAAAAATTTGTGTGTGCTGCTAGTATAGAAATACATAAATTATTGTACAAAGAATATTCCAGACATAAAGATGAAGGATTTTTGTGACAAGAACTTACTTAAGATACATTTAATTGCTAGAAATATATTGACATTCAATTGATAGAAACACATTGACATTTATTTGGTAGAAATACATTGACAGTCAATTATAAGAAACACAATGACGTTGAGGTCAAGCAACAAAAAAGGCCGGAAGATAGTAACAAACTAAATGAGTGAAACGGAGAGATTTTGGTTAGAAGGCTAGTATCTCTGCAGAAGAAAGAGGTTCAGAGGTTCAAAATCAGACTCCGGCGACATTGCATTCAGGACAGCCCCATATATGCTTCGCTGCATTCCACAGCATCCATCCAAGAACCTGTTTGCTAATAGTTCCCTGTTGGTTCTTTACTATGAGGAAGAAAGATGGTTGGGATATTTTCTGAAGTGAAACACTTGTACCAAAGTAAGCAGCGTAATCTAATATGTCATGACAAAGAAATTGCCGCATAGAGCATTTACCCAACCTCATAGTATCTTCTGGATTGACTCTGAAATGAAGTCGATCTGCACAGACCAGTAGCCACAGAGTATGCGGTCTGAATCTTTTAGTTTCACAGTTCAAGTAGTATGTAATTCTCTTGTCATTTTTCTTTCTCTCTAGTGTAAAGTGCTTTGTCTAGGATTTTTTCTTTCTCTCTCGTCTAAAGCGTTTTGTCTAGGATTTTTTCTTTCTCTCTCGTCTAAAGTGTTTTGTCTAGAATTTTTTCTTTCTCTCTCGTCTAAAGTGTTTTGTCTAGGATTTTTTCTTTCTCTCTCGTCTAAAGTGTTTTGTCTAGGATTTTTTCTTCCTCTCTCTGTAAAGTGTTTTGTCTAGGATTTTTTCTTTCTCTCTCGTCTAAAGTGTTTTGTCTAGGATTTTTTCTTTCTCTCTCGTCTAAAATGCCTTGTCTAGGATTTTTTCTTTCTCTCTCGACTAAAGTGTTTTGTCTAGGATTTTTTCTTTCTCTCTCGTCTAAAGCGTTTTGTCTAGGATTTTTTCTTTCTCTCTCGTCTAAAGTGCCTTGTCTAGGATTTTTTCTTTCTCTCTCGTCTAAAGCGTTTTGTCTAGGATTTTTTCTTTCTTTCTCGTCTAAAGTGTTTTGTCTAGGATTTTTTCTTTCTCTCTCGTCTAAAGTGCCTTGTCTAGGATTTTTTCTTTCTCTCTCGTCTAAAGTGCCTTGTCTACGATTTTTCATCACTTTACTGAGAGAAAAACAAAAGACTAGATCTTCTTACCACTTACTGAGACAAAAAAAAACAACAACAACAAAAGACTAGATCTTCTTACCATTTTACTGAGACAAAAAAAACAACAAAAGACTAGATCTTCTTATCACTTTACTGAGAGAAAAACAAAAGACTAGATCTTCTTACCACTTACTGAGACATAAAAACAACAACAAAAGACTAGATCTTCTTACCACTTTACTGAGACAAAAAAAACAACAAAAGACTAGATCTTCTTATCACTTTATTGAGAGAAAAACAAAAGACCAGATCTTCCTATCAGTTTCAGTCAGTCAGTCATTTGCATGTCCCTTGTGGAAGTTTGCCTCTCTAACATCTTTCCTGCAGGCCTCTCCTTTACTGAGAGAAAAACAAAAGAGCAGGTCTCTCCTCGATTTGAACTCGCGCTTCGAGAAAATAAAAGCCGATGCTTATGAGCGCGGCCACAGAACTCCTCGGAACCGAAAGTCAATTATCTGAAACCAGTCAACAAGAAGTCTTGTTCTGGTGTCTGCGCCAGAGCCGTATAACCAGATGCACCTGTCAACAAGTGCCCGGCCGCAGGAAAGTGATGGGTTTATCATTATGTTCTAATGGTCCACGGATTGAAATCCTGGAATGGGATGTTAGCCACAGTGAAAGGTGCGGGTTTGTTTTCTGCGTTCGCTGTCTGTGTTTACTTCTTTTTACTTTGTCCATCTTTCTACTTATCAGAAAGCGTTGTTTATCACTAGGGTCTTTATCTAACAGTTCTTAGCGCATTTTCTTACACGCGAACGTCACATAGGGGTCGAGTGGTGGTTCGCCAAGTCTCCCTGTTTTCGGTGAGATTTTCAACTTCATCAAGGGATTTTATGAATATTAATTTGGTCTCTCTTAACAGTGTCCTCTTTAGAGTTTCACGTGGTGTTAAAACATGACCTAGCGCAATGTCTATTTTCAGTTATAGATTTCATGTTCCTTTCATCGATTAAACATAGAAAAGGTTGCATGTTGACTGTGTTATCGGTTTCCGATACAGCATACGGTGGGAACACAACAATACTATCAACATTGATAATTATCCTAAGATTGAACTTTCTTCGCTGTCCAGACATTTAGTGCATGGGTCGTCACGTGGTTGGTGCACTGCTTTCTCATTCAGAGGTCAAACCTGACTGGAAGTGCCCCAGAATTATGGAACTGAGTGCCTAGCCCCTCTCTGAGCTGTGGAAATAAATGTGGCGAGAGTGATGCTGACCGCTTTAATCTTCCGTGTGATGGGGGTAAGACGTCTGTCAGATGAGGCAATCAGCCCCATAGCTGACCAAGACCCTGTCCCAACTCTCCGTTGGTACCTCTAGTAACAGGCCTAGACTGGCTAACGGGGTAACGATCGCCATAGTCCCTATGGTGGTAGAATCTGCTAGAGAAGCATTGCACACCTCCTGGTTTTTAGCTGTACTCCGGGACTGAAAAAATAGCTGCCACGCCGATACGATGCTGGTCCTCAACACCTCTACAGCATCAGTTGCAAAGAACACCAGCTCGCAGTTACAGGGAGTTCGTAAAGATACAAGTCTTCAGTGTGACGAGTGATAAAGTAAAATATAAAGATTAACCGCATATCCTCTGTGTACTTCTGTTGCATGACAGAATATTATCCACCGAGGAATTATAAGATATTCAAAGTGATGACAATTAGTACAGAATTATATGTAACAGAATATACATGTAAGGCTAGACAACTCTCTAAAAACTCATGTAAAGTTAACGCCCCTGAGTTTGTTCATATACTCTGGCTAACGAGTATATAGGGTTCTTGAGCGCAGTTTTGGGCGTGCAATAGGGGCCTGCACGGGATTTGAGTGAAAGACTGAGTACGAAATCTGTGCTTTTTTGAGACAGCCTGGATTTTCCTCAACTGTCGTGAGGATGTAGTACTGTTCTTATAGTCGATGCATGTCAGCTGAGAGAGAGAGAGGAGAGAGGAGAGAGAGAGAGAGATGTCTCTACTACCTGTGTTTTGCCGTCTCTTGTTGAGTTCTAGTTGAACTTTTCTCTGTGTCTGGTCACCTATAGTCTGATATGTAACTCGATGTACTTCATCATCACCTTGAGCCGTCATTAAATTCACCCGATGTTCCCAGATCAGCGGCATTGGTCACATACTATGTCAACTGTTACGCGACTACGTGAGATGTCTCACACGGGTCCCTGTCTAGTGTATATGAAACAGGATACATGACGTTTCTATGTACAGTTTTTGTTTACTTCTCTAAACCGTCTTACTGAAAGCTCTACGTGAAGACACTGATGCTAGTCTTAGTAAGACAATTAACGTGGGCACAGGGACTGCTACAATAGTGGTCCTACATTACAAAGTTCCTGTATAAAATTATCAAGTGTGAATTTATAAAATATTTCCTAGGTGAGATTATTGTTCATTATAAGACTTCACTTATAGAGTTTATTGTTCACCTCGTATTTACCGCCCATATGGTTTCATTTACTGTTCCTGCGTGGATGATGTCATTATGTTACGTTCCATACTTTCTGTCACTGTTTAGTCATTGCGAATCCCCTGGACAGCAAAAATAACTAATGAAGAATGTATCAGAAGAGCTGGAGAGACAAAAAACCTTGTCAAAAAGATAAGAGAGAGACAATGTACTTTCATAGGACATGCAATGAGAAGAGGGGGCATTGAAAATATTATAACAACAGGAAAAATAGAAGGAAGAAGATCAAGAGGAAGACTAACAGAAATGATACTGGACAGTCTGACGGGATGGTGTGTGAGGAGATCACCAACTGAGCTGATGGCCTGCATGAAGGATCGGATATACTGGAGAAGCATAATAGCCAACGCCAGTCGGCACGGCACATGATGATGATGATGATGATTAGTCATTTCGTGATATCAAAGACAGCTGGTAAGGCCATTGTGTTCAGTACTGTTTTTTTTTTAACGCTCGACCCAAACAAACAAAACATATAGTAGATTATTCCGGTAACTGGAAAGACTGATTGCAAATCACAACAAGAACACGATGAACAGAACACAGCGTGACGATATAAACCCGACGATTTGGCTGAGAGAGGTTTTCCCTTCTTCAGTTTAGATTCGCAAATTTTGTAGATGATGATCGTAAGGTCTTTGTTCAATATATTGACTAAAATTGCACATGTCAATCAGAGTGACCGACGTGTCTACTGCCATACCTTTTCTGGACCGGGGGAATCTTATTGCTTACTTTACCTTACGAAATATTTTACCACTATACTAAATGTTTTCACATCTTCTACTTTAAATATGAAAGCTGAACAAGAAATTTTCAAAAGAACAATTTAATCAGTTAAAGAAATGCAAGACAAATCATGCGGGAATCTATAGTAAGAAACTGCGATATATAAAGTTCAATAAAGGACACTCGCTGAAGTTCGAAAACTTGCGAGTACTGTCATTTTAAAGTTCTCTTTGTTCGCGAAGCGGTTCATGTAGGCGTACAAACAAACAGGAGTTATAGAGGCAGGTGCGGTTGCTGCATCCCCATGCCACTGTGAACATGAAACTCTATGAGTTAACAGTTATATATGAATCTGATATCTTAAAACATCATTATATTGAATGGGCACATAATGATATCGATGGGATATAACACACAATTATACTGAATCTTATATCTTATATCCTTTCCGTGCCGTTAAATGTCACATATGGCTCGCAAGGTAGTTCGCCAATTTTTCCTGTCTTTGGCGAGTCTTTCAACCTCATCAAGGGATTTTATGCCTATTAATTTGGCCTCTCTTAACAATGTCCTCTTCAGAGATTCACGTGGTCTGCCTCTTTTTCTTTGGCCTGTTGTGTTCTATTTTATAGCTTATTTTGGGATTCTCTGATCATTTCTTCTCATCACGTGACCGACATATGTTCATCTCTTTTTCCTGATCACCCATGAGACTGGTACTGAATGGATGTAAGAATCAGTATACTGATATATATATATATAGAATATAATATGATTTAGAATGTTTTTTTTTCCTTCTAATTCTCGGAGCTTATTAAAGATAAGAGTGTATTCTATCACGCTTTCATCGTAAACTTACTGTCACAACAGCCTGTTTACTGCGAGCACCTTTTGTTAGCCGGAAAAAAAAATGATCTAGATCAGCAGTGACTTTGTGACAAAACATTAGCACAGATATCTCTGTATCCACACACACTTTACAACATCATTCGTAGCATAAGTAAAAGCAGTTCTTTTTCCCCAGTCGCATCTTTTATAGATTGAATTGAAGTTTACACTGGCACAGTTGTCTATCCAACTACCTAATAACGTAACCTAATATCATTTGAAGATAATCAGTGACGATTTGCAAAATTTGAAATAACCGGATAGGTTCATTAAGAAGTTAACGGCGTTAGAGCAGTTTGATATGAGGAGATAAGTTGCATATGTTTTGCTCCAACCCCCCCCCCCCCCCCCAAGATCGCCTTTAAAAGCATCTCTTAGGCGGCACAAGCGCCTTCTCCGGCGCCGAGGCTGATAAATAGTAGCTGACCTGAAGTGTATCCCTCTCCCTCACAGAGATCGGTGGAAATATAAAGTTTTGTTACCAACAGACCAGTGAATGACGAGGGGAAGGAAGGAGGGAAGGATGTAGCTTCAGCCTTAGTATTATCTACTAAAAGTCTACATATTCTCGGTCTTAGTACTGTCTACTAAAAAGCCTACATAGTCTCTGTCCTAGTGTTGTCTACTAAAATATCTACATATTCTTAGTCACAGTGCTATCTACTAAAAGTCTATATAGTCTCAGTACTAGTGCTGTATAATAAAACAAAAACTACACAGTCTCAACCATTCTGGTATATACTAAAAAAGTCCAGCAACACAGTTTGCATGGCCAGCAATAAAACAAGGGTACGCCAGCTGGTCGCTGGCCTCTTGCGTTAAGGGTAATTTTGTTTTATCGACGCCTCAGTACGTGAAGAAAATCATGATAGTCAACTGTCATTGTCTTCCAGGCCGAATAGTAGACAAGTTCAGCCAGTGCTTTGCTCTAGGGCCCGGATAGGCTTTCCCCCTGTTTTAATGGAGAAAATGAAGGTCTTCAAGAGAGAGAGAGAGAGAGAGAGAGATGGAGAGAGACGGAGAGAGAGGGGGATGGAGGGAGGTGGGTGAGGGCCGGTAGTGGATGAAGACAGAATGGCTAATCTGTAGAGTAGCGAAGGGGGGAGGGGGGTGGGAACTAAGCGCTGACATCTCACATAGCCTTCATCGGCTTGAATGTGGTTGGGACGGCCGCGTTTTCCCTGTTTGCTACGGCACTAAGATCCTCGGTCTTTGTAAAGATCTGCCCGAGCTAAAAGGGTCTTCCTGTAACGTATAGTAAATCTCAGGGTAAGTCTGTTTTTATGTGTGTATGTGTGAGATTTCATACCAGAGTTTTAAAAGTGTATGTTCGCTATTTAATCAGAACAAATGTTCTACTTAAAGAGGCCATTTTCTAAAAAACTTGTGTGTATGAGTTAGATTTATAGGATAAGCACCAAAGTTAAGATGGTATCTTTACAGTGTGACAATAATTCAATACACTATCACAAGAATTAGTCAGAATATTCCGTCTTATGCACGCTTCGCCATATTATCCGAGCAAAATATAATCAAAACTTATATTGCAAGGATACACCCGTACTGAATCTACTACACACAATTTATTATGCTACCGTTGTGGTGAGACATGGTGCATTTTTTTTTAAACACCACGTGGCGGGAGGAGTCACTTACTGGTCAAGCAATACATAATACGTACACTTAACATCCTTTCTGTGAAACAAAAGAACATATTGCTTTCTGGCTATCAAATCTGGGAGCTCATTTTCTTGCGAAGATTTTAAGATCTACAAGCCGATCGTTTGTTTGTGTTTATCTAAAGTTTTTGTTCCCTAAATAAAGATAACTGAGGTATAACTAGACAAAGGTAAGCCCTACCAGAATGCTTGGTGTTCAAGGTGGAGTTTCTTTTCAACAAATTATGTATTTAAATACGGTTATTCTGTTTAAAATTGTTACAGAAAATATTAATTTTTATTCCGTAAGCGTTTTCTTTCTTTTCAAAAATCACATTTCAGGGCCATGAATTTATCAGAAAAAAAGTAAACCTTGATGCGAAAAGTAATAGTCTAAATTGCCTTCCATATAATTTGTTTCTTTATCCACTCTTTATCTGCCGGAACCAAAAGCTGTGGACGAATATGCCTTCTCTAATTTGATGTTGTCCATCATATTTAAAAACATTTCGTTTTTCCGTGCAATTTCTCTGATGATTTAGATGTTTTGTTTTTTATTTCTCTCGGGTTTGATCCCTTTCATTCTCTGTTATCAGGTTCTTTAATTTCCGTCTTCTCATGACATTGTCCATGGAATTATGACTGTCCTTTCTTTTATCTAGATGATCATTATAGTGCATAGAATCACCTTATCTATGTCATCTAATTAACAGAATTATCTTAGCTTTATTGTCTCTTTATCAAAATTATCGTAGCCATCATCATCATCATCATCATCTGTACTCCCACGTAAGGCATCAACAAAGATTCCCAAGCCAATCGTATTTTGAGCAGGTCTTGATGCCTCAAACCAAGTCTTTCCCGCTTTCTTTAGTTGTTCCTTTACTTTCCCGTCTCCATGGTCTCAATGGCCAGCCTCTCCTCCTTTTTCCTTGTGTGGCTGCATATAACACAATGGAGCGTGTACTGGATTTATATATTCTGATCTTCAGGTTCGTGTGGAGGCTGGGGGATTTATATATATCTGTTAATTTGTCAAAGGCCTGAGACGCCTGTACAGTTCCTGTAGATACTTCCTTCTCGACATTGCTGTCTGCTGTAATGAAACTATATCATCCCTCTAACAAAATTATCTTAGTTTTATCATCTTTCTGATAATATCACCTTAACTCTATCATCTGTCGAACAAAATCATCCGAACTACGCAGTCTCTCTAACAAAACCATCGTAGCTGTATCATCCCTCTAACAAAATTATCTTAACTATATTTTCCCTCAGACCCCCCCCCCCCAAATGTTTACCAGAGAAATCTGGGAGGTAGATGGGGGCCATGCCTGATACTGACTCTCATCACACTTTCATGCGTGGAATGTCGTGGAAATACCTTATCCCTAATATTCCTTAATGCCATGGAAACGGGGATTATTATATTACTTTTTTTCCCGGGGAAATAGTTTTCCCCATATTTTACCAAATAGCGGACCGTCCATTCCAGAAGAAGTAAAAGTTGACTTATGATCTAGCCTTTTATGATATATTTTAAAATGATTCTATAACATTTCATCTTTCTCGTACCTGCTCCTTCTATAAAATTCCAGTAAATATTTAGTCTCGTAACTATTCATTCATTCATGTGAGATGCCCTTTTCAGAACGCTGTCCCTCTCATAGCTTTCCTGAATACAATACGGTCTTTCGCAAGTTGACTGGCGTCTGGGAAAGACACATTCAGACTTCCCATGATGTTCTGTGTCCGCCTGGGCCGAGGTCCTCCCCTTTTCTCTTCTGCCGGGCATTATGCCTTCTACTATCAACCTCTCCAAGCTACCGTGTCTCTTGAAGTGGTCGAAGTATCTCAGCCTAATTTTTATGGTGCTAGCGAGCCAGTTTTCTGCGGGACCTAATCCCATCAGTATCTCTTTATTTTGATGTTCGTTCTATCCGTGATATTCTAAGTGCCCTCCTGTAATATTTCATTTCAAATGCTGTTATTCTCTTTTCTAGTGATTTGTTAAGTGTCTATGTTTCGCACCTGTATGCTGGCACTGAGAATATGTAAGGTCTTAGTAACCATAACTTTATTTTCTTGTTGATACCTTGCCACATACTATTCATTTGTGCTAGTTTCTGTGATGCAGTTGCTAACTCGTAACTATACAGAGTAGAAACAAACATTGACACTGAAAGAAACTTTCTCGCTTTCACTACTCACCTGTGTTGTCTTAGTTTTACTCTATAGGTATCCGATTTGTTCAAGTTGTTACCCTTTATCTTCTCTCAGCAAATCGCTTGTTCCAACTTTATATTTGCGTATATCAGGACGTATCCAGTGTCGTCTTTCGAACAAGAAGGATACAAAGATCTGTTTTCCGTGTTGCTTTTATGTGTCGTGTTGTTCTTGTATGTAATCCCTGAAAAAGGCTGACGCGGAAATGTTGGATGTTGTATGTTCTTCATTTATTCGTTCTCACTTACTTTCTGCCATTTGTATTTCTGCCCACTTTCCTCATTTCCTCTGTCTTTTTGTAAATCTGACCCATACAGCTCTATCTACCGTTACTTAACTTCTATCTGACGTTATACAGGTTTTTTTAAAAGAATAATTGTAAGAGCAAATGTGGCTCGAAGTGGCCATTGATTTTTGCATTGCTTCTATCCGTTATGCCAATCAGCTAGCGTCAGGGTTGGCGAGTCATAGCTGACCAAGACCCTGTAATGTCTCTCCGCCGACACCCTCCTGTAACATGCCTAACCTGGCTAATGGTGCAGAGACCGCCGTAGTTGCCATGGCGGTGGAGTCTGATAAGAAGCATTGCACACCCCCTGCTCTCTAGCTGCACACAGGGGCTGAACATGATAGTGTGAAGCTTGGGTATCTGCCGGCCTAGGTGAGACTGAACGCTTCACTGGTCAGGAGGTGTGTGTGTGTGTTTTTCAGAGTGTGTAAGTTAGTCAGTCACCCAGCTGTAGAAATGGGTACCTGACTTCTTCTGGAGTTGGGGAAGGAAAGGTGGCCAGGCGTGATATGACCATATCACCCTCTAGTGTTCTGACAGGTCAGTATGGGCACTAACACCATATCCCTATGTGCCTCTAAGACATGATAAGATTACCTTTACTTTTTTAAAAAGTTAGTCGGTTCCTGAGCTCCGTGGGGGAAGCGATGTTTTCGTTCTAGGATACATATGGGGGGGGGGTGCTAATGGCTAAGTCGATAGTGCGCTGTTCTCTCGTGGCTAGACGGCTGTTCGTCCTACCGGAGTCCGTGTTCGAATCTCTTGTGATTTTTCTTTCTCTCACGTCTCACTAAAGTGCTTTGTCTACGATTTTTTTAGATCTAATCCTACAAAACTGCGTTCTATTACTTTACCGTAGGATATGATAAGTGCTTTGATAATATTTGTGAAGTAATGTAAGTAAATCAACAAGTGCAGTCTTGTGCTAGCATTCGTGGTGTCAAACTCTAGGCGATGATCCCCATGTCTCAGCCGATTCATGTTGTGTTAAATGTTTAATATATGTTGAGTGAGTAAAGAAAATAAAGTAAGCGTTTTTTGTTTATGTTTTCATAGTGAGTCATTCATCATTCTGGGAACTCCCCAATTAGCGGTCATTGTTTGTCTTTGGTTCCTGTAGTTCTCGAATGCGCAGGAAATTTAAAACTTTACATAGTGTAGTTTAAGCAGAAGAGAATAATTTTGGTGCGGTTACGGAGACACAGTATTTTGATATACGTGTGACTGTAATTCTTGTCTCGCGGTGGGATATCAAGACTACAGTTGTTATAGACCTGAGAGTTCTGTGCACTAAATGTTGGACGTCCCTTAGGTGTACGGGGCGTCATTCGATTGTTTTTTTTTCAGCTATTTTATCCTTTTATTGGTGGCTGTCTGCATCATAGTCATGACATTGCATGTTGTGTCAAAAGTTATAAACAATCATTTTTATGATGTGCATTTGTTTTCGTTTTTGTTTTTTTTTCTCGTGTTAAAGTTTATTGTCTCGGCATTCATTATGCCAATAATCATTAAAACCTCACATATTCGTGTATCATTTGAAAATGATAAACTGATTTTGGGTTGGTTATTTTTTTGGTGTAGTGAAAAGTCAGTATGTACTCTTATCCATATGTGTACGTTGTTCTGTCAAGGTTAAACAAACCCTAGAAAAGATAAAGGTGATAATAACGGAAGTAGTATAACCAGCACAGTCAGGGCAACCTCGACATTTATTCTCTATTAGGGGGAAAGTTTTTGGAACCTGGGGACTATTAGGGCATCCCTTATTTAAAGGAGAATATAACATGTAACTTCGACTTACTTTTTTCAGTACTGTAGTACAAGGTCTGAAGTTCGCTAACATAACTTAGTGAGCAGTAAATATTTACAATAGTTGACATGACCCGCTCCCAGTCCGACACGATGCCATGCCTGAACATCTCCATACATTGGCTTCAAAGAACACCAGCTCGTAGTTCCAGGGAGATTGAAGAAGAAGAAGAAGAAGAGGAAGAAAGAAAGAAAAAGAAGAAGAAGAGGAAAAGAAGAAAAATCATTTTTTCTAGTCTGTAGAATAGGAAAAAAATCTGCGATTACAGAAATTCATAGATTTGCAACTCGTCTGTCATATGTCTTTTCATATATTGTTAAAACATGACAAAGACCGTGTTATTATAGCGGCTATAGGCTTGAAATCTTCATCCCAAAAGCCCCAGCACATAAATACAGTGATTTGTGGAGTTTTCTTTGCGAAGCTATTCATATTTTCATTTCATTTCTCTTCCCCTCATGTTTTCAGCAGGTAGGAGCTATTCAAACTATAGTTTCCTTTCGCATGCCTGTGTGCGTGCATCTCAGTTCGAGAGTAGACATCGTTTATCCTTGTTATATACACGCAAGCACACCATGCTTCGTCAGTTTGCTTATCGAATCTTCTTTTTAAAAGACAAGACAAAAAATTATGCTCTTGTTCTAAGGACTGTTACAGCCGGAGTTGGGGTGGAGGATACGCTCTCCACTCCAATTAAATGTCTCCAAGGCGTGCGTCTCAAATAGCCTCTGACAGTCCATGCCCAGCTCCTGGCCTTCTCATGGCGGAACTGTTTCAAATGACAGGAGAAGGGACGAAGGCGAATATCTGGCGCCTGAATTTCTCGGGTAGATGAGAGTCTTGTTTGGTAGCTCATCTAGGAGAAGGAAAACTCTGATTTAAAACCCGCTGCTGGCGAGATTATTCAGCTGCCGCGCGTGGGGCTAAACTCTTCCCGGTCAATGAAGAAAAATACAATTAGGGTTGTCCCGCAGCGCCGCCGTGGAAAAGGTGAAGGAAAGGATTAAGAGAAGTAACCCGTAGTCTCGAGGTCAAGACTACTCAAATCACGGCACCTCTGCTCTAGATGCCGGCTACGTCCTACTTGCACCCATACTGGGGCAGATTGCCTGAACCGGCTTAACCCAGGGATTAAAATAAGACACTGCTTTCGATATTCTTTGGCTGCCGCGCGTGGAGTGAAACTCCTCCCAGCCAGTGAAGAAAATCCGATTAGGTTTTCCGGTGAGAAAGTCCAACGCTGGACTGGACGAGCAACCACCTCTCACCCGTCGGGGATATACGGATATCTAAAACATGTCGAGGTTTTCCGGTGAGAAAGTCCGACTCTAGATTAAACTGGTGCAGCGAAAACCACAGTGTCACGCATTCCCGCTTCTGCAACTCACCGAGAATACAGGCCCAAGCCCCACGATACTCTGAACCTCTTGTGGCCCTCTCGGGGACTCTTGTGGCCCTCTTGGGGACCACAGGAGGACCAATCAAGGATCAGAGGAGTAAATTCAGTAGGATCAAGGGGCGATCTTGGTGGTAGAAGCGAACGAAGAAGAAGAAGTAATGCACCATCTTGAAGATCGTCAGGTACGCCATTCACGATTAAACTAGCCTGAACTGAGTTTTCATTTTCCCTTTTAATATTTTGTTCTTCACTTCCTCGTTGGTTTTTTTTTTCCCTACCATTATCCCAGGGCAGCAGTAATCCTTTAATTTCCCCTAACCCGAAGAGGCTAATTTCCGCTTCTTGTCCCACTTTCTGGGACATTTTCCCTATCTTTTGCAACCAGTAATTTCTATGCTAAAGCCACGACATCGTGGACTTGGATGTTCCGTGTTTGCTTGAAGACTCATTGTGTGTGTGTGTCTCTCTCTCCTTTCTCTGCCTCACTTTCTATCAGCTTCCTTAACTAATCTCTCCATTCTTCTCCTTCTCTTATTCAGTTCGTGATACTTAAATGAGGTTATTACACAAACACACACGCACGCACGCACGCACATTTTATACACACACGCACGCACGCATATTTTATATATATATATATATACACACACACGATGGCGGATATCTATCTTTTTCAGTATATTCGTCTCTTATGTATGCTTTTGTAAATCTGTTTTATGTAACATGTACAAAGAGGAAGTATTGTGACAGATAAAGAGAGAGAGAGACACACAGAGAGAGACACACACACACACATGGAGAGCGAGAGAGATGTAGGGACAAAGGGAAATAAGAAGAAAAAGCAGAATGAGATGAAGAGGACGAAGAATAAATGGAGGAAACTGCTTGTGGCCCTCTGCAATTATCTGCTAGAAATTCATGAATATTATCTCTTGTCTCGATATCCGCTTGTCTTGATCTATTAGTGTTCTCATAGTAACTGCGGATATAGTAAATGTCTTCTCTCTCACTCACCCTCTCTCGCTCTCTCTCTCTCATTCTCTCACACTCTCTCATTTTCTCTGTTTCTCCATCTCTCTCTCTCTCTCTCTCTCTCTCTCGTGATATTTCCGCTTTTCTGAATTTCTTAGTTTTCTTATAAATCACTATGAATAAAATGAACTTCTTCTTCTTCGTCTTCTTCTTCTTCTTCTTCTCATCTTCCTCCTCCTTCTTCTTCTTCTTCTTCTCCTCCTCCTCTTCCTTCTTCTTCTTCTCTTCATCCTCCTACTTCTTCTCCTCCTCCTCCTCCTCCTTCTTCTTCATCCTCCTACTTCTTCTCCTCCTCCTCTTCCTTCTTCTTCTTCTCTTCATCCTCCTACTTCTTCTCCTCCTCCTCCTCCTTCTTCTTCTCCTCTCTTATTTGCCAGCTCTTTATATCTAACTTTATCATGTTTACATTTCTCTTGATACGTTTACAATATATAGAGAAAACAGGCCAAGTAATCGAATATGCTTTCACCGTTTTTTCCTTAAATTAGGTTATTCAGAGATAGGGCTAGGATTTTTCGATACCGGTACAACTGTACCCGGCTTTCGCCATACATGAAGTACTTTTCGAAATACTTGCGTTTTCAGTACAGCGTTCGGCACCATATACTTTTTTTAAATGTAAAATTGTTTGTAAAACTTTACAAACATCAGCGGGAATGAATTGTTGGCGTGAAGCTTTTCTTACTCTATTTGTTACCATATTTTGCTTTACAAAATAGTCACATGCTGTACCAAAGACAAAACTTGGCGGATTCTCCTCCGCGCAAATTTAATGTTATCATCCTAATTGTCTGATTATCCTCCATCCGATTTGGCTGGTTGCTTTTTACTAGGATTTTGATAATATAAACCGGTTACGGTAAATGACGACCTCAAAAAGTTCCGTTTTTCTTGTTTGTTTGTTTGTTTTTCTACTGGTAATCTATCGGTAACTGCCGAGTAACGCGGTCTCTAGGTTATATTCTCTAGAACAGAGTTATGACAGAAACATTTAGTATCCTTTTTTTTTTTTGCACGATCAACCTATGTTTACAACAGTGTTTCTCACTCGGAGTTCTATGGAACCTTTCTTCAAGTGGTTTGTAGGGGCTCCATGACAGACTGTAATTTAAAGAAAAATGCAACACAAACGGGAAAAAAATGTTTTCTGACATGTAATTTTCTTTCTGACGTAAAGTAGAGATCCGAACATGTCTGACAAGAACTAGTGACATCTACGATGAAATTATGGTACACACTGACAGATGCAATGAAAACGTTTTGGTAAATTGGTTTGCAATTCATCACATGTTGCGGGAATTGAAATGGCAGTGTGAATTTTATTTTAATTAATATAACGACCTCTTCACTATAAAAAAAAATTGTCCAATTTTTCATTTTTCTTGAGATAATCCACACCCGTGACTCAATGCTATCCAATTTTCCCGTTTACTATAGGTAATCCACGTCCATGACTTAATGCTATCTAAATTTCCAGTTTACTCGAGGTAATCCACGTCCATGACTTAATGCTATCCAATTTTCCCCTTTATTCGAGGTAATCCACGTCCATGACTTAATGCTATCCAATTTTCCCCTTTATTCGAGGTAATCCACGTCCATGACTTAATGCTATCCAGATTTTCCCGTTTACTCGAGGTAATCCACGTCTATGACTTAATGCTATCCAATTTTCCCGTTTACTGTAGGTAATCCACGTCCACGACTTAATGCTATTCAATTTTCCCGTTTGCTATCGGTAATCCACGTCCATGACTTAATGCTATCCAATTTTCCAGTTTACTCGAGGTAATCCACGTCCATGACTTAATGCTATCCAATTTTCCCCTTTATTCGAGGTAATCCACGTCCATGACTTAATATTATCCAAATTTTCCCGTTTACTCGAGGTAATCCACGTCCATGACTTAATGCTATCCAATTTTCCCGTTTACTCGAGGTAATCCACGTCCATGACTTAATGCTATTCAATTTTCCCGTTTGCTCGAGGTAATCCACGTCAATGACTTAATGCTATCAAATTTTCCAGTTTACTCGAGGTAATCCACACCCATGACTCAGTGCTATACAGTTTTTCCCGTTTACTCGAGGTGACCGAGTGACTGAATGTTATTTTCCCCGAGTGTTATCACAAAATCCAGCAATTTCCTCCTTGGACAATAACATTATATTTAAAAAGAAATCATTTTAAACAAGCACACAGGAGCGAGTATTTTTTTTTATCCAACTCTCTGGGTCTCACCGTCCCAGGCCCCAGTCCTTTCTTATCTACTCCTGAGAAACAAGTGCATGAAAATAGTTTTTGGAATCAGAAGCCGACGTTGCTAGCAGTGTTTGTGTGTTTATCTTGCCTGTTTACTTTTCTCACTCACAGAAACAGTTGAAGTGTTAGTAGAACATGGACGAGAGTAAACTGACTTGGAAGATCTCAAGTTTAGAATGCACGTATAACGCGCATTAACAAACAAACAAACAAAAACATTTGAACACAACCGTTCTTCTTCTTCTTCTGCGTTCGAGGTTGTTGGTCACTTCAAATCCTGATCCCTGTCGACATGGCAAAGGCCGCAATCCTCTCCATATCTTAATAGAGGAGCCATAAAGCTTTTGCCCCAAGCTTGTGTCCTCTAGCCATGTCTCACGCCTCAGGTCTGCATGGTTTGGGCTCTCTTGTAGGATATGTTCTGGAGTCTGGACTCCACTGCCACATGGGCACTCGTTTGTGTGAGACATTTTGAGTCGATGCAGGTGGCTCAGTAGTGTGGCCTGTCCTTAGGCGAAACTGTTAAAAAATGAACTATATGACATTTTTTCCCTCTCTTATGCTATGTCTGGAGTGTAAATAAGTTTAAATTGTTCAATCATAGAAATATGTTTTTTTTTAAAAATAAAAACACGTCTACGATAAAATTATATTTAACAGCTGAAGTTATTATTTTGTGCTATTATTTTACTGTTTTAATTTACTTCAAAATTTATAAAATGGGTTAAACACTGTCAATATTTTTTTTTCTTCCAATTTATCAGATATGTGAAAAATATTGCATGTTGTTGCTGTCATACTGGTTTCAAAGTTTATCAAATAGACCAGTTACTATCAATCACTTTTTTTTACATATGTAAAAACAAGTATGCTTCTGTCCTGCTTTCCTATATGAAAAAAAGATGAACGATTGAATGAAAAAGTTGACAAATTTCTCTTATATAACCACGAGACGACCTCCTTCATGAATATCCCCATTGGAACTGGCACCCCCAGCAGACCCCTGGAAATGGCACCCCAGCAGGCTCCTTGAAATGGCACCCCCATCAGACCCCTGGAAATGGCACCCCCAGCAGACCCCTGGAAATGCCACTCCCAGCAGACCCCTGGAAATGGCACCCCCATCAGACCCCTTGAAATGGCACCCCCAGCAGACCCCCGGAAATGACACCGCCATCAGGCCCCTGGAAATGGCACCCCCAGCAGGCCCCTGGAAATGGCACATCCATCAGGCTCCTTGAAATGGCACCCTCATCAGGCTCCTTGAAATGGCACTCCTAGCAGGCTCCTTGAAATGGCACCCCCAGCAGACCCCTGGAAATGGCACTCCCAGAAGGCCCCTGTAAATGGCACCGCCATCAGGCCCTTGAAATGGCACTCCTAGCAGGCCCCTGTAAATGGCACTGCCATCAGGCCCCTGGAAATGGGACTCCCAGCAGGCCCCTGGAAATGGGACCCCCAGCCGGCCCCTGGAAATGGCACTCCTAGCAGGCCCTTGAAATGGCACTCCCAGCAGGCCCTTGGAAATGGCACCGCCATCAGGCAGCAGCAAAATCCCAAGACCATAAGGATAATCTTATTTCGTAAGGAGAGACCTAGGAAGTTGATTGTTACTCCAAATCCGATAACAGTGGCCGGTTGTAAATTACTGAAAGATCTTTGATGACTGATTAATTAATCTTGATCTTACAGTGCGTGGATTAGTTATCTCACTTTAATGTTGAACCTGTGCATAGATTAGACTGCAGTACATCATTTCACTACACACAGTCATGGCGGCGCTCACACACACACGTGTATAAATTATTTTTAATGAGGAAACTAATTAAGTCTTTGCCAGAATTGTTCACCTACACTGTTAAGTACTTAGGGTGGGGGGGGGGCATGTATGCATTACGTCTGTATGTTGAAAGAGTGTTTTGGTTTTACTATGAGGTTTACTAAATAACGTGTCTATCCTGTGAGTTCTACTGGATAGTGTTTTTACTATGAGTTTTACTAGATAGCGCGTTTATGCTATGCGTTTTACCGGATAGCGTGTGTCTACTATGAGTTTTACTAGAAAATTTGTTTATGCTATGAGTTTTATTGGATAGCGTGTTTATGATATGAGTTTTACTAGATAGCGCGTTTATGCTATGCGTTTTACCGGATAGCGTGTGTCTACTATGAGTTTTACTAGAAAATTTGTTTATGCTATGAGTTTTATTGGATAGCGTGTTTATGATATGAGTTTTACTAGATAGCGCGTTTATGCTATGCGTTTTACCAGATAGCGTGTGTCTACTATGAGTTTTACTAGAAAATTTGTTTATGCTATGAGTTTTATTGGATAGCGTGTTTATGATATGAGTTTTACTGGACATTGTTTTTACTATGAGTTTGATTGGATAACGTGTGTCTATTCTGAGTTTTACTGGATAACGTGTGTCTACTATCAGTTTTACTGGAGAGCGTGTTTATGCTAGGAATTTTACTGGACATGTGTTTTAAACAGGAGTTTTACTACATAGCGTGTTTTTGCTATACGTGTTACGGATAGTGTGTTTCTGCTGTGCGTTTTATTGCATAGCGTGTTTTAATACGAGTTTTCTTAATCAGTCAGTCATTTGCATGACTCTTGCGGAACTTTGCCTCCCTAACAGCTCACCTGTAGGCCTCTCGGTTGTAACCATGATGGCCTGGTGCTGATGCATCCATTTGCAGATTATCAACGATGTCTTGCAGCCATCTTCGCCTTGGTCTTCCTCTCTTTCTTTTTCCCCATTATGTAACCTTACAAAAACAGTTCTCTAGATTATCATGACGTTCAATGTGTCAAAATATTTACATTTTCTCTGTTTAATCCTCTTTACTAGCCAGCCTTCTTCAATATTAAGTTCTTGTAGTATGGATATATTTGTTCTTTTCTGTTCAATGATATTTGAAGAACTCTTCTGTAGTAGCATTTACATTGAAAGGCATTTATGTGTTTCTCAGATGTTTTGTTAAGTGTCCAGGTCTCACAGGCATATGTTGCGATGGGAAAGATGCAAGCCCTTAAAAATCTTATTTTTGTAGTTCTGTCTGTTCCCCTCCACACATTCTTTAGTTGTTTTATTTGCACTCCTTTTAATTTCCTTCATTGTATCTACATTATTAGTTAGTAATTTTATCTTATATCTTATCTTACGTCCTTTCCGTGTTGTTAAACGTCACATATTGCTCGCAAGGTATTCCGCCAATTTTTTCTGTTTTCGGCGAGCTTTTCAACCTCATCAAGGGATTTTATGCCTATTAATTTGTCCTCTCTTATCAATGTCCTCTTTAGAGTTTCACGTGGTCTGCCTCTTTTTCTTTGGCCTGTTGTGTCCCACTTGATAGCTTGTTTGGTCAATTCTCTGATCGTTTCTTCTTATCACATGAAAAACATATGTCCATCTCCTTTTCCTGATCACCCGTGAGATTGATTATTCAGTCATCTGTCTTATCTTTGCAGTGTTCTTGAATTCGTTCCACTTGATCCCGAGTAGTATTCTTTGAGCTCTTCGAAGTTGGCATCCATGATGCTCGGTTGGTTTCTTTGTGAGTTTTCATAACAAGTTCTTCTTTGCATCTAGAGTCGCCTCTAGATTGGTTCCAGGATAAGGTTGTTAGCTTAATGCCCAACTCCCGATTCAGGATATGTGACAAATGAAGTGGAATTCCGCCGATTTCTACATGCCGGCGAGAGCTTGTCAGTAGTGATCCAAGACATTCAAAACTCTCCACCTCTTCCTATTTTTCCTCATTGATACATATTTCAGCTGCCTGATTTGTTTTGCTAGTTGTAAATAATTTACTATAAATTTATTATCTATTATCTGTTTATTAGATACAGTGGTTTTATTATGAGTTTTACTGGATAAAATTATTGGACGATTCATCTAATGACCAAACTGGAAAAAATGGAAATGTAGAATTAGATAGAAGGGATCTAGAATGGCAGAATGAAGAAGTGAATGAACGAGTGCACATACTACTATTTAGGCCTGTAAAACTGAGTAGATATGCTGGAGCTGCATTCATTCATTCATTTGCATGTTCCTTGCAGAACCTTGCCTCTCTAACAGCACTCCTGTAGGCCTCCCTATTGTGAACAAGATGGCCTGCTGCTGATGCATCCATCTGCTGATCATCAACGATGTTTTGCAGCCACCTTCGCCTTGGTCTTCCTCTCTTTCTTTTTCCCATTATTTTTGCAATAAGAGTTGCATACTTATATAAATAAATGAGCAAGCTTGTAGACTGATGAGTGACAGCTGGAAGAACTGCACGAGACAGCAAGCACGTGAGCGCACAAATGAATTAATACACACTTGAGTGAGCCATTGTTTCAACAGCGCAGGAATGAATTATTAATTTTTTGCAATTTTCCAATTAAAAGTTTGGCGTGACACAGTGTCAATACCTGCTGGAGAGTCTTAGTTTGATGATGACTGACGTTTTATTCAGTTACAATGACCCACACGGATCAAATTAATAATCAGTACCCGTGAAAGTGAAACACATTTTTTAAGGAAGAATCAAAATGAATCAAAATGAGACATTTATTTTTCAGTTAGTCATTTATTTGCATGTTCCTTGCGGAACTTTGCCTCCCTAACAGCTCTCCTGTAGGCCTCTCGGTTGTGAGCAAGATGGCCTGCAGCTGATGCATCCATTGCAGATTATCAACGATGTCTTTTAGCCATTTTAGCCTTTTCTCTCTCTCTCTGAACCTTAAGTGCCCAGAGCACATGGGGCTTCTGCAAGGGTTTTCCACAAATGCCTGTCCTTCGCCTTTTTTTCTGCTCTTGCCCAGGTGAGCCCTCTATTGCTCAACATCCTTTCTGTTGTTCTTCTCCATGGCTCTTTTGGTCTTAGCCTTTTCATCGGTTAAAAAATTCTAACAATTTAACAAACTCTTGTCTTGTCTTGTCTTTTCTTGTTGTATCTTGTCTTGTCTTGTTTTGTCTTATTTTGTCCTGTCTTCTTCCTCATATACCTCTCGGTGTTGAGGAGATAAATGGACGTCTTGACGTGGCTCGGCAGTATACACTAGTATATTTAAGGTTTCTGTAATTGCTTCCTTTCATCTCTTGCCTCTTCCTCTGTTATCTACAAATATTAGTGTGAATGTTTTCTGTAATATACTGTTTTGTGTAGCCGTGTAACACTGCCAAATCATTTGACTTCATGTTTCTGGATATAGTGTAAAAACTGGTGCCAAACTTTGCTTTGATTGTGTCATGTCTTGTTTTGGTATCTTCTTGTCACATTTAGTATTCTCCTTGGTTCTAAGAACTGTTATTGCCGGAGGTGGGGTGGAGGATACGCTCTCCACTCCAATGGCATGCGTCTCAAATAACCTCTGACAGTCAAGTCCAGCTCCTGGCTTTCTTGTGGCAAAACTGTTTAAACTGACAGGAGAAGGGGCGAAGGCGAATATCTGGCGCCTGAAAACCAGACGCTTTGTTTAGATGAGAGTCATGTTTGGTAGCTCATCTACCGCTGCTGGCGAGATTCTTCAGCTGCTTTGCGTGGAGTGGGGCTCCTCCCGGCCAGTGAAGAAAGATGCGAATGAGGTTGCCGCGCGGCACCACTGTGGAAAAGGTGAAAGAAAGGATTAAGCGAAGTAAACAGTAGTCAAATCGCGGCACCTCTGGTCTGGAGGTCGGCCACGCCCTAAGTGCACTCATATCGGGCGAAATGCTTGAACCGACTTAATCCAGAGGTTAAGACACTGCTGGCGAGACTCTTCTGATGCCGCACGTGGATTGAAGCTCCTCCTGGCCAAGGAAGAAAATGCGGAAAAGCAATTAGGGTTGCTGTGTGGCGCCGATGTGAAAAGGTGAGGAAAGGATAAAGTGAAGCTTAATCGGTATGTCTAGTTGTATCACTGCAAGAGCTAACTAATACTACGGCACCTCTGCTCTAGAGATCGGTCAGGCCCGATATACATCCGTACTGGTAAAATATGCCTAAACCAGCTTACACCAGGGGTGAAACTTGATGGCTACGAATGTCACGGTACCTCTGCTCTAGAGGTCGGTCACGTCCTAAATACGCCCATACTGGGATAATATGTCTAAACCGGCTCAACCCAGGGGTGGAAGTCACTAGTGGCGAGGATTCGTCGTTCTGGACAAAAGCTCCATCCTGGTCACAACTAGGAATGGTAGCGGCCACGACCACAAAATGCTGAAGTCGGAGACACTGGACCAGGGCAGTCTAAATAGGCAACCACCTCTCACCCGGCGGGGATGTATGCGTATCCTAATCACGCTGAGATTTTCCGGTGAGAAAGTCCAACGCCGGACTGGATGGGCAACCACCTCTCACCCGGCGGTGATACACGGGTATCTCAAAACACGTCGAGGTTTTCCGGTGAGAAAGTTCAGCTCTAGATTAAACTAGTGCAACGAAAACCACGGTGTCACGCATTCCCGCTTCTGAGACCCACCAAGAATACAGGCTCAAGCCCTGCGATACTCTGAACCTCTTGTGGTCCTCTCGGGGATCTCGTGTGGTCCTTTCGGGGACCACACGGGGGAGCACGGGACGTATCGCGGACCACAAGTGTAAATTCAGTAGGATCACGGGGCCGTCTTGGTGGTAGAAGCGAACGAAGAAGAAGAAGAAGTATTCTCCTTAAAAATCTCATTTTTGCCGAGATGATTTTTCGTTTGTTTTTAGCTGTTAGTGAGCAGTATGACACTGATAGCACAGAGATGGGAGGGAAAATTGTATTGTACAGTCCTGTTTTTTGTTTCAAATGTGATGTAATTATTTTTCAGTAAAGGTGTCATTTCTCCAATGATCTGATTTTTCAGTCTGTATCTGTTCTCAATCTCAGCTTTAAATCTTCCCTGAGATGCTGTGCTGCCTGTTTATTTGAAATGCTTCACTTGTTTCAGTGACTGGCTGTTCAGGAAGATGTATGTTGAGATTTCTTCCCTCGCTACAGTAATCACTTCCCTTTTTTTCAGCACTGATCCTCATGTGGCTTTTACATGACCTTACAAAGTTATCCATGCTCTACTGTAGGTCTTTTTGTTTTCAACAAACCATTTGTGAAATTGGAAAGATATATTGGAACAGTTCTTGAAATCAAAAGCAGGACAGAATGAAACTACTTCTGTGCATGAAAATAGTTTCGGAGACAGAAATAGACAACACTAGCAGTGTGTTTCTCTTGTCCGTTTTATTGTTTGCCGCTTTCAGAAACAGTTCAAGTGTTATCAGAACATGTACGAGTACTTCGGTGAGCTCAGCTTTGGAAAGCCTCCAGAATAGGGGTTCTCAATTTGTGGGGAAGTTTCCCCGCCAGGGGAGAAATTTGAGTGTTTCAACGGGAAAACTGAGACCACAAGACTGACAAACTCAGACTGTTAGAATATTGATCTTTCTTCATTGCTGATCGATATTCCAACAGTTTGAGTCTCTCAGGTTCAAATTTTCTCCTAGAACCATAAAATTCCCCTCCCCCTCCATCGGAGGGAGGAGGTGGAGAATTCCTCATTGTTTGAGAATCCCTGTTTCAGACTCGCGCAATCTTTGCGTTCTGTCGCTCCACGTCCGCTCTCCCAGCTTGTGATTTCTGTCACGTTAGCTAAGTGTCGAACACGACTTCCTTTCAGTAATTTCCAAAACAAGTTTTTAAGCACTAAATTTGGAAAGTCCCATTTAGCAATATTGTGAGATAGCTTTCCTGGACTGTCCAGTAAAACAAAGCTTATGTCGCACCAGAAAATGGCAGTCCTACTGGAATCTAGAAGCAAAGTTCTTACGAAAAAAAAGCAGTCAACATTTACCACTTTTGCATAATCTGTCTGAAAAAATTAGTATTCTGAATGTTTAAAAACGTTTAGCTAACATGCTTAAGAATTTTTTTAAGAACAGAGTTTATATGTTTTATTTAATAAATAATTAATTTCCTGTCTTCTTGCTCCGAATTTTACAAAATCTGATATTCCAACATTTCGCAAAGTGAGCTTATTTCCAGAAATTGCTTCGCAACACTAAAATTTTTCACATTCGTGACTTCTGAGTTCATTTTATAGTTTCTTTGAAAAACAAAGATATGAAAATTTCAGGCATGAGTAATATTAGATTTTATAACGTCTTTAATGATTATTCGTCCTGTAGACGTCCTTATATAAAGAGAATGTGCTTCTTCGGACAATATGGAAAGTATAGCACACAATATCCGCTATAATTCAACAAATCGGAATGAAAATTCAACTTCCTAAAAGATCATACAAGTTTCAGGGATAGCCAAACCCGAGTTCACCAGCTATGTGCGGTCTTTGAATATATGCTGCTCTTTGAACATATGCGGCTCTTTGAATATATGAGGCTCGAGAAAATATGCTAGCCCCGTTAAAAAGGTACAGCATAGCATAGTCGAACTATGTAAAATACAAAATATTTATGTATGTGAATAAATTTGAAGCTCCGAATGCGTACAAGTTAATACAAGGCCAATTAATGCATTGACATTTTCTCAGCGATTTGATGTTTGCTTGAAATTTGGCGTTCAGCGCATGCCAATTAACTTTTTCTTAATTTATAACCTTATTAAACATTCCAGAATGTATAAACTAGGAAAAATGTAGGAACAGCTTTATTACTTAACGACTACAAAGTTGTGACGTTTCAGTGTGAGCCTTAATCATACAGGACGAAGAAATAGAGACAGGAGATAAAGTATGGATTCACATGAATACTACTAATAGTACTTAACTGTAAATTGTAAGATGTGGCTTGTCCAGAGGTGTATGTCAGGAATGGATTTAGTAGAACGCAGAGACTGTTTAAATGGAGACCTGTGATATGTGGTCGGTGGGTTGTAACTGGGGGTGGTGGATGGGGAACCGGGGAGGGGAGAGAGAGTGATCAATGGTGACCTAGCCAGGAGAAGGTGAAATAGATGATTAGGGAAGAGGGGTTGCAAAGTGACGTGTGAGGAAGTTTGACAAGTAAGAAGGGGTGGAGCTTAGTGGAGAGATACTATAATGATTGAATAGAATGTTAAGTGTAGCTGAACAGCGAGTTTAACCCATGTGGCCCAGCGTCCCACAATTTTGAATGAAGCGGTTCTCAAGCGTCAGGCGGCTTGTGTCATCTGCATGACATTGTTTGATCAACTGTTTTCCAAACAGCAGCTCAGACAGCAGCACATACTCCCACCACTCGAGGACTTGTTAAAGCAAACACCGTGCGACGGAAACTTCACTCCGTTGTCTTACAAACAGACATCCGAACATAGGTACCGTCCTTACTAGACATCATCGGACCAACAGAAAGGTGTGACCAGCAGAAAGGTGTGGGCCCGACAACTGCTTAGGAACCTCTTCTGAAAATGGTTGTCAGTAAATGGATGATAAATATACAATCGGCGATTCTCAGTAGTTTAAATCTAGATAACACAATATGGCTAAAATAAAATGATGCGTTTTTAATGGTGGATAGTCTGAGATAAGGGAATAGACAGCATTAGTTACCTAGGTTGACTGGCAACCATAGAGCATAGGAATAATGGCCCGAGAGCAGATAGTATCAAAACTTCGCAATTTGGGAACTCCTTTCTCTGGCTTGGTATGTAAAGAAGAGAATTTCACCAGGTCGGGGTATGTACGCCGAGCACGAAGGGGCCAGCGGGTGGGAGGAAGATAGTTTGTCGGGCAAGCGTGAATGAGATGTTTTAATGTCGGTGGAAACCCATGTATACGTAAGTTAATAATCGGTTTATACTTTTGTGATGTGGACGCGTGCAAGCTGTGTCTATTCTGTGCTCTCCTCCTTCGACCAGGCCCATCTTGACTTAGATATGATTTAGATAATAGAAACAGACATTGAACAATCAGAATTTCATATTAACATAATTATTATATGTAAGATGTTCATGTTTAGCAACGTGCAGAATTTAGGTTTTTTATGTGCACATGATTATGTATTACTGTGTTCTACATAAGAGCATGTTTGCATACAATGTATGCCAGTTAGTTAGTTTATGATTACAGTCAGAATGTTAATCCTTTAAATATGATTATTTGAGAAATTTTATGCAGAGAACGATTTTTGTTGAAAATCAAACTAATACACACACGTGTAAGATTGTTTTACAGCTCTCTGTTAATTATTCGTTGATTATTTTGTAGGATTCCAAAAGTTGAAAGACATTGTTTTAATGATTTTGTTGATAGATGTAAGTTGATGAATAACAACAAATAAAATGATGATCTTCTGTTTCTAACCATGTAAACAGATGACTTAACAGCAATATAAGCTTACGATTATTTGAAGAAGTAATATTGACTTGGTTGTTTTTTTCTTTCATTGGTGTAATTAATATGTGAATGTGTTAGTCTGTGCGGTCTTCAATCTTCATGTACCTATAAAGATAAAAAAACCAACAATAAAAAAAATACAATATAACATCATATAAATAACAGACATTATTACCCCATTAAAATCTATTTGTATTCCTACATGAGCCCTCTTTAAAAAACAATGTTCAAATATCGTATTTATTTACTGGACATAGACTGAGATTCCACTGCAGGTTTATGTTCGTGGTAAGGAAAGATTTTTAAGAATTTAAGTGCTAATTTTAATGAGATTTGAGTCAGGGATTGTCAGCAAGGATTACACAGGAACTGTACCGAGGAATAAGTAATCGTGCAAGCCAGTGCTGACATCTAACATAATAATTAGTGTATAAGTATATAACTATACACGAAGCACTGCAGTAAAGCTGTGATACATGTATGTTTTTGTATGATTAAGGCTCACGCCGAAACGTCATAACTTTGTAATCGTTAAGTAATAAAGCTGCTCTTACTTTTTCCTATTTTATACATTCTGACATATATATATATATATATATATATATATATATATATATATATATATATATATATATATATATATATATATATTGCGTACAGGCGTTTCTAAATATTCATATAAATTTTGATAATAAAATGTGGATTTACGAATAAATTTACAAATAGGATACAACAAGACTTTCACACAGTGAAGTATCAAACTACGATATTGTTTGGTTAGACTTTGAAAAAAGAAATCGTAAACAAAGCACTTTTAGACATGGGAGAAAGAAAAATGACAAAAGGTGACAATGTTACTTGCCTGTGCGAAAGCCTTGTTGTTTCCTCTTTGTAAATTTGTATCTGAAACAATAGGCTGAAACTACCTAATAATCTCTCTCTAGTTGGTGACGCCAATTACTTTTATATCCATTCAATGTTGTCTTTTCATCTGTCTTGGTTTACACTTTGGTCTTGTTTCCCTCCTCTCTTTGTGCATACATCATTTTCGTTTGTCTGTTCTCTTTCATTCTTTCTACATGCCCAGCCAGCTAATCTGTTCAGTTTCAAGACATTTATAATTCGCTGGGATTTAAATAAGCTCTTCAGTTCGGTGTTCTTTCTAGCTCTCCATTCTCCACTGTTGGTATCCTTTATCGGCCCAAGATTCTTCTTAGGATCTTGTTCTCAAAGATCTGCAATTGTTGTTCATTTTTCTTTGTTGTAGTCCACGTTTCTGATCCATCCATGACGGCTGGTCTTATTATAGTTTTGTAGATTGTTATTTTGGTGTTTTGGGACAAGATTATGGATTTTAACAGTAGTTGCAAGGCAAAGTATATTTTATTCCCTATCAGATTTTAATTTCCTCGCTTACTGTGTTGCTTCTGTTGAAGGTTATGCCTAGGTATTTGTATGTTTCTGCTTTCCTAATAACCATCTCTCCAATTTTATGTAATCTGAATAATTCTGTCTCTGGTCTCTTGATATCTTCATATACTCTGTTTTATCTTGGTTAATGGTTAACCCCACTTAGTTTCCCCCACCAGGTCGATGTCATCAGCGTATCCTAGTATTTTAGCTTGTTCTTCTGTACTGCTTTCTTCTTTTGCTTTTTAAATTACCTTTTCTGGTACTAGGTTGAATGGTAATGGAGATAATGTATCATATGTTCTTTGTTTTAAACCAGTTCTTAAAGAGAAGGGTTCTGACTTTCTTCCTTTATTATATTACTATACTTTGTGTATCCTCCATACATATTCTGGTCAGATTGATTAATTTATTAGGTATCTCAAATTCTTTCATATTTTTCCATAAGCTTCTCCTATCTATGGAGTCATAAGCTTTCTACAAGTCAATGAAGATATCATTTACTTCTTTTCCATATTCCCAGTACTTTTCTGCTCTTTGACGTAGATAAAATATTTGGTCTATGGTTGATATATTCTTCCTAAAACCTGCTTGATAGTCTCCCAGTATGTTCTCGCTGTATGGTTTTAATCTATTTAAGAGTATAATAGATGGTATTCTGTAGTGTGTTTGTAGTAATGGTATTCCTCTGCAGTTTTCACACTTGCTCTTATCACCTTTTTTGAATACTGGGATCAGTAATGATTCTCTCCATTCACTAGGGAGTTTTTCTTCTCTCCATATTTCTTGTATTAGTGCACATATCTGTTCATGTAGATTTAGACCTCCTTCCTTAATCAGTTCTGCAGCATTCCATCTGAACCAGTTCCTTTATTGTTTCGTAGAAACATGACACGGTTGGTAGTTCTTCTAAGTCTGATTCCTCTATTTCAGGTTCACATCTCTGTATTTCTTCTCATGGTAATGTGCTCTTCACAGTTTAATAGTTTTTCAAAATACTCTTTCCATCTGGTACACATTTTCTCTTCATTATTCATCATATGACTTACATTAAACGCCTTATTTTAATTCTATGTGTTGCTGGCAGATCATATTCAGCTTATACTCTTTGTTGCAAGTTTTTAGAGTTCCCAGTTCAGTCTGTGTTTATTTGCGTATGTTGATTCAGTATTTAAAGTTTTAAAAAAGTTCTACTGGGGAATCTATTTTATTTACAGATAATTTGGGATCTTTTTAAATACGTGCCATTTATGTTATATTATTGTTTTATAAAATTGCTACATGAAATTTATTTTTTAAAATACCATAAGAGATTCATAGACTGAATGAATTGTGTTTTATTAATGTATATTCTTACATGTATTTAGTTTGAAATAAATCGCCTATGTTTCTGTATGTTTTCGTTCGTAATATCCTTTGTGATTTTACATTTTCTTTATAGCCCCTTTACTACAGAAATAAATTTTACTAAGGTCTTGTAGTCATGGCTTCTGTGAAAAAAAACTTGGCGCATTTGTTTCTTTTGTTCATAAACCATGATTCATATAAGCACGACGCCATCACATTAACTACTTTAAATACTCTTTTAATTCATTTCCTTTTGTATCTCAAAGATGTCTCATTTTATCAGCGCTTTATCACAGCTGTCGATCCCTATCACTTCACATTAGCCTGTATATTTAATCACTTCTTGGTAAGTCAGTTTACTCATGTGCGTTTACACACACAGCGTTTTAACCCTTCTTCGTTGTTCAAAATTCGTCAGAGTAGAACATACAGGTTTTCCTGTAGAGTGTCAAGTCCTCATGAGGTCAAGTGCCTGACTGTGTTGATTAGAAAGGCATCTATGGAAGATATGTGCTTTCCTTGTCTATTCGCCGCAGACATTTCGAGACATCAATATTCCACTCTAGCTTTGGTTCCTACACCTTTTTATTAATATAAATCGTATTCTCTATCTGTCTCTCTCTTCTCTTCTCTTCTCTCTCCTCTCTCTATCTCTCTCTCTCTCTCTCTCAGACTACTGTCTGCCGAGGGTCGAGGTAATTACTAAGCTGTAGCCATACCAGGCTGTCTGTACATTTCCTAAACTTATTTGTCAAAGTCGGTTCTTTTCCTGTGTTTGGAAGAACAAATAACAGTCTGCAGCATTTATACACTCACAGTTCCTTGTTACGATGCCATAACAATTGGAGGTTATGAAATATCAGAGATTAGATATCCCGATGACACAGTAATACTGTTTACAACAGAAAAATGAATGGAAAAACTAATTTTGTCAGTCCGTAAACGAAACAAGTAAGGCAGCTGAAATATTCAGTGGAACCCACTTAATGTCACATCGCTTTATGTCACCACCTGGATATTGTCACAGAAATTTGTATCCATGACCAACTCCCATAAGTAATTAATGGGCGTTACTCCCATTAATATCACCTCGCTTATTGGCACAAATCGATTAATGTCACGGTATTTTTGCACCCGGAGGAGCTAAAGACCCCGCTTTGTATCACAAACTCATAAAGCGCTATCAGCTTGGCGATTCATCAAAGAAGGGGCCGGCCGTTTGATCACCGAGTAATTGACGCATCAACCTTTTGAACATGTGGGCATCGAAACTCGCGTGGTGTGAATGAAAGGCTTACCATGGCCGCCCTTTCCTGATTAAAATCTGGCCTTTTTCGGTCATTGGCTTCTTTATCAAGACGTGGGTGGTGTTAAATTGGCAACGAGAGGCTATCGTTAGTCAGACTCGAATAGTGTACTATGAATCGTATAGCGGGGAACTTCTCTCTATATAGCAGTATTCGTGTAACAATGATAGTAAGGGCATTATTTTCAATTTTCTCCATTTGAGATCCTTCGAGAAGGTCACGTGGGCTGCAAAACCCGTGACAGGAAATTGTAGGGGTAATGCCGAGTCTGTGGAGTTTTAGTCTTGGTTTGAACGTGTAACCGTGTGGACGTGTTTTGTCGAGCTGTGTGATGTCTTCGTGGAGCAGATGAACATTTTAGTTGTACGTATGAATGGACTGGCCACATGGCAGGGATAACCAGCCGCCAGTCGAATTTAATGTTATTTTCATCAGCATTATCATCAATTCCATCAATAAATGTTCCAAGTCACCGTTACCCAGGATTTACTTGAGTATCTGTACCAGTTGTCGTCAACGTGAGGTTTTGAACGAGCCTGGATGAGAAGTATGTCTGGAACAGTGTTTAACTAATCCAGCAGGTGAGAGTGAGAGCTGGAATTATGTGTGTAACAAGTCCAGTAACCTCAACTCTCGAAGAGCAAGATGGAAGTCGACCCTGTTATTCACAGCTTATGTCGACAGGGCCCAGCAAACGAGTGTCATATACACAGCAAAGTCTGTGTCACCAAAAGATTACCTCGATATTTCAAGATGCACCACGGCAAAATCTATTATATCTAGTTCTCGTTGTGATAGATAATGGCTACTAAACCCAAACGTGTTGATCTGGATTTGAATAGTAAAATGGATATTCTGAAACAAATTGATGAAAAAGTTACAAGAAAGGACATAGCGGATAAATTTGAAACTGATGTTTCAACTGTATTGAAACTTGTTAAAAACCGAGACAAACTGAATGAGACTTTCACTCGTCTTTAGTTAAGTCAAACTGTAAGCGAAAGCTATGAGTTCCTACATGGGTATTGAGTTGGCACTGCTGAAATGGTTCAAACAGACACGTTCTGCGCAGTTGCCTGTGTGCGATCCTATGCTGGCAGAAATCGCAGAAGGTTTTGCGAAAGAAATTGATATGCTGACTGGAAGTGCTCGAACGGCTTTTTTGAGCGCTTCAAGAAACGCCACAACATAACATTTAAGGTCGGTTCAGGTGAAGCGGCCCAGGTTAACATCGATGTCGTTAATGATTGGATTTCTCGCTTGCCAAAATTCCTGGATGTGTACAGCCCAGATGACATTTTTAACATGGATGAAACAGGCGTGTTAAAAACTGCTACCGAACAGGACTTTGTGCTTTCGTGATGAGAAGTGCCACGGTGGCAAGCGTTCTAAAGATCGTTTAACAGCTGTTGCGTGCTGTAACATCCACTCCTTGTTATCAGAAAGTCACGAAATCCGCGGTGCTTCAAGAACGTAAAGAGCCTGCCCGTCACTTACGAGGCCAACCAGCGTGCTTGGATGACAAGTGAACTGTTGAGGACTAGGTCATTCCTTTCGACAACAAAATGAACCGAATGAACAGAAAAGTTTTATTGTTCATTGACAACTATCCGGCACACACCGATATCACCAACAGATGGCTACAAAGTTTGTTTTCCTGCCACCTACCACAACCAGCGTGCTGCAGCCGTGCGACCATGGTATCATTTAGGCTTTCAAGCAACAGTAGAGAAAGCAAATAGTGCTTCATGTGCTGTATGCTGTGAAATAAATGATCGAAGTCATATGCATGGAAAGCGTCAGTCAGTTAACATCTGTGAACTGCTTTCGTAAATCGCATTTTACTTTTTTGCCCTAGCCAGTGATTAATACAAATGCTGGCGATATTGTGACGTTCCCCTGGACTTGATCACAGATGAAGAGTGAGCAGCAATTTCTGATGGAAGTGTTACGTTTGATCAGTTTGTTTCAACTGATTAAGGCTTGCTATCAGCGGAAATGTATTCAATCGAAGATATCGTCGTTGGGTGCATTAAAAGCAAGGTAAACAGCGACGCCAAGGATAGTGCTGATGACGTCAGTGACTCCATTGACCAGACGCCCACCAAAACTGTGTCTTACGCTCAGTGTGTAAGCGCGTTCAAGGCTGTGCTCTCGTTCATTTACAGTATGCCTGACATGACGCAGGACGTTTTTAGTGCTATATCGTGTTTAAATGACTTTTCTTTTATTAATAAACCAGTTATAACTACACAACGCAAAATCACGCATTTTTTAAGTACTACTGCTGACAAGTCAAATGCTGCTTAATTATAGGTTTCTATATAGTAAGACTAAGACGTACTGTATTTTGTGATTAATATATTTTGTGACTAATATATTTTGTGATTATTACATACTGTGTCCGATGATGATGGCTTTGGCTGTCTGTTATGTGTTTAATGTAGCAAATGTGGGACGGACGGTCACACACTCACACACACACTGGCCCAGTTAAATCATTTTTAATGGACTCCTGTTTATGTCAACTCTGCCTATTGTCATCACATTTTGATGGTCCCGACGATGTGACATTAAACGGTTTCGACTGTATACCAATGAGAAAAAACTGGAAGAGGTGGAGAGTTTTGAATATCTTGGATCATTACTAACTAATAATGGAGATGCAATGAGGGATATTAAAAGCAGGACATCTATCGCGCTTAAAAAATAAAACGACTAAAGAAGTTGTGGAGAAGAACAGATAGATCTACAAAAATGAGTTTTTTTAAGGGTTTTCATCTTTCCCATTGAAACATATGCCTGTGAGACCTGGCCACTTAACAAAACAGCTGAGAAACACATAAATGCCTGTGAACGTAAATGCTACAGGAGAGTCATTCAAATATCATGGGCACAAAAAAGAACAAATATACCCATAATACAGGAACTTCACACTGAAAAAGTTTGGCTAGTAAGGAAGATTAAACACAAAAAATTAAATATTTTGGACATATCAAACGTCATGATAATTTAGAGCAAATAATCTTGGAAGGGTACATAATCGGAAAAA
Source organism: Achatina immaculata (assembly GCA_009760885.1). Classification (NCBI taxonomy): domain Eukaryota; kingdom Metazoa; phylum Mollusca; class Gastropoda; order Stylommatophora; family Achatinidae; genus Lissachatina; species Lissachatina immaculata. The sequence continues at coordinate 19,696,802 of CM019691.1, read as the reverse complement.
GAAAGAGAGGAAGACCAAGGTGAAGATGGCTGCAAGACATCGTTGATGAACTGTGAATGGACGCATCGGCAGCAGGGCATCTTGCTTACAACCGAGAGGTCTACAGGAGAACTGTTAGAGAGGCAAAGTTCCACAAGGGACATGCAAATGACTGACTGACTGAATGACAGTTCCTTGTGCGTGAAACACAGTGTTACATAGTTAGGCCTCTAAAAAATCATAGACAAAGAACTTTTAGATGTGAAAGAAAGAAAAATTATAAAATTACAAAACGATTAAGTTTATTAATCGCTGTCCTCTTGTGGCTAGACGGCTATTCGTCCTACCGGTTCAAGACCCAGGTATTTCTCTTGTCACTTTTCTTTCATGTCTAAAAGTGCTTTGTCTATGATTTTTCTTGGGCTAACTAATACAACACTGTATTCTATTATTCTGCTCTACGAAAGCCTCGTTGTTTCCTATTTGTAACATTTGTTTATGACGTAATCGAATTTACCACGCTGTTAGACACGCAGCACCAACGGTGTATCTGAACACGCCCAATCATTTTAATGGTTGTCTTGTAGTAGCGGGATACAAATCAAATACATATAAAGATTTGCCAGCTACAAGAAGAACTCGGAATGTCTCACTAAATGCTAACAAAGAACCTAGACATACAATATTTTTACTTGTTGCTGTGAGGGAAAAAATGTCACAAATATCCTTGAATACGCGAAATTGAACTCACGTCTTGAAATGGAAAGCTTGACCACCTACCTCCAAATGATATAAAAAAATAGCGATGAGTCGAGAAACGTTTCTTTCTAAAAATAAAATTGTGGTTCCTTATTAACCTGTACGAATTTAGTCTATTTAGAGCTTCATTTCCCTCTTTTCTCCCATTTAAATGTTAATTTGTTTTCAACCTGCTTGTGTTCTACTTGATAAATGTATATGGTATTATAACGTATGCTATCATAACATATCGTAGTTCCTCTTACTGTCATATAATCACTTAATATGCAACATATTCCTTCTCTACCGTATTATTTGATCTTATATATAGTCAGTCATTCATTTGCATGTCCCTTGCTCAACTTTGCCTCCCTAACAGATCTCCTGTAGGCCTCTCGGTTATAAGCAATATACCCAGTTACTGAACCATCCATTCGCAGATTATCATCGATGTCTTGCAGCCATCTTTGCCTTGGTCTTCATCTCTTTCTTTTTCTCATTATGTACCTTCTAAGACGACCTTCCCTAAGTCTGACTGGCCTTATATTACGAAAAACAAAATTACACATCCTCTTTCTCTCACATAACCTTTTCCTAATCAATCACTTACACAGAGGAATCAGGTCAGAGTGCAAGTGTGGAGGCAGACTATAAAGACTCACATTTTCGTTTCTGGTAATTGATTTCCTGCTAGTTCACAGAAAACATACAGCTAGGTGGAGTAAACTATATCTAGCAACAGAGGAAACTGAGTTTCTTTGTGCCAGCCAAGACAGCCGTTCAACCTACATGTAAGGGAAAACTACCTAACATTTGAGAATACTGTTCTACAATGTGCAGTGATTTTTTTTTCAAACTTCCTAAACTTAGCGGCGCCTACAGATCCTAACAAATTAACAGAAAGAACATTACTACAAACATTATTTAAGTCTGGAGACCCTAATAAGTTAATAAAAAGACCATTACTACAAATATTACTTAAGTCTGTGCCAGTTCTATAAAATGGAAAATTCCTAACCGAGGTCTCAGGAGTCCTTCGTTCCCTGGTTTTATCACTAGAGGCGGATCAAAGTGTACGCCCGGTTTTACGATCATTAGGAAGATTATAGAAGAAGCAGTAAGAGACGGGAAAACCAGCAAACAACCAATATTTTGGCAACAACCACCTCCAGAATAAACAGAAAAAGGCCAAATCTTTTAGAGTCATAAAGAAATCAAATAGAAATCAGGCTGGTGGACAGATTTTGTTTTTTGTTTTGTGCTTTCTTAAGTCATAGAGTTCTAGACATCGCTTTTGGATCAATGGAAATCTTGGAAATTTTATAAAAAGGACCAGAATTCTTAAAACATCTGCAGCTATATAAGCTTACAGTTCTCTTTGTAGAGTTCTTGATGACATATCGTGCGACAGGTAGAACAAAGGTTTTCTGACATACGTACTAAAAACTCTGATTTTTACTCTAAGCTGTGGAGTCTTCAGATAAAAGTTATACGTTTTGATAATGCCGTGGAATTCCAGTATGTGAAACGTTATCTTTGAGAACTTAGTATGAAACATTCTGCAGGGATTCATCTCTCTTCTTAAAAAAACTGTGACAGGAGATTCACCAAAGAGTTACATTTTTACGATTATTTAAAATTAGTTTCACACTTTCCATTTAGGTCACAGGATACAGTCCCAAGTTGATGCATGTCGTCCTCGCTTGCAGGATTGCAAATGACCGAATTGCATGTCATAAAACTCCACATCTCTTAAGTGCTAACAACGTCGACCTCGATATCTGAATACAGGTTCAGTGCTTCAATTTCTGGAGTAGATGGACCTATGGGTTTTGTATTCTACGGTTGCATGTTTTTAAATTTAAAAATAAATTGCTTTTAACTTCAGATCTACAGTGCATATTACTGCTGATTTTCCCCGCTGGATTTTTCTTATATATTATCTTGTTTTGTGTGCATACATGATCAACATGATTCGATATAACGAAGATAAAAAAAACAGACATCACTGTGATGTGACTTGTTAACCTCAGTTATTTGCCTTTTCTCTAGCCCTGACATAACCATTTCTTAAACATTTATTCTTAGATTATTTTGTTTTATGTTATTAACCCTTTCACTGCGCGGCGTTATTTAACTTTCACTGCATACTGTGTGCACGCGATGTTCTCGTGGGGTTCGAAAATTAGGTCTGCGACACTGGATGGCAAGTCATACACAGCAACTAAGCCGCCTCTCAGAAAAAGCACTGCTAAATGGAAATTATATTTGCTGTAGCCAATCATTTCCAAAAATACTGTATTCTCAAGAGCCCTCTGTTCATACGCTTGCGTGGGTGGTTTTAAAGGGATTGAAAAAAAGGAATGAAAAGAAAAGAAGAGAAAAATCATAGACTCAGTGGAACCACATAAAGATTAAAACTTGCTCATGTCATAGATAATAAAAGTGATTACCAATAACGAGTGAGAGACACACAGATTCAAGTAATTAATTTATAATAAAGAAACTCAGCACCCGTGTAATTTAATGCTCTGCTGATAATGCCTAATTTTAAATGCATGGCAATTGCAATAAAATGTGATGTTATGGAGAAGCATTTCTATTCAGAATGCGTTACACGTTTACCAGAAGAAGTCTTTAGTGGGCTACAATAAATTTGCACACGAAATTTCCTAGAACCGCTGTCTAGTATGGGAAATAGACGATTTGATTTTATGTTGGAGAAATGTTTTTGAAAACAATATTTTACTAAAGCGCAAGTGCAAAAGAAGCTCATTTTATTAGGGAGATGTTCTTTGGTGTTCGGTAGCATTTTGAACTTTCATTTCTTATCGAACTTCAGTTAAATAAACTGAAAAACGGGTTCCTCTCACCTGTGTTCTAGCTCAACATTGCCGAGAACGGGCGAGGCGGACTGATTATAGTTTGGAAGTGAGAGTATTACAACAACAAAAAAAGAAGCTTTCTGATGCTTTCTGAAATCAGGCTAAACTCACCCACGGAAAATGTCTGATATTAACAAGGTCATTCGAAATGTAGGTCTACAAAGATTATTACTTCAAGAGCGAAATTTATTTGGACATAGCACACTGTACGCTGTGCTCCATGACGGACACTTTGTTTGTCCACGCAGTTGTCATGGTGGGTGACTGATGTATTTGTCTAAGCGTTGGACGTGTTTTTGTTTTATTCTCATGTCGTAAAATGTGGTGTCTTGGACACACAGCCACCGTGTCATCACTATTTCGACATCCTCGTTACTCTGAAATATGTGGCCACTAAAATGTTTCTTGAGAGCTGGGAAGAGGTGAAAACCATATGACGTCAGATCGAAACATTTCGGCGGATGGTTCAAATTCTACCACCGAAAATGTTGCAAGTGTTCAGGAATCGAAGCGACCGTGTGTAAGCGAGCATTGTCGATGAGAAGCACACCTTTTGTTCGTAGCCCAGGATGATGACGTTTGATGGCAACTCGTAAAAGGACCAGTTTTGTTACCGTAACGTCAACCGCGCAGAGCCTCGCCGAGCTGCAGAGCGCGGGCTGCCGTTGCGCAGGCCGACCGTTCTTTTGACGAAAAAGCGCTATCGAGTTCCGTGCGTGGGGAGAAAGGCTTTCGCTCCCTTCCCGGAAGGCGAGAGTTAAGATGTTTCGATGCAGAAGCGAGTGGTTTGTCAGTCAAGCGAAGCCTCTAAACGGCTAGCCAGCCAGGATCGTCCTAACGGTGTACTACGGTTTTGTCGACCGATGGTCTCGAAACTGGCCCATCTCTCGCAAAGAATATCGGGTATGCAGTATATAAAGTGCGTTGGTTATGGGTGCCGGGCTTTCTTCTCGTTCGTTAGACCAGAGAGAGCCGGTCGCCGCCAGTTAAAGGAAATGAAACACCGCCGGAGTCGAAAGGGATCCGTTCTGAGCAGAGCGCTGTCTCCCTTGCCCTGCGTCGGTCTGTCGGCAGATATCCGACTAAGGTTCGGTTTAAAAAAAAGCTATCTGGTTGATTCTGCCAGTAGTCATATGCTTGTCTCAAAGATTAAGCCACGCATGTCTTAAGTTCACACTGTCTTACGGTGAAACCGCGAATGGCTCATTAAATCAGTCGAGATTCCTTACATGACACGATTCTACTTGGACAACTGTGGCAATTCTAGAGCTAATACATGCTTACTAAGCTCCAACCCTCGTGGAAATAGCGCTTTTATTAGTTCAAAACCCGCTGCTGGCGAGATTCTTCAGCTGCCGTGTGTGGAGTGGGTTTCCCCCGGCCAGTGAAGAAAGGTGCGATTATAGGTTGCCGTGCGGCATTGTGGAAGAGGTTAATGGAAGGAGTAAGTGAAGTTATCATTAATCTCGAGGTCAAGACTGCTCAAATCACGGCACCTCTGCTCTGGAGGTCGGCCACGTCCCATGTACAATCATACCGGGCGAATCGCCTGAATCGGCTTAACCTAGGGGTTAAGATGCTCCTGGCGAGACTCTTCGGATGCCGCACATGGAATGAAACTCATCCTGGCCAATGAAGAAAATGAGGAAAAGCAATCAGGGTTGCCGTGCGGCGACGATATGAAATGGTGATGGAAAGGATAAAGTGAAGCTTAATCGGTATGTCTAGTTGTCTCGCGGCGAGAGCTACTCATACCACGGCACCTCTGCTCTAGAGGCCGGCCACGTCCGTTCTACACTCATACTGGTGAAATATGCCTAAACCGGCTTAAACCAAGGGTGAAACTTGATGGCTACTCAAGTCATGGTACCTCCGTTCTAGAGGTCGGTCACGTCCTAAACACGCCCATACTGGGATAATATGCCTAAACCCCCGGCTCAACCCAGAGGTGAAACTCACTAGTGGCGAGGATTCGTCCTCCTGGACAAAAGCTCCGCCCTGGTCACAACTAGGAATGGTAGCGCCCACTACCACAAAATGCTGAAGTCGGAGACACTGGACCAATGCGGTCTAGATAGGCATTCGCCTCTCACCCGGCGGGGATGTATGCGTATCCTAATCACGCTGAGGTTTTCCGGTGAGAAAGTCCAACGCTGGACTGAATGGGCAACCACTTCCCACCCGGCGGGGATACATGGGTATCCCAAAACACGTCGAGGTTTTCCGGTGAGAAAGTCCAACTCTAATCTAGATGGGCAACTACCTCTCACCCAGCGAGGATATACTGATATTTAAAACATGTAGAAGTTTTCAGGTGAGAAAGTCCAACTCTAGATTAAACTGGTGAAACGAAAGCCACAGTGTCACGCAATCCCGCTTCTGAGACCCACCAAGAATACAGGCTCAAGCACTGCGATACTCTGAACCTCTTGTGATCCCCTTGGGGATCTCGTGTGGTCCTTGCGGGGACCACGCGGGGACCTAATGAGGACCACGGGAATAAATTCAGCAGGATCACGGGGCGGTCTTGGTGGTAGAAGCGAACGAAGAAGAAGAAGTCACCGTAATCAGCTGAATTAACTGTTGCTCCCCTTGAAAATTGAGCAGCAATATGCTTTTCTGATCCCAAAACATGGTTTAGTCAACACTTTGTCATCAGACGGCACGACCTTCAGTTTCCTGGTTCGTGAGGACCTCGGACGCTTCCATCCTTGGGTGCTATGGTGACCCCATGTCCCGTCAGCGATGACGGCACGTTTCAGAAAGTTTAGGTCGTAAATGGTATTCTGTTGCAGGAATCACAATGTAGGAATAAAAAAAAAGATTTTAAAGTAATATTAATTTACTACTATTCTTAAATTGTCAATTTTAATAGGTACAGTTGTAAACTATTGCACAGATTACACATCGACAAAAGAAACGTTAATAAATGAAGAGGAAAAACCCAATTAACAATTCTTGATCAATGGCATTTGGTTTATATTATTATCAATATAATCAAATCAATTTCCTTCAATAGTTGGGTTCCTACAAAAATGTTATCAACAGTGGAATTACGCAAAACTGAATTTAACACCTTGTACATATATCTGAGTTAGTATGATTTACAACAAAATTGTCCCATATATATATTCTCAAATTATCGTATTTAAATGATTGAATGGTTCTAATTTGTGACAAACTGAACTATTGGCAAGAAAAGGGAAAACAAGCAAATGCATATACATAAAATTAAAATGACATACGTTTACATGCACATAACAAACCATCACTGCATATTAATAAAATATCTAAACCCTCATTAGAGCATAAGGGAACTATGATTATTCATGTACTATTCAACTAAAACAATCATACCTGAGTGGGTCGGGATGGATCGGGGGACTCGACAGAACAGCTTGCACGCGTCCACATCACAGACTAGAAACCAATTCTAACCCAACACACACGCACACACACACACACACACACACACACACACACACACACACATATATATATATATATATATATTTCCATCGACGAATAAACATACTGTTTCCTTCTATCGGCTGTCACCTCCTACGTGTTCAGTGTACAAATCACGACCTATTAAAATTCTCTCACATTTTCTTTATATACTGAATCAGTGGACCGGTTTTCTAGGAGTTGCGCATCTCTGCTACTAACCAGTCATTGACTCATTATTACTACGCTCAGGGTTGCCAACCCACCTAGGATAATAGTCTGTTCTTATTTCTGCCAGTCTTACATCAGAACACATGCCATTCTCTTTGCCTTATGGTAATCGGAAAGGACTCATGGGACACACTTATGAAATTCTTGTTGCAAAATCATTCAGAACACTGTGACAAGCCATGCGTCAGTTCGTTCACAGTCTGTTCTCCAATATCGCACTTTCGACACAATTTTGTATTCGCTGCCGTACTTGCTGTCATAGGGCTGACACTCCGCACTATGTTTCTGGTTGTCACTCGCCCGATTCGAAATTCTGCACACCATTTTGCCATCTCACTCGTTTCATCACACTTTCTTTATAAACTTTAACCAAATGGCGAAGAATTTCCGCGGCTGGCACCTGGTTCGTGTTCAGAAATCGCACCACAGCACGAACCTATTATTTAGACTGCTGCTCCAGTCAGCTCTGTCTTAAGCTGACGGATGACGCCTGGATGGTGTTACACAGTGCTGCCATCTGACATTGTCTTGCCAACTGACAAATATGGAAAATTCCACAACCATCCTCATTAGTCCGACATCACTTTCATGAACGTTATATGCCTTGTAAATTTACTTTTGTGACGCCCCTCGTACGTCAGGTAAGACTGGAATAATGACGTAGCAGTTGATGGTATATTTTAGGAAATAAGCTACAACTAAGTAACTGAAAGGTATTACTAATATTTACTGCAGAACTTTCTAAGAATGATAAGTTTATATATCTAAGAAAAGAATTACTGTATTAACTGAAGAATGTATTTCTCTTAGAAGAACTGGAAGTGGTCATGCCACGTGACATTCTCTTGTTTTTTTTTTTGTTTTTTTTTAGGGGGAGGGAGCGGGGTACATTAATGGCAGTGTTTGCATATCCCCACTTCTACATGATCTGAATATTCTGAAGCAGCGAATCACTGGCGCCATCACATCTGTTGTTCTATATGTCCTATGTAAAACATGGGAGAAACTCGATTATCGCATTGACGTGTGCCGCATAAGTAAAATTCTGAGAATGTAACCCCCACTCACCTACCACCCACCCAACCACACACACACACACAAAACATACACACACTTTCTCTTTATATAGCTTGCCTTCGTCTTCCTACAGAGGTCTCCAAAAAGCGTAACAAAAATTTTGGGACAGCCGGTACTTTGTTACGCCAAACATCAAGAGATGAGAGAGATGTAAACGAAACAATGCTGCAATGAAAAATCTTAGTGATCCAGGATAAATTCAACTCCTAATGCCAGACAGAAAGCAGCCTTTAAGAAACTTAAAGATGGAAAAAAAACAATAAAATACTATTAAGAGAACCCTATTTCTTGATTATAAAGGGTGACTTCGATCTAACCTGCATCGCACAAACTGAAACAAAAGGACATTTTCCAGTGCAGTGACGGAGAAATTGTGACAGGACATAAACGTCGATAAGGTCGCGAAGACCCAGTAAGAATGTCGCGGAGGAGGTCGAAAACTAACAGAAAATAATTGCGATAATAATATTCTTGCTTGGGTGTATGCAATAATTACAATACTCTTCGCGTATATCAAATAATGAAATAAAATATTATTATTCACCATAACATATATCAGAGTTTTCTGAAATAGATTTAAGTTATAGTTTCAGTCTTGAAAGCAGAATAATAATAATAATCGCATATTCTTCAGTTCTTAACGACTGTTTTGCTTGTTAATAAATTTCCTTGTTATTCTGTTCTGCTAGAAGTGAGAGAGCGGAAGTGATATGTTTAGTCTAGAAGAGAGCAAATGTGGTATGTTTAGTCTAGAAGAGAGCGAATGTGGCAAGTTTACTGAAGAAGAGAGCGGAAGTGGTGTGTTTAGTCTAGAAGAGAGTAGAAGTGGTATGTGTGGTCTAAAAGAGAGCGAATGTGGTATGTTTAGTGTAGAAGAGAGCGGAAGTGGTATTTTTAGTCTAGAAGAGATAGGAAGTGGTGTGTTTAGTCTAGAAGAGAGCAAATGTGGCATGTTTACTGAAGAAGAAAGCGGAAGTTGTGTGTTTAGTCTAGAAGGGAGTAAATGTTGTATGTTTAGTCTAGAAGAGAGCGAATGTAGCATGTTTACTGAAGAAGAGAGCGGAAGTGGTGTGTTTAGTCTAGAAGAGAGCGGAAGTGGTATTTTTAGTCTAGAAGAGATAGGAAGTGGTGTGTTTAGTCTAGAAGAGAGCAAATGTGGCATGTTTACTGAAGAAGAGAGCGGAAGTGGTGTGTTAGTCTAGAAGGGAGTAAATGTTGTATGTTTAGTCTAGAAGAGAGCGAATGTAGCATGTTTACTGAAGAAGAGAGCGGAAGTGGTGTGTTTAGTCTAGAAGAGAGCGGAAGTGGTATTTTTAGTCTAGAAGAGATAGGAAGTGGTGTGTTTAGTCTAGAAGAGAGCGACAATGGTATGTTTAGAAGAGAGAGGAAGTGGTATGTTTAGTCTAGAATAGATAGGAAGTGGTGTGTTTAGTCTAGAATAGATAGGAAGTGGTATGTTTAGTCTAGAATAGATAGGAAGTGGTGTGTTTAGTCTAGAAGAGAGAGGAAGTGGTATGTTTAATTGAGGAAAAGATTTTAGAGCAAGCTGTTTAGACCTGAGAGAATGTGAAGTAGCAAGACAAGTTGGAGCAGAACCCTGGACTCCAGTAGGACGAGCAGCCGCTGAAGCAAGAAAGGACAAAGCTCTAGCCACTCCGCTAAAGGTAAAACAGCGCGAAACGGTGTAAAACATTCAACAACAATAATCTATTCATCTATAAACATTCAACATCAGTGATATACAGCTTTGCCAGCTGGATAGCAGTTGACGACCATTTGTCACAGCTGCAACTATTTGATATCCAAACTTGACAAAATATATGGCTAATGACATTGATACCAGCACGTGGTCGCGGAGCTAATGATAAATTACACAAAGATCAGTTTATGCCCGGCATCAGATTTCACTGACTGGTTAAACAGAGAAATGTTTAGGACGAGAATCGCAGAGATGATATGTATAGGACAATGTGAGGGTTGGTGAGAATCGACAGAGATGATATGTATAGGACAATGTGAGGGTTGGCGAGAATAGATAGAGATGATATGTATAGGACAATGTGAGGGTTGGTGAGAATCGACAGAGATGATATGTATAGGACAATGTGAGGGTTGGTGAGAATCGACAGAGATGATATGTATAGGACAATGTGAGGGTTGGCGAGAATAGACAGAGATGATATATATAGGACAATGTGAGGGTTGGCGAGAATAGACAGAGATGATATGTACAGGACAATGTGAGGGTTGGCGAGAATCGCAAATAAAGAATTCAAAAGTTCATGAATGGGTAGCGCCAACGTTTAAAAAACAATCTGTTCAAGAACATTTTGAAAACGGCCATCGTAACGAAGATAGAACCTGACTGGCACAAAGGGAGGTTAATTAAAGATGAGAAATACAGACAAAGGCAAGAAACGAAACAAAAATTAGTTAATGGCTGTGCTTTAAAATTAACAGTTTTTATCTGTGGCCAGCCTTTACAGTTTTTTTTTATCTGTGGCCAGCCTCTACAGTTTTTATCTGTGGCCAGCCTCTACAGTTTTTATCTGTGGCCAGCCTCTACAATTTTTATCTATGGCCAGCCTCTACAGTTTTTATCTGTGGCCAGCCTCTACAGTTTTTATATGTGGCCAGCCTCTACAGTTTTTATCTGTGGCCAGCCTCTACAGTTTTTATCTGTGGCCAGCCTCTACAATTTTTATCTATGGCCAGCCTCTACAGTTTTTATCTGTGACCAGCCTCTACAGTTTTTATCTGTGGCCAGCCTCTACAGTTTTTATATGTGGCCAGCCTCTACAGTTTTTATCTGTGGCCAGCCTCTACAGTTTTTATATGTGGCCAGCCTCTACAGTTTTTTATCTGTGGCCAGCCTCTACAGTTTTTATCTGTGACCAGCCTCTACAGTTTTTTTTATCTGTGGCCAGCCTCTACAGTTTTTATTTGTGACAGGCCTTTACAGTTTTTTATCTGTGGCCAGCTTCTACAGTTTTTATCTGTGACCAGCCTCTACAGTCTTTTATCTGTGGCCAGCCTCTACAGTTTTTATCTGTGGCCAGCCTCTACAGTTTTTATCTATGACCAGCCTCTACAATTTTTATCTGTGACCAGCCTCTACAGTTTTTATCTGTGGCCAGCCTCTACAATTTTTATCTTGGCCAGCCTCTACAGTTTTTATCTGTGGCCAGTCTTTACAGTTTGCTTCATATTTTTTTTCTCTTTCTTTGTTTTTGTACAGTTCTTATAGTGTTTTGAGGTTTTGATACCACACGTGTTTTAAGTTATATTTTATACAAACTTTTAAAAATACAATATGCTTTGTTTTTTATTTTACTATGCAATGTATCTCGTATTAACAATATCGAGTTGCTAGTTTATTTTGCGTATTTTAGTAGATTTGAAACACTTAGAAAATGACATCAATGGTTTTCATCTTCCTGCAGCGACTTATTGTTACAAAAACAAAACAAATTATGTTCCTCCTTCATAGTTGTTTGAGATTCCACTGATTTAGAAAGTCTATAGAACGAGAGACATTTGGACTGCCTAGAAGAATGATTCCCAATTCCTGTGGTGATGCGACTTCTATTTTCCTGCATCAAAAGTTGGACAACCAGAAAAACAAATGAAGAGGTCTTTAGAGAAGTTCCTGAACAACAAAAACTAGTTAAAATTTAAGACAAAGGTAGTCATAAATGTCATGAAAAGACAAGAGTTGGAGAACTCAGTAAAAAAAAAAGTAAAGGTAACCGTGTCATGCCATAGAGGCACATAGGGATATGGTGTTAGTGCCCATATTTTTCTTGACTTGTCAGCACACTAGAGGGTGATATGGTCAGTATCCTTCCCCAACTCCCGAAGAAGTCGGGTACCCATTTCTACAGCTGGGTGACTGGGGTGCCGCCGGCCGGATTCTAACCCCCGACCTTCGCCATGAGAGACCAGTGCACTAACCACTTCGCCACTCAGACACCCAGAACTCAGTAATGGCAGGAAAAGTGAAGGACAAAAATGTTTCAGTGTACTGATCAAGTAACATGGACAGAAGAAAAGCATGTGGACTGATCAGAAACACCAAGGCTCGCACGAGATCGAATAGCATAATTGCCAACCATATCCGGCACAACAAATATTACAGTGAGTCAAAAGTTCGTCACGTTTTTCGATACCCTAATTTCTGTCACTGTTCCCGTCTTATACACTGTACTGGCATTTGTAAAATTATGCTGACGTCTTGTATTGCGTCATTCTGAAAAAAAAACAGTGCACATCCAACTTTAGGCAATTAAACGCGAGATGAGTGATCAGCAGAAGTAAATATGAGGGGCAGAAAGGTTTTCGTATTGGAAGAAATGGTTAAATGCATCGGCAGCTGCCCGTGGAATCTGCTTTGTGGATGGGGAAGGAACAGTTGATGACAGCGCTACAAGGAAGTGGTTCTAAATGTTAAGTTCTGGGGGCACCGACATCAAAATGAAAAGTCTAGATCGGGACGCCCCTCAACCACCAGTGATGAAGCCCTGCGTCAAGCTGTTGAAGACAGTTCCAAACCCAGTACTCGACGCTTGTCAGCCTAGCTGGACCCTCCTCAGAGCTCCATGGTTCGGCATTTGTACGAGTTCGCTTCAGGCAGCAGTCAGCCTCGACATGATCTCACTCCCCAGCAAGCGCAGAAACGTCTGTCGCCAACTGTTGGCAAACTCATATGACAAGAGGTTTCTCCGCCGTATCGTCAGTGGGGATGAACAATGGACTTTCCTGTGGTGCCCCAACACAGGTACCCAATAGCTTCACCCAAGACAAGTGGCAGAGACCATAACCTGTGTTGGGTTACCGCAGGGACATCCGCTTTTCACCCCCACTGACGTGCTTTCTTTGTTGAGGAGATCATGACTGACGTGCTTTCTTTGTTGAGGAGATCATGACTGACTTGCTTTCTTTATTGAGGAGATCATGGCTGACGTGCTTTCTTTGTTGAGGAGATCATGACTGACGTGCTTTCTTTATTGAGGAGATCATGACTGACGTGCTTTCTTTATTGAGGAGATCATGGCTGACGTGCTTTCTTTGTTGAGGAGATCATGACTGACGTACTTTCTTTATTGAGGAGATTATGGCTGACGTGCTTTGGTTATTGAGGAGATCATGGCTGATGTGCTTTGGTTACTGAAGAGATTATGGCTAAATGCTCCAGCAGATTTTGCAAATTTACAGGCAGAAATATATCGTAGAATTTGATCAAACGTTATAAAGCTGTGAGAAATAACTTAGACGATTTATGAAATGGATAATTGAATACCGGAATATTTCAAATATCATCATCATCATCATCATCATTAGTCCTCTGTAATCTCAATGGAACATAACGAATCACCAACGGTTTCCCAGCCAATCTTGTCTTCAGCAAGAGATACCTCAAACCATGTTTTTCTCACTTTCTTTAGCTCTTCTTGTATTGTGTGCACCATTTTCCTAATAGCCACCCCCTCTTTCTCAAACAAAACAGCAGATTATAAAGTCTGAGTTACAAAGATAAAAAAAACAGTCATATATCACAGAAGGCATTACTCAAACATTTCTCACAAATCATCTTTCCTTTCAAAGAAGGCTTTACGCAAACATTTCTCACAAATCATCTTTCCTTTCAAAGAAGGCTTTACTCAAGCATTTCTCACAAATCATCTTTGCTAAACAGTTTCCCTCCCGGAGCACGTATATCTCATATCCTTTGTCCCATGTGAGCAAAGAGATTACACTGCCAGTACATTACATATATAACCCGTAACACATATGTCTTGATAGTGATAATAAACGCTTATGTTTTCGGCCTGAATACGTATGCACTGTACTGTACTGTACCTTCAACCATTATTTTTAATGTGAATTTTCCACTCGACTGAACAAATGGCAGAGCACAGTCCTGTGCGTGTTCGAACTACCCACTAGCCTTTGCGATGGTGTTGAAATGCGTCAGCTTCTTTTCGCGGCGTTTCACGCGTACTTTTCAATTTGCCTATACGTTGATTCTCCCTCGATCCAGTCTCATGTATCGTGCATCTCTTGAGTGCGAATGTTATATTTCTATATTCCTTTAAAATAGTATCACATACTTGACCATTTTATGAATACAGTTGTGTATATTTACAATGTATTATTATATTACGCATACGGTATTCTAACAACTTATTTAGCCCATATATTAATAGCCAAATACATTAGCTGAAATATAGTATTGTATCTTAGCTGCCTAGCTAGCTACATTATTTCATATAGGTGTCTCCACAACGCCCATATCACATAACGTCCTATTTCACAGAACGTATCGGTATCAGTCTTTACGTAAGTAAATCAAGCATTTTTAATTTCTTTTCTTGATATTCTTGTATTTGTTTATTTTCTGTCTATATTTAAACAAAAACCATACTGTGGTATTTGCTTCATATCCTTTATAGCATCAAACATCTCACTGGTCTTTGCATTTATAATATCGCGACTATAACCTATTTTTCAGTCTCAAGTTCTCGTGCTGTTCAGCGCTATTCCAGTCAGTCTTCAGTCCACTCACCAATAAATCGATTATTATATCTTCTCAATTACATTGTATCACACTGTATAAAAAGACCCTTTCGTTTTCACATTAAGAAACAACACAATCGATTGCCTATTATTGACCTCGTTTTCCTTATTAATTAACACTTAAAGTCTGCTATGCAAGAACTATTTTTATCGATAAATTCCAGCGCGACTGTCTTCACATACTGAAAAAATCAGTCACTGCAAAAGAGTTAATCTTGTTAGCGAGGTCTTTTGTATAGATCTCCCTGGAGAAACTGTGAAGAAAGTCATTCTCCTTTCTCCTCCGTTACGGTGTGGTAAATTACTGTGACTATATTTGCTGTCTCAATAACATGTCTTGTTGCCACTGACTGACAGTCCACTTGTCGTGACTATATTTGCTGTCTCAATAATATGTCTTGTTGCCACTGACTGACAGCCCACTTGTTGTGACTATATTTGCTGTCTCAATAACATGTCTTGTTGCCACTGACTGACAGCCCACTTGTCACGACTATATTTGCTGTCTCAATAACATGTCTTGTTGCCACTGACTGACAGTCCACTTGTCGTGACTATATTTGCTGTCTCAATAACATGATTTATCCCGACTGTCTGACAACCCACCTGCTGGTGATCATATTTGCTGTCTCAACAATGTGACCGCTGCTCCCACTGATTGACAAGCACCTGCAGTCGATAAAGAGACCAATAAAAATGTTCCCAAATGAGTTTTGACCTCCACATTTTCCGCTCCTGCCCTAAACCCTATTTACTTTCCCTGGACCCAATACCCTACCCTACAGGCTTGTCATGATTTTACGACAGGCGCGTTCTGCCACAACGAAGAACGTAGTCGTAAAAGCATCTGGTAGTGCTGTAAAACCATAAAGCGTTGCCGTTTTTATGTGGCAGCGTCATGTTAATTAGAATCGACCGAGTCAGCTCAGAATAAACCTAAGACGTAAACAGAACATCGTCATTCAATAATGTTTATACTGTTGCCTTTTCGCGGCACGATTTGTTTTATATTTAGCATGAAATCCAGAGCAAGGGCAATGCTTGGAGTCTGTATTCCTGTAGATGATGTGGGATATATCCAAACCACCTTTTTTTTCATTCCTCTCTTTAACTGAATCAAGTCCTGAGGTGGCAACATGCTCTACGCTTCTCTCTTTAGCACGAAGTTTTACTTCCAAGAGCTTGGTATAATCCAGGCTGCCAATCTCTTATGCTGGAGCAGACATTCTCGAAGGACTTGGCTTAATGTTTATCTATCATCCTTGCGTGAGTACACATTCTGTTTGCCGAGTCACAGCCCTAAATCTCATTGTTGATCGTACTGCTGAAGTGCCACTTAGCTAATGGACCAGCAGTATCAGCATTACGATATTTTACCGAAAAACCGTAGATATATACAGCGCTATGTCGGGAACTGATTCTGGCTTTCGCGATTGAAGGAAAGGCTGCACTAAGATCAACAAACAGAAGGGCTCATGGGAGTTATTACTGGGGCGGCGATGGCTCCTAGATAATGGAAGAGTTGTGAGATAATGTTGTGAGGCCCCAGCGGAATGTAAGAAGCCACGCCTCATCGACTGATTGACAAACTACGTGTTGTTGTGTCATTCTGTTAATTTAGGAGGGAATGTGCGAATACGTCCAATGAACATTCGACTGAATGCACATTCATTAAATGTCATGATAATGTAGAGAAGACCGTCTTGGAAGGGTACATAATGGGAAAAAAGAAAGAGAGGAAGACCAAGGCGAAGATGGTTGCAAGACATCGTTGATGATCTGCAAATGGATGCATCAGCAGCAGGCCATCCTGCTCACAACCGAGAGGCCTACAAGAGTGCTGTTAGAGAGGCAAAGTTCCACACGGGACATGTAAATGAATGAATGAATGCACATTCTTCTTTTTGTAATTTGCTACACAAGCAGTTTCTATTTATTAAACAATAGTTATTTTTCCATACTAAACTTAAAAAATAGCGAATTAGAAATAAGGAAATATATTCAGCAATGCTGCCTGAATTGCTACTACTTTTATTGGCGTTTTGAGATAGAAATAAATGGCACGTGAAAACGTTTCAGAACATGTAGTAACATTGCAAAGAAGTCAATATAATCTATTAAATTCTAGAACAATTGTCTTTTTTAACTTGTCTGTTTAAGTTGTCAATTTAATCTTCAGAATCAGAAATCAGAACCCGGCATCATCATGTTCAGGACAGTCTCATACATGCCCCGCCGAGTATCCCAACAATCCTTGAAGCGTTTAGTCTACTAATGGTTCCTGTCACATGATTGGTTGTTGATTATACGGTTTCTCCCACGTAGTTCAAATTTTCTGCCAGCACCTCTCCTCTGTTCTAACGTCATCAGTCTCCATATATGCACGCTGTCCATCAACTCCCTCTCTTTAATCCTCGCTCAGCCTGTCATAAAACTGCCATGGCAATGTCCTCTTTATCCATTCTCAGCCTGTCATAAAACTGCCACGGCAATGTCCTCTTTATCCATTCTCACCCTGTCATAAAACTGCCACGGCAATGTCCTCTTTATCCATTCTCAGCCTGTCATAAAACTGCCACGACAATGTCCTCTTTATCCATTCTCAGCCTGTCATAAAACTGCCACGACAATGTCCTCTTTATCCATTCTCAGCCTGTCGTGTATTTCAGTCTGTCCAGCTAGTCTGTCCAGCCAGCTAATTTCTAGTTTCAATCTTGAAAGCAGAATAACGATCTCCTAATCTCGTGTCCTGGATAGAAGGTCCAGGTTAATCCCCTCACATGTGAATGTCACAGCAGGTTCGAGCATTCTGTTGTAGAGTTCTAGTTTAATGATGTTTTTAGAAATCTGATGATGCCAAATTAAAGGGACATAATATCACACAAACGTCATGGACTTTCAATTATCATGACAAGAACACTTCTTCGCATCAAACATTTGAACTGAAACCTCACTGCCTGCATTATAAAATATTGTATAAAGTATATCTCTCAACATGCGGTACTTTTCGTGCTAGCATTCTGCATAGAACACCAAACAGAAAGACTGAAAAATATATGGATGACAAAGATAGCGTTGTATGTAAGCCGCGACGAAGCAAATGCAAAAGCTGGTTGTGACTGACCTAGGGAAGTCTCGAACGTGTTTCAGGTGATGGAGCTGCATTGTAGGTGTCATGGTTATATTCCAGCTTCACGAAGTAATGGGCACCACTGTAAAAGTGATAAGTTGTCTTTTTTATTCCACAAATCAAATAAGATGTCTTTATGTTTTACCCAGATAATAAGGTGATTTTACACCCACTTTATAAAGCGTATTTATATTGTATAAAAAGGGTGCCATTATATTCTACCTACAGAATATGAAAATAAATGGGTGTATGGTTCAGTTTTACAATAAAATAGAAAGAATGAGTAAAATGGGCAGAAACAAGAATGGCAGAAAGCAAGATGAATACATGTAAATTAAGGACATACAACAATTCAGTATTTCGGTAAAAGCCTTTTTCAGTGATCACATACAAAAACAACACAACAGATAAAAATGTGAAAAATAGAAGAAACAATATACAGACTTGGCTTTTTTGGCATCCTCCTTGTAAGAAAGTCCAGCAGGAATGAGCCCAGGTAGACGAAGAATAGCACAAAGTGAAAGCCAGCGATTGGCTAAGAAATATTGTAAAGAGGCTTTCCCAAAGGATGTCATATGGTAAAAAAACATGGCATTATGCCACAAATAGGTATATCTTGCCACCATCGAATACTGATGGCTCAAACAAACCCTCCCAGATGGTGCAGATGATAAACGAGTGAGAAGACGTAATGGGAAGGGGTGGGTGAAGAAAGGTTCAGAGAAACAGTACGCTGAGAGGACAAAACAAGGGAGCTAACAAAGCTCACCGTGGACTAGGGAGGAAGAATAGGAAGGACAGGAAAATAAAACATAAATTGCCTCCGGCAAGCATGAGGAAATGCTGCGAAGTTATTGGGATTAAGTCAAGAAAGCTGGGCATGATTGGCAGAAATAGAAAGAGGTAGCAACTAGGTGGGAATGTAGTTTAAAGAAAGCTGAATTTACTGTTCACTCCAGCTCTGGGTGGAGACAGCCTGTCTGGTAAATAAAGTGCTGTTCCATAGCTTCCCGAGGTCGTTCATCAGAGGACCAGGAACGGATTGCAATAACAAAAATGTCCCGTTTTCCTTGAAGGTCTCTTTGGCGGAAGTGATTGGCGACCGGTGTCAGTGTCCTCTTGGATATGTTGTCCAAATGCTGGCGAAACCGACCTCCTAAGCGTAAGCCAGTCTCCCCTATATAATTCATATCACAACGTTTGCACATAAATGGCATAAATGATGTTGCGAGAAGTGCAGGTAAGGCCTTCCTGAACTGATAACGTGGACTCAGGGAAGGAAACCTGGTTTGTCTGAACAACAAACGGACAAGTACATCTACGACGACCTCAACGTTTGGTACTAGAGAAAGTCGTATCTTCTGACCTGAGGCAATTTCTAACTAGTAGGTCCTTCAGGTTCTTGTCCCGTCTGTACGCCACCAGCAAGAGTTCTCGTGTATCAGGCTCGGTCTGGAGAAGATCGAAATGACTGTACTAGATGTCCTTAACCGTCAAACTGTAGGGGTGGTATTAAGTACCAGTTCTACCCTGTCCGAGCAGGAAAATGGTTTAGGAGTGAGCTTGTTGTCGCGAGAGATGGCTGATGCGGTTCAAGGACGAAGTGCGAGCATGTTCTGAATAGCCGCGTTGGAGAAAGAAATCTAGCATCTTGTGGGTGTGATCTTCGAAATCAAGATCTTCAGCACACAGACGTCACAACCTAAGAGCAGAGAGATAGGAATAGAGTCCTTGCACGATCTGGGGTGAGAGGAGGCGTGCAAGATACAGCTATGAGAATCAGTTGATAGAAGTTGTAGAGACATGGGAGGTGAAAGAAATCACAGGGTTAAACTCCTCAATGAAACTGATAAAGCTGTCAGGGTTATGCTCTGGTATGGATACGACGCCGATGCCATCATTAATGTAGCGCCTAAAGAGAGCTGGAAAAAGTCCGCTATAAGTTTCTGTGACCTTGTGTTCGAAATTACCCATGAGCAGGCTTTTGCGGTGCTGCAGACGATATGGAAATCTAAAAAGATAAGCATAAATACGAGAATCAGGATATTTAAGAGTAATGTTCTAAGTGTACTACTCTATGGAAGTGAATGCTGGAAAATCACCAAAACCATAGAAAACAAGTTGAATTCTTTCCAGACTAAATGTTTAGAAGAATTAAAAAATATTTTGGCCAAACACCATAAGAAAATACATTTTGTTAGCAGAAATGCAGATGAAGCCACTGACAGCAATTATTGAGGAAAGACGCTGGCGATGGTTGGGACATGTGCTCCGAATGACTGACAACTCACTATCAAAAATAGCACTAAGATGGACACCACAGGGGAACAGAAGTAAGGGTAGACCAAAAGAGACATGGAAAAGAACAACAGAGAGGATGTTGAGCAATAGAGGGCTCACCTGGGCAAGAGCAGAAAAAAGGCAAAGGACAGGAATTTGTGGAAAACTCTTGCGGAAGCCCCATGTTCCCTGGGCACTTAAGATTTAGAGAGAGAGAGAGAGAGAGAGAGAGAGAGAGAGACATGCGTAGCTAGGTGCCATTTTGATACCCCAAACCACACCCCTGATTTGGTCGAAATAAAGGCCACTGAACCCAAACGAGTTGAGTTCGAGGACATGTCGCGTAAGGCGCAGAAAGGGTGAAGTAGAAATAGAAGGGTGAGGTTTTTTTTGTTAAAAAAGAACTCAACAGCCTGAAGTCCTTGATCATGAGGAATGAATGTGTATAACGAAGCCACATCCAAGGTGAAGATATGGTAACTAAATGACCAGGAAAGAAGGTAAGCGTCTCAAAAGTAATGAGACCGTGTTTAGTGTTCTTCAGATAAGTAGGTAGGCTAGTCACAAAGAGGACTTTCCTCACTCTTTCTATCTTTTTGTAAAACTGAACCATACACCCATATATTTTCGTTACTAGAACCAGTTTTACCGCAACTGTCATTTCTTTTATGTCTCACACCACCTACAGAATATTTATATTCTTTTTACAGAATAACAGTGCCAGTATATTCCATCTACAGAATAAGATATTTTAATTCTAATTACAGAAAGAAAATATGATTATATTATACCTACAGGATAAGATATCATTATATTCTACCTACAGAATATGATATCTTTATATTATACTAGCAAAATAATGTGCATTTATATTCTATCCACTCAATAATTTGCCTTTATGCTAAGTTCTTCGAGAGCACGTGATCGTGATAGATCAAAAGAGTTATAGCCGGCATGTACAACAACAAAATTAGAGAAAGAGTGCGCCGTTTTCTAAAAGAGTAGCATATAGTAGTATTTCTAATGTGAGAGAAAAAAATGTATTTCTAATGTAACAGAGAGGAAGAACAGAACCGTGTGAACATCAAATGTGAGCAAAGTATGATCATTAAAAACATAGAAAGAAAGAAATAGCGAAAGCAGGTTACTTTTAAAGAGTTAAGAATGTAGAACGCAGGTCTGTCTTCATCTACCAACTTTCAGTCTATCGCAAACATTCAAGATCAGCTTATTTCATGTAAAACAAATACACATCAGAATTCACGAAGACACGGCGAAGAATTTCTAGCACGCCTACCCAAGCATAAACGCAAAACTTCTATCTATGGGAGTCCTAAGACATGCATCTTTCCCATCACAACATATGCATGTGAGACCTGGACACTTAACAAAATAGCTGAGAAACACATAAATGCCTTTGAATGTAAATGCTACAGAAAAGTTCTTCAAATACCATGGACGCAAAATAACAAATATTTCCATACTACAAGAACGTAATATTGAAGAAGGTTTGGTAGTAAAGAGGATTAAACAGAGAAAACTGAAATATTTTGGACACATTAAACGTCATGAGAATTTAGAGAAGGTCGTCTTGGAAGGGTACATAATGGGGAAAAAGAAAGAGAGGAAGACCAAGGGAAGATGGCTGCAAGACATTGTTGATAATCTGCAAATGGATGCATCAGCAGCAGGCCATCTTGCTTACAACCGAGAAGCCTACAGGAGCGCTGTTAGAGAGGCAAAGTTCCGCAGGGGACATGGAAATGACTAACTAGGAGTCCTAAATCCAGAATCTCAATACTTTAAAACCTTGGTTTGTGTCTGGGACTACGGAAGCTTCCAGTATTGACGTATTGCAGTGTGGCTACATTGACAGACCAGTTACCAGCTTCCACACAGCTTTGAGTGAAAGCAACAAACATAATCACATACAATGCGCTGATGCCATAAAGGTATTAACGTGTTTCCATTACGTAAATAAATCGAATAAAAGGGAAGAGTGTGTTTTTGTAATAAAATAAAATAAAATAAATTAATTTACATTTGTTATACAATATTTCTGTAGATAAATTATATTCTTTCTGTAGACTCAGTGAGACAGCTACCTCTGGTATACAGTTATTCTTAAATTTTATACAGTAAAAGAAATAATGCAAAGAAAATAAAATTCATTCATTCATTCATTTGCATGTCCCTTGCGGAACTTTGCCTCCCTAACAGCACTCCTGTAGGCCTCTCAGTTGTGAGCAAGATGGCCTGCTGCTGATGCATCCATTTGCTGTTTGGGTTTCTTGGTATATTTTCAGAAGATAGTTTACCATTGCTTTCCTTCCGGGCAGTGATTGTACTAGTCAGTGATCGTAGCCATTGTCCCTACATTGAGATCATCTGCCTACCATCATAGAATGGTGACTATAACCAACATTATCTGTCGGCTGCTCTCCCATTCCATCCACCACCTGAGAAAATAAAAACAACACTATATTTGATATACCATTATATCGATGATAGAACATTTGGGATCTCTCTTGTACACGCTCTGGTGCGCATATTGGGATCACCATTAGCATCGTTCACAATCTCTGTGGGGGTCGAACTGCTTTGTTCTCTTTCTCATTGAACTCTTTTTAATAAAAGATTTCTGTAGTTTCTTTGTGATCGTTGTTTACAGTTTTACAGTATTCCTACCTTCTTTGATTTTTTTTTATTACTCTCTTAGAACGTCTTGCAATTCGAAATGTTCACAATGACGCTGAGATTGAGAACTGATGCAGTAAAGAAAATCAGGCTACTGGACAAATGACTGCTTTCCTGAAAAACAGATACATTACAAGTGAAATGAAAAGAGCACTGTACAACAGTTTTCCTCCCAACTCTATCCTATCAATGCCAAACATGCAAAAACAAGCTAAAAACCAAACGAAACTCATCACGGCAGAAATGAGATGTTTAAGGAGAATACTAAATGTGACAAGAAGAGACCGAATAAGAAATGACACCATAAGGGCAAAGGTTGGAGTTACACCTGTATTACACTATATCCAGAAACAGCAAGTCAAATCGTTTGACCACATTACATGACTACTTCCAGACAATATACCACAAATAAAAAAACCATTCACACTAAGGTTTGTAGGTAACAGAGGAAGAGGCAAGAGGTGGAGGGAGGAAATTACAGAAACCTTAAATATCCCACTATACGAAAACAACTGCCGAGCACTGTCAAGACGTCCGTTTGTCCCATCAACACTGAAAGGTACGTATATGGGAAAGGAGACTAGGCAAGACAAGTACTGAATTTGATAAAAATATCTGTCACAACTAGCGAGACCGAATACGACAGTGACAATGAATTTAAATATTTTGCTCTATCTGATCAGCAGTTTTATTTAGAGCCGATACTTGGACAGCTTATTCATAACATGAAAACATCATTTTCTTGCAGCGACAGTTAGAAACAGAAGGCAAAAGCCCAACTGGGACATACTGATGTAAGAATTACAATGTCATTCCTGAATAACTGCAATATTCAACCGGGAATTTCTACAACGAAAAGTGCTACGGACAGACAGAGTAGTGACGGACAGCTCTGTCTATACAACAGCAATGGGGAACATCTCCATTAAGTAACACGAACTAGGAAGAAGTGGTGACAAACACTGTCACGCAGAGGTATTGAAACAGCGCTAATTCACACGAGGATTTTCAGACAAATGAAACGAAAAGAGGCTAAGCTTTTAACCACACAGCATGACTGTGCCTTATTGACAGAATCAGACATAAGAGGCTACTGAAAGAACTGATTCCTGGTATTTGTAACCGTTCTTTTTTAAAAACCACTTTCTGAAATTTCTGTAGTAATTAAAAGCTTTCTGAATAAAGTCCTGGAGCAGTATAACCAGATGCAGACAATGTAAAAACAGGACGCCAGAATGGCACAGTGTTCAGCCATTTAATCTCTCATAACAGTGGACGGTGACTATGTATATGACTTGGTTAATCAGACAGTTTGTCAAACCCACCTTATTAGTGCACAACATAACATCAAATGCGATAAAGGGTAAATCAGGCATTATTTAATCTAGTAATTATTATGTATATATTTGAAGTCTTACGGAAAGGTAAGGTAAGATAAAGGTAATCCTGTCATGTCTTAGAGGCAATTAAGGATATGGTGTTAGTGCCCACATTTTCCTTGACCTGTCGGCACATTAGAGGGTAATGTAGTCTTGCTTCACCTTATAGTGTGACAGGTCAAGGAAAATATGGGCACAAGCACCATATCCCTATATATTTTGTATACGAGAATCTTCTCTTATCCTGGATTTTAAGTGCTTTTAAACCTAACAAGATGGGCAGGTACAGGGAAGCTCCAGTAGTTCTCAATCAGTTCATGTTATTTGCTCATTTAGGTAATAAATCATCTTCATAAAAGTCTTTTCATATTGAACACCTTAAAAACAAAGTACAGATAAGATAAATCACTTGTCCTCATCAGTGTATTTATATATTATCCATACTTGCGGCGTCCATGCCATCTAAATGCATCATCAATTTATCTATGTGACTAAATATTTACTTAACTATCTACCAACTAATTAATTATTATTAACGTGAAAAACGTCGTAGCATAAGCCACAGTTCTGCTTTCAAAGTCAGTTTGTATATACAGCGAATGTTGTTTAGTTGTGGTACGTGTTGGCTTACGTGCAATACTTCTTATATAGAAGAGTGCCCTCTCTGCTGTTTCTTGAAACGTCTCCAAAGGCGAGTAATGGTGCTTCTAACCACATTAAATTGTCTGACTACTACACTTTGTCACTGCCCAGTCTGTAAACGTCCAATGATGATGAGTCGTTGTTCTGTAGTGAGATGAGCCATAATTGCGCAATGAATTTTTCAATCTTTTATATGCATTCAGTAACATGGTCAGTGAGTTTTGTGTTCAGATAGTTGCAAGGATTCTCGTGAACCTGTCATGACAGGCTCCAACCTATACAAATGGGGTTTATCAGAATACACAAAGTGCCCTCTCTGCAATAAAAGGCAAACATTGGAACATGTGCTGTCAGCATGTAGAGTATCATTAGGTAAAAAACGCTACACCTGGCGGCACAACAGAGTGCTGCAGGAACGAGTAGCCATTGTAGACAGGGCAAAGATAAAGCAAATAACAGCAAAAGAGTTGAGTTCCCACCTAAATATTTCATAGGCCCCCTGGTACGACATCGAATATTGAAATCAGGGACATTCCCTTATCATCACTGCTAGATAGTGGAAATGATTGGGATGTAATAGCGGACCTATCGGGAAGAAGAAAATACCCGACTGCCATCAAGAACACAGGAGTGTGACCGGACATTGTAGTTAATAGAAAAACAGGAACTAATAATGATCGAGCTTACGGGTCCGTTCGAAACAAGAGTAGAGCAGCAACATCTATTCAAATGTGAGGAGTACAATGACCTGGTCAAGCAAATGAGGCAGGGGGCAGGAGTCAGGGCAAAAGTGATAGCTGTAAAAGTGTGAGCGAGAGGATTCTTAGCAACACCAGCATACGACCTATGTAAGCAACTGGGCAAGCAGCAAGAGCAAGGTGAAAAAGCTTTTCAGAAACAGCAGAAAAGACTTCATGCCGGCTGTGGAGTATGCGAAACAAGCATTGAGAACATGAATAATGCCGTCTGCCACAACCAGTACCAGTCCTCCGTAGCTAAATCGCTAAACACGCACTTCAAAATGCAGTGCCAACTCAATCCCGGGACGAAAAAGAAACAACTCACAAGACCTCTGGGAGTCATGACACAGAGGGGCCCACCCCCATTAGAGTATCAGGAGTTTAATAGGGCCGAAACACATGTCTGAGGGGGTGGGGGAGTGTACCTCCTCTGATGATCTGAAGGAGATGGGCAAGGAAAGCATAGAATTACTTCGTGTAAAATGGGTAGAGCTTTGTTTATGGTACGTTACATGTGACGCCGACAACCTGTTTCAACATTTATAACAGATGTCGCATGATTTGGAAAGCTCCGTATTATTGATCGTGATATTTTAAAAATGTTTACCATGTTTGGCCTGAAACAAAAAAAAAAGTTGATTGAGAAACATACGCTAATGTTGAAGATTTAACGGTTCTTAACTTTTTATTGGCCATGGACCCAATTTCTGGCCAGGGAACAGTCAATGGCCTCTAGTTAAAAATAAAGCAATAAATAAAACCCAGGTGAGTGCCAATATTTTTTTAATCGAGTCCATTTGCGGGTTCGCTGACCTATACAAATCTTTCTACGGACTTACCTTAGGTCCATTGACCCCAAGTTAAGAACCACTAATAGAGATTTACTGATACAAATATATCACTAATGCCTACGTCATTTCTAGTGCACGTTGTGTAAAACAAAAGCCTTCCACTTGGAATACAGTGTTGTGGCCACAGAGGTGAAATGCTAACCGTTATTGTCATGCCAAACTAAAGCAGTTTCGACTCATTTAGTGGTCTTAACAATAAATAATACAGTAGATAACTATTCTAAATATTTCCAGATTTCTTAATAATGAAGCAACCCAAGTCTATTTTAAATGCATCTGTTTGTTAATTTATTTTTAGGTTCATTTAGTGCAAGTATTTTTATTATGTAAAAAAGACTAATTTGTACTTCCGGGTATGTTTATACGAAACAGATCCGAAATTTGTATGTTCTGTGGCCTCCAATTTCCCAGTTCTCAACGAGTTTTGGAACACGTGGTCACTTCGTTAGCAGGCGGACATCGCGAAGAACCTTGTCCGTAGTTCATTACTTGGAGAACACAGACGTGATAGGATACATCAAGTGTTTCCACGTTTTAGAGAGACTTCTAAGGATCTAAATAAGAGCAAGCCAAGTAAGTTGGTCTGGCAAACCAGTGACTTTTTCATGTTAATCTTGCAATGCGGAGCACGTGTTCGGTTTCGTGTAGATTTTAATACTTAATTTTTTTATTAGTTTTGTTTTTTCATAACTGGGTGTGTATTTGTATTGAAGTGTTATACCAAGTGAGGTAACGAAGCTGGTGAACTGTAGATAAGAAATGATAAACCTTTTATAAAATTGTAGCGGTTCAGTTTACTTTCCACTCTAAATAGTTCCAATTTCCACACTGTAAATAATATGTCAGTTATTAGTAAGCTATCAAGTGGAACACAACAGGCCGAAGAAAAAGGGGCAGACCGCGTGAAACTCTGAAGAGGACATTATTAAGAGAGGCCAAGTTAACAGGCATAAAATCCTTTGTTGAGGTTGAAAGACTCGCCGAAGACAGGAAAAATTGGCGAACTACTTTGCGAGCCCTATGTGACGTCTAACGGCACGGGAAGGATATAAGATATAAGATAAGATATTAGTATTTCGTATTTTGAACTTCATCTTAAGTGGGTGTCCAATGCAAATTATACGAAAACAAATAAAAGCAAGAATTATCTTTCATGGATTCTCTTTCTAGCGTGGAGATTAGTGGTAATTCACATTTTAACAGATGTAGTACTACGCCTTTGAAGAACTGTGAAAACGTGGAGTGTAGTAATACACTACAAATTACAATAACTGTTTGCAGTTATACCCATTCACGGCGGTTTCCGCGCATCAAAATTCGATGTTTACACAAATAACTAGTGCGTTGTAATTTTCTCATCCTAATTTTCCGAACTGTTAGCTGCCCGCCTAGATTAAAAATATGAATTCTGAAGTCAGATTTCGTAACCAGTTATTGACCACTGGAGGCGTTAGAAATATGGTGTCTCAGAAGTATGTCAAATGTATCTCTGGCAGATTTGTCTTGGTTTGTCTTGTCTCCTTTCTATATATCTTTTAGTGGCAAGGGAACAAGTTTTGATCAGTCATTTGCATGTCACTTGCAGAACTTTGCCTCCCTAACAGCAATCCTGTAGGTATCTTGGTTGTAAGCAAGATGCCCCGCCGCTGATGCATCCATTTGCAGATCATCAGCGTTGTCTTACAGCCATCTTCGCCTTGGTCCACCTCTCTTTTTCCCATTATGTATCCTTCCAAGATGGTCTTCTCTAAATTCTCATGACGTTTAATATGTCCAAAATAGTTAAGTTTTCTCTTTACTTTTTAATCCCCTTTTCGTCTCGATAGGAGTGACAATTTGCTCCATATACGGTTCTAAGGACTGCAAATGCGCCTCAAACAGCCTCTGGCAGTCAAGTCCAGCTCCTGGCCTTCCCGTGGCAGAACTGTTTAAACTGACAGGAGAAGGGGCGAGGGCGAATATCTGGCGCCTGAAAACCAGTTACTTAGGGTAGATGAGTGGCACGTTTGATAGCTCATCTGCCGCTGTTGGCGAGATTTTTCAGCTGCCGTGAGTGGAGCGGTGCTCCTCCCGGCCAATGAAGAAAGGTGCAAATGAGGTTGCCGCGCAGCATCACTGCGGAAAAAGTGCTAGAAAGGATAAAGCGAAGCAAGCAGTCAAATCGCGGCACCTCTGGTCTGGAGGTCGGCCACGTCCTGAGTGCAGTCATATCGGGTGAAATGCATGAAACGGCTTGTCCCAGAGGTTAAGACACTGCTGGCGAGACTCTTCAAATGCTGCGCGTGGAGTGAAGCTCCTCCCGGTCAAGGAAGAAATGCGGAAAAGAAATAAAGGTTGCTATGCGGCGCCGATGGAAAAAGGTGGTGGAAAGTGAAGTTTAACTGGTATGTCCAGTAGTATCTCTACGAGAGCTATACCACGGCACCTCTGCTCTAGAGCCCGGCCACGTCCGAAATACACCTACACTGGTGAAATATGCCTAAACCGGCACACACCAGGGGTGGAACTTGATGGCTAGACATGTCATGCCACCTCCGCTCTAGAGGTCGGTAACGCCTGATATACACCCATACTGGTGAATTTTGCCTAAACCGGCTCATACCAGGGGTGAATCTTGAAGGCTATGCATGTCACAGTACCTCTGCTCTAGAGGTCGGTCTCGTCCCAAACACGCCCATACTGGGATAATGCCTAAACCGGCTCAACCCAGGGGTAGAAGTCACTAGTGGCGAGGATTCGTCCTCCTGGACAAAAGCTCCATCCTGGTCACAACTAGGAAGGGTAGCGGCCACGACCGCAAAATGCTGAAGTCGGAGATACTGGACCAGGGAAGTCTAGATAGGCAATCACCTCTCACCCGGCGGGGATGTTTGCGTATCCTAATCACGCTGAGGTTTTCTGGTGAGAAAGTCCAACTCTGGACTGGATGGGCAACCACCTCTCACCCGGCGGTGATACACGGGTATCTCAAAACACGTCGAGGTTTTCCAGTGAGAAGGTCCAACTCTGGCCTGGGTGGGCTACCGCCTCTCACCCAGCGGGGATACACTGATATCCTAAACACGCCGAGGTCTTCCGGTGAGAAACTCCAACCCTAGACTAAACTGGTGCAATGAAAACCACGGTGTCACGCAATCCCGCTTCCGAGACCCACCAAGAATACAGGCTAAAGCCCTGTGATACTCTAAACCCCTTGTGGTCCTCTCGTGGATCTCGTGCGGTCTTTTCGGGGACCACACAGGGGACCACGGGACCTAACGAGGACCACAGGCGTAAATTCGGTAGGATCACAGTGCGGTTTTGGTGGTAGAAGCGAACGAAGAAGAAGAAGAAGAAGCTCCATATACAAAGACATTTAAGGTTTCTGCAAATTTCATTTACCGAGGGCGGCTTCCAGCCCCCTTTTCTAAAATTCTTCGCATGAATGGTTTCTGCGGTATACAGTCTGGCGATGGTCGGGTAACGTGGCCAAATCATTTGACTGGCTGTTTCTGAACGTAGTGTTCTGGCAGATATGAAAAGAAAATAATACTAAAATCTTATGACAATCAATAATCAGTCAATATATAATTAGAAGGGTGTCTGAGTGGCGAAGTGGTTAGTGCACTGGTCTCTCATGGCGAAGGTCGGGGGTTCGAATCCGACCGGAGGCACCCCAGTCACCCAGCTGTAGAAATGGGTACCCGACTTCTTCTGGAGTTGGGGAAGGAAAGGCGGCCAGGTGTGATATGACTATATCACCCTCTAGTGTGCTGACAGGTCAAGGAAAATATGGGCACTAACTCCATATTCCTATGTGCCTGTAAGGCATGACAAGATTACCTTTACCTACCTTTTACCTATATAATTAGAAGAGATTAGGACAGAAAAAGTTGGCCTCTGGAAAATAAATGAGAAAAGACGAGGAGGAAAGCCAAGACAGCCAAGTTAATGGGCTGTCTGACAAGACAAGGGTAATTAAAGTTCACACGCCGAGCTAATGTAGAGCGTCAAAGATCTAGATCTATGTGGAGAGATGAACGCCCGCACTCAACAACACTGCATCCCACGATAGTGATATCATATGCCTAGGTCAGTGATTCTCAACCTGGAGGCAGGTGCCCCCTCCTCCATGGCGAGAAGTGAATAAGAATGTATTTCTCTTCTTCCTTGAGCAGCCGCTGAATTCAGCGCGTCTTTCCGAGCCACTGAAGTTCACTGCCAGAGACAGACGAGATAAGTCTCCGTTCCTCTCCGTTCTTGATTTTTCTTGCCAAATATCCATTCCGAAAGCGTATATCTTCTTCTAGGCTATCTTGTCAACGTTGTCTATGTCTGTCTCTTGGTCTATCCCCTTTCATCACTTCTGTATAGACCTTATTTGTTTGTTTATTCTCCTCCATTCTCTCTAAGTACCCGAGTCTCTTCAGTCTGTTGTTTTTTTTATAATGACTGCTATAAGCGAAGAATTAATGTGTAATTAACTGTAATCGTTACTTTGTATCTTCCATTGTTGTGTTATAGGGTCTTACCGGTCCATAAATTCTTCTCAGGATTCTGTTCTCAAACCTTTGTACTTGGTTTCTTGGAATGTACAAAGACGAAATCACATTTTAGATGTTGGTTTAATACATTTTTGTATGTGGGACAGAATCTGAGGTAGCCTGAGTTAGAAAGGAATGACTGGGACCTTGAATACTGGGAACCCCTGCCAGAGTGCAACAGTAATTGAGAAACTATAGTGTTTTTTGGAATTTTATTTCATACTATAAAATCCCGACCAGGGTGACATGAAGCCATGGGAGCAGGTGGTGGATGGAATGGGAGAGCAGCCGACAGATAATCTTGGTTATGGTCACCATTCTATGATGGTAGGCAGATGATCTCAATGTAAGGAAAATGGCTACGATCAATGACTAGTACAGTCACTGCCCAGAAGGAAAGCAATGGCAAACTATCTTCTGGAAATATACCAAGAAACCCAAACAGCAATCATGGAAAGTCAAATAGGAAAAAGATCTGGTGCTGAGGCCCCTAGGCCAGATAGATATAATTTTAACACTGGGGAAAAGTGTGAGACAGAGGTCAGTACCAGCAATTGTGATGACGGACAAAGTCCTGACGGTGTTACTAAGGAATACCCCAGCATCAAACTAAAAAGAAAAATAAGAGTCGGAACATGGAATGTAAGAAGTATGTACGAGGGAAAGTATCAAATAATAAGTGACGAGATGGAAAGAACGGGGATACACATTTTAGGAAGCTTGGAACATCGATGGAAAGTATCAGGACACTTCAAGAGCGAGAATGATAATATCATTGTATACTTTGGTGGAGAATTAGGAGGAAAGAATGGAGTGGCTTTTTACTTAGACAAATCAGCATAAAAAGCATTACTAGGTTACAATCCATTAAGTGATAGAACAATCACAATCAGACTTAAGGGCATTCCTAGAAATGTAAAAATCATCCAAATATATGAAACTACATCAGCAGCAGAAGAAGAGGAAACAGAAGACTTTTATAACACACTGCAAACGACAATAGATCAGGTACGGAAAAATGATACTGTATTAAAAATTGGGGGGGGGGGGGTTTAATGCAAAGATTGGTACAGAAAGACCAGAAGATAAATGATCTGTTGTAGGGAAATTTAGAATAGGACTTAGAAATGAGGCACTTGACAGTCTAATAGCTTTTTGCATGGAAAATGAGCTAATGATTGCTAACACACTTTTTAAACAACATCCAAGAAGACTTTACACATGGACATCACCTGATGGGAAAACCAAGAATCAAATAGATTACATTTTAGTGCAAAGAAGGTGCAGATCAAGTATAACATCAGCAAAAACTTTACCAGGCGCTGATTGTGACACGGACCATGAGTATTAATAGTAGACATGAAAATAAAGATAAAAAAGACAGTTACAGGATCTTACAAAAATACCAGAACAATAAGGTATAGAAGTGAAGAACCGTTTCGAAATCCTGTTGGCTGTACAGGAGGAGATGACACCATATGAACTGGCTACGCAGGCCAGAGATATCTTAATAACAACAGCTAAAGACATGGTTCCAGTAAATAAAACACAAAAGAATGGATGGATTACAGCATGCACACTAGAACTAATAAAACAATGTAGAGAAATGAAGACGCAGTGGAAAGTGACAAATAACAAAAAAGAGGAATATAAATCTTTTAAAAAAGAAGTACGAAGAAACATAAGAAAAGACAAAAAACAATACATACAAGATTGTTGTGAAAGAATAGAAGGACATCAGAAGTGTGGAAGAGATTGTGAAATGTTTAAAGAAATGAAGAGATAAAAGGGATGGCGACTGCAGTAAAACTGGTTAATATAAATAAGGTAGATAGAGGTGTATGGTGCAGTTTTACTTCCTCCCTCACTTTGTAAAACTGCACCATACACCTCTATCTACCTTATTTAAAGAAATGAAGACATTGACGAATCAACAGTGGGAATTATTATTAGAGGAGAAAGAACCCGAAGCGACAATAGAAGTTTTATGGGCAATAAAGAATCTGAAAAATGGTAAATCACCAGAATGTGATGAGATAACAGCTGAATTTATCAAAGCAGGAGGAATGGAAAGTGCAACAATCTATCATGTACTATGTAAAAAGATATGGCATTCAGGTATTTGGCCAAAAGAATGGAAAAAAACTGTATTCATACCACTGCCAAAAAGGGTAACCTGAAGTTATGCACAAACTACAGAACTGTTGCCCTGATTAGTCATGCCAGTAAAATTCTGTTAAAAATCATAATGGGTAGACTTCGAAAGAAAATAGAAGAAGAAGTCAATATGGTCCAAGCTGGTTTCAGGTAAGGAAGAGATCATACGCGTATATTCAATATAAGATTAATAATAGAGAAATGTAGAAAGTTTAATATAAATCTATATTTAGCCTTTATAGACTACCCAAAGGCATTTGATTGTGTATAACACCAGAAACTTAAGGAAATAATGGAAAAAAGGGATTTCCAACACATTTGATACAATTAACATCACCGCTGTATCTAGACCAATAAGCAGTAAGAATTAATGGTGAAACAACTTAGTTTGACATAAAACACGGGGTCCGTCAGGGGTGCATATTGTCACCTTAATTATTTAACTTATATAATGAAAATATAATGAGGAATGTTAGAGAACATGTGGAGAAAGAATATTACGATCCTATAACAATTGGAGGTTATGAAATACTAGAGATTAGATGTGCTGATGACACAGTATTACTGTCCACAACACAAAAAGGAGTAGAAAAACTAATTATGTCGGACCGTAAGAATAGTGAAGAGCAAAACCTCCATCTTAATGCGAATCAAACTAAACTGATGACAATTGACAAAACAAACAAGGGAGTTGAAATATGTATCAATGAGGAAAAACTGGAAGAAGTGGAGAGTTTTGAATATCTTGGATCACTATTAACTAATAATGGAGATAAAATGAGAGAAATCAAAAGGAGGGCATCTATCGCTCTTCAGAAAGTAAAACAACTAAATAATCTGTGGAGAGGAACAAACAGAACTACAAAGATAAGATTTTTACGGGCATGCATCTTTCCCATCGCAACATATGCCTGTGAGACCTGGACACTTAACAAAATAGCTGAGGAACACATAAATGCATTTAAATGTAAATGCTACAGAAGAGTTCTTCAAATATCATGGACACAAAAAGGAACAAATATATCCATACTACAAGAACCTAATATTGAAGAAGGCTGACTAGTAAAGAGGATTAAACAAAGAAAACTTAAATATTTTAGACACATTAAACGTCCTGATAATCTAGAGAAGACCGTCGTGGAAAGGTACATAATGGGAAAAAGAAAGAGAGGAAGACCAAGACGAAGATGACTGTAAGACATCGTTGATGATCTGGAAATGAATGCATTAGCAGCAGGCCATCTTGCTTACAACTGAGAGGCCTACAAGAGTGCTGTTAGATAGGCAAAATTCCGCAAGGGACATGCAAGTGAATGAATGAACTATACAATTTGTGACGGCTTACGGAGAGATGATCGTGCAAGTTTACTGCCTATATATCCAGGGTGGCACTAAAACTGTTTTACTCGACGTTATTTTCCTTGCACAGAATTATTTGTTTATTTTATTGATACAATTATATTTCAGCTAAATGAAGTGTACATCGTGCAAATTAATAATGAAGTTAACTCAAATGTGCAAAAAAGAGATTTATAAACAAACAAAAATAAAAGAACGAAATTTTAACATAAATAAACCAAGAATATTACTATAATGTAACGTTTGGCGTATCCTGTATAAAGACTGAGATATTTATTTTCAAGAAGGGCATTATGAAACTTGAAGGGACTGATGGTCAGTTTTGATGGAGCATCACAAAGCATGCTAGTACAGTGGAGAATGATAGTCCTCTATCTTTCTTTTTGGCAGAAAACCTCCACTCGTGCCTCTTCATGAGGTATTAAAAGATAGAACTAAACGACAGACATAAGACTATTACTTTTCAAAGTGAAACTATAAATAAAAGAAAAAAAAAGAACCTACGAATTAACATTTCACTGCCACACCAACTACTTCCTACTACTGACATATTTTCTAAAGCGGATGCCAACCCAGAGTAAGAGAGAGAGAAAGAGAGAGAGAGTGTGTGTGTATGTGTATGAGAGAGAGAAGAGTGAGATACCACCTGGCGGGCGTGACTCTCTTTTCTTTCCATTTTATCGCTCTGTGCAGTGAGTCCTTGCTGAGTATAATCAGCTTTCTTCCAAACATGGGAAATAATTATCTCTCATATTCTGATATCTCGTATCCGTTAATAATTTCCGTTCTTCGTAAAATGTGTGTATATTTTAGAGGAACGAGTCGGTCAGAGAAACTCTATTCCCAAACACGTTTCATTATTATAGATTGTGTCTGTGGGAACAATATGTCAGGGCAGATGTTTCATATTTCACGATAACTTATTCCAAAGGAGGAAAAAAAAACATGGAAATCTTTAGCAGGATATTCTGTTCGTTTTAAATTAAAAAGCGAAGTAAAACGCCTTCCTATGAGAAACCCTACCCGCACGGGGGAAATTATCCAAAACATGTGATCTCGCATTCGTGCAAATAGTGAACAGGAAGTCAACCTGAAATGAGAATCTGCCTGTCGCGTCTCTGAGGCTACAGTGTAATTCACTTCCATCGTTTCACAGGGATAAATGTCATCTTGCTTTGCCCTCTAACGACTTTATGTTTTTTTTTTAAAATTAGTCCATTGACCGCATTACCGTGGCGTGTGTGTGGTTGTCACAGCATTATCAGCTCAACATCGTCGAGGTAAAAATATTTTTAAAAGGGGTCTTATTTCTTAAATTTTACGTTGCCATCGGTTCGATTCTCTGGATTTGTTTGTTTGTTCAGAAATATGATGTTATAACCGAACACAGTAATCTTGGAAATGTAGTGTTCAATCCGGCATAAAGTCGAGCGTGGTGGTCGAAGGCGGATGTAGAGATGGCGGTTGAAGGTGGATGTAGAGATGGCGGTTGAAGGTGGATGTAGAGATTGGCAATTGAAGGTGTAGGTAAAGATTGGCGGTTGAAGGTGGAGGTAGAGATTGCTGGTTGATTGACGATGGAGGCACTAGCTGAATCGTGCTAATCGAAAAATAGAGGTGAAATGTTGTGGCCAAATTAGAAACTGAAGCTTCTTTATCAAGCATTCTGTTCAAACGTGGAGATCTGTTAGTGGTCGGGAGTGATGATCAAATATGAGTGAAGTTTGGTATTCGACCGGTAAGACCCAATTTGTGGGTGAAACGTACAGGTGCATAAAGACGATGGTCGAATGTGGAGGCGAAGCTTGGCGGTTGACCATGGAGGCGAAGCTTGGCAGTTGACTGTGGAGGCGAAACTTGGTGGTCGAATGTGGAGGCGAAGCTTGGCGGTTGACTGTGGAGGCGAAGCTTGGCGGTTGACTGTGGAGGTGAAGCTTGGCAGTTGACCGTGGAGGTGAAGCTTGGCGGTTGACTGTGGAGGTGAAGCTTGGCGGTTGACTGTGGAGGTGAAGCTTGGCGGTTAACTGTGGAAGTGAAGCTTGGCGGTTGACCGTGGAGGTGAAGCTTGGCGGTTGACCGGGCAAGCGATCCGTGGCGGTAGGCCTTAGAACATCTAAGTGATATAATATTGAAACCTTGAACATTATCATGAACTCCTATATCTTGGATATGCATAACATATATTTTATACTAATTGTGTTTGTTCCAGGGCTAGATAATTGCGTTTAAAATGTGTCCCATCATTATGAAACACCATGTCTATCTCTTCTTACTAGATATTTCAGACACACAGTTTTTATAGATCGGCGAGGAAGACTTCATAAAGTTGGCTGGTTATGTTTCTGCAATAAATATGAGCTCTGTATCACTCTTTGGACAAAAGCTAATGTAGAGTCGACCTGTAAGATATTATTTACTAGGTTTGTAAAATATTAAACACAATATTAATGTGTGATTTAAAAGTGCGTGTTACGATCAGTCTCCGGTCCAGATGGTGGATTGGTTCATACCATCGCTAATACTAGTCTGTTGACACATTCAGAAAGTTCTCCTAATATTGTTAACCTTACATGAGCTTAGCGGTTTCCTATCGTTCTGCAACAAGCCGACAATCAGAGACTGGCACTTCGACAAACTGTCAGAATACAAAAGGCATACAAATCTGGGACTTTTAGACTTCTCCAGATCTTTAGGTTTTCATCTTCTCCAAAAAGAATCACACTGCACTTGTACTTGCACTATCTCCCTGTAACTGCGAGCAGGTGTTCTTTGCAGCCGATGCTGTGGAGGTGTTGAGGTACAGCATAGTAGGTCGTGGGAGTGGGTTATGGCAGCTACTTTTTCAGTCCCGGAGTACAGCTAAAAAGCAGGGGGTGTGCAATGCTTCTTTAGTAGACTTCACCACCATGGGGAGTACAGCGATCCCTGCGTCGTTTAGCCAGGCTAGGCCTGTTACTAGGGGTACCAAAGGAGAATGGAACAGGGTCTTGGTCAGCTGTGGTTCGTTAACCCTGACGCTAATATATCAGCTATGGTTCGCTAACCCTGACGCTAATATATCAGCTATGGGTCGCTAACCCTGACGCTAATATATCAGCTATGGGTCGCTAACTCTGACGCTAACATATCAGCTATGGTTCGCTAACCCTGACGCTAATATATCAGCTATGGGTCGCTAATCCTGACGCTAATATATCAGCTATGGGTCGCTAACCCTGACGCTAACATATCAGCTATGGGTCGCTAACCCTGACGCTAACATATCAGCTATTGTTCGCTGATTGCCTCATCGGACAGCGTCTTCACTCTTCCAGCTCTCTCCCCCCTTCCCCCCCCCCAAAAAAAAATCACTAACAGAGTTAAAAAACAATCCTTACTTTTAAATAAATGATGCAGCAACAGACGTTTTGAGTTGTAAAAAGCTGTATATAATCTTTGTCTACGTAAGATCAAGGGCAGTGTTCTGGCCAAATATTAGACGATACAATACCTTGCTAAGAGAGAGACATAATACCAGTGTCGGATTTGACTGAAAGGAGCAGGCCGCTATGCATTAGCCATATTACGAGAATGGCAGATGAATCTTTACCATGAGCAGTCTTTGACGTGAAAAAAAAAGAATGGGGCGGCCCAAACGGACATGAAGAAGCAGAGTGGATAAAACGCTGATAAACGAGAAACAGAAAAGAAGATAGTAAAGGATCAAAACCAAAAGCAGAAATCTCTTGCTGCAAGCTGTCATGTCTGTCTGGGTCACTAGAATGACAGAAGAGAATTATATTACCTGTATTCCTGTCCAGATGTAAGGGAAAAAAAAACTAGCAGGAAAAAAGAGAGATTTGTGACATGTGGGTATTTGTTTTTCATTGAATTAAGAAAATAAACAAGAACATTCTAAATCAAATTTAAAAATTGGCCAAAAAAAAAACCCCAACTCAGACAGTTAAATATTATGACTCAGTGAAGAGTACTAATACTGTTGCTGACACATTCATGAGAGGAATCATCGACAGAAAACGAGGGAAAGGACGAGAACAATATAAATAAATGAACTGTGTCAAATAATGAACAGGAGCTAGCTGGGGCCTTGTGTGGTGTGGCAGTTCAAGCTGAGATCGACTTCTGCCTGAATTCTATATGTTGATAGATGGCACATGATAATGATGATGGTGATGGTTATGATGATGACGAGCCAATTTTAAATTATTTTCTGTGAAAATCGCTGAATCTTTCGTTGGAATTTCTCCAGATCTATAGAGATAAATATGTGAAGGATGCAGCAATATATGGGATAAAACATTTAGAGGAAGTAGTGAAATATCGGATGAGAACATTTGTAGAGGAAGTAGCGAAACATGGGATAAAACATTTAGAGGAAGTAGTGAAATAGTGGATAACACATTTAGAGGAAGTAGTGAAATATCGGATGAGAACATTTATAAGAGGAAGTAGCGAAACATGGGATAAAACTTTTAGAGGAAGTAGTGAAATATCGGATGAGAACATTTAGAGGAAGTAGTGAAATATTGGATAACACATTTAGAGGAAGTAGCAAAATATCGGATGAGAACATTTAGAGGAAGTAGTGAAATATCGGATGAGAACATTTAGAGGAAGTAGCAAAATATCGGATGAGAACATTTAGAGGAAGTAGTGAAATATTGGATAACACATTTAGAGGAAGTAGCAAAATATCGGATGAGAACATTTAGAGGAAGTAGTGAAATATTGGATAACACATTTAGAGGAAGTAGCAAAATATCGGATGAGAACAATTAGAGTTCAAATTTCGCAGGCAGTTTCATGCATGAGCGAACACTCGTAGTCGCTATGTTTATATTGACTATGTCTGTTTAGAAAACAATCATGCACAAGCCCAAAAAAAACAATATCATAAAAACTTCATCACAGCGTCAGCAAGTAATGACAGTAACCAAAAACACGAATTGTATTAACATTTATTTATTTTTCCAGGTATTAAAAAATCCATTTTATTGATGATTTCAACAATCCAGCGTCTGTTTGCCTTGTTATTCTGCTAGCGTATGGACTCAAGAGAGACGTCTCCTTTAATCTGTCTAAAATCCGGCACAGCTGGAGATCATAGCAGAGAATGATTATGATTCCATACGTCGAGTCTGGTATGAGAGAATTACTGAAATTAATTTATTTTAAAAGCTGCTATTAATTACGTGTTTATTTTAGGAAGATGGGAAGGTCTTATGTTAGAGAGATGACAATGTTATACGTATTAAAAAAAAGCAGATGGCTGAAATATTGTACATTATTCTCACTCAACAAAGCTGTAGGTAAACAGGTTTTTGGATTCTACAGCTTCATCATGGTGACGCGGTGGTGTAGTGGTTAGTGCACTCGCCTGACGATCAGAATGTCCACTGTTTGATTTCGCACTCGGGGGCGGAACTTCTTTGGACCGACCGGTGCCGAGGTTAACCCAGCCCGAGTACCTGGGGTTTCCCTGGGAAAACAAAGTCACTGAGGACAGGTGCTGACACCTCAGATGCTGTAGTGGTCTAGAAATGCGAAGACACTAACATTTCATACCCTTACAGTATGCAGATGTTACATGACATAACATAATTAGATACAGCTTCACCAGCAAGACACGAATAGGAGTTTCCTTCGGGACCATAAATCTTGCTGAAAAACACTTATCGGTTTTATGGTGTATTTTTTTCGTGTCCGCTTCAGTAATCAAATACGCACACTGTAGTTCATGTACTTCCCTAAATGATAATTCTGTTATAAGATCTTCACCAGTATTGTCAGCGTCAAGACGTGCCAGTTCGCAACTGCGAGAAGGTTTTGCAACAAAATAGTAATTTTCTCATTACATCACACAGTATGTGTGCACTTTCAGTTCGAAAAGAAAAGAAAAAAGCTGAACATAATCGTTCGACCAAATTTTATTTAACGCATGAATTTTTAATCGTTCAGAGCCAGGCTCTACCTCGAGACAACGGAGAAACCTAAAAACACTTCCCCAGAAGAATGGTATCAGCCGTGGGGGCCGTGCTCATGAAAAAAAAAACTCATGATCGAGCTCACAAATGTTAGATTTCCTCCCGCCAACGCGGATATCCAGAACATGTTCTCACTTCGTCGTGGAACTGCGTCAGTCATATATAGTGCCAACAGGCCCTCACTCCTAAACAGCCCTGTAGCTCGGACAGAGTTAAACTGCTACTCACGTACAACCCCAATAGTTTGTTAGTTAAGAACATATTGTTTCGCCATCTCCATCTCCTCCAGACCGAGCCTGATACACATGAACTCTTTGGGGTATCCCCATTGGTGGCCTACAGGCGAGACAATAACCTCATAGAGCTATTAGACGTCGCCTTCAGACAGTTGACACTTTTTATGGTACCAGTCTTTGCAGACGCCGGAGATGTAACACTTGCCCATTTGTTGTTGAGGCTAGCCAGATCTCCTTCCCTAAGTCCACATTATCAGTTCAGAAGGGCTTCACCTGCACTAAAGGCATTGTTATTTATTCCATTATGCGCAAAACGTTGCGATATGAAGTATATAGGGAAGACCGGTTTACGCTTGGGAGATCGTTTTCGTCAACATCTTAACGACATTTCCAAAAGGGCATGGACACCTGTGGCAAAATACTTCTGCCAAAGAAATCACCAAAGAAAACTGGATATCTCTGTTAGTGCAATCTGCTCCTGTTATTCTGATGTGCGATTTCGGGAGGCTTTAGAACAGAGCCTTATTTTCCAGGTTGGCTGTCTCCACCGAGCTGGAATTAACAATATATTCAGGTTCCTTCAAACTTCTTTAGATTTCCAACTATTTTCTGCTATTTATGCTCTACTTTCTTGTCTTAGCACCGCCCACTTCGCTGCAGTTTTCCATTCATCAGTTTCACGTTATATCCCAGCATCCCCCCACCCTCTTCTCTAGCCTCTTTAAGGTTTTTATTGCCTCCTGGTCTCTTTCCTCCGCCCCCCTCCATACTGGTCTCTCTTTTCACCGCCGCTGACATCCGATTGGTTGAATTTGCTTTCCTTTGTGGTCTCCCAGTCTCGTCTTTAGGGCGTATCGTTGTATTCTGTACCAGGAGGGATGCATAAAGCTGAGTTTTTCATTTTTATTTTTCTTCTTGTATTTACGTGTTGCGATGTTTTTGTATGTAATCCTTGAAAAAGGCTCATGCCGAAGTATTGGATATTGTATGTTTTTCAATTTATACATTCTCATATTACTTTCATACTTTCTGCTATTTGTGGTTTTTCTCACTTTTTCTCACTGTCCTCTTTCCTTCTGTCGCTTTTTAAAACTGAACCATACACCTCTATCTACTTTGACTCATGGGAAAAAAAGCAAAATTAACCATACGTGTTTTATTTTCTATTCCTGTTGGTGTAATAATACTCAATAAAGTATAAACAACTCTTACATCTGCATTTCTTAGTGGGCGGAAAAGCTAAATTTCATTTTGAGTTTACAGAATAAAATAAAGCTGTAATATTTCAACTCTCCCAAAATTCACCAACTCTTAAAATGCATTCGTTCCCTTTCCCCTCCTCCCCCCCCCCCCCAATCTATGAAAGCTATGGAACCTAGGTGAGAAGTCTTGACTTATCGGCAGACATTCGCCAAGTGGTTTGCCTTATCTTTGAATCGCCGAAATCCAGGTAGAGAAGTCAGCATAAAATGCAGCTTTGCAAACAATTGTGGGAAAGTGACATCGCCGTAATAGTCAATCAACATTTCAGTTTTTTCCCAGCCTCACAGGCCGAATAGTGGAAACTTTCTTCATTCTTCTCCTGCTCTTTGTTTCAGAAAAACTAATATAAAATTCGTGTAGTTTTCTGTGTAAAGAATTGGTTTTTTTAAAAAAAGACATTGTCACAATTTCAAAATTTGTATTCATTTGATCGTTCGTTTACAACTTGAAAGCGTTTGCAGAATGTTTATCTTCTAATTCATTCTGTCAATTTACTTGTAGCTTTATACATTATGTTGTGATGTACTGTGGATAATGGTTTGATGGTTTATCTTGTCTGCCATTGTCCAGAACTTTCTTCTTTGATTTTCTGTTAAAGTACAGTGAATGGAAATAGCGTATATTGTGGTAGCTTTCTTCCTCACATTCTTCCTCACTTTCTTCCTTACTTTCATCCTCACATTCTTCTTCACTTTCTCCCTCACTTTTTTCTTTACTTTATTCTTCACTTTCTCCCTCACTTTTTTCTTTACTTTATTCTTCACTTTCTCCCTCACTTTCATCCTCACTTTCTTCCTCAATTTCTTCCTCACTTTCTTCCTTACTTTCATCCTCACTTTCTCCCCCACTGTCATCCTCACTTTCTTCCTTACTTTCTCACTCACTTTCTTCCTCATTTTCTCACTCACTTTCTTCCTCATTTTCTCACTCACTTTCTTCCTCACTTTCTCCCTCACTTTCTCCCTCAATTTTTCCCTCAATTTCTTCCTCATTTTCTCCCTCAATTTCTTCCTCACTTTCTCCCTCAATTTCTTTTTCACTTTCTTCCTCATTTTCTCCTCACTTTCTTCCTCACTTTCTCACTCACTTTCTTCCTCACTTTCTCCCTCACTTTCTCCCTCACTTTCTTCCTCAATTTTTTCCTTACTTTATTCTTCACTTTCTCCCTCACTTTCTTCCTCACTTTCTCCCTTAATTTCTTCCTCACTTTCTCCCTCACTTTCTCCCTCATTTTCTCCCTCAATTTCTTCCTCACTTTCTCCCTCACTTTCTTCCTCATTTTCTTCCTTACTTTATTCTTCACTTTCTCCTCACTTTCTTTCTCACTTTCTCCTCATTTTGTTCCTAACTTTCTCCCTCACGCTCTTCTTCGCTTTCTCCCTCACTTTCTCCTCACTTTGTCTCTCATTTTCTCCTCACTTTCTTCCTCACTTTCTCCCTCACTTTTTTCCTCACTTTCTTCCTCAATTCTCCTCACGTTCTTCCTTACTTTATTCTTCACTTTCTCCCTTACTTTCTCCCTCACTTTCGTCCTCACTTTCTTCCTTACTTTATTCTTCACTTTCTTCCCTACTTTCTCCTTCACTTCTTCCTCTTAATGGCGTCTGTAAAAGATAAATGCCAACACAAAAGTGACCTGAAATATTCCGAACAAAGAATACATTCGCCAGAGACCGTTGGAGAAAGTAGAAACCCCAGCGGCTCGCGTGATACATCGGCGTTTTCCTGGCTCAACACCTCCGAGACAGGAAATGGACTGAGAAACAGATCTTTCCAACAGCGTGTCCCTCTGTGTAAACAGAAAGGCCTTACTTCGAACAT
The DNA here is from genome assembly GCA_009760885.1 of Achatina immaculata. Classification (NCBI taxonomy): domain Eukaryota; kingdom Metazoa; phylum Mollusca; class Gastropoda; order Stylommatophora; family Achatinidae; genus Lissachatina; species Lissachatina immaculata. Next base: position 19,652,807 of record CM019691.1, on the reverse strand, counting down.
CAAAAAGACAGAGACTATGGTTATATCTAAGAAACAGAATCCACCAGCATGCAGTATTAAATTAAACGGAACTATTCTAAAGCAAAATAACTAATGAAGAATGTATGAGAAGAGCTGGAGAGACAAAAAAAACCTTGTCAAAAAGATAAGAGAGAGACAATGTACTTTCATAGGACATGCAATGAGAAGAAGGGGCATAGAAAATATTATAACAACAGGAAAAATAGAAGGAAGAAGATCAAGAGGAAGACCAAGAGAAATGATACTGGACAGTCTGACGGGATGGTGTGAGAGGAGATCACCAACTGAACTGCTGGCCTGCATGAAGGATCGGGTACTCTGGAGAAGCATAATAGCCAACGCCAGTCGGCACGGCACCTGATGATGATGATTATGCCCCGCTGTGACAGACATACACGTTAACGGCTGGGGAAAACAGCAGAATTCACATGAGCACCTACTAAATAGAAGTATACCAGAATTTTAGATCTCCTTCAGCAACGTAGAAAGAACTGAAATATTAAAAGCTGGATGAAATCACGTGGATCAGGCAGACCCGTAGTTTTGGCCAAGCAAATATCTTGTGCTTCAAGGCCAGCCTCCGTGGTCAAGTCTGCTCCAGTAGCTTTGCGTTCCCTGAACGCTAACGTACGATATATGTAGGACATACAACAAACAGGGCGAGAGAGAGAGAGGGAGAAAGACAAGAAAAGAGAAAGACAAGAGAGAGAGAGAGGAAGAGGGGGAGAAAGAGAGAGAGAGAAAAGAGAAGGATAAACATATAAACGAAAGAGAGAAAGAGATAAAGAGAGAGAGAGAGAGAGAAAGGAGAAGGATAAAAAAATAAACGAAAGAGAGAAATGAAAGTTTCTAGTTCCAGTGTGCGTATAGTGGGAAAAAATAATATAAATTCATTGGATGCAACAGATAAATACAACATGATAAATATCAGCATATAATATCTGTATATACTAACCTATAATGTTTTTCTTCTGCGCTTATTTATCTGCTTTCCTGTTTTTCGTTTGTCTGTCTGTCAATCTGCCTCGTATTTCGTCACCAGATTGCTACAGTGGTAGCTGTTCACACTATCCGCATTCTCCACGTCAACACCAACATATTTTTGTTCCAGAAGATCTGAATTCTGGACGTGACGTGGCCACCTGACAGGGATACTAATACTAGGAGACTGTCATCAGAAATACTGACATATAACAGGTGTCATCTTTCATTCAAATAAGCCCGTAATGGTATCGTGGGAGTGTGGCTATGGGATATTTCAATGTCTAGACAATGTTAAAAATGCATGAAACAAGATTATAGTTATCCTAAATATTAACTATATTACGAAATATGTTTACTATAAATTCTGACCTTGTTAGAGGCAGCCAATTGCGTACCTGGTCTTATTTTTATCTTTTATCTTTACGCCTACATTTCTGCTCCGAGAGGAACTTACGATTGCTGTTTGTTTCTTATTCCTTCCTTCCTTCCCCACAATGTGTTTCAAATTGTTTAATGTTCTTTACTTCTCGATATATCTTGAAAAACCAAAAGAAACCCTCACCTAACACTCGCGAAACACCAACTCACCCCCAATCTGGCAGCTCTAGGGACCACAGCATAGTTCACTTCTGAAATCGAATTAAACTTACGAGAAAGAGTACAGAAAAGAAAAAAAGACTTATTTTCTCCATATAGTCCATAAACCACATGTATCTTTTATAATAACATGTATATTAATCATGAAAATGATAAAGTACAGTGATTTATGGTTGGCCTCGAAAAAAAAACGCTGTGTACTCATTCACTTTAGAGTGCACAAGCCTTGTTGTTTACTATACCACTTAGAATGTTTTTTTCGCAACCAATGTCAGATTTCTTTGAACTAAGAGGGAAGTCAAATAACATACTTGGAGACACCATTCTTCCAATGATTTAAAAAATATAAAGAAAAAAGTTATATATAAATAACAAGAAAATTGCAATATAGTTCAAAAGAAATCCCGAGAATTTAATTCCGATGAAAATAAACACTATAGAACATGTTCGCTGAAAGTAAACAGCACTTTCAAAGAATCTGCTCATGCTGCATGGTTTACTTTTTTATAGCTATTATCAGCAGAACTCTCCCTACTTCCTGCACTTGTTCTATTATCAGACATTGAACAATTTTTTAAAACCCCATATATTATGCAAGAACATTTGTAGTTGAAAGCCATTGTTTCCACATCAAACAAAGATATCTGTTTATTTAATTTATGGTTATTTTTTTCAGACTGGGAGGGTATTTTTTTGTTTTGCTTCTAAATTCGACAATATCTTGTATATCTCATACATCTTCCATGTCAAGGCAGTAAAATTCGATGGTAAAATTAGAGTGTTTCGTAGCTTGAAACAATATTACAATGTTCTCATCAGATGCGTTCACTAATCGCTTAACGAATGGAAGCTTTCTTTCTGCATAAAAAGTATTGTTACTTGAACCGGAGTGTACGAAAGACACATCTAAAGCTAAAATAACATGTTTTACTCTATTATTTCGCAATTTCAACATGCCATTATTTGCACATACGTGCAATTATTCCTTTGTGGAGGTTCAAATGTCAGATTTGACTGTTTATTCTTGGGTAAATTGTGCTGTTTACAACACTTCAGGTTAATCAGAGACAGAAAGAAATTTTCGAACTCTTTACTTTGATCGAGTGTCTATCTATCTATCTATCTATCTATCTATCTATCTATCTATCTATCTATCTATCTATCTATCTATCTATCTATCTATCTATCTATCTATCTATCTATCTATCTATCTATCTATCTATCCATCCATCCATCCATCCATCCATCCATCCATCCATCCGTCAATCCGTCCGTCTGTCCGTCCGTCAGTTCCTCCGTCTGTCTGTATCAAAACCACAAGGATCCCCAAAACTACACCACCTGCTCCACAACAACTGCCAACGCCATCTACCACCGACTATGACACCATGTTTCCACCCCTACCCTCACGCCAGCTTCAGACTGAGGCTGTTAGACGAGCTGATACAAGCGTCAGCAACGTCAGGGTTCTTCCACAGTCACCCGTTACTACAACACTGGAAGACATCAACATGCACGACTCACAAGCAAGGTCAGTGTATCATCCTCAAAGGAATCTAGAGCTGCAGTTTAGCCCTGCAGCCTTGAGCCATGCCTGTATGTTACCTCTACAGAGTGCACATAATACGACGCCCTAAAGACACCACATTTCTTAGACTGACAGCAAAATCGTCGTGATCCATCACAAGGTGAAGCCCGCAATGTCAAGAAATAATTCTTATTCAGCAGGACGTAGTGACCGATAATTTTTCTTTTCTAAAGCTTATTTAGAATTCATTGCATTGTATCTCTTGTTCCGCTTTCTTTTAGGTGTTTGTCTAATTCCTGTAGCTGTTTTCATATTTTGTGTAGTTTCTAAATTATATTTCTTTGTATGTGTTAACCGAAGGCTTAGCTATTTCAGCTGTTAGTGAAATATCACATTTCAACCTACAGTAATCTTACAATAATAGTTTATAAAGTTGTAGAAAATGGCCAAAATAGTTGAGGAGTGCCTACGAAAGGACGGTCTCAGAATTGGTCATCTAAACCTTTACCACCTGCTATGGAAACTTTCTGAAACAACTAACATAGATTAACATAATTTCCATGTCTTTGGCTTTTCAGAAAGTCGTCTAAAAACATAACTGACGAGTACATTAGGATAGACGGTTGTAATTTTCTTCCACGTGACCCTATTAGGAAACTTGAAACAGGATTAATTGGCATATATGTTACCACTGCCATATACCCTTGCCGTAGAACAGACCTTGAGACACCAGACACTGAAAATATATGGTTGGAAATCAAACTTCCAAAGCAGAATCCAGTCTCAACAGGGTTTCTGTATCGTAATCCAAATGCAACAGCATCGTGGTACGACTATTTTACAAGTATAATGAATTATTTGTCTTTTGTCTTTTAATTTAAGGGATATAATTGTTCTTGGAGATTGATTTCAATATTGATTACAGACAGTCAGTTACTATATGGAATGATATTATTTTATCATACAACCTATCCCAAATTGTCAATGAACCTACCACAGTAATCGAAACGTCGTCCACAATAATATATTATATATATATATATATATATATGTGTGTGTGTGTGTATAGCTAATATAGGAAACATTATAGAATATAAGTTTCCCATACATCAATGAGTGATCATATCCGGTCTGTTGCACATGGATAGAACGTAGATTTAAAGTTCCCAAAAATAAACACACCAGCATTAAATTTGGAAGTTTTAACCAACTCAATTTAGAACAATTTCTAAAAGAGTTGCAAGCAGCACCTCTGGATTATGCATACCAGTTAACTGACCCGGATAAGGCCCTGGAATACTGGATAAATTTCTTTCTGGATATAGTTGACAAGCATGTTCCAATTAAAGATTTAAATATCAAGCGAAGTCCCCCTGGATAACACCTCAGATACTGCAGGTCATGTGAGGAAGAGATCAGGCCCACAAAAATAAGGAATTCACTAGCTACCGATTACTTAGAAATAGAGTTCAACACTTAAGTAGGCAAGAAAAGAAAAAATCAAACATTTTATCTGTCTAGAAAGCAATTAATATTCTTGCAAACAAGGGAAAACAGTCTGACTTGCAGAGTTATAATCATGTGCCTACTTGTGCTGAATTCAGCAATCACTTCAGAGAAATCACTATCTTAAAGTCTTCGCTACCGACCCCTATTTGCGACCTAAGTGAAATAAACAAATTCACAGGTAGTAAATGCGCAAATTTAAGGCAACCCAGTATTCCGTTCATGTCAGTTAGTGAAGTTTACAATTATCTTTTATCTTCAAAGAATAACAATACAGCAGGACTTGATGAAATTAGCAATAAGATATTACCCTGCTCAGCTCCAGTAATTACGGATACACTAACATACATTTACAATCAGTGCATTGCACACTGTCATCTTCCTCAGGCTTTTAAAACTACAAAAATATACCCCTCTTTTAAAATCTGGTTCAGAGAAACATCTCTCAAGCTATAAGCCAGTTTCCATTCTATCGACTTTATGAAAACCTCAGAAAAACACATAAAAAATAACCTTACATCCTATGCAAGAAAATGATTTGCTTGTTGACTGTCAGCCACACAGCTCCCATAAAAATGGCAGAATATTGGTTATCTAATATAAATGATGATAAATTACGTGCTGGTGTTTAAAAAAAATGTTTTTCCCTTAAAAAGCATGTGACATGATTGATCATGAAATCCTAATTAGGAAGCTTGAGACTTACATATTACACCCTGACTTAACGAAATTTATTAAATCTTTTCTTTCCAAAAAACAAACAAACAAACAAACAAACAAACAAACAAACAAACAAACAGCAGATGGTTTGACTAAAAAAAAAGTCAAATTCATCTGTAGTTGGTAATGGTGTTCCACAATGATCTATTCTTGGTCCTCTGCTTTTCATCATCTATATCAATGATCTTCTCAGACATTCGTCTTGTGACTTTTTGCTGATGACTGCATAGTTTACACTAGTGACAATGACTGCATTAATCTTGAATCAACTCTTCAATTTGAAATTAACAATCTAATTAACTGGAGCAACAACAACAAAATGCTCATAAAAACCAACAAAACAAAATTTATGCTCATTACAGCAAGATAAAAATTGATAAATTCACCGACAACAACACTACAGCTCCTTGCTGGAACTTCAAAGATAGAGAATGTTAGTGAACATAAAACTCTACGTCTCACGATTGATCACCACTTCAGCTGGAATCGTCATGTAGACAATCTAACCAAACTCACTGCAAAAAAAACGTTTACTAATTCGCTAAAATTAAACACTTTCTTGACACAGACACTAGGAAAATATACTACATATCATAAATACAAATACGCTTGTATTACTGTTCCACAATCTGGTATGGTTGCTTCATGTCATACATGAAAAAACTTTTCTCAGTTCAAAAATGAGCAATAAAGCTTATAGGCGACAAACATGTAGCATGTATTACAAATAAGGACAGCCACCTTGACCCCTCAAGAAGAGCTATTTCTATTTAACAAAATGAAGGAAATTAAAAGGAAGACATCTATCGCTCTTCATAAAGTAAAAAAAAACTAAAGAAGCTGTGGAGAGGAGCAGACAGAACTACAAAAATAAGATTTTTAAGGGCATGCACCATTTCAACCGCAACATATGCCTGTTAGACTTGGACACTTAACAAAACAGCTGAAAAACATATACATGCCTTTGGATGTAAAACTACAGAAGAGTTCTTCAAATACCATGGACACAAAAAAGAACAAATATATCCATACTACAAGAACTTAATATTGAAGAATGCTGGCTGGTAAAAGGATTAAACAAATAAAAGGTAAATATTTTGGAAACGTCATGATAATCTAGAGAAGACCGTTTTGGAAGGGTACATAATGGGAAAAAAAGAGAGGAAGACCAAGGCGAAGATGGTTGCAAGACATCGTTGATGATCTGTAAATGGATGCATCAGCAGCAGGGCATCTTGCTTACAACCGAGAAGCCTACAGGAGTGCTGTTAGAGAGGCAAAGTTCCGCAAGGGACATGCAAATGAGTGACTGACTGACTTAACAAAGCCAAGTTAATTCATAAAATTCTGTCACACAGTGCTACACTCTAATTGTGATCATTGTTCAAATCCAACGCAAAACACAGCAAATTCATTAAATGTATTCTTCCAAAACCAAGGTTTGACATGTTTAAAAGAAGTTTATCTTACCCAGCTGCCCACCTTTGGGATGCCCTACCAACTCATGTAAAACTTGTAATATTCATTCTTATATATTCAGGCTTTGTCAATATATGTTTGAGATGGACTATGTGCCTCCTTAACATGTATTTGTGCTTATGTATGTGTATACATGTATGAATATGTGTAAGTATGTATTTGTATATGTGTGTCCATTTAAGTGTACATGTGTATGTGTATGCATATATATGTGTGTACGTGTATTATATACATATGTGTATTACAATTACGAATATATATATATATATATATGTATATGCATTTGCCTAAATTGATTTAAAGTCTGGCTAATTGTTATATTTTTATACTGGTTTTCTATAAATATTTTAGTTCAGAATAAATGAAAAAATGTAATTAAGTTTATTTCATGTAGTTACATAAATCAGAGCGTGGAGTGTCTGGACAAGAGATAGTTTATTATTTATTTTTGTACTCATTTGATTGCTTATTTATGTTTATTATGCTCATTAACAAGTGCTGTGAAAGCTGTATGATGAAGTGCAGAATGTTAGACGGACTTGCGTGCCCAATTGTTAACCCTCGGAAATCTATCTATCTATCTATCTATCTATCTATCTATCTATCTATCTATCTATCTATCTATCTATCTATCTATCTATCTATCTATCTATCTATCTATCTATCTATCTATCTATCTATCTATCCGTCCGTCTGTCTGTCTGTCCATCCGTCCATTCGTCTGTTTGTCTGTCTGTCCGTCCATCAAAGGCTATTTCAGTTTTGTTTAATCGTCGCTTCTCGGCCACTCTATTTAGCTGTCTATCAGACAGCGTGCATATCTACGTGTGCATGTAGATATGTGTATGTGTGTGCCTCTGTTGTCTGGCTATCTGTACGTCAATAAATTTATCTGCTTGTCTTAAACTCCGCTGCTCAGTCTGTTGCCTTCGTGCTTATGCTTATTAGTATATCATTCTTTCTCCACGCCTACCTCAGTTTGTGTTTGGTCTGTCTAACTAGATTTACTGTGGTGCTACTAGTGTGACCTACCTCAGTTTGTGTTTGGTCTGTCTAACTAGATTTAGTGTGGTGCTACCAGAGTGACCTACCTCAGTTTGTGTTTGGTCTGTCTAACTAGATTTAGTGTGATGCTACCAGTGTGACCTATCTCAGTTTGTGTTTGGTCTGTCTAACTAGATTTATTGTGGTGCTACCAGTGTGACCTACCTCAGTTTGTGTTTGGTCTGTCTAACTAGATTTAGTGTGGTGCTACCAGTGTGAATATTATTAGCAAGAATCACAGTTTTAATAACGACACTTAAATTTATTGACAGACAGACAGAAAACAGAAGCATACACATACACACGCGCATGTATACGTAGATCTGGTAGGTGTCCCATACTCAAATAGATTGGCGCAGGGAAGAGGTTCATCAAAAAGTAAAAGAGTGTTTGATAAATACAGAAACAGAAAGACGGCTTTTGACAATACAGGAACAGAAAGACGGCTTTTGACAAAACAGGAACAGAAAGACGGCATTCAGAATATCCATTAAAAGAATATAGAGATACTGTATTGTGTTAGTTAATCCTATGAATCAGAAACAATGGAAGCTCTTTAAGACGCCTAGTTTTCACACAAACAAAAATGAAAGGTCAACCCACGCATTGTGACACAAAAATATGTTAAGGCTGAGATCTAGAACGCCAGCCAGTGAATGAATTGTCAAGGACGTTCATCTTAACCTGGAACTCCTATAACGCTGTTTTTAGATAAGTTTGCTATACATGTGGCTTCCTTGCTACTAAAGATTTGGAAGCGCGTCATCTATTCTTTTTTTTTCCCTCAGGTTGTTTCCCTTTTCTATGCATTATTCATGATTTTCTCCCCTTTTTTAACAGCGTTATTATATTGCTTGAGTAAGTTTTTATATTACAAATTTTCTCCTTGTAGTTACATAAATCAGAGCGTGGAGTGTCTGGACAAGAGATAGTTTATTATTTATTTTTGTACTCATTTGATTGCTTATTTATGTTTATTATGCTCATTAACAAGTGCTGTGAAAGCTGTATGATGAAGTGCAGAATGTTAGACGGACTTGCGTGCCCAATTGTTAACCCTCGGAAATCTATCTATCTATCTATCTATCTATCTATCTATCTATCTATCTCTATCTATCTATCTATCTATCTATCTATCTATCTATCTATCTATCTATCTATCTATCTATCTATCTATCGTCTGTCTGTCTGTCCATCCGTCCATTCGTCTGTTTGTCTGTCTGTCCGTCCATCAAAGGCTATTTCAGTTTTGTTTAATCGTCGCTTCTCGGCCACTCTATTTAGCTGTCTATCAGACAGCGTGCATATCTACGTGTGCATGTAGATATGTGTATGTGTGTGCCTCTGTTGTCTGGCTATCTGTACGTCAATAAATTTATCTGCTTGTCTTAAACTCCGCTGCTCAATCTGTTGCCTTCGTGCTTATGCTTATTAGTATATCATTCTTTCTCCACGCCTACCTCAGTTTGTGTTTGGTCTGTCTAACTAGATTTAGTGTGGTGCTACCAGTGTGACCTACCTCAGTTTGTGTTTGGTCTGTCTAACTAGATTTAGTGTGGTGCTACCAGAGTGACCTACCTCAGTTTGTGTTTGGTCTGTCTAACTAGATTTAGTGTGATGCTACCAGTGTGACCTATCTCAGTTTGTGTTTGGTCTGTCTAACTAGATTTATTGTGGTGCTACCAGTGTGACCTACCTCAGTTTGTGTTTGGTCTGTCTAACTAGATTTAGTGTGGTGCTACCAGTGTGAATATTATTAGCAAGAATCACAGTTTTAATAACGACACTTAAATTTATTGACAGACAGACAGAAAACAGAAGCATACACATACACACGCGCATGTATACGTAGATCTGGTAGGTGTCCCATACTCAAATAGATTGGCGCAGGGAAGAGGTTCATCAAAAAGTAAAAGAGTGTTTGATAAATACAGAAACAGAAAGACGGCTTTTGACAATACAGGAACAGAAAGACGGCTTTTGACAAAACAGGAACAGAAAGACGGCATTCAGAATATCCATTAAAAGAATATAGAGATACTGTATTGTGTTAGTTAATCCTATGAATCAGAAACAATGGAAGCTCTTTAAGACGCCTAGTTTTCACACAAACAAAAATGAAAGGTCAACCCACGCATTGTGACACAAAAATATGTTAAGGCTGAGATCTAGAACGCCAGCCAGTGAATGAATTGTCAAGGACGTTCATCTTAACCTGGAACTCCTATAACGCTGTTTTTAGATAAGTTTGCTATACATGTGGCTTCCTTGCTACTAAAGATTTGGAAGCGCGTCATCTATTCTTTTTTTTTCCCTCAGGTTGTTTCCCTTTTCTATGCATTATTCATGATTTTCTCCCCTTTTTTAACAGCGTTATTATATTGCTTGAGTAAGTTTTTATATTACAAATTTTCTCCTTCTAGTTTCCATACTTGGACATCACTTGGAAGTTCACCGGCCTGTTCTAGTTTGCGTGTGTTTTTTTTTCTTTTTTGTTTCGAAATTTTCCGGATGTTTGGGTTTTGGAGGATGGACTACAAGCCTCATCTGTATTCCCATTATTTCAGGAAAGAGTTATTAAATTTCTTGTCCGTGTGTGATAAATGATATCTTGAAATACTACACGTGGCACATAATTACGTAACGTTAAATGTTAAGTTGTTTTAATTTTGAAAACGAACATGATATATATTCAGTCATTGGTTATTGCGAAATGGGTCGTTTATTATTATATTGACATAATAAAAGTACGGGCCAAATCCATTTGTGTACGTTGCTCAATACAGGAAGCAAGTTTACTGTGGTGCTACTAGTGTGACCTACCTCAGTTTGTGTTTGGTCTGTCTAACTAGATTTAGTGTGGTGCTACCAGTGTGACCTACCTCAGTTTGTGTTTGGTCTGTCTAACTAGATTTACTGTGGTGCTACTAGTGTGACCTACCTCAGTTTGTGTTTGGTCTGTCTAACTAGATTTAGTGTGGTGCTACCAGTGCGAATATTATTAGCAAGAATCACAGTTTTAATAACGACACTTAAATTTATTGACAGACAGACAGAAAACAGAAGCATACACATACACACGCGCATGTATACGTAGATCTGGTAGGTGTCCCATACTCAAACAGATTGGCGCAGGAGAAAAGGTTCATCAAAAAGTAAAAGCGTGTTTGACAAATACAGGAACAGAAAGACGGCTTTTGACAAAGAGGTAGATAGATGACATTCAGAATATCCATTAATAGAGTATAGAGATACTGTATTGTGTTAGTTAATCCTATGAATCAGAAACAATGGAAGCTCTTTAAGACGCCTAGTTTTCACACAAACAAAAATGAAAGGTCAACCCACGGTTTGTGACACAAAAATATGTTAAGGCTGAGATCTAGAACGCCAGCCAGTGAATGAGTTGTCAAGGACGTTCATCTTAACCTGGAACTCCTATAACGCTGTTTTTAGATAAGTGTGCTATACATGTGGCTTCCTTGATACTAAAGATTTGGAAGCGCGTCATCTATTCTTTTTTTTTTCCTCAGGTTGTTTCCCTTTTCTATGCATTATTCATGATTTTCTCCCCTTTTTTAACAGCGTTATTATATTGCTTGAGCAAGTTTTTATATTACAAATTTTCTCCTTCTAGTTTCCATACTTGGACATCACTTGGAAGTTCACCGGCCTGTTCTAGTTTGCGTGTGTTTTTTTTTTCCTTTTTTGTTTCGAAATTTACCGGATGTTTGGGTTTTGGAGGATGGACTACAAGCCTCATCTGTATTCCCATTATTTCAGGCAAGAGTTATTAAATTTCTTGTCCGTTTGTGATAAATTATATCTTGAAATATTACACGTGGCACATAATTACGTAACGTTAAATGTTAAGTTGTTTTAATTTTGAAAACGAACATGATATATATTCAGTCATTGGTTATTGCGAAATGGGTCATTTATTATTATATTGACATCATAAAAGTACGGGCCAAATCCATTTGTGTACGTTGCTCAATACAGGAAGCAAGTTTTCCTGTTGTGTTGTGACAGTAAAAATATTTACTTACATAAAGCAACTTAGGTAGTTACTTAGGTACTTTTTTTTAAGATCTGGAAAGTAGTGGAAGGAAAAAAAAATTAGCCTCATTAAAACCTTGATACTCTGATTTTGAAGAAATATACAGTCTAGATTGTTTTTAAACAAAACTTAAAGAGAACATGAACGTTAGCTACAAACTAAACAGATGAAGTGACCCAGACTACAGACTAAACCAATGAAGGAGCTCAAAAGAGAAGATGAATGTTAGCTACAGACTAAACCAATGAAGGGTCTCGAAGAGAAGATGAATGTTAGCTACAGACTAAACCAATGAAGGGTCTCAGAAGAGAAGATGAATGTTAGCTACAGACTAAACCAATGAAGGGTCTCAGAAGAGAAGATGAATGTTAGCTACAGACTAACCAATTAAGGGTCTCAGAAGAGAAGATGAATGTTAGCTATATACTAAACCAACGAAGGAATCCAGGGAACATGAGTGTTAGCTACAAGAGTAAAACTACAGGAGTACTTAAAGAAGACATTGCAGCAGTAAAGTGCTGTATGGTTAGTCTTAGAGAAATAGTAGACAAAGCACTTTAGACGTGAGAGAAAGAAAAACGACCAGAGGGTGGTCGTAACTCGAACCACAGACTTGGCACTAGCTTCTCGCCCATCATGCATCTCCTATTGATAGGCTTTGTAAAAAAAAAGATTACTGATCGTAAAATGCAAATTTGCAGCTTTGTTTAAATCGTAACTTTTGTGGGGTATTTTTAGTGTAACTAAAGCTTCCATAATGTCTCTTCTGGATACCATCGGTCTCAGTAGATCACATGAAATTGATGAAATAAATTTAACCTGTTTCCGAGTTGTTCTTTGGGTTTAATTTAACTGTGACTGTGGATGTCATAAATTAGGAGAGGTGGCTTCTTGAATGGCTGCACAAATGTTTTAGGATTATCGACATGTAGACATTCTCCTTACATTCTCTTTATGTGAATACTGTTGTATGAATGTCGTGTGTAAAAACAGATAAGATTATAAGAACATTTCTATAAATCCGGACAAAGCACACAAATAAGTCAGTCAGTCAATCATTTGCATGTTTCTTGTGGAACTTTGCCTCCCTAACAGCTCTCCTGTAGGCCTCTCGGTTGAAAGCAAGATGTCCTGCTGCTGATGCATCCATTCACAGATCGTCAACGATACACAAATAAGACAAAGAGAAAGATTAGTGTGGACATGGACTGAATCTCTAACCTCAGCTCCTGCAGAATGAGTGCGAGTATTGTCACGAGAAACCAGCGCACTGGACACCATGCCTGGAAGTGCCATTGTCACCTCACTAAGCAGTTCGCTGGCCTATAGGAGGCGCGTCTTTAAATCATCTGTCACATTTACCTGTTTTGTCATTTTGTGCTGCTCTGAATAGTTTTGGCAGCTATAGTTCTCCATCTTGTACGATCCTTGGTGTTTCCGATCAGTTCAAAAGCTTATCTTTTTTTCCACGCGTCTTGGTCAGTCATCATCATCATCATCATCAGGTGCCGTGCCGACTGGCGTTGGCTATTATGCTTCTCCAAAGTACCCGATCCTTCATGCAGGCCATCAGCTCAGTTGGTGATCTCCTCTCAAACCATCCCGTCAGACTGTCCAGTATCATTTCTCTTGGTATTCCTCTTGATCTTCTTCCTTCTATTTTTCCTGTTGTTATAATATTTTCAATGCCCCCTCTTCTCATTGCATGTCCTATGAAAGTACATTGTCTCTCTCTTATCTTTCTGACAAGGTTTTTTGTCTCTCCAGCTCTTCTCATACATTCTTCATTAGTTATTTTTGCTGTCCAGGGGATTCGCAACATTCTTCTAATAAACCACATTTCTGCTGCTTCCAATGATTCTTGGTCAGTCCGATGAGATATTTTTTTCTTTGCTTTCCTCTAGTCCTTTTTCTCTTGAATTTTTCGAGTCATTGCTAGGATTTCAAATTTTGTAAGATCATGAGATGTCCAGGAAATTTTGACTGCCTTTTTCTTACTATTTAACTAGTTTTCCGTTGTTCTGAAACTTCTTTGAAGGCCTTTTCCTTTGTTTTTTTCCTCTCCGTTACAGGTATTTGTTGTAACTGAATTTCTTTTCTTGTGTCAGTGTCTTCCTGTTTGAAGAGATGATGCACTTTGGTCAGACGGTCATTTGCATGTCCCTCGCGAAACTTGCCTCCCTCTCGGTTGTAAGCAAGATGCCCTGGTGCAGATGCATCCATTTGCAGATTATCAACGATGTCTTGCAACCATCTTCGCCTTGGTCTTCTTCTTTTTCTGTTTCTTATTATGTACCCTTCCAAGTCGGTCTTCTCTAGATTATCATGACGTTTAATGTATAAAAAATATTTAAGTTTTCTGTGTTTAATCCTCTTTACTATCCAGCCGCCTTCTTCAATATTAAGTTCTTGTAGTATGGATATATTTGTTCTTTTTTTATCCATGATATTTGAAGAATTCTTCGGTGGCCTTTACATTCAAAGGCATTTATGTGTTTCTCAGCTATTTTGTTAAGTGTCCAGGTCTCATAGGCATATGTTGCGAAGGGAAAGATGCATCCCTTTTGGTAAAAAAGCGAGCAAAATTTCTTTACTATTTAAGGGTCCCAGAAGAGAAGATGAATGTTAGCTACAGACTAAACCAATGAAGGGTCCCAGAAGAGAAGATGAATGTTAGCTACAGACTAAACCAATGAAGGGTCCCAGAAGAGAAGATGAATGTTAGCTACAGACTAAACCAATGAAGGGTCTCAGAAGAGAAGATGAATGTTAGCTACAGACTAAACCAATGAAGGGTCTCAGAAGAGAAGATGAATGTTAGCTACAGACTAAACCAATGAAGGGTCTCAGAAGAGAAGATGAATGTTAGCTACAGACTAACCAATTAAGGGTCTCAGAAGAGAAGATGAATGTTAGCTATATACTAAACCAACGAAGGAATCCAGGTAACATGAATGTTAGCTACAGGACTAAAACTACAGGAGTACTTAAAGAAGATATTGCAGTAGTAAAGTGCTGTATGGTTAATCTTAGAGAAATAGTAGACAAAGCACTTTAGATGTGAGAGAAAGAAAAACGACCAGAGGGTGGTCGTAACTCGAACCACGGACTTGGCACTAGCTTCTCGCCCATCATGCATCTCCTATTGATAGGCTTTGTTAAAAAAAAGATTACTGATCGTAAAATGCAAATTTGCAGCTTTGTTTAAATCGTAACTTTTGTGGGTTTTTTTTTACTGTAACTAAAGCTTCCATAATGTCTCTTTTGGATATCATCGGTCTCAGAAGATCACACGAAATTGATGAAATAAATTTAGCCTGTTTCCGAGTTGTTCTTTGGGTTTAATTTAACTATGACTGTGGATGTCATAAATTAGAAGAGGTGGCTTCTTGAATGGCTGCACAAATGTTTTAGGATTATCGACATGTAGACATTCTCCTTATGTGAATACTGTTGTATGAATGTCGTGTGTAAAAACAGATAAGATTATAAGAACATTTCTATAAATCCGGACAAAGCACACAAATAAGTCAGTCAGTCAATCATTTGCATGTTTCTTGTGGAACTTTGCCTCCCTAACAGCTCTCCTGTAGGCCTCTCGGTTGAAAGCAAGAATGACTGTGGATGTCATAAATTAGAAGAGGTGGCTTCTTGAATGGCTGCACAAATGTTTTAGGATTATCGACATGTAGACATTCTCCTTATGTGAATACTATTGTATGAATGTCGTGTGTAAAAACAGATAAGATTATAAGAACATTTCTATAAATCCGGACAAAGCACACAAATAAGTCAGTCAGTCAGTTGCATGTTCCTTGTGGAACTTTGCCTCCTTAACAGCTCTCCTGTAGGCCTCTCGGTTGAAAGCATGTCCTGCTGCTGATGCATCCATTCACAGATCATCAACGATACACAAATAAGACAAAGAGAAAGATTAGTGTGGAAATGGACTGAATCTCTAACCTCAGCTCCTGCAGAATGAGTGCGAGTATTGTCACGAGAAACCAGCGCACTGGACACCACGCCTGGAAGTGCCATTGTCACCTCACTAAACAGTTCACTGGCCTATAGGAGGCGCGTCTTTAAATCATCTGTCACATTTACCCATTTTGTCATTTTGTGCTGCTCTGAATAGTTTTGGTAGCTGTAGTTCTCCATCTTGTACGATCCCTGGTGTTTACGATCAGTTCAAAAGCTTATCTTTTTTTTTCCACGCTTCTTGGTCAGTCCGATGAGATATTTTTTTCTTTGCTTTCCTCTAGTCCTTTTTCTCTTGAATTTTTCGAGTCATTGCTAGGATCTCAAATTTTGTAAGATCATGAGATGTCCAGGAAATTTTGACTGCCTTTTTCTTACTATTTAACTAGTTTTCCGTTGTTCTGAAACTTCTTTGAAGGCCTTTTCCTTTGTTTTTTTCCCTCTCTATTACAGGTATTTGTTGTAACTGAATTTCTTTTCTTGTGTCAGTGTCTTCCTGTTTGAAGAGATGATGTACTTTGGTCAGACGGTCATTTGCATGTCCCTCGCGAAACTTGCCTCCCTCTCGGTTGTAAGCAAGATGCCCTGGTGCAGATGCATCCATTTGCAGATTATCAACGATGTCTTGCAACCATCTTCGCCTTGGTCTTCTTCTTATTCTGTTTCTTATTATGTACCCTTCCAAGTCGGTCTTCTCTAGATTATCATAACGTTTAATGTATAAAAAATATTTAAGTTTTCTTTGTTTAATCCTCTTTACTATCCAGCCTTCTTCAATATTAAGTTCTTGTAGTATGGATATATTTGTTCTTTTTTTATCCATGATATTTGAAGAATTCTTCGGTGGCCTTTACATTCAAAGGCATTTATGTGTTTCTCAGCTGTTTTGTTAAGTGTCCAGGTCTCACAGGCATATGTTGCGAAGGGAAAGATGCATGCCCTTTGGTAAAAAAGCGAGCAAAATTTCTTTACTATTTAAGCCACCTAACACTCAAGGAATGATCTTCTCACGATGAACAAAAATATACAACCATTCCGTTAATTGGTAGCAATATCTAAGAACAGAAAACCAAACTAAGAACTAAATGCCAGTCAGAATCCGTGATCGATGCCCCTGTAGTTGAATCTCACTGTATCTATGAATCACAGTCACTAAGCATTTGATACTTAAGTATTCACTTGGAATACAGGAAATGTACCTCGTGGAGGGGGATGGGGCGTCAGGAGGTGTGGGATAAACTGAGGTGGCCTTTCTGTACTTCATCAAACCAGCCAAAGATCGTGAGGCTTCGTGGAGCAAAAGTAAGTTTGAGTTTTTGTGCTTCCTGGAGCAGCAGTAAGTTGGGGTGGCTTTTCTGTACGTCACAAAGCCGGAGTAAGATTGTATGGACTTTCTGGAGCAGAAGTTAGGTTGGGGTGACTTTTAGTACTTCCAGGAACAGGAGCTAAGTTGGAGTGGCTTTTAGTACTCCCAAGAGCAGGAGTTAAATTGGGATGGCTTTTAGTACTTCCAGGAACAGGAGTTAAGTTGGGGTGTCTTTTAGTACTTTCAGGAGCAAGATTTAAGTTGGGGTGTCTTTTAATACTTCCAGGAACAGGAGTTAAGTTGGGGTGTCTTTTATTACTTCCAGGAACAGGAGTTAAGTTGGGGTGTCTTTTAGTACTTCCAGGAACAGGAGTTAAGTTGGGGTGTCTTTTAGTACTTTCAGGAGCAGGAGTTAAGTTGGGGTGTATTTTAGTACTTCCAGAGCAGGAGTTAAGTTGGGGTGTATTTTAGTAATTCCGGGAGCAGGAGTTAAGTTGGGGTGCCTTTTAGTACTTTCAGGAGCAGGAGTTAAGTTGGGGTGTATTTTAGTAATTCCAGGAGCAGGAGTTAAGTTGGGGTGTCTTTTAGTACTTTCAGGAACAGGAGTTAAGTTGGGGTGTATTTTAGTAATTCCAGGAGCAGGAGTTAAGTTGGGGTGTATTTTAGTAATTCCAGGAGCAGGAGTTAAGTTGGGGTGTCTTTTAGTACTTTCAGGAGCAGGAGTTAAGTTGAGGTGCCTTTTAGTATTTTCAAGAGCAAGAGTAAACTTTGGTGGGTTTTATGTACTTCACAGGGCAGCAGACCCAAAAATACGCAGCTTATATTTACGCAAACTCCACTACCACAATCAGTCTATTACATCCAGCTTGTGGCACTGCAGCGCAAGCAGTCTATTACATCCAGCTTGTGGCACTGCAGCACAAGCAGTTGCCTATAGGTAAGAGCTCTACAAAGAGTTTAAGTTTAGTTTACACTAGCTTTACCCAGCCCTGTGGAAAGCGAAATCTCTCCTCTTCTCTAGATCGATCCAGGCCGCAGTGTGCCACCTTCAAGTCACCATTTGCCACTCTGCTCTAACATATCCATGAATCTGATTTCTCTACGTTTTTATTTCTTCCTGTGTTTGATTTAGAGCTATCATTGTCAGAATTACATGAAGATGATCTAATCTGTCATAGATTTAGTGCATCCGCGTTTTCCCCTTTAATCTGATGCATAGAGCAATCGACACATATAAAAGATAATTCCAAAATCAGTGCTTCCCATTCTGTCACGGGTAAGTACCCTATTGTTCATATACATGCGAGGAAACTGTTCTGATGACTCTTGTGTTTGGCGGAGTAATATGAGAAAAAGGCCTGTCTGAGTAATCCTGGATTTCATGTTTTCGGAGTGATTATTTAAAGAAACATTTAAAAGTTTGATTCCATTAACATTAAACGCGATTAATACAATAGGTAGTGCACTTGCGTTACGTATACACATTATGACAAGAGCAGTATATAAAACAGAAATATACTTGAACAGATAAATAAACTGGTCGATTTTTTGTGAATTACCGCTGGGTCTCCGGGCATAATGATAAGGTGCAATTTCGATTATCTATAATTTTGTCCGAGAAATCTTAAATCTGGGAAACTTGTCCGGGAAGTCTTAAATCTGGGAAATTTAAGTCCACGAAATCACAGATAATCAATAATTATGAACTTGGTTAGAACATATTAAAAGACTAAGCCATTGTAGAAAACTGATGGTTTTCTTTTCTCTCTCTCTCTCTCTCTTATATATACACTGCAAAATGAGCACGAAATTCTACTGTGTGACGTGTATTCTGTTAAAGTTGTGCGTGACTGATTTCTTGGTGAACGCGTCTTTTATATATATTTATATATATCTTAATGCCAGAAAACTAAATTGCTGACAACTGACAAGACAAACAAGGCAGCTGATATATGTATCGATGAGGGAAAACTGGAAGAAGTGGAGAGTTTTTAATATCTTGGATCACTACTAACTAATAATGGAGATCTTCTTCTTCTTCGTTCGCTTCTACCACCAAGACCGCACTGTGATCCTACTGAATTTACGCCTGTGGTCCTCGTTAAGTCTCGTGGTCCTTTCGTGGTCCTCTGCTCTAGAGGCCGGCTACGTCCGAAATACACCTACACTGGTGAAACATGCCTAAACCGGCACACACCAGGGGTGGAACTTGATGGCTAGACATGTCATGCCACCTCCGCTCTAGAGGTCGGTAACGCCTGATAAACACCCATACTGGTGAATTTTGCCTAAACCGGCTCATACTAGGGGTGAATCTTGAAGGCTATGCATGTCACAGTACCTCTGCCCTAGAGGTCGGTCCCGTCCCAAACACGCCCATACTGGGATAATGCCTAAACCGGCTCAACCCAGGGGTAGAAGTCACTAGTGGCGAGGATTCGTCCTCGTGGACAAAAGCTCCATCCTGGTCACAACTAGGAAGGGTAGCGGCCACGACCGCAAAATGCTGAAGTCGGAGACACTGGACCAGGGAAGTCTAGATAGGCAACCACCTCTCACCCGGCGGGGATGTTTGCGTATCCTAATCACGCTGAGGTTTTCCGGTGAGAAAGTCCAACCCTGGACTGGATGGGCAACCACCTCTCACCCGGCGGTGATACACGGGTATCTCAAAACACGTCGAGGTTTTCCGGTGAGAAAGTCCAACTCTGGCCTGGGTGGGCTACCGCCTCTCACTCAGCGGGGATGCACTGATATCCTAAACACGTCGAGGTCTCCCGGTGAGAAAGTCCAACCCTAGAATAAACTGGTGCAATGAAAACCACGGTGTCACGCAATCCCGCTTCCGAGACCCACCAAGAATACAGGCTAAAGCACTGTGATACTCTGAACCCCTTGTGGTCCTCTCGTGGATCTCGTGTGCAGCACAAGCAGTTGCCTATAGGTAAGAGCTCTACAAAGAGTTTAAGTTTAGTTTACACTAGCTTTAGTTCAACTGGCCCAGCCCTGTGGAAAGCGAAATCTCTCCTCTTCTCTAGATCGATCCAGGCCGCAGTGTGCCACCTTCAAGTCACCATTTGCCACTCTGCTCTAACATATCCATGAATCTGATTTCTCTACGTTTTTATTTCTTCCTGTGTTTGATTTAGAGCTATCATTGTCAGAATTACATGAAGATGATCTAATCTGTCATAGATTTAGTGCATCCGCGTTTTCCCCTTTAATCTGATGCATAGAGCAATCGACACATATAAAAGATAATTCCAAAATCAGTGCTTCCCATTCTGTCACGGGTAAGTACCCTATTGTTCATATACATGCGAGGACACTGTTCTGATGACTCTTGTGTTTGGCGGAGTAATATGAGAAAAAGGCCTGTCTGAGTAATCCTGGATTTCATGTTTTCGGAGTGATTATTTAAAGAAACATTTAAAAGTTTGATTCCATTAACATTAAACGCGATTAATACAATAGGTAGTGCACTTGCGTTACGTATACACATTATGACAAGAGCAGTATATAAAACAGAAATATACTTGAACAGATAAATAAACTGGTCGATTTTTTGTGAATTACCGCTGGGTCTCCGGGCATAATGATAAGGTGCAATTTCGATTATCTATAATTTTGTCCGAGAAATCTTAAATCTGGGAAACTTGTCCGGGAAGTCTTAAATCTGGGAAATTTAAGTCCACGAAATCACAGATAATCAATAATTATGAACTTGGTTAGAACATATTAAAAGACTAAGCCATTGTAGAAAACTGATGGTTTTCTTTTTTCTCTCTCTCTCTCTCTCTTATATATACACTGCAAAATGAGCACGAAATTCTACTGTGTGACGTTGTATTCTGTTAAAGTTGTGTGTGACTGATTTCTTGGTGAAAGCGTCTTTTATATATATTTATATATATCTTAATGCCAGAAAACTAAATTGCTGACAACTGACAAGACAAACAAGGCAGCTGATATATGTATCGATGAAGAAAAACTGGAAGAAGTGGAGAGTTTTTAATATCTTGGATCACTACTAACTAATAATGGAGATCTTCTTCTTCTTCTTCTTCGTTCGCTTCTACCACCAAGACCGCACTGTGATCCTACTGAATTTACGCCTGTGGTCCTCGTTAAGTCTCGTGGTCCTTTCGTGGTCCTCTGCTCTAGAGGCCGGCTACGTCCGAAATACACCTACACTGGTGAAACATGCCTAAACCGGCACACACCAGGGGTGGAACTTGATGGCTAGACATGTCATGCCACCTCCGCTCTAGAGGTCGGTAACGCCTGATAAACACCCATACTGGTGAATTTTGCCTAAACCGGCTCATACTAGGGGTGAATCTTGAAGGCTATGCATGTCACAGTACCTCTGCCCTAGAGGTCGGTCCCGTCCCAAACACGCCCATACTGGGATAATGCCTAAACCGGCTCAACCCAGGGGTAGAAGTCACTAGTGGCGAGGATTCGTCCTCGTGGACAAAAGCTCCATCCTGGTCACAACTAGGAAGGGTAGCGGCCACGACCGCAAAATGCTGAAGTCGGAGACACTGGACCAGGGAAGTCTAGATAGGCAACCACCTCTCACCCGGCGGGGATGTTTGCGTATCCTAATCACGCTGAGGTTTTCCGGTGAGAAAGTCCAACCCTGGACTGGATGGGCAACCACCTCTCACCCGGCGGTGATACACGGGTATCTCAAAACACGTCGAGGTTTTCCGGTGAGAAAGTCCAACTCTGGCCTGGGTGGGCTACCGCCTCTCACTCAGCGGGGATGCACTGATATCCTAAACACGTCGAGGTCTCCCGGTGAGAAAGTCCAACCCTAGAATAAACTGGTGCAATGAAAACCACGGTGTCACGCAATCCCGCTTCCGAGACCCACCAAGAATACAGGCTAAAGCACTGTGATACTCTGAACCCCTTGTGGTCCTCTCGTGGATCTCGTGTGGTCTATTTTGGACCACACAGGGGACCACGGGACCTAACGAGGACCACAGGCGTGAATTCAGTAGGTTCACAGTGCGGTTTTTGGTGGTAGAAGTGAACGAAGAAGAAGAAGAACTGGAAGAACATAGCCAGACAAAAGTATAAGAACTCCGGGTGAAAGTGAAACATTCATATATCTCCATCCATGTTTCAGTTGTCCATCTGTGACGCAATTGTATTTCAGTTTATTTGAACAGCTTGTCTGTTTAGTTTAAATAAGTTGCAGACAGATATAATAACACAGACAGGGACAGATAGAGAAGAGACAGAAGCCGGCTCTTATAACCCGAAACACAAAATAGAAACCAAATTTTTAATGAACTTTTCACGAAACAACGGCAGAGTGTATTGGAATTTATCCGCCTATGCCGGCAGATAATGGAATCTATTGAGCTATTTTAGACTAGAAGATTTGTGCTTCCTCTGCTTCATACAGTAATGGAGGAACGGTTAGGTTGTTTTCCTTAGCAACGAAGAAATCTAATTAACTTTGCTTCATTCTCTTCAGTGTTTTCTGTTGATATAGTTTTTTGGGGGTTTTAGTCTTATAACACGTAATGAAGATGAGAGATAACCACCCTAATGGCTGCATGAAAGATATATTTATTATGGTGACAGTTTCTAACTGCTGAAAAGCCAAAAAATACCCCCCAAAAAATAGAGTAAACACACGAGACATTTAGTAATATTATCCATTTATCCTACACTAATTATATGTGTTCACATTCTTCTGTCTGTAGTTCGCTGATGGGCGAGATTGTTTCCACTGAGTAACATCATTAGAACGGGTTATGGTGTATGAAAACTGTATATTGCTTCTTAGTTATTAAAATGATTAAATAACTTTTGAACGTTTCATTCTTACCACTTCCGTTGAAAGCATTCAATTATAAACAATACAGGTGGTTTTTTTCTATCGTGTGAAATTTCTAATCATGTATTTTACCACTATGTAGTAAATACTACAAATAGTGCATACAGACAGTTGCTACAAGAAAGTTTACTTACGTTGCTGTTAATTATGTAAGGTAAGAAAAAAACAACAACACTAAACTGCCAATTTCCGTGCCGTTAAGGCATGCTGGGGATAATGTTTTACATTAGGTATTTCCATGACTATCTGCACATGAAAGTGTGGTGTGGTCAGTGTCACACAATGACCGCATTTAGCTTTCCAGATTCGTCTGCTACCCGTTTTTAGAGGCTGGATGGACTCCTTGGGCTTTTTTTTCCAGTTAATTTTTCTCGCTGTTATTTATGTAGTATTGTAAATTGAATCTGTTTTTACGAGAAGGAATGGGTTCAGAAATAGAATAACAACTGAAAAAAAAAACTACAAGTTTATTTAATTTCCTTTTCTGGAGTCATATCTAGCGGAACTTGTACAAGTTACTCTTTAGAGGACGCTGCGGGGTGCATCGGAGCATATATGGGGCTGTCCTGATTGCAATGAAGCCGGTGTCTTATTTTGAACCTTCGAATCTTTGTCTTCTTCTTCTTTTTCTGCTTTCCTTTCTACCACTAAGACCGCCCCATGATCTTACTGAATTTACTCCTGTGGTCCTCGATAGGTCCGGTGGTCCTCCTTTGGTCCCCAAGACCCAAGAGGACCGCACGAGATCCCCGAGAGGACCACAAGAGGTTCATAGTATCGCAGGGCTTGGGCCTGTATTCTCGATGGGTCGCAGAAAAGCGGGATTGCGTGACACCGTGGTTTTCGTTGCACCAATTTAATCAAGAGTTGGAATTTGTCACCGGAAAACCTCGACGTGTTTTGGATATCAGTATATCCCCGTCGGATGAGAGATGGTTGCCCATCCATTCCAGCGTTGGACTTTCTCACCGGAAAACCTCAGCATGATTAAGATACGCATAAATCCCCGCTGGGTAAGAGGTGGTTGCCTGTCAAGACTACACTGGTCCAGTGTCTCCGACTTCAGCAATTATGTGGTCGTGGCCGCTACCTTTTGTAGTTATGACCAGGACGGAGCTTTTTTCCAGGAGGACGAATCCTCGCCACTAGTAAGTTTCACCCCTGGGTTGAGCCGGTTTAGGCATATCATCCCAGTATGGGCGTGTTTAGGACGTGACCGACCTGTAGAGCAGAGGTATCGTGACATGAGTAGTCATCAAGTTTCACCTCTGTGTTAAGCCGGTTTAGGCATATTTCACCAGTATGGGTGTATATTGGACATGGCCGGCCTCTAGAGCAGAAGTGCCGTGGTATGAATAGCTCTCTATGCGAGACTACTGGACATACCGATTAAACTTCACGTTATCCTTTCCATCACCTTTTCACATCGGCGCCGCCCGGCAACCCTAATAGCATTTTCGCATTTTCTTCATTGGCCGAGAGGAGTTTCACTCCATGCGCAGCAGCCGAAGAATCTCGCCAGCAATGTATTAGTCTGACCCCTAGGTTAAGCCGGTTTAGGCAATGTGCCCTAATATGGGTGTATATAGGATGTGGCCGGCCTCTAGAGCAGAGGTGTCGTGATTTGAGTAGTCCTAACCTCGAGACTACTGGTTACTTCACTTAATCCTTTCCTTCACCTTTTAAACGACGGCGCTGCGCGGCAATTCTAATCGCATTTTTCTTCATTGGCCGAGAGGAGTTTCACCCCACGCACGGCAGTTGAAGAATCTCGCTACGAAATATGACTCTCATTTAGCCGAAGCGTCTGGTTTTCAGGCGCCAGATATTCGCCTTCGCCTCTTCTCCTGTAAGTTTGAACAGTTCCGCCACGAGAAGTCCAGGAGCTGGACTTGTACTGTCAGAAGCTATTTGAGACGCACGCCTTGGAGACATTTAACTGGAGTGGAAAACGTATCCCCCACCCCACCTCCGGCTATAACAGTCCTTAGAACCTCTTGAATCTTTGGAACGTGAATTCTTTTACTTCTCTTGCGGAACTTCTAGCTGTCACTCTCTGAAGCCCTGTATAACTCTCTCAAAGATTCTAGTTGCCTCCTTCAGAAATTCTAGTTGCCAGTCCCAGAAATCCTAATTACCACTCTCGGAAACCCTATATAACTCTCTCAAAGATTCTAGTTGCCTCCTTCAGAAATTCTAGTTGCCAGTCCCAGAAATCCTAATTACCACTCTCGGAAACCCTATATAACTCTCTCAAAGATTCTAGTTGCCTCCTTCAGAAATTCTAGTTGCCAGTCCCAGAAATCCTAATTACCACTCTCGGAAATCCTATATACTTGTCCCGGAAATCCTAGTTACTTCTGTAAGATACCCTTGACAGAGATGGTATAAATCTATCACAAAACGTTTACTCTGGTCGACACAATGCTTCCTTTTCTTGTGTCGGCCCCCACCACGTTTTGTGATTTGGTGGTGTTATTGTATTTCTCTTAATTCTGTCTTTATTATTCTATTTCTTAGTTTTATTTATAAGTGTCTCACATTTTCTTTTTGTCACAAAAAAAAACATTTTTTGCCGTGAGGTACAATTGTCTAGCACGTTGATTGATCACTTCCCGTAAATTTCGTCTGGAAAATCAGTGATTACGTTAATGATTTCATTTTGGAGTTACGTTTACAGCGATGGAAGAAATAATTTACTGTTGTCGGCCGCGTCAAGAGAGGGAGAAGATGGGAAACATGTGACAGCTGGGAGTAAATCAACACAAAGTGGAGAACAGGTCGACAGATGAAGAAAATATTGGACATAGTCTGGAATTTTGATACCTGAAAGATCGACAGACTAGGCAAGACGTAGACGAAAAAGTGGAAAAGAATACAGAAAGGTGGTCCTGTCAAACAAAGATACAACATTATGGACTGTCATGTAACATTCTTATAAAAATATCATTCTGTGCTTGAAAAGTGTTTTGTCTGTTTCTACTGGGTTATTATCAGTCATTCAGTCATTTGTATGTCCCTTGCGGAACTTTGCCTCCCTATCACCTCTCTTGTAGGCCTCTCTATTGTAAGCAAGATGCCCTACTGCTGATGCATCGATTCGCAGATCATCAACGATGTCTTTCAGCCATCTTCGCCATGGTCTCTTGCAGCCATCTTCGCCATGGTCTCTTGCAGCCATCTTCGCCATGGTCTCTTGTAGCCATCTTCGCCATGGTCTCTTGCAGCCATCTTCGCCATGGTCTCTTGCAGCCATCTTCGCCATGGTTTTCCGCTCTTTCTTTTTCTCATTATGTGCCTTTCCAAGACGGTCTTTATTCTAATGACGTTACTGGATTATTATATTCATCAATTATTGATCGCGCTGAAGTACTGTCAGCTGTCATCAGTCCTCCGTACTACTCAGTGGAGATAAGGCATCAACAAAGGTTCTCCAGCCAGTCCTGTCTTGGGCACATCAGGATACATCAAACCATGTATTTCCTTCTTCTTTTAGTTCTTTCTGTATTGTACGTCTCTATATCCCCAGTGGCATGCCACTCCTTCTATTCCCTTGAGATGTCCAAGTCAAGGCGGTACAGGGGCGTCTTGTTCTTTCCATTCCTAGTATGTGGTCCGGCATTTCCATCTTCGCCTTTTGATCTCTTTACTAATGTTCTCAATGCCCTTTCGTTTGGTTATTTCCTCGTTTGTCACACTTTCTTCCCAGTGTATTCTTAACTTTTACCAAGGCGTTGTGAATTGTAGGTACCATACTTTTAAACAAGGAGTTCCCAGAAAACTAAAAAATATTTATACTGAAGATTTTAAAAAAATGGCGGAGAAAGATTCATCTGTTGCCGTAAATGTCTTCTACGGGACCTCAACTATCGTCTGTCCAATTAAATCACAAAAAAAACAGAAGGTAATGCACGTGAAGATTTAACGTATCTCAAGCGCTGCTTTTATATTCCATTTTATGTAAGACAGACTGACTTGGCTACAACAGGGTAACACGAATTTAAGATGTTATTAAAGTCTGGCTAAATGCTTTAAAACCGCGGAGAATGCGACTTTCTTTTCTTATAGACTTCATTAAATCCAGAGCCTGCCACATGGGAAAAAAATGTTCGTTTTTTTGCTTTCCGCTTTCATGACAAGTCTATTGAGGTCTGCTCAATGCATCCTGTTTTGTCTTTCTTGTATCTGCCTAGAACTGCGAGCTGGTGTTCTTTGCAGCCGATGCTGTGAAGATGTTGAGGCACATCGTCGTATCGGCGTGAGAGCGGGTTGTGGCAGCTAATATTTTCAGTTCAGGAGTGCAGCTGACAAGCAGAGGATGTGCCTTCTTTAGCAGACTCCACCACCATGGGGACTGGAGATTCCTGCCATACGCGTGGTGGCAGTCGCTGGGCTTTCGGCTACCAACAGAGAGGTGGGACAGGGTTTTGATCAGCTACGGCTCGCCATCCCTGACACCAGCATGTCAGCTATGGGTCGTTATTTGCTAAAACAGATAGCGCCTCAGCTCCATTCAGTGCATCTAAAAATAAGGATCATCTACGACGAGGGTTCTCAACTTGTTAAGATTTCAGATCTCCAATGAACTGCCCAGTATGTTCTCATACTTCGTTTACTAGACTATCAAAATCATACTCACAACTAGTTCTGTCAAGTACGAATATGACTTTAAAAGAGTCAACAGCTTGCATTTACTTTACATATGGATAGCCAGGAACCTTCTGCTGGTGTTCTTTGTATGTCTATCTCTGGTGTTCTACACCAGCGGTGTCTATCTCTGGTGTTCTACACCAGCTGTGTTTATCTCTGGTGTTATACACCAACTGTGTTTATCTCTGGTGTTCTATACCATGTGTGTCTATCTCCGGTGTTCTATACCATGTGTGTCTATCTCTGGTGTTCTATACCATGTGTGTCTATCTCCGGTGTTCTATACCATGTGTGTCTATCTCTGGTGTTCTATACCATGTGTGTTTATCTCTGGTGTTCTATACCATGTGTGTCTATCTCTGGTGTTCTATACCATGTGTGTCTATCTCTGGTGTTCTATACCATGTGTGTCTATCTCTGGTGTTCTATACCATGTGTGTCTATCTCTGGTGTTCTATACCATGTGTGTCTATCTCGGTGTTCTATACCATGTGTGTCTATCTCGGTGTTCTATACCATGTGTGTCTATCTCGGTGTTCTATACCATGTGTGTCTATCTCTGGTGTTCTATACCATGTGTGTCTATCTCTGGTGTTCTATACCATGTGTGTCTATCTCGGTGTTCTATACCATGTGTGTCTATCTCTGGTGTTCTATACCATGTGTGTCTATCTCGGTGTTCTATACCATGTGTGTCTATCTCGGTGTTCTATACCATGTGTGTCTATCTCGGTGTTCTATACCATGTGTGTCTATCTCTGGTGTTCTATACCATGTGTGTCTATCTCTGGTGTTCTATACCATGTGTGTCTATCTCGGTGTTCTATACCATGTGTGTCTATCTCTGGTGTTCTATACCATGTTTGTCTATCTCTGGTGTTCTATACCATGTGTGTCTATCTCTGGTGTTCTATACCATGTGTGTTTATCTCTGGTGTTATATGACATGTGTCTCTATCTCTAGTCTTCTACACGACGTGTTCCTATCTCTGAGATTCTGCACCGTATATGTCCATAATCTGGGATACTCCACATGTGTCTGTGTTCAGTTTCTCTCTGTGTAGTTTAGTCTTTTTAACCCGTCGTCATCGTCTACCCTTTTGCGTCAGTTGCTGTACCAGTGCGGTCCTCTATACCTTTGTTCCGTAATAACAGGATTGGAGAAAAAAGGAAATACAGGAAATATGTGTAAAGGGCAGAGTGTTGCCTCTTCGTGTGAGCTTGAAATATGTTTTCACTGAATGACGCCTAGAATAGTTTAAAATAATGAACGTAGAGAGATGAAGCTAGTTATAAAGGTGAAACGCTAGAGTACGTGAATCTGTTAACCTCTTGTGGCCCAGAAACCGAGATTTTTTTCTAGAGTTTGCGGCGTTAGCAACTAGTGAACATTTCATGCGGGTAAAGATTTAGCGTGTTGCGCTGTTTCATTCAGTATGTATTAATATTTACGCACGTCTGGTTTACTACATTGCAAATTCTTTTGCGAGTGAATTTATTCCCTTCATTCTAGTGCGATCTTGATTTTGATAACACGTTCACACGAGCTCACGAAGGTTAATGCAGTTCCCAGGTCTTTAAATCTTCAAATTATAACGTCGATCATAACTCATACACAATGTGGCTTTCGGCCCCAGGCAGGGACATGTCTGTCTTAGTTTCTGATACTGCGGAGTATACTTGAAATTGAACGTTCTAAGTCTGCCTTACTTTATAAAGATGGTCGTAGCCCCTGGGTTCAATTTTATTTATTCATTTCAGAAATGTGGCTGAGCAACAATAAATTTAAACTCGCGTGTTAGCCATCTCCCCTACATACACACACACACACACACACACTCTCTCTCTCTCTCTCTCTCTCTCTCATTCTCTCTCCTCACTCATTCTTTCACTCTCTCACTTTTTATGTCTCTCTTTCTGACTCTTTCTCTCACTGATTCTCCTTCATTCACACACACACACACACACTCTCTCTCTCTCTCTTGCTCTCTCACTCACTATTTCACTCTCTTTCACACTCTTCACTGACAATGTATTTTGAACTTGTATATGTCTGTGTGTGCGCGTTTGTGTGTGTGAGTGGTGTTTTATTAGGTTTATTACTTCTTCTCTTTTACTTTGAATGCAATAGTTTAATCTTACTCCCTTTTGATGATTTTTTTTCTTAATATAATTTGTATACTTGTATTAAATAGAGTTTGTGGGAAGAATGAAAGATGGAGTGATGAAAGGCAGAATGTAAGACGAGTCTGCGTGCCCAATTCTTTACCCTTTAAAAATAAAGATCATTCATTCATTCATTCATTTATTCATTCATTCATTTATTCATTCATTCACTCTCTGATATAGGGATAAAGGAAGTAATGACAAACTGGCTTAACTTGTCTGTTCATTCTTCATCTTTTGCTTTGTTTCGTTCCATATTCTAATCTCATCTCATCAAATGATGTTTTTTATGAAAGTTTTCTGTCGAGAGTTGAGAAATATTAAAATATCTCTTTTTAAATTAAAAGTGTATCTTCACATAAAAAAACGTATGTTTCTTACAGAAGATTAAACCATTTCGTATGCGGATAGCTTTTACTGCTTTTAGAAAAGGATTTCTTCCATGCACTGTTTCTGGATAATCCAGTTTCAGACATGAACTTTGATGCAGTCTCAAGAGGTGTTAAACTGCCCAATAACTTTTCGTGAAGAGGAATCAGTGTGGACCACATCTGAAGCCATAGTATAGTGGACAGACTGGACCACGTTTGTGGCCATAGTATAGTGGACAGAATGGACCACATCTGAAGCCATAGTATAGTGGACAGAATGGATCACATCTGAAGCCGTAGTATAGTGGACAGACTGGACCACGTTTGTGGGCATAGTATAGTGGACAGAATAGGAATTTATGTTGCTGGTCTTACCGGAAACTGAGATAAGTTGTATCAGAATTGGCATTCCCGCCGGAGATCATTCTAGTAAAGGTACCGTACTAATCCTATAGTTATAATCTTTATCAGCAAACTGGTTACTATTGCCTTGTTATATTGGTAAGGATCGCCCTCATTACGATTAACTTTGCTTAGAAGACCTGCAATCTATTCTCTGAACAAACAAAAATGCCCTTAGTTGATTCTCAGACGAGCCCTGATGCTCCCTGTCTAGAGTTTCAGTTAGAGAGATATCATATAACAGAAAAAGGTTTCCATGCCATTAGGGCATATTGAGGATGCAGCGTTGGATTTGTATTTCCAAAACTTTGGGCACATAAAAAGTGTAATGTGTCAGTATCACGCCTGGCCAGATTTACCTTTTCAGATTTCTTTGGCACCAATTCTTAGAGCCTGGGTGAACCCTGGGGTCTTTTAGGTGTGGTGGTATCTTTAAAAAATCTCTGCTGCTGGGACTTGAACCCGGTACCACCGGATTAGTAGGCCAAGCGCCTAACCCTCCACGCTTTTGTCAGTTTATGACTGCGATTTAAAAGTTTCCTAAGAGTAGAAATTAATATTTTTATGGGTTTGTGAATCTCGCTAGAAAAGAAACCTTTCGAGATCCACACAAAAAATTGTAGTAAACACCGGAGCCATATTTTAACTGGAAAATAACCGGAGACCCATGTTCAGTTTTGTAATGTGATTTAAAAACTGAATCCGCAAAGGAAAATTAAAAAAAAAACAACTAGAAAAATGAAGCCATTTTCAGTAATTTGTTTTTCATTTAACGAATTCATTTAAATGAGCCTTGGCAGAAAAAAAGGTAAACTTTCTAAATATTAGCTAATCAAGTTCCGGAGACTTTCCTACTCTGGAGATAAAGGAACACTTGTATTTTGTTGCTATGCGACTCTTTCATCTACGGAGCTCACGGAAAGCTTGGGGCAGCTTCATATCCCACGTAACGTTCTCTAGCAGACGTTTGGTACGCACGAAACAGGTTCCTACACACTCCCAGCATGACCGGGCCAAGCTTTACACTCCGAAGGCTAGGAAAAGACCTGCTAAATACCGACATTTCAAAGACCTCTTTTATCTTCTCCCCAAATTCAAGAAGAACTAAGATGTTCTTAATCTGAGCTCAGCTAACGAGGTGATCTACACGCTGTTTCGGTGGATTGTAATGAAATAATTTTCACGAGGAGTTCATCCAGAGCTAAAGCAATGTTTCTTTATTTATCAAGATCACAAACAGATTTCTATCTGGCAGCAGAGAAAGAGAGCAAACAATCTTCTTCAGTGTTTTGTGCTGTAATCAGAATGTTTCAATCCAGGCTCTGAACGCGTAATCGTGGACATTAATTAACGTGTCACACTAAAAAACTAAAAAAAAACCCAGTCTTATTTGGGTAATTGCCTCCAGCAACGAGAAAACATTTCTAGTGGTTTGTAATTGTGATCATCACTGTCCTTTTACACACACGGCAGAGGCGAGCTTTTGTTTATGGCTATGAACGGGGACAAATGATTCTTTGTTAGCATTCGAAGAGTTTGATTACAATCAGATCATGGCCTTGTGATTTACTGGAAGAGAATCAATGTGTGACAGCTTGTAGCAAGATCAGCACGCAGAATAAGTGCAAGGCTATCTTATGCAAGGCGAAGATGGCTGCAAGACATCGTTGATGATCTGCGAATGGACGCATCAGCAGCAGGGCATCTTGCTTACAACCAAGAGCTCTAAAGGAGAGCTGGTAGGAAGGCAAAGTTCCACAAGGGACATGCAAATGACTGAACTGACTGATCTTGAGCCATAAACAGGGGTAGCTGACCTCAACGATTAGTAAATGAGTTCTTATGACATCTGCGCCATAAGCTGCTGCCTAGTTGGCCTTTTGTGGGCACTGGCGCAGTTACCACCATACAGCACAACTTTTTCTTCCAGGGGCGAATGTACAACTGTCCAAAGCTGAACTTGCTTCTCTTGTAAATATTCTGAGCTGTGAGCCTGCTGTAGAAAGTGGGTGACAGATCCGCTAATGTTGAAAAAAGAAAGCTAACTCTGAAGGTGAGAAACTATCTACCTTCCGGGGCACGGGGCACTGGTTTACACTGTCACCGCTTGAAGGAAAATAAGATACTATGTAAAAGTATATTCCGTGAATAATCAACCAACCCTAGAGTTCGCAGGTCGAGTTCTTGTTTTAATAGCATATGAAGAACAGAAATAATGTCTTTTCTTATTAACGTATGAAGAACAGAAATAATGTCTTTTCTTATTAACATATGAAGAATAGAAATAATGTCTTTTCTTACTAACATATGAAGAATAGAAATAATGTCTTTTCTTACTAATATATGAAGAACATAAATATTGTCTTTTCTTACTAACATATGAAGAACATAAATATTGTCTTTTCTTACTAACATATGAAGAACATAAATAACGTCTTTTCTTACTAACATATGAAGAACATAAATAATGTCTTTTTTTACTAACATATGAAGAACATAAATAATGTCTTTTTTTACTAACATATGAAGAACATAAATAATGTCTTTTCTTACTAACATGCGAAGAACAGAAATAATGTATTTTCTTACTAACATATGAAGAACAGCAATAATGTCTTGTCCTACCAACATATAAACAACAGAAATAACGTCTTTCATTAACATACGAACAACAGAAATGAAATATCCGATGTTAGAAGTCCTTGCAACATGTAGCATACTTCAAAATTATTTATTGTGTAAAACATTCGTCAGATGCAAAAAAAAAAAATGCTGATGGCATATGCTGGCGAAAGGTAATTTCACTCGATGTTTTTAAAACGTGACATTACGAATACTGGGCAGGATTTCATCACCTGAAAGCAGCATGAAATTTGGCTGCTATCGCATTTCTTCTCTCACACAGGAACTAATATAAAAATGTACTTGTCCGTTGAGGACTTACAGGAAACTTTACCAAAAGAAAAGATCATTACAGGAGATTGAGTACCCATTCATCTCTTGCAGAGTGTCACTTTAATGAGTGGGAGAATGAAAAGTTCAGCAGTTTACTCTCAGTAGACTGGCGTCACAAACATGCTCACGATATTTGAAGATCCGCAGGGAAACTGCTAGTGCAGGGTCATTATATCGAGCTTCACGAAGTATATCTTATATGTGTTCGTGTTTGTGTGTCATGAAGTTTGAATGTGTGAAGATATGGTAGCTCAGTTTTATTTTTTCCTGTGACGAAATTATGTAAAGAAACAGGGAATATATTTGTAAGGTTATTTTAGAGCAGAATTAATCTGAAGTTAAAATCAGAGTAAATATAAGACAATATAGTTGCGTGAATCTGACTTTCTACTTTACAGGTCATTGTGACACGCTGGGCGTTTTCTTCAGTCACGTGTGCTAGACATTTCTTTTCTTTATTTGTTTTTTTTTCTCCTTCTTGTTGAATTGCTATCTATCTATCTATCTATCTATCTATCTATCTATCTATCTATCTATCTATCTATCTATCTATCTATCTGCTGCCTGCCTGCCTGCCTGTCTGTCTGCCTGCCTGCCTGCCTGTCTGCCCGCCTGTCTGTCTGCCTGCCTGTCTGTCTGTCTGTCTGTCTGTCTGTCTTCTTATTGTTGTAAATGTTTGATTTATCCCTCTGTACTTCCTCTGATTTGTATTGGTTCGCTCGAAACATTTCACCACAGATGTAGTGTACTCACTGCTTTGTGCCACTCTTTTAGAGCCAACAGAAGTTGAATGCACATACATTTATTTATAAAGACTGATCATCGTCGAATTTATATTTGCTGATCATTTTTTTTTCTTTAGAAATTATCACTAGAAATCTATAAATATTGCTTTTGACTGTTCTAATTTTGCACTCATTTCCTTCCAAGTAAGCTGTTCTTAGTGATGTGATTCTTAATAAAGTGTACTTGCATAATCTTCTACTTGTTAGATTTACCCACCGTTTTTTTTAGGGGAAAGTACGGTTACGTTCTAGGTTATATATTCACATTCACATGTTCTATGGTCCTTATGTGTGGAATGTGGCCTGAACCGTTATTGATACTGTATGTGTTCTTGTGTTCTTGACGAGTGTCTTGATGTTATCGTAATAAACGTATTTTGTTAGCTGTTTTTACATATTGAGATATTTGTATTTGGTATGAGAGATGATGAGAAAGTAGAGTAGACGTAATATCTGTAGGTTGAACTGTTTGCTAACAAGGATCAGGGGACCAGGATGGCTGTGGGCGGTTATTCTTTTAAAAAAAATTAGGGTTGGAGGTCACAGTACGTTTGTACCGTTTGAAGAAATTAATTACCTAATTATCATTCTCATAAATCCCTCACCCTCTCCCTTACAAATGAAAAGAAATATGAACGGATCAGTATATCCTGACTATATTTCAATCAAAAAGACTGCAGACTTCTGTGAACAAGACACCTACAGCTAACTTAGGGACTAGAATGAAGCATCCTATTTCCCTGGCAGGAAAACGTTTAATAATGGAAACTCCATCACGCTCAGTGTAAAAAAATACGCCTTTATTATATGTTCAACAGAAGAATTTCGGGGAAAAAGATAAGGATTTTAACTATGATGTGTAAATAGGGAGATAATTTACAACAGGTGGTTAAAGAAATTTACTGGCACAAGAAAAGAGGTCTTCTCGGATGTAAGAGAAGTTAGGCGGAATGATTCCTGAAAAATTACAAAAAATGCCGTAAAATCTATCTTTCATTTGCACTTGCAATTAAAACGTTTAGAGAAATAATTAATTTGCATTTGGGCCTGTTATAGACAGATTTGCTACTGCATGTTTATCTGTTATTGTTACATTGAATAGGATATGCAGATTTCACAATCAGTTTGCAGTTAACTCTCAAGGAAAGACGTGATACATGTATACGTTTTGGGACCGGCATGCTGTGATTTTCATAGAAGCATCAGTTGGTGCTACAGGTATCTTTCGCGGAGGCCTTTCATGGCATATAGAGAGATACGTACTGACATAAAAAGCCTTTCAATGAAAAATGAATTTGATGCCAACTCAGAGAAAGAAACATTCGTTCCTGACATTTTTGGCGACCAAATGATTATGCTCAGAAAAAGTAAAGCAGATTCTGAATGGAACGAATGACTCAAGAAATTGATAAAATGACTTCCTTATCGTCCTATGGCATGCAGGCTTTTCCAGAAATGAAAGACAAAAGTTAATGGTCTGGGTAAAGTCTGCAATAGCTGGCGGACATTAATGAATAGAGCTGACATTGATAACAGCCGAATGGGGATTGGAAAGGACGGATTTCGAAAAAAAAACACGATGATACAGCGGTCTCTGTTTAGTATGACGGAGCTGAAGGCAAGCCGTGATACATAAGTGGAGAGAATAAAAGGCAGCATCAGCATCGAACTTTTGTCATCGTTTACCGAGAGCTGATAGATGCTTTGAAAAGGAAATCTGATAACCTTCGGAACTGTGGGAGAGCTACACTGATGATCTGTACCTAACCTAACTAAATTAGAAAGTCAGATAACACTGTCTTGTTATCTTCCCCAAGCTCTATCACTTACGCTCGAGGCCATATTTAGAGCGAACACCGAGCCCTTCGTCTCACTCCACGGCCGGAAGATTCCATCTTTTATAGGTAATCGTTTGTGGCAGTCAAACTTTATTAGATGAGAGTTGTTTACGCTATGTCAAATAGCGCGTTCTTTCTGTCTCCATAAACTTGTTTCCTGTCGCAGCCCTTCATCTAATCAAGCCTGATTTAAAAAAAACTCGATTATTGAAATATGTCATTGTCCTTATGAACTTTACACAGCTACGCTGCAGTTATGTCTCATCATCATCATCATCATCATCATCAGTCTTCACAGAACGAAGGTTGACGGTATAATTAATCTCCATTTCCCACGCTCCGTCGCCTGTATGGTGCACTCTGCCAGGCTGGGTCCTGTCTATTCTCGTATGTTATCTTCTCATCTACATCTCTTGCTCTTTTTTCCTTCCACCTGTCCTTTCAGTATGGTCTTCAGTATAGTGTTACGTCTGTTGATATGGCCAAAGTATTTTGTTTTCTTCATCTTTATTTCTTTGAGAAGTTTACATTGAACTTGGAGTTATTATAAAAGTTGTGGATTTGTTCTTTTCATTCTCCATGTTACATGCACTTAGTTTTCTGTAGAACCACATTTCTGCTCCATTAATTTTTCTCTCTATTTTTTTTTTTTTTTTGCTTAGAGTCAAGGTTTCTGCTCTATACAGTAAAAAAGAGTAGATATAACATTTTGCAAATCTTAATTTGTTTTTATAGGCAACTGTCTGGATAAAAGCACCGTCTTCATAGTGTTGAATATATGTTTGCCATTCCTATTCTTGTTTTTTTTTTATCTCTATCTCACATCTCCCATCTCCGGTTAATACAAGACCTAGTTAGCTGTAGTCTGTCTCTTGTTCCAGTCTCTCTTTGCTTATGGTTATATCCATCTGTGGCTTCTGGTCTTTCCTGCTGAACTTTGGTCCTCTTGATAGCGATCTCGTCCCCATTCTTGGCTTGTAAAAAATCTATTAATTTCTGTACGTTCTGTGTATTCTCTGCTAGAAGGACTGTATCATCTGCATACCTTAAATTGTTGACATTTCTCTCCCCTGTGTTCAGTTCTGGTAGTTCATCTGAGTGTTTGAAGATATTCTCTGTGTATAGCTTGAATAGACATGGAGACAGAACACATCATTGTCTCACTCCCCTCTTTATGGGTTCGTTTGTTGATGTGACATCGTCGATATAATCTTTGAAAAATTCTTTCATGTACTCACTTTCTTTGTGGGGTCTGTCGAGTTCTATTGCTGTTGCCGTACTTACTTAACTTCTATACTGAAAATAAAAATAAAAATGTCAGAGAAGATGCAGACAAAGAATATTACGATGTCGTAAAAAATTGAAGGTTATGAAATACCAGAGATTAGATACGTATGCTAACGACACAGAATTACTGTCCACAACACAAAATGGAACAGACAAACTAATGATGGCAGTCCGTAAGAATAGTGAAGAGCAAAATTTTATCTTAATGCAAAGAAAAGTAAATTGATGACAACTAAGAAAACAAATATGCCAAATGAAACATGTATCAATGAGAAGTGGAGAGTGGTGAAGACTGAATATCTTGGATCATTACTAACTAACAATGGAGATACAAAGAAGGAGATTAAAAGGAGGACATCTATCGCTCTTCAGAAGCTAAAACAACTAAAGAATCTGTGGAGAGAAGTAACAGTCAGAAAAACAAAAATAAGTTTTTTAAGGGCATCCGTCTTTCCAATCGCAACATATGCCCGTGGGACCTGGACACTTAACAAAACAGCAGAGCAACACATAAATGCCCCTGAATGTAAATGTTATAGAAGAATTCTTTAAATATCACGGACACACACATACACAAAAGAATAAATATATCCATACTACAAGAATTTAATATTGAAGAAGATTGGTTAGTAAAGAAGATTAAACAGAGAAAACTTAACTATTTCGGACATTTTAGACGTCACTGGAGAAGACAGTCTTGGAAGGATACATAATGAGATAAAAGAAAGAGAGGATGAACAATGCGAAGATGACAAGACATCGTTGATGATTTGTGAATGGATGCATCAGAAGCAGGGCATCTTGCTTACAATGGAGAGGCTTCAAGAGAGCTGTTATGGAAGCAAAGTTCTGCAAGGTATATGCAAACGAATGAATGAATGAATGTCTTTGTTCTTTCCTACACTAATCACTTAGTAGGCAGTTCATAAATCATTAATGAAGGCTACATCGCCAAGCTAGTTTCTTGTAACACTAACGTGACTTTTAATGACAATTTTGTGTAGATAATAACACTAAGATTACATTCTTGAATGATAAAATGTCCGTTTCTAAATCCACTCATTCTTGGCCAAGAGAAGTTTTAGTGCTGTCTTTCTCTTCTTCTTTCTTTCTTCTTCTTCTTCTTCTTCTTCTGATCCTTCTTCTTCTTCTTATTCTTCTTCTTCTTATTATTATTATTATTCTTATTCTTCTTCTTCTTCTTATTCTTATTCTTCTTCTTCTTATTATTATTATTATTCTTATTCTTCTTATTCTTCTTATTCTTCTTATTCTTATTCTTCTTCTTCTTTTTCTTCTTCTTCTTCTTCGTCTTCTTCTTCGTCTTCTTCTTCTTCTTCTTTGAGCAGCTGCTGGGGTTCATTGCTGCAGACATTTGCCCATTCCAGGAGCCCCTATATCTACTTCTAGGTTGTTCCGCCATCGTTGACTAGGTCTACATCTTGGTCTGTCCCCTTACATCACTTCTGTATAGGCCATCTGTGTTTGTCTATCCTCCTCCCTTCTCTCTAAATACCCCAGCCACCTCAGTCTGTTGTTTTAAATAATGGCTGTTATGAGCGGAGAGTTCAACAATGTCCACATTTCTTTCTTACTTTTGCATTCGCTGCTCCTTTATATTGTCTCTACACGGGCTGAAGGGTTTTTTGTGGGGGGGGGGGGGTAATTTTTATGTGAATATGATTTTTCTTTCAAATTACTGCCAGACATGTTGTACAATGCTCTAGTGTGTCTCGTCTTGCAGGATGATAGATACAATTTCAAAGTTAGGTATGATCGGATCTCCTTATCTCTGAAATCGGGCGAGGGCTTTGATCCGCTGAGTTAGCCAGAGATTAGCGTAAACATCCAATAAATTTTTGGTTTGATATGAATCGGAC
The DNA here is from genome assembly GCA_009760885.1 of Achatina immaculata. NCBI lineage: Eukaryota > Metazoa > Mollusca > Gastropoda > Stylommatophora > Achatinidae > Lissachatina > Lissachatina immaculata. The sequence goes on along the minus strand of CM019691.1, from coordinate 19,613,390 downwards.
CGTTTTGCTCATTTGCATCAGATGGTCGCGTGGAGAGACGACTGACAATATGAGTACTACATATATCGTATCCACTAGATGTCCCTTTTGGTGGGGTAGTTTTAAAATGGTCGAAAGAGGAAGCCTTATCTACGTAACTAATTAGACCATCTAACCTATTTCATTATATAGATCATCTTATCAATTTTGCTATATATACCGTCAAACCTATTTCATTATATAGGTCATCTTATCAATTTTATTATTTAGATCATCTTACCTATTCCATTATATAGAACATCCTATCAATTTCATTATATAGTCCATCTTACCTATTTCATTATATAGACCATATTATCAATTCATTATATAAACAATCTTACTTACCTATTTCATTATATAAACCATCTTACCTATTTCATTATATAGAACATCTTATAAATTTCATGATATAGACCATCTTATCTATTTGATTATGTAGACCATCTTACCTATTTCATTATAAAGAACATCTTATAAATTTCATGATATAGACCATCTTATATATTTCATTATGTAGACCATCTTACCTATTTCATTATAAACATGTTCAGTTTGTTCTGCTAATCTTTCGGGAGGAATTGAACATATTTAACGAAAACGGGGGGGGGGGGGGGTGAGGGGGGTACCAAGATTCTCTGCCAAACGCTGTTCGTAATGTTCCTTGTTATATTTGTCTTGAGAGACTGCAGTAAAACTTTACATTATATGTTGTTGGTTGGTGTTTATTTTTTTACTATTTACCTCTCTGTGTAAGATTTGCTTCTTTTAGGAGTGGAATTAGTTAAGGTTCCGTGTCTAATCAACTGACTTATCCTTTACCGTACAACTGAGGGTAGAATAGCTTATCAGGCAGTGACATCAGTCTCCATATTCTATAGTGCAGCAATAACGAATAGGACCTGAAACTTCTCCCTTCATGTTCCTCCCATGTTCTGCCCCCAATATATCTGATTGATACCCAGACTATTCAGGTTCTGCCTCCACTATATCTGACTTCCTACCCCGGGCTACCAAGGTTCTGCCCCATTATATCTGACTTCTTACCCCGGGCTATCCAGGTTCTGTCCCCAATATATCTGATTTGTTATCCGGGCTACCCAGGTTCTGTCCCCAATATATCTGATTTGTTATCCGGGCTACCCAGGTTCTGTCCCCAATATATCTGATTTGATATCCGGGCTACCCAGGTTCTGTCCCCAATATATCTAATTTGTTATCCGGGCTACCCAGGTTCTGTCCCCAATATATCTGATTTGTTATCCAGGCTCTCCAGGATCTGCCCCCAGTATATCGAATTTGTTACCCCGAGCTACCCAGGTAAATACATCTTTGTTATTAACAGAAACTAATGCCAGAACAACATTTACTTTGACAACCAACATATAATTTCTACCTTTTTATCTGGAATAGTTTATTACATATACCAAGACAGCATCCAACAGGGATGACATACAAGTCAACATGAACATACAAGAAATATAAGATGTATGACACATAATCATTATATTAATGCGTTAATTCAATATCATACTGAGTCGTAACAGCAGCTCGATCTTCAATCAATACCAACACTCATAATTTCTTATCAACCATTGTCTAGAAAAATAACATAAGATAGGAAACCTGTGGTGCTTGTAGGGCATTCATTACACAGTTCAACGCGCCAAGCTTTGGACAAAACATAATTAGATATAAAACATTTTACAAAAAGTTAATGATGAAAATCATGATATTGAATGCAAATTAAAATATCAAATATGATTCAATAGGGCACAAACAGTTTGTACACAGTGAACACTTAACCACAGACATTGCAAAGATCTCATAAGCCTCGTGAAACGTTTCATATCACATATTTATCACGAAGCTCCACAAATAACACACGGATGAATGCATCACAAAATAGGAATCAATAGTTCAACATTAACCACCAACAAATTAGTAATTCTTACACACAGGTATGATATACCACGACTTATGCTACTTTTACACTTGCACGTTTAGTCCCGATGAATTACAGTTCACGTCACATGTCACAAAGACACTTAAAAAAACCTGAAAAACTTACCACATGTATCCTTTCGATAGACTTCATAATTCACTACTACACCATATAAGACGACACTTGATGATACTGGACAACTTAAGGGTTGGCACGGGGTAGACTTTGCATCGAAACACCATCACGAACAACGTCTACGAATACATTCCAGGACAGGACATCACAACCACCCCCCCCCCACCCACCCCGGCCGTACCTTGATCTATACAAAATCTAACCCGTTGTACGACACACATCCCCCTTTATATACCCCACAAAACTGTGTAACGTGAAACGGTCAGTCTAATTCTGGATCGGCCGAAACTAAAACGAAACTCTGCGCTTCACACTGTTTTATGTTATCCTGCCTTGGTTTTGTGTGTGTGTGTGGGGGGGGGCTCTGTTGAAATACATGTTTCAGATAGAGTGGTATGTGACATGTGACTGCCAAAAAGATGATGCGGGTGATCAAAACATGCATTTTTGATTTTATATATATATATATATATATATATATATATATATATATATATATAATGGAGATACAATGAGGGAAATTAAAAGGAGGACATCCACCCCTCTTCAGAAAGTAAAACAACTAAAGAATCTGTGGAGAGGAACAGACAGAACTACAAAAATAAGATTTTTAAAGGTATGCATCTTTCCCATAGCAAAATATGCCTGTGAGACCTGGACACTTAACAAAACAGCTGAGAAACACATATATATATATATGTGTGTGTGTTTTCAGCTGTTTTGAAAATAATGAGAAAAAAACGTATGAAATATTATGTCACTTCCTATCAAGTAAATACATTAGCTGTAATGATGAGCTTATGCATAGGTGCACTTATATATGTGCTGGTAAATGATCACCCCATTCTAGTATCATCCGTTATCACCCTCGTATTATACCCTGCGGCCCATTACAATCTATTCCAATGTGTTAGCCTCAGCGTTTTGTGAGTGTTCTTGACTGGCTTTATATAAAATGTTGGCGAAACGTGAGAAAACTGATACCATCTATAACATGAGAGCTCATCTGTGCTCAACATACCAAGACAAGTCTCTTCATTATATATTCATGTAATACTTCCGAAGTGGACCAATTTTCACCAAAAAAAAAATAATAATTCACTAAAGTCAGTTGCGACTGTACATAATAAACCATCTTTCTTACATTTCACATGAAATTTCCGTATGATAGTCATAATAGAAAGTATATAAAAGAAAATATCATCCGAGTGAACCAAAAAAAAAAACAAAAACAAACGAAGCTGTAAATAAACTTCTGCCTGCGCTTATCATGGCATTTCTTAACGCTGGATAAGCAAAGGGATAGCAGTATCGGCGCAAGCTTTCCGGGAAGAGCTTTTGTCCTGAATCCCTGAGTAAAGGATATTGTTCGACCTTCCACATTCTGAACTGTGCAATGCTGTAATAAGGACAAAGACCTAATTCTCCCCCCCCCCTCCCCCACCTCCCACCACCCCTAAAGAAAACAAAAAACTGACTGCAAATTTTCTAAGGAGCGGTGAAAAATCTGGTCTTTTTTAAATCAGTGACTGACAGCACTTTCTTTGATTATTTTGTTTTCTATGCCTTCCTGCGCATTATATTTTCTTGTGAAACATAGATACCCCCCCCCACCACCGCCACTTCCAGTTATACATATGGGCCGAACGTTTGTATGAGGAGGAGCGGGGTTACTTCTCTGATGATCTGAGGAGTTGTGTGTTGTTGTTTTGCTCTCTACAGCAGAGAGTTTCCAGCTTACAAAGAGATGGAAATAGAGAGACACGGAGATATTATAGACAAATAAAGAGAGACTGAGGCATAGAGACAAGAGAGAGAGAGAGAGAGAGTGAGGTATAGAATGCAGAAAGAGACGGAGTTAGATACAGAGATCTGAGAATGAGAATGAGACAATGAGAGCCACATAGAGAAAGAGAGAGAAAGAGAGAGAGAGAGTGGGTGGTGGAAAGAGAGATATAACAGAGACCGGGAGATGGAGATTGTGTGAGAAAGCGAGAGATAAAGAAAAAGAAAAAGATACAGAGATAGAGAGACAGGGAGAGAAATAGAAAAAGATTGAGACAGATGAATGTGCGATGTGTGTCTGTGTGAGAGAGAGAGAGAGAGAACGAGAGAGAATGAAAGAAACAGAGAGAGAGAGAGAGAATTCGCAAATCTTATGGTTTCAAAACAAATACTGATTGTCGTGATAACGGTCTTGAAAAACATAGAAGAATTGGACTAAGTGTGTGGTACTATGGCTTCTTTTGAAATATCTAAGCCAGCTTAAACAGTAAAAACTTAAATATTTTGTACACATTAAATGTCATGAGAATTTAGAGAAGACCATCTTGGAAGTGTACGTAATGGGAAAAAGAAAGAAAGGAAGACCAAAGCGAAGATAGCTGCAAGATATTTGTTGATAATCTAGAAATGGATGCATCAGCGGCAGGCCATCTTGCTTACAACCGAGAGGCCAACAGGAGAGCTGTTAGGGAGGCAAAGTTCCGCAAGGGTCATGCAAATGACTGACTGAATGAAGCTAGTTTCTACAAAGAGAACCTTTACCACTGGGAACATGTGGACTCTGTTGGTGAACGGAAGTGAAGCAGCAACGTGATCCCAAAAGCAAGGCGAGAGTCTTTGCTGTTAGTGTTAATGGTTCCCTTCTTCTAAACAAGCAAAATGTCTTTCAGCATTCATACGTGCGCGGCAGGGACGTGGAATTGAAGTTGTGGAGTTGGAATCGGAATTGTAATTATTCTGGCTGGAGTCGTTGTGGCGATGTAGTATTCAGAATCGAAAATTATGGAGTCATGGAATCGGAGTCGGAATCGAAAACATTTTGGCAGGAGTTGGGACAAAATTGTACCGGCTCCGACAACGGTTGTAGTTGAGTTCTGCTGACTGCTCACATCCGTAGTTTAATTTTGTCACGAACTATTCACGCCTGCAGGTTTTTTTTTACTCTGGAAAATGTTCGGTTTAATCTCTATGGCACTTTAAACGCGTTGCGGGCTAAAAATGTTAATCATTTTGTTATTTGAGTTCAAGTGTTGCTGAAATGAACATTCAATTTTGTTCCTGTTGAAGGTTTAGTTATAATGGTGGAGATTGGTGTATAGGATGGTAATATGTTTCTGTCGCGTTAGGTTATATGTTTGGTGTATAGGATGGTAATATGTTCATGTCGCTTTAGGTTATATGTTTGGTGTATAGGATGGTAATATGTTTCTGTCGCTTTAGGTTATATGTTAACTTGTGAAGAAGTAGTCAGACCAGTCTGTTGGTCGGGCCTGGAGATCTTTAGCAGGTTGTGGTTATTTTCCAAGTTGTTTTTCTTTGTTTTGTTTTGAGCAAGGGCAAGTGTCCGATAGCTGTTAAGTGTGAGAAAATAGATGAATTCTTGGTCAACTTAATAACGTGGGCTCGAACTCTGACATTTACTGCAATGTTTGAACAAGACGTTGATGTCTCGATGGTGTAGTTGTTAGTGCACCCGCCTGCCAATCAGAAGATCCCTGGCTTGATTTCGCACTTTTTTTCGGACCCACTGGCACCAGTGTCAACCTAGCCTTAAAAAAAAACCGGGTAACTGGGGTTTCCTTAGGGAAACAAAGTCACTGAGGCCAGGTGCTGGCATCCCTATCTCACATGTTGTGGTGGACTAGAAATGTGAGGGAACTGAGACTTCACACCAGTACGACATGCGAATGCTACGGTACTTAGATTTAGCCTGATATCAGTCATCACTCTCTCTCTCTCTCTCTCTCTCTCTCTCTCTCTCTTTCTCCTACTGTCTTTCTGCTCGTTTATTATTCGAGGCAGTTTAGTAAGCTTTTTTTTGTGTGTAATCCTGTAGTTCCCACTCTCTTATCTCGCGTCTTAAGTTAGGGTCTCGGGGCTCCGAGGAATTTCGTGAGAAGATGTCAAAAATGTCAAGAAGAAAAGTAAATAAACAGCAGATTTTATTTTGTTTATCTTTTAAAAATTTGTATATTATATATATATTGTTAAAAAACAACGCAACACTACTTTAGTCGTAATGGACACCAAACTTCAAACTTGTATCAAAATTCTATTTTACGGAATTAATGTTTCAATCTTGGCATGAAGAAACTTCAAGACTTTAATAATTAAATAATTTTCATTAAATTTGGTTTGGACGTTTATTCTTTGCGACTGAGGCCTCCGTTTCATTAAGGTGTATGGCCTCCTCTGGCTTGTATCAGAGAACGACATCTCCTTGACATGGATCCGATTAACCATTGGATCTGTTGTTGTGGGATGGCTGCACACTCTTCCCGCAGTGCAAGAGACAACTGTCAGAGATTGGTTGGCACCACGTAACGCTGGCGGACTTGTCTGTTTAGTTCATCCCATAAGTGTTCTATTGGGTTCCTGTCTGATGACATGGATGGCCACGGAATGGTCTGGACTTTTTGTCAGCAAGGAACTGGGTGATGAGTTGTGCCAAATGAGGTTGAACGTTATCCTGCTGAAAAATTGACCCTGGTGCAGCCAGAAGTGGAAGGACGTGAGGACGAAGAATTTCAATGACGTATCGTTTGGCATTCAGGTGTCCTTCAATTTACACCAGGTCTCTTCTTCCCATGAAGTTGATCGTCCGCCAAACCAGTACACCTCCACCATCATGTGGAGAAGCCTCATCCACACAGTTCTGGGTGTAGCACTCATGGACTCTGCGGTAAACTCTTCTCCGTCTATCGTGTCGCTGGAGCAGAAAGAATGATTCTTAACTAAACCAGACCCTTCTCCAATGATTCGCAAGATTTCATTGACTATGCTGGTTCGCCCACTGCAGTCGGTTCTGGCGATGCCGGTCCGTAAGAACAAGACCTCTGTAGGGTCTTCTAGCCCAAAGACCAGCGTCGTGCAGCCGGTCACCGACCGTTTGATCTGAAATTCAACGAGCTGCTGTCATCGACTAGACTGCTGAGGACGCAGATGCAAGTCGATTCCTGAAGTGACGCAGCCGCATGAAGCGGTCTTCGGCAGGAGTTGTGACTATGGGTCTTCTACCGCGCGGCCGGTCTGCAACTGAGTGAATTTCTTGAAATCGTCTCCGAAGGCGACTAATGGTGCTTATAACCACATTAAAATGTCTGACCACTACATTTTGTGACTGTCCAGTCTGTAAACGTCCAGTGATGATGAGTCGTTGTTCTGTAGTGAGATGAGGCATACTTGGGCATTGAATTTTCAAATGAATTGATGTGAGGACCATCAATCTTTTATAGGCATTCAATCACATGGTCAGTGAGTTTTGTGTCAGTAAGTTTCACTGGATTCTCATGAACCTGTCATGAGTTATTGTCAAAAAGGCTTTACTGTGCTCATAAATCATCTGCTGAGTACAATTCAAGTCAGCACGTGAAGCTGATGTCCAAGTGAACGTTTCAGCCAATGTGCTCTTGTCTGATCAGAAAACTTCAGTTTAAATCGCAACATCGTATAATATATATATATCATATATATCGTATATATATCTTATATATATATCATATATATCTTATATCCTTCTCGTGCAGTTAAACATCACATAGGGCTCGCAAAGTAGTTCGCCAATTTTTCCTGTCTTCGGCAAGTCTTTCAACCTCATCAGGGGATTTTATGCCTGTTAATTCGGCCTTTCTTAACAATGTCCTCTTCAGAGTTCACGCGATCTGCCTCTTTTTCTTTGGCCTGTTGTGTTCCACTTGATAGCTTACTTTGGGATTCTCTGATCATTTCTTCTCATCAAGTGACCAACTTATGTCCATCTCCTTCTCCTGATCACCCATGAGCCTGGTTGTTGTTCAGTCATCTGTCTTATCTCTGCATTGTTCTTGAATTCGTTCTGCTTGATGCCGAGTATTTTCCTTAGACATTTGTTTTCAAAAGAGTCTATTTTTTTCTTGTCTATTTCTTTAGTTATTTTCCAGCTTTCTCATGCATAAATGAGGGTGGATATTACATTTTAATTGAATAGTCTTAACTTGGTTTTTGTGCTTGTAACTTTTGAATGTCATATGTTCTCAAGATTCTTGAAGATCGATGGTGCTTTTGCAATTCTGATTCTAACTTCCTTTCTGGTGTCACCATTCTGGTGTATATATATATAATATATATATATATATATATATATATATATATATATATATATAAAGCCGCGGCATCATTCTTTGTTACTCACTGAAATAGTTTTTTAAAACTGAATTTCAATATTAAAAAACAAATCTTTTTCTAGGATTTCGGGTCACGTGACATTGGTGGTTTAGGCTGGCACTGAATTACAACTTTTGGAACGGCTGGTGTATTCTTTTAATAGTGCCCAAACAATGTTCAGATACGTCAGTGCACATTGCAATAGGGACGTCCAGTTGTGGTGGTGGTTCTTGATCTCTCAGAACAAGGCAGCGAGATGCGGTCAGCGTCATTATACGGCCACCTAATCCTTTCTCGGTCTACATTCACACGTCTTTCAGCATTCACACGTCTTTCAGCATTCACACGTCTTTCAGCATTCACATGTCTTTCAGCATTCACACGTCTTTCAGCATTCACACGTCTTTCAGCATTCACATGTCTTTCAGCATTCACACGTCTTTCAGCATTCACATGTCTTTCTGCATTCACATGTTTTTCTGCATTCACATGTCTTTCAGCATTCACATGTCTTTCAGCATTCACACGTCTTTCAGCATTCACATGTCTTTCAGCATTCACATGTTTTTCTGCATTCACATGTCTTTCAGCATTCACATGTCTTTCAGCATTCACATGCCTTTCTGCATTCACATGTCTTTCAGCATTCACATGTGTGCGGTAGGGATGTGGAGTCGGATTCGTGGAGTTGGATCCAAAACATTTTGGCTGAGGTTGATAGTCGCAGCATTTGCGTTTCCGTAGCTCTTCAGTTCTGCAGCATCAACAGTTTTATTTGCGGGGTGTCCAGGGAGCAGCTTTAATTCGTAGCTCACCTTCAGGAGGCCCCGGGGGCCCATCAAGCCTATAAAAATGGGCACAAGAGAAATCTGGGGAGGTAAATGCAGCCATGCGTGATACTGACCATCGGAAGGCCGCGGCCCCCGGACTCGAACCACCGAACTCTCGCACTAATCACTGCGCTACTCATGTGCCCGTAGTTCTTTTAGTTTTAGAATATGTAGGAAATGCTCAAATATTTCATCCTCACAAAATGCATGTAAGTTGGTTTGCTATAGCTTAATTTAGCTGCATATTAAATATAGTGATTTGGCACTGTGTTGTGTGGTTAACATTGGAAACATAGTATTACAATAAAGCACTTTAGAGAAAAGTCTCCGTCTAAAATGTTCTTTAAACTACTATATTTGTACACCATTTTTCTAATGCTACGCAAATAACATTGTGCTAAATCACATTGCTGGGCGAAGGCTTCCTTATTTCTCATTTGAAACAGTCTTATTTAATGTAGTATATTTTCCTACCTACATATTTGAAAGACTTTGTCTCTTTGAAATATACGACTCATAATATGGATCTATTTCCTTCCTGTATTTGTATAGGATACAACCAGGATTCTCTTTTCACTTTGTTTTGGATTTGGCTGTTCTTCTCTGGAGACATTTAGCATAAGCTCTTTAATTGTGTTGTAAGAACACTTTGTTTGAGTCCATGGCGTAGACTGACTGGCAAAGCCGTCCTCATCGTTACCATTATTTTTGCCATGACCTTGTATCTATTAAAAATTGACTGATGTTCTAATAAAGAAGTTAATTATCTACAATCGACGCATAGATATAGACAGAAGTTATTTGTATAACTATGTGAAAGATCGGTTTCAGGTTTCACAGAATAATAGTGACAAAGACAAGTGCCACCACTGCAGTTTCTTAAACATTGTGGTTATGTCAGTAATCTGCTGCACTGGTGGAACACAAACACAGTCATTAGATGACTCTGAATCATTCCTCTACTAAGCTCATAGGCAGACACAGCCATTACAAACTCGGCTTTCATTATGCCATCTTTGACTTGTTCTAGGTAGGCCTGGCTTTCTTAGTAATAATACTTAATACTATTATATTAACAACAGAAACGTTAACTTGCTGTAATAATCTAATGCAGTGGTTCTCAACATTTTTTCGCCCAAAGCATCTTTTTCACCATGTCCGAATATCATTTACCCTTCCCTTTCTCACCCAGCTCTATCCTTTCCAAGATTCATTCTTTCATGCATTTGCATATCCCTTGCGGAACTTTGCCTCCTTAACAGCACTCCTGTAGGCTTTTCGGTTGTAAGCAAGATGGCTTGCTGCTTGTGCATCCATTTACAGATCATCAACGATGTCTTGCACCCATCTTCGCTTTGGTCTTCCTCTCTTTCTTTTTTCCATTATGTACTCTTCCAAGACGGTCTTCTCTAGATTATCATAACGTTTAATGTGTCCAAAGTATTTACGTTTTTTCTCTTTAATCCTCTTTACTAGCCAGCCTTCTTCAATATTAAGTTTTTTGTAGTATGGATACATTTGTTATTTTTTGTGTACATGATATTTGAAGAACTCTTCTGTAGCATTTACATTCAAAGGCATTTATGTGTTTCTCAGCTGTTTTGTTAAGTGTCCAGGTCTCACAGGCATATGTTGCGGTGTGAAAGATGCATGCTCTTAAAAATCTTATTTTTGAAGTTCTGTCTGCTCCTCTCCACAGCTTCTTTAGTTGTTTTACTTTCTGAAGAGCGGTAGATGTCCTCCTTTTAATTTCTCTCATTGTATCTCCATTATTAGTCAGTAGTGATACAAGATGTTCAAACTCTCCATTTTTTTTCAATATTTCCTCATTGATACATATTTCAGTTGCCTTGTTTGTTTCGTCAGTTGTCATCACTTTAGTTTTCTTCGCATTAAGATAGAGGTTTTGCTCTTAGCTGTTCTTACGGACTGACATAATTAGTTTTTCCATTCCTTTTTGTGTTGTAGACAGTAATACTGTGTCATCAGCATATCTAATCTCTGGTATTTCATAACCTCCAATTGTTACGGCATTGTAATATTTTTTGTCTACATCTTCTCTAACGTTCCTCGTTATATTTTCAGTATACAAGTTAAATAAGTAAGGTGACAATATGCACCCCTGACAGACCCCTTGTTTTATGTCAAGCCAAGTTGTTGTTTCACCATTTATTCTTACTGCTGTTTGTTGGTCTAGATATAGTAGTTATGTTCATTGTATCAAATATGTTAGAAATCCGATTTTTTCCGTTCTTTCCCAAATTTTGTGGTGTTGTACACAATCTAATGCCTTTGAGCAGTTTATAAAAGATAAATATAGATTCACATTAAACTCTCTGCATTTTTCTATTATTAATCTTATATTGAATATATGATCTCTTGATCATATATTCATACCTTGCCTGAAACCACCTTGGACCATATTGACTTCTTCTACGTTCTTACGAAGTCTCCCGATTATGATTTTTAATAGAATTTTAGTGGCATGATTATTCAGGGCAACAGTTCTGTAGTTTGTGCATAATTTCAGGTTACCCTCTCTTTTTTTTGGCAGTGGTATGAATGCAGTTCTTGTCCATTCTTTTGGCCAAATACCCGAATGCCATATCTTTTTACATGGTGCATGATAGATTGTTGCACATTCCTTTCCTCTTGTTTTAATAAGTTCAGCTGTTATCTCATCACATCCTGGTGATTTACTATTTTTCGGATTCTTTATTGCCCATGAAACTTCTTCTATTGTTGGTTCGGGTTCTTTCTCCTCCAATAATAATTCACACTGGTGATTTCTGCTTTCACAGTCAGATGTTTCATACATTCCTCTCCAATTTTCCTTCTATCTTTCTAGAATTTCCTCTGTCTCTGTCAAGGTATTCCCCATCTCATCACAAATTACATTTAGCTTAGGTGTGACATTTCTCGTCAATGTCTTCATTTCTTTAAACATTTCACTATCTCTTCCACACTTCTGATATCCTTCTATTCTTTCACAGCAATCTTGTATGTATTGTTTTTTGTCTTTTCTTATGTTTCTTCGTACTTCTTTTGTTAAAGATTTATATTTCTCTTTGTTGTTGTTTGTCACTTTCCATTGCGTCTTCATTTCTTTACATTGTTTTATCAGTTCTAGTGTGCCTGCCGTAATTCTTTTGTGTTTTCGTTAATGGAACCATATCTTTAGCTGTTGTTATTAAGATATCTCTGGCCTGTGTAGCCAATTCACCTGGTTTTTCATTCTGGTTTTCCCAAGATTATGGACTCAAATAACATGCATATAGTACAGGGTTTGATAAATTATCCGCCGATTTCCTTAAACACATTTTGAGTTGGAAATGTCCCAGAATCGTGAAATTCGTGTCGATTACACAGAGTGAACGTAAGTTTGGAAAAATGTACATCAGAGTTGGAGAAAATGGCTGCCTTACCAACCGTTGGTACGTTCTGAAATTTGCACGAAAGGACAGTGTTGTGTCCGTTCAACCCACGTTCCGACGGCAATTTGGACGTCGTGATTCACCCGCATTATCAACTCGAGGGTGGTACGAACATTTTTGCAACAGAGGATGCATCTGTCATCAAGGGAAGGGTGGCGAGGGGAGACCAAGCGTTACTGCAGAGACGGTCAGCAAAGTGGCTTAAAGTTTTCTTCCTAGCCATACGAAATCTCTGCGGAGAGTCAGCCGAGGACTACAGATAGCGGAGTCTACAGCGAGGAACATTCTACGGAAACGACTGAAGTTGTGCCCGTACAAATTGCAACTGGTACAAAAACTCCAACCTGATAATCCATCTAAGGCGGCTGTGGTTTTGTTAGAACTTACTAAGCATGATGAAAACGGATGAGGGTTTGCCGAAGCGTATAATTATTTTTTTTAACTGATGAACCGACTTTTCGTTTATCCGGAAATGTCAAAAGGCACAATATCTGGATATAGGAACCCCAGAATCCCCACCCTGGGATCAATATGAACCATGAGAGTCCCAAAGTGAAGGAAGGGAAGTGAAAGGTTTTCGTTTCTCTGACGAATTATCACTGGTATCAGAAGTCCATCGTCTGGAAAATGTTGGGAGCCACTGCTATAACAGAATTAAAAAGTAAAGATAGTCCCATAGCATTTCAAATGCCGTAGGGGGTGAAGCGTTAGAGACCTCATTATGCTGGGTCATCAGCGTGTGAGGTAGGGTGACCAGTTCCTTTCCTCGCTGCCTTTACTTCCCAGATTTTCTCTGGTACCCATTTTACGAGGCTGGGTCGACCTCAGGGCCGTATTGGTCGGAAAAAAAATCCCGCTCAGCTGGGGATTCGAACCCTCGACCATTTGGTTGCTAGACGAGTGCTCTAACCACTACGCTAGCCGGCCACCAATAACAGAATTATCTAAACAAAAAATTGGAGGGGAGGGGGGAGGGGATATAAGGCCAAAAAAAAAAGGCTCTGTAACATCAGGGTTTATGCTTTCTAGAACTGGAGAACGTGCGACGAAACAAAGTGATGTTCCAGCAAGCTTCCTAATACTTTCCTGGATCAGAGAAGATTATGACTGGTCCAAACATAACATAACGAGCAGCGTTTTTTTTTTCTTGTAATAATTACAGGGAAAGTTTTTGTATGTCACGATAACTATGTAGCACAGCGAACAACAACAGCAGCAGAAGCAGCCTTTATTACTGACGGAACGGTTGATTATATCCTTCAGAGATGGACTGATTTTCTGTAAAATAATATTAGAAATATATATCTAGAAAAATAAATCTCGAAATTTCCTTTTCTTCTTCTTCTTCTTCTTCTTCCTCTTCTTCTTCTTCTTTTTCTTTTTCTTCTTCCTCTTCTTCCTCCTCCTCTTCCTCTTCTTCTTCTTCTTTTTCTTCCTCTTCTTCTTCTTCTTCTTCTTCTTTTTCTTTTTCTTTCTTCTTCTTCTTCCTCTTCTTCTTTTTCTTTTTCTTCTTCTTCTTCTTCATCTTCTTCCTCCTCCTCTTCCTCTTCTTCTTCTTCTTTTTCTTTTTCTTCTTCTTCTTCCTCTTCTTCTTCTTCTTTTTCTTTTTCTTCTTCTTCTTCTTCATCTTCCTCCTCCTTCTTCTTCTTCTTCATCTTTTCTTCTTCATCTTCTTCTTCTTCTTCTTTTTCTTTTTCTTCTTCTCTTCTTTTTTTTCTTCTTCTTCTTCTTCGTCTTGAAAAAACCAAGATTGAATTCATATGAAAAGTATTTTAAAACAATATTTTTAAAGTTCATAAAATTTAAAGATCCCTGTGCATAGTGGGTCTGTAAGGGGGCTTTGATTTATACAGGAGTAAGAAGTGAGAGGAGGAGGAGGAGGACGGTTAAAAACATATCATATATATCTTAATTAAAATAGACATCATACTGATTTAAAAAAAAAGATTTTATACAGATTTAACATAGGCGTTTTATTGATGTTGAATTCAAATAGACGTCATACTGAACTGAAATAGATGCCATATCGAATTTAAGTAGACGTAATATTGAATTATTGAGGAAAGACGTTGGCGATGGTTGGGACATGTGCTCTGAATGACTGACAACTCACTACCAAAAATAGCACAAAGATGGACACCACAGGGGAACAGAAGTAAGGGTAGACCAAAAGAGACATAGAGAAGAACAACAGAAAGGATGTTGAGCAATAGAGGGCTCACCTGGGCAAGAGCAGAAAAAAAGGCAAAGGACAGGCATTTGTGGAAAACTCTTGCGGAAGCCCCATGTGCCCTGGTCACTTAAGGTTCAGAGAGAGAGAGAGAGAGAGAGAAAAAGAGAATATTGAATTAAAGTATACATTATATTTCATTAAAGTAGATGTAATATTGAATTAAAATAGATGTTACGTGCTAGAGAGAAAACTTGGTGTGATCAAATATTAGGGAAAAAAAGGACAGCACAAGATAAGAAGCAGAATCATTTTAAAAAAAACATGTGAACAGATTACACAGACACTGACAAATTGAAAAGTAGCAGAAGACTTTCAGCTAATATTCTCCCTGATGTATAAGCACGGTCTACCAACAAGATACGCTCGCATTAAGCTTCCAGTCATGAAAATTTGCGTAAGGAGATGTTCGTTGAAGTGAGTAAATTGTGCAGCTACCCTTTTTTCCTGTGACAAATGAAATTGAAATGAGACCACGTAAACTTAGAAATCCTGTCATGGAAAATAAACTTCTCAAGAACAGAAATAATAAACCTGAGGCAAAAAAGTCCGGTAGCTTAGAGTGAGTAAGTTATGACCAGTAGTTACAAGTGAAGTCTGACAACAAACTTTTTCTACATGAATGAAGAAATCAAAAGTGGCATAGAGTTTTTTCCCCTGCTTTTTCGATTCACAGCTGGTAAGGAATAATGTACATCTAGGAGAAAAAACACATCTTTGGAAAAACAGTCGACTTTACTTTTCATGGATGTCAGTAAACCTGACAGGATGTTGTCACATCTAATGCGGAGATGATTTATATATTCAGCTTTACCTGATGCGCTTCCACGACCTTCTTCTGTAATTCCGATATCCCTTATCAAAGGAGAAGTAAGACCCCTACTTACCTTCGTTAGTCTAAGGGACACCCTTGGGCAAGGTGGAGTACACGCATAGACACCCCCCTCCCCCGATCAGGGTGACGTGAAGCCATGGGAGCAGGTAATGAATGGAATGGGAGAGCAGCCGACAGATAATGTTGGTTATGGTCACCATTCTATCATTCTGTCATTTCAATGTAGGGGCAATGGCTACGATCACTGACTAGTACAGTCTCTGCCCGGAAGGAAGGCAATGGTAAACTACCTTCTGTAAACATACCAAGAAAACCTAATAGCTATATGGTGAGAATTTAGAGAAGACAGTCTTGGAAGGGTACATAATGGGAGAAAGAAAGAGAGGAAAATCAAGGCGAAGATGGTTGCAAGACGTCGTTGATAATCTGCAAATGGATGCATCGGCAGCAGGGCATCTTGTTTACAATCGAGAGGCCTACAGGAGAGCTGTTAGGGAATTAAAGTTCTGCAAGGGACATGCAAATGAGTGACTGAACTTCGATGAATATTTGTGTGTGTGTGTATGTGTGTGTGTGTGTGTGTGTGTGTGTGTGTGTGGAGTAGGGCTGAAGATGCTGCCCGATTTGCGTTCATCGGCCCATAGCTACCACGTTAATGCCAGAACAAGCGAACCATAGCCGACAGAGACCCTTTCCACAACTCTGTTGGTAACCCCAGTAACAGGCCTAGCCTGGCTAACGGGACAGTGATCGCCCGTGGTAGTGGAGTCCGCTAAAGAAGTCTTACACACCTGCTTTTTAGTTCCCCTCAGGGGCTGAAAGAAAAATATAAGCACCATAACCCGCTCCAGGTCCGATACGATGCTGCCCCTAAAGCAGGATCCTCTCTTCTACTCTTCTGCGTATGTGTAGATGTAACTTGTTACTCATTATATAGTATCTCCCTGTAAATTGCCACTACTGCCCACTGTTATAATGTTCTTTCTTATATTACTGTTAGACTTTATCTCATTTTAATTCACGACTCTTCTACACCTGTTTTACATCTGTTCTACATCTTTTTTACATCTGTTTTGCGTCTGTTTTGTTACTCACTTCATAGACTTACTTGCTCCCGGGTTCATTCACTCCAAGAGGCAATAGTAACACAGAAGCAGCAACTTTACAGCTGAAATAACTTTAATGATGCATGGGGTTACGATGTCGACGAGTCAATGAGCGATATGACGAGAACGACAATTGCATCAACAAAATCCATGGACGTAATTTCCATCTCCACGACATAATATATGTTCCCGGCAGACTACTGTCGCCACCAGAACATCCTAATACACTTTGTTCTACATCTATTTCACTAAACAACTATATTTCTAACAGACTAACCTACGTCTATTCCAGACGATACACAAAGCACAACTGTCCCTCAGTCATATCATTTCTCTCTCTCTCCTGACATTTTTCCTGTCATACCTTAACCGTGACTCACTTGTAAACTGAGACAAAGCAGATGGACTCTACTCACAAACAGCTGATTACTTTAGAAGATAACTCATGTTATACTAATTTTCAAATTCTCAGATAAGTTATCTATCTTGCATTCTAACATCCTATATACTATTATACCCCTTAACATTTTCACTGCATCGACTGTACAGAATATAAATTCAAACTTATATGGATATAAAAAAAAACAAAAATGTTTTTGTTGTGCATGTAGAATTTTGTTCATTTATCGCCCAAGTTGGCAAAAACAGCAAGAAACCAGCCCTGCTGTCGAGATGATGTTGAATGGAGGGAAACATCTTTGATCATCTGAAAATGCTTTTGTCTCATATTAATCTTATCTGGAACTGATTTCCCACGTGTGTCCAGAAAAAAAAGATATTTCTCGTATAATCACAGTAATACTGAAACGTTTGGTTAGCTGCAGTATACATAACATGCCTCAGTTAAGAACAGATGACGTACAGACAGAACACAAACACAAGGGCAACGTAGATCATGGACAGTGAGACGAACAGATCTATATTATAATTACAGTGCTCAGGTGGCTAGAGGCCGCATTAAAATATCTGTACGCTAACAAAGACACTCAGAGAAATGTCTAAGAAGAGAATGACACACTTCCTTATGGTGCGTGATACATAATGAAGCAGTGCCAGGAGAATCGATACAAACTCGGTCTGTAATGAAGAACCACAACGTCCAGTGCGGACTAAAGGAGGTGTCGAAATTACCTGAACATTAACGAAAAGCCTGGTAACAGAAAAGCCACTAAATGACTAAAGCCACTAAATGACTAAAGCCACCAAATGCGTGGATGTGCAGAATGAAATATGAGACTGTAGGAGACACTGGCGCTAAATTAAGAATAAGAAAACTCCAGACATTAATTACATCAGTGAGGATATATTTCAGTTGTATAGGTCATGTAGTCTATGTATATATTCAACAACTGATATATAGAACATATGGACTATACAACAACTGATATATATATATATATAACACATGACCTATACAACAACTGATATATATATATATACTTATAGGTAGTGTTCTATATATCAGCTATTGTATAGGCCATGTGTTCTATATATATATCAGTTGTTGTATAGTCCATATGTTCTATATATCAGTTGTTGAACAGATCATTTGTTCTATATATCCGTTGTTATATAGGTGATTTGTCCTCTATGTCAATAATGCAAATGTTATTTTTTTTCTGTGTTAAATTACAATTGCTATAATTAATTTTACTTATTTTTTTTCTGTTCTCCCAGTGTGCAAGTACTGACGAACCCACAGCTGTGGTTGCCAAAGGGCCTTTCTTGCAGTGGGAAGCACGTATAATCACTGATTACAGTTTCAGCGCTATATTTTACGAAAGTAGAACTCACCCAAGTACTCGTACAAACCACAGAGAGGAAAAGCACGCATAGCATGAAGCCAGCGATGGAAACGTGGTAATGGAAACTGCAGCCCCTGGTCATTCTGAACCCCGTGAGCAGTCTTCTGCCATTAAAGTATTATCACGTGTCTTAAGAGCTGATTTTAAATGTAAAATGTAACCGGTAACGGGACCTGATATTGCCGTTATCTGCGAATTGTTCATGACGTGTTTCATGGTCTCCGAGGCAAGCGGCCAGGAATGGGCTGTGATCAATATTTAAACAGCTTTAAAGTTGTCCCGTGTGTTCAAGAAAGGAGTTGTCTGTTTATCTACATAGACCGATTAGAGCGTGGAGCTTATGGAAACAGAATCTAGTAGCAGGCAACTTTGACTTCTATAACATTTCTTACTATATCTTAGCTTCAGTGTCGTAACAGGAGTTAACGGTAATTGTTCCAAAATGTCGGCACATTCTGTCTTCTAGCAACACAGAGGAGGATTCGATGAGCTCATTTACGGTTCTTAATACTTCTGTGCAGCTCACATACATCATGTAAATGAGCAGGGCCGAAACTACAGCGCTGTACTGAACAGACCGTAGTAAATTCTCTATCTTGACTCATGCTGCATATTTTTACGTAAAATTGTACTTAAATTTTATCATACGCATTTGTTTCTTAAAAGTGGGATCTTATTAAGGAATGGATACTGCTAGTAGAGAAGTACATAGTGGACTAATTTATTATCTATATTCACATCACAGAGCGTGGTAGTTCCTTAGAGCCAGACTTAAAGCTGTAGATCATGTGTTGCAATGACTAGTTCCGCTCTAGTTTCTGGATACGTTCTAGCCAGACAGACACGAGACCAATATAAGAAACTCGCTAACTAACCTGGACAGACACTAGAATTTCATATCCTGTGTCGATGATCCACATCATCTAGTTACTGATAAAGAATGTTCTACTGAAACAGGAAGTGTTCTTTTTTCTACAGAGTGTTCTTTTTGTCTACATTTTGTAACAGGGTGTATTGGAACCGTTTTTCTCTGTGTGCTGAGTTTCTGTTTCATGGCTTGTTAACACATTCATTTATTGGTCCAGATTCTTACATTTCCTTCAAAGTATTCACACAATCTAGGATATTCTGTAGGATCAAAAACAGTATCCAAAGTTCAAAGAGGAAAAAGGGAATTCTTCTTTTGAGACAGAAAAAAAAACAAAACAAAAGAAACTCCAGAGATCACAACAAGTTCGAAGGATGAATGTAGACGGAAACGACACGCTGAATTCAACAGGTAGGCTCATAACCTTACATTTACCTTTTCATTTTCATCTTCTTTTTTTTTAAGAAACATTATAAACTGTTTTCATCCGTTAATGTGAAGACGGCAAAGAATCAGTTATCCACTAAAGACTCGGGTTAGACGATATAATAAAGGATATTTTTGTGCATTAAAGTGTAGTTAACGCTGCTTGTTTCAATTACGCCTGGTGTGGGCTGGATACCCGTACGATGTACTGCTATAAAATCAATTTCTGTAACAGTCTTTCGGCTGAAGTTACACAAAAGTGAAGTTACACGATAGCGAGTTATACGTTAGTTAAATTATGCCATGGTGAAATTATGCGATCAGAGCTTGTAGTTGAATGGCAGTAATAACTGGTGTTTCCGCATTCGTGAATAAGGTTTAAGTAACTGATATTATTAAACAGATTTCACTTTTCCACAGTCTGTCATATATTCAAAATTAAAGTCCCCATCCTAGAAAGATTTCACTTTTTTTTCTAATTTAAATTCTTCATTCCAAACAGCTTTCACTTTTCCAGAATCTGTCATATACTGTGAAATAATTTCTCCGCCTTAAACAGATTTCATTTTTCTAAATTCTATGTCATGTTTAAAGAAACACCACCAAAATGTAAAATCAAAGTAAACGACACAGAATTAAAGCAGGTATTTCGTAACAATAATAACGCAAGACAAAAGATGGGAAAACGAAAATAAAGAGCAAAATGGCCCAGGCCAAGTCAGCGTTATGAAAATGAAAAATATTCTATTGCTATATTGCACTGTCGATGACTAACATAAAGAGAGTTATCCAGTGTTACATCGAACCCGTAAAGTTATCCAATGTTACGTTGAACTCGTAAAGTTATCCAATGTTACGTCGAACCCGTAAAGTTATCCAGTGTTACATCGAACCCGTAAAGTTATCCAGTGTTACATCGAACCGGTAAAGTTATCCAGTGTTACGTCGAACCCGTAAAGTTATCTAGTGTTACGTCGAACCCGTAAAGTTATCCAGTGTTACGTCGAACTCGTAAAGTTATCGAGTGTTACGTCGAACCCGTAAAGTTATCCAGTGTTACGTCGAACCCGTAAAGTTATCCAGTGTTACATCGAACTCGTAAAGTTATCCAGTGTTACATCGAACCCGTAAAGTTATCCAGTGTTACGTTGAACCCGTAAAGTTATCCAGTGTTACGTGGAACCCGTAATGTCTGTAATATGAATACGAGGCATGGATAGTAACCAGGGGCACTCAGAATCTACCGAAAGGAACAGAGATGTGGCTCCTAAGAAGAACGATGAGATCGCCATGGACAGTCAAGAAGAAAATGAAGAGGTTCTAAGCGAGGCTGGGTAAACCAGAGAAGTCATGACAAAATTCAGAACACGGCAGTCCAGATTTGTGGGACATGTTTTGAGAAGAACAGACTGGAACATCTGGTGACAACAAGAAGACTAGAGGGAAAAGGGGTAGAGAAACAAGAAGACTAGAGGGAAAACGGGCAGAGAAACAAGAAGACTAGAGGGAAAACGGGCAGAGAAACAAGAAGACTAGAGGGAAAAGGGGTAGAGAAACAAGAAACTTGAGGGACTAAAAGAGTGGCATGGAGCACGGTACATCACTCGTCTTATAGCAGAAGTAAAAGGCTGAAGGTTATGGAAATCAAAGACGACCAACGCCTAATTGGCATGGGTTAGAGAGAGAGAGAGAGAAGAGAGAGAGAGAGAGAGAGAGAGAGAGAGAGAGACAGAGAGATGTCAAGTTCTTGACTTAAATTTTTCACTTCAAGTACACTTTTCTAGATTCTATGTTCATTGCTAACTAAGAATGGAGATACAATGAGGGAAATTAAAATGAGGACATCTGTAGCTCTTCCGAAAGTAAAACAACTAAAGGAGCAAAGAAGAGGAACAGCAGAACTACAAAAATAAGATTTTTAAAGGCATGCATCTTTCCCATCGCAACATATGCCTGTGAGACCTGGACACTTAACAAAACAGCTGAGAAACACATACATGCCTTTAAATGCCATATAAAAGTTCTTCAAATATCAAAGGCACAGAAAAGAGCAAATATGTCAATACTACAAGAACTTAATTTTGAAGAAGGTAAAGAGTATTAAGCAGAGAATTTAAATATGTTGGACACATTAAACGTCACGAGAATTTAGAGAAGACCGTCTTGGATGGGTACATAATGAGAAAAAGAAAGAGAGGAAGATCAAGGTGAAGATGGCTGCAAGACGTCGTTAATAATTTGCAAAAGGACGCATCAGCAGCAGTGCATCTTGCTTACAACCGAGAG
Organism: Achatina immaculata; assembly: GCA_009760885.1. Taxonomy (NCBI): domain Eukaryota; kingdom Metazoa; phylum Mollusca; class Gastropoda; order Stylommatophora; family Achatinidae; genus Lissachatina; species Lissachatina immaculata. Next base: position 19,591,325 of record CM019691.1, on the reverse strand, counting down.
GCCTACAGGAGAGCTGTTAGGGAGGTAAGGTTCCGCAAGGAACATACAAATGACTGAACTGAGATTCTATGTCAAGTTCTTGATGTAAATTTTCTGTCTCAAAACAGGTTTCACTTTTCCAGACCATTATATATACTTGAATTAGGTTCTCTGTCTTATTCGTACTTAAGTAGACTGTTTCAGCCATAGTTCGGTCATCATCTTCATCCAAAATCTTTTTTCTGTCTCCACTAAAATTCTTCAGTCACTAACTTCGTCGTTATCGTCAACCATCATTTGAACAAGAATTCTTCCTTCAATCTTCTCAAAAAATAAATAAATAAAACTTTTTTTCGGAAACCATCAGGCATCAGCAGGGCAGGTATCATAGTCCTGTTTTCACTCTAATTCTCAGACATCTTCCTGATGGAACCTGATGTATGTGTTTATTCAATCATTTGTCAGAACATACATGGTGTGTCGTAATTCTGATTTATGTTGTTAATAAGTACATTTTCTTTTGCAGGAACAAATTAAACCAATTTTCGTTTGTTAAATTTCAATATTTTATAGACTGTTTTATTCAGATTTTGTTTCTGAAGTTCAGGTTTTATATTTGCATTGTGTTTTCTACTTAGTGCATTTTATATGGTTTTAAAAAAAAGATTTTAGGGATTTTTAGCAGTCAGCGCCTGTCTGGTATTTAAGTTGATGACTGTGTTAAATTAGTGTAAGTCTGAGTTCTTGTTTTACCGAGTAAATATTTTATTTCCCTGGTGGTCCAGTCAGTGCGAACTTAATTACCTTTCCTGGAGAAACCCCTGCATGTCACTTTCATCAAGGACTGGTGTGAGTCTGTACTACTACAAGCCTGAAACCAGCATCTCACTATCACTTTCATCAAGGACTGGCGTGAGTCTGAACAGATACAAGCGTGAAACCAGTATCTCACTGTCACTTTTGACATATCATTCCCTGGTGTTAGGAGGACACTTAATTTGCTGAAGCAGAAAAGAAGAGCACTTCCTTCGTCACGTGAGCGGAAATGGCTGTGTTTAAACTACACAAAAATGGCGATTAGAAACCAGGTGTATGTGTGGTTGTAGTTGTGGCTGACGCGAGTGCTGTGTGAGCAGATTATTTTAATTTTTTTAACCCAATGTGATGATGATAATATTCCTGGTGTAGCGGTTAACCATACTGTAGGGGTGCAATGTTGACAGTCTTGCTGCAGTATTAGTAACTACTCTCTGATGCAAATAAATAATGATCAAGCATCCCAGGTTCTTGCGTAAATTTGCAAAACACAGCACACAACAGAATAAATCAGATGGGCAGAAGATGTATCATGTTACACAACAAAATACACGTGGCTAGTTCGGGCCATGCAACAATCTGGCCGTTGAACTGCTACTGATGTTTTGAGCCATACAGCAGCAAAAGATCCAGCGACAAAATATATCTCCTTTCATTATTTTCGTTATAAAAGCTTCCCATTATAACAAGGCCTCATGATCAACAGAAAACAAGCACGCACATCTGTCGGCTCAAGTGTCAGTCTTAGTTAATAACAGCTCGAATATAAACAGAAAATCATGGGCGTCGACAGTAAATAACAGTGGTGGGGTTGACGCTCATGTCCAAGAGACTTATACTGGTGAAAACGATGACGATCGCAGCTGATGCAACTGACCTGTCTGCCCCATTCAGACATACGAGTAACAAGACGTCACGATGCACTCTAACCTATATACAGTAACAGATGTTTGAGAACTCCAGTTCAATGAGGACTTTTGTCATTCCTGTATTTTTAAACAGCCTCTTGTGAAACTGTTTATGATAGCATTCTGGGGACATACGTAAGTTAGAGTATTGGTCAACAGTGATGTTCAGAGGATGAAAACAGAACTATAAAAATAAGATTTTTAAGGGCATGCATCTCTCCCACCGCAACATATGCCTGTGGGACCTTGACACTTAACTAAACATCTGAGAAACGCATAAATGCCTTTTTATTGTAAATGCCACAAAAATGACACAAAAAGAACAAATATATCCATATTACAAGAAATTAATATTGACGAAGGCTGACTAGTAAAAGGGATTAAACAGAGAGAACTTAAATACTTTGGACATATTAAACGTCATGATAATTTAGGGAAGACCGTCTTGGAAAGGTACATAATGGGAAAAAGAAAGAGAGGAAGACCAAGGCGAAGATGACTGCAAGACTTCGTTGATAATCTGCAAATGGATGCATCAGCAGCAGGGCATCCTGCTTACAACCGAGAGGCCTACAGGAGATCTATCAAGGAGGCAAAGTTCCGCAAGGGGCATGCAAATGACTGACTGACTGACTGATTGGTCAACTGTTGCTGGCCAGTTTTCTCCAACGCATGTTTCCGAAATATGATAAAAATATTAGCATGGAAGCCTAATTGTAATATATTGAGTAAATTTGTTGTTACTGTTGTTGTTGTCTTCTATATAGCAAAATGTACGAAATGAAATAATGTGGCAAATGCTGGGAACAACACCTGTCAAGAACTACATCGTAACTCAGAGAGTTAAGTGGTTTGGACATTTGTTACTCATGAATCCAAAACGAACAACTGCACGTGCATACAGCTCGAAAACATCTGTATATAGGGCAAGAGGACGGCCAAGGAAAAGGTGGATAGATGGGGCGAATAACACACCGAATAAACATTATAACAGCTACCCTGGCCTCTCGCCTTGCTCTGGATCGATGTCTGAAACTGCATGCGAGGCTGATGGTATAAGCAGACAGAGAAGAAGAAGAAGAAGAAGAAGAAGAAGAAGTACGAAGCAAAATGGAAGAAAAAAGGAAAACAAATTCTGCTAAGTCATTTTTTCCCTTTATATAAACTTACTTTCCGTTTACATTAACTGCTTCAATTTAATCTAGTATCTGGATACAGGCAAGCTGACACTGGACACAGTTTAATCTCAGTATCTGGGTACATAGAGAGACATACACATTGACCCTGGACATAAGTTAATCTCAATATCCGGGTACATAGAGAGACACACACATTGACCCTGGACACAATTTAATCTCAATATCTGGGTACATAGAGAGACATACACATTGACCCTGGACACAATTTAATCTCAATATCTGGGTACATAGAGAGACATACACATTGACCCTGGACACAATTTAATCTCAGTATCTGGATACATAGAGAGACATACACATTGACCCTGGACACAGTTTAATCTCAGTATCTGGGTACATAGAGAGACATACACACTGACCCTGGACACAATTTAATCTAAATATCTGGGTACATAGAGAGACATACACATTGACCTTGGACACAATTTAATCTCAGTATCTGGATACATAGAGAGACATATATACCGACCCTGGACAAAATTTAATGATTAAATTTAAATTGCTTTTCCACGACAGAGTCAATTATTTTTATAGAAGAGTTTATGTGGATTTTAAATGAATGTCTTCAGTTTTTAAAATTACTAGTGATTCTAGTACAACTAAATCAATGATCCGGTTGGTGAAAGAAACAGAAGAGTTTGTACCTAGATAGTCTAGTTTCTTTGGCAATAAAAGAGTTTTGACTTTCCAGAAAATACTACATTCTTGATTTATCTTTAAACGACTCCATCGATGGTTCAGTCATGTGTTGTAACTAAAGAACGAAATTACCGTCTTCGCCTCGTCCGACAGAGCTGTATGGTTAGACCTCCACAACACATAATCAAAACGCTTTTGGACGGGAGAGAAAGAAAAATAACAAGAGATTTACCTGGGACTTGAAACCACGTACTTCGGTAGAATGAGCAGCCGTCTAGTCACGAGAGAACAACGCTATCTGGCTCCCCCTAGAAAAAAAAAGGTGTTTTGATAGCGAAGCCATGATCGCCTGTCTAGATGAAAATCATGACAACGGGCAAGAGAACGAGGTCATGACACAGAAGTTATGTCGCTTAGACACTCATTCTCCCGGAATTGGAACATGTCTTTGAAAAAAAAAAAGCGCTTCTTGTTATTTAGTGATAGTTAGTACTGGGGTAAAGGAGTCTCTGTTGGCCTGAATATTTGAGCGGTAGTTTAAAGGAAGCTGAGTAATCATGTATATGAGGTATTACTGGTGACTGTGCGTCCGAGATGCGAACAGAGATGTGTCCATGAGAAACAAAATAAGTAGAAAGAAGCACAATTCTGCTGCACGGATCATTGTACTCCAGTGAGCTAGAGTCATATGGTACCGGGTCTCTGCCCCGCTTCCAGTCTTCATATATGTGTGTGTGTGTGCGCGCGCGCGTGCGCGGGCCGGGGGGGGGGCGTTTTTCAGCATGTTAAGGTATAAAAATATGATATGGGGATATTTTGTACTTGTATTACAGTGGCTATAGATGTTTTTTTCCTGTTTCTACCTGCTTTATAATGGTTGAGGATGTATCTCATGGATCGTATTCAAGAAGTAAGGTTTCAGATGACTCTATCGCTCTATCTGCAAAAAGAAAAAAAAGGACTCGAAAAATAGTAGACAAAACTATTTTTTGGTGGGCAGGCAGCTGATCCCTCTGCTAGAGTCCCGGATAATTCTCTTGTCATTTTCTTTCCTCTCACGTCTAAAGTGCTTTGTTTAGTATTTTTCTTTCTCTCACGTCTAAAGTGCTTTGTTTACTATTTTTCTTTCTCTCTCGTCTAAAGTGCTTTGTTTACTATCTTTCCTTCTCTCACGTCTAAAATGCTTTGTTTACTATTTTTCTTCCTCTCACGTCTAAAGTGCTTTGTTTACTATTTTTCTTTCTCTCACGTCTACAGTGCTTTGTTTACTATTTTTCTTTCTCTCTCGTCTAAAGTGCATTTCTATTATGTTTTCTTTCCTCACGTCTAAAGTGCTTTGTTTACTATTTTTCTTTCTCTCACGTCTAAAGTGCTTTGTCCACTATTTTTCTTTCTCTCACGTCTAAAGTGCTTTGTCTATTATGTTTTCTTTCTCTCACGTCTAAAGTGCTTTGTTTACTATTTTTTTCTCTCACGTGTAAAGTGCTTTGTTTACTATTTTTCTTTCTCTCACGTCTAAAGTCCTGTGTCTCCAATTGTTCTTTCTCTCATGTCTAAAGTGCATTGTCTATTATGTTTTCTTTCTCTCACGTGTAAAGTGCTTTGTCCACTATTTTTCTTTCTCTCACGTCTAAAGTGCTTTGTCCACTATTTTTCTTTCTCTCACGTCTAAAGTGCTTTGTCCACTATTTTTCTTTGTCTCACGTCTAAAGTCCTGTGACTCCAATTGTTCTTTCTCTCGCGTCTAAAGTGCATTGTCTATTATGTTTTCTTTCTATCACGTCTAAAGTGCTTTGTCCACTATTTTTCTTTATCTCATGTCTAAAATGCTTTGTCCACTATTTTTTCTTTCTCTCACGTCTAAAGTGCATTGTCTATTACGTTTTCTTTCTCTCACGTCTAAAGTCATGTGTCTCCAATTGTTCTTTCTCTCATGTCTAAAGTGCATTGTCTATTATGTTTTCTTTCTCTCACGCCTAAAGCCATGTGTCTCCAATTGTTCTTTCTCTCACGTCTAAAGTGCACTGTCCACTACTTTTTTCCTTTCTCTCACGTCTAAAGCCATTTGTCTACAAGTTTTCTTTCTCTCCCGTCTAAGGTCCTTTGTCTACTACTGTTCTTTTTTCTTACCTCTAAAGTGCTTTGTCTACCAATCTTCGGTTGCTAACCATACACCACTGTACTAGATCACTTTACTGCGCGAAAGCTTAGTTGGGCCTCATTTGGAAGCAAACAAAATAAAACATTGTAACCACGAAAGGACACTGTTCCGTTGGACGGACAATCTATAACAACACGGCTGAATGTAGGCATCATCACCACGTGAACCCCCCCATCTAGTACTCTAGATATAACACTTATTTTTAACACTTCTTTCACAGAATTACTGAGGCTTCATCACACACACTAAAAGCGTTAAACATTTAAACATCTCGAGTAATTAGATTACACTTTAACCATCAGCTGATGTTGCTAAACGGCCAGACTGTAACGTTTATCCAACGGCCATACATTTCATTTTCTTCTAGGATTGCCAGACGAAACCATGGATGGCATATGACATGTTAACCCCCCCCCCCCAAAAAAAAAAAGGTAAAATTTGTGTGGAATGCTTTTCGTAGACATTTTTAACGCACTGAAATCTGCATAGATGGTTCAGGTACGCTGGAAACTACTATGTTCACATATAAACTCTCATTTCGCACGTTAGTAAAACACTAACATCTTACACAGATCGATTATGTTATAATTCTCAGCCTATGGGATGTATTTGTCTTGTTTTGCAATTTGCTGGGTTTTTTCCTTCACCCTTTGTGATTATGGAATAGTCTTCAGGGTTCAAGGTTCAAAGTTCAGACTCCGGCGTCACTGTATTGAGAACAGCCCCATATATGCTTCACCGCATACCGCAGCATACAAGAATTTGTTTGTAGTTCTCGTCTAGTGTTGGTTTTTCTTTTACGATTGGTTTTGTACAACGGAGTACGGACTCTTTTGAAAACAAATGCCTAAGGAAAGTACTCGATTTAAGGTGGAACAAATTCAAGAACAATGCAGAGATAAGGCAGATGAGCGAACAACAACCTGTCTCATTGGTAATCTGAAAACTGAGGACGTGCTGCATCGGTTACGTAATGAGAAGAAACGGAGAATGAATCACAAAACAAGCTATCAAGTGGAACACAACATACTGAAGAAAAAGAGGTCGACAACGTGAAACTCTAAAGAGAACATTATTAAGAGAGACCAAATTAGTAGATATAAATTCCCTTGATGAGGTTGAAAAGTTGACTGAAAACAGGAAAACTTGGAGAACTACCATGCGAGCCTTATGTGACAATTAAACGGCACGGGAATTATGTACTCGTAAGATGTAAGATTTTCAATAGTCCCATTATTGTTTTCTTTTATAACACAAATATCGACTGAACCGCTGCCTTATTTACCTCTTTGTTCCTGGAATCACGGAGACTAAAGACAAGTTCGTTCTAACAACTTCATCACATGCATTGCCTCCTTTTTTTAGTGTATTTTCAAGGTTTTCTTCTAACATTAGTGCTATATGCTTTACTGGAACGAGGTGGTCCTCCTTTCGGCTGTATCTAGCAGCAAATCAATACCAGCTGTATTTCGTTTCCTAATAATGTGATTTGTTATTGCTGTCATTTCTCACGGGCTTCCGGATTACTCTCGCCTTTCTAAAGGTCGCGATATAAGCAAAACTGTCGGGAATAAGACCCCTTATTTGCAGCTGTCGCGACAGAGAATTAGGTCATATCCACCTTAAGAATGCCGCTGTCTTGTGTCTGGCTCAGTTTTAAAACAAATTGTGTGTCGCGACATATTTTTAGAATTTCGGTTTTCTAACACCTCTTTCCGAAGTCTGCCCGAAGGGGGGTGAAGACGCTGCCCGCTCTGGCACTCAGCGACCCACAGCTGACATGATAACTTCCATATCTGACCAAGACCCTGTCCCATCACTACCCCCAGTGACCAACGGGGCAGGGACTGCCATAGTCCCCTTGGTGGTGGATCCTGATACAAAGTTTTGTACACCCCTCTGCTTCTTTATCTCCACTCAAGGACTGATAGATAGCTGTCATAACCCACTCCTAATCCGACACAGTGCTGTGTTTCAACACGTTCACAGCTTTTGTTGCAAAAAACACTAATTCGCAGTTCCAGGGAGACAGAAGACAAAATGAGACACTGCAAGACAAGACAAGACGAAACAAGACAAGACAAGACAAACAAAACGAAACAAAACAAGACAAATGTAAACTTCACGATTAACATGATTACGAGGGCTGATTGATAAGTTCTCGGCATAAGGTACAAATACTTGAAACACACACTTGATATTAGGTGCATTTGTAGATAAGGTTAATGTAAGATTAAACACCAAGTTTCAAGAAATTAACTGCAAACAAATTTTTTACAGGCTACTGAAGTGGTAAGGGGTGGCAGAAACTGAGGACATGGATAAAATTTCTCATCGAGCAGTCATTCGCTACCTCTGCATCAAGGGCTTATCATCGAAGGAGATCCATGAGGATATGGTGGAGATTCTAGGGGAGAGTGCCAATCTTACAGCACAGTGAAGAAATGGGCAGCTCATCTGAAACATGGAAAAGAGAGTCTAGAAGATGATCCCCGTTCAGGAAGACCAAAAACGGTAACCACCGATGAAGCCACCAGCAGAATCCATGACATGATAATGGAGGATCGACGACTAACTGAGCAGTACATTGCTACGGAGTTGGGCATCTCCCAGGAACGTGTTCATGCCATTATTCACAGTGATCTTCATATGACAAAGGTCTCTACTCGATGGGTCCCGAAACTTCTTGGAGCTGATCACAAACGACAGCGTTTCAACATGTCAAGAGACAATCTTGGCCATTTTTCTGCAGATCCCAAAATGTTTCTTCAGCAATTTGTGACTATGGATGAAACTTGAGTTCACCAGTTTCAACCAGAAACCAAAGAACAGTCAAAGCAGTGGAAACATCATGGATCCCCACCTCCAAAGAAAGCAAGGGTGGTTCTGTCTGCAGGCAATGTGATGTCTTCCATCCTTTGGGATTCAGAAGGTGCGCTACTGGTAGACTATCTTCAAAAGGGCAGAACGGTCACCGGGGCCTATTACACTAATCTTATGAAGCTACTGCGGGTGCAATTGAAGGAAAAGCATGGAGGGAAATTGACGAGAGGAGTCATCTTTCATCAAGACAATGCTCCAGTTCACAAGTCGGCGGTGGCAATGGCCGTCATTCATGAATGCGGCTTCTAACTTCTTGAACATCCTCCTTATTCCCCAGATTTGGCCCCTTCGGACTATTACCTGTTTACCACACTCAGAAAAGGAGCTCAGTGGTCGCAAATTTGCTTCAGATAATAACGTCATTCATGCTGTTCCACTTTCTACTGGCACAAGATGCTGACTTTTACAAAGAAGGAAAGGGATCCGTATGCTTCAGAATCGCTGGACTAAGTGCATAAACTTGCAAGGGAACTATGTTGAGAAATAACCCAAAAAAGTTGTCCACAAACAATCCGCTGTACCTTATGCCGAGAACTTATCAATCATCCCTCGTATGTTATACTTAGAATAAAACATGATGCTTATTTTTAACTTTTCATAGCAATTTAAAATTTCAAACTCTCAACTACGGAACAAAAGAACATATATAATTTTTGTGTTCAAAAACGTGTAAATTGCCTAAAATATCAGCCAATTCACCACAAAAACATTCACACTAAGATTTGCAGGTAACAGAGGAAGAGGCTGTCCACGCAAGGGATGGAGGGGGGAAATTACAGAAGCATTAAGTATCCAATTATATGAAGGAAATCGTAGAGCCCTATCAAGACGTCTATTTGTCCCATCAACACCAAAAGGTATATGAGGAGGGAGACAAGACAAGACAAGACAAAACAAGACAGGACAGAACAGGATAGAACAGGACAGAACAGGACAAAGCAGGAAAGGACAAGACATGATAAGACAAGACAAGACAAGTAAATTGCCTAATGTGGGAAAATACAACAGTCATGATGGGGACATTTACAGTCACATATAAACAGCGACATTCAGTTACACGCATGCCACGTAGCTACACACATACAGTCACAATTTTGGCATCACACATGTATAATTATGGAACTTAGAATTCTGAATTTGTACGATAATTAGGACACGTTTACTTGTGATTTACCCATGTTAAGACGCAATTCATTCATTCATTCACTTGCATGGAACTTTGCCGAACTTTGCCTCCCTAACAGCAATCCTGCAGGCCTCTCAGTTGTGAGCAAGATGGTCTGCTACTGATGCATCCATTTGCAGATCATCAACGATGTCTTGCAGCCATCTTCGCCATGGTCTTCCTCTATTTCTTTTTGCCACTATGTGCCCTTCCAAGACGGTTTTCTCTAGATTATCATGACGTTTAATGTGTCTAAAATATTTAAGTTTTCTCTCTTTAGTCCTCTTTACTAGCCAGGCTTCTTCAATATTAACTTCTTGTATTTGTTCTTTCTTGTGTCCATGATATTTGAAGAACTCTTCTGTAGCATTTACGTTCAAAGGCATTTATGTGTTTCTCAGCTGTTTTGTTAAGTGTCCAGGTCTCACAGGCATATGTTGCTATGGAAAAGACGCATGCCCTTAAAAATCTTAGTTCTGTCTTGTTCCTCTCCACAGATTCTTTAGTTGTTTTACTTTCTGAAAAGCGATAGATGTCCTCCTTTTAATTTCCCTCATTGTATCTCCATTATTAGTTAGCAGTGATCCAAGATATTCAAAACTCTCGACTTCTTCCAGTTTTTCCTCATTGATACATATATCAGCCGCCTTGTTTGTTTTGTCAGTTGTCATCACTTTAGTTTTATTCGCATTAAGATAAAGGTTTTGCTCTTCACTATTTACGGACTGACATAATTAGTTTTTCCATTCCTTTTTGTGTTGTGGACAGTAATACTGTGTCATCAGCATATCTAATCTCTGGTATTTCATAACCTCCAATTGTTATGGCATTGTAATATTCTTTTTCTACATCTTCTCTAACGTTCCTCATTATATTTTCAGTATACAAGTTAAATAAGTAAGGCGACAATATACACCCCTGACGGACCCCTTGTTTTGTGTCAAATTACACCCACGAAGTTGTACAAGTTCTATAAATCATGAATTTTGAAATTGAATTTTCGCTGAACTGATCCAAGGTTTCATTTCATCTCCAGTGCAGCTTTACCCTTGATTCCTTCCTAGCTCTCAACAACCCGGGTATCTATGTCATGAGTATGGATTAAAAAAAAAACGATCTCTTTACCAGGCAGAGAAGAAAGTTTCCTTTCTATGTTTTCTGTTAGTAATTCACAGGAAGAAAACTATGTGATAGATTGACAGAAAATACACGCTGAAATATCTGTAGCAGCTGACTGTGGTCTGTCTTCGTAGTCTTCTGTTCATGAACACAGTAATGTCTTCTTTCCCTTCTTCTTTTCTACTTCTTCTTCTTCTTGGAACTGTGAGCTGGTGTTCTTTACAGCCGATGCGGTGAAGATGTTGAGACACAGCATCGTATAGGATTGTGAGCCAGTTACGGGGACTATTTTTTATATCTTTGAGTTGAGTTAAAAATAGCAAATTGGGGGGAGGGGGCGTGCAACGGTTCCTTAGTGAATTCCACCGTCATGGGGACTATCGTGATCACTGTCCCATTAGCCAGGCTAGGCCTGTCACTGCTTTACCAAACGAGACGTGGAGCAGGGTCTTGATCGTTTTGGTTCGACGACCATACAGTCGTGTATAATGTCGCTTGAAAAAAATATAGTTCCATTATGCCATGTGGACAGATCATGACATATAAAATATAGTTCCATTATGCCATGTGGACAGATCATGACATATAAAATATAGTTCCATTATGGCATGTAGACAGATCATGACATATAAAATATAGTTCCATTATGGCATGTAGACAGATCATGACATATAAAATATAGTTCCATTATGCCATGTGGACAGATCATGACATATAAAATATAGTTCCATTATGCCATGTGGACAGATCATGACATATAAAATATAGTTCCATTATGGCATGTAGATAGATCATGACATATAAAATATAGTTCCGTTATGCCATGTAGACAGATCATGACATATAAAATATAGTTCCATGACGCCATGTAGACAGATCATGACATATAAAATATAGTTCCATGACGCCATGTAGACAGATGGTGACACATAAAAATTAGTTTCATTATACGAAGACAGATCGCGACATATAAACTATAGTTCCATGACGCCATGTAGACAGAGGGTGACATGCTGGTAGTTTTTTCCTTTACAACAGGGTTATCACGTGACTAGCATCAGGCCTAGCCGTCTTTCTTTCTCCAGTTTCAGAAGAAACTGGGCACAAACTTGAACACTGGGCAGTTAGGACGCAAATCTTGCTTGTTCTTCTCTCATTGCGGTATCCACTATATCCCCATTATATTCAAAATGACCTTGCAAAATACTTTTGACACAACTGATATTAAGGTTACTCTCTACAATTGTTACAGTCGCTAAGGTTGCTTTTTTGGTATTTTAACAGTGATTCCTTGTTTCCAGTTAGAAGGGACCTTTTCTTCTTTCTAGATCTTATTACACATTCTCTGTAGTTGTCTCATGTTGTCACTAGTGATAGCTTTTAACATTTCGGGTGTTATTTCATCTTCGCCTTCAGCTTTGTTGTTAGCCATTAAATTCACTGCTGTTTCAGTTTCATGCAATGCAATTTCATCTAGGTCGACATTAATTGTGGGGCTGGTAAGTCATTTTCAAGGTTTAACAATTATTTTGGGTGTGGTCGATTAAGCATTTCTTGGAAGTGTTCAGCCTATCTTTGCTTTTGGTCTTTACTTTATAGTTCCAGTTTTGCTAATGACTGGTCTTTCTTTAGATGTAATAGTACCTGTTAGCCTCTTTCGTATGTTATATAAAGTTATGCTGTCTCCTGTTTTTGCTGCTTTCTCTGCCTCTTTCGCCATACTGTCTATGTATTCTCTTGCTAACTAGTGCACCAGAAATAGTGTGGGGGGGGGGGGGAGCGGTGACCAGGGGAGAGGGAAAGAAGTCCTAGGTCACCTAGAAACATCAAAGGATTATGGGAGATTTTGTCAAAGCTTAAGACAAACAACATCTGATTATTGATTTATAGTTACAGAAGAGGCAACGCAAACAGGAAAATAGTTTGTAGAAATGAAAACAAAATAATAAAAAAAAATCTCTGGTCAAAATTATTAAATAATAATTTATTATTGTTATTATTATTGGGAAAATATGATTGCGAGATTTTGGAACTCATCATAAATGTTACACAAGCAAGAAAAGATTTAGTGAGATATTTGTTGTATTAATTTTAGTGTAAAACTTAACACAGTTTTAAATATCAATATAATTCTGAAAACCAATACCAGAACTCGTTAGCAATGAAATAGGCGCTGGTCTTGCGATATTCCATCATGTCAGGGGAATTAACCGAAATAATGTTTTTTTTTCTATTTTCATTAGCTGTGCAAACTCTGAATCTCTCTCGGGTCATGCTTAGAACGAGGGAACAGAGCCCTTTAGAGTAACCGATTTTGTAGAAACACGCCATGGGTGGTGAAAGTGTTGATACTGAAGAACTGCTTAACTCGAACTAACACGAATAAGAGAACCACAGAACTGCACTGTTACTTGCCTCTTCTGAGGTAGCGTTTGAGACTTTGTTTCAAATAGTTTAGTTACTTGCGTGGAAGTCACGAAGTGGCTGCACGTATAGTCACTCAGAGACTTTGTTTCAAATAGTTTAGTTACTTGCGTGGAAGTCACGAAGTGGCTGCATGTATAAAGTCACTCACATAAATCTGATGCTTACTGGAGTGTTTTCTTTTTATATTAAACGCAGCCCATGATGTGTCTCGTGCTGCTAGTAAATATGCTGCACTTTTATAATCAGCTGCCTAACACAAAAGAGTCAGGCTGCGTTTATCTTTTACATCCAGGTAGGCTCTGTGTCTGTTATATGGATGCGATGCATGGACAGGAGTATTCAAAATCTGCTGGAAGCAGCGGAGATGTGGTTCCTAAGAAGAATGATGAGAATATATTGGACAGCCAAGAAAACAAATGAAGAGGCTCCAAGTGAGGCTGGGCAAAGGAGAGGAATTATGGCAACATTCAGAACATAACAATCAAGATCTGTTGGACGTGTTTTGAGAAGAGGCAAACTGGAACACATAGTGACAGTGGGAAAATTGGGGGGTGGGTTTCCAAAGGAACAGAGGAAGACAAAAGAACAAGATACTTGACGGACTAAAAGTTTGACTCGGAGCATGGTCCAGCACACATCTTACAGAAAGAGCAAATGATAGGTGGTCGTGGAAGTCAATAAGGACCAACGGTCAGACTGGCGTGGACTAGAGAGAGAGAGAGAGAGAGAGACTCTTAAGTTTAGCTGGACTGCCTGCTCTTGCGCTTATAAATGGGCAAGGCCAAACAGGTGAGGCTACGAAGCTACAAATGTTACGTTATTTTGAAAGGTATCGTTACTCAGATATTTGAAAATTACCATCGGCACTGATGTTATCCTTTTTATCTCGGCGTTATCTTTACAGTTATCTTCTACGAAAAGTTTAACATAATTAATGATGCTGTTTGTGGGATCTCACAGCGTGCCCACTTTGCTGTTCAAAGACATGTGTCACTAACACAGACACGGCCGTGTGTGAATGTGCATCCTTAGCCATCAAGTATGGACGAACCATAAGAAAATCCTTCGTCGGGCAAGGGAGAGAATAGCACGAAAGACTTAACATCATGAGTTACTGCTCTTACTTCGCACCGGCATTATCTCGCTGCCTGAAATGACTAAGGTTTCCTGTTCAGTGTTAAAAAAATATAATCCACTAATAATGTAATGTGAAAATATGTGTGATTTCATAAAGTTTACATTTAATACTTGAAATAACATCCTAAGCGATGATTCTTGCATAATTTATGTAAAGAAAAACGCAAAATTCTGCACAATAGAAAAAGAAAATACATTTTTAAAATATAGAAGGGAAACGAAAAGACACATTTCTGAGGATGGGCAGAATTAGAAATATCAGATATGTACTGCCCTCGCTTGTGTCTCACTCGTGGCTGGTTGTTTGAATTTCACTCACTCACTCACTCACTCACTCACTGAAAAATATAATAAATGGAAACATAAATATCTATCACGTGTTCCAAATCATCCCGTCTTCTTATCTTCATCCCCTATATCTCGTTTTCCACCATTTGACCTGAATAAACCTGGAACAACTAAGGAAGATGGAGATTTTCTAGGTTGTTCTAGCTGTCACGAGAAGACCCGACCCCCCCCCCCCCCTACAAACCTCCACACACGTCTGTTGCATTTACCCCTCTCCTGAAATAGATATGTTGTCTTTCTGACGGCTCTCAATCCCTTAAGCCTGTAGTGGCCTGGCGCTGAATTCTCTCATCAAACCTGATGTATATGAATAAGGGAGGTAACGAGATGTTGGCGAGAAATGTTATGTACGAGTTAACGATCGTGAGATTTTGAATGCTTGGGTTTGAGCCCATTCCGAAATCACTATCTATCTATCTATCTATCTATCTATCTGTCTATCTATCTATCTATCTATCTATCTATCTATCTATCTATCTATCTATCTATCTATCTATCTATCTATCTATCTATCCGTCTGTCTATCTATCCATCTATCTATCTATCTATCTATCTATCTATCTATCTATCTATCTATCTATCTATCTATCTATCTATCTATCTATCTATCTATCTATCTGTCTGTCTGTCTGTCTGTCTATCCATCCATCCATCCATCCATCCATCCATCCATCCATCCATCCATCCATCCATCCATCCATCCATCCACTTACCTATCTGTCTGTCTGCTGGCCTACCTACCTGTCTGTCTGTCTGTCTAATTCGTCCGTCCGTCCATCCATCCATGCATCCATCCTCTATTTGTCTGTCTCTTTATGTGTCTGTTTGTTTGTCTACCTACCTACCTGTCTACGTGTTTGTCTTTCTGTCTGTCTATCAGCTAGTTACATCGTCTGTTCCTGTTATTGCAGCAGTAGCATCGTCGTGCTATGTGTGAACCTGAGTTACCGAAAGCTGTTATTGTGGAAAACATGTCCATAAGCAAGAGTCTGTCGTTTGCAAATGGACTATAATGGCATCATTTATAACTTACAAGCCGGCTGTTCAAGAGGGTCCACTACCATGAAAAAACCCCACATACTTTACCACTATCAGGCTGTAGATTATCATCAAGCAGCTGTAGGACGTACTGCCTGAAGCAGGAGTGAGACATGACCAGCCAAAGTCGCTGGGCCGGGATACGGACACTTATTCGTACAATTCACTTATTCACGCGATGTTTAATCACCGACACTTAAGCACTCAAAGTAGGATCCAGGGTTTAAAACCAGATGGTAGGTTTAGCCCCTTGCTTTTAAGTGTCCGAGTGAGAAAGTGTCGCTGATTAAAGTGTTGCGTGTTTAAAATGTCAGCAAATCCGCTGGGAGAGATGGTCACCAAATCTCTAGTCGAATGTAGCCAGTCCCTTAGCAGCGATACCTCACTTAATACAAGCACTGGTTAGGGGTGGGGGGGTGAACGAACGAAGACGCTGTTCGTTGTGGCAATCACCGACCTAAAGCTGATATGCTGGTGTCAGGGTTGGCGAACTACAGCTGAACAAGACTCTGTCCCCGTACCCTCCCCAGTAACAGGCTCAGTTTGGTAAACGGGGCAAGGATAGCCATAGTCCCCATGGTGGTGGAGTCTGCAAAGAAGTATTATACACCCTGTGCTTTTTAGCTAACACTCAGTGACTGCAAAAATAGCCACCATAACTCGTTACCAGCCGACACGGTGCCATGCCTCGACATCGGCTGCAAAGAACGTCAGCTCGTAGATCCATTGAGACAAATAGAAGAAGAAGAAGAAGAAGAAGAAGAAGAAGAAAAAGAAGAAGAAGAAGAAGTTGTAGAAGAAGAAGAAGAATAAGAAGAAGAAGAAGAGTAGTAGTAGTAGAAGAACAAGAAGAAACAATCATTTCATTCTCACTGAATACCTGCTAAACTACAAGAATAGATCGGAAACTAAATTCCATCATTATCGTTTACATAACCGGGCGTTCCAAATGACTGCTAAGTACTTGTAATCATTAAGTACTTGTAATCATATTCCTTGAGTACATCTCAGTCATTGCCTTTGACTGGTTACAAGTAGCTGCCGAGACTGGCGCCACTTTCAGGTGCAACTGTTATTTGCTTATAGACGCCTCCGCTTTTAAATTTTGAAGACCTTTGTGCTTCAGCAAACTAGACTTATTTCAAATCCTGCGATTACATTGCAGATATTTACATACGGCAGCTGTTGTTACGATCTGTGCCGTACTGCACTGTACAGTTTATGTCGCAAAGTCGAGGTGTTACAGACTTCTCTTGAAATTAAAAATTGAGACTCATATTTCATTTTGATTGCTGCGCTTTAAACATCGCCTGCTCACCCAGAAGATTCGGGTTCGAATCATGATAGTTTGTCGCCCATAATTGTATAACTCGTCACACTTGGCGATTTTGTGTGACACGGCCTGAGGGAAACGGAAACACGAGCCACTCTCGCCGACCACTGATGTCCGAGATTGCCCTGATCGTTGTTGCTGTTTTGTATAGGGTCATCGGGAAGTCTTCATGGGTCAGTGTTCCATTGTTCTCCACGTTTGTGCCATATACAGCACGAGGCGCCTTCTCTGTCGTTTCTGCGATCCATTTCAGTGATAGGGGATATATATATATATGATTTGATTCTTCATCAGCGTTTGTGTTAGGTTGTCTGTTCTCAGGTATCTTTCTTCTCTTCTTGTTATAATACAAGTGTTTTCATGTTTCGCAGTTTCCGTGTCTGGTAAATGTTAATTGTTTTCCTAATTTACTATTATTTCCTCATTTTTAATATTTAAAATAGACAATGTAATTTGTTTGCTGTCTCGTAACCCGTCAGATATTGGATATCGTGTACTTGTGACTCAATTTACTTTAACTATTTCATTAATGGGACAAAACACAGGGCCAGGCAGAAGGGTTTATAATAAATACATTCATTATGTCTTTTTTTTAACCAGAAAATGAACTTAACCTTGCATTTAGTTTGTTTATTAATATAAAATTTGAATATGCAAAATAAAACAACAAAATCCTTTTAGTGCAGCAAAAGTTTTAAAAACCTATTCTAGAATGCCCTTTAAAAAGCTTATAGTGTAGCAAGTTTTTTTTCTGGACGGAGGGGAGTGTTTGGTCAGAGAGTTAGTGGTAAGTGTCTCATTCAATTTCTTAATTTAATACGTTTCTGTAAAATGTAGCCTCCACTGTGTGAAGTACGCAGAGTACACTGGATTTATAAGGGGTAGTGGGCTAGTGTGTGTGAAGAAGTGAGTCAGAGATAGAGAAAGAGAGAGAGAAGGGGTGGAAGATAGAAAAAGAGAGAGGAGAGAGAAATAGAGAGAAAGGGAGAGAGAAAAAAGAGAGAGAGGGTGAGAGAAAAGAGAGAGAAATGGAGAGAGAAGGAGAGAGAGAAAAAGAGAGAGAGGGAAAGAGAGTGAGAGAGGGAGAGAGAGAGAAAAAGAGAGGGAGAGAGAAAAAAATAGAAAGAGAGAGAAGGAATGAATGAATAATCTTTATTTTTAAAGGTTACAGAATTGGGCACGCAGGCCCGTCTTACATTCTACCCTTCATCACTCCATCTTTCATTCTTCCCACACACTCGATTGAGAGAAAGAGAGGGGGGAGACAGATTGATTGATTGATTGATCTTTATTTCAAAAGGGTTAAGAATTGGGCACGCAGGCCCGTCTGACATTCTGCCCTTTATCATACATCTTTCAGTCTATTCCAGACATTCTACAAATATGCTGTTCATATAACAAACATAACTAACATTGAAGCTGAGAGACATAAAATAAAATATAACATTTACGTTTCGCTCTTAAACATTCACTCAGTACAGAAGTAACTACATACATTATAAATGAGAGAAAAAGAGAGAGAAAGAGAGGGAGAGAGAGAGAGTAGAGGATTATAGCAACCAAAACAAACCACCAGAAAACTAACAACATTGATTGCTAATAACAGAGAAACTCACCGAGCACGAGGGTCAAGAACAGAAAATACCAGAAGAGGTATGTAGTAAACAAGGAGATGGGACGAGAGAAATTCAGGCGGACAGAAACAAAAATGCATTGGAATACCAATCGGAAAACGAACTGGACAGTAAATATATTGGTGGTCTGCATGATTCGAATGACTGGTACAGAAATGAAATTAATCTTTATTTTTAAAGGGTAAGGAATTGGGCACGCCGGCCCGTCTTACATTCTGCCCTTCTTAACTCCATCTTTCATTCTTCCCACACACTCGATTTAATACAAGTATACAAATTACATTAGGAAAAAAACATATCAAAAGAGAGTAAGATTAAACTATTACATTCAAAGTAAAAGAGAAGAAGTAATTAACCTAATAAAATAGCACTCACACACATACACGCGCACACACAGACATATACATAATCAAAAATACATTATCAGTACAGATCTTCTAATATATGTTTTTTAAACAAACATTAAAATAATTTCTAACAATATCTTCGAACTATGTCATTTTAGTACTTGATGGTTGGCGAATCATGGGTTGAGAGAGTGCTGGAGGCACATAATTACAAGCAAGTAAATAATGAAACAGGTTTGAGATAAAGGATGAAGTATTGCTAATGGATTTTAAATGGTAGGGGAGGCTGTACTGCTGAGTATGCAAGGCTTTTCTTGTACAGATCAATCCTGGGTTTAGGAACGAGGCAGTTTTTTAAACGCTGGCTATGTCTAGTGTTATACGTAAACAGTGACCACAAGTAAGGCGGAGCATTATGCGAAAGAATTCTGTGAAGAAACTTAACTTTTGTTAAAAATGACTCTATATTTGAGGGGTAGAATTTTGAGCTGTGTGTGCTGATCTACAGTCTCTACTGGGTGTTTGTCACAAATCAGATTTAACGCTCGTTTGTGAAGTGAATGGAGCCTTTTTGTATTTGAGGCTGAGCATTCATCCCAGATTGTGGAACAGTAATCTAAGTGTGTTTATATGACATCTTTCGTGTGTCTTTGTCGATAAAGTGTTTAATTTTGGCCATTTGGTAAACTTTCTGTGCAGTCAAGTTTTTTAGGTTATGTACGTGAGAATTCCAGACATAGAGGAAGAATCATATTTTTTGTCCGTGCTAAGAGAGCATAAAGACAAGCAGGGAAGCATATCAGAAAACTGACAGCTGGTACTCTGTGTGGTGTGTACATGTGACTGAAGTTCTTCATCACAAAGTACGTTAACGAAGACTGAGGAGAGCATCTAACAAAACACTAAGCCCCACTTTTCATTGTTATAGGTGCCCTTTAAGCTCCAGTTTCTCATGTAGGAGATACTGGTTCGAATCCCGACAGGATCAGGACTTTTCTATCAGAAAGGTAAAAAAGTTGTTACAACTTCAATGGCATGGAAAAGGGAGTTTTACTTTTCTGCATTATTTTTCGACTGCGCAGGAATGGATTTTTTTCCTGAATCTTTCAGCATAACATGACAGATCTTTATGTGGAATATTTCATGTAGGCTGTAAGGTAAACATAAACATAGAATATATCAGGTTAAAGATAATCGAATACAGAATAAAGAATACGATGGTTTTATGTTATTTGGTAAAAAGTAACTAATTCAGTGGACAATAATACTTTCATTTTTTTCCCCCTTCTCATCTTTGAGAAGTTGCTGTACAAGTTAACTATAGTTATTTATCTTTTCAGATTTCCTCGATGTATCAACCCAGTGGGGTTGGCTGGTCAAAGTGATAGCCTCTCACTTTATTGTAGCAGCGGGGCTGGTGGCCAACTCGCTGACCTTCGTGGTAATGAAGAGCCCCAGGCTGAGACACAAATCTTACTCTCACTACCTCAGCGCCCTGGCCGTGTTTGACAGGTGAGTCTGAGTCGTTTTGTTTTTGCTTGTCAGCATAGTCGACAGACTCAACTTACCTGACACTCAGCTTACGCGATAGACCCAACTTACTTGATAGACTCAGCTTACCTGAGACCGCTGCTGGCTAGATTCTTCAGCTGCCGTGCGTGGGGTGAAACTCTTCCTGGCCAATGAAGAAAAATGTCATTAAGGTTGCCGTGCAGCGCCGTCGTGGAAAAGGTGAAAGAAAGGATTAAGTGAAGTAACCAGTAATCTCGAGGTCAGAACTACTCAAATCACGGCACCTCTGCTCTAGAGGCCGGCCACGTCCTATATACACCCATACTGTGGCAGATTGCCTAAACCGGCTTAACCCAGGGGTTAAACTAAGACACTGCTGGCGAGATTCTTCGGCTGCCGCGCGTGGAGTGAAACTCCTCCCGGGCAATGAAGAAAATGCGAAAATGCAATTAGGGTTGCCGGCGGCGCCGCTGCGAAAAGGTGATGGAAAGGATAAAGCAAAGTTTAATCACTATGTCCAGTAGTCCCTCGGTGAGAGCTACTCATATCACGGCGCCTCTGCTCTAGAGGCCGGCCACATCCCATATACACCCATATTGGTGAAATATGCCTAAATCGGCTTAACCCAAGGGTGAAACTTGATGACTACTCATGTCACAGTACCTCCGCTCTAGAGGTTGGTCACGTCCTAAACACGCCCATACTGGGATAATACGCCTAAATCGGCTTAATCCAGGAATGAAACTTACTAGTGGCGAGGATTCGTCCTCCTGGACAAAAGTTCCGTCCTGGTCACAACTAATAAGGGTAGCGGCCACGACCACAAAATGCTGAAGTCGGAGACACTGGACCAGTGCAGTCTAGACAGGCAACCACATTTCACCCGACGGGTTTGTATGCGTATTCTAATCATGCTGAGGTTTTCTGGTGAGAAAGTCCAACGCTGGACTGGATGGGCAACCACCTTTTACCTGGCGGGGATATACTGATATCCAAAACATGTCGAAGTTTTCCGGTGAGAAAGTCCAACTCTAGATTAAAGTAAGAGAACAAATTTTGTATGATTAGACCTCGAAAAAATCGTAGACAAAGCACTTTAGTGAGACGTGAGAGAAAGAAAAATCACAAGAGAATTACCTGGGATTCGAACACGGACTCCGGTAGGACGAGCAGCTAGACGGCTGCTCGTCCTACCGGAGTCCGTGTTCGAATCCCAGGTAATTCTCTTGTGATTTTTCTTTCTCTCACGTCTCACTAAAGTGCTTTGTCTACGATTTTTTCGAGGTCTAATCATACAAAATTTGTTCTCTTACTTTACTATACCAAAGCCTCGTAGTTTCCTATTTATAAAAAATTATAAAAAATTGTCAACTCTAGATTAAACTGGTGCAACGAAAACCACAGTGTCAAGCAATCCCGCTTCTGCGACCCACCGAGAATACAGGCCCAAGCCCAGCGATACTCTGAACCGCTTGTGGTCCTCTCGGGGAGCTCGTGTGGTCCTCTCGGGGACCACAGGAGGACCACGGGAGCCATCGAGGACCACAGGAGTAAATTCAGTAGGATCACGGGGCGGTCTTGGTGGTAGAAGCGAACGAAGAAGAAGAAGAAGCTTACCTGAGAGACTCAACTTACCTGACAGACTCAACTTACCTGACGGACTCATTTTAACCACCAGGCTCAATTTAGCCGATAAGAAAACAGACAAAAATAAACATGCGAATTATCTAATTAACTAACTGACTAGCTAACTAGCACATCATTTTTTGTGCAAATTGTCAAAAATTTCCTAGACAAACTCTTTATGAAAAAAACTACCATTAATTACATATACAATAAAACTAGTCATTCGAATTTATCGTTAAAAATAGAATCGTAGATTCGCTTTATAAATGAAAATAATTATACAGATGTACCGTTGAAAAAAATAGGTTCAAAAATGTGTACAGTGTAACAGAATGTGTGTAATTTCAGTTAAATAACTGTTAAAGATAGAAACAAGAAATAGTTAAGCTCTATGTGTGGTTATTAATGGCTTGAAGTCATAATTTTCTCCGTCCATGTTGGGAAACATTTTCACGGTTTCATAGTTTTTCTTTGTTTTGCTGAGTTTGAGAGAAATCGTGCGAAGGGTCCGTGCATTCGAGAGAGATGAGAGCTAGAGAGAGGACATTGTTTTCGTAATTTTGTGCTGGACATTAGTGTTGTAATGTAGCAGTTATATTTGGCCATGTGCTAAGTAGCACTTGCATATTTATTTAGTGGATATAATGTTAGTTTTTTTCACTCTTGCAAGGGAAGTTATTGTACAAGCTTTGTCACCGTCTGGAACGTGATATTCGTCTGGTTTTTTGTTTTTTTTTTTGGGCATTATTTGAGCTATTACAACCTCACCTTTATCACTAGACTCATTTTCTTACAACATCATCATCATCACCATCATTAACATCATCACTGTCATCATCATGTGTTGGCATTAAAGAAGATAAATATGTTAATGGAGGTCTTCTACTTGAGCTCCAAGTGTGTGTTTTGTGGACTAGAACCTGGGATGTGTTGCTGTTGTTGTTAAAGGTTTCTTGCTACCAGTGAATAACAAATGGAACATAGACAACAGCTTGCTGAAACACACTGACCACATCGAACTATAAGTATGACCGCATCGAATTTTAAGTGTGGCCACATCGGACTTTAAGTATGACAGTATCGAACTTTAAGTATGACCACATGGAACTTTAAATATGACCACGTCGAACATTAAATGTGACCATATCGAATTTTAACTATGACAACATGGAACTTTAACTATGACCACATCGAACTTTAAAGTGAAGTCACACACAAACACACACATCTGAACAATAGCATACTACATGAACAGGTTTCCTAAGGAAGTGAAATAACAAGATGTTGGCATGACAGATAACAAATAAGAGGGAAAAAAAACAAATAGTTGCGAAGAAATTTAAATAAAACAAAGAGAGAAAAAAAAAGATTCTTCGGCAGGGAAGAAAATGAAAAGTAGGACGGTAATTTACATCTTTCACTGAGAACACATCTTCATTAAGAAAAATAAAGGGGGGGGGGGTTGAGAAAATTTAGCTGTAATGGATTTAAAAGCAAACACCCGTAGAAACGGAATACAATGAAGTTAGAAAGCAATAACAAGTAAAAAAGAAACTGCTTCTCAGTTCGACCATTTTGTAAGACGTCTTTAAATGAACCCGCCGACATTCACATAAACATTTTTTTTTTTTGGTGCTGTCGCTCAAACCAACAAATGTGTTTCTGTTTGTCAGTAAACTATCTTTGTTTTCGTTTTGAGTGTGTTTTTTTTTCTTTAGTTACAGAAAATAATTGTTCTGAAAATGCAATTGTTTGACAAAGTCTGTGTAGTAAATGTGTTTTTCTTCAGCTCAGGGGAAATTTGAATTCTTCATCATCCCGCAGTTGTCTTATGACTTATACTTCGTTCTCCAAGCTGATTTGAGTTTGGTACTTGGGACCTTTTCCACATTAAAAAAAAAATCACTCATTATATATATGAACAGACTTGGGGTGAAGACGCCCGATAAGGTAATCAGAGACCCATAGCTGACCAAGACCCTGTCCCACCTCTCCCCAGTAACAGGCATAGCCTGGGTAACGGGGCAGGGATCGCCATAGTCCCCATGGTGGTGGAGTCTGCTAAAGAAGTATTGCATACCCCCTGCTTTTTTAGCTGTACTCCAGGACTGAAAAAGTATTCGCCATAACCGGCTCCCACGCAGGTAGGATGCTGTGCCTCAACATCTCCACAGCATCGGCTGCAAAGAACAACAGCTCTCAGTTACAGGGAGTTCGTACACGTACAATATAAATAGACTACGCATTTATATTTTAGCGAATTTAAACCAGTATGTGCAACGTGGCTGCAAGCATATCAATTCGAAATGCAGCTTCTTTTCGCTGCTAGGGCGTCGGAGTAGCGAAGTGGTTAGTGTACTAGATTCTCATGGCGAAAGTCAGTGGTTCATTTCTGCTCGGAGGCGTGCCAATCGCCCAGCCAAAGACATGGATACCCACCTCCATCTGGAGCTGGGGAGAAGAAAGGCGGACGAGCATGTCAAGTCACCATATAGTGTGCCCACAGATCAGGGGAAAAATTAGGCACTACCACCATATACATGGATGCCCTGTGGCATAACAGGGTTATCTTTATATTCTTTATATTCTTTATATTCTTTACCTTTTTCGCTGCTGCTCATCTCGCGATGGAACTCAGAAAAATACTATATCGTAATTTCTCCATATAATTAGCATGCAGTGACTCCTCTCATACAGTGCTTACAGTGACTCCTCGCCTACAGTGCTTACAGTGACTATTCTCCTACAATGCTTACAGTGACTCCTCGCCTACAGTGCTTACAGTGACTCCTTGCCTACAATGCTTACATTGACTACTCTCCTACAATGCTTACAATGACTCCTCTCCTACAATGCTTACAGTGACTCCTCGCCTACAGTGCTTACAATGACTCCTCGCCTACAATGCTTACAGTGACTCCTCGCCTACAATGCTTACAGTGACTCCTCGCCTACAATCCTTACAATGACTCCTCGCCTACAGTGCTTACAGTGACTATTCTCCTACAATGCTTACAGTGACTCCTCTCATACAGTGCTTACAGTGACTCCTCGCCTACAGTGCTTACAGTGACTATTCTCCTACAATGCTTAAAGTGACTCCTCTCCTACAGTGCTTACAGTGACCACTCTCCTACAATGCTTAGAGTGACCACTCTCCTACAGTGCTTACAGTGACTCCTCGCCTAAATGCTTACAGTTACACCTTGCCTACAGTGCTTACAGTAAATTTAAGAATGGAAAAATGTCTGTTTTTGTTTTTCTTTCTCCTTATTTCTTTGTTGAAGAAGAAATTGGACAAGCCTTACTACAAGTGTTAAAAGAGAATAATTTTATGTGAGGCGACAAATTTAACTCTTTCAGCCTGGACAAGCCAATCTCCCTCTTATATAAACGCGCCCCCCCCCTACAGGTAACAGTATCGTTAACAATAACACCAGCACCCGCAGGAATGTTACAAGCAAGACCAACAACAGCAGCAACAAACAAAAGACAAGGATGAGAACAGCAAATGCAACAGCAGCAAGAAGATCGATGACTGCATCTACAACAGCAATAACAACAGGAAAAACAACAGCATCAATTAGAACAGCACCAGGGGCATCAACAGTTGCGGAATGACGGTACTTCATACTGTAGTTTAAAGGGCCAAAGGAAATTTATCACGGCAGAAAATACTACATGTGACAAGAGGAGACCAAATGACACCATCAAGTAAAATGTTGGGGTAACACCAGTATTACACTATATACAGAAACAGCAAGTCAAATGGTTTGGGCACGTTATACGGCTGCTGTCAGATAGTACACCACAGAAAACATTCGGACTAAGAATTGCAGAAAATAGAGGAGGCCCCGCCAAGCAAAAGGTGCAAGTAGGACATTCATCATCATCATCATTATCATCATCATCATCATCGCCTTTCACTCCCTTTGAGAGCATAGGCCACGGATAAGGCTCTTCAGTTATCCTTGTTCTTGGAATTATTCTCTGCTTCCTTCCACGTGTATCCCTTGTCTCTGAGCACTGTCATAATTTCTCTTCCCCAAGTAAGTTTAGGTCTTCCTCGTTTTGTATTTCCTTGAGGATTCCATGTCAGTGCCTGTCTTACTATGCTGGTGTCGGGTTTCCTGAGAGTGTAGCCAATCCACCTCCACTTCCTAGACATGATCTGTAGGTTCATAAGTTCTTGCCCTGCCCTTTCCCAGACCTCCTCATTCCTGATCTTGTCCTGCCATTTAATTTTTAAAATCCCCCTCAGGCAGTAGTTCATGAGGTAGGAAATTACTGAAACCTTAAATATCCCATTATATTAAGACGCCTATTTCTTCCTCAACAAATGAAAGGTATATGAGGAAGGAGACAAGACAAGACAAATTTAAGCGGGGAGATAATATTCTCAGAAAGTACGTGTGTAACGAGTTATCTCCCATCTAGTCAACAATCTGTCGTCTCAAGAATTTATTTTTCATGTTCATATTTACATTGACAGTAATTTTAGTTCAGCATTTTAACAAACGATCAATAATTTAATCCATTTGCTGAGCACATTTATACTGCAACAGCTGAAAGAAAGATCACAGTTAAAATATAGCAATCATGTGAAAAGTAAAGAATGCTTCTAAATATAATGAAACAAATTATCTTTATTTTCTAATGACATATTAGAACCGGTTTCCTCTGTTTTGTTTTCTTTTTCTCCATTGCTCTGATGCTGTAAAGCCGATGTGAATTATAGATAACAGGGAACATGATTCTCATTGAAAAAACAGATGGTTATGGTCCGTAGAGAAATTCTTGTATGATTTTAATGGGAGAATAAAAAGAAAATTGTAATTAACGTTGAGTTCATTGTGAAAATACATAAAAAATAAGAACAAAAGCCATTTTATTTTAATTTAGAGATGTCTGAAGAGATGGAAGTTCGGGTGAACGATATGAACAATGTCGAAACTGGAAAACTGATTGAGATTCGCAATGAAGGATATATGCGGCCTTTTTATTTTTTGGTAAGGCATAAAAAGAAGCCATAAAAGGCAATGTTAAATAATGATGATTTTGTCACAGATGACTTTTGCAGTATGGATCATCAAGGAGATTATACACGGCCACCATTAGCGAGACTCCCCGTGATTATTTTCTGAATATTTTATTATTTGATCATATTTTATTTGTAATCTCTCATCCATCAGTTTACCCGAGTGATATCTATAAGGATAACTTCTACGTGAACATCAGCTGATCTCTTACTGCACAGACAACTGTCTGTGGAAACTGATTTAGTTGCCTTTCCCTAAAGGAACGTGTTTTCTGATTTCAGTGGCCGTTTCAGATAGCCAGAACAGCTTTATTGACCGGACCTCCAAGGTTACAGATCCTGGGGTTACTACTTTCTGCCAGAAGCCAGTTGTCATTATACGCTTTTGATCTGAAATAACTCTTTCTAAATTTTGCAGGGTCTTTGAAAAATGGAAAGTCTTCGAAGATGACTCCTTAGTGAAGAATGTTTTATAAAGAGATCATTTCTGTTGTGAGGTAAAACCCCGCTGATGTTGCTCCACTTGCTGGATTAGATCTAATAAACATTCTTAATTGGATCTATGCAGTTTCTCATTTGGCTCCACTACCCATTCAGCGACCCCCGTATTGGTTTACAGAGTCATAAATATACGCTCTTCGTTCTTCTAGATGCAGTATCCTTCTTCTTCTTCTTCTGTCTCACTTGAACTGAGAACTAATGATCTTTGCAACGAAGCGGTGATGACATTAAGGCATAGCATCGTGTTGGCTTGAGAGCGGATTATGGAGGTTATTTTGTCAGACCCTTTGTGCGGCTAAAAGGCAAGGGATGTGCAAAACTTCTTTAACAGACTCCACCGCCATGGGGGCTACAGCGATTACTGCCTCGTTAACCAGTCCCTGGTTTGTTACTGGCAGTACGATCGGAGGGGTAGAACAGGGTCTTGGTCAGCTATGGTTCGCCAGCCTTGACCTACCATGTCAGGTATGGTTCGCCAGCCTAGACCCTAGTATGTCAGCTATGATTCACCAGCCTTGACCTTAGTGTGTCAGCTATGGTTCGCCAGCTTTCACCCTAGCATGTCAGCCACGGGTCACTGACTGCCAGATCAGCCAGCGTCTTCACTCCCAGCTGCAATATAAAATCTGATTAAAGTGATCGGGAAAAAATGAAGAAACAAAACACTTCAAAAACAGAGACACAGGAGATATACGAGATGAAAGTACTGATACCGTCTTAGGAAGCACGACCTGTACACTATTTAACGGGACAGTACAAATGTTAATGCTAACGGGAGACAATAGAGAAAATTATATAGAAAGCTCAGATACTTTGGTGTCTTATTTTTCAGTTTTCCTGTATGACTGTGTGTTAATCGGACATCGCCCTGGATTCATTCATTCATTTGCATGTCCCTTGCGGAACTTTGCCTCCCTAACAGCACTCCTGTAGGCCTCTCGGATGTGAGCAAGATGGCCTGCCCCTGATGCATCCATTTGCAGGGCATCAACGATGTCTTGCCTGGATTAATGCTTTATTTTCCTCATTTGTTTGTGTTCATTTTTTTCTGATTTCTAATGTCCATGAAGAACATTATATACTTTTTTCTTCTTTTCTTCCATGTATGTTTCTTCCTTCTTCATATGACCTTTCTACTTTCTGAAAAATTTAGTCTAAGAAAGTAATGTGATAAAAAGTGCTCTATCTAACAGTAATAATAATAATAATAATAATAATAATCTATCGTCCAAGGAAAGTCCAATCTGCCCTTTGTGATCGACATTCTGCACTTAAAAAAAAGACCCCTTACATAGAGAAGTAAATTGGAAAGTCATTTTAATAAGGAGGCCCAAGTGATGTACTGTTTAGTGCGCTGATCACTCACCCTACGGCTGGTAGTTCAAGTCCAGCCAGAGGCATGCCCTGTCAGCCAACAGCAGAAGCGGATACCCAACTTCTTCTTGGGCTTAGAAAACGTCCAGGCGGAGTGATGCACTCTTAATCACCCTGTAGTATGCAGTGTGGTCAAGAAATACATGGGGAATAGCACCATTACCTACAGCATTCTCATAAGCAAATCTGTGAAACGAATAACAAATGGCTTTATGTAGCAGTCAAAATATTTGATGTGGTATCAAGTATGGCTAAAGAGAGAAGAATATACTTTAATTTGGCACATCCAGAAAGAGATTTGCTCATTAGATTTCATTGAATAATTTGAAGTGATTAATTGAATTATCCTCACGCCTGACGTTATTTATCTTTGCTTCCCTTAGTTATTTTACGAAGCAAGTTTTCCACTTATGGTTCACTTATCTTCGTTTTAGTAGACAAAAAAAATAAAGATAAAATATACTTGTTGACATTGATGGATTAAGAACACAGACACAGAAAACTGCCCAGGGTAAAGTGCACGTGCACTAGAATGACACTTCCAGCCGTAAAACTGCACGAAGAGTGAGTAACTTTTCGTTTGTTCGGCTCATAAATGTTCTAGGTATCTAAAAGCTACAGTAATCGCCGGTTATTATGGCTTTGCTACAGTATAATATGTGTGCGCATTTACTTGAACTAGCAGACCAACATGAGCTGACCGATGTTGTTTGGCTAGCTACCTACCTACCTGTCTTTGCTTGCCTGCCTGCCTGTCTGAAATATCGATCAATCTAATTTAGAAGTAAAAAGAAATACAATAAATACAAACTGCTTGTCATCTAGACTAGACCCACCAGGATCTTTCGCGTGGCATGTAACTAGCAACTTAACAGTTTAAACTGTTTTTAATTTCTGTTTTTAATTTCTGTTTTTAATTTCTCTAATTTAGAACGGTACTCTCCCTGTTGATAACCTGAAGAATGTCACAGTATTGAAAGCAAATACTTAAAAAAAAATTAGTTTCACAAGCGAGGGGCCTAAATATTTTTCAATAATAAATGGCCACTCTAAATTAGTTTAGAAAATTTTTCCTTTCTGAAAGCTATAGGTCACCTATGACCGGCGTGTTGCCTCTTTCTAATAATTTATTATGATCGGTGCAAAAAACATTCACAAAATGAATAATTAGCTACTTTCAAACTTGACTAAAGCATCCTCAGTCTTGCTCAAAGTGTAGAAATACATAATTCCTTTTATGGGGTTATTTCCCTGGTAACATGTGACGAGCACCAACATGTATGACGCTTGTACAGCGTGTGTTTAATAATTTAAACCCTACCGGCACATTAAAGAAGGTTCTTCATTGAAGAAGGCTGGCTAGTAAAGAAGATTAAACAGACAAAACTTAAATATTTTTGGACATATTAAAGGTCATGCGAATTTAGAGAAGATAATCCTGGAAGGGTACATAACGGGAAAAAAAAGAGAGTTAGACCAAAGCGAAGATGGGTGCAAGACGTCGTTGATGATCTGCGAATGGAGGCATCAGCAGTGGGGAATCATGCGTACAACCGAGAGGCCTACAGGAGAACTGTTAGGGAGGCAAAATTCCGCAAGGGATATGCAAATGACTGACTGACTGACTGACTGACTGACTGACTGGCACATTACTTAAGGCTTTATGAGGAATAAATGAGCAGTTTTATGTGTGTACACATTAACCATGGATTTGCTGCAGATTTTTCAAAACAGCATTTCTGTTTCATCTATTTTTTTTAAATGTTTATCTATTGCCAGTGTCGTATTATCATCATCATCATTATTATTATTAGAAGCGTCATATAGCATAGTAACCCTATAGGTACATTTTGTTATGTAACAATGGAACAGTGACCATATAGAACCTTTATACATAGCAATTATCAACAAAGCTAACATGTAGTCACGAGCATAATCTCCTTATCCTTTTTGTTTTGTCCAATGTGAAGGTATATTAAAAATCCAGTTTGCTACAACTTTATTTGGTTATTTTTTGTTTGTTTGACTTACGATTGTTTTAGCTTTCTTTTCCAATTGTCGCTCATTTTCTTCTCTTCCTTAATAAAAAAAAAAAGGTCATGTTCTCCAGTTCTTGTAAACTTTCCTCTGTGCTACCTGTTTACATCTCTCATGGTCCATGGTCTATTTCCAGCTTTGTCTCTGCCAAAATAGAAAATAGCTTGTACGCTATAATCGACACACCCTAACTAATATAATGTGAGCTGCTTGTGATTTCTGAAAAATTAATTTAAGCCAAATCCACAAAAGCAACTAAACACTTTAAAATGAATAATACAAGACATCTGCGGTATTTTCCATCATTTAAAACGCACATTTCTTTCTAAAAAAAATGTCTCCAGAATTACCCTGCGTCCTATACCCAGGTGGAGTGTGGATAGGATTTGGGGAGTGGGTGGGGTGGAGGGGGTGGAGGTAACTGGTACTGAACTAACATCTAGACACCCATGCTGGGTAAAATCTTGATCCACGTGGAAGAAAAAATTTGATCTGTCCAGAAGGACAGCATAGGATCAGGAATGGCGTACGATCTTGGGCCAAAACTCTACTGAGGGGATTGCTGTGAAGTTCATTGAAAATAGGGGGTTTATTAGTTCTGTTTAAGAACATTACCTGGCAAATTATAAGTGCGTGTTATACACCGATGCGTTTTATATGGCGATAAATATGGTATACATGAAAAAGTTCAGAGTAAAACGTCTTATTGAGCAGTTTCCGCAGACAGACAAACAAACGGTTTCTAGACCTAGCGATGAAACAAATACAAATAATTTCGTGAAATCCTTAAAACTCTCACAAGGCAGTGTAGTACTAAGTATTAATTCCGTGTCTTCATTGTTTTTTTTTCCAGTTTGGTTCTCATTGGTCAAGAAATGTACATGATCGATGAAATACTCGATAAAAATAGATTTGACCAACGTTTGTTCTCATCATTTTCCCATGATGCCTGCAAGGTAAGGTTGGCTGTATTTCGCTTGATGTAGTTTTTTATGCTGTTGATTTTGATAGTCAAAGATGTCTGTATATTTTGTAAGAACAGGAAACTGTCAACGGAAAAACAACAATGCACAGTAAATCAAAAACATGGAACAGCACACTGTCACTGAAGTGGTTACCAGAGAAATGAGAGTCTTACAAGACTCTACACTACATGAAGTATGGATAATCAGATAAATGAGGATCTAGCACATCTAACATGACTCCAGACTACATGAAGTATGGAGAATCAGATAAATGAGAGTCTAGCACATCTAACAAGACTCCAGACTACATGAAGTATGGAGAATCAGATAAATGAGAGTCTAGCACATCTAACAAGACTCCAGACTACATGAAGTATGGGGAATCAGAGAAATAAGAGTCTTAAAAGAGTCTAGACTACGTGAAATATGGGGAATCAGAGAAATGAGAGTCTTACAAAACTCTAGACTACATGAAGTATGAGGAGTCAGAGACACGAGAGTCTAACATATCTTACAAGACTCTAAACTACACGAAGTATGGGGAAAACATCTGTGGTCCTGGGCAGTCCCCAAGGAGAGAGAGACGCTATCTGCAGACATCATGTCCCTAGAAACAACAGAGAAGTTTATATCTGAGGTCAACATCAACATCTCAAAAAGAGCAAAGAAGACGAAGAGTAGTTTACTGCAGAAAAAAAATTTTATTTTGAGGTAGCTTTCCTTTCCTATTCCGGTTGAGCGACTTCCTTTTGCTTCAAACAAAATAACACAACGAAACAACAAATACACAACACAGTTGGTTCGAAAGTGAACAATGTGATCAAATCAGAGTATTGTTAGCCAATATCAGCCAGAATATCATCTGATGATTAAAATTGTGTGAAAAGGGGGAATAATTAATGTATATAATTTGTATGAGGTATATGGCTCTTCAGACTATGAAAAGGAAAGAGTCAGAGAATCGTAAATCAAGCTATCAAGTGGAACACAACAGGCCGAAGGAAGAGGTCGACCATATGAAACTCTAAAGAGAACATTGTTAAGAGAGGCCACTTTAGTAGGCATAAAATCCCTTAATGAGGTTGAAAAGCTCGCCGAAAACAGGAAAACTGGGCGAACTACCTTTATGTGACGTTTAACGGTAGGGGAAGGAAGTAAAAAGATATGGGTAGCGTTTTATTACAATTTTATACTTGAATATACTTCAATCAGTTTATGAGGACTGTACATCCATTGCTGGAGATGATTAATTAACTTTCATCTAAAAAAACGTTTATGTGATTTTATTAATCTCAGACATCATTACGAAAGCGGTGACCCGAGTTTGCCTCATAAAATGCTAAAAAATCTAAACCATTTCTCTCGCCTCCTGCAGATCTTTAACTTCACTGACACAGTCTGCAATCTGATGTCATCATGGCTGATAGTTGCTATGGCAATGGAACGACTCTGCGTAGTTTACATGCCTTTTCGGCGAAACATGTGGTGCCAGCAGCGGGGAGCAGTCATTATAATTTTTGTCCTGTTCTGTGTATTATCATGCACGCAAGTATTCAGGTAAACAACAGCAACAGTGATCACAACTGCACTTATGCAAATTAAAAATAATAATTACTGTGTCTGCTGTGATGATATTTTTCCTCTTTACAAACACAATTGAAAACAGGAATCCTAAACGTCATTTAAAGTATAGAACTAATCAAAACATGCTATTCTTTACCGAAGAAATATTGCTCTTTTTTCTGTGTATCGCAGTCCAAAGCACAATGTCGACATATTCGCTTGTTCAGAACTTGTACACCCACAAAACCTCTCTTTTTTCGGTTAACTTTCTGTGTTAAGTTAAAGTTAAAGAAAAAATATTCACGTGTTATATTCAAATAATAGTTTTTTTTAAAAATCGCACACAGAGGGACAAAAAGCCAGAGGATTTGGAATAGAAGATCTTCGTGCCTCGGTCTACACAATTCAGTCGGCGACCACTTTAAATAAATGTCGTCACATTTGCAGTTATATAAATTATACCTACTTTCTCCACAAAATGAAATTTAACACACAAACGCACTTCCTCAGAATATCTACGATTTCCCAAATGTAAAATATGTGTTCCCTTTCTCTCGTACAGATATATTATTGTGGTTAAAGAATAGTACATAAAACTCATTCATCTTCTGAATTATAACTGTATTTTCCTGACAGTTTCTGGGGTCATTACTTCTGTATGATTGTATCTTCCTAACTGACAGTTCCTAGAGTCATTACTTCCATAAGAATGTATCTTCCTAACTGACAGTTCCTAGAGTCATTACTTCCATAAGAATGTATCTTTCTAACTGACAGTTCCTAGAGTCATTATTTCCTTATTTCCTGAAGTCATTACCTCCATAAGAATATATCTTCCAAACTGACAGTTCTGGCATTACTTCCATGTGATTTTAACTTTCTAACGGACAGTTCCTTGAGTCAGTACTTCCATATGATTGTATCTTCCTAACTGAAAGTTCCTAAAGTCGTTACTCCCATTTGTAAGATAAGATTTTGTTTTTCAAAGTAAAATAGAAAAGACTGCGACTTTTCTTGGATGAACAGTTTGAATCTTTATTGATCGCTTTTCTCCATAAGATCCCAGCACTGGCATTTCTCTAACTACTTTACTATCAGAATATACACAGTTATAACTGAATATATTAACATTTACAGAGTTATTGCTCCAGACCTTTGAGAACTAAAGTTCAGTGTCAGAATATCTTTACTGCAGGAAAAACGCGACACTGTCATTAACACTTCAGTTCGCGACTCCTTCAAATAAATAACATAAAAATAAAGGAAGGACGTTATTTCAAATAGTACAAAAATGGTGCGAAGTGCTGGCTGACATTAAAATAAATAAATAAACGTGGGCCATCTTGCTCACAACCGAGAGGCCTACAGGAGTGCTGTTTGGGAGGCAAAGTTCCGCAAGGGACATGCAAATGAATGATGAATGAATGAATGAGCCAGTTAAGTCTTTCGCGCCCAAGTTAATTTTCTTGCGCTGCCAGAACAAATGTTAGCGGCACATTTTGTTAAGAGGAAACTGGAGGGAAGCTGCTCTATAATTTAAC
The DNA here is from genome assembly GCA_009760885.1 of Achatina immaculata. NCBI lineage: Eukaryota > Metazoa > Mollusca > Gastropoda > Stylommatophora > Achatinidae > Lissachatina > Lissachatina immaculata. The sequence continues at coordinate 19,556,035 of CM019691.1, read as the reverse complement.
AATATGGTTTGGGTAAGAAATGTGCTAGTTTTCATTTCATTTAGACTTTGGCTAAATATTGCTCTGAGCATTGATTCGCAGAGATCTGCGAGGTCTACCAACACTATCAGCGTTGCTTTGGCGTAAAGGAGTTAAAGTCTGCAGTTGTATGATCTACATGACCTGTGTCTTTTTTTCCAGTTTCATTCACAGTACACTATACTAATGTTTCGCTATTGAATCTCCTCAATATCATAAATAAATCATGTACTATTATATTACTTCTATAAAATAACAAGCTCAGTGTCATTATGCCTTCTAAACAAACGCGTAAAAAACAGGGGAAGCCACCCTACTGCATCTACTCTTAAAAAACTGGGAAAGCCAACCAGGCCCCAGATTGATGCACTCCCCCCCCCCCCCCCCAAAAAAAAAAATTAAGTCTGGTTAAATGAAGAAATCAAAAGCAGACGTGCTTAGGCCAAGTCAGCATTCCAGAAAATGAGAAATATCTTGTACAACAGATCCATATCAATGGAAACAAGATTCCGAGTACTTAAATGTTACATCGAGCCAATTTTGTTTTATGGATGTGAAGCATGATCCATGAATAAGATAGTACAGCGAGAAATGGAGGCCAGGGAAATGTGGTTCATAAGAAAGATGTTGAAGATACCATGGACAGCTAAGAAAACCAACGAAGAAGTCTTAAGAGAGGCTGGAGTTAAAAGGCAAATTACAAAAAAAGATCAGACAAGCGAGATTTGTAGGACATTTTCTGAGAAGAGGAAAATTGGAACGCATTGTGGCAACTGAAAAAATTGGGGGAAGAAGAGACAGAGGAAGACAGAGAAAGAAGTTACTGGATGGGCTATCATTGTGACTAGGAAGAAAGTCACGGGACGGATCTCATAATCAAGTCTCAGGGAACTGTGGAGAGAAATGATCGCCTAAGCCACGAGGCACGACACTTATTGATTGATTGGTTAAATGAACGCTGTTATTTCAAAACTTGATCTATCAGTCAACAAAACCATACATTGATGGTAAAAATCTGACTCACAAGTCTATGATCTTCTCCTGTTTTTCAGAAGTAAAAACACACATCATTCTGAAATCTAACACATTTGAACTTGCTATTTACTTGAAGTTCCGTTTCATTGTATTTCATATTTATGTTTTGTTTATTCTGATTGCTAATATAGCTGAATATGGAATTCAGACGGTGTGGTTTCAGCGCTCCATATTCTATTATGTAGTGGTTATCGAGCGCCAGGCGGCTTCTGTCGTCAGAGTGCCACTGTTTGAAAATTGTTGCTAGAAAATCAGGCTCGTCTCTGTGGTTGGAGCCGTTGAAATGATTAGAGACTGGCTTAGAAACATGCTGAGACGTATCATAAAGATGTTTCTGTATGCGGTCACCTAATTTGAGACCAGTCCCTTCCAGTATAAGTTATCTCACACTTTTTGCACAGAATGACATATATTACTTTGCGAGACTCACATGTGAATCCGTCATGGAGTATGAGGATAGTTTTGGGAAAAGTAATCGATTTTGTCTCCCAGACTACAGGGCAGGTCTAATTCCGACAAATGCAGGATTCAGCTTTAGGCGGCTATGGGCGAGGATATCCTTCAGATTTGGTTCCAGTTTGTAAACTAATAGGAAGGGATCAGAGAAGATGTCGCAAGAGTAAAGGTCAAGCTGCAGCGGTGGCAGATGGCAGCAGAACATTTTCTTAACCAATGAGGATGGAAAGGAAGCAGGAGTTTAACTCTGTCAGATGAAGCGCAGGGTTTTTTTCTGAACTCCTCTTTGCGGCTAACTTTCTGCATATAGTTGAAAGCTTTATGAAGGACGTTTTCAGGGTAGTGGCGATGATGAAAAAAAATTTTTTGGGTCGATCCATAACGTCCGAGTGATCCTGATATAGATGTCGAAGACGGATTAGCTGCGAGTATGCGATGAAATTCTTGCAAGTTTCAGGATGAGAGGAAGCGTAAAGTATACGGTTACTCAGAAGCCACCTGGCGTTCGAGAACCGGTACATATAAGAATATGGGACGCTGGATCCACATGGTTTGAACCTGAAATTCAGCTACATTTAACATTCATTTTCTCTACATATTACCCTCCCTACTAAGTTCTGCTCTTTCCTCACCTGTAACTTATATTCCAGAACTCTCACTGTACTAGATTACAAACATCTACTCCAAACACATTCATCTATTTCACCCACCCTCTTCTCACCCGGATTACCACTGTATCCTTCTCTCACCTTTCCGTCTCCTCCACACGCACTCTCGGGCGCAGCCTCTTGCAAATCACAGCTAAGTGCTTCTCCCTTTTTCTTTGATTTTTTTCCCATTCTTATTGTTAGAGATGCCTTCATGTGAATTTATATTTTATCTTCTTTCTCTATTTTTTTGCCCCGTATGTTTTTGAATGACTAAAGTGTAAACCCAAAATGTTACAGCTGTGTGCTCGTTAATTAATAAAGCTGTTTACACTTTTGTTTCAAATGGTTTCAGCATTTTATTATCACAGCTTTACTGCAGTAGCTTTGTATATATTTATATATTAAATCTTACATACACTTAAAACCAAAAAACTATTCCCCTATCACTATTCTGCTGCCCAGTAAAGCAAGTTCATTTGATCAGATTACTCTCGTCTCAAGACCCAGTGTCTGGTTCACTCAGGGGAACCCTTAACTTCTAGAACTACTGATCCAGTGAAATCTTCATTGCTTACTTTTTACGACTGAAAAGAAGCGCCCGGAGTGCTCATTTCCAGTTCCAAGTAAAGTCAGACAATTAAATCACCATGTCACCATTCTGCTAACATTTTCTGCATCATCACCTTCTCTGTTTTTTTTTGTTTTGTTTTGTTTGTGTTTTTTGTTCTTAGTATTTCTGTTACAAACAACTCAGAAACACATAAATGCCTTTGAATGTAAATGCTACAGAAGAGTTCTTCAAATATCATGGATACAAAAAAGAAAAAAAAACAAGAACAAATATATCCATACTGACAACAATTATTGAGGAAAGACGATGGCGAGGGTTGGGACATGTGCTCCGAATGACTGATAACTCACTACCAAAAATAGCACTAAGATGGACACCACAGGGGAACAGAAGTAAGGGTAGACCAAAAGAGACATGGAGAAGAACAACAGAAAGGATGTTGAGCAATAGAGGGCTCACCTGGACAAGAGCAGAAAAAAAGGCGAAGGACAGGCATTTGTGGAAAACCCTTGCCGAAGCCCCATGTGCTCTGGGCACTTAAGGTTCAGAGAGAGAGAGAGAGAGAGATATCCATACTGCAAGAACTTAATATTGAAGAAGGCTGGTAGTAAGGTGGATTAAAGAGAGAAAACTTAAATATTCTGGACGCATTAAACTTCATGATAATTTAGAGAAGACCGTCTTGGAAGGGTACATAATGAGAAAAAGAAAGAGAGGAAGACCAAGGCGAAGAAGGTTGCAAGACATCGTTGATAATCGGCAAATGGATGCATCAGCAACAGGGCATCTTACTTACAACCGAGAGGTCTACAGGAGAGCTGTTAGAGAGGAAAAGTTCCGTAAGGGACATGCAAATGACTACTACTATTACTACTAGCTGCTGATCACGAAAAATTACTGCCAAGATTTGTAAAACTTAAGGGCCCAATTCCAGTCCCACGAAAATAGCATTGATGGACAACTGTGGGGGCAGATATGAAGATCTTCTGAAGATGATGAGATTCATGGATATGAACCTCTGTCCATGTCTGAATGTCTTGGCCTATGAAGACGAGCAGTATAAGCCAAATCGCAGATCCTGGATGCCATTTACAGGAACGTAAGCAAACCATCAGGATGACAAGAATCAGATAGAGCCTGTTGCTATCGGGACTCTATCCCAAAGTTTACCGGAATGTTATTACAGGTAAAATTCATGAAAAATGCTATAATAGTACGGGGGGGAAATAGGGCAGACATATCAACATCGGTGACCCAAAAGTAAAACTCCGAATCTCCTTGCCTCATCTGATCTGGACACGTTCTCCATCTCAACTGCCAAGACGAAGCAAATCCTCTTTTTGTATGAAAAATTCCATCATTTATATTCCAGGTTCGTCATGGTAAAAAGCGAAGGAAACGAATGTGCAGGTTCTTCAGATTATGAACAGCTGTACGTGGTTCTTCACATCTACGTCTACCAGTTCGCTCTACATTTCATTACTCCGGTCTTCATCATTCTCGTCTGCAACATCGGCGTGCTTATTCGCATCTTCAGTGTGGAAAGAGCAACACAGAACGAGGACTCTGCTTCGACACGTCTTACAGGTAAGTATGATCTATTGTTAGAACAGCAACTGATGGTTATTCTATGGTTCTAAGGACTGTTATAGACCGAGGTGGGGTTGGGGATACGCTCTCCACTCCAATGACGTGCGTCTCAAATAGCCTCTGGCAGTCAAGTCCAGCTCCTGGCCTTCTCGTGGCAGAACTGTTCAAACTGACAGGAGAAGAGGCGAAGGCGAATATCTGGCGCCTGAAAACCAGACGCTTCGGGTAGATGAGAGTCATGTTTGGTAGCTCATCTACCGCTGCTGGCGAGATTCTTCGGCTGCCGTGCGTGAAGTGGGGCTCCTCCTGGCCAGTGAAGAAAGGTGCGAATGGGCTCGGCACCACTGTGGAAAAGGTGGAAGAAAGGATTAAACGTAGTAAACAGTAATCAAATCACGGCATCTCTGGTCTGGAAGTCAGCCACGTCCTATGTGCATACATATCGGGCGAAATGCCTTAACCTGCTTAACCCAGAGGTTAAGACACTGTTGGCGAGATTGTTCGGATGTTTCGCGTGGAGTGAAACTCCTCCCAGCCAAGGAAGAAAATGCGAAAAAGAAATTAGGGTTGCCATGCGGCGACGATGTGAAAAGGTGATGGAAAGGATCAAGTGAAGCTTAGTCGGTATGTTCCGTGGTCTCATGGCAAGAGCTACTCATACCACGGCACCTCTGTCCTAGAGGCCGGCCACGTCCGATACACACCCATATTGGTGAAATATGCTTAAAGCGGCTTAAACCAGGAGTGAAACTTGATGGCTACTCATATCACGGTATCTCCGCTCTAGAGGTCGTTCACGTCCTAAACACGCCCATACTGAGATAATATGCTAAACCGGCTCTTCATGGGAAGAATGAAAGATGGAGTGATGAAGGGCAGAATGTAAGACGGGCCTGCGTGCCCAATTCTTTACCCTTGAAAAATAAAGATTATTCATTCATTCATTCATTCATTCAACCCAGGGGCGAAACTTACTAGTGGCGAGGATTCGTCCTCCTGAACGAAAGCTCCGTCCTGGTCACAACTAGGAAGGGTAGCGGCCACGACCACAAAATGCTGAAGTCGGAGACACTGGACCAGTGCAGTCTAGATAGGCAACCACCTCTCACCCAGCGGGAATATACTGATATCCAAAACACGTCGAGAAAAAGTCCAACTCTAGATTAAAATGGTGCAACGAAAACCACGGTGTCACACATTCCCGCTTATGAGACCCACCAATAATACAGGCTCAAGCCCTGCGATACTCTGAACCTCTTGTGGTCCTCTCGTGGATCTCGTGTCGTCCTTTCGGGGACCACAGGGTGAACCACGAGACCTATCGAGGACCACAGGAGTAAATTCAGGAGGATCACGGGGCGGTCTTGGTGGTAGGAACGAACGAAGAAGAAGTTAATCTATCACCAAGTGTCCGTATATGTGTCGCGGAAGGGTGGGGGGAAGGTGGGAGAAAAAGTGATTTCGGTTTATTTTTAATAATAAAATATTTTAAAACTGGTGCTTTGGCAGTCTTTGTTTCACCTTGTTCAGGTTGTCGTCATGCGAGAAAACATTAAAAATTGCTGGGTTAGAATAAATTAAAATCCGGAAGAGGTAAGCATACTTGACCTCAGAGTGGTGAGAATATTGTACCTGATAGCTACATTAAACCTAGTGAAACATTCAGGTTTTGGCCGGCCGCTGGTGTGGTGACTGGTGCGGTAAAGAATTTGGTTAATGAGAATGAGGAATGTAAGTTTGAGAAACAGTACCTGCCTAATTTTTTTGTCCTGTCATCGAAACCATTTAATGAGCTAATTAACAGATTACTCGTATTTGATCATCACTGTCAAAAACATACCAGCTTTTTGTTTTGATATAAATGTTAATTTGTGTTTATTTAGACACTAGTCAGTCAGTCAGTCATTTGTATGTCCCTTGCAGAACTTTGCCTCCCTAACAGCTCTCCTGTAGGCCTCTCGGTTGTAAGCAAGATGGCCTGCTGCTGATGCATCCATTTGCAGATTATCAACGATGTATTGCAGTCATCTTCATCTTGGTCTTCTTCTCTTTCTTTTTCCCTATTATGTACCCTTCCAAGATAGTCTTCTCTAGATTATCACGACGTTTAATGTGTCCAAAATATATAGTTTTCTATATTTAATCCTCTTTACTACCCAACCTTCTTCAGTATGAAGTTCTTGTAGTATGGATATATTTGTTCTTGCTATTTAGAGACCATTTTGTCAACTTTATATTGTGACCCAGCAAGCTAGTCGTTAATTACATGTAATCACTGAGCCAAAAAAAAGTAGAGATTTGGAAATTACATAATAGTAAGAGCTAAGAATGTCATGCTGACCTCAGATATTCTGTATCTCCTGGTACTAGGAACCGCCAGAAGACGCAGCAAAACCACTCGTATGTTGGTGACTATATCTTTCACTTACGTCGTGACCACTTTGCCTCAGCTGGTACTCACAATCACAGTGTACGCTCTTTACAGAAAATACGGTAGCAACACTGATAGGGAATGGTTTCTGCAGATTTTGCCTTGGTTGGATGTCATGCAGGTAATTACAGAACCTTTCATAATTGTTTAGAATGAATAATTTACACTGGCTGTCACATTTAAATAAAGGCATCTTCGTCTTGTAAAAGGGGTTTTGAATCAGGTAAGTTATTTGCAGGTTTTGGTGAGCATCATTTTCCTGCTGCCGGATTTGCACAGCAAAAACAAAATGATACGTCTGCAGAGGCCAGTCTGCTTACTCTTGCAGATCGTATATAGCAGTTAATCTCGATGCAAGTAGTAGAAGAGCTCCATGGTACTGAACAAAATAAAGGAACTCTGGTAGAGTGCCGGAGTTTTGGTCCAATGATCAGGTAAGAAAGCGCAACTGCTCTTAATTTCCACATCAAAGACCGCCACAAAGTACCACAGCGCCACCACAGATCACGACAAGGCAACAGTTAGGGTATTTTAATCGTAAGTTGACAATGCATTGCCATGTTCAGAATCACACGAGCTTGTGACATGAATCGTGTGTTAGTATCTCTCAAATTGGACTGAACACTGCTCCAAGCTTTGCTCGAGGGGAAAACTTATTAATAAATGTAAACTGGAAACTGGACATGACCCAGCCCTGTTGCTGGTCTGAGGGAAATGCTTCATTACACTCGGGTCATGCCCTTAAAGTGTTCTGTAGTTTTAAAAAAGTAAATGTAAAATGTAAACTCAGAATGAAATGTTATTATATACAACCTGTAATGGCTGAACACAATAACGAACTCGCTGACCATGAACTCTCAAAAGCAGCTTAATGCTATGACATGATCTTTTCCTAGAGAATGCTGGAGCCAGAGAGTCAAGATCTTGTATGGTTACAGTTCATCTGCCACACGACAGCGAGTATTTCTGCTTCTCATTCAACTGTCCTCAGATGTATCTAACTTAACTCGCTCGTTTCATACTGCCACAATCAGCTAATCCCTCTTGTTAATCTTTATTTTACTCTACTTGCTAATCTTATGATAAAGGGTTATCACCATTGTACATTGGATGAGTTCATAAATGCTCCAGTCTATTCAAGTGAAGGAGGATTTAAGCACGAGAACCCCCATGAATGAGAGAAGATGAACATAGTGAAAGACCAACTTCCGAGGGTGAAGACGCTATTCGATTAGGCAATCAGCGACCCATAGCTGACATGCTAGCGTCAGGGTTAGTGAACCATAGCTGTCCCAGGTCTCAATTGGTACCCACAGTAACAGGCCTAGCCTGGCTAACTGGGCAGGGATCGCCATAATCCCCATGGTGGTGAAGTCTTCTAAAGAAGCACTGCACACCCCCCCCCCCCCTGGTTTTTAGCTGTAATCTGGGACTGAAAAAAAGTAGCTCCCATAATCCGCTTCCACGCCGATACGAATCTGTGCCTCAAAACTTCACAGCATCGGCTGCAAAGAGCACCAGCTCGCAGTTACAGGGAGATAATACAAGTACAATTACAAACGGACCGCTTCCTTGTCGAGTCGGTCCGTCAGACGCCCATCTTTTCTATACGAGCTCGTAAATGGAGTCGAAAGAAAAGTAATGAGACATGTAAAAAGCAAAAATATTGAAAGCATTTTCCATGACGAAGCATGGACGTGTCTTACTTCAGTACCAGTTGTATTGTTCCCCTTGTACTGTAAAACTAACTGTTTATCTTGATTTGACTTCCACAGGCTGTGACGAACATCAACTATGCCTCCAACTTCTTCATCTACATTCTGTCAGGTAGAAAATTCCGCATTGAATTGAGGAGAATCTTGAGATATGACAGAGGTAGCAGCTTCATGGCGGGCAGCACAAGGACAAGAGAGGAAATCCTCATGATATCGTACTGATGATGCTGGTCCGATGTCCGTAGCAATCGTTGATAAACTGTGGCTGCATTGCGGTCTTCGGAGCTATAGTACAAGCATTAGAGCAAGCGGGCTGAAGCTACTGGATGTAACTGATATGACAATAGTAAAACGAATTTCAAGATTCAGTAACGGACATTCTGTCACTCGTTTAAGACAATCAAAACAGTCTTCTGCAGAGGGTCATAAGTGCAGGTTAACATTACATTCTCCAGAAACATTAGACTCAATATCATTAGCATTGAAAGAATATTCCTGGTTGGAGTTTTGACTCGATAATACTGGGATGAGAAAATAGGAAACTAGAAGCAAGAAGGAGATAAAATAATTACTTACACAACTTTGTAACTGAACAAAAAATTATGCGTGAAGTGTTAGTGCCTTCACATTTCTAGGTCACTACAACATTATCGGCCATGCTGCCTTTGTTTTACCGGGGAAACCCCATGTACCCATTTTTTTTGAGGTTTGATTGACCCTGGGTTGGTTGGTCCAAACAACAACAAAAAAATCCATCCCAGTGAGGAATTAAATCAGGGATTTACTGGTTAAAAGGGAATGTGGCTAAGTGGTAATTTCAAACATTTTTATAACTATAAAAATATACAACATAGCTATAACATCAAGGTGCAAGAGAAAATAATGCAGTGGAATATATTCTCAACTGAACGAAATTCAAGTATTTAAATAACATTTTGAGGAATTCTTTTTTTCCCACTTTTTACGCTCTGATACAATATTACAAATTAATAATACTTTTTGAAATAGCGACCCTCTTATTTTTCTTTTCGTAATTTGTTTCCAGTCATTGGTTACAAAACTGAGTGAAACTGTGATCAAGGGAAATGCCAAGAGGCATCAAAGCCAGGGGAATGAGCGGAGTTTTGGGGAGTACTTGGGATGTACTCTGGAAGACAAGAGGGTGGCACTTGTGATATTGTCTGGAAAGCAAGAGGGTGGCACTTGTGATGTTGTCTGGAAGGCAAGAGGGTGGCACTTGGGATGTTGTCTGGAAAGCAAGAGGGTGGCACTTGTGATGTTGTCTGGAAGGCAAGAGGGTGGCACTTGTGATGTTGTCTGGAAGGCAAGAGGGTGGCACTTGTGATGTTGTCTGGAAAGCAAGAGGGTGGCACTTGGGATGTTGTCTGGAAAGCAAGAGGGTGGCACTTGTGATGTTGTCTGGAAGGCAAGAGGGTGGCACTTGTGATGTTGTCTGGAAGGCAAGAGGGTGGCACTTGTGATGTTGTCTGGAAGGCAAGAGGGTGGCACTTGTGATGTTGTCTGGAAAGCAAGAGGGTGGCACTTGGGATGTTGTCTGGAAAGCAAGAGGGTGGCACTTGTGATGTTGTCTGGAAGGCAAGAGGGTGGCACTTGTGATGTTGTCTGGAAGGCAAGAGGGTGGCACTTGGGATGTTGTCTGGAAAGCAAGAGGGTGGCACTTGTGATGTTGTCTGGAAGGCAAGAGGGTGGCACTTGTGATGTTGTCTGGAAGGCAAGAGGGTGGTACTTATGATGTTGTCTGGAAGGCAAGAGGGTGGCACTTGATATGTTGTCTGGAAGGCAAGAGGGTGGCACTTGAGATGTTGTCTGGAAGGCAAGAGGGTGGCACTTGGAATGTACTCTGGAAGGCAAGAGGGTGGCACTTGGGATGTACTCTGGAAGGCAAGAGGGTGGCACTTGGGATGTTGTCTGGAAGGCAAGAGGGTGGCACTTGGGATGTACTCTGGAAGGCAAGAGGGTGGCACTTGTGATGTTGTCTGGAAGGCAAGAGGGTGGCACTTGTGATGTTGTCTGGAAGGCAAGAGGGTGGCACTTGGAATGTACTCTGGAAGGCAAGAGGGTGGCACTTGGGATGTACTCTGGAAGGCAAGAGGGTGGCACTTGTGATGTTGTCTGGAAGGCAAGAGGGTGGCACTTGGGATGTTGTCTGGAAGGCAAGAGGGTGGCACTTGGGATGTACTCTGGAAGGCAAGAGGGTGGCATTTGGGATGTACTCTGGAAGGCAGGAGGGTTGCACTTGTGATGTTGTCTGGAAGGCAGGAGGGTTGCACTTGTGATGTTGTCTGGAAGGCAGGAGGGTTGCACCGGGGTGTGGTCTGGTAGGCAATAGAATGGCACTTGGGAATCTGGTCTGGAAAGCAAGAGGATGGCAACCTGAAAAAGTTTGGAAACCACTGATATAAAACATGTTAGTATTTGAGTGAACATTTCTTTTTATTTCATTTAATACATGAAAAAAATCTGTGTAATTTTTTATTGTGTTGCTTTGTCCTTTTGAGGTAATGCATTCCAGTCATATATTTTTTAAAAAATGTGCCTGTGAGTTGGGCACCGCAGGGATACAGTGTGACAGTAGAAGATTATTGGAAGAAAGATTTGCTTTCAGTAACAAATATGTGATATTTCTGTATGTATCTTCTTCAGATAATGTATAGGGATAGATGAAGCCAGGCTAGATAACATCATAAAACAGCGTCTGCAATTATGCCATGAAACCAGACTAAAGATACAGTGTAAAATGTAATGTGGTGGCAGATATCCATGGAGTCCACTAGTGTAAAAGTTGCAGATTTTGTTGTATTAATATTTCACCATTGAAAAAGTAATATTCTGAGATGGGAGTATGTAAATGTACAATCAGTGCCAAACACAAAATGTGCTCATAGCAACCAATGAAGTTTAATAAGAAAAATAAAACCATAAAAGATTACTTCTTGTTTCTTTTTAAATATTACACAGATGTTTCCCACTGGAGATTAGATTGAAAGCACCAATAAAAACATGACTAAATAACATAACAAGGGTGCCCTAAAACTCAGATTAAAAACATTTTAAAACTCTCTACTTAATGTTAATGTGTAACTATATTGTATATATAATTTGTCATAGTATTTATATACCTATTATTTATTCTTTCCTCATTTCGCCAAAAAATTAAATGTGCGAAATGGAAATCATCTATTTGGACTTTCTTAACCTTTGCACTCAATGGTTTTGTTGAGAACTCTTGATAATGATGATGATGACTAATTCGACTATATTTCTGAGCTTCACATTCTGTTATAGATTTAAATGGGAATACTTTATATGATTATCTTCTGTTCAGCCTCGTCAAGGGAACTTATACCCACTAATTTAGCCTCTCTCAACAGTGTTCTCTGTTCAAATATAGGATACAAGATAAATACACCTTATACATTAAATATACTTTAAAGAAACACCTTTCTAAGATGGAGTAACGTTTTCATCATTATGAAACATTTTTAAAAACTAATCACTTCTTGCAAACATAGATCAACATAAAAGGCACCTTCATATTTTATGTCTCTTTATAACTTATCACAGCATCAAAGGAACCTCACTTATCCATGTTTCTTTATAATTTTTCACAACATCAAAGGAACTTCAAATACTTGTGTCTCTAGGTATGAGGGGTGATTGATAAGTTATCAGCATCATCATCATCATCAGGTGCCGTGCCGACTGGCGTTGGCTATTATGCTTCTCCAGAGTACCCGATCCTTCATGCAGGCCATCAGTTCAGTTGGTGATCTCCTCTCACACCATCCCGTCAGACTGTCCAGTATCATTTCTCTTGGTCTTCCTCTTGATCTTCTTCCTTCTATTTTTCCTGTTGTTATAATATTTTCAATGCCCCCTCTTCTCATTGCATGTCCTATGAAAGTACATTGTCTCTCTCTTATCTTTCTGACAAAGTTTTTTGTCTCTCCAGCTCTTCTCACACATTCTTCATTAGTTATTTTTGCTGTCCAGGGGATTCGCAACATTCTTCTAATAAACCACATTTCTGCTGCTTCCAATAATTTTTGTGCAGACTTGCCTATTGTCCATGATTCACTTCCATATAACAAGATAGGTTCAATATAGCATTTTAGGACTCGTTTTCTAACATTCATTGATAACGATGTGTTAGCTAATTAGTTTCTCATTCTCTGAAATGCAGTCTTTGCTTGGCCTATTCTATTCCTAATTTCTGTTTTGCATTTCCCATCTGAAGTTATTACTGCTCCAAGGTATTTGAATTTCTGCACCTGCTTTAGAATAGTTCCGTTTAATTGAATACTGCATGCTGGTGGATTCTGTTTCTTAGATATAACCATAGTCTCTGTCTTTTTGATGTTCAAAGTAAGGCCTTTCTGTTCACTTTCTTTGGCGACTTTATCCAAGAGATTTTGCAGGTCTTAGTTATCAGCATAAGGTACAAATACTTGAAACATATAGTTGATATTATGTGCATTTGTATATCAGGTTAATGTAAGATTAAAAACAAAGTTTCAAGAAATTAATTGCAACCAGTTTTTTTTACAGGCTACTGATGTGGTAAGGGGTGACAGAAATGGAGAAAATAGATAAAATTTCTCAAAGCAGTCATTTGCTACCTCTGCATCAAAGGCTTATCATCAAAGGAGATCCATGAGGATATGGTAGAGACTCTAGGGGAGAGTGCCCCTTCTTAAGCACAGTGAAGAAATGGGCAGCTCAGTTCAAACATGGAAGGGAGAGTCTGGAAGATGATCCCCGTCCAGGAAGACCAAGAACCGTAACCAATGAAGAAACCACTGGCAGAATCCATGACATGATAATGGAGGATCGACGACTAAAATTGTTACTGAATTGGGCATCTCCCAGGAATGTGTTCATGGCATTATTCACAATGATCTTCAAATGACAAAGGTCTCTGCTTGATGGGTCCCGAAACATACTGGAGCTGATCACAAACAACAGTGTCTCAGCATGTCAAGGGACAATCTTGGCCATTTTTTTGCAGATTCTGAAAAGTTTCTTCAGCAATTTGTGACTATGGATGAGACTTGGGTTCATCATTTTCAACCAGAAACCAAAGAACAGTCAAAACAGTGGAAACATCATGGATCCCCACCTCCAAAGAAAGCAAGGGTGGTTCTATCTGCAGGCAAAGTGATGTATTCCATCTTTTGGGATTCAGAAGGTGTGCTATTGGTAGACTATCTTCAAAAGGGCAGAATGGTCATCGGATCCTATTATGTTGATCTTGTGAAGCAACTATGGGTCACAGTGAAAGAAAAACATGGAGGGAAATTGACAAGAGGAGTCATCTTTCAGCAAGACAATGCTTCAGTTCACAAGTCGGTGGTGGCAATGGCTGCCATTCATGAATGAGGCTTCCAGCTTCTTGAACATCTTCCTTATTGCCCAGATTTGGCCCCTTTGGACTATTACCTGTTTACTAAACTAAAAAAGGAGCTCAGTGGTCGCAAATTTGCTTCAGATGATGATGTCATTCATGCTGTAGACCACTTTCTACTGGCACAAGATGCTGACTTTTACAAAGAAGGGATCTGTATGCTCCAGGATCGCTGGACTAAGTGCATAAACTTGCAAGGGGATTATGTTGAGAAATAACCCAAAAATGTTGTCCACAAATAATCCATTGTACCTTATGCCGAGAACTTATCAATCACCCCTACTAACTTATTACATCAACAAAGGATTTTCACTTCTCTACGTCTCTCAGTAACTTATCACAACAAGGATGAACCATTTTAGCTCATTAAATTAGTTCAGCCACATGATTTCTAAACTCTCTGCCACTGGTCAACAGAAAGTTCCATCACTTTCTCTGGTAACTAAATCATAAAGCTTCTTTTCTCATACCTCCTGGTAATATATATCATTAAGAAGAATTTATATTTTATTGTCTTGGTACATTTGGTTTCAAAGATGGATTTCCTATACCTTCAGGTAATACAGGATATCAAGGATCTACCATTTCTCTAAACAAACTTTGTCAATAACAGTTTGATTTTTAAAAATTTCTTTTTTTATTTTTCTCTCCTGTCAAGTCAGCAAGAAAGACTTAAAACTTTCTTTTATTAATATGAATCATCAGTGAGGCTTGGCTATTTTCATCTGTCCCTTGGTAGCAATGATCAGCAAAAGATTTAACTGCTCTTTTCATGGAGTTCTTGTGCAGTGTTATGACATGAACTACTCTATTCTACATGCATCTCTCCAATTCTTTAGTAAGTTTCCTTACTTTATACACACTCTGCCCAATATGCACAAGCTATGAACAGGTGAAATATCATAAATCAAGCTTTGTATTGCTGCATTATTCATCTTACATCTTACATCATTCCCATGCTGTTAAATATCACATAGTTCGCCAAGTTTTCCTGTTCTCTGTGAGCTTTCCAAACTCATCAGGGGATTTTATACCTATTAATTTGGCCTCTCTTAACAGTGTCCTGTTGTATTGCTCTGAGTAAAATTATATGTGCTGATTGTCTTATTTGTATACTTCAGTATTGATAGTAAAACCAAACTATTTTAAAATTGTATCATATATTATTTTGGACATAGGTTAAAAAAATGTAACATTCTCATTTCCATGCCATTAAGATATATTGGAGATACAACTTTAGGCTCACATTTCCAAGACCTTTGGCACATGACTGTGTGAAGTGGTGAGCTTCATGCGTGGCCACATTTACCTTCCCACATTTCTCTAGTACCTATTTTTAGAGGCTAGGTGGACCATGGTGCCTTTTTTTTTATTTTGAACACGCAATTTTAAATAATATGAAAGAAAACAAAAGAGAAAGACACTAAGTACATGCGCAGTAGCAATGATCAGCAAAAGATTTAACTGCTCTTTTCATGGAGTTCTTGTGCAGTGTTATGACATGAACTACTCTATTCTACATGCATCTCTCCAAGTAAAGGTAAAGATATTTTGGTGGTGGTTATTTTGAGTAATTCGAGGAACGAAATGTCACAGAAACTGAAAATATGTACAGCATATGAGAAAAAAAAATACGGTGAAGAAATTCTGATTTCATGTCATATGTCACAATTAAAAAAACAAACAAACAAACTAAACAGATATAAAGAATCATGTGGCTGTAACTTTATGAGATGACAAAGAATTTAAATGGAGTATTCTTGTTTGTTGTTGAATAAAGAAAAAAACATAACTAAATGAAAACATGTGCCAGCCATTAATCTTTGAGCTTTCATTAGCACTGAGTAGAGCAGATAAAAATGTTAAAAGAAATATTTCTGCAGCATCTGAATCAGTGCCAGGATCCAAGTCATAATTTTTTTTTAAAACTTGTTTCTGAAATACTGAGAATACTAAAAGCATATTTTCAAATATTTGTTGTCCGCTCTTGCTCTGACAGATTCTATTAAAAAGAAAAAAAAAAACTGGTTTGCATTTTTCCATATTTTGAAATGTCAAATCCAAAACTTATGGCTTAGAATAGTTAGCAGATTATTAGTCCATGATTCTGTGTCTAATTTAGCAACAACAACAAAAAATTGTACTAGAATAACTGAATATGATTTCGCATGTGATATTTAAGTGAAAATAAATCTTTATTTTACTTCATAAAATATTCACACTTGGTATGTTCCAAAGTAGTAATGCAAGTCTGCTCCATCATCATGTGCCACGCAGAGTGGAGATTTTATCTGTGACTGAGAGCTGTCATTTTAAAGAATTTGTTGCACAGTTCTCAAAATATTTTAAATATGGAGTTTTTTAAAGATATCTGCAACTGGCACTGGATCTGTGAATGCAGTTGCAAGTAAAGAAAATAGATCGGAATTTTTTTTTTTCAAATTTACTATTATGCAATACTTAAATTTAATAACATGGCCACATTTGAAATGTTATATTTTTTATGAGCATTCCACATGAAAGATTCTAGACTAGAGTATGCCTTTAAAACTACCTTTTTTTTTCCTTACAAAGGGAGATTACCCACAAATTAATTTTAAA
This sequence comes from Achatina immaculata, assembly GCA_009760885.1. NCBI lineage: Eukaryota > Metazoa > Mollusca > Gastropoda > Stylommatophora > Achatinidae > Lissachatina > Lissachatina immaculata. The sequence continues at coordinate 19,539,543 of CM019691.1, read as the reverse complement.
AAATGATTATGAAATAGGTGAGTACTAAAATGACAATGTCACTGCAGTGATGTCATCATGTAAAGGGAAACCAGAAATAATGAAGAGCATATCTAGCCTCCATATCCTGCTCCTTTATGTATCACGTTGTCCTAAAGTAGTTTGATTTGGGAACGAATATGCACACATAGTGGCTGATTTGCTGAGGTCCAGTCTGGGAAGTGAGGGTGGTTGCCATTACACTTTTTTCATCTACTGGCTGTTAGAAACTTCCAGATTCACATTTACAGTGAGATCACGTGACAATCAAATAAAGAGCTTCACTTGTCTCTTTTATTTTTTTTGTAAAGTAAGTTGTTACTGTCTCTCTTTTCCATTGTTGAATTTTTTTTTTCACTGTGAGTCGATTTTAGAACCAGCTTTCAAAACATATTTCCAAACAAAATTTATGTTGCTCAGTATTTTACTCCATATTGTGGTTGAACATATCCTTCAAGAGTGCCCAAACCATGCGGACCTAAGTGAGATGAGAGATATGCCTAGAGGACACAAGCTTGGGGCAAAAGCTTTGGGGCACCTATCAGGATCTAGAGAGGACTGCGATCTTTACCGTGTCGACTAGGATCAGAATATGATGTGACCAACAGCATTGAACACATAAAAAAAGAAGAAGTGGTTTACAAAGTTATGTCCTTTTTTATATAAAATATTTCAGATAGTTTTCTGTCATTTTTCCTTTAAAAATGTACTCATCTCCTACTTCAGTGCTCAACATTCAATATTCTATTCCCTTTACTTTTTAAAAATTTAAAAAAAAAGGAACATAACTTATAAAAAAAATGTATTTGTTTATATAATTTCTATACACTTGTCAATCACTGTGCGGCCATGTACTTTAAGAGCTGATTATTATTTGAGAGATATAGGTTCTGATCCCGGTACAGACCAAGTTGTTTTGTCTCCTAAAAATCCTACCTGCCCTATGTGTAAACTACTTTTGATATGTGACCATTAACCCCTCAGATTCATAGTTTCCCCCAGTATACATTGGGAAACAGGTGTATTCACTGGAACTGATGGAAAGTAAACTACAGGTATATATGTGGATTTTATGGAGGTGACCTGTCGCTTTATCTACAGATGGCTGACAGTATGAGACTAAATGCAGAAGAGGATACAAAGATAGATTATTCTTCAAGCCCTGTGAGATGACAGTCATTATTCTAATTAATAATTGTACCAGTTTCTGTTTATTCTCTTGTTCTATGTTCATTATATAGGTCACTTTAATGCTAGAATGAAGGCTGTAACATGACCAGTTTTGATCTTTCATAAATCTTTATCTTTCTCCACTGATTATGTATACCATATCTTCAACAAGCTGGGTGTTTTCTATCATTTTCATTTGAATGTACATTAACAACTAATATAAAGCACCAACAAAAAGAGCAAATGCAGTACATCTCTATGTACACCAGGTGTCTGACGCTTGCAGCTCACAAGCCAAATTCTGTCTACCTTCTTCCATTGGTAATGTTCCCAGTTTGACTCTTCTCTAAGAAATTAAAAAATCACACGTAGTAAAAGATACATGCATCTTTACTGCTTATTCATCAAAGTGGTCCATATTTTATTTTAGTCTGAGATCACTCTGGTCTGCATGCTTTAAGTGTTGCACATAAACTCAAATATTTCATCAGTTGAAAAACGTTTTGTGTTAATTCATTCATTCATTCATTCATTCATTCATTCACTCATTCACTCATTCATTGGCATGCCCCTTGTGGACTACCCAACAGCTCTCTTGAAGGCCTCTCATTTGAAACCAAGATGTTCTGCTGCTGATGGATCCATTCATTTTGTCCAAGCAGGATAAATGTTGTCAAAGCAATCTATGGCCTCAAAATTATGATAAATGTACTGTATTCCTTCTTGTCTAGTCTTTAAGACATGTAATCATCAACAGAGCTCATAATTTCTGTTTATTCATCTGTACTATGTGAGCAAACAGAGTACTTTTGAAAAAGTATACTAGTATTACAAAAGTCATTATCAATGTCATTATTTGTGCACATAGACATATTTATATTTCTTTTTTAATATCCAGTCCTTGATTTTTTTATTGTGACCCTTTTCTTTGTGATATATCTCACTGTTGGTCAGTTTCTTATGCTTTCAAAAGGGTGTCAAGTTCTGCAACTCCTCCTTTCTCAAATGCATCCAAAGAATTTTTATTGTCTTTTCTTTACTGTTTGTCCGAGACATTAGATTGTCAAGTATGTATTGTAAATTTCTCCAATCTACATCTCATATTTATTGTATATTGTCTATTTGCTTATTTCATGTCTCAAAAACTGGAATAAAACTGATAACATACAGGATTTTAATATTCTAAAATTTGAAACATACTTTTATTGACAATTTTATTTCCTTATGATGAACTGATAATATTTGCTCCAGAATAACTATTTTCGCATTAATTGTTTGGTTCATGCTTTGTTTGGCTTGTTTTTTTTACGAAGAGATTTCTTTGAAAATATACATACTCCATATACTCATACTTATCTCAAAGCTTCATTGAATAAAACAATTTATTGTTTAATGGGAAAGCAGCAAAGAAAGAAAAGACAGATTTAGACAAAAAGGTGAAAGCATCGGTATGGTTAAGAATCCAGTTAGAGAGATGTAACATATAAAAACTGGCAGGAAGAAACCAAGCATAAAAAATATATGTGAGAAACACTTATAATATAAGGTAGGATAAAGGTAACCCTGTCATACCTTAGAGGCACACAGGAATACGATGTTAGCGCCCCTATTTTCCTTGACCTGTCAACACACTAGGGGGTGATGTGGTCAGCATGACACCTGGCTGCTTTTCCTTCCACTGCTCCAGAAGAAGTCAGGTACCCATTTCTACACCTGGGGGGCGGGGGGGGGGGGGGTCCTCCTGTCGGATTCAACCCCCGCCCCCCTCAACCTTAGCCATGAGAGACCAGTGCATTTAACCAGTTTGCTACTCAGATGTCCACTTAATATATGCATAATACAAAACACATAGGCTATCATGATATCATGAACGGGAACTAATGCCTGATCTTTCAAATCAGTGTTCCAGCAGATCAGCTACAAATGTATGAATGTACCACCTGTTTCCTCGTAGTGTTATTTATTGAGCATATTCTGTGACTTCACAAATAATTCTTTTATATATATTTTTTATTATTTATTTTTCTTCCCCAAGTTAATGAGGCCATGTCTTAACAACATGTACAGAACAGATATCGGCTTAACAAAACAAGAAAGTACTGCTGGCACCTGATCCAAGATTATTGCAACATTTCAACGTTTTCAAGTGCGCTTTACTAGAATGATAAATCTGCTTGCCATCACAAGTTAATACTGAGCTTTGGGTGAAGAGAGCAGAGCATAACATTCAACATAATGTTGAAGAAAAGGATGAAAGCACAGACAGCTGTAATGTTGGAGAAAATTAGGATGTTCAGTCCTGTCAGTACATTACTTTAAAATCCTGAATATGTGAAGCAGATCTGGAGAAACCATGCCCTTCATCATAAAACAGAAGCAACGATTCACCACTCGAATGATAACTATGACACTGCACTTTGAATTTTAGCGTAAATCAGTTGCTTCTTACATCATATATTACATCAGAAAGGCTTTTAAATCATACATTGTATTTATTGGGATTTTTTTTTTAGAAAATGTATTTTAAATGATGTACGTTTTCCACCAAAAATTTCAGTGGCTTTTGTGGGGGAAGCAAGGTGACGTCCCATTGGCCTACTTGCAGCAAACTGACCTTTGACATTTTTTTCTAGCGTGAAAAGTTTATGCAAATGCATTCCAGTAGACATTTCTTTTGTTCTGGTGCTGAGATAAAAGGTTTCTAGACTCACCCAGTCCAGTTAAGTGCAACATGAAGTTATCCATACAAGAATAAAGAATTTTCCAAATTGATGCCTGAAACTTTTGACTACTGCCTTTAGGATTTAGTGATGAGTGTTGGAAAGTCAGTAAAAAAAAAAAAAAAGCAGAACTAGCGCCATTTAAATTCAAAGAGTACATCATTTAGGAGTGAGTAGAATCCTTGATACAGAAACTTACTCACTTCTTCAGCAGCCTTCCAGAACAGCTGATTCAATTAAGTTTAGTAACACTTCTGAAACTTAGTCAGTTTCTGTTTGTGGAAATATAGTTCTGGGAAAAAAACCCACATTTTTTTGGTGTCACAATCAAAGCTGAAGATTGTGAAACGGAATACTAGGTAGTTCCGAAGAACTGAGAAATTCAACTACAAAATTCATTTTCATCAGAATCTCTGTTTCAGTGGTCATAAACAATGTATTTATCAGCTAGCAGAAAAAAAGTACATAAATGTTTAAAATGCAAAGACAGCGAACAGAAATGATGAAATTATGACCAAAAACTGAAAAGTTGTACATACATAACCAGTTGGTCCACATGGTGCAGCAATGACTATTAAGCATATCACTTCTGCATGTAAAAGCAAATGATCTTTTACATATATGACAACATCAAAACAGCTCAGCAAGTCTGTAACAATATTGTCAAATTAAGCAAAATTTACGTCTCCAGAATATAAACCAATAAGCAGCCACCAAGAAACATAAATACTAAACAGGATCCATTGACCTCAAAACAACATAAAAAATAATCATCCGTATTTACTCAAGGGAAAAGTGGCGGAAAGAACAAAACAAATAATATAAATTATCCTGCATTTAAAAAAAAATCGCCATTGATGATTTGCCCTGTGCGTCCTATTTCCATTGGAAAAAGACTGAATTTAGTTAGAATAAATAACTATTATTCAACTCCATTCCAACGTCTGTATAATCATGTTTATATCACATAATTGGTCCCCATGGTGGTGGAGTCTACTAAAGAAGCATTGCACATCCTCTGCTTTTTAGCTGTACTCCGGGACTGAAAAGATAGCCGCCATAACCCCGCTCCCACGCCGATACGATGCTGTGCCCCGACATCTTCACAGCATCGGCAGCAAAGAACAGCAGCTCGCAGTTCCAGGGAGATAGAAGACAAGACAAGACATATCACATAATTATTATTAAGACACACATTCAGCAATTTGTTGTTTTATTTTTCTACTGGTCAGGAAAGTGCATCGTTTTGGCTTTGATCAAAGCAGTTTGTTACAAATTGCCTGTCAAGTCTGCACTCAGTTTGTCTTGTCTTGTCTTGTCCTTCCTCATTTACTGCTAGGTGTAGAGGTGAAGTGCAACTGTCTCCCAATGGCTCGCTTGTTGGCTTCGTACATTGAGATGTTCAAAGACTTTGCTATACCATCGGTCCATCGTTTGCACGGGCGGCCCCTTTCTCTGCCTTTGTGTGGTCTGTAAAACATTGCTCTCTGTGGTACACGCTCTGCTGGTAGTCGTGACACATGACCGAACCATTTTATTTGCTGTTTTTGAATATTGTTCAGAACTGGTTCAACTTCTACTTTATTTCTAATGACATCATTTCTGATTCTGTCCATTCTTGATATTCCAAGAATTCTTATCAAGAATCTCAATTCAGTTGTTATAGTTTTCCCCTTGTCTTTTGGTGTCAGCGCCCATGCCTGGCATTGGTAGCACTCAATTATCCTGTGTTGTTGTTTCCTAGAACAAATAGGGCGTCAGTTACAAAACACACCCACATACACCCACACTCACTCTTGTACCTTGTCTTCTCAGCAGATATTAAACACATAAAGAGATGATATAAAAGAACAATAAAACTAACTGAAAACTTTTTAAAAGAATTCATTATAAGAAAAAACAGATACACTGTCTTCAAAGGCTAGCAAAATAGGACTTGAAATTAACAAGTATAATGAAACTTCTTATTAACCACGAATGAAAAATATACATAGAAGGAACAGTTGTTGAAGAAGTAAACAATTTTGCATATCTCGGCAGCTACATAGACCAGGATGGTGACACCAGAAAGGAAGTTAGAATTAGAATTGCAAAAGCAGCATTAACTTCAAGAATCTTGAGAACATATGACACTCAAAAGTTATAAGCACAAAAACCAAGTTAAGATTCTTCAACTCGAATGTAATATCGACCCTCATTTATGGACGTGAAAGCTGGAAAACAACTAAAGAAATAGAAATTAGACTCTTTTTAAAATATGCCTAAGGAAAATACTCGGTATAAAGTAGAATGAATTCAAGAACAACGCAGAGATAAGACAGATGAGAGAAGAACAAGGTGTTCATGTGTGATCAGAAAAAGAAGATGGACATATGCCGGTCATGTGCTGAGAAGAAACAACCAGCTATCAGGTGGAACACAAAAGGCCGAAGAAAAAGAGGTCGACCACTTGAAACTCTAAAGAGGACATTGCTAAGAGAGGCCAGTTTGGTGGGAATGACATCCCTTGATGAGGTTGAAAAGCTCGCCGAGAACAGGAAATCTTGGCATGCGAGTCCTATGTGACGTTTAACGGCAAGGGAAGGATGTAAGATGTGAGTGTTTGCTTGTGTGCGCGCACGCACTAAGATCCATTCTTGCGAACGAAGCAGCATAATGAAAAAGAAACATTTCAATATGATCATCAACAAAGCCATTTAAAGAGGTTTGCAGATGAAACAGAGTCACATCAGAAACAGTAGAGATACCTGAGTGGAAATAAGAATACTCAGGCGCGAAAGCACGAAGACGAGTGCATGCATTAAAAAAATGATCACAAATAACAACAGACAAAAGCACAACAGAAAGTATGTCAGAAATATTATTAACTCATTTGATTCCAAAACAACACTGGCAGAGTTGACAGATCTTGGATATCTATCCGAATCAATGCTCAGATCGATATTTAGGTGAAGTCTAAATAAAATTAAAAGTGAGACAATTCGAGTCCAACCCATATTTTTAAATTCTAATTTCTTTCCACCAAAATTTCTCATCAAAATTTATATTCTGACAAACCATGAGAATTAACAGAGGAATTAAAGAGTTAGACTTTCAATAATTGGCTGTCTATAAAAGCAACGAAAATACACGCTGCATGCATTATTACACGCTGTATATAGAACTAGTGCTAAGCTGTTTTAGGTCCTAGACAACACTTACCCTTTGCGCCCCAAAATAATTAATCATGTATAAATCTGTCCCTCTCTGAGGTCCGTGCCCTAGTAATTTTCCGGTTTGTTTAATGGCACAAACGACCTTGACTGTATAGAACCTAAACTACCAAGCTTGTTGATTAGATAAAACAAAGGCTAACATGAAACAAAACTTACTGAAACATGAAACAAAACTTACTGACAACAGAGACGCGATTTTGTGGACAACGGCGTAACGCAGGACAGTGAGAAAGACCAAAAAGAAAATGTTATGAAAAGCTGCAGAAGTTGGTAAAATAATTAAGCCACGAAGAAAAACAAAGCCTTTTTATGTTGTACGAGCTTTTCACAAAGGGTTGTGAGTGCGCTTTCCTCGACCTATTGGCACACCACCTAGTGATGTGAGCACCCTTGCCTCGCCTTCCACAGAAAGAGCTGGGCAGCCATACTTACATCTTGGTGACGGGGGTTACCTCTGGCTGGACTTGAACCACTGACCCCCTGGCTTGTGAAGTAAGTGCGCTAAAAAAAACCGCGCTGTTCAAAGGTTCAAACATGAGTAAAAGACGATTGATAATTTCATTATGAAACCATGATTAAGAAAAACCCGGGGGTTGTTTTGCAAATCCAAACCACAAGGAAGATAACTGAGATCTGGACTAATGGATCTTTGGGCCCGCAAAGAAGGAAATTAATCCGATTAGAGAGACATTTAAAGCTTAACGTAATCGAGGCGCACAGCATTTCTGCCTCGCGTATCTTGTAGTTCCTTAGTTCTCTCTTGACACATTACACAAGGCGTTTTCGGTGGCTGCGTTATTAACCCCACGCGCACTCCAGGAGGTTTCCCTCGGATTAGGATCCTAACCCTGCTCTATGTCTAGCTTCTGTCAGCGGCGTTGAAACCATTTTTGTCGGTCTCCTTTCGTTCGTTCGGGATTTTCCTCTGCCCATGCTTTTGCGCCCATTGGTGGGAGAGCATGCATTAGAGCTGGGCATTGCTCAGTTTTTGTTTTTTGTTTCTTCTTTACCGATCGAAACTTTCGTTTAATAAGTACAGACTGCCCTGATACGAAGGTTTGATTTACGCCAATGACAATAACACCGCTTTGATTTATGCCGATTAACAGACAATAATGCCGTTTTCTTTTACGCCGATTGATAAAACTGGTGGTTTGATTTACACCGATTGACAGACAATAGCGCCTGTTTGATTTATGCCAATTAACAATAACACTGGTTGGAAATTTGCCTTAATTATTAAAACAAAAAGAAAGTTGCAGAGTTGGAAAAGGAGCCACGATTTAATGTGGCTACGTATCAGTGGTCTTGGGAATGACTGGAGAGGAGAATAAAACGGCTATCCTTCTGAAGAATTAGCAGATCTGGTCGAATATATGGACTCACAAAGAGGAGGAGCAGAAAAACAAAGATGAACCGGAGTGTGTTGTGAAGATAATAAAAAAAAATTTAAAAACTCGCTCTCTTAAAATATATGCAGCTAATGATTACTCTTAGACTGATGAGTGTTGCGAAATGGATCATGACCGAGGAGTGTTGCGAAACAGATCATGATTGGGGAGTGTTGCGAAATGGATCATGACTGAGGAGTGTTGCGAAATGGATCATGACTGAGGAGTGTTGCGAAATATGTGGACGAGGCACGATTAGATGGAGGGGTGTACGACCTTGACCGAAGCGTCATCGTCCACGCGATTGGCAGTTGTTCGGAGGGATATGTATAGATATGGAAACATTGGCTGGCACATTAGAGTCAGATAGAGGCAATGGCCGGGCGATGTCTTGATCCTTGCGCCTATGGATGTATTATGGTGATATTCTGCTCGTGCCGATCTCATGTGGTGTAGATTAAGTAGTTATGCAGATGGCTCGATGTAGGTTTCTGTATTTACTTACCGATATGGAAATTCTGTGCATGATTTCATTGTGATTTATCAGTATATTGGATGGACAACATGTTTGATTCGTTATTATGTTTCCATGTAGACTGATCTTGTGCTGCGGCAAAGCGGTTATATAGAGGTGTGACGTGGCAGTGGTAGCAGCGTGGAGTAAGTGCTATTGCATATTAGATTCGTAGTGTAGACTACCTGGAGGGCCAAGAGAACCCGGGACCACAGGCCCATCAGGTTTAAATACTGCAACATGGGAAGTCACTATCATACGATAGCATGCTTAATTACCATTATAATGACACCTGTCTTAATGTCAAGTTGATGTCAGTGTCAACTGTATGATTTGTTGTGGAGTATAATGAGAAAAAATGCTGTGTCTTTAATTTCAGACGTGGTGATTTGTACTGCATGTCAATGTATTTTGCATTGATTGAACGCTCAGGATGTAGGCAAAATTAGCATACAGTGTACCAAGGAGAGGGGGGGGGGAAGAACCTAGGTTGGCGGTCATATGAGGGAGTTAGATTGGCCTCGAGTACGATAGTACATTGTCACGGGATTGTTGGTCTGCAACATCTGGATAGAATATTCCCCCTACTAGTTATAAAATGTAAACTATGCACAAACGAGGTTTACAAATAGATCATGACTGAGAAGTGTTGCGAAACAGATCATGATTAAGGAGTGCCGTGAAATAGATCACGACTGTTGAGTGTTGCGAAATAGATAATGACTGAGGAGTGTTGCGAAATAGATCATGACTGAGGTGTGTTGTGAAATAGATCATGACTTAAGAGTGTTGTGAAATAGATGATGACTGATGAGTGTTGTGAAATAGATGATGACTGAGAGCGACGTGATTTAGTGAAGAGGCGTTTAAATGAAACCTTTGAATAGAATTCTTAAAGAGAGGAAAAAGAAAGGCGCAACGAACAACCTGGATTCATATTTTAGGAAGCTACAAACTTCTCAGCCCGACGGATGACCTCAACTAGGGGCCATCATGGTAGAACTAAAACCGTGTCCAGCTTCACTTGCTAAACGGGATCAATAATGTGACGCTAGAAGAAACAGCATAATCGACTTCGACTATAAATAAAGAATAAAAAAATTGTATTAATTTTATTTATTAAAACAACAAATGAATGTAGTGTTACGTTGATCAGTAAAAGTTTATGTTAACATGCTTTTACTAGGAAGATATCAGTTTTTTTTTTTGGGGGGGGGGTGTGTCTAAAACACATTCCCATTTCACTCATTCACTGCATCATATAAGTGATTGATGTTACGGCATATTAGTTTGTGCTATTATCTTTAAGAACGCCACCCCTGACGTAAACCAGAGCAGTTTGTACTCGTAAAAGCGGTTCATCGGACCTAATTCCTCGGGATATTAAAATGACCTCTGAGCATGTCCACACGAATAGTCTTCGTATATATATATAGTAAAACTAAATAAATAAACATAAAGCTACTGCAGTAAAGGTGTGTAAACAAAATGTTAAAACTAAAACAAAAGTATGAACAGCTTTATTAGAAAACGAGCACACAATTGTGACGTTTAATCACACACAAACAGGCAAGACAAGGAAACATGGAAAGAAGATAAAATATAAAATCACATGAAAGCCATACAGCAGATAGGAATAGAAAAAATTGGGAAAAGTTTCACTTAGAATAAAAGCACTCTTGCACGCAGCTTATTTTTTCTAATGTCTTTTTTCCATTCCTATCGGCAGCTACATAGACCAGGATGGTGACAAAAGAAAGGAAGTTAGAATTAGAATTGCAAAAGCAGCATTGATCTTCAAGAATCTTGAGAACATATGCCATTCAAAAGTTATAAGCACAAAAACCAAGTTAAGATTATTCAATTCAAATGTAATATCCACCTTCATTTATGCATGTGAAAGCTGCAAAACAAATAAAGAAATAGACAAGAAATCAGACTCTTTCGAAAACAAATGCCTAAGGAAAATACTCGGTATAAAGTGGAACGAATTCAAGAACAACACAGAGATAAGACACATAAGCGATCAACAACCTGTCTCATGTGTGATCTGAAAAAGAAGATGGACATATGTCGGTCATGTGATGATAGAAACAATCAGAGGATCCCTAAACAAGCTATCAGGTGGAACACAAAATGCCGAAGAAAAAGATGTCGATCACGTGAAACTCTAAAGGGGACGTTGTTAGAGAGGCCAGTTCAGTGAGCATAACATCCCTTAATGAGAAGACAGGAAATCTTGGCGAACTACCATGAGGGTCCTATGTGGCGTTTAGTGAAACCGGAAGGATGTAAGATTGAATAGAAAGATCGCTGTTGTATAGCATTCATGTGAATTTATATTTTCTTTTCTTTTCCTATTTCTTTGTCCTGTATGCTTTTTATGCTTAAGGTGTAAACCGAGATGTCACAACTGTATGCTTTTTAGTTAATTAAGCTGTTCCTAGTTTGTTTTAAATAGTTTGAACATTCTGAACATGTCGGTGATTGGCTGTTATATTCACTCTGCCAAGAGAGCCGCTTTGTATGCACACTTCAAATAAAGGAACCACATTTACCCCTTTCAAGGCAGACTAAAATGTTTAACTGTTTAGACTACTAAAAATTTAGCAAGAGTTTCCACAAGTATTTCGAACTGGTTGGTTTCTGTTTTTGTGAGGTTCCAAGCAGGTTGTGCCTACTACTAGGTATCGTACGGTATCAGTTTGTATCGTGGGAATCGGGTACTCAAAGAACCGAATAAACCAGTTCCTAATTCGGTTCCTGCCCAACTCTAGCTTGCACGCTTGATTGAACATACAGAGAACTCGATGAACAAGATAATGACATCTGTCTTGTTCCCTGCCGATTGGCGTTAGCGGGCATGCTCTGCCACAGTCCTCTGCTTCGAATGCTGAGTACAGGCAGTGCCTGCGTTCTCCGTCCGTTCGGCATTTTCTTCCTCTCTGTCAACGTCCATTTCTTTTGCCCTGCTCTTTTCTGTTGTCACAGTGTATTCCAACTAGCCTCACCGTAGAAGGCATCCGTTGAATTTGGATTGCCCTTTTACGACTTTGTTCTTGCTCGTCTCATCTCTCCAGCTTCTCTCAGAACCTCCTCATTTGATTTCTTTGCTGTCCACGATATTCTTAGCATTCTTCTAATGAACCACATTTCAGTGGCTTACACATGGCCCTGTACTCCATTAGCTAAAGATGATGATAGAGGCGGTGAAACAACCGAGAGAAGTACAGATTAAGCGAGCAACACTCAGTAGATAAACCGATGTAAAACACATGTAAACTTGCAGTTTGAAAAAAATGTACGATAGCTCAACAAAAGAAAAAAACAAGAAACTGGATATCGTAGGCAGACACAGAAAACTGTCACATCTGTGATCGCTATGTGTAAACCATATTCTTTATCTTCTTTTGCCGGTAACTGTTTCTGTAACTTCCTCATTCCTATAGTATGGGATGCTAATTATCGTTCATTTTTAGAATTAATTAATAATATGGGATGTTAACTGACTTCCATTTTTTTAGGATTGTTTAGTAATATGAGACGCTAATTACCTTTCATTTTTAGGATTAATTAATTACAGTTTTCTTGCAAAATTCATGAATATTTAGTTGTTTTTCCACTGGCCAAAAATTAAAAGATGTGTCATTATCTAAACTAAATGTCTTGAATATTTAGTCAGGGTTCTTGCTTTGTGTCAAAATTCCACAAACTAAAATAGGAAACATTCGTTATGTGTAGCAGTTTTAACATCTGAAGTTTCATTCCCATATTTAATAAAATTTTACGGATAGAAAAAAGACATTTTCATGCCTTCGTTTGCGTTTAATTTCGTTTCAGATACTTACTCTCTGCTTGTTTTTATGTCCCCCAAACGTTCTTCAATCAGTTTGGAAAGTATCAACACATTCCTGCTTGTGGATATCCAGTTTGCGTGGTCAGCATCTCGTTGTTATGCGGCAAGTCGTCTTCGTACCGTAGTCAATGACTGAGGTCACAGCCATTCTCTAATTTTTCTTCTCTCATGTCTAAAGTTCTTTGTATTTTCCAAGACTAACATACACACAGCGTGCTCTGTCTGTTTCTTCACTATGAACGAGCATCGTTGTTTCTTCTTTGACAAATCTGTATGATGATATCTATTTGGTGTATCTATTTTTTCATGTTACTGCATCTTTGAGCTTGTTGTTATACATCTTTTTGTTTTGTTTTGTGTGATGTCTTTCAGAAGTTGTTGTTTGTATTTTCTCGGTAATTTCCAACTTGACGCTCTTTACAGAAGACAGGGCAGTGAAGATCACGTAAGAGTGAAGTCATAGCGGGTAATTTTCGTGAATCCCATGAGCGTATATAAGAGTGAAGTTCCAGTAACACGGAAATTCCCGGCACCACTGATTTAGAGTGTATCATTATTATAGAATTCTTTTAACAAGGAAAGCCAGCCGAAGGGTAGACGGTGTCTGATCAGCTATTGGTCTTCGGCATTTACGAACAATACACGAGTAATATCATAGTTTTCTACGTTTGTCTGTCAGACTGCAGCTTCCATTAACGCAACAACATGGTAGTAGACGGAAGAAGTCGGTGTGTTTGTTTGTGTGCTTATATACGTGTTTGTGTGTGTGTGTGTGCTTACATATGTGTTTTCATATTTCATTGCCCGTGCCAGTGTAAATTTAGCTGGTTGCTAAGTTCGCATATTGGGGACAATTAAAGGAGGGATGGGACTAAAGCTCATCTGAAACCCACAGATCCATGGCCAGTGTACTACCGTACTGGGGTGGCCATTCCTAAAACCAACCCTACAACCCAGGATTCCCCTCCCCGGAAGCTGTATGCCAGTCATGCATCAAATCACGTACATGCACACCCATACTTCACAGGAACATGAAATACATATTTCCAAGCCCAGTATCAAATTACATTCATTTTATTAACTCTCTACATATATCACGTGGCGCCACTACAGACATGATATACACAGGACATCCACATATATCACCATGATAACAAGCATGACATAAATATATGTATCATCAATGCAACATATTACAGCAAGACATATATCATCAATGTAACATATTACAGCAAGACATATCATCAATGTAACATAATAACTCTCTAGAGATAAAACTAAATCTATATGTGTGCCAGATGCTGGCTTGGGCTCCCTTGGCCCCTCTCCCCATAAACTAAGTCACACACATTTATCCATTGGTGCCATCGCAATTAATCTAGCCTTGAATACTGTTTATCTATGAGATTCTCATCTTCCTGGATCGCGATGTGCTACCACACGTGCAATTACAGCACTGTTGCCACGCCCCTCTCCACATATTTATCCTGATCTCCTTAGTGTGCTCACGCACTGGAATAATACTACACATCTTCTGGTGTGCTAATGCACAGACATAATACTACACATCTTCTAGTGTGCTAATGCACTGACATAATACTGCACATCTTCTGATGTGCTAATGCACTGGAATAATCACTCCTTCTCCACACTTCACAATTTCCATTGTGCTAATCGCCTCGTTGAGTACAGATGCTGCAGCCAGGTTACGTATCTCCAGAATGTAATCTCGACATATACATATCTACAGTCATGCGAACGTAGGCCTTGAGGGACTAGATATGAGTCCATCCAACTTGTGACGATCAGCCATGAATCTGATATAACTTCTTCATACTACGTGAAAGACATAATCCACATCACATATGATTTTCATAACACAATATAATCACGGCAACACATATGTAAACTTATGCTGCCATGACAACCATCACGGCACCATATATGTAAACATAGCTGGTTGCTAAGTCCATATACTGGGGACAATTAATAGAGGGACAGGGCCAAAGCTGGCGTTAGGGACAGCGAACCACGAGACCCAGTGAACCACGAGACCCTGTCCTACCTCTCCGTTGATGCCTCTGTAGGAATTTTTAAAATATTAAAATGTATAGTTTCTGTTATTCTGATTTAGTATATTAATTGTCATTTCGATGGTACAGGAGTTTGATGATTACACGGAGTATACATTCATATCTTACTACAGAGAAAGGAGCACGAATAATATTCTGGCCTGTGATCTCTCTTCGTTCTATCCTATCTCTCATTCATTTCTACATATCAAAACAATACACATTAAAAAGGAGAATATGAATAAGATTATTTATCAGTGGATCATTGGTTTATATTATTATCAACATAATCAAATCAATTTCCTTCAGTAGTTTGATTCAAATATCTATACTACAAGAGCTTAATATTGAAGAAGGCTGGCTAGTAAAGAGGATTAAAGAGAGAAAACTTAAATATTTTGGACATATTAAACGTCATGATAATTTAGAGAAGACCATATTGGAAGGATACATAATGGGAAAAAGAAAAAGAGGAAGACCAAAACGAAGATGGCTGCAAGAAATCGTTGACGATCTGCAAATGGACGCAGCAGCAGCAGGCTATCTTGCTCACAACCGAGAGGCCTACAGGAGTGCTGTTTGGGAGGCAAAGTTCCGCAAGGGACATGCAAATGAATGATGAATGAGTTTGATTCATACAAAATATTACCAACAGAGTAATTACTAAAAATCAATTTAAAACCTTGTATATATAACAGGGTTAGTATGATTTTCAACATAATCGTTCCATATAGAAATCTCAAATATTCATCCTTAAAATGATTATATTCTGATTGTGACAAACTGAACTATTGGCCAGAAAAGGCTATAACAAACAAATGCGAATATATAAAATTCAGTGACATAAATTTTGTGCATATGACAAACCATCAATGCATATTAACAAGATATCTAAAGCCTTACATAGAACACAGTTTTATAACGGAACTATGATTATTCATGTACTGTTCGATTAACACAATCATACTTGAATGGGTCGGGAGGCTCGGAGGAGTCAGCAGCACAGCTTGCACGCTTCCACATCCACAAAAGTATAAACCAATACTAACCCAACACATTTAGGTTTATCCATCGACAAAATACACACTCATCCGTGCTTGAACGAAAGCATGACCTCCTCCGATCCGCAGGCACCTCCAACATGCTCAGCGTACAAATCCCGACCTCTTAAAATTCTCTCACGCTTTCTTTATATACTAAGTCAGAAACCGATTTTCTCGGAGCTGCGAACTTCTGGAAACTGACCGGTAACTGAGCCATTATTTCCAACGCTTAAGGTTGCCAACCCACATAAGTAGCTAGTCTGTTTTTATCTCTGCCCACCTTACACATTCAGTAACAGACAGCCTGACTAACAGAGACAGAGATCGCTATAGCTCCCATGGCGGTGGAGTCTAACAAAGCAGTATTGCACGTCCTCCCCCTTCCTCTTAGCTCAACACCAGGACAGCTGCATAACCCACTCCTCCTTTGTGATTCAGCACCTTCCTTTCATCGGCTGCAAACAATATTCTGCATGGACTTCCACGGAGACACAACAATGTACTTCATCCTCTATCAAGTAGTACCACGGTACCACGGTGTTGATTTTGAATCAACCCGTGGGTGTGTGGAGGGGGGGCCGGGTTCACTATCACGCGTTATTGGCTTCATGTTATTTCCTGAGCGAGATTTGCTTCCCCTCAAAGTGTCTTTGCATCAGTCAACACAATCGATTTCTTACAAGTAATCTGTATGCAAACACGCATTTCAACGAATAGAGTTCACTCGACGGGCAATAAGAAAGATTCTTTTTCTGTAGGTGCATTTGCTGAAGGAAAAAAAAGAGAGATAATAAATGAAGTGTACGGTAGCAACAATAGAAATATATAGCAATAAAGAAATGTATTTTTGGGCTTCTTGTGACAACAAAGTTATTTATACGCAGATAAGCGGAGATGTGAGCAAAAGTTAACTGTTACATCTAAAGTCTGATATAGAAGTGGAGCTAACCCAACAGTTCTTTTCTAAGTTTAAATACGGGACGCTCAAAGGGGAGGAGGGAAAGAGGCTGATGTTCACTAAAGTACCTTCAAAACAACTAGTAAGGTTGAGAAAAAAAACATTCACGGTGCTGTACTTTATTATCATTACACATTTGACAGCCTGTACATCAGTGTTTCCAAAAGTGGGGGCTTATGCCCATGGGGTTAATTGGCTTAAATAATGGGCTTATGCCCATGGGGGGAGGGGGGTAATTGGCTTAAATAATGGGCTTATGCCCATGGGGGGGGGAAATTGGATTAAATAATGGGCTTATGCCCATGGGGGGGGGGGGTAATTGGATTAAATAATGGGCTTATGCCCATGGGGTTAATTTTTTGAAAAGGGGGGGGGGCAATTAGAATATACTTTTCAGAACTTGATTGACCGTTATGCTGCGAATGTGTGTGTTGGGGGAGGGGGTCCACGGGGGCGAGGGACATCAAAATCTTTGAGGCACTGAGGTGGGACATGATCAAAATGGTTGGGAAACACTGCTCTACACACTTTTTTTTTCTTTCTTTTAACTATACTTTTTTCATGACTGAAAAAAAGCATCTTTCAGTTGCAGCATTTGAATCGGGCTAACGTAACAAAATATGTTTGAAAAAGAAACTCCAGAAAATTGAATACAAAGACAAGTCAGAAGTGCGAGAAACCAAAAAGATTACGATGTCCCATTTTGAATTTCGGACAGTGGGGTAGTAATGTCTAGCGGTAACATCAAATCTCTCTCCCTCGACAAACAATGAAGTTCCCGTTATTCCTAACATGCGGAGGTCAAAGATACAAGCTACGACAATTAAGTAATGAGACTAATTACATAAAAAATAAAGTAAACAACAGTTGAAGATATAGCCTCAATTTCATTCAAAGTAAGCCCCTTGTGCATTGATAAAGCGAGTGGCATGATCTAACAAAACTGGAACGACCTCTGCAATACTTCTGTTGGTATGGCCCCTAAACTCGATGTTACGGCCCTATGCATGTCACCAGCATTGTCAAAGAAGCGACTTTTCAATGGTAACTTTCATTTTATGAGTAGAAAATAATCGCAGGGAGACAAATCTGGGGGAAAAGGATGGATGGTTGAGAACACACACATGTTTTGGGGACAATAATTCCTGTACAACTACTGCTCCGTCAGCAGGTGCATTATCATGAAGAAGGAAAAAACTCCAAGGTGTTGAATACTCGGGTCGGACTCGAAGAATCATATTCAATAGGCCATTCACAATATTTAAATAAATTTTGGCAGTGAAATTCTGTCATTCTGGAATAAATTCTTTGTGAATAACTCCTTTCCTGTCGTAGAAGCACACCAACACTGTATTCACTTTCGACTTTTCAAGACGAAATATTTTGCCTTTTGGTGATGATGATGATGACTTCCACTGAGCACTTTGGCATTTAGTTGTGGGATCATAGCGGAAAATCCATATTTCATCCTCTACAACAATCACATTTAAGAGATGTTTATTTCTGCGACACGTTTTGATGATGTCTTTCACGTACTGAACATGCTGATGTTTTGGTCATCAGATAACGAATGTGGTACAAACCGGCAAACAACTTTTTTCTTGCCCAAATCTTCCACTAAAATTTTACGAATGGCCTCTCGGTTAACACCAAATTCATCTGTCATTATGCTCGCAGTCAAACAATGATATTCTTGTATCCGTTCTCAGACTTTTGCAATGAGTTCCTCATTACGAACAGAAATTGGGCTTCCATGTCTACTTGCATTTGTAATCGTTTCCACACCACTTTTGAATCGTTAATACCACCTGAATATCTGTGCACGAGATAAATAATTATCCCCATGAACTCGTCGCATCAATTCAACTGTCTCAATGGCACTTTTTCGAGTTTTAAACATAATTTAATGTTAGCTTTTTGCTCCATGCTGATTACATGACAATGCACCTCTAATTAGGTCAAGAAAATGGCGGCTTGTTTGTCGTCTACTTATCGGGCGGTGATGAAAAGTTGCCACATCATAGTTGAAGGTTGCCTCTTTGGATTCCATGATTTGCTTCATAGATGGCATTTTTGTCTTGGCTATAATAAAATCAGTCTCATTACTTAATTGTCGGAACTTGTAAGGCGTGTTTTAAGCTAGGGACAAGATAGACAGACAGACAGACAGACAGACAGACAAGCAGACAGACAGGCGGGCGGGAGGACGGACAGACGGACGGATGGATGGATGGATGAATGAATGGATGGATGGATGGACACGACATGGTGAAATGATTTTTCAGTGCAAGTAGAACAAAGATAGATAAGAACAAAGAACAAGATCGGAGTACATGCACTCTTAGAAAAGCTAAGAAGCTCCTCCGACAGTTGAAAAAACACAACGTGCTTCTGATAACTACGCGAAAAAAATGATGCAAAAAAAGGAAGTAAAGGTAATAAATAAACCAAATCTTGACATTTATTGAGAATTATATTCTCAGGCAGTGTTTATCCACTGTCGTGTTTCTGCAAGGGAGCTAAACGTGGGAATTCCCCTTGGGATTGTCGAGTGCATTTCATATGTAACGTTCCAAATGAAGAGTATGCAAAAACCGAAGCTTTCCTCTAGTTTTTAAACGTTGGACACGAACTGCCAAAAAAAAAAAAACCGGAAAACAAGTTTTAGCCCGAGCGAGTTTCTAAGGGCAATTACGGCCAATGAAAACTACGAAGTTTGCGGCAGAAACATTACTTTCGTGCCGTTTTTCACGACTGATTAAATTGTGAAGTTGTTATCCTACTGGCTTACACTGAGCACAAAAGCTGATAAAATGTATAGACAGGAAAAGAAAGCAGGGTTTAGAACAAATGCACATATAAATCTAAGATGTAATAGCTTTCATCACTCTAGTGACGGTATGAGAGACAGGAACGGTTACCTAGCATGTTCAACGCATGTTTTACGGAGAACAGACAAAAAATGGGTTTTCTCCCCTTGTGGAGAACTAACAATGACCTTTTTAACCAACATGTCTTTGACAAAAAAAAAAAAACATGTGGCTAAGACCCAGAGTTCCACGAGAAGTGCTTAGGAGGTATTTTCAGTCCAAATCTCAGACGGAACCCCTGCAGATCCACCGCGAAACCTTGGCTTAGGATGATCTCATTTAATCTAAATCCAGCACAGAACATGGACCACTATCTCTGTAGATGAAGTGGTTTAGTGACTGCAGAATGTAATAAAAGACAAGTTCTAAAATTAAACAAATGATGTACAGGTGCAGAATGTAATAAAAGACAAGTTCTAAGTTTAAACAAATGATGTACAGGTGCAGAATGTAATAAAAGACAAGTTCTAAGTTTAAACAAATGATGTACATGTGCAGAATGTAATAAAAGACAAGTTCTAAGATTAAACAAATGATGTACATGTGCAGAATGTAATAAAAGACAAGTTCTAAGATTAAACAAATGATGTACATGTGGACTGATTAATAATCGAGAACATGCTAGAAAGGGACCATCAGGTAAAGGTAGAAATCTAGTAACACACAATAATTAGTGTATAAGTATATAACTATACACGGAGCCACTGCAGTAAAGCTGTGACACCAAAATGTATAATGCAGTAAAGCTGTGACACCAAAATGTATAAACTATGAAAGAAAATGTGGGAACGGAGTGACAACACTTATTTTTCAGTTCGGAGCATTTTTTGTGTGGATTTCGAGGAGTATCCGTGCTTGCTCAGGAAGATGGCCGTAGCTGATGTTAGTTTTGAGTAAAAAAAGTACTTTCCTACTGGGGAGTTACACAAGCCTTGGCACGTTGATCCTCAACGTGTCTGGACCAGAGGCGTCCAAAGCCACGCTGCCAGTGGTCACGGGAATGCTGATAGGACCAGCAGGAATTAATACCAACGGGGTCGCCGCTCTGTACCGCCTGCAAAACGCCTACGGGTATTAGCAACCTTGACAACGTCGGCACACATCGTGCATTATAACAGATCAAGGTGGATCCGCTTCAACTGCAGCAAACCCCGAAATTACTATTGAAGTGGACTACCACGAAAAAGAAAAGATAAAAGGGACCTTACATTATGTCCCACCAGGGATCGTTGCAGAAGAGGCAGATATTGATAGAAGTCACCGCGGCGAGAAACCCGGAATATTCCAAAGAAAGCAGGGAAATGACAAGCGGACCTTTTTGTGTCACCCGAAGAAGCAAATTCCGCATCACATAAACTTGAAACTGACTGACATGGGGGAGGGGGGGCAGAGTTCTGCGCCTCCTGGTCACGTTGCCCAGGCGACGCACTGGCTGCAGATTATGCGGCGAAGAAAATCACTGGGTGAGTCAATGCCTCAGTAAAAGACAGAACAAAACACTTATCCCGATGACAGACGCAAAGGAGGACTGTGAGTAGATAACCTCCGACCCAGCTGAGGAAGCCTCCAGCATCGAGCTGGAGCAAGAGATGCCTGTTCTGCCACCGGTTCCGTAGGAGACCAGTCTCGGACGCTATCCCACGAAAAGGTGGCAGAGGTTCCAGACTCCAGCAACAACCAGAAGCAAGACCAAGACGAAGATGATGGTTTTATGGAAGTCCGAGCGGGCAATAAAAGAAGACAAAAGGACAAACAAGTCTTTCCAAACCGAAAAATCAAAAAAAAAAAAAGAGAGCAGTGGAAGACAGCCAGAACCAGGACAACTCACAGAGTGTGTGGAACATCACTCATAAAGCCCCCGCCACAGCCTCGTGGTAAACAACCACTCTGGACGAAATGCTGGAAGCGCTGCAGTCTCCGCCAAGTCTGGTGATAGACGAAGGGCAACATCCACACACCGTAGACAACCAAGCCAGACAGAATGGTAGAGAACCAAGCCAGACAGAATGCTAGACAACCAAGCCAGACAGAATGGTAGACAACCAAGCCAGATAGAATGGTAGACAACCAAGCCAGACAGAATGGCAATCAAATGCCTGGACAAAATTGAGAGTGACTTTCCACATGGATGGTTATTCAGTCTGTGTTTCTCTTATTAAGAGTTTCTCTTCATTCATACTTGGCCATATCTGGTATGTACCATGTAAGTTTAGACTCACAATTTAATTGGTTGTGTTCTTTCCCTTTAGAAATGGCTTTTCACATTCGAATTTTAAGTGTTAATATTAACAGTTTAAGAAATAAATCAGACAATGTGATGTCACTCATACAAAAGTATAGACCTTATTTCATAGTCCTACAAGAAACACATATTGAAACATATTACCATGCAAAACAGATAGCAACAAAACTAAGGTTAAAACACGCATGCTTTAGTTTAGGAACAGTTCACACAGGAGTTGCTATACTACAGATATCACACAACTGTGGCATACTACACTACAACACAGACAGCCACGGCAGACTAGCCAACGTACAGATAAAACACAAAAACAACAAACAACAAACATACACGTTAGTTAATGTCTATGCTTCGGCCACAAGAACATTCCAGCCTGAGTTCTATGAAACGTTAGCACAAACACTATCCCATTATTACAGCGGTTGTAAAATAATAATGGCAGGAGACTTTAACTGTGTACTGTCAACTCAGATTTATCTAGGGGGCGACTGATGTTACAAACACAGAGAACTAATAAAGATAAACCATCACAATTCTCCATTTTAGAAAGCATCATAAAAGAGCACGATCTGATAGATACATAAGGCATCTAACATCACACAGAAACACGATCTGATAGATACATACAGACATCTAACATATGACGGCAGAGAGTCCACACGCAGATATAACAAACCCACATGTTATACGCTCAGCTAGGTTAGGTAGAATATATGCACCCAGAACTTACTTAGTTAACCAAACAAAACATATCGAAAGGATGCTCAGCTTCACCGACCACAAAGCCGTTCTTACAGAAGTGAACACATCTACCACCACTACAACCAAAAACACTAGAAGACACCCCCCCCCCCCCCCGCTGGAAATTTAATAATAACTTAATGAACAACCAATTGTTACGTAACCAACATAACACAACTTATAGAAGATTACGCCCAGGATGACCCGGACAAAGACCTAGCGGAATACTGGATCTTACTAAAAGACACAATAAGGCAAAGAACACAAACATTAGCTACATACATACACACACAGAGACTCAGGGAAACAAGAAGCCGTACTTGAAGGAGCCACCAGACTAACAAAACAAATAGATGAGAGCGCCCCCACAGATCCACGAGCTGGAAGAACAACTAGAACAACACAGACAACATAAGTACCAGGGCGCAATGCTCAGAACAAAACTACAGTCCGTGATACAAGAAAGCCCAAGTAGACACTATCTAGCAGTAGAAGAAAACATACAGCGCATCAAGCAAATACACAAAATCATTGATAGTCAGGGATAAGAACATACAGAGAACAGTGAAATATGTGAGGCTTTCCACTAAATCTACAGCAGTCTGTACACGTGTGAGGACCAGTCAACATCTACACAAGATGAAATTCCTACACTACACAAAACAACTGTCCGAGGACGACAAACAAATCTTAGATCAAACACTGACACTAGGGAACTTACAAGATGTACTAATACGACAAACAAATCTTAGATTAAGCACTGACACTAGGGAACTTATAAGATGCACTAAGACGACAAACAAATCTTAGATCAAGTACTGACACTAGGGAACTTATAAGATGCACTAAGACGACAAACAAATCTTAGATCAAGTACTGACACTAGGGAACTTATAAGATGCACTAAGACGACAAACAAATCTTAGATCAAGCACTGACACTAGGAAACTTAGAAAATGCACTAAGACGACAAACAAATCTTAGATCAAGCACTGACACTAGGGAACTTATAAAATGCACTAAGACGACAAACAAATCTTAGATCAAGTACTGACACTAGGGAACTTAGAAGATATTCCCACTACTGGGACTTGAACCCAGTACCACTGGATTAAGGTACTAATTATTGTATAATAGGTAATAAATTAATAAAAGTAAAAAAGTAGCCATATTCTTTTTTAAAAATTTGAATAAAATATACAAATATGAAGTTCCTTATCGCTTGTCATCGTAGTCCCCTTGGCTTTCAGTGCAGGCCTGCCACCTGCCACCTGCCACCTGCCACAGTGTCACAAAAACCTGAATTCCTTGAGAAGAAAAAAAAAAGAAATCTGACTCATCATGGCCTTTTCGAAAAATCTGTTCTTCCATACTGACATTCTCCCCCACCACGCGCCTCCTTGGGGGGGGGGGGGGGTCTGAAATCATGATAATCAGATGGTGCGAGGTTGGGTTAATATGCTGACTGTGGAAGCTTCGTTGTTGAGCCGTGGGGTGTGCTGCGCGGGGCAGCGTTTTATTTTGCTGTAATAACACACCAGAACTGAGCAAACCGTGACATTTTGATCTGACTGCAGGTTTCAAGAGGCTCTCAAGCAGGTCGCAGTATGCCTCCCTAATAACAGTGGTTCATCAGGCCATGGCATGTTCCAGGATTGGGTTTTCACAGTTCCAAAAGATCGTGAGCATCAATTTTCAGGTCGTGGCGAGCTTACGGAACATCTTTTGACTTTAGCGAGGAAGAATGTTTCCAAGCTTTGTCGGCTCGCTTTGTCTCTGGCTGAAATTAATGTACCCAGCATTCGTCTCCGGCGACTACACGTAGTAGAGAACCATCCCCTTCAGTTTAAGAACAACAGATAATAAACAAACGAATACCTGAACGCTGTTCTTCTCTCGTGGATGCTTTCGAGGGGCCGGCCATATTTGATCTCTTCAGCTGACGTATTTAAAAACTGGCCGACCTGCTTTCAAGCACGCACATCCAGAGAGGGATCGTATAAGATATCTGTACTACAACACCCTACTTCTAGATCTAGATCTCTGTATCAAAATTAAGCTTACTTTTTTTTACTCTCCCTCGTAATATTTACTATTTAGTGATAGTCATTGTTAGGTGATTTTCTAGGTTTTACTGAACTGATCAGAAAAGTGACATTTTTCAGTATGTGCTCAGATACAGATCTCTGGGGAAAATTCTCGGAAATGTGTTAAGAAAGAGCAAGAAACGGGGAAGTTCGAGAACTTTTTTGGGTAACAAGATCTACCATCAGATTGACAGAGTAGGAACGAAGGAATTAATAAAAAAAGATGATAAATGGAAAGAAAGAAAGCCACAATGTGGAGAGAGAGAGAAAGACAAGACAGACAGACAGAAAGGGAGAGAGTACAATACAGATTTTAAAAAAAAGGAGAGAGTACAATATAGACGCAAAATCTGGTAGAAGAGCGCGTGCACAAGACGTGATCAGAGATTCAGCTTCTACTGCGCGCTCTTCAAGGCGTGGCAATAATTGATGAAGACATTTCACGTATTTTATTGTTGTTATTTAGATCTTAATGTACTCGTTTCTTCCCTCTGCTCTCCTGGCGTTTTATTCTTTGATCTTATATCTGTGGAGATACAGAAAATAATTGTACATGCAGGGAAATTCAATACTCTACACTTTGGCTTTTGTATAGCAAGTGACACGATCGTATATGAAACACATAATATGTGACATTAATGTTTTAGACTTAACCCCCCAAAAAATGGCTGTATTGTTTTTTCCTGTTGTGTTTATTTTTTGACTGAAGTTATTGGCAGGTGATGCCGTGGTGAAGACGGTGAAACACAGAGTTTGTATCGAATGAAGACGGCTGGAGTAAGATTTTGATGACAGCATATCTTCTAACCCAGAGTTTTTGGTTTTTCGGAAAACTCCAGTTCACTCACCAGTAGAAATAGTCACCTGACACTACAGACGTGAGGAGAAACAGTCTCCAAAGGGTAATGCTATCTGCCTGCAAGGATAGGCACACCTAGACTGCGCTGCATGTACGCCTGTCCGCGAATGCAGGAAAAATAATACTCACAAAGCTAAGTTCATTCCTACGAACAGAAAACTCCAGCCTGGTCTACATAGTGTTAACAAGTACAGCAAACTCCAGCCTGGTCTACATTGTGTTAACAAGTACAGCAAACTCCAGCCTGGTCTACATCGTGTTAATAAGTACAACAAACTCCAGCCTGGTCTACAGAGTGTTAACACGTACAGCAAACTCCAGCCTGGTCTACAGAGTGTTAACAAGTACAGCAAACTCCAGCCTAGTCTACAGAGTGTTAACACGAAAAATATAGAATAAGAATGGACTCGTGTGACTTTCTTTAATAAGAGTATATCTTTGTTCTTTATACGACTACTGCGTCGTGAATGCAGGAAACTCTTTACTGTAGCGAGCGGAACAACAACACAACTCCTTCAGATCATCAGAGGAAGAACCCCCCCCCCCCAGACAAGTATTTCGACCTTATTAAACTCCTGACACTCTAAAGGGGGGGGGGGGGGTGTGGGCCCCTCTGGGTCATGACTCCCAGAGGTCTTGTGAGTTGTTGCTTTTTTCGTCCCGGGATTGAGTTGGCACTGCACTTTGAAGTGCGTCTGTAGCGATTTAGCTACGGTTAGCTGTATTGGTGATCTAGTGGTGGACGACTATATGTATGCTGGTTAATGCTTTAAGTAATGACAGTTCAACATAAAACAACACCCAAACAAACGGACACTTCACGTTAACTTTGAGCGCCTGTCAGGTACCATACCAACACTGAAGAACAGGTCCAAGCTTAAGCCCAGCTATAAGATCTATGCTCCATGTCTAATCACTTTCTCAGAACTCAAGAAAACGGACAAAGACGTCGCATTCTGTCATACATGCATCCTTTAGCTTTCACACAGGTGTTCTTTCTACAAAAGCATAGCCAAAAACCCCTATCATGACGAAGTTCAAAAACACCTCACAAGACCAAGTTCAAAAGCACCTCACATGACCAAGTTCAGAAACACCTCACATGACTAAGTTCAAAAGCACCTCACATGACCAAGTTCAAAAACACCTTCTAAAAAAAAACAAATCCCCAGGACCAGACGAGCTCACCGCCGAGTTCTTCCCGAAATTCTTCCCACTACTGGGACCTTTACTACTTAAAGTTCTCGAGGAAGCCTTTGATAGAAAAGAGCTTCCTCCCAGTCTCAGCCTTTCATACATAACCCTCCTACCAAAAAGTGAATCCAAACAAACCCGGATAACAAACTACAGGCCCATCTCACTACTAAATGTCGACTACAAAATCTTAACTAAAACACTAACAATAAAATTAAAACCCTTCATGCACACATTGATACACGAAGGGAAGGCCAACAGTGCAGGATTTACAACAGAAACATTAGCACACACACTTTCTCAGAGATTTCACTGAGTACGTCAATGACAAGCACAGCCAAACAGCAATCCTGTCCTTAGATCAGGAAAAAGCCTTTGACAAGAACAGCCAAACAGCAATCCTGTCCTTAGATCAGGAAAAAGCCTTTGACAAGAACAGCCAAACAGCAATCCTGTCCTTAGATCAGGAAAAAGCCTTTGACAAGAACAGCCAAACAGCAATCCTGTCCTTAGATCAGGAAAAAGCCTTTAACAAGAACAGCCAAACAGCAATCCTCTCCTTGGATCAGGAAAAAGCCTCTGACAAGAACAATCAAACATCAATCCTGTCCTTAGACAGGGAAAAAGCCTTTGACAGGAACAGCCAAAAATCAATCCTGTCCTTAGATGAGGAAAAAGCCTTTGACAAGAACAGCCAAACATCAATCCTGTCCTTAGATCAGGAAAAAGCCTTTGACAAGAACAGCCAAACATCAATCCTGTCCTTAGACCAGGAAAAAGCCTTTGACAGAATGTCTCATTCCTTCCTCTACAAAACCCTCCAAAGTAACAATGTGGGGAGCTACTTCAGAGACTGGATTAGAATTATTTACTCTTCACCACAAAGTCAGATCCTGGTCGACCACGCTCTAACAGATACAATAAATCTAACAAGATCTTCCGGCAGGGGTGCCAACTTTCCCCGCTTCTGTACGTGCTAACTTTGGAACCACTCTTGGAAAAGATCAGACATGACACTCTCATCTAGGGAACTTTCATCCCTGGGGCAGGAGAGAAGAAGTTGATCGCTTACGCGGACGACACAGTCCTACAAACATCTCAATTCGGAACATTTTAGAATTAAGAGAAGGCAGTGGCGTTAAAACTAATTAAAAAGTCACAAATCATGGGTCTAGGGAAATGGACCAATAAGTCGAATTTCCCTTACGACCTGATACACGTTAACATCATGAACATGTATGGAATACTCTACACAGCAAACAAAACTCGATGGAGAGGCTTAATACAGAAGATTAATAATAGACTAGAATTATAAAAATACGAAACAACAACAATCTTCGGTAGGAGCGTAATAGTCAACATCTTCGTAACAGTCACACCCAAACTGATCACCACAGCAAACATCTTCCCCTTGCCCGCAATACAACCCAAAGAAATCAACAAACTAGTCAGAAAATTCACCTTTAGCAACACCATACAAAACAACATTGATGCAAGACAAGAAACGAGGTGGCATCGCACTACACAACATTGCAACAAAAATACAAGCACTAAGAATCAAATATCTGGGAAGCATTATCAAAGATCCGCAAAAGCCCGCACTATCGCTCTGTTATGTACATAGAACTTAGACTATCTAACTTTTGTAGAACCACCAATACGCAGCCTCACCATTTTGGAACTCTACCCCTCTTCTACAAACAATGTTTACAAAGCTTAACAAATCATCAACACTTACTACACAAAACAAAAAAAAACTTCAGATATCTACAAGCAACTAGTCAGAGAAAAAGAACCATCGTTACAATTTAGAATCAGAATAGGATACAACTACCTCATCAGAAACCACACCCAAACATTCCAAAACCTACACATTACAGGGATTACGCACAAAGTTAAAGAGATAACATACAGACTCCTGTTTAACATGACACCTATAGCAACAACACGCATTACAAATAAACCAAGAAACTGAGGACCACATCTATTATAGATTCAAAACAATATCACAAGCACTAAAACTTCTTACAAGTAATATAGTTACAGAAACGAACCAGCAAACAGACATATACAGAGCAATCATGCTAAACGCAACCCCCAAGACAACAAAAGACACACGTGAGAATTTGATCATTCTGCTGTCTGAATTTAGATGTCTCGTATGGGCTTGCAGAAACAGCAAAATAAGACGGAAGAATATTTAATTGCGACATTTTTTGGGTACATTTTCAAACAGAAGATGAAGACATTGTACCCCAGCACCCTTCCCTAGATAAATTATTTATCAAAATAATTCCGTAACACTAACACCATGACACGACACGCGTCCCTGTCACGCCATGCCTCTGTTTCACAGCCTTTGTGCCATTCTCGGGCAACCCCTTTCAAATTCTTTCCCCGATTCATCTGATGTTTTTCTTTACTTGTCTGGGCAAGAGAAAAGAACATTTTCGCTGTCGTAACCTGTCATCCTAATCCTCACCAGGTCACGCCCGCCTCCCAAAGGGAGCTGCGATAGCCTTCATGCACAGACTGACTCTCAAATATGACCTAAAACTGACCAAATGTTTGAAAAAAGGATGTAACCTGTGTGAATGTGATTGTGCGTGTATGTATGTGTGTATACGCGTGACATACACTCTCATCAAAAATTGTACCTCTTCAGCATACACCTCATTATCATTACAACCTCATGCTTAGTTCAAATACTGTTTTATCGTGTTACCATGCGTGTATATGTAAGTACTCATTTAGAGTCGATTGAGTGAAATGTTGGAATTTTGATATATATACTTTTTAAAAAAACTAACACAAGACACACGAAAGTCACCCTTTATCCTCTGCACAAAAACAAGTCTCGGTATTATCAAGCATATGAGAGAGAGAGAGAGAGAGAGAGAGAGAGAGTCAGGAAATGTATGCAACGCCCCTTTTTTTTTGTCAACCAATTTTAAATTCAGATGTATCAATCACATGAATCACTATCACCTCATGTTTTGTAAAAGCCCACAATTTCATTATTTCACTTCACGGCCAATCATCCCCAACTCACGTTATTTCACACGATTTTGTAACTGTTACTTGATGAATGCAGATAACAAATTTATATATATATATATCTATATATATATATATATTGCGGTTCGCGGGATAGGGGTATCCCTATCAAAGGAGAAGTAAGACGCCTCCTTACCTCCGTCAGTCTACAGGACATCCTTGGGCAAGGTGGAGTACCCGTATAGCCCCCCGATCAGGCTGACGTGAAGCCATGGAAGCAGGTGGTGGATGGAATGGGAGAGCAGCCGACAGATAATGTTGGTTATGGTCACCATTCTATGATGGTAGGCAGATGATCTCAATTTAGGGACAATGGCTACGAATGGAAAGGATGAAGATCAACATATTAGGAATGAGTGAAGTTAGATGGACAGGTGCAGGGAAGATAAAACCCTGATAAATATACAATAATATATTTAGGAAGTGAGAAACATGAACGAGGAGTAGGAATACTATTTGACGAACAAACAGCAAAGACAATTGTAGAATATTTGAACATCTCGGACCGAGTCCTGCTAGCCCAACTGAAAGGACACCCAATAAACATAAATATTATACAAGTGTATGCTCCAACATCTGAAAGTTCTGAGGAAGATGTAAAGTTATTTTATACTGACACATAGACAGCCCTAAAACACACAAAGTCACATGAAGTTACTATAGTCATGGGAGATTTTAATGCCAAAGTTGGTAAAGGAAGAACTTCAGACATCGTTGGTGACTATGGACTGGGGGAGAGGAATGACAGAAGTAGTAAATTAATTTAATGGGCAAGAATACATAGCATGGTTGTAGGAAACACCTGGTTTAAACAACATCCCCGAAAACTGGCAAAGTGGTGCAGCTCCGACAAAAAGTCTTTTAACCAGATAGACTACATATTAATCAACAAACGATTCCGGAATGCATTACTGACAATAAAAACCATGCCAGGAGCCGACTGCAATAGTGACCATGACCCACTTTGTGGAAAAATTAGAATAAAGCTAAAGAAAGCATGCAGAAAAGTGAGAAACATCAAACTGAATACAGAACTCCTTAAAATGACCAAGAAATACAAGAACAATAAAAAGTTATTATAACAAATAGATATAATGCAAAACCAAAGATAAATAGTATAGATGAACAGTGGGCAATGTTAAGAGATTCCATCCATCAAGCTGTTAAGGAGATAATACCACAAAAAAAGAAGCCTCTAAAAATAAATGGATGACCGACGACATCTTAGGACTGATGGACAAGAGGAGGAGGAGTAAAAATAACCAAGAAGAATATAGCAAGATAAATAAGACGCAAATGCAGAGAAGCAAAGGAAGTGTGGTTAAATGAACAGTGCAAACAGACAGAGGACTCTCATAATAAAGACAGCAAAAACATGCACAAACTCACAGGCAGGAAAATAAAATATACCACAGGATGCCTGAAATCAAAAGAAGGTAAAATGTTAATAGGAAAAGAAGACATTGTGGACAGGTGGACAGAGTACATCGGTGAGCTATATGGAGGAGAAAGACCAGAATTAACATCAGATACTGAAAACTGATGGACCACCAATACTCGAAGATAAAATAATAGATGCCATCAAACACATGAAGAAAGGAAAAGCGACTGGGCCTGATAATATGCCTGATAAGCATAAATATGAAAATCAGGATATTTAAGAGTAATGTTCTAAGTGTACTACTCTATGGAAGTGAATGCTGGAAAATCACCAAAACCATAGAAAACAAGTTGAATTCTTTCCAGACTAAATGTTTACGAAGAATTAGAAAGATATTTTGGCCAAACACCATAAGAAATAACATCTTGCTGGCAGAAATGCAGATGAAGCCACTGACAACAATTATTGAGGAAAGACGCTGGCGATGGTTGGGACATGTGCTCCGAATGACTGACAACTCACTACCAAAAATAGCACTAAGATGGACACCACAGGGGAACAGAAGTAAGGGTAGACCAAAAGAGACATGGAGAAGAACAACAGAGAGGATGTTGAGCAATAGAGGGCTCACCTGGGCAAGAGCAGAAAAAAAGGCGAAGGACATGCATTTGTGGAAAACCCTTGCGGAAGCCCCAAGTGCCCTGGGCACTTAAGGTTCAGAGAGAGAGAGAGAGAGAAATAGAAGCGCTAGAGGAGATAGGAATAAAAATAATAACCAAGTTACTCAATGGCATTTACAACAATGGTTATATGCCCAGTGACTTGCTTAAATCCACGTTTATAGCACTACCAAAGAAACAGGGGCCAAAAGAATGTGATGACCACCGAACTATCAGCCTCTCATGTCACATAACGAAGCTACTTCTGAGAATAATTATGAGAAGAACAAGGAAAAAGATAAAAATGGAAATAACAGATGAACAGTTTGGATTTGTTGAAGGAAAGGGAACACACAATGCCATTTATGCTTTACGAACACTAACAAAAAGAGCTTTAGAAGTACAGAAAGATCTCTACTTATGCTTCATTGATTACACCAAGGCATTTGACAAGGTGAAACATAATGAAATTATTAAAATGCTTGAAGACATCAATATAGACGGCAAAGACCTGAGGATTGTAAAACATCTATACTGGCGGCAAGAAGCAGCAATTCGAGTTGAAAATAGAACTGGAAAATATCAACCTATAAAACAAGGGGTGCGACAAGGATGTGTACTATCTCCATACCTTTTTTCTCTGTACAGCGAGAATATTCTAACAACGATCATCACAGAACCAGGCATAAAAACTGGAGGATACAATATTAACAACCTTCGGTATGCTGACTATACAGTACTGATAGATGAGAACTAACAAGACCTGCAAAATCTCTTGGATAAAGTCGCCAAAGAAAATGAACAGAAAGGCCTTACTTTGAACACCAGAAAGACAGAGACTATGGTTATATCTAAGAAACAGAATCCACCAACATGCAATATAAAATTAAATGGAACTATTCTAAAGCAGGTGCAGAAATTCAAATACCTTGGAGCAGTAATAACTTCAGATGGGAAATGCAGAACAGAAATTAGGAACAGAATAGGCCAAGCAAAGACTGCATTTCAGAGAATGAAAAACATATTATCCAACACATCCTTGTCAATGAATGTTAGAAAACGAGTCCTAAAATGCTATATTGAACCTATCTTGTTATATGGAAGTGAATCATGGACAATAGGCAAGTCTGCACAAAAATCATTGGAAGCAGCAGAAATGTTGCGAATGCCCTGGACAGCAAAAATAACTAATGAAGAATGTATGAGAAGAGCTGGAGAGACAAAAAAATCTTGTAAAAAAAATAAGAGAGAGACAATGTACTTTCATAGGACATGCAATGAGAAGAGGGGCACTGAAAATATTATAACAACAGGAAAAATAGAAGGAAGAAGATCAAGAAGAAGACCAAGAGAAATGATACTGGACAGTCTGACGGGATGGTGTGAGAGGAGATCACCAACTGAGCTGATAGCCAGCATGAAGGATCGTGTACTCTGGAGAAGCATAGTAGCCAACGCCAGTCGGCGCGGCACCTGATGATGATGATGATGATGATGATGATGATAATGGCTACGATCACTGACTAGTACAGCCACTGCCCGGAAGGAAAGAAATGGTAAACTATCTTCTGGAAATATACCAAGAAAACCAAACAGCAACATGGAAAGTCAGACAGGAAAAAGATCTGGTGGTGAGTCCCCCAGGCCAGATAGATCTAATTTTAACACTGGGGAAGAGTGTGAGACAGAGGTCAGTACTAGTAATTGTGATGACGGACAAAATCCTGACAGTGTTACAAGGAAAACCCCTGCATCAAACTATAAAGAAAAATAAGAGTAGGAACATGGAATGTGAGAAGTATGTATGAGGGAAAGTATCAAACAATAAGTGACGAGATGAAAAGAACGAGGATACACATTTTGGGAATCTGGGAACATCGATGGAAAGGATCAGGATACTTCAAGAGCGAGAATGATAATATCATTATATACCCTGATGGAGAATTAGGAGGAAAGAATGGAGTGGGTTTTTACTTGGACAAATCAACATCAAAAGCATTACTAGGTTAAACTCCAGTAGCAGACATGGAGGTAAATATAAAAAAGACAGTAACGGGATCAAGACCACTCCGCTTTGATCTTACAAAAATACCAGAACAATACGGTATAGAAGTGAGGAACCGTTTCGAAATCCTGATGGCTGTACAGGAGGAGATGACACCAGATGAAATGGCTAAGCAGGCCAGAGATATCTTAATAACAACAGCTAAAGACGTGGTCCAAGTAAAGAAAACACAAAAGAATGGGTGAATTACAGCAGGCACATTAGAACTGATAAAACAACTTAGAGAAATGAAGACGCAATGGAAAGTGACAAACAACAAAGATGAATATAAAACTTTAACAAAAGAAGTACGAAGAAACATAAGAAAGGACAAAAAACAATACATACAAGATTGTTGTGAAAGAATAGAAGGACATCAGAAGTGTGGAAGAGATAGTGAAATGTTTAAAGAAATGAAGACATTGACGATAAATGTCACACCTAAGCTAAATGTAATTTGTGACGAGATGAGGAATACCTTGACAAAGACAGAGGAAATTCTTGAAAGATGGAAGGAATATTGCACAGGATTGCATAAAACAACCGGCTGTGAAAGCAGAAATCAATAATATGAATTATTATTGGAGGAGAAAGAACCCGAACTACAACTGAAGACGTTTTATGGGCAGTAAAGAATCTGAAAAATAGTAAACCACCAGAATGTGATGAGATAACAGCAGGAGGAAAGGAATGTGCAACAATCTATCATGCATTATGTAAAAAAGATATGGCATTCAGGTATTTGCCCAAAAGAATGGAAAACAACTGTACTCATACCACTGCCAAAAAAGGGTAACCTGAAATTATGCACAAACTACAGAACTGTTGCCCCGATTAGTCATGCAACTAAAATTCTGTTAAACATCATAATGGGTAGACTTCGTAATAAAATGGAAGAAGTCACTATGGTCCAAGCTGGTTTCAGGCAAGGAAGAGGATCAAGAGATCATATATTCAATATAAGATTAATAATAGAAAAATGCATAAAGTTTAATGTGATCTATATTTATCCTTTATAGACTTCTCAAAGGCATTTGATTGTGCACAACACCAGAAACTTTGGGAAATAATGGAAAAATGGGATTTCCAACACATTTGATACAATTAACATCACTGCTGTATCGAGACCAAAAAGCAGCAGTAAGAATTAATGGTGAAACAACTTGGTTTGACATAAAACAAGGGGTCCGTCAGGGGTGCATATTGTCGTCTTACTTATTTAACTTGTATACTGAAAATATAATGAAGAATGTTAGAGAAGATGTAGACAAAGAATATTACGATGCCATAACAGTTTGATGTTATGAAATACCAGAGATTAAATATGCTGATGACACAGTATTACTGCCCACAACACAAAAAGGAATGGAAAAACTAATTATGTCAGTCCGTAAGAACAGCGAAGAGCAAAACCTGTATTTTAGTGCGAAGAAAACTAAATTGATGACAACTGACAAAACAAATAAGGCAGCTGAAATATGTATCAATGAGGAAAAAGTGGAAGAAGTTGAGAGTTTTGAATCACTTCTTGGATCACTACTAATTAATAATGGAGATACAATGAGGGAGATTAAAAGGAGGATATCTATCGCATTCGGAAAGTAAAACAACTAAATAATCTGTGGAGATGAACAGATAGAACTACAAAAATAAGATTTTTAAAATCTTTCCCATCGCAACATATGCCTGTGAGACCTGGACACTTAACAAAACAGCTGAGAAACATATAAATGCTTTTTAATGTAAATGCTACAGAAGAGTTCTTCAAATATCATGGACACAAAAAAGAACAAATATATCTATACTACAATAACTTAATATTGAAGAAGACTTGCTAGTAAAGAGGATTAAAGAGAGAAAACTTAAATATTTTCGACACATTAAACGTCATGATAATTTAGAGAAGACCGTCAATGGAAGGGTATATAAAGGGGAAAAGAAAGAGACCAAGGCGAAGATGGCTGTAAAACATCGTTGATGATCTGCAAATGGATACATCAGCAGAAGGCCATCTTGCTCACAACCGAGAGGTCTACAGGAATGCTGTTAGGGAGGGAAAGTTTCGCAAGAGACGAGGAAATGAATGAATATATAAAAATCACCATGAAAGGAAACTACAAAATTGTTTATAAGAACTAACACACCGTTATCCATCCTTTGTCAAAGATTTATTGTAGAAAAACAAACTAGTATATTTTTCATTTCTTGTATAAGCGCTCGTATAATTTAAACCTTTAAAATGCTCAAATTGTATAATAAACTATTATTCGTTCCATCATATTCTTTCTTTCTTTCTTTCTTTCAGAAATATACATAATATAACTAGACTTCAGGAAGAAAGAAACAAAAGATCCATAAAGATAAGAACACGAAGTATGTTCAGAGATCAGATGAAAAATTCATTTGAATTAGGCTAATGGAATCGTCCTGTTTTATTTTTACCTAGAACTGATTTTTGTTCTGCTTGAAATGATTCTTGTAGCGTTATAATGGGGAAATAAAAAAGAAATTACTGCGCACTCTTTTCAGATGAATGTCATAAGGTCTTGTGAATATTTAATGAGGCCAATGACTGCCCACGTCAAATCTCCATTGTTTTTATTTCCTAGCAAAATTTCAGTCGGACGGTCTTCGGAACGTGAATTTCTCTGGTGGATTTTGCTTGCATTTATGATGATTTATTACTTTTTTGTCTTTAAATGAATATTTGTTGTAACTATTGTGTCATGTAACTAATAATATCGCCATTTATAAGCAGCTTCCGTTGGCTACGGGTTTGTGCCATTGAATTACAGCGCAGGAGACCGTTCTTTATTAACTGGGCGATTTTTTTTTTTTTTACAAAATACGTTTGTCTTTCTCATCACTTTTGTTCTTTTCGACAAAACTGTATGAAATTTATATATTTATGTATTTACTGTTTTAAAATTTTTTTTTCAGTTTATGTGCAAAAAAATTTTAAGTTAAATTTGAGGCAAAGAAAGTTTCAAATTCTTCGGAAGTATTCCAGGTAAGTGTGTCAGCTGCGTTTTCTCTTGGTTCAGTTTGCTTCATTCGCGCTCAGCAAAATATCTGTAAATATTTGAAGAAAGGAAGCCACCAAACAGTTGGTTTTTGTTTTGTTTTGTTTTTCTTTAATGAAAAATGTGCTAGTTTTGGATGTTTTTTATTTCCTGTGAGACACTATGAAAATGTGTGGAAAATACTTGTTTTTTTTTCTTTTATCCATGAATAGTACTCTACAGCTCTCCATCTTTAGCCCGCATTCAGAAAGTGGTAATGGATATTTTAACCGATTGAGTTATATCCTGTATGTATTACTGCGAATTATTATTGTTATAAAATGTTATTGTGAATCGACGTTCCTTTTGCATTTAAGCGACTCGCTTAGCTTTTGTGAATCGGATGTCAAAACTGGTTCAAGGGCTGTTAATCCCGTGTAATTTATTCAAGCTTTCTTTGCGACATACCTTCAGCCAGCCATGTTTCTCACATAATTGTATGTTTGAGAGAAATGAAGCTCTTTAAAATAATAAAATGTTCTCTTATGTCATGAGAAAATCAGACACAAAGACAGAAATACGTGACGTTACATTACAAGATGAATGTAATTTCTCTCTTTGTATTTAATTTGTTTTCTTTCCAGTCGTGAATCAGGTTTTGCTTTATGAAATTTCATGCAACTGGAAAGATCAAGTGTTTTGAAAAATAAAGTATCCTCTGATGTTATATAACACATAACCTTCTATTGTTATTGACAAAACAACTCCAGACCTTTTTTCTAAGGTACACATAGACAAAAGACTCATTTGAATTGTTAGATTTTCTTAGGCGCAGCAAAAGACTACAAAGCAAAAAAGAAATAAAAGTTGAATGAAATAACATAGAAAGTATCGAGCAAAGACTTCAGAGAGTACAAAGGATTTCTTTATTTACATTCTTTATTGGGAACTGAATAAACTTTATTTAAAGCTAATACAAAAAAGGAAGAAATCACGGAACTTCAATTTTCTGCAATTTCTTTGCGATTTTAATGAAACTCTTAGCCACTGATTTACATTTTCAGATCCTCTTTCTTTTTCAAAATCGCTTTTTACATCGTTATGTTAAGTAGTTAACAGGACAGCAAAACTAAATAATGCAGTAAGTAGTTAACAGGGCAGCAAAAAGCAAATAGTGTAGTAAGTAGTTAACAGAACACAGAAAACTAAATAGTACAGTAAGTAGTTCACAGGACAGCAAAATGTAAATAGTGTAGTAAGCAGCTAACAGAAGAGCAAAAAGTAAATAGTACAGTAAATAGTTAACGGGACAGCAAAAAGTAAATAGTCTACAAATTTGGACTAGTTAACGCTAGTAGCAGAGGACCAGGTCAGTGACTGAGGTGACGATTCTACAATGGCTCTCATACAGCGAAAGAAGAAAATTGTGTGGTACACACGAAGCACACCCAGACCAGACACGGAAAGCGGTTGACTACACGTGGAAGAGACTGGGACCTCTCCATGTATTCCCCCACAGAAAGTAATGAATCACAGAGAAGTGAGGTAACAACTGTTGAATGAGACTAAGTCATATAACATGGTGTGCACTTAAACATTCTTAAATTCTTAATAACGAAAAGAACAAATGCATACGTTTTAAAACAGCCCCACGGGCACTGTGAACTTCTCAAAGAAAGATGAGAAAAACAAAATACTTTGGCCATTATCGAAATACGCAACAGTATACCGAAGACCATACTAGAAGGAAAGGTGGAAGGAAAAGAGAAGCAAGAGCTACACAGAGATGTAGATGGGAAGATAACATACGAGAACGGGTAGGACACAGCCTGGCAGAGTGCACCATCAAGGCTAGGGAACGAGGGAGCTGAAGATTCATTACCGCCAGCCTTCGTTCTGGATAAAGGCACATGATGGTGATGAGTTAACAGGACAACAAGAAGTAAACAGTGCAGTATCAGGCTAGGGTACCGGTGCAACTAAGAGGTTAGTGTATTTGCTTTCAAGCAGAAAACTGTATTCAAATTTGTATTTTAATTTGATAGCTTCAGTTGCAGTATCTTTAAAAAAAACTGCCTGATATAAACATGCAGTCATAGATACATTTTTTAAACTTCCAATGAAACTGCATAAAATTGCTCCTGCGCCCTCCCCCTTTTTTTCAACCTGCTTTGTTAAACACTACATGTGTCCATTTCATATTTTTTGTAAAAATTCCTCTTCTTCATTTTCTGTGGGTTTTAAGCGCAAAAAATTCCACAAAATGTGTTAAATATCTTATATATCTTATATCCTTCATGTGCCGTTAAACATCAAATAGGGCTCGCAAGGTAGTTCGCCAGTTTTTCGTGTTTTCGGCGAGCTTTTCAACTTCATCATGAGATTTTATGTATGTTAATTTGGCCTCTCTTAACAATGTCCTCTTTAGAGTTTCACGCGGTCTGCCTCTTTTTCTTTGGCCTGTTTTGTTCCACTTGATAGCTTGTTTTGGGATTCTCTGATCGTTTCTTCTCATCACGTGACCAACATATGTCCATCTCTTTTTCCTGATCACCCATGAGACTCGTTGTTGTTCGTTCATCTGTCTTATATCTGCATTGTTCTTGAATTCGTTCCACTTGATGCCGAGTATTTTCCTTAGGCATTTTTTTTCAAAAAGAGTCTAATTCCTTGTCTATTTCTTTAGCTGTTTTCCAGCTTTCACATGCATAAATGAGAGTGGATATTACATATGAATTGAATAGTCTTAACTTGGTTTTTGTGCTTATAACTTTCGAATTCCATATTTTCTCAAGATTATTGAAGATCGATGCTGCTTTTGCAATTCTAATTTTAACTTCTTTTATGGTGTCACCATCCTGGTCTATGTAGCGCCAAGGTATGCAAATTGATTGACTGTTAAATAGCTCCAGTGAAATTATCTCGGGAAATGAAATCGTGAGCATGTACATGATGACTCTGTGGACATTGAAACTAGAACAATTGTTGTCTGACTCGGATGTAAATTGATGAATAAAAAGCTCAGTGTATATGCCAAGTAAATAATATGTACTTCTGTCTGCCACATCATTGTCATGTACTCCCGTATGCCCTAGACATTAAAGCCACGTTAGGCTTGTCATAGTTGACTGGCTTAACAGTTGAACCCATTCTTTTCGAAGCAAATTCTGTTCAGTCTTACGAAGCATACTC
This sequence comes from Achatina immaculata, assembly GCA_009760885.1. Taxonomy (NCBI): domain Eukaryota; kingdom Metazoa; phylum Mollusca; class Gastropoda; order Stylommatophora; family Achatinidae; genus Lissachatina; species Lissachatina immaculata. The sequence continues at coordinate 19,499,258 of CM019691.1, read as the reverse complement.
TGTGAATCCATCACAATGACACCGTTAACCACGTCATGAGCAACTAACCTTTCCACTGCTGCCGACACAGCCTCATTTTCCATTCCCATGCTTGATGTGCTGACTTTAAAGGCTTCCGAACCCTGTGCCATTACTCTTCCATTTCGGTAGGCAACAAAACCCGAACCACTTCTGCTGTTCCGAGTCACTGAGCCATCTGTTTATATTGCCGTGTCGGAAGACCCACGGTGATGCTGGATGAGATCAAAGAGAAAGTGATTTCCCTTGAGCTCTTAAATATCACTACCACAAGAAAGACTAGACCTAAGTGTCACAAAGTTAGTAATAAGAGTAAAGTAATGTTGTTTTTTTTTTAAAAATAGAAATCGAGGAAGACGTAGAATTATTTGGAGAAGGGAAACTACGACAGTGCTCAGAGATAAGAAAACAACTGTACTCATACCACTGCCAAAAAAGGGTAACCTGAAATTATGCACAAACTACAGAACTGTTGCCCCGATTAGTCATGCAACTAAAATTCTGTTAAACATCATAATGGGTAGACTTCGTAGACGGAAGAAAGCAGAGAATAAATCCAAGAACAGAGATGACTGAGGCCTATGGGAATGAAAAGCGATGATGATGATGACTTCAAGAATTAGCATTAAATATTTGTTTTTCCACTACGCAAGCGAGTCCATTAATTGAATTAAATTAGTCGATGTAGTATCGTTTCATTCAGTTCAGGTAAAACCTTTGACAGCAGGCAATGTTAAACTGTTTTAAAAGGAAAAAAAACCCACAAAAGTTACCACCTCCAACTACTCTTAAATCCTCAACATTTCATAAAATATTTATGTCGACAATGGGTAAACTAACGAGTAAAAACATCAACCATCAAATATAACTTACACCAAGAATGTTAATAAATACAGCTGAGAAAGTAAGCAATGGTCATGTGTGAGACACACACACGCACACACAAACTGACTGGACGCCATCTTGCAAGTAACTGTTATATGATATACGACAGCCAAAAGTACCAAGAGACTGCAGACCTTTCTTAACACCTGCCTAAGAAAGATCCTTCAGATCTGATAACCAGATACCACCAGCAATGAAGAGCTTTGGCAGAAAAGAACCCACTCACAGTGAAACAAATGATAGTAAAAAGACGGTGCAGGATAGGACTAGCACACTTCTTTAGCCTATCATAAACATAACCAGACAAGCTCTCATCTGGAATTCCCAGGAAAAGAGGAAACAAGAAAGACATAGAAACACCTGGCGAAAGAGTCTTGAAACGGAGATCAGAAAGATAGACTGCACCTGGAGATGGATTAGAAGAAACAGCCCAGGACAGAAGTAAATGGAGAGCCCTTATTGATGGCCTTTGAAGCAGGACAGAGGTAAAAAAGGCGATGTGTATGTGTATATGTATATATGGGATATCTTGTCTTGTCTCCCTCCTCATATACCTTTCAGTGTTGAGGGGACAAATAGACGTCTTGATATGACTCGACGATTTGCTTCATATAATGGGATATTTAATGCTTCTGTAATTTCCTCTCTCCATCTCCTGCATGGACGGCCTCTTCCTCTGTTACCTACAAATCTTAGTGTGAATGTTTTCTGTGATGTACTTATCTGGTAGTAACCGTGTAACGTGGCCAAACCATTTGACTTGCTGTTTCTGGATATATTAAAAGTAAACTTTCGAAATGATGATGATGGTGGTGATGATGATGATGATGATGATAATGATGGTGGTGGTGATGATGATGATGATGATGATGATGATGATGGTGAAACTTCCTAAAGTAAAAGTCAGTGAATGAATGATATTATTATTATATTATTGATAACAGAAAAAGCAAAGGAAGCTTCAGAGTTATCGCTGATGTAGAACTGTGGCGAGAAATCAATGTCAGAACAAGACTGCGTCGCCAACATTGACGCCTCCAGAAGCCAGGAGCTTAGGTTATCGTAGCAGAGAATGAAGACAGAGTTTGGTGTTTTAAGTTCACGTCCTGCAACAGATTCATGACGTCAGTTCATAAATAATCTAAAAGACGTCAGAGAAAACAGAATTAAACGACAAAAGGGAAAAAAAGGCGCTGACGGTTAATTGGAGGATTTGGCTTAGCAATGATGACGTAAACAAAAGGAAGAAGAAGAAGAAGACAGGATTTTTCTCCTGTGCCTGAGGTTTGGCTTTCTTCTGTGAGTCCCGAGGACAAAGTTAAGGATGGGGGAAAAAACATGTTTATGTAAAAGCTGCAGACGAGAAGAATAAAGACATAGGACTCAGTGCCTCGTGAAAAGCTGATTATGGGAGTTTATTCGTTCCTGTTGAGGCTGAGTTCCTGGGGTGGTGGAGGAGCGAGGGGTACTGTCACGTGAATGGTTACAGTAAAGACTACCACAGCTGCTCATAGTCTACATAGTTTAGCAATTACTGTCAGTTTACGTCAACATAATTTCGAAAGTGGCATCAGTTTATGTCTGTATATTTTAAAAATTGTTATCGCTAACGTCTAAATATTTTAGAAATTGCTTCGGCTTAAGTCTATATATTTTAGAAATTGCCATCAGCTGACGTCAACATAATTTTTAAAAATTGCTGTCAGTTTACGTCTCTATAGTTTAGAAACTGCTATCAGTTTACGTTTTATAGTTTAGAAATTCAGATGACAAGACTAAAATGGCATAGCCAGAGAGAACCAAAAAGAAAGAAGAAAACAATGACTGATCGGCGACTACATTTATATCTTCATAACTTACTTTGCGCGCCAAAAATAATAACAAGTTGTGAACAAGCTACGTTCACGATTATTGTAGTTTTTTTTTTAATTTCTTCTTGTCTGCAGGATCTTTTCGTAGATCATAAATCATTTTTTATGAGTTACAAACATTAAAATCTTGTGCGCTTGAAGAAATGAATAGAACTTCATTTTATGTAATGTGGCTGTATTGCCTATATCATATGAAAAGAAATACTGGTAGTTGCATTGAGAAAAGCGCAGTGTTTCATTTGCTTGAAAGAAAAATATCATTTGTGTAGTTCGTTCCCCACCACCACCTCCCCCCTTCCCTCCCCCTCCCCCGACACTCCCTGTGGCTAGAAAGCACGTCATGGTAAATTAAATTTCAGAAATGGATGTTAACATTTGTAAGAAGCCCTGCTTTGGGTTTCTTATCCAAGATCTCTGAGAATCCATACACAAGACTTGATAAATCTTCTGTAATGGTGTACGACCTTTTTTTTGTTTGTTTTCCTTTGCGAGATGTGATAAGGCTGAGTGGATGATGCTCTGTCCTGGCTAGGCGGCTGCTCGTCCTATAGGGTAAAATAGTATTGTGTGCGGGTGTGTTTACTGTTCTGTGTTATAGGGGCAATCGTTATGCCGTGTTGGACTTTCTCACCGGAAAACCTCAGCGTGATTAGGATACGCATACATCCCCGCCGCGTGAGAGGTGGTTGCATATCTAGACAGCTCTGGTCCAGTGTCTCCGACTTCAGCATTTTGTGGTTGTGGCCGCTACCCTTCCTAGTTGTGACCAGGATGGAACTTTTGTCCAGGAGGACGAATCCTCGCCACTAGTGACTTCCACCACTGGGTTGAGCTGATTTAGGCATATTATCCCAGTATGGGTGTGTTTGGGACGTGACCGACCTCTAGAGCAGAGGTACTGTGACATGCGTAGCCTTCAAGTTTCACCCCTGGTGTGAGCCGGTTTAGGCATATTTCACCAGTATGGGTGTATATCGGGCGTGACCGACCTCTAGAGCGGAGATGGTGTGACATTCCTAGCAATCAAGTTTCACTCCTGGTGTACACCGGTTTAGTCATATTTCAGCAGTTTAGGTGTATTTCGGACGTAGCCGGCCTTTAGAGCAGAGGTGCCGTGGTATGTGTAGCTCTCGCAGCGATACTACTGGACATACCGATTAAACTTCACTTTATCCTTTCCTTCACCTTTTCACATCGGCGCCGCACAGCAACCCTTACTTCTTTTCCGCAGTTTCTTCCTTGACCGGGAGGAGCTTCACTCCACGCACGGCATCTGAAGAGTCTCGCCAGCAGTGTCTTAACCACTGGGTTAAGCCAGTTCAGGCATTTCACCCGATATGAGTACACTTAGGACGTGGCCGACCTCAAGACCAAAGGTGCCGTGATTTGACTGTTTGCTTCGCGTTATCCATTACCGCAGTGGTGCCGCGCGGCAACTCCATTTGCACCTTTCTTTATTGACCGGGAGGACCACCGCTCCACACACGGCAGCTGAAGAATCTCGCCAGCAGCGGGCCTGAGATCCAACTACGAGCTTTTTAACTGCAACAACTTTAATATACGCTATTGGAGCTGGAATTACCGCGGCTGCTGGCTCCAGACTTGCCCTCCAGTAGATCATCGTTAAAGGGTTTAAAGTGTACTCATTCCAATTACGGGGCCTCGAAAGAGTCCCGTATTGTTATTTTTCGTCACTACCTCCCCGTGCCGGGAGTGGGTAAGTTGCGCGCCTGCTGCCTTCCTTGGATGTGGTAGCCGCTTCTCATGCTCCCTCTCCGGAATCGAATCCTGATTCCCCGTTAACCGTTACAAACATGGTAGGCATGTCACGTACCATCGACATTTGATAGGGCAGGCATTTGAAAGATGCGTCGCCGGCACAGAAGGCCATGCGATCAGCACAAAGTTATCCAGAGTCACCAATTGGGACGCCGCGCCCTGCGAAGGGCAACGACGATTGGTTTTGAACTAATAAAAGCGCTCTTTCCACGAGGGTCGGAACTTGCTAAGCATGTATTAGCTCTAGAATTGCCACAGTTATCCAAGTAGGATCGTGTCATCTAAGGAACCCCGACTGATTTAATGAGCCATTTGCGGTTTCACCGTGAGACAGTGTGAACTTAGACATGCATGGCTTAATCTTTGAGACAAGCATATGACTACTGGCAGGATAAAGCAGATAGCTTTCTTCACCGAACAAAGGTCGGATATCTGCCGACAGACCGACACGGGGCAAGGGAGGCAGCGCTCTGCTCAGAGCGGATCCCTTTCGACCCCGGCGGCGTTTCATTTCCTTTAACCGGCGGCTCTCTCTGCTCTAACAAACGAGAAGAAAGCTCGGCACATTACATACTGCAGACCCTATACTCTTTGTGAGAGATGGGCCAATTTCGAGACCATCGGTCGACAAAAATATACTACACCGTTATCACGAACTTGGCTGGCTAGCCGTTTATATGCTTCGCTCGATGGACAAACCACTCGCTTCTGCATCGAAACACCTTAACTCTCGCCGTCCGGGAAGGGAGCGAAAGCCTGTCTCCCCAAGCACGGAACTCGAGAGCGCTTTTTCGCCAAAAGAACGACGCTGATTCTGGTTTGTACCTATCTTTGAACCCTTGTTTGCTGAGTGTTGCTGGGTTTGTTATACACATAATTCCAGCCATCAGCTTCACGTCTCTGGATTCGTTATTCACCAACTCCAGCTATTATTCACTTCCAGGCTCTTACAACTGTATATTGGCAACATAGTCAAGCCAGTCCTGCGTATCACTCGACATGAAGATTAATTGATGGGACTGATGATAATGCTGATAGAGATGACAATAATCTGACTGCCGGCAGGTTACCCCTTGCCATGTGGCAAGTTAGTTCATACTAACAAAAGTCCAGAACAGATATAACGTCCATATACTCCACGGAGACATCATTCCAAGCCTCCACACAGGTACAAATTCAGACGAAGACTGAATCACTCAGGCTTTCCCCCACAATTCTCAGCCACGGGATTCACAAACCACGTGACCTTCTGGACGTTCAAAATAAAGACTCACAAGACGAGAAATGCTCTTGCTGCGGAAGGAAAAAACCCAACTATCTCCCATACTGCTACAAGGAATCTATGGTTCAAGTGACTTTTTATTTCTCTTGTCATTTTTCTTTCTTTCAGAGCCCAGTCTTAATCGGGTTTCTGTATCGTAATCCAAATGCAACAGCATCGTGGTATGATCACTTTACAAGTATGACGGATTATGTTTTGTCTTTTAATTTAAAGGATATAATTGTTTTTGGAGATTTCAATATTAATTACAGACAAACAGATACTACATGGAATGATGTTGTTTTATCATACAATTTATTCTAAATTATCACTAAACCTACCAGAGTAACTGAAACATCATCCACACTAATAGATCACATATATGTAGCTCATCCATAAAACATTATAGAGTGTAAAGCCCCTCACATATCACTGAGTGATCACTATCCGGTCTGTTGCACATGGACACGACATGGCTTGAAAATTCCCCAAAATAAACATACCAGTATTAAATTTAGAAGTTTTACAAATTCAGCTTAGAATCATTTCTGAAAGAGTTACAATCAGCACCTCTAGATCATGTGTACCAACCAACTGACCCTGATAAGGCCCTGGAATACTGGACAAAAACCTTCAGGAATATATTTGACAAGCATGTTCCATTAAAGACGTGAGAGTTAAACATCAAGTGAAGTTCCCCTGGATAACACCTGAGATACTGCAAGTCATGAAGGAAAGGGATCAGGCCCACAAAATTAAGGAATTCACTAACTACCAATTACTTAGAAATAGAGTTCAATATTTAATTAGGCAAGAAAAGAGAAATTACTTTAGGAACCTAGTTCAGAATAAATCAGACAGTAAGTCTTCTAGAAGGCAATTAACATTCTAGCAAACAAGAGAAAACAGTATGACTTGCAGAGTTATAATCATGTGCCCGCATGTGAAGAGTTCAGCAATCACTTCAGAGAAGAATTCAATATCTTAAATCTTCACTACCAACCCGTACTTTTGATTTGAGCGAATTAAACAAATTTACATGTAGCAAATGTGCAAATCTAAAGCAACCCAGTATTCCTTTCATGTCAGTTAGTGAAGTTTAGAATTATCTTTCATCTTTAAAGAACAACAACACAGCAGGAATTGATGAAATTAGCAACAAAATATTACGCTACTCAGCCCCAGTAATTACAGATACATTAACATACATTTACAGTCAGAGCATTGCACATTGTCACTTTCCTCAGGCTTTTAAAATTGCACAAATATATCCCCTTTTTAAATCTGGTTCAGAGAAAAATCACTCAAGCTATGGACCAATTTCCATTCTATCGACTTTGTCGAAACCATTAGAAAAAACACATTAAAAAAAACAACCTTACAACACATGCAAGAAAATGATTTGATTGTTGACTGTCAATCAGGTTTTAGACCGAAACATTCCTGCCACACAGCTCTCACAAAAATGACAGAATGTTGGTTATCTAATATAAACGATGATAAATTATGTGGTCCTGTCTTTGGTGACTTAAAAAAGCATTTGACATGATTGATCACGAAATCCTAGCTAGAAAGCTTGAGACTTATAGATTACACCCTGACTTTACAAAATTTATTACATCTTTCTTTCCAACATACAACAGGTAGGTTACCTCAAAAACTCTAAGTCGAGTTAATCTGTGGTTGATAATGGCGTTCCACAGGGATCTATTCTTGGCTTTCTCCTGTTTACCATCTACATCAATGATCTTCCACTTCATCTAAAAATATATCCCCTTGTGATCTCTTTGCTGATGACTGCACAGTTTACACTAGTGACAATGACTGTATCAATCTTGAGTCAACTCTTAAAATTGAAATAAACTCTAGTTAACTGGAAAAACAACAACAGAGTGCTCATAAACACCAACAAAACAAAATCCATGCTCATTACAACAAGACAGAAATTAACAATTTCACCAACAACAACACTACAGCTCCACGCTGGAACTTCATAGATAGAGAATGTTAGTGAACATAAAACTCTAGGTCTCATGATTGATCACCACCTCAGCTGGAATCACCATGTAGACAATCTAACCAAACTCCTTGCACAAAAAGTTTACCACTTTACTAAAATTAAACATTTTCTTGACACAGACACCAGAAAAATATACGACATATCACAGATACAAACACACTTGGACTACTGCTCCACAGTCTGGGATGGTTGTTCCATGTGAACCATGAAAAGACTTTACTCACTTCAAAAAAAAGCAATAAAGCTTATAGATGACAAACATGCAGCACGTGTTAGAAATAATGACAAAAACATCTTGATATTCTACCCCTCAAGAAGAGATTCCTTTTCAACAAGGCCAAGTTAATTCATAAAATTCTATTGCACCCTATCTGTGATCGTTGTTCAAATCCAACCCAAAACACAGCCAACGCTTAAGCAATTGTATTCTCCCAAAACCAAGGCTTGACATGTTTAAAAAAGCTTCTCTTGCTCAGCTGTCCACCTTTAGAATGCCCTACCAATTCACGTAAAACTTATAAGTAATATTCGTTCTTATAACTTTAGTCAACGTCTATTTGATATGGACTATATGCCTCCCTACGCATAGTCTAAAGTAGTTTAAAGTATGGCTTGATTGTTGTAAATCAGAGTGCAGAGTGCGATACGTTTGTTATTTATTTATGTAATCATTTAATGTGTCTTCATGATTATTATGCTCATTAACAAATGCTGAATGACCGTGACCGAGTGAAAGCTGTATGATGAAGGGCAGAATGTCAGACGGGCCTGCGTGCCCAATTCTTAACCCTTTGAAAATAAAGTCTGTTCGTTCGTTCGTTCTTTCTTTCACGCCTACAGTGCTGTGTCCAATGCTTTTCAAAGACTAACTACACAGCACTGTATTATATCACTTTACAGTATTTCAGCGTGTGCAACCTTTTAATCATAGTAAAACAGGTTTTCTTTTACGAGTATGTAATTTTAAGTCAATAAATTTGGATAAATCTACAAGCTTATCAACATGAAAACGTCTTCTCTCGTTGCTTTATGTTGTCATTAATTAAAACCGTCTACGGTTTAACTGTAAAACGAGGGGAAACAATTCTCTTTCTTCATAATGTGATGCTACGTGCATGTGAAGTCACTATGGTTTTCTCCCTTTAAACTTCTCTCTTCAAGACTGTTTAATCACTTTAGGAAAACATTTGTTAGTTGTTGACAGCATCATGTGACGTCGACATAAACATATACTGATTCATGTGTGCATGACCAGTATAAATACTGACATTCTCCTTATCAAAAACAGTGTAAGTACATGGGTTGTTCATGGACTACTGGAGGGAGGAGACTGGTCAAGATTTGTTTTAATGAGGACATCAGAAACTTCCCCTGCTGGGGGTTGAGTCTGTATTTAATAACAAATAGAATGGTTAAAGTAAGCACGAGGAAAAGGGAAGACGGGAAAGAGGGACAGAGAGAGAGAGAGAGGGACAGATACAGAGAAAGAGGGACACAGAGAGAAAATGACAGAAAGAGGGACACAGAGAGAAAATGACAGAGAGATGGACAGAGAGAGGGACAGAGAGAAGGAGAGAAAGAGGGACACAGAGAGAAAGAAAGAAAGGGACAGAGCGAGACAGGTCTCTGCAGCCAAGAAGGTCGAGGAGCGATCCGCCACAACCGCCGTGGACACTCAAAACCTAACCTCTGGCAGCCAAGAGCCAGCACCAGAGCCCACCGATGATGACGGTTTTAAGCTGGTGGAGAACAGGAAAAAGAGACACCACCATATAACCGCCACAGTGTCGCCGACCTCCAGCGAGTCTCCCTGCACCCCAAGGAAACGGGTGCCCACCGGCAAAACTGTAGAAGCCAGGAGTCAGCTTCTGCCAACAGAAGAAGCGCAAAAGGTCCCTCTTCCAGAGAAGGACATAGACACACCAGCAGTCCCAGCAGAGGAAGCAGTGAATGTCCCCTTTGCAGAGGAGGACATGGACTCACCACCAGCCGAGGAACCTCTTTCTTGGGCCCAACTGACGGGAGAACAATCGGACGACGAGGATCCTCCATTAACTATTGATGAGGACATATGACGATAATATAACTGTGTCGACCGGACAATCGACAGGACAGACAACCGTGTTTCATTTTCCAGAGCTAGGAACAGACTCATCCTTGACTGTGCTTTTCTTGAGTGTTGGATCCACAGCACCAAGATAAACGATCTTATAACTGTGTCGACGGGACATTGTATAAGACGGATTATTGTGTTTCATTTCTCTAATTTAGGATTATTTCATATATTTGTGTCGTGCCTTCCTTAACTACTTGGATGTACAGGAGAGTAAGGTAACAATTTACTTCAAATTGTTTTGTTTTTTTTGTTAGTTTATTTTTATGTCTTTATATGGTTATTTCTAATTTACTTTTTTTCATTTGTGCTTTGTTTCAATATGGCTGATAAACTTTCCATTTTATCTGTTAACATTAGGGGACTGAGAAGTAAACTCAGTCAAGTAGTGCACCTAGTACACAAACACAAACCAGATTTTATCTTTATCCAAGAAACATACATCAACACAGACACGCACGCCAAAAACATCACACAACTCTTAGGACTCAGACATTCATGTTTCAGCTTAGGGAACATACACGCAGGAGCAGCAATACTACAAGTATCAGAAGACTGGCAAATTGTACGACACAACAGAGACAGCGAAAGTAGAATAGCAATAGTGGAAATAAAACACACAAGTTCAAATCACAACAAATACACTTTAGTCAATGTATATGCACCAGCTGTGAAAGACCAGCAAAGTAACTTCTACGACACACTATCACAGACGCTAACATCATTCCACAGGGGACAAAACATTATTATACCGGGAGACTTTAACTGTGTCTTGCACGATTTTGATCTGTCGAGAGGAACAATAAACACCCGCCGTGAACTCGCACAAGCGGACATACTAAACAACATCACAGACGAGCACGGACTTGTGGACACATACAGAAAGATGAACCCACATGGTAGGGAAACTACATACACTGACACAATTAACATAAACGTAGGACGGTCAGCCCGACTAGACAGAATATATGTCCCAGAGAATCTCCTAATAAACGACATCAAACACATGGACACAACATTAAATTACACGGATCATAAAGCTGTCATGGTCACTTTAAATGCAACCTTGACACAACTCAAAAACAAACTCTCCCCACACTGGAAGTTTAAAAACAGCCTGCTGGACAACGAGAACTATGTAGACAACATAACAAAACTATTACACGCGTACACTCAAGACTTACCCAAATCCAATCTCATAGAATACTGGGACATATTAAAGAACACTATCAGAGATAAAACACAGATCTTGGCGACAAAAATACACAGATACAGACGACAGCAACAACAAATGTTAGAAAACGCTATTAAACTAACCAAGCAGATAGATCCCAATAGTCCTCACATACACGCGCTAGAGGAAGAATTAGAAAAATATCATCAACACAGCTACCAGGGTGCTTTCATGAGAACAAAACTTGCCTCTGTTGTACAAGAAATACCAAGCAAAAAATACCTGGGAACAGAACAAAATGTGCAAAGAAGCAGACAAATACACAAAATAATAGACGTAAATGGACAGGAACAGACAGACACCGCCAAAATAAGCCAAACTTTTCAAGAATTTTACAAACATTTATACTCGGAGGACAAGGGTCAATCAGAAGACATACAGAACAAATTTTTGAACTACGCCAAACAAATTCCTGAAGAAGACAAACAAACATTAGACATCCCACTCACGCTAGGAAACCTACAGAATGCGCTTGACACATTCCAAAAAAGCAAATCTCCAGGACCGGACGGCCTCACTGCCGAGTTCTATCAGAAATTCTTTCACATTCTAGGACCTGTCTTACACAAGGTGATTACTGAAGCTTTCGACAGAAAAGAATTACCCAACAGTCTCAATCAGTCATACATAACACTCATTAAGAAAAGCAATGCAGACACAACCCAAGTAAGGAACTACAGACCTATCTCATTACTCAACGTAGACTACAAAATCCTAGCAAAATCCCTAACTATGAAACTCAAACCCGTCATGCACACACTTATACATGATGACCAGCAATGCAGTGTCACCGACAGAGACATAAATACACATTTACATTTCCTAAGAGATGTTATCCAATACTCTCACGATAGGAATAGCCAGTCAGCAATCTCATCGCTGGACCAGGAGAAGGCTTTCGACAGAGTTTCCCATTCCTTCCTCCAGAAAACCTTGTCCAAATGTAATCTCGGGAACTACATCAGAGACTGGATCAAAATTTTATACAACAAACCAGAAAGCAGACTTTTAATAAACCACACCCTAAGTGAACCAATACGGTTAACCAGATCTGTACGTCAGGGCTGCCCACTCTCACCCCTGTTGTATGTGTTAACTCTAGAGCCACTCCTGGAGAGAATCAGACAGGAGACACTAGTCAAAGGAATCTTTATTCCTGGAATGGGAGAGAGGAAGTCGTTGGCCTAAGCTGACGACACAATCTTCTTCCCCTCCAATATATCCTCTATCAAAAATATTCTAGACATATTTACAGAGTTCGGACAAGGCAGCGGGGCCAAAATAAACATTCAAAAATCACACATAATGGGTTTAGGCAAATGGATCAACAAAACAGACTTCCCATTCACATTAATACAAGTCAACAAAATCAAAATATACGGAATTTTATTTACAGCTACGCCTTCAAATAACATCAAAGCAAGATGGCGAAATATAATTGAAAAAATAAAGAACAGACTGGAAATGTACAAATATAAAACCACCACCATATTCGGCAGAAGTGTCGTAGTCAACACCTGCATCATACCACAGCTCATATACACCACAAATATCTTCCCCCTGCCAAAACAGTCACTTAAAGAAATAAATTCAATGATTAGAGACTTTATTTTCCGACACACAGTACACAGCATCCAACGGAAAACCTTGATGCAAGACAAAAAGAGAGGAGGCATCTCCCTACAAGACATAACAATAAAGATCCAGACACTTAGGATCAAATATGTGGGACAAATCATCCACCAGCCACACAAACACACACTAGCCCACTACTACGTTGGGCTGAGGCTAATCAAACTTTGTAAATTAAACAACGCACACCCACATCACTTTGGCACTGTACCGCTCTTCTACAGACAGTGCATACAAAGTGTAACTGGACAGGAACATTTAATACACATGAAAACATCAGGCACCTACATATGTCTGGTCAGGAAACAGCAGCCACCATTACAGGACAGAATAAAGAGAGGATACAAATACTTCATCACCGACTACACACAATCATTTCAAAACCTACACAAGAAAGGAATCACGCCAAGTGCACGAGAGATAACATACAGACTATTGTTCAACATAATACCGATCACACAAGGAGCCGCCCGCAGATCCAACAGACTGATCAGATGTAGACTATGTAGAACACACACACAAGAAACAGAAGAACACATCTTCTTTGAGTGCAGAACTGTTTCTTTAGCCTTAAAACTGTTGACTCAAGAGATAGCAACAAGAGCAGCAGAGAAAGTAGACATGTATAGAGCAATAATGTTAAACACCATCCCTCGAACAGAAACAAACAGCCATACACAGTCTATCATCCTCCTTGCAGAGTTTAGACATCTTGTTTGGTCATGTAGAAATAGGGCCATGTTTGAAAATAGAATTTTTACAAAAGAAATTTTCCTGTACATCTTCAAACAAAAATTGTTACGGCTTTCAACTAGTTTCTAGTTTTTGGCAACACCCCCCACCCCACCCCACCCCACCCCTTTTTGTGGTTAAAAGTTTAACTTCAGATGTACATATCATACGATTACCATCATTTCATGTTTTCGTCCAAGCCCGCCATTTCATTATTTCAGTTCACGGGCAATCATTCTCAACTCATGTTCTTTCACACTGTTCACGTTGTTTACCTGACCATAACCTTCCGCTGCGCTCCGGCTGCGTTGACTCGGATACGGGTGACTCGAGCGCATAATTTATTTTCCAGGTTCATCCCATGAATGAAAGAGAAGGCCTTAGCCAAACACAAACATTGTACATCACCAGAGAGAAAGATAACGAAGAGAGAGAGTGAGAGAGGGAGAAAGGGTCTTAATAGACCAATCACTGAGTCTGAATGACACAAAAAAGGGCGGAAAGGGACATGGCAGCATCAAGCATAAATGCATGCGTGTGTGTGTGCGTCTTGTGGGAGTGTAGGTGAGAGATAGTGTGTGTGTGTGTGTGGGTGATACCATTACTATACAACTTTGTTGTAACATTTTATGTACACAATATTTACTTTATCACACCTCACGCTATCACCTCATGGTTTGTAAAAGCCCACCATCTCATTATTTCACTCCACGGGCAATCATCAACTCACGTCACTTGTACATGATTTGTTATTGTTTATTTGAAAGTTTATCCAAAAAAAAATTTTGGAAAAAAAAGTTTTGAAAAACAAAAAAACAAAAAAAAAAACTCAAGAAAAAAAAACATTTAAAAAAACAAAAAAGAAACTTCCCCTGCTGGGGGTTGAGTCTGTATTTAATAAAAATAGAATGGTTAAAGTAAGCACGAGGAAAAGGGAAGACGGGACAGAGAGAGAGAGAGAAAGGGGGACACAGAGAGAGAGAGAGAGAGAGGGACAGATACAGAGAAAGAGGGACACAGAGAGAAAATGACAGAGAGATGAACAGAGAGAGGGACAGAGAGGGAGAGAAAGAGGGACACAGAGAGAAAATGACAGATACAGAGAAAGAGGGACGCAGAGAGAAAATGACAGATACAGAGAAAGAGGGACGCAGAGAGAAAATGACAGAGAGATGAACAGAGAGAGGGACAGAGAGGGAGAGAAAGAGGGACACAGAGAGAAAGAAAGGGACAGAGCGAGAGACAGAGGAGCAGAGAGAGAGGGAGAGAGGGACAGAGAGAAGGAGGGACACAGAGAGAAAGAGAGGGACAGAACGAGAGAGAGAGCAATAGAGAGAGAGAGGGACAGAGAGGGAGAGAGAAATAGGAACACAGAGAGAAAGAGAGGGACAGAGCGAGAGAGAGAGCAACAGAGAGGGAGGGATGGAGAGGGAGAGAGAAAGAGGGACACAGAGAGAAAGAGGTGAACAGAGCAAGAGAGAGAGCAACAGAGAGGGAGAGAGAGAGGGACAGACAGAATGAATGAATGAATGATCTTTATTTTTAAAGGGTAAAGAACTGGGCACGCAGGCCCGTCTTACATTCTTCCCACACACTCGATTTAATATAACTATACAAATTAAATTAGGGAAAAACATGTCAAAAGAGTGTAAGATTAAACTATTACATTCAAAGTAAAAGAGAAGAAGTAATTAACCTAATAAAATAGCACTCACCCACATATACACGCGCACGCACAGACATACAAAAAATACATTGTCGGTACAGATCTTCTAACATATGTTTTTTTTAAAACAAACATTAAAATCATTTCTAACAATATCTAACAAATTACTTTTCGAACTATGTCATTTTAGTACTTGATGGCTGGCGAGTCATGGGTTGAGAGAGTGCTGGTTATTCTATGGAGGCATATAATTACAAGCAAGTAAATAATGAAACAGGTTTGAGTTAAAGGATGAAATATTACCAGTGAATTTTAAATGGTAGGGGAGGATGTTACAGAGCTGTACTGCAGAGTATGAAGGCTTTTTTGTACAGATCTAGGTTTAGGAATAAGACAGTTTTTTTTTAAACGCTGGCTATGTTTAGTGTTATACGTAAACAGTGACCACAAGTAAGGCGGAGCATTATGCGACAGAATTCTGTGAAGAAACTTAACTTTGTTAAAAATGACTCTGTATTTGAGGGGTAGAATTTTGAGTTGTTTGTGCTGATCTACAGTCTGTACTGGGTGTTTGTCACAAATCAGATTTAATGCTCGTTTGTGAAGTGAGTGGAGCGTTTTTGTGTTTGAGACTGAGCATCCATCCCAGATTATGGAACAGTAATAACAGTAAGTGAGACTGTATATGTGATATGTAGTATCTTATGCCTTTGTCGATAAAGTGTTTAATTTTGGCTAGTTGGTAAACATTCTGTGCAATCAGGTTTGTTAGGTTATGTACGTGAGAATTCCAGGTTAAATGCTGATCAATGATGAGTCCTAGAGTTTCATGTTCATGAACATTTTCTATTGCCTTAGTCCCAGCACAAAGCTTTAGTGAAGTTTTTGTTGCATTCTGCAGTTTTAGTCTTGTGGTGATGAGCATGGATTTTGTGTTGTTGTTTATCAACATACCATTTTTATTACTCCGTTTAATCAAAATGTTTATATCATTTTGATGTCCATCATTAGATGGACAGAGAGAGGGACAGAGAGAGAGGGAGAGAGAAAGAGGGACACAGAGAGAAGGAGAAAGACAGAGCGAGAGAGAGGAGCACAGCGAGAGGAACACACAGAGAGAGGGACACAGAGAGATAGGGACACAGAGAGGGAGAGAGAGGGGGACAGAGAGAGGGTGATAGAGAGAGAGTGACACAAAGAGAGAGGGAGAAAGAGGGACACATAGAGAGAAGGAGAGAGAGGGACACAGAGAGAGGGACACAGAGAGAGGGACAGAGAGGGACACAGAGAGAAGGAGAGAGAGAGAGGGACACAGAGAGAGAGAAGTAGAGAGAGGGACACATAAAGAAGGAATGAGAGAGAGGACACAGAGAGAGGGAGAGAGAGGGACAGAGAGAGAAGGAGAGAGAAAGAGGGACAGAGAGAGAAGGAGAGAGAGAGGGACACAGAGAGAGAAGGAGAGAGAGAGGGACACAGAGAGTGGGAGTGAGAGGGACACAGAGAGAGGGACACAGAGAGAGAGGGAGAGAGAGGGACACAGAGAGAAAGGGACACGGAGAGAGGGGGACAGACAGACAAACAGACAGTTAGGCAGATTTCTGTGTATTTAGCTGAAACATGTATTATTTTCTCAAGTCACGTTCCAGTTAGTTTAGACTCATTTTCTTTCATTCTCATATTACTATTTCAGTTTTCCCATTCATGTTATGTCATTACATGTTCAAAGTGTTCAGAGAAAAACTCTTTTTTTTTGTGGCACACTATTTTATTTTTCCCAAACTGTTTAGAGAACGTCTTGGCTTCTTCAGTGTCTGCCCACGATATAAAGTGGGTTTTTCCCCTCATCTCCACAGCTTCCACTTACAGATCATATCTGCCCAGTTACTGGCTATGTGTTAATGCATTAAAATGCGATAGTTTCATTGAAATAAACCATTCATTTCATTCATTTGCACGTCCCTTGCGGAACTTTGCCTCCCCAACAGCACTCTCGGTTGTGAGCAAGATGGCCTGCTGCTGATACATCCATTTGCAGATCATGAACGATGTCTTGCAGCCATCTTCGTATTGGTCTTCCTCTCTTTCTTTTTTTTTCCCATTATGTACCCTTCCAAGACGGTCTTATCTAGATTACCCTGACGTTTAATGCGTCCAAAATATTTTAAGTTTTCTCTCATTAATCTTCTCTTTACTAGCCAGCCCTCTTCAATATTAAGTTCTTGTAGTACAGACATATTCTGTTCTATTCTGAAATGTATAGAGACCCTTATTTTCTAAGAATTTCATGCATGTCAAAACCTGCTTTATTTTCTTTTGTTGGATTAACTATGTATCCCTGTTTATGAGTTTGCCGAATGAGTGACAGCAACATTGATCTTTCCACTTATTTGCATATTACTTTCTTTGTGCTTTATTATTTTTTGTTACTCCATTCCATTTTCAACAACATTTCTCTGCAATAAATGAAGAATCCAGACAACCGTTAGTTCAGGATAAAGAACACCACCGTACACATCTTTTTCAGTGTTACAGGAGACAGATGCGAAAGAAAAAAAAAGATGCAATTACGAGTCGTAGATAACGTGGTCAAATATTCTGCCTTGAAAGAAAAAGCTTCAAATAAGGAGGGGTTTATGGCAATATTTACATGTTTTCTGTCTGTCTGTATGTCTGCCCGCCTGTCTGTCTGGCTAACTTAATGAGGTATATGAATTTTTATATATCTAAACATGGAATCACAGTAAGATGTAGAGGGAAAAACTCTATGAAACAAAGGTACATTTTTTTATAAAACTACAATATGGCTTCAGTACTGCAGCCTTAACCTGGGCGTCCTTTCCCCCTATATGTTTCATTATTCATTCCTGGAAATTAGAAAGTCACTTGGCACTGTCTTATAGCAGGAGCGTCTGTGTTCACAGCTGCAGCACCAGCTCGTGAATTCCTGTGTCGACATTTTCAGCCACGCTGGCCCGGGGGGTGGAGGGGGGGGGGGTTCTGAGATTGACTTTTGCTGCCTTTAGCTCAGTGGGGAGAGAGATGAGGTGGGATTGAGGGAAAAAATAGTTTCCAATGATTATTTATCTCTTTTCATGCTTCTTTTTCCCAAATGTCTTTGTCAGTTGTATAGTAATATAGACAGTGCCAGATTTAATCATACACTAAACAAACTACCTTGAGAACATATGGAATTCAAAAGTTATAAGCACAAAAACCAAGTTAAGACTACTCAATTCAAATGCAATATCCACCCTCATTTATGCATGCGAAAGCTGGAAAACAACTAAAGAAATAGAAAAAAAATTAGACTCTTTTGAAAACAAATGCCCAAGGAAAATACTCGGCATCAAGTGGAACGAATTTAAGAATAATGCAGAGATAAGAAAGATGACTGAACAACAACCAGTCTCATGGGTGATCAGGAAAAGGAGATGGACATATGTTGGTTACTTGATGAGAAGAAATGATCAGAGAATCCCAAAACAAGCTATCAAGTGGAACACAACAGGCCAAAGAAAAAGAGGCAGACCGCGTGAAACTGTGAAGAGGTCATTGTTAAGAGAGACCAAATTAACAGGCATAAAATCCCTTGTTGAGGCTGAAAGGCTCGCCGAAGACAGGAAAAATGTTGCGAACTACTTTGCGAGCCCTATGTGACGTTTAACGGCTCGGGAAGGATGTAAGATAAGAAGAAACAAACTACAGCTTAGGGTCTCACACACTTTCTGATGCGGTCTTTGTTTTTTAAAGAAGAGGGCTGAAATCTTTACGTAGGCCAGCGTTTCTGAAACTTTCTGATCCTGGCGGAAACCTTGGAACTGTTTTTCTTTCGTCCGCGGAACTCCCTGGATTAAAAGATTTGCTGCTCTTATTTTTTTTCACTTCATAAGCCCCTCCCTTTCCTTTCAGATGTCACCGTCACGCACCCCTCCCCCTCTCCCGCAGCAAACAAATATACCAGTTCAAGTAAAGTCACTAGTGTCATCATCATCACTACGTGCCGTGCCGACTAGTGTTGACTATTATGTTTCTCCAGAGTACCCGATCCTTCATGGAGGCCGTCGGTTCAGTGTGTGATCTCCTCTCACACCGTCTATTCAAACTTACCAAATATCATTTCTCTCCGCTTTCCGTCTCTTCTTCTCTCTGCTTTTTCTCCCGGTTGTTAAGATATTTTCATGGCCCCAGTTTCTCATTGCATGTCCTACGAAAGTACATTGTCTCTCTTGTGGGTTTTTTTTTTCTTTTGGACAAGATTTTTTTTTGTTGGGTCTTTCCCGCTCTTCTCAGAGTTTTCTTTAGTAAACTTTGCTGTCCAGAAAATTCGCAACATTCTTCTGATAAACGATATTTCTACTGCCTCCAATGATCTTAGTGTCCACGATTCACTTACATATAGTCACTAGCGTAGGCAGGGGGAAAATTTGTTTTTCCTCTTAGCTTATCCAGCAGAGACTACCACGCAAAAGAAGAACAGTAAATGTTTAGTACACAACACATTAAACCAGGTATGGCTTGCAAAATATGCCAAGTGTAAGAATGTTTTTTTTCCTCTAGTGCAGAACTTAAAATGACCTTTTAACCAACATGTCTTGGACAAAATCAAAGGCATGTGGCTAAGACCTATGGTTCGGCGAAAAGTTTTCAGGGGGTATTTTTTTCAGTCCAAATCTCAGACAGAACCCCTGCAGATCTACCGCTTAGGGTGGTCTCATTTAATCTAAATCCAGCACTGAACATGGACCACTGTCTCTGTAGATGGAATGGTTAGTGACTGCAGAATATAATAAAAGACACATTCTAAGATTAAACACATGATGTGCAGGTAGACTGATTAATAATCGAGAACATGCTAGAAAGGGACCATCATGACAAGGTAGGAATCTGAAACAACAGAAAGAGAGGACGGAACAAAAGTAAATACAGTAAACCCCAGATTGACCAAGCCTCCGTTTTATAGTCTCCGCATTATCTGAGGCGAATCTGTAAACGCTACTGGAATAATATTTAGGTCAGCATGAAGGAAACCAACGAATGTGAGATACTCAGTGCTGAGGAACCTAACCTATCTTAGCCAGTGCTGAGGAACCTAACCTGTCTTAGCCAGTGCTGAGGAACCTAACCTATCTTAGCCATTGCTGAGGAACCTAACCTGTCTTAGCCAGTGCTGAGGAACCTAACCTGTCTTAGCCAGTGCTGAGGAACCTAACCTATCTTAGCCAGTGCTGAGGAACCTAACCTATCTTAGCCGGTGCTGAGGAACCTAACCTCTCTTAGCCAGTGGTGAGGAACCTAACCTATCTTAGCCAGTGTTGAGGAACCTAACCTTTCTTAGCCAGTGTTAAGGAACCTAACTTGTCTTAGCCAGTGCTGAGGAACCTAACCTCTCTTAGCCAGTGCTGAGGAACCTAACCTCTCTTAGCCAGTGGTGAGGAACCTAACCTATCTTAGCCAGTGGTGAGGAACCTAACCTATCTTAGCCAGTGCTGAGGAACCTAACCTATCTTAGACCTTGCAAAGCAGTCTACCAGTTATCGAAGATCTAACAGAAAGAAAAAAGACACTGATGAGTGGATGAATGACGATGAGGAAATGACGTTATCGTTAACCTGGTGACGCAACAAAAAGATGACAGCGATGATAACGACGATGAGGGCTGCGAAGATAATCCGGACAAGAGTTCTCAAGCCCCAAATGCAATATCCGAGGGGAAGTCACTAAGTAACTCGCAAATGCCTGTTACAAAAAAAACTAAATGCGACAGTAATTTGAAAACTTTTAATTTTTGAACCTACATTATTCCCCTGTTTCTCAACGTAATCCCCACCAACATTGATACATTTGTCCCATACTGTAATCATTACCCACAGCGTAAAATTCGGGAGTCCGATTTCTGAACCATTTGTTTTACTTTCAGGTTTCCACGTCATTCGAGAACCTTCTCCCGCCAAGGTGTTTTTTTCAATGGACCAAACAGGTGAAAATTACTTGGAGCTAAGTCAGGACTATAGGGTGAATGTTCAAGAACTTCCCAACCAAACTGGCTAATTTTCTCTTGGGTTAACCGAGCCGTATGTGGCCTGGTATTCTCATGAAGAAGAAGCACACCTCTAGTCAGCAGACCAGGACGTTTTCTTCGAATTGCATCCCGTAGCATCGACAGAACTTCACAGTACGATACAGAATTCACACTGTCACCATACTTCTGGAACTTGGTTAACAACACTCATTGATAATCCTCTGTCAGCTTAAACTAGAAGGCGTAATCTTGATTTTTTTTTTTTTTGCGCATGGCGATGGCGGGTGTTTCCATTGCACTGAGGTACGTTTTGATTCGATTTGGTAGTAGTGCACTCCAGATTCGTCTCCAGTAATAATGCTTTGGAACATGTCTTCACTTTTATATGCGTAATGACAGAGATGCTGCAATGTCAAACCAAATCGGTTCATTTTGTTTTCATCATTCAGATCTCTGGGTACCCAACGTGAGCAAACTTTCCGAAAATTCAATTGCTCATGCATTTTTCTGTAGGCTAAGCCATGTGAACATCTGACTGCACTTGCTACACTGTCTATCGTTACTCGTTCATCAGCTGTGATACTCTCATTCACACGTTGCAAAGTTGCTCTATTGCAATCTGAACAGGACGGCCAAGTCGGACTTTGTCAACAATTTCGATGCGTCCCTGAGAAAATTCTTTTACCCAGTTATAGACCGCTTTCCGTGATAAACACTTTTCAGCATAAACTGTAATCATTTCCTTATGAATGCCCTCAACTGAATGTCCTTTTAGCCCACAAAAATCGCACTACACTTCTCTGTTCTTCTTTGGTACACACTAACAGTTATGTAGCCATTTTGTTATTGCTTTCCGCATGGGCACGTAACTCTCAGCGCCCCCTACATACAATTAGCATAAAGTTGGATGATGATACTATCTAAGGATATATTTAAATACTACCTGATAACTGCCAGTGATAAAATATTTCAATTTGCGAGTTACTTAATGACTTCCCCTGGTACCTTTGTATATTGAACAGCACGGAAAAAGAAGTCACAACACCTGCATATGTTCTGTTGATGAGGTTTGCCACGTTGTGGCAAAGAAGCGAGGAACGGCTATAAAGCATAAGAAAAACTATGAAGAGTATTTTGAAGAAAGTTGAAAACGACGACAATATATATTACAAACTGATTTCTTTCTGCTACCCCTCGTGCTGTCTTTTTGTCACTATAAAAAAACTATACATCCTCTTCAGAACTATCAGCTGTTGGTGGGTACATTTTTATAATATTTATGTTTACTGGTCGTCCTTTAAGATGGGTTAGTAGGACGCGGTCCGAGATGTTCAAATATCCCACAGCTGTCCTTGCTGTTTGCTCGTCAACTATTACTCCTCGTTCATGCTGCCTCTCACCTCCTTAATATTGCACCAGAGAACTATGGGAAAGTAAATGCGGCCAGGTGTGACGCTGACCACATTAAACTTTCCTGTGTAGAATTCTTGAAAATAAGGGCCTAACACCGTATCCCCAATATGCCTTAATGACATGGAATCGGGGATTTTACCTTTTATCATGTTATATTTAACTTCAGTGTGAGAAAACCATTCGTATTAAAATGTAAATACAACAATACTCATTTTTATTTTAAAAATTATTGTAGCTATTATCTGTATAGCAAATAGTACGCCAGAAAAATATGTGTGAATGTATATTTCTGGTATTTATATAACTTTAAATTCATTAAGTTATGAAAAGATGCTTTAAAGTGATAATACAACACAGAAAATGACGAAATCTTTTACGTCTTTAATTCTCTTAAAATCTGAAATGGCCACTGTCATCTGCTTTATTCAGATTTGCAGTTATCGGATGCAGCATCTGTCTACTGTATCTCAGATAATCGTGATTTATCAGTTGCGTCTGGATAGCAGTCGAAAAACAGACAAAGCACATTAGGCGTGAGAGAAAGAATAATGACAAGAGAATTATCAGAGACTCGAACCACTGATCCTTATAGAACGAGCAGCCGATTAGCCACAGGAAACACCGCGCTATCCACTCGGCCATCTTACACCTCCAACGAAAAAAAAATGCCCCATTAGCCAAGTCTTTGGGCTGCTGAAAATCGTGAAACCCGGAAAGAAAGCAAGGTCGTGACACAGAAATTTCGCAGTTTAAATTCAGTCTCCCGCAGGCACCCAATCTTAGACACATAAAAACACACACAGTCTCATGCAAACGTCTAGTGCTGCCTAAACAACAATAACAACAAATAAACAAACACTGGTTTATCACACATAGGTTAGTTTTAGTTTATGGTTTGAGGTAAAATTTTTTTTCAAATAAAAAGCACCGGAGTTTTCCTACAGTAAAGTGGTTTAGCAACGTGCGAGAGCTCGCTTTTCATATGACAAATTTGTGCACGGCTTTTCAGCGTCCCGCTTCAAATGTCGTAATCTGCGTAACATGGAGGTTTTATTATTGTCTTTGTTAAACTTAAATCCGGTGGTACAGGGTTCAAGTCCCTGCAGGGAGGAGGTGGATTTTTTTTTCTGGTACACGCTAAAGAAAACAAGGCCCAGGAGTCCAGCCAACCTCTAAAAATGGGTACCAGAGAAAGCTGAGAAGTTAAGTGCGGCCAGACATGATACTGACCACATCAGACTTTCCGCTGCCGATGCTCGTAGAAATTACGGGCAAAAGCCATATCCCAGTGTGCCTTAATGGCATAGAGACGGCGGTCTCTTTGGGCTGGTGAATACTAATGATGCCCGGGGCAGATTAAGAAAATTAATTTGACAAACTTTCGCTTTAAGTCGTTGCCAGTTGCATACTCACCAACACTTTGTTATCCTCTATGGAAGAGAGTAGAAGTTTATAGATGCCTGGAACAAGTGTTAGGACATAACCAGTAGCGGACTCTGACGCCTGGTCCAGGTGCTAGGACATAACCAGTAGCGGACTCTGACGCCTGGTCCAGGTGCTAGGACATAACCAGTAGCGGACTCTGACGCCTGGTCCAGGTGCTAGGACATAACCAGTAGCATACTCTGACGCCTGGTCCAGGTGCTAGGACATAACCAGTAGCGGACTCTGACGCCTGGTCCAGGTGCTAGGACATAACCAGTAGCGGACTCTGACGCCTGGTCCAGGTGCTAGGACATAACCAGTAGCGGACTTTAAAGCCTGGGACAGGTGCTAGGACATAACCAGTAGCGCACTCTGAAGCCTGGTCCAGGTGCTAGGACATAACCAGTAGCGTACTCTGACGCCTGGGGCAGGTGCTAGGACATAACCAGTAGCGTACTCTGAAGCCTGGTCCAGGTGCTAGGACATAACCAGTAGCGCACTCTGAAGCCTGGTCCAGGTGCTAGGACATAACCAGTAGCGTACTCTGAAGCCTGGTCCAGGTGCTAGGACATAACCAGTAGCGCACTCTGAAGCCTGGTCCAGGTGCTAGGACATAACCAGTAGCGTACTCTGAAGCCTGGTCCAGGTGCTAGGACATAACCAGTAGCGCACTCTGAAGCCTGGTCCAGGTGCTAGGACATAACCAGTAGCGTACTCTGAAGCCTGGTCCAGGTGCTAGGACATAACCAGTAGCGTACTCTGAAGCCTGGTCCAGGTGCTAGAACATAACCAGTAGCGTACTCTGACGCCTGGTCCAGGTGCTAGGACATAACCAGTAGCGTACTCTGACGCCTGGTCCAGGTGCTAGAACATAACCAGTAGCGTACTCTGACGCCTGGTCCAGGTGCTAGAACATAACCAGTAGCGTACTCTGAAGCCTGGTCCAGGTGCTAGGACATAACCAGTAGCGTACTCTGACGCCTGGTCCAGGTGCTAGAACATAACCAGTAGCGTACTCTGACGCCTGGTCCAGGTGCTAGGACATAACCAGTAGCGTACTATGACGCCTGGGACAGGTTCTGATGTGACAATACAGGTGACGTAACTGAGAAATTCGAAAAAATGTGAAACAAAAATAGAGTATTCGGGAATCTCACGGAAATCATCACAAAGATAAGTAGTTCTTTTCGAGAAATAACCCCAACTCCATGGAGTTTTTTTTGAAGCAAGTTAAAAACTAAAAATAAATTATTTTTTTTAAAAAAAGGGATGCGTAGGGATCTGTGACTGGGGTGGGGGTGGGAGGGTGTCACTCATTTCAGAACCAGAGCTGAAATCGTTGTAGACGACCTGAAAGAATGTGTTGGACTTGGTTATTCAAATTTCTCTATCACGGTAACGACATTTGTTGTTGCGTCGTTGGTTACGCGTTACCACTCACGAGGTTCACGAGAATTCACATAAACTGTTGAGGCGTGCTACGAACTGAGTCAGCATCTTCATTAAATGAATCCCACAGCGTTTGTGTACGCAAGGGCTCTTAGATTAGACCAGAAAATAACGCCAAGTACGGCCACACTAACACGTGACCAGTAACACCCTCTGAAGCCTGAAACACGCGCTAACACGTAACTGATAGCACACTGTGACGCCTGGAAAGCGCGCTAGCACGTAAATGATAGCACACTGTGACGCCTGGAAAGCGCGCTAGCATGTAACTGATAGCACACTGTGACGCCTGGAAAGCGCGCTAGCATGTAACTGATAGCACACTGTGACGCCTGGAAAGCGCGCTAGAACATAACCAGTAGCCAGTGCTGCCAAAAGCTAGTAATATACTTACCATAACCAAAACGTTTTATTTAGAGATGCCGTTCCTTTCACATGTCATTTCCTTGTTTTTCCATATCATTGATGTGAACGTGAAGAGATTTATGTGGACGCTGCTGTTGGAAATGATCTGCTTAGCCTGCCTGCAATCAGATTTTGTTTTTCTATTAAGTTAAGGTTAAATCCCCCGCTTCCATGCCATTAAGACATACTGGGGTACGGTGTTAAGTCCGCATTTCCAAGACCTTCGCCACATGAAAGTATGATGTACGAGGGGTGATTGATAAGTTCTCGGTATAAAGTACTGTTACTGTCGCTCGTAATTAATTTGTGGACAACTGTTTTGGCTTATTTCTCAATATAGTCCCCTTGCACGTTTATGCACTTAGTCCAGCGATCCTGGTGCATACGGGTCCTTTCTTTGTAAAAGTCAGCATATTGTGCCAGTAGAAAGTGCTCTACGGCATGAATGACGTCATCATCTGAAGAAAATTTGCGACCACTGTGCTCCTTTTTGAGTTTGGTAAATAGGTAACAGTCCGAAGGGGCCAAATCTGGGGAATAAGGAGGATGTTCAAAAAGCTGGAAGCCGCACTCATGAATAGCAGCCATTGCCACCTCCGACTTGTGAACTGGAGCATTGTCTTGCTGAACGATGACTCCTCTCGTCAATTTCCCTCTACGCTTTTCCTTCAATTTGACCCGCAGTTGCTTCACAATATTAGCGTAATAGGCTCCCGTGACCGTTCTGCCCTTTTGAAGATAGTCTTCCAATAGCACACTTTCTGAATCCCAAAATATGGAAGACATCACTTTGCCTGCAGATAGAACCACCTTTGCTTTCTTTGGAGGTGGGCATCCATGATGTTTCCACTGCTTTGACCGTTCTTTAGTTTCTGGTTTAAAATGATGGACCCAGGTGCTAGAACATAACCAGTAGCGTACTCTGACGCCTGGTCCAGGTGCTAGGACATAACCAGTAGCGTACTCTGACGCCTGTAACAGGTTCTGATGTGACAATACAGGTGACGTAACTGAGAAATTCGAAAAAAATGTGAAACAAAAATAGAGTATTCGGGAATCTCACGGAAATCATCACAAAGATAAGTAGTTCTTTTCGAGAAATATCTCCAACTCCATGGAGTTTTTTTTTGAAGCAAGTTAAAAACTAAAAATAAATTATTTTTTAAAAAAAAGGGATGCGTAGGGATCTGTGACTGGGGTGGGGGTGGGAGGGTGTCACTCATTTCAGAACCAGAGCTGAAATCGTTGTAGACGACCTGAAAGAATGTGTTGGACTTGGTTATTCAAATTTCTCTATCACGGTAACGACATTTGTTGTTGCGTCGTTGGTTACGCGTTACCACTCACGAGGTTCACGAGAATTCACATAAACTGTTGAAGCGTGCTACGAACTGAGTCAGCATCTTCATTAAATGAATCCCACAGCGTTTGTGTACGCAAGGGCTCTTAGATTAGAACAGAAAATAACGCCAAGTACGGCCAGACTAACACGTGACCAGTATCACCCTCTGAAGCCTGAAACACGCGCTAACACGTAACTGATAGCACACTGTGACGCCTGGAAAGCGCGCTAGCACGTAACTGATAGCACACTGTGACGCCTGGAAAGCGCGCTAGCACGTAACTGATAGCACACTGTGACGCCTGGAAAGCGCGCTAGCATGTAACTGATAGCACACTGTGACGCCTGGAAAGCGCGCTAGCACGTAACTGATAGCACACTGTGACGCCTGGAAAGCGCGCTAGAACATAACCAGTAGCCAGTGCTGCCAAAAGCTAGTAATATACTTACCATAACCAACACGTTTTATTTAGAGATGCCGTTCCTTTCACATGTCATTTCTTTTTTTTTTCCATATCATTGATGTGAACGTGAAGAGATTTATGTGGACGCTGCTGTTGGAAATGATCTGCTTAGCCTGCCTGCAATCAGATTTTGTTTTTCTATTAAGTTAAGGTTAAATCCCCCGCTTCCATGCCATTAAGACATACTGGGGATACGGTGTTAAGCCCGCATTTCCAAGACCTTCGGCACATGAAAGTGTGATGTATGAGGGGTGATTGATAAGTTCTCAGTATAAAGTACTATTACTGTCGCTCGTACTTAATTTGTGGACAACTGTTTTGGCTTATTTCTCAATATAGTCCCCTTGCACGTTTATGCACTTAGTCCAGCGATCCTGGTGCATACGGGTCCTTTCTTTGTAAAAGTCAGCATATTGTGCCAGTAGAAAGTGCTCTACGGCATGAATGACGTCATCATCTGAAGAAAATTTGCGACCACTGTGCTCCTTTTTGAGTTTGGTAAATAGGTAATAGTCCGAAGGGGCCAAATCTGGGGAATAAGGAAGATGTTCAAAAAGCTGGAAGCCGCACTCATGAATGGAAGCCATTTCCACCGCCGACTTGTGAACTGAAGCATTGTCTTGATGAACGATGACTCCTCTCGTCAATTTCCCTCTACGCTTTTCTTTCAATTTGACTCGCAGTTGCTTCACAAGATTAGCGTAATAGGCTCCGGTGACCGTTCTGCCCTTTTGAAGATAGTCTTCCAATAGCACACCTTCTGAATCCCAAAATATGGAAGACATCACTTTGCCTGCAGATAGAACCACCTTTGCTTTCTTTGGAGGTGGGCATCCATGATGTTTCCACTGCTTTGACCGTTCTTTAGTTTCTGGTTTAAAATGATGGACCCAAGTCACATACATAGTCACAAATTGCCGAAGAAACTTTTCAGAATCTGCAGAAAAATGGCCAAGATTGTCTCTTGACATGTTGAGACGCTGTCGTTTCTGATCAGCTCCAAGAAGTTTCGGGACCCATCGAGCAGAGACTTTTGTCATTTGAAGATCTTTGTGAATGATGGCATGAACACGTTTCTGTGAGATGTCCACCTCAGTAGCAATATACCGCTCAGTCAGTCGTCGATCCTCCATTATTATGTCATGGATTCTGCCGGTTGTTTCATCATTTTTGTGTGGTGGTAGCAGAATGAAATCCTACTGCTGGGATTTGAACCTAGTAACACCGGAGTAGTAAACCACTCAGTCAGCCAGGCCGCTCTGTGTTTTTATTGGTAAGTCTTACTAACTTCATCACTGTGATGTGTAGTATATCTTGTTAGAAAATATAAACAAGCAGCAGATTGGATATATATTTATAGATCCAGTAGTAATACTATTGCTCGTACTTAGTTAAACTCACTTTTTTTTCATCGAAGATGTATCAGACCAGGGAACAGACAGGTGGTGACATTCACAAGTGACATAGAACGCTCTGTGTAGGTGTGCAATTACGTCTATAACATATGAGAAATATGTATCTATATATGTGTATGCTTGTGTCGCCTGAATAACAGTGTGGCTGTTCATGTCTCGTTAAAGACTATTTATGTAGTGCTAAAGACTACGCCTGACTTAGCTTTTCCTAATAGTACATCCACAAAATGTTAGATTTTAGAACAAACTTATAGTACATCCACAAAATGTTAGATTTTAGAACAAACTTATAGTAAATCCATAAAATGTTAGATTTTAGAACAGATGTATAGTACATCCATAAAATGTTAGATTTTAGAACAAACGTATAGCGTATGTACCAGCCATACTTGTATAGTCTAGTCTGAGGATTTTCAACTTCGCCTCTGCACGCGACTTTTGTGTGTCTCTCCCCTAGGGCATTTGTTCTTTTTTACTCGGTCAAATGATTCAGGCCGAATAGAAATATGTTACGTTATATCTTGCGCCTCTTTTTTATGTGTA
The DNA here is from genome assembly GCA_009760885.1 of Achatina immaculata. NCBI lineage: Eukaryota > Metazoa > Mollusca > Gastropoda > Stylommatophora > Achatinidae > Lissachatina > Lissachatina immaculata. The sequence goes on along the minus strand of CM019691.1, from coordinate 19,469,572 downwards.
TGGTTATGTTGGATGGTTATGTTGTATTTGTTTCGCTGCCTCTTCTTTGATCACACCCCCACTTCCCCTCTTCTTCTAGATGGTTCACAGATATACCACATTTGTATACAACATGTGTTATATGAAAGTACAGTAGCGACCGTTTACATTAGTTGAAGTCGCAGGTTCTAAACCTGGGCCCAACGAAGGGTCGTGTGGGCTGCCCGTGTCAGATTCATGTTCTGAAATACTTTTTTTTTCCTTCTTCAAACTTTTCTACACCGCAGAGACGTTGTTTCTTCAAACTTTTGTACACCACAGAGACATTTTTTTCTCCAAACTTTTGTACACCACAGAGACATTTTTTTCTCCAAACTTTTGTACACCACAGAGACTTTTTGTTTTCAAATCTGTGTACACCACAGAAACTATTTTTTTAATTTCAAAACGTTTGTACACCACTGAAAGCTGAAGCCGATGATGTCTCCAAATATATGTACTTGGAAGTGTTGTTTGTTTTTTTTTTTCAATTTAATACGAAGTGCAAGAAAAATGTAACGAGAGAGAACCCCGGGGGTAGCTTCAGCGTAGTATCATTGACTTCAGTAGTTAGAAACATGGGAATACCCCCCGAGTAATATCATTGACTTCAGTAGTTAGAAACATGGGAATACCCCCCGAGTAATATCATTGACTTCAGTAGTTAGAAACATGGGAATACCCCCCGAGTAATATCATTGACTTCAGTAGTTAGAAACATGGGAATACCCCCCGAGTAATATCATTGACTTCAGTAGTTAGAAACATAGGAATACCCCCCGCCCCCCACCCCGGCCTTTCAACGACCAGGCAATCGCTGTTATATCTGTTTCGGTCTGATTAACACAGCTGTAGTGCAGCTGTTCACAAACGTTACAATTAAGGTAAGTAGGAAAAGTACATATGAAGCAGAACGATTTCCCTGGGGTCATTTGTAACATACTCCCAGAGCATGTTACGGAGAATCGAGAGGCATTTCTTCCTCAGGAAGGGGGAATCCAGCTCCTAGAGGGCTCTCGGTTAACCAGTTTGAAGTGGATTTACCGTTCAGGTCATAAAGGAAGTCAAAAGCAATGAGAAAGCGGACGAGTTAGCAATTTAGTTGTTGGCATCAATCCAATGAACCTTAAGAACAGACAGGGAGGAGATTGCAAGAGCCACTTTTGGCAGGCTGCGAACGGAAGACGACGTCGGACTGAATGAAAACTGTCACATCAGGATGATGATAGAATTGGGGGAGGAGAGGGAGAGTTGACGTTTTTTTTTTCCAGAACGAAGTGATTTAGCGCGCGTTATCTACAACCAGCGAGTGGTGACTGACTCCATCAGCAGGCGCACATTTCAGTAGCTGTTGGAAAGGAAGTCGGAGCACATACAGGAATAGCCAGAATGCGGGGATGCCAGTCTATGATTACAGATTACAGGTAAATACACGCGAGTTCGTGGACGCGAATAAGACGAAAAAAATAGCATTTTAGTTCTACTGATGTTTAAAATAAAATAAATTCCCCGCCTTTCAACCCCATTCCCCCCCCCCCCACCTCTAGCGCTCATTTGTACAAGTATTTCGGCCCTTCACGTTCTAAAAAAGGGTGTTGGCCTCTCTGTGCCATGAATTTCAGGGCTCTCCAGATCTGTTTGATTTCCGGTCCCTTCCCAGACTTGAAAATACCGTTTGTCGTGTGGCCTCTCTCTCTCTCTCTCTCTGCAGACATAATTGTCGGAGAATGAAGATAACGAAGATGACGTAAAAATAGACAAAAGCCGACTAACATTCGCTCTGTGTGCGCGCGCGAGAGTGTGTGCGCGCATGTGTGGGTGTGTGTATGTGTATGTGGGTGTGTGTGTGTGTGTTTTTACCGAATTACATGCATACATAGGATTTAACAAATGTAAATACATATTTACAATCTGGCCTTGAGGTTAGGGACCCAAACATTTTGAGAACCACTGCATTAATCTCTCCAAGTCTTCTCGTACATATCTTCCAAAGCTATATTGCTCACATCACTCCTCCATGTGCTGCGCATGTGTGTTAAATGTTTTGTTTTGATCTCGCCAAGATGATCTTATATTTTCGCAATGTTGTATGGGATTCGTAAACACATTTTACCCGATGGACTTCTCAAATAGTGCAATTGTGTTTTGTTTACTGGTGATTTCAAACATACACATATTCCAGTGGGATCTAGAAACAGCATAGTTAAAGAATCTTTACATTCTAGAATTTTTTTTTTTTACTAAATTTCCTATATCATCTTTATTAACCGTGATGTGATGGAGGTAGGTTTATTCTGAAATACTGGGGGGGGGGGGTTGAGGTGGTGAAGACGCTGTCTGATCAGACAGTCAGCGACCCATAGCTGATATGCTAGCGTCAGGGTTAGCGAACCGTAGCTGACCAAGACCCTGTCCTACCTCTCCGTTGGTAGTACAATTGGTAACACCAGTAACAGGCCTAGTCTGGCTAACGGAGCAGGGATCGCCATAGTCCCTATGGTGGTGGAGTCTGGTAAAGAAGTACTGCACTCCCCCTGCTTTTTAACTGCACTCAGGAACTGAATAAATAGCCGCCATAACCCGCTCCCAAGCCGACATCATGCTGTAGCCCAACGCCTCCACAGCATCGGCTGCAAAGAACACCAGCTCGCAGCTACAGGGAGATAGCACAAGACAAGCAATTCCGAAATACTGAAAATCAAACTTTGATAATAGTTTTAGATGTGAGATATGATCCTAGTTACAGTGTTTCGCTCTGACGGACTCTTTGATTTGCTGTGATACTTGCTTCGGACTTGATTTAATTTTTCTATCCCTCTATATGTATTTATTATTATCCTATTGATGTGCTTATTATTATCATCCTCTTTGTGTATTTATTATTACCCTATTGATGTGCTTATTATTGCTCTTTTTATGCATTTATTATTACTCTTTTTTATGTATTTATTATTGTTTCTACCGAAAATACTTTTTTTCGAAAATTGAGTGAAAGTTGATTGATGAAGTGTAAAACGTTAGATGGCACTACGTGCTCAGACACTTACCTTTCAAAAATAAAGCTATTCACCACATGACAAAAGAACGAGCTACGACTATAGTACAAAAACTCTTGTTCACAAGAAGGACCTATTGACCATTGTACACAGTAGATCACATTATACACATTGTATATCATATAGTGTTTAAAAAAAAAGAAACGCAACACTACTGTAGTCGTAATGGTTACCAAATTTCAAACTTGTATCACAATTTTATTTTACGGAATTAATGTTTCAGTCTTGGCATTAAGAAAATTTATGACCTTAACAATGAAATCATGTTCATTAAATTTGGTTTGGACTTTATTCTTTGCGACTGAGGTCTCCTTTGGCCTGTATCAGAGAACGACATCTCCTTGACATGGATCCGATTAGCCTTTGGATCTGTCGTTGTGGGATGGCTGCCCACTCTTCCCGCAGTGCAAAAGACAGCTGTCGAAGACTGGTTGGCGCCACGTGTCGCTGGCGGGCTTTTCCATTGAGTTCATCCCATAAGTGTTCTATTGAGTTCATGTCTGATGAAATGGATAACCACGGAATGGTCTGGACGTTGTTGTCAGCGAGGAACAGGGTGGTGAATTGTGCCAGATGAGGTTGAGCGTTATCCTGCTGAAAAATCGACCCTGTTGTAGCCAGAAGTGGAAGGACGTAAGGACGAAGAATTTCAGCTATGTATTGTTGGGCATTCAGGTGTCCTTCAATTTGCCTTAGATCACTTTTTCCAATGAAGTTGCTCGCCGCCCTCACCAGTACACTTCCACCACCATGTTGAGGAGCCTCATCCACGCAGTTCTGGGCGTAGCGTTCGTGGACTCTGCGGTAAACTCTTCTCCGTCTATCGTGTCGTTGGAGTAGAAAGAATGATTCACCACTAAATTAAACCCTTCTCCAATTCTTCGCAACGGTCCATTGACGATGCTGGTTCGCCCACTGCAGTCGGTTCTAGCGATGCCGGTCCGTAAGAACAGGACCTATGTTGGGTCTTCTAGCCCAAAGACCAGCGTCGTGCAGCCGGTTCCTGACCGTTTGATTTGAAATTCGACGAGCTACTGTCATTGACTGGACTGTTGAGGACGCAGATGCAAATCGTTTCCTGAGGTGACACAGCCGTACGAAGCGGTCTTCGGCAGGAGTTGTGACTTTGGTTCACTGCGCGATCGGTCGGTAACTGAGCCAGTTTCTTGAAATCGTTTCCAAAGGCCACTAATGGTGCTTCTAACCACATTTTAATGTGGCCACTACACTTTGTGACTGTCTATTCTGTAAACGTCCAATGATGATGAGTCGTTGTTTTGTAGTGAGATGAGCCTTAATTGCACATTGAATTTTCAGATGAATTGATTCGAGGAGCGTCAATCTTTTATATACATTCAATAACATGGTCAGTGAGTATTGTGTTCAGTAAGTTTCATGGGATTCTCATGCTGTTTTGACTAGTGTTGCTTTTCTGTGCTCAAGAATCATCTGCTGAGTACAGTTCAGGTCAGCACGTGAAGTTGATGTCCAAGTGAACGTGTCAGGCAATTTGTCCTTGTATGATCAGCAAACTTCAGTTTAAATAGCGGCATCGTATTTATTGTGTTTCTTTTTTTTTGAACAGATGTACCTACAAAAATAAGATTTTTAAGGGCATGCATCTTTCCCATCGCAACATATACCTGTGAGACCTGGACACTTAACAAAACAGCTGAGAAACACATAAATGCCCTTGAATGTAAATGCTACAGAAGAGTTCTTCAAATATCATGGACACAAAAAAGAACAAATATATCCATACTACAATAACTTAATATTGAAGAAGGCTGGCTTATAAAGAGGATTAAAGAGAGAAAACTTAAATATGTTGGACACATTAAACATCATGAGAATTTACAGACGACCGTCTTGGAAGGGTACATAATAGAAAAAGAAAGAGAGGAAGACCAATACGAAGACGGCTGCAAGACATCGTTGATGATCTGCAAATGGATGCATCAGCAGAAAGCCATCTTGCTCACAAGCGAGAGGCCTACAGGAGTGCTGTTAAGGAAGCAAAGTTCCGTAAGGGACATGCAAATGAATGAATGAATGAATAGAATACTAAAATGTATGTTCTATTGACCACAGAACACAAAAATGATATATTGACCGTGGAACAAAAGTGTGATCTACTAACCATAGTACCCAAGAGTGATCTATTGACCATGAAACAAAACCGTGATCTATTGACCATAGTACACAAGAGTGATCTATTGACCATGGAACAAAAGTGTGATCTTCTAACCATAGTACCCAAGAATGATCTATTGACCATGGAACAAAAGTGTGATCTACTGACCATAGTACAAAAAAATGAGCTAACATTCACTAAATTTAAAATTTGACTGACTTGTAAAGTGAAAAATGTATGTAGCAAAGTAAATTTTTGTAGGATTATGTAATTCTGAATCTTTGATGGTGGCAAGTGTTTTTTTTTTTGTTTTGTGCCAAGTATTATTTGTAGCAAGTTAGTAAATGTAGTAAAACAACACAAAGCTGTAAGCAGGAGAACTGTAGATAGTTAAACTATAACGGCTTCAAGTGTAGCAAGCTTAATATAGCAAATTTTATAGCGGCTATAATACTGGTAACTAATTAGAATTTGTAACAAGTTTTATTTGTTCCTTATAATATCTGTGGCGAATCAGGACATGTTGCAAGTTCGCTGAACCGAATTTATTTCAGCCCCGTTCTATGTTTTATTTTTGACATAAAATCCACTAATTGTCCTGGCCAAACCTAGAAAACGTGCTGAGATAAGAAGATACGTAATAACCGTGATTACCTTAATCCCATGCAAAGACATAGGACTCGGCTTTTTAATCTGCGTTGATTCCCTCACTCACGCAATATTTCAACGCCGAAATTGCTAAGTCTGAAGTGCTCGCGCCTGGTAGAGACCTGTTACACTTGGCGCGTGCGAAGGGAGCAGAGAAATGTCGGCTCAGTCGCTCCGTATACTAGAAAAAGCGAGCTGACGCGAACTACTGCAACAGCATACAGTCTGCGGGTGAATAATGTTTAACGGCTTTTCTATACGAGTACGGCAATAGACTTTCTTTAAAATTACTTAAAATTTGACACGCATTATAAAACATATGTGTATATGTATATATATACACGTGGAAGAATGTAGGAGGAGAGAAAACAATAATATCTACTTGTGAATTAAAGTTATTTCGTAAGCCAAACAGTCCATCAAGATCGTTTCTGTCGTACTTCTTCAAATTTTCCTGTTGAAATTACGAGTAATCTTTATTAGTGTGTGATAAGGTTTTGTAAAGGCTTTACAGTGATCTTATACCATAGTTTTATCCATGCTGAATTAGACGATAGTTTTATCCATGTTTGGCTTAAAGGATAGCTTTATCGATGAAGGATTAAACGATAGTTTTATGGTTGCAGGATTAGACGATAGTTTTATTGATGTAAGATTAGACGATCATTGTATCCATGTAGGAATAGATGATAGTTTTATCTATGTAGGATTAGACGATAGTTTTATTGATATAGGAGTAAAGTTTTATGATTGTAGGATTAGACGATATCTTTAACCATGCAGGATTTAACGATTGCTTTATCGATGTAAGATTAGAAGAACATTTTATCATAACAGGATTGGACGATAGTTTTATCGATGTAGGATTAAACGATAATTTTATCGTTGTAGGATTAGACGATAGTTTTATCGTTGTAGGATTAGACAATGGTCTTGTCTAGAAGGAGCTGATGGTTGATTAGTAACAACAAAAAAGGTACACTACCGATATTTCAGCAACAAGTGCTGCCCGTAACACTGGACTCCAAGCTGTTGTGTAGTCTGTGATGTGATATTTAGTAGGTTTGAGTTTCAAAGCATGTGTTTAATGTTGTTTATAAGCATATATGAATTTAAAAAGAGATTAGCACTTTCATGGAGCTTTTACATTCTAAGGCATTTCTGTACTTCCAAAAATGTACATAATTTTCATATAAAGGCAGAAAACCTAATCCCTTCGTACCTTAGTGACATACAGGGGATATGATGTTAGTGCTCGTATGTTCCTTGACCTGTCGGCACATTTGAGGGTGATGCTAGTTTTCATGTATATGTACATAAAAGTATATACAAATTTAACCCTCAAATCGCCATTACAATAAAAAGGTAGGAACAGATTCATTCTTTAACGAACTACACAGCTGTATCGTTATGACCCTACCTTTTATGTAAATTTAGACTTTAATCTTCTTTTTTATATTTATTGGTCCTGTATGTTTTTGTATAATTAAAACGAAAGCCGAAAGCTTACAGCTGTATACTTCGGTAATGAATATGCTTCTTTTTTTTTCAAAGTCTAATTATGGCTTCCAGATATGCTAAGGAACACCAGAGGTTTTCACCCGAAAGATGAAGATTATAGTGAAAGAACTTGCAGTGTCGACTACTTCTGTGTATCATTTGTGTGAACTAAGAGAAATAATATTTGCTGACACTGAATAGGCTTTACAAAGCAAAAGGTTTCTGTTTTCGCTGAGAAAAGCTGCTTGCGTTCATGAAGAGCTAAGTCCGTGCGCGATCAGTGAGAATAACTGTTTGCTTGCACAATGCAGTATGAGAAGTCCTAGTCAGTCATTTGTATACATGTCCCTTGTGGAACTGTGCCTCCCTAACCGCTCTCCTGTAGGCCTCTCGGTTGTAAGCAAGATGTCTTGCTGCTGATGCATCCATTTGCAGATTATCAACGATGTCTTGCAGCCATCTTCGACTTGGTCTTCCTTTCTTTCTTCTCTCCATTATATTACCCTTCCAAGACGGCCTTCTCTAAATTCTCATGACGTTTAACGTGTCCAAAATATTTAAGTTTTCTCTGTTTAATGCTTTTTACTAGTCAACCTTCTTCAATATTAAGTTCTTGTAGCATGGATATATCTCGGCAGCTATACAGACCACAATGGTGATAGCAGAAAAGAAGTTAGAATTCGATTTGCCAAAGCAGCACTGACCTTCAAGAATCCTGAGAACATATGCCATTCAAAAGTTATAAGCACAAAAAACCAAGTTAAGTTTATTCAATTCAAATGTAATATCCACCCTCATTTAAGAATGTCAAAGCTGGAAAACAACTAAAAAATAGATAAGAAATTAGACTCTTTCGAAAACAAATGCCTAAGGAAAATACTCGGTATAAAGTTGAATGAATTCAAGAAGCACGCAGAGATCAGACAGATGAGCAATCAACCTGTCTCATAGCTGATCAGAAAAAGAAGGTGGACATATGTTGGTCATGTGATAAGAAGAAACAATCAGAAAATCCTCAAACAAGCTATCAAATGGAACACAACAGACCGAAGAAAAAGAGGTCGACCACATGAAACTCTGAAGAGGACATTGTTAAGAGAAGCCAATTCAGTGGGCATAACATCCCTTGATGAGATTGAAAAACTCGCCGAAGACAGGACACCTTGGCAAACTACCATGCTGGCCCTTTGTGACGTTTAGCGGCACAGGAAGGATGTAAGATGTAAGTAAGCATGGACATATTTGTTCATTTTTGTGTCCATGATATTTGAAGAACTCTTCTGTAGCACTTACATTAAAAAACATGTATGTGCTTCTCAGCTGTTTTATTAAGTGTCCAGGTCTCACAGGCATATGTTGCGATGGGAAAGATGCATGCTTTTAACAATCTTATTTTTCTAGTTCTGTCTGTTCCTCTCTACAGCTTCTTTAGCTGTTTTAGTTTTTGAAGAGTGATAGTTGTCCACCTTTTAACTTCCCTTATTGTGTCTCAATTATTAGTTAGTAATGGTTCAATATATTCAAAATTCTCCACCTCTTCTAATTGTTCATCACTGATATACATTGATATATACAGTATATTTCAGCTGTCTTATTTGTTTTGTCAGATGTCATCAGTTTAGTTTTCTTCGCATTAAGACATAAGTTTTGCTCTTCACTATTTTTACGGACTGACATAAATAGTTTTTCCATTCCTTTTTGTGGTGTGGACAGTAATACTGTGTCATCAGCATATCTAATCTCTGGCATTTCATGCAATTGTTATGGCATCGTAATATTCTCTGTCTATATCTTTTCAAACATTCCTCATTATATTTTCAGTATACAAGTTAAATAAGTAGGGTGACAATATGCGCCCCTGACGGACCCCTTGTCAAAGGAAGTTGTTTCAACATTTATTCTTACTACTGCCTGTTGGTCTAGATACAGCAATGATATTGTTTCACATGTGTTGGAAATCCAGTTTTTTTTTTCATTATTTCACAAAGATTCTGGTGTTGAACACAACCTGATGCTTCTTAATAGTCTATAAAAGATAAATATAGATTGATATTAAATTCTTTGCATTTCTCAATTATTTATCTTATATTGAATATTTGATCTCTTGTTCCTCTTCCTTGTGTAAAACCAGATTGGACCATATTGACTTCTTCTATTTTCGTACAAAGTCTACCCATTATAATTTTTAACAGAATTTTACTGGCATGGCTAATAAGGTCAACGGTTCTGTAGTTTACAGTCTTATTATGTTTTATAATTCTCAATTAGAAGACAAGCTATAGAGAAAAAAAAATGATGGCGAAAGCAGGTTTAGACTTTCTGTTCTGGCATATAATGTCTTATGACCTGTAGATTTTTTAAAAAACTGATAAACAGCTTAAGCTTGTCTTGATTTATGCCATTCACACTTTCTTAAACTTGAATTGCAAACATTTTTTGGAAAATGCCTCTTATTTGTATTTATGCAGCATCAGACAAGCAAGAAACAGATAAAGTGTAGCTTAAATCTGATATTTCCATGAAAGCTTTCTACCATGCAAGAAACAAAGAAGTAAAGTACACCTTTAATCTGATATTGAAATGAAAGCAGTCTGCTGTGAGATTAAAGAACAAAAAAAAACTAGCACATAAATTGAAATATTTCATGTTCGTCATGCGGCTGTTTTTTTAAATCCCCCAAGTCTCCTCAAATGCTTTTTTTTTCTGATGAGTTATACAACACGGTATCTTCCATATCTGTCTAATAAATCTTAGGAGTTTTTTCATTTTTTGTTGTTGTCTCGAAACAGATACGAACCATGTTTTAAATATCTCAGCATATAAATTTCATGCATCATCCTTAAATATGAGGCAGTTACAACAAGAAAAAAATGCTACATATTACCATTAAGTTGTTTGTAGATTCACTTAGTTTTATCTACACTTGTAAACATACGTTAAAGTTGTTAATTTATACATACATACATACATATATATATAGGTGTTATTTATCTGTTGGTCGTTATTGATTTAATTTTAAAATGTAACTTTTCTTTTAAATTCTGAATCTCAAACAAACTTTATTTAGAAGCCATGACTAAATCACCAGAAAACCTTTATTTAGAAGCCATGACTAAATCATGTTATAAATGATGTGGTTAGTAACAGGATAGAGTTATTTCCATCATGTAGTAATTATTTTATTTAGAGATAAATAGTTAACGTAAGCTGACGTTTAGTTTACAAAGTAAAAAAAAAATCTGTTTTCTTTTTTTATGAACACTTTTTTTTTGTAAAATAAAATTTTCCGTAAAAGATTGGAAACCACTAATGGAAATTTACTCAGCATCATCATCCTGTGCCGTCTTTCCACAAAAAGGTTGGTTGTAATGGTCTTACATCTGGTTCTGTGTTTTGATTTTATTTCTTCTATATAGTACACTCGGCAGAGCAGAATGTAGTCAGTCTCTTTGCCAACCATCTAAAATCGTTGTTGTCCTCTCGTTATTTTTTCCCTTCAACTTTTCCCTCAAATACAGTTTTCTTTATCGTTTTATGCTTCATGATATGATCGAAACATTACAACGCTCTATCTTTTATACTTTAAAGTATTTCTCTTTTCAGTGTTAACTTAGTTTTCTTCTGTTGTTTCCCTTTTTTTTCAATAGAAGCCTCCGTATTCTTCTGTGTGTCCATATTTCAATGGCTTCAGTTAAATTTACCAACTTCCTACTTAATGTCCTTTCCCATACAATAAAGACTAGTACTGAGTATGAATAGCTTCTGATATGTCTGAAGTTCCGTTGCTGTGCCATATGTCTCCAAGTAAAAAACTTTTCTCATTCTATCCAAAGTGCATTTGGTCGCTCCTATTCCATTAAATTTCATCTCACATTTCCCATTGTCTGTTGTTATGCGTCCGAGATACAAGCATTCTGACACTTGTTATAGTGTGGAAGGTTTATATTTATAGATAGTCCGTGCCTATTTGTCGATTATAATAACGCTGGTCTTCGCAGTTTTTGTGTCCAGTCTGCATTCCTGACTTTTGATGTTTATTTGTATAACAAGACCCTGCATCATCATCATCATCATCATCACCATCATCATCATCATCATCATCGTCATCATCATGTGCCATGGCAGCAGACTTCTCCTTAAATCTCGGTCCTTGATATTTTTAATCAGTTCTGTTACTGAGTTTTAACTGTGCCATCCAGTTTGACTGTCCACGGCCTTTTGTTTTCCCTCTTGGTCTTCTTTTCCATTTATCTTTTCCATTATGATGCTGTCACGCTTCTCATTATACGCACAAGGAATGATATTTTTTCTTAAGGATTCACTTAGGCTCCTTTCTACATTACCTTTCGTTAGACACGCTATGTTTGTCATCGTGGCATTTTAGCTGGCTATGGCTCTCTCATAGGACATGCAATGAGAAGAGGGGGCATTGAAAATATTATAACAACAAGAAAAATAGAAGGAAGAAGATCAAGAGGAAGACCAAGAGAAATGATACTGGACAGTCTGACGGGATGGTGTGAGAGGAGATCACCAACTGAACTGATGGCCTGCATGAAGGATCGGGTACTCTGGAGAAGCATAGTAGCCAACGCCAGTCGGCACGGCACCTGATGATGATGATGGTTCTCTTAACATTCTTCTGATTGACTTCTCGATTTTATGCTGTCAGAACCCTCCTTTCTTCCTCGCCTTCTTTATCCCTATCTCGGGCATAGGCCATCGACAAGGGCTCTCCATTTATTTCTTCCCAGGACCGTTTCTTCTTTCGATGTCCAGATGTATTCAATTTTTTTTAGCAGTGTATCATATGCATATACTTGCAGAATGCTTTTTTTTCCTTTAGTAAGTACAGAAAGTGTGATTTTTGCATGCCTAAAAGCATTAGGAACATGCTCTTTGGATGTTTCTGGTTTGGCTTTCAAAGTCCCAGCATGCTCCGGTCAAAGCAGCAAACAAAAAGAAGGCTCCTGACACTGCCTGTGTTAAGGAAAGACGGCACAGACTATATACACAAGTCTCAGCCCTAGTATTCCATTCCTCTATTTTATTGTACTGCCTAGCGATTTGATCAATAAAATTATTTATCCTACTTTACAATTTAAACTTTTCTCAGTTGCCACAGACAAACGTGAAAAAATGTGCACTTCTGACAGCAAAGACACGTCCTCAAGACCTGTAAGCAAGATCGGTGACACAAATAACAGTTGAAAGCCGTGAACAAAATTTGGAATAATTGGCAGGAAAAAGCCTCATGGTGACTGTCACAGCATAAACAAAAAAGTAATTTTAAAAAATCAGTTGAAAACTTTTAGAGCAAAAATAGAATGACGACCGTATATGTAGGTACAAGTTGCACAATTAAAGCGCTGCATCGGGATGTTGATGACCTCAAGCGAAGAAGGCATATATAATGAAGTGCGCTGAATATGGTATAAGATAGATAAGTTTATGTTAGCAATAATAGGAACATATCTCAGAACAGAAAATCAGTTAAATTGAAAATAATATTATATATGATATGGGAAATAAATAAATATAATCGTCTAATAGAGATATATAATCCTATAAACAGGTGTCGAAAACAGTAAATGAGTGAAAAGGCGAGAGAATGAACTGAGTAAACAAATAACAGAAGGTAAAACATAATAGAGAGAGGGGGGAACAGAGAAATTAGCTGTACAATATAAAGACAGTTAATCAAGTCCCGGGGAGAAGAAAGATAAGCAAGGATAAATTAGATGTGATTAATTACACGGCGTAGATTAGGAGGAAAGTAGGCAAACAAAGGTTAGAGAGAACGTTTTATTGTAGGGTCTCTGTTTCAAATTTAAAGCTAGGCTTTGGTTTGTAAGGGAATAGTTAAGCACACAGTAACCTAGGTTGATTGGCAACCCTAGTAACAAATAATGGGGCAGAGACAGGCTAGTACCGGAAGTGCGCAATTCTGGGAAAGGTCCGTCTCTGGTCCACTATATAAAGAAAATATGATGGAGTTTGCTTTGTACACTGTGCACGTAGGAACCAGCGGGTCGGAGGAAGGCCATTGTCGTGCAAGCGTGAATGAGATGTTTATTGTCGGTGGAAAACCATGTATATGTAAGTTAATAATCGATTTATACTTTTGTGATGTGGATGCGTGCAAACTGTGACAACTCTGTGCTTTCCTCCTCCTACCAGCCCCGATCTCACTTGGGTATGATTTAGATAATAGAAATAGACATTGAATAATCAGAATTCTATATTAACATAATTATTCTATGTAATATGTCATGTTTAGCAACGTGCAAATGGTATGGATGTGTATGTGCACATGATTATGTATTACTGTGTTCTATGTAAGAGCATGTTTGCATACAATATATGCCAATTAGTTTATGATTGTAATCATAATCTTAATCCTTTAAGTATGATTATTTTGAGATTTTATGCAGAGAACGGTTTTTTGTTGCAAATCAAACTACACGTGTAAGATAGTTTCATTGATTCTGTTAATTTATTGTTGATCTATTTTTGTAGAATTCCAAATATTGAAAAACATTATTTTAATGACTTTGTTAATAAATAGATAAGCTGATGAATAACAACATATAAAATGATGACCCCTTAGTTTGATTTTACTAAATATGTAAACAGATGATCTAACAACAATATAAGTTTTATGATTATTTTAAGAAGTAGTACTGACTGTGTTTGTTTTTCTTTTATTGATGTGATGTATTAGTCCGTGTAATCGTCAATCTTTAAGTACCTATAAAGATAATATAACATGAATAAAACTACGATACAATAACACATTATAAACTGCAGAAAACTATTTACCCCATTTGAAAACTTTTTCATACAGGTTAAATCAGGGAATTACGCTGCAGAATGCTTAATATTCTTGTAACTGTCGTTAAAATAATATGAAGAACAGGCATAATAGTACTCTTTAGAGTCAGGTCTTAAGAACAGAAATGCAAAACTATGGATCTTCCTTTCGCCGATAGGGAAAATATTTGCACGGTTTTGTACAAGTTCAAATAATATTCGGAGCTAGATTTTTACAGTGCTCGTCTTTGACACTAACAGAATGTCAATGGTGTGTTAATGTTTCTTCAGAAAACAACACGAGGTTTTGAAATCCCACTTCAGGGAGTAAAATATGGTGCACCTTTGGAATATTTTAACTGGCTATGAAGGGAAAATTACAAGGAACGAATTTTAAAACATTCTCGGTATTCCTTGGAGATGTGACAAGAAAAAAAAAACAACATACTGAATAACAGAATAATAATTTGAAAGGGAAACAACGCAAGAGACTCTCATCTTTGGTGAATCCTGCTGATGCACGATGATCTGATGAGAGTTCTCTGTGCCACAAACACAAGCATTTTGTTTGTTTGCCACTTAAATGAAACGTCGATTCATCCTAGAAAATTACCCTCTCGGCAAACGAGTCCGTCCTCCTTGATTTTTCTGTGTAGGTCAATGCAGAATTGCCATCGTGTATAAGTATATAACTATACACGAAGCACTGCAGTAAAGCTGTGATACCAGAGTGTATAAAATAGGAACGAAACGTGTACAGAAACTCCACTGTACTGCTGTACCACTGCAGGTTTTCGCCAGTTTTAACAACGTAAAATGATTTTTCTGCTCCTGATCAGCAGAGTCCTCTAGTATGTTAACTTGTAGGTTGTGATATTTAAATTTGGAAAGTTTCTCTAAACATTTGCCTTCGTGCAGGGTGTTTCAATCAATTTTTGTCAATTTTGGCACGACAGGGAAAGTACACAGATCGATGTAAGTGTTAATGACATAATCGTCAAATATTTGTATTTTCAAATATTGCGTGACAGCATTAGAAAATGGCTCCGCCACTAGCAACTGAGAGGAAAAGTCGAGTTGTGGAATTGTTTCTGCAAACAAATTTCGTTGTCGCAGTCCAGCGGAGGTTCAAGCATCGGCACAAGCACAAAGAAGAACCAGCAAAGAATATGGTGAAGATAGTAAAGCAGTTTCGAAAGTAGGAATGCACATGTAATAAAGAGGTGCGAGCATGTCACGCGTTCGCACGGTCGAAACTGTTCAGAACGTTCCTGTGAGTGTGATCTCATCGCCTGCATGGAAGTCTGTGCGACAGTTGGCCATAGAAAATGGGGTATCGCTTCTGACAGCATGGACAGTAATTAGTGTATAAGTATATAACTATACACGGAGCTGGAACCACGTGGTCTGAACTCGTTATTCAACTACACGTAACAGTTTCGTCTTCCACAGTCCCTCCCCACTAAGTTCCACTCCCTTCTCACTTGTTACATATAGTTCAGAACCTCCTCACCGCATCAGACTACAACCCCTCTACCCTAACTATAATCACATATTTCACCTTCTCGCAGCTATACTACCATTGTATCACACTCTCTTCCTTCCACGGTTTCGCCACCCACCATCCCCAGTTACGACCCAATTATCACACATCCCATGTCTCCATTTCTACACTCCACTACGCGCATTTCTAACACACAGCGTCGGACAAGCCACAGCTTCTTACAAGTGTAAGTATTTTTTTTTTAAGCACAGCATTCACGTGAATTTATACTTTATCTCCTCTCTCTATTTCTTTGTCCTGTGTGCTTTTGTATGATTAAGGCTCACACCGAAACGTCACAACTGTGTACTCGTTAAATAATACAGCTGTTCCTACTGTTTTTCCTTGTTGATACGTTTTAACAGTATAGAGCATACTTCGAACCAATCTACGCTTGCATCCGTACAAGATCCGTGTCTTCCAGTCTCTAACAACCACGTACTGAGAAAAACGAACAAAATCTGTATCTTCCAGTCTCTGACAACCGCGTGCTGAGAAAAACGAACAAGATCCGTGTCTTCCAGTCTCTGACAACCGCATGCTGAGAAAAACGAACAAAATCCGTGTCTTCCAGTCTCTGACAAAGGCGTGCTGAGAAAAACGAACACGATCCATGTCTTCCAGTCTCTGACAACCGCATGCTGAGAAAAACGAACAAAATCCGTGTCTTCCAGTCTCTGACAACCGCGTGCTGAGAAAAACGGACAAAGCTTGCGGTGGAATTCGGAAATCACTTGCAGCAGGTTCTTTACATTCTAGAACACGTTTTGTTTAGTGATGAGACCTAGTTTCACCTCACAGGGGACATTAACAGACATAACGTGCGTTTCTGGGACAGTCTGCATTCATTCATGCACTGATTTGCGTGTCCCTTGCGGAACTTTGCCTCCCAAACAGCACTCCTGTAGGCCTCTCGGTTGTGAGCAAGATGGCCTGCCGCTGCTGCATCCATTTGCAAATCGTCAACGATGTCTTGCAACCATTTTTGTTTTGGTCTTCCTCTCATTCTTTTTCCCAAGAAAAAGAAAGAAAGTCTGCACCCACATAAAATTCACGATCCATTCTGCATACCCAGAAAGTCTTGATGTGGAGTGCGGTTTCCTTATGGGGCATGTTTGGGCCTTTCATGTTTGACGATTACGTCATTGGAGAGACTTACGCTATGATGCCTCAACTCCTCCTTCCTCTCTGAACTGAGACGGAGGTGATGTTCTCTTCAAGCACAGCAGTTCCAACAGGATGGAACCGAACCTCCCACCAGTCCAGAAATCCTAGAATTCCTGCACTCCAAGTTCCAGCATGGCATCTTCTTCTTCGTTCGCATGGCATAATGTCCAATCGTTTCCCACAGCAAATTCCAGTGCGGATTCTCTTGGCCAACATGCAGTCCAGATTTACATCCACGTGACTACTTCCTCTGGGGTTATCTGGAGGGCAAAGTGTTCAGCAGTGTTCCCTGAAATCTTGACTGATCTGAAGGAGACGACCACGGACAGTTATGCACAGATCACAAGACAAAGGGTCGCCCGTGCCGTGCTGTACAGAAATTGTTATTACATTTCCAAGCGGTTCTCGAGTCTCAAGGGGCTCACATTGAGCGTGTTATCCACAAAGCTGCCCATTTAATCCTTGCTTGTTACTTTCATTTTTTTTTTCATATAAATAAATTCGCTTTAGCCAATTCATTGTTAAATTTAAACTGGCAGTAATTTATTGAAACACCCTGTGCAGTTAACCCACACTTTCTTTATGTAGCTACATATGTTTTCTATAGATTTCAATTTCTTTCTAAACTCATGCAGATGCTTCTCTTCTAACACTCAAAGTGACATATGTTAACGCAACTGCTGCTACGCATCTAACGCTCTCTTTTGTATGGAGACTTTTGGGAGTTTTACCTGTGATTCGTACAGCTAAAGACGTAGTGTCGCCGGTAGATTTAACTAAGCTCAATGACTTATTGGTATAATTTTCTCCCCAATCCTTTTAATGGAAGAAAGTTTTGTTATCACTGAGTAAGAATGTAATGGTAAACTTGACCTTACACTGCCTTACACTCTGGCTAATTAGAACGACTACCACGACACAAGTCCGGGCGTCTCGGGAAGTTCTAAAAGTCGCAAAGAATCCGCAATGTCCAAAAGGGATTAGTGAACTAACCAAATACTGCAAAGGTCTGGATCACGTGGTCAGCCCAAGAGCTCGGTTTTATAAGAGAAGTGTCAGGGTAACCTCTCAGCCACCAATCATGCCCTTGCAGGTTCACTAAGTCAGTTGTCTTTACGGTGTTTTAACTGTGAATGCTTGAAATTGTTTTGTCATATATATCTGATTTTCGTGCATTATCTGAAGTACATATTTGCTTTCCCACAGAGATGCTTTTGCTGAATATATCTAAAGAGATAAATAAAGTTATCGAGAATTAATTATTGGAAGTGTGAACAGACAAATTTTTTGTAAACAGTTTCTGTGAACGTGAAGGAACATAAAGACTATTTCTGAGAACTACATTCATAAGATCTCCAGGAAATACTGTGACACTTTTCATCAGCACCCCGCGACTGTTGGTGTGAGGCTGCTGTTAAGCTCAGCTTCAAGAGTGACATCAGTTTCCGTTTATTTCCTGTTTTCTTATCTTCAAATCAAGACCCTAATATATACAGGTCTGGTAAGTATGTGTATATTTCTAACTGTGCGTGATTATTTCTGTTGTAAAGTTTGACAGAGCGATAATATTCGTATTCATAGATGTCATAATATGTAGTTTTAGTTCAGTGTACTTTTGTGTGTTACAGTGAATTGTGACAGTATTTATCCGAGTTTCTGTGCCCAGGGCTTCAGCAACGGTTTTCCACAAACACCTATCCTTCGCCTTTTATTTCGCTCTTACCCAGGTGAGCCTACTTTTGCTCAACAGGCTCTCTGTTGCTCTTCTCCGTGTCCCCTTTGGTCTACTCTTCCTCCTGTGCTTCTGTGGTATCCATCTCAGTGCTATTTTTGGTAAACAGTAACCAGTCATCCGGAACACACGCTACAAGCCATCGCCAGCGTCTTTCCTTAACAATCGAAGTCAATGGCCTCATCTGCATTTCTACCAGCAGTGTGTTATTTATTTTTTACAGTGTTTGGCCAAAATACTGGTATAATTCTGAGTAAACATTTAGTCTGGAAGAAATTTAATTTGTTTTCTACAGTTCTGGTAGTTTCCTGATATTCACTTCCGTAGAATAACACACTTGGGACATTACTTTTCAATATTCTAATTTTCGTTTTTATGATCAGTTTTTTTTTATTTCTATATATTGTCCAAGTTTGCAAAAGTCTGATTTGCTCTAATTAGTTTTTTGTTGATGCCCTTGTCTTTGCCTCATCTTCTGCCACGATATACAAACTCCTTAATCCTTAACACTGTACAAATGGAAGAGCCACTGACATTTGAGTTTCTATATACCAAGTCAGTATTTGCGTTTGTAAACATTTATTATGGTCAGTTATTGTCACTGATACAAGTGTTGTGAAAATTTGCACATTTTAAAATAATTTAATTTCCTAATAAGTTATTTGTTTTTTTTTCCTTCAGAAAACAAAAATTATTTTATCGCACAATACGTGATTTATTTTTTCTACCAGTACGAATAATGTTGTCAAAATGATAACAATGACTGGAATAGCAAAAGGCCTTTTAATTCTGGTCTTTCTAGCTGGGCGAGTAATCATAAATGATGTTCTATTTGTAGCCTCCCTCTCCAGCTGTTGCGTCCCGCTTCAGTTATGTCGTATCCGGTCTTGTTTAGGTGCCTGTCTTTGCCAAGGTCAGACCGTTGCGAAAGGGAAATCCGTTTCTCTGTTCAGGCTCCAGTCGCTGTCTATTATTAACTCTGTCATATGACGAGCTACAAAACGCGGTCTGTTAACATTTATGATATTCCCCCCCCCCCCCTAATAGCTTTTACATCTCGTACGACTATATTGACCTCGATCTCCACACCGGAAGATGTTCTGACGTGCCTGTTTAAGATGATACATGGCAGTCTCTTTATCGCGTACATAATCTGGCCTGTATGTTCCCTCTGAACCTCTCTATCTTAATGTCAATCACTGTTCCTAACAGAGAACACTCTTTTGATGACACATATCCCAGGTATGAGGGAATTTCTTGATATTTGCATCTTTTTTTTCAAGTGCCAGATCTTATTGTAGACCTTGTAACAGCCACTGCAGAAATATTCCATGTTTGTTTTTTGAAATCACGCAGAAAGGTTCTCTGTGCTTCCACGTTAGTCACGTGATTTCAATCCACTCTAGTCACGAACTTCTCATTATGGTTGTATGGATGACTATTTTTTTCCCTAGCCACATTGTTAATTATCTTCCTTTCCTGCTAAGATCTCCCAGCATGGACGTCTGTTTCTTTAAAGCAGTACATTATTATGTACAGTTTTGTTATATACTACTGGACAAAAGTTAAGGGCCGTTTTTTTCAATTCTTACAAAAACAAAATCATCTAACTAACAAACAAGCCATTAGTACAAAAGAAAACAGCATTTAAAACTGAACAAATTCAATCATTTCATTTGCAAATCGGAACAGGAATACACATACATCAAGCTGGCGAAATCGCTCACCCCTACTCCAAAAATTCACAAGAGTGGTCTTCAAACAAACATGTCAGTGTCGCGTGATGCCACCGCTCGCTGCTAGACTTTCGACGCACCGTTGCCTCATCGAGTTAACCAGGGTTGTTAGGACATTCTGTGGAATGGCCTGCAACTCCTGCTGAAGGAAAAGGGTCAGCAGGGTGACATCAACTGATGGAGGATGATTTGTCGAAACCGGTCTGCCTAGGACATCCCAAATGTGCTCAATGGGCGACAGATCGGGCGACCGAGCTGGCCAATCGATTCTAATGATCCCTTGCTGTTGAAGAAAATCTTCTACGACACGTCCCTGATGTGGTCTTGCGTTATCGTCTCGTAGGATTGCCCCTGCACCCGCGGCTTGCAAAGTAGGCTGGACAATGGGTTGCAGAATTTCATTCAGGTATCGCTAGGCGGTTAGGGTGCCATGAATGACATGGAGGGGAGTCCTGCCGTGCCTGCTGATGCCACCCTAGACCATGATTGATCCCCCTCCGTAACGATCCACCTCTTGGATAGTGGCGTCATGGAATCGTTCCCCTGGCCTTCTCCAAACACGGATTCTGCCATCATTGAAGGACATACTGAAGCGGGATTCGTCCGTGAAAAGAATTTCACCCCAGTGGCACCTCGTCCAACGGATGTGCTGGCGGCACCAGGCAACTCTAGTTCTGCGATAAGCTGGAGTAAGATGTGTTCTTATTGCTGGTCGTCGTGAAGCCAGCCCAGATTCTCTTAAACGCCCGTGAATTGTTCTGCCCCTAACATTGACGTTTGCCGTATTCATTAACTGATTTCTGAGAGTGGAAGACGTTACTGTCCGGTTGCGAAATGTTGACAGCTACAGGTATCTGTCATCGTCTCTACTCGTGCAAGGAGGTCGGCCTGAACGATGCCTGTATTCTACTCCTCCGGTTGCACGAAATCGCTCCAAATGCCTTTGATGCCTAGAATGGGACATCTCCGAACGCTGTGAAACTTCACGGCCAGATAAACTGCTTTCAACCAAGGCTATGATCCGACGACGCTTAAAGGTGCCAAAACGCCTTCGCGTTGGCATTGTGTTTTTCAAATGACAAAACTACTCCTAAACCGCTTTAATAAAAATGATTGGAATGTTCACTAAGGACGCCTCTTGTACGTGCAGCACAAATCAGCACTATTTAATTACCTGCTGAGTCATCCTAACATTTTGTCTAGGACGATGCTGCTGCACGTGATTTTTACGCTTGTTGTGATGAACAGTTGGTGTTGTGTATGCCCCGCCTCCACAGAGGACTGCCTGAAATTGCAATTTAATCAAGATTCTACAATAAATTTATTTACAGTTTTAGTACGGCAATCAAAATAAACATGCACTTGAAACTAATGACCGGCCCTTAACTTTTGTGTAGTAGTATATTATCTTTACTGGTCTCTTTTTGCTTCCCATAAAAATAATTCAGTTTATCTTAAAAACAACATTCTGAAGCTATTCACGACATGATTCATAGGGAGGACTGTAGTTTTCTTTTCATCATTTATTTACCAGGATCAAAGAGTTCTGCCAGTGTTTCTCACCTCTTTTTAGTAGTGAAACCAGCACCACATTTATTTTTAATAATTCACAAAAAAAAGAGAGCTTATTAATGTTTATGCCTGAGTTTCTCATCAGTTTTATCATTGGGCGGAATAAGCTGTTTTCTTGGGCCCCCGAAATGTCTTGAAGCTGGCTTGTTTAACGTCAGCAGTACGTCCGAGAGCGGCAGGGGGAACGCAGGTGTTTGTCTGCTGAGCAGAATATGGAACTTCATGGAACTTCACTGGGTGGCGTCATTTTATATTAGTTTTTTTTAATGTTGATTAAAGGAAGTGGGAGATGTAGTAAATTTCAATGGAGGAAAAAAACTGAGAAATCCTCTCTTGAGAATATTTTCAGTGACATTTTCTTTTCACATGTATATGCGTATAAAGTGTCAACTAGTCTGTGAAAAGTGTCCTCATATTTTATGATGTGCAAGTCTATATGCGAGTCCCGCAGTGTAATATATGCCATAGTGTGGAATTACTGATACTGGGAAGACCGGTCTCAAATTAGACGATTAGGTACAGAAATATCTTTATGATATCTCCCAGAATGCTTATTCGGTCAGTTTCTAAATCATTTCAACGGCCCCAGACGCATAGATTGTATTGGAACACAACAGGCCGAAGAAAAAGAGGCAGACCGCGTGAAACTCTGAAGAGGACATTGTTAAGAGAGGCCAAATTAACAGGCATAAAATCCTTTGATGAGGTTGAAAGACTCGCCGAGGACAGGAAAAATTGGCGAACTACTTTGCAAGCCCTATGTGACGTTTAACGGCACGGGAAGGATATAAGATTTAAGATAAGAAGACGCATAGATAAGCCTGACTTCCGAGTAACGGACCTCAAACATTGTTGCTCTGATCACAGAAGACGCCTTGCGCTAGGAACTTCTTCATGGAGGAATATTGTACACTGGAACCACATGGACTGAACTGGAAAATTCAGTTACATGTAACTCTTCCTTTTCTCTACAATCACTGTATTTCCCTGTTAAGTTATCATCTAGCCTTACCTTACCTGCAACCAAAATGCCAAACCCTTGGACCCAATTATTAAAGACCCACTGCCCCTGCTACATTCATCTCTTGTACTCACCTTTATCTCAGTTTCACAACTCTTTCCTGGCCCCTTTCTCTGGCCCTTCTTTAATGCCAAATAATTAGACCGATATCACAACCCACAAGTCTTCATATAAACAGTCCCAAAAACAAACAAACAAACAAAAAACAACCAACATTCACCCCTATGCGGTCTGAGACAGCTTCAGAAAGTTACAGCTTGATGCCCCTTTCTTCTCCATTGTTATTCGTTACATGTCGTGCATATAAAATTATACTTTTTTCCTCTTTTTCTTGTCCTGGACCTTTTCGTATGATTAAGGCAGAAGTCGAAATGTCACATCGACGCTGTCGTTTATTAAATAAAGCATTCTACCTTTAAAAGAACATTCTAGTATGTATGTAATTATATAATTTCACTTTCATACAGGCAAATAAATTTACCAGGGCGAATGAGAAATAAAGATGAGTAACCATCATCACCCTCTCTTTGGAAAGAAACATTTTAATTGAACTTCAGGCACTTACAGCTGACCGGAGTAGAAAATGAAATAGACACGTCATGACAGTAATATTAACAGTAGAATGCTTTAGTAATGCAAAATATTGTCAATGTTTAAATTACTTATCTATAGAAGGTTTGCCAAACTTTCCGACTTTCCAAGTTCAGACTGCTACACAAAATTTCAAAAGTAATATGAAAAAACGCAAAATTCCATAAGTAATATGAACAAGACACAATTTCATAAATAATATGAACAAGGCAAAATTTCATAAGTAATATGAACAAGGCAAAATTTTATAAGTAATATGAACAAGCCAAAATTTCATAAGCAATATGAACAAGGTAAAATTTCATAAGTAACATGAACAAGGCAAAATTTCATAAGTAATATGAACAAGCCAAAATTTTATAAGTAATATGAACAAGCCAAAATTTTATAAGTAATATGAACAAGCCAAAATTTCATAAGCAATATGAACAAGGTAAAATTTCATAAGTAACATGAACAAGACACTGAATCAAGGAAAGAAAAGAAACCTGAACCGCTTTATTTCTCTTTTGTTCACGGTTTCTTCCCGAATTTCGTTCACACCATCATGTCACTGTATAGAATGAGAAACGCGGAGATAGGGAGCTGAAATACTCCAGTGAGCATCTAGTGACTGTCAGAGCGGAGATTTGATCAGACGGAGAAAATGATGGAGTGTGAGGCAATTTAAGCAAAATTATGGGCAATTTACATCTGGAGATTGTGGAGTTACTCAGCTTAAATGTTAGCTATGGGAAATTAATGTTATGCTGTATCATCCCTGGTAATTCTTCACACGTAGGCAGATTTCTGTTTTTTTTTCCTTTATATTGGCTCTGGAAAGATAGCTCACAAGAAACAAATACCATCATCATCATCATGTGCCATCCAGGGCGGCGTAGACGGTCATACTTCTCCACAAATCTCGGTCCTTGACATTTCTGAGCAACTCTGTTGCTGATTTCAGTTCATTCTTCATTATTAGATCTTCTAACATCTGTTCCCTCGGTCGTCCTCTGCCTCTTCTGCCTTCCACTTTCCCCACTGTTATGATGTTTTTATTTTCAGTTTCATTCTTCCTATTACATGCCCCAAGAATGATGACTGCCTTTTCCTTGTCTTTGTTATTTTGCTACGTTTTTCGTTAGCTTGTCTCAGCCACTGCTCATTAGTTATCTTGGTTGTCCATGGGATCCTCATCATTCTTCTCATTAATCACATCTCCCGCTGCCTGCAATGCCAACAGTTCATGATTCACATTCGTATAGCAAAATATGTTCACCATGGCACTGTAATACTTTCTTTCTCACATTCAGTGACAACGACTTACTGCACAAGATGGATTTCGGTTTCTTAAATGCTACTTTTGCCTGGCATATTCTGCTTTTAATTTCTATGATACATCTTTCAACAGGGACAAACACGGCTTTTTTATATTTTACACTGAGGCAGGTTTAATTCCATAACTGGCAAAACTGTTGCACCAAAAAAAAGGGACTGAAATACACGTACGTACGTGTCTGTGCACATACATACATACATATATAAACACATACACACATACATACACATACATATACACATACATACATATATACATACATACATATATACATACATACGTAGATACGTACATATATAAACTGAGCTGGCGCTAAATCTACATTTTTATGGATAGATTGGGAATAAATAGATCAACCCAATTGTTTCAGGCATTCCCTTGGCATGTACTACCGTACTGAGTGGCCAAGATCTCGCGACCCACATGACCGCCAACCCAGATTCTCCCTTTCAAGGACACTGCATGCCAGTTAATTCAGCATCCTACACACATTCATACATCACATCAACATGAAATACATATAGCTGTTCATACTTTTTTTTCCTAGCTTATACATTTTGGTACGATAGCTTTACTGCAGTGCTTTATGTATAAGTGTATACTTAAACACTAATTATTATTCGCTCCATAGTGAACTGCAAAAGTAAAAAAAAAAAAAATTCGCATAGCTGCTAATTTGGGTTTCTGAGTTAGCTCTAGCATGCCGTGAGATCACTTCTATCCATTTATTGTTCGACAAAATGTCATGACACAGTCTACTTCCCGGAAAACACGTCGAAGAAACGAATTCGGGTCTTGACTGGCTAGAGTTCACAGATCCTGGATTTCAGAGGGGATTATCCTGATTTCCAAAACTGTGCAGCAAAGACTGTGAAGAATTATGAGAGAAGGGAAAGGAAAAAAACAAGTTATGCTACTGATAATCAAAGTAAAGTAAAAAACGGAACGTGAAACAGAGTAATTACAATAATAATACCGGAGAAATATTTCTTAATGCAGGGAAAGTAATTAAGGAGCAAGAAAAAAAGGCAATTATACCGCTGACATTTACAAATAAAATAAATGCAGGTCAGTATAAGCTTAGAGATGATAACAGAAATGATGGACTTTAAATGCAGAGGAATGTAATTTAAAAATGAAGAAAAATAGCAGATAACAAAATAAATTTTTAAAAAATCGTGGAGGAAAGCGACAATGAAGAGACAAAGTGGCGAACACAAGAGAGGGAAGCAGATGTCAAATAATAATGATACTAAAAAAAATAAATAAAGCTACAGCGCTAATTAACTTGAACCAACTAAAAGTCTTTTCATTATATGAAATACAGCTTTTGGGCAGCTGTTCTTGTTCTAAAACTGTTTTTTTCCGATCTGGTTAATTTGTTTTGAGACCATCTTGGTAACCTTTCAAGCGCGGTCCTTTTAGAAGGCACGGGTGTTAAAGGGCGGGCTGTCAGTGCGCTAATCAGGGTACGTTTCCACCGTGTTATAACTAACGGGGGGTACCCACGACACCCGGTAAAGCTCGTTAAGTAGCTTTGTTAGGCAGTGCCCGGGCTTTTTTTCAGGGGGCGAGTTACGAAAGGACACATTCAGAGTCGTCATCACTCCATAAGCGTTTGCCTTGTTACTGAGTTAGAAAGTAGACGTGGTTGTTACTGAGTTGGAAAGTAGATGTGGTTGTTACTGAGTTGGAAAGTAGATGTGGTTGTTACTGAGTTGGAAAGTAGATGTGTTTGTTACTGAGTTGGAAAGTAGATGTGTTTGCTACTGAGTTGGAAAGTAGATGTGGTTGTTACTGAGTTGGAAAGTAGATGTGTTTGTTACTGAGTTGGAAAGTAGATGTGTTTGTTACTGAGTTGGAAAGTAGATGTGTTTGTTACTGAGTTGGAAAGTAGATGTGGTTGTTACTGAGTTGGAAAGTAGATGTGTTTGTTACTGAGTTGGAAAGTAGATGTGGTTGCTACTGAGTTGGAAAGTAGATGTGGTTGTTACTGAGTTGGAAAGTAGATGTGTTTGTTACTGAGTTGGAAAGTAGATGTGTTTGTTACTGAGTTGGAAAGTAGATGTGGTTGTTACTGAGTTGGAAAGTAGATGTGTTGTTACTGAGTTGGAAAGTAGATGTGGTTGTTAATGAGTTGGAAAGTAGATGTGGTTGTTACTGAGTTGGAAAGTAGATGTGGCTGTTACTGAGTTGGAAAGTAGATATGATTGTTAGTCTGGGGAAAAAGAATATAGACGAAATGTTTTAGACGTATCAGAAAGATAAATAATATGAGGAGTGATAGTGGATAGAACTCGTGGACCCCAACATGACTAGCAACCGCTTAGACAAGACCGTACAACTTACAGAAAGTCTCACACTATGTGTTTTGTTAATCTTATGGGGGAAGATGGAGAAAACAGTATGATATCTGCCAATCAGCGACCCATAGCTGATAGTTAGGATTAGCGACCCATAGCTGACAGTCAGGTTTGGCGACCCATAGCTGATAGTCAGGATTAGCGACTCATAGCTGACAGTCAGGATTAGCGACCTATAGCTGATAGTCAGGATTAGCGACCCATAGCTGACAGTCAGGATTAGCGACCCATAGCTGATAGTCAGGATTAGCGACTCATAGCTGACAGTCAGGATTAGCGACCCATAGCTGACAGTCAGGATTAGCGACCTATAGCTGATAGTCAGGATTAGTGACCTATGGGTGACAGCCAGGATTAGCGACTCATAGCTGACAATCAAGATTAGTGACCCATAGCTTACATTCTGGATTGGCGGTCCACACCTGACACTGAAGGTTTGCGAACTATAGCTGACCAAGACCCTGTCCAACCTCTCCGGTTGTACTCTCAGTAAC
Source organism: Achatina immaculata (assembly GCA_009760885.1). Lineage (NCBI taxonomy): Eukaryota > Metazoa > Mollusca > Gastropoda > Stylommatophora > Achatinidae > Lissachatina > Lissachatina immaculata. The sequence continues at coordinate 19,441,863 of CM019691.1, read as the reverse complement.
AGACCTAACCTGGCTAACGGGGCGGGGATCGCAGACCTTGGGTGGTGGAGTCTGTTAAAGAAGCATTGCACACCACCTCCATCCCCCCCTTCAGTTTTTTAGCTACACCCTGGGAGAGATAGAGAAAAAAAAAACTAGCCACCGTAACCCGCTTCCAAACTGATACGATACTGTGCATCAACATCCTCACAGCATCGGCTGCAAAGAACGCCAGTTTGAGGTTTCAGGGATATTGAAGAACAAGAATTTAATCTCAAAGCGATTTGCAAGTCATACGACAGAAAAGGGAGAAGGGGTGGATGAGGAGGGGGGGAGGGTTCCGGCTGGTGCATCACAACTGGGCCTGAGGGAATTTCCCTTTTTTAAGGGTGAGTTTGGATTGAATGAAGATTGATAAGCTTAGGGCGGGCTGGGGAAGGGAGAGAGAACGATGAGTTTTGCGACAGCTTACACAATTTGTCTCAGAGACCTTGGAGATTTCGTCCGTCATTTTTGGAGGCTTATAATGGTACCGCGGTGGTGTTAGTGGTACCGCGGTGGTGTTAGTGGTACCACGGTGGTGTTAGTGGTACCGCGATGGTGTTAGTGGTACCGCGGTGATGTTAGTGGTTAGTGCATTCCCTTGGCGATCAGAAAGGTTCCCTGGTTCGATTTCGAACTCGGGATGAGCTTCTTGGGACTGACTGGCGCCGGGGTTAACCCAGTTTCAAAGAAATGGGTACCTGGAGGTTTCCCTAGGAAAACAAGGGCAGCGAGGACAGGTGCTGACATCCCGAGCTGAAATCCTGTAATGGTCTAGAAATGTGAAGGCACTAACACTTCACACACTAACAGCCAGTCAGTCATTTGCATGTCCCTTGCGAAACTTTGCCTTCCTAACATCAACGCTCCTGTAGGCCTCTCGGTTGTGAGCAAGATGCCCTGTTGCTATGCTGATGCATACATCTGCAGATCATCAACGATGTCTTGCGGCCATCTTCACCTTGGTTTTCCTCCCTTTCTTTTTCCCATTATGTACCCTTCCAAGACGGTCTTCTCTAAATTCTCCGCGGCACGCAAATGCTACGGGACATAGAGATCACGGCCGCCACTGTTCCTACATTTTGCTACGAAGAGGCTTCGCTGTTTCAGCTAAAACTATTGAATGAAATGAGAGCAAGTAAAAACACTTTATAAGCTGGTCTGGTAAAATACTTGGGTAAATGCAAATGAATTAGTAAGTGCGTGCGCTTCTGTCACGCAAACGAGTTAATAATAAATGGGCCAACAGTTAAAATCGACGCTAGTAAATAGACTGGAAACGTAAATTACAATGGACGAGTAAACTGCAACATGTGCTTGTGGTTATGTAAGAATTACATATTAACGCGATGGCAAACGAGTAGTGACGAGAGAGAGAGAGAGCGCGCGAGGGAGAGAGATAGAAAGAAAGAGAGAGAGAGAAAGAGATAGATAGATAGAGAGGGAGAGAGAGAAAGAGAGAGAGAAACAGATAGATAGATAGAGAAGGAGAGAGAGAAACAGAGAGAGAAAGAGAGAGAGAGAGAGAAAGAGAGAGAAAGAAAGAAGGAGAGAGATATAAAGAGAGAGAGAAAGAGAGAGAGAAAGAAGGAGAGAGATATAAAGAGAGAGAGAGAGAAAGAGAGAGAGAAAAAGAAAGAGAAAGAGAGAGAGAAAGAGAGAGAGAGAGAGAGAGAAAGAAGGAGAGAGATATAAAGAGAGAGAGAGAGAAAGAGAGAGAGAAAGGTGTCTTATTGCAACTGCCTGAATGATCAGAGGCTGGACTTAAAGTGTGGGTGAGCTATGGTGGACGTACTGCGTGGGTGAGTAAGCATGGATAATATGGCTGAAAAAAGCTACTATGATAGACGGGCCTGGAGTGAGAGGCGCGGGGTACAGCTAGGGCAATCTCTCCCCCCCCCCCCTCTTTTTTGATTATGTAGGAGACTTGATGTTAACTGATTCCGGAGTCTGACCTAACCCTCAACAAGCCTGTCAAAGCAGGAGTGAGTAGTTATTTTATTCGCAGAATATCAGAGACAATGTGTTTGTGGGTCTCTAGAAACAGAGTCAATATTAGATGAGAAGCGAGTGAGGTTTTCAATGAGTGATCTCATATTTTTATATATATATATCTATATTATATGTATATATATTATATATATTATTATATATCTCTATATTATATACATTATTATATATCTCCATATCTATTACATTTAGATATTATAGATTAGTGAGTTACCTACCTACCTTACCTTGAACAAGAAGAAATCGGAAGTTACGGTCAAAGAAAAAAAGTAATTCCTGAATATAAAATAACAGTAAACAGAACAATGATGAAACAGACGGACAAGTTTAGATATTTGGGGACACTATTGATCTCAGACAGAAGATGCTTAACTGAGATAAAGAGCAGAATAAACCAAGCCAAAATAATGTTTCAGAAAATGAAGGTCATTCTGAAGTACACCGCCGACTAGAAGCCACTGAAATGTAGTTCCTTAGAAGAATGCTGCGAATACCATGGACAGCAAAGAAATCAAACGAGGAGGAGAGGCCGGAGAAACGAGACAAACAATAACAAAAGTCAGAAAAAAAGACAATCCAAATTCTTAGGACACATTCTAGGGCGAGGCAAGCTGGAATACATTGTGGCGACAGGAAGAAAGATAGAAGGCAAAAAAGATGGAGGTAGACAGAATGAGAAAATGCTAGATGGACTAACAAGATGGCACAGGCAAAGAACACCAGCACAGCTTATAATCAGCACTCGGTGCAGGGAGTTGTGGAAAAGCTTGAAAGTTAACGCCAGTCGGCAGGGCAACAGATGGATGGATGGATGGATGGATGGATGGATGGGGATGGATGGATGGATGGATGGATGGATGGATGGATGGATGGATGGATGGAAAGAAAGAACAGTAGTTTGCTGCGAGGTTCTCAACTTTATTTTTATCTTGATTGTGTCCTGTCGTGTTAAAAAATTTATCTAAGAGTGAGTTCTATCAGATACTATGAAAATTGCAGGCTGTGTGGTCTCGGGGTTAGACGCTCGCCTCGGATGTTGGACAACGCGGGTTCGAATCCCACCAGAAGTGCGAGGGATCTTTTCTGGTAAAATATATAACAGCAATAAAATCCTCTGGTCTCTAGGTAGTGGGATCGACCGCCCATGTGCATTGCTGCTCACGTTAAAAAGCCATTGGCAGTTAGAAATCGCATAAAAAAGTGGATCACACGGTCGCTTACTTACATCTACATCATTCCTGTGCGGTTAAACATCACATAACAGGCTTGCATGGTAGTTCGTCAAGTTTTCCTGTTTTCGGCGAGATTTTCAACCTCATCAAGGGATTTTATGCCTACTAATTTGGTCTATCTTAACATTGCCCTCTTTAGAATTTCAGGTGGTCGACCTCTTTCTCTTCGGCCTGTGTTCCCCTTGATAGTTCGTTTTGAGAATCTCTAACGGTCACTGCCCAAGCAAAAATCTAGGAAAAAATCTTGCTTGGACTCACGTGCTGGTAAAGACGCCTCTGAACAGGCGGAAACTTGAACAGCCACTGCCCGGCCTGAAGAGTTTCCCCTGTTGTCCACTCTGAATAACGACAATCAAACCGTTTCTCTGGAAACACGTCATTTATTTATTTGCTTTAGTCATGATATAGGGAACAATGTAGCACGCAGTACCCTGTGAACATCTCGTACTGCCTTTTCCCTAGAGGTGAAACAATATTTGAAGAAATTAAGAGTTTATTTCACTGAAAATGATATCCTTCTACAAAACATTGTGGCTTGTGCTAGAGATGCTGCTTCTTCCATGACTGGTAGATCATTTATTGCACTCTTCAAACCTACTGTCCCAGAAGTGATTTGTGTCCACTGAATGGTTCACCGGCAACATCTGATTAAAAAAAAAACAATTGGCAGGACGCTTGCATGAGTCTCTGAGTGTTGTAATAAGGGCAGCCAATCTTTGTTTGATTTCTGTATAATGAGAAAGTGAACTTTTAACTCTCCTTTTATTGCTCATGATATCTCCGAATGAAGTAGTAAAAAACTTTAAATACTCCACACGCATTGGCACCGAGTTTTAAACATCTTTTATGAAAATATATAAGAGATGATGTACCTTTCCCAACCTGAGACGTACGCCCTTCGAGGGGGTGGGGGGTGGTCAAATGATTTGAATATTTTTTGGAAGGGGGGGGGGTGGAGTGGCAGTTACAGTATATTTATATTATGCTTTTTTCATAACTTCGTTGATTATTATGCAGCGAGGATTGGAGAGGTTGGGGTGGAGGGGGGGGGGGCGTCAAAATATTTCAAGCATTGAGGTGGGGGCATGACCAAAAACATATTGGGAAACACTGGTTTAAACTACTAACCCTTTTTTTTTCTTCGATTATGATACAGTTAAAAAGAAATGCGCGGGTTGGCATTTTGACTGAAGGTAAACTTGTTTTGCCAAGTTAAAAATGGGCAGAAATATGTGAATGTTTTTTGTTTTTCAAATTTTGCAGTAAGTTCTTGGCTGCTGGTACATCACTACGGCTGCTGCTTCTTTGCAAATACTGACAGGGTCAGAGAGCGTCTTTAAAACAATTTGAATCCTCCCTGTGCTAGGTTGAAATGCTGGTGCCTGTGGGTGTCTGATAATGTTTTTCCTTTTTCCTACTATGATTAACGGATAGATTTTTGGTACAAGTAACTTGTTACTACTTTTGATAAAAGTAGTGTTAACTGTTATGATTAAGTGTTCTACGAACTGCACCTTTAAGTAGTGTTCTCTGTTATGATTAAATTCTGTACGAACTGATGATTTAAGTAGTGTTAACTGTTATGATTAAGTGCTGTACGAACTTCACCTTTAAGTAGTGTTAAATGTTATGATTAAGTGCTTTATGAACTGCTGGTTTTTAAAAACTATCTTCTGTTGTTATATATTTACTTTTTAGAATGCTTGTATTCTGTGTTCCAGAGTGTGTCGTTTTCTCTGATCTCTCTCTCTCTCTCTCTCTCTCTCTCTGAACCTTAAGTGCCCAGTGCACATGGGGCTTCCGCAAGGGTTTTCCACAAATGCCTGTCCTTCGCCTTTTTTTCTGCTGTTGCCCAGGTGAGCCCTCTATTGCTCAACATCCTTTCTGTTGTTCTTCTCCATGTCTCTTTTGGTCTACCCTTACTTCTGCTCCCCTGTGGTGTCCATCTTAGTGCTATTTTTGGTAGTGAGTTGTCAGTCATTCGGAGCACATGTTCCAACCATCGCCAGCGTCTTTCCTCAGGGGGGGGGGGTTCTCTGATGATGTCTGAGAAATTGTTTCAGCCACAGGCTTTCATCTTCTTGTTATTTCTTATAACAATGATTCTAACAGGTATTACAGCAAGATTCAACAATTTGTTCACATCAGCTTCACTTTCGCTCCTGTTCGTCTCAATATCTGTCATTTTACGTCTAACCTAAACCTTTCCATTGGGTCTATCTGAGGCATTTTCGCTGTCTGCGTTGGTATTCTTGCTGTTGTGTGGCAGGTTGAAAGTAGAAAAACAAATAATTTTAATCGTAGAAAAAAACAAATAATTAGTTAAGAACAAAAACTAACATAAAACAAAACGTGCATTACAGCAGTGGGAGTCACGACATCAGCTAGGGAGATAAATACTGCGCACGTGTGAAGATATATAAAACAACGATAATTGAAGATGAACTTTTACCAGTGAATATTGACTTCATGACTCACAAAATTAGGTATATGATGTAGCGTTTCTACACTGGAAAAGGGGGGAGGGGCACCGGATGAAGGGGCAACAGGTGAAAAACTTACAAAAAGGTGGCCCACGGAACATGTCGTGCTGGGCCACGGAAGATCAATTATATCGTAAATACTGTCTGTCCACGTCAGAGAACATACCCGTTGTCTTCTCCATGTCCGTATCCGCAACAGGGTGCCTCGCGTCGTTGCTAGTCTTTTTCTTGGCGTCAGCTCTTCCACCTCCCTAGCTGCGTACGTGGGCCTTTCATCCTGGTCGGCACCCATGTCCTCTTCGTGCCTTTTGTGGTGTTCCCAGTTTTGTGGAGAATTTCAACTCCTCTGTTTGACGCGAGTAAAAGTTGAGCTGGGCTCAACAGACTGTACAATGAAGTCTACCGTGCAGGATCCCGTTGTTGTCACTGTTATCGATAGTAAAACATTTGCAGGCTGAACCACCACACACACACATATATATATATACGCAGGAAACTCTCTACCGTAGAGAGCGGAACAACAACACAACTCCTTCAGACAACAGAACTCCTTCAGATCATCAGAGGAAGTACCCCCCTCAGACAAGTGTTTCGGCCCTTTAAACTCCTGACACTCTAAGGGGGGTGGGCCCCTCTGGGTCATGACTCCCAGAGGTCTTGTGAGTTGTTGCTTTTTTTTTCCCGGTTCCGGGATCGAACCCATGATCTTCCAGTTGCCACTGTAATTTTATGAAGTGCGTCTTTAGCGATCCAGCCACGGAGGACTGGTATTGGTTGTGGCAAATGAAATTACTTATGTTCCCAATGCTTGTTTCGCATACTCCACAGCCAGCATGAGGCCTTTTCTGCTGATTCTGAAAGGCTTCTCATTGCCCTTGCTCTTGCTTCTCCCTTTGTGCCCAGTTGCTTACAAAGGTCATATGCTGATGTTGCTACGAATCCCCTTGCTCCCACTTCTACAGCTATCACTTTTGCCCTGATTCCTGCCCCCTGCCTCAGTTGCTTGACCAGATCATTGTATTTCTCCAATTTGAATAAATGTTGTTCCTCTATTCTAGTTTCGTATGGGACCGTAAGCTCGATCATTATTAATTCCTGTTTTTATGTGGAGTACACTACAATGTCCGGTCGCATTCCTATATAAAAGGTCTGAAAATTAACAGGCAAAGAATCATTTGATGAGGTTGAAAGACTCGCCGAAGACAGGAAAAATTGGCGAACTACTTTGCGAGCCCTATGTGACGTTTAACGGCACGGGGAGGATATAAGATATAAGAAAAGAAGAAGACAAAAATGACATCTATGAAGCAAAGCATGGAATCCAAACAGGCAACCTTCATCTATGATCTGGCAACTTTTTAACGCCGCCCGATAAGCAGACGACAAACAAGCCGCCATTTTGCTGACCTAGTCAGAGGTGCATTGTCACGCAATCAGCATGGAGCAAAAATCTCACATTAAATTCTGTTTAAAACTCGGAAAAAGTGCCATTGACACAGTTGAATTGATGCGACAAGTTATGGGGATAATTGTTTATCTCATGCACAGATATTCAGGTGGTATTCACGATTCAAAAGTGATGTGGCAACGATTACAAATGCAATTAAACATGGACGCACATTTTCTGTTCGTAATGAGGAACTCATTGCAAAAGTCAGAAAAAAGATACAAGAAGATCGTTGTTTGAATGTGAGGATGATGGCAGATGACTTTGATGTTAACCGAGAGACCATTCGTAAAACTTTAGTGGAAGATTTGGGCAAGAAAAAAGATGCTTGTCGGTGTGTACCACATTCGTTCTCTGATGACCAAAAACGTCAGCGTGTTGAGTACACAAAAGACATCATCAAAACGTGTCGCAGAAATAAACATTTCTTAAATTTGACTGTTGCAGAGGATGAAACATGGATTTTTCGCTTTGATTCCACAACTAAACGCCAAAATGCTCAGTGGAAGTTATCATCATCACCAAAAGGCAAAAAAATTAGTCTTCAGAAGTTAAAAGTGGAGACAATGATGGTGTGCTTCTACGACAGCAAAGGAGTTATTCATAAAGAATTTATTCCAGAGGGACATAATGTCACTGCCAAAGTTTATTTAAGTATTTTGAAACGCCTATTGAAAAGGATTCTCAGAGTCCGACCCGAGTGTTCAAAACCTGGCAGTTTCTTTCTTCTTCATGATAATGCACTCACTCACCGAGCGGTAGTAGTATAGGAATGTTTGGCCCAAAACACGTGCGTGTTCTCAACCATCCACCCTATTCCCCAGATTTGTCTCCTTGCGATTATTTTCTATTCCGAAAATTAAAGTTACCATTGAAAGGGCGCTCCTTTGACGATACTGATGACATCCAAAGAACCGTAACATCAAGTTTAAAGGCAATACCGACAAAAGAACTGCAGAGGTCGTTCCAGTTTTTGCTAGATTGGGCCGCTCGCTGTATGAATGCACAAGGGGTTTATTTTGAATAAAATACAGGTTATATCTTCAGCTGTTGTTTATTTTATTTTTATGTAATTAGTCTCAATACTTAATCGTCGGACATTGTACAATTACTGGAATTAACCTGGTGAAGAAAAATAAATAGATCACTGCCAAGAAAAGCTAATCGATATCGAATATAATCTTTTTATTTCTGTTTCACTACAAGTCATCTTTTTTAAAAAGTTCTATAGTTTCTTTTATTTAAAAAAAGACAATCTTTGTGTTTTCAAATGTTCTTCTAATATGCAGAACTTTATATTAAATATTATTTTATAGTAGCAAAAATATAAGTATATAAAACTATAATTTATTGCTACTTTGCTTTCTCTCTCATCAGATCAGTCATGGCTAGTTCAGCAAAGAAAAATATCGATAGTACTACTTTATCTTAGCCACGGGTTTGTTCCTTCATCACAGCTCTATACAATGTCATTGAGTTTAATACGTATGACTACTCTTTTTAATGAAATTATGCGTCCGTGTAAGTTGAACGACCGTCCGGAAAAGTCACATTTGAGGACAAGAAAGATAAATCATTAGAATATTTCGAAGTGCTGCGGGATCATTTAGAAAGTAGATCTACGGTGAAGCGAATGTTTGTTGAGAATCGACTAAAGTAGAGAACGGTTTAACCGCATCTTACGAGATATCGAAAGTGGTGGCCACAGAAGGCAAGCCATACAGTATAGGTGAATCTTCCGTGCTACCAGCGGTGTCTTTTATGATTTCAAGTGTCATGAGCCAAAATGCTCGTGAAATAGTTGAAGCTATTCCTTTGAGAAACTGATCAGTGTCGAGGTTTATCGATGAAATTGCAGACTATATTGAAAAAGACATTGTTTTCTAGTTAAAAATTAAGGCATTTGCTCTGCAAGTTGGTATATCATGTTTATCAGGTAACACAGCAATATTGATGGTTTATGTTAAAAAAATATTATTTTATTATTGGATGAAAATAATTTCATTAAGAAATACCTTTCGTTCGAAAGCTTAACAGACACAATAGAGGTGAAAAATTATTTGAAGAATTTAAGAGTTTATTTCCTTGAAAATGATATCCTTTTACAAAACATTGTGGCTTGTGCTAGAGATGACAGATAGATACAGACAATTTATTGCATTCTTTAAATATACTGTCCCTAGAAGTTGTTCATCGTGTGATTCACCGGCAACATTTGATTACAACAACAACAAGATTGGCAGTACGTTTCCATGAGTCTCTGAGTGTCATAATAAAGGCAGACAACTGCATAAAATCGAATGCACGTCAGGATCGTCTGTTTCGACAGTTTTGTGAAGACAGTGATGATGATTTCACACGCTTCTCACTCCATACACAAGTCAAGTCCGGTGATTATCTCAGGGAAATTGCCTCAGTTGTTTGTTTGTTGCTTTGTGGGACGCTGTTGTAACATTTTTCAGCGGTCAGTAAATTGAGAAAGAGATCACTTCCACTCAGTGTAACATGTTTTATCTTGTGATATTTTTGAAAAGCTTAACTAAATAACTTATAATATTATTATCACGCACAGAGATTATTATAACAATTCTTGGAAAACTGAAACTGTCCACAAACAATACTGGACATCGGGAATTTGACCAGGTTTTATTTGTTTGGCGGCAATAAGTTCTGAATTAAAAGATGTTGACGTAATCCTGTATGTGGACTATTTGAAGCAGCTAAATTATAATATGAAGTTCGTTTCCGTGATCTGCTGGATATGGATAGTTCGAGTGGATAAATGGCTCCATTTATGGTGAACGCTGCTGACCTTGATTAACATTCTAAAAAAAACTCCTTATCAAAAGAAAAAAGTTATGAAAGCCCAAGCACGTTTTAAACGAGAAAGAGTTTAGTTTTGAGTAAAAACTGCAGTTTTCACAGCTTTGGGAAAAGAGAAAGCTGTTTTTTGGGGGGACATTGCACACGCCATATTTGGCATCAGGTTTCAGTCGAACGAGTTTGTTGTTGACACAGACGCAAGCACCTGCCCGACAATAGGGAGCAGCAGTAATCTTATCACTCATCTCGTTGGAAGCTGACATAAGAATCTTCCATCAGCTCAACAAGCTCAAGGGTCACTTGGACTAAGTAATACATTTTCACTAGCAACAAACTTGTGCACGTAACCACAAGCAATAAACCTGTGCACTTAAACATAAGCAATGAACGTGAGCATGTATCTCCCTCTCTCTCTCTCTCTCTCTCTCATTGGAAGAATGAAAGATGGAGTGATGAAGGGCAGAATGTAAGACGGGCCTGCGTGCCCAATTCTTTACCCTTTAAAAATAAAGATTATTCATTCATTCATTCATCCTCTCTGAACCTTAAGTGCCAAGGGCACATGGGGCTTCCGCAAGGGTTTTCCACAAATGCCTGTCCTTTGCTTTTTTTCTGCTGTTGCCCAGGTGAGCCCTCTATTGCTCAACATCCTTTCGGTTTTCTTCTCCATGTCTCTTTTGGTCTACCCTTACTTCTATTCCCCTGTGGTGTCCATCTTAGTGCTTTTTTTTGGTAGTGAGTTGTCAGTCATTCGGAGCACATGTCTCAACCATCGCCAGCGTCTTTCCTCATTAATCGCTGTCAGTGGCTTCATCTGCATTTCTGCCAACAAGATGTTATTTCTTACGGTGTTTGGCGAAAATATTTTTCTAATTCTTCGTAAACATTTAGTCTGGAAAGAATTAAACTTGTTTTCTATTGTTTTGGTGATTTTCCAGCATTCACTTCCATAGAGTAGTACACTTAGAACATTACTCTTAAATGTCCTGATTTTCATCTTCACGCTTAGTTTTTTAGATTTCCAAATACTCTGCAGCATAGCAAAAGCCTGGTTTGCTCTAGTAAGTCTGCTGTTGATGTCCTCTGTGCTGTCTCCATTTTCTACTACTCTATTGCCAAGAAATACAAATTCATTTACCTCCTCCACTAACTTGCTGTCTGCTCTGAGTACATTTCTGTTGTTCACATTTTGCTTCATTAACTTTGTCTTTCCTACGTTGATCTTTAGTCCTATGGTGTTTGCATTCTGAGTTAGCTTGTTTATTTTATCTTGCATATCTTTGTGGCTGCTTGATAGTAGACAAATGTTGTCTGCAAAGTCAAGGTCCTCCAGCACTGTGTCCAGTGTCCATTGTAATCCTCTGCATTTATCTGATGTTGACTCCTTCATTAACCAGTCTACTGCCAAGTAAAATAATGTGATAGTACACATCGCTGCTTCAATCCTGTTTATACCCTAAAGCTGCTGGAGGTATGTTCTCCACAGATCACTTTGCACTGAAAACCCTCGTATAGGGCTTTGAATACATTCACTGTCTTATGGGATAGGCCATGCCATCTTAGGATTTTCCACAGTGCACCTCTGTTGACACTGTCAAAGGATTTCTCAAAATCTATAAACATGTGCACGTATGCACCAGCAATAAATGTGTCCATGTTAAAACCAGCAATAAACCTGTGCGTGTAAACACCAGCAATAAACCTGTGCGTGTAAACACCAGCAATAAACCTGTGCATGTAAACACCAGCAATAAACTTGTGCATGTAAACACCAGCAATAAACCTGTGCGTGTAAACACCAGCAATAAACTTGTGCGTGTAAACACCGGCAATAAACTTGTGAGCGTAAACACAAGCAATAAACTTGTGCGTGTAAACACCGGCAATAAATCTGTCCATGTTAAAATTAGCAATAAACTTGTGCGTGTAAACACCAGCAATAAATTTGTCCATGTTAAAACTAGCAATAAACCTGTGCGTGCAAACACCAGCAATAAATTTGTCCATGTTAAAACTAGCAATAAACCTGTGCGTGCAAACACCAGCAATAAACTTGTGCGTGCAAACACCAGCAATAAACCTGTGCGTATAAACACCAGCAATAAATTTGTCCATGTTAAAACTAGCAATAAACCTGTGCGTGCAAACACCAGCAATAAACTTGTGCGTGCAAACACCAGCAATAAACCTGTGCGTGCAAACACCAGCAATAAACTTGTGCGTGCAAACACCAGCAATAAACCTGTGCGTATAAACACCAGCAATAAATTTGTCCATGTTAAAACTAGCAATAAACCTGTGCGTGCAAACACCAGCAATAAACCTGTGCGTGTAAACACCAGCAATAAACCTGTGCGTATAAACACCAGCAATAAAATTGTGGGTGTAAATACCAGAAATAAATTTGTCCATGTTAAAACCAGCAATAAACGTGTGCATGTAAACACCAGCAATAAATTTATCCATGTTAAAACCAGCAATAAACCTGTGCGTGTAAACACCAGCAATACACCTGTGCGTACAAACACCAGCAATAAACCTCTGCGTGTAGACACCAGCAATAAAACTGTGCGTGTAAACATCAACAATATATCTGTGCGTATAAACACCAGCAATAAATTTGTCCATGTTAAAACCAGCAATAAACGTGTGCCTGTAAACACCAGCAATAAATTTTTCCATGTTAAAACCAGCAATGAACTAGTACGCGTAAACACCAGCAATAAACTTGTGCGTGTAAACACCAGCAATAAAGTTGTACATGTAAACATCAGGAATAAACTTGTGCGTGTAAACACCAGCAATAAACTTGTGCATTTAAACACCAGCAATAAACCTGTGCGTGTAAACACCAGCAATAAAGTTGTACATGTAAACACCAGCAATAAACCTGTGCGTGTAAACACCAGCAATAAACTTGTGCATGTAAACACCAGCAATAAACTTGTGAGTGTAAACACCAGCAATAAACCTGTGCGTGTGGACACCAGCAATAAACCTGTGCGCGTAAACACCACCAATAAACTTGTGCGTGTAAACACCGGCAATAAACTTGTGAGTGTAAACACAGGCAATAAACCTGTGCGTGTAAACAGCGGCAATAAATCTGTCCATGTTAAAATTAGCAATAAACATGTGCGTGTAAACACCAGCAATAAACCTGTGCGTGCAAACACCAGCAATAAACTTGTGCGCGTAAACTCCAGCGATAAACCTGTGCGTGTAAACACCAGAAATAAACTTGTGCGTGTAAACACCAGCAATAAACCTGTGCGTGTAAACACCAGCAATAAACTTGTGCGTGTAAACACCAGCAATAAACCTGTGCGTGTAAACACCAGCAATAAACTTGTGCGTGTAAACACCAGCAATAAACTTGTGAGTGTAAACACCAGCAATAAACTTGTGAGTGTAAACACCAGCAATAAATTTGTCCATGTTAAAACCAGCAATAAACTTGTGGGTGTAAAACACCAGCAATAAATTTGTCCATGTTAAAACCAGCAATAAACTTGTGGGTGTAAAACACTAGCAATAAATTTGTCCATGTTAAAACCAGCAATAAACTTGTGGGTGTAAAACACCAGCAATAAATTTGTCCATGTGAAACCAGCAATAAACTTGTGCGTGTAAACACCAGCAATAAACATGTGCGTGTAAACACCGGCAATAAACTTGTGCGTGTAAACACCAGCAATAAACATGTGCGTGTAAACACCGGCAATAAACTTGTGCGTGTAAACACCGGCAATAAACTAGTGTGTGTTACTGTGCTGTAAACTGCACTACTAAAAGTAGTATTAAGAGAAATATATAGTCAGCCTGATTACAAGGCAAGTGTAGTGTAAATGGATACTTTTTGTTCACCAATTGGGCCATCGGAGATGACGCGGGGGCGGGGGGGGGGTGAGAGGAGAGAAACATAGGGAAAGACCAAGGTCTGAAGAGGGTCAGAGGTGAAAAAAAACGGGTTGAGAAACACTGATTTAGACGCGTCTAATATTTAATGCTGAAAATAAAAACAAATATTGTACAGTAACTTTAAATGAGATAAACAGTTGTTTAAAATAAGGTATAACTGGGCGGAGGTGTATGGTACAGCTTTACAAAAAGAGATAAGAAGAGGAAAGGGATAACTTTGAAGTAGATTATAAATAAACAGTGCTGTACGATGAAGCATTACATTTTATCTCCAGCACGATGAATGATCACTGATCTAAAAGAAAAGAACGCTACAGCGAAACAGCGCTAAACGAGATAGCTTTAAACGAGGTACATATGTTTTCATTTAAAGATGGTAATTAGGAACACTTTTGGGGTGAGCATGTTATTCTTAAGGTTGTAGGTATCAATTTTTGAATAAATAGGAAACAACGAGGTTCTCATACAGTAAGGTAACAGAGCACATTGTTGCATGTTTGTACCTCGAAAAATCATAGAGAAAGCACATTTAGACTCCGCTTCAAGAGTCAGGTAAATTCTATTCTCTTTTTCCTTTGTCTCATGTCTGAAAATTTGCTTTTTGTCTACGATTTTTCGAGATCTGACCATACAACACTTGCTCTATTTTATTCTGGCTGCATATTTCCTGCACTGAGTTTCATACATTCTCCTCATTTACAGGGGAAAATAAATCCAGCTGCGTGTCTAGGAGGATCTAGAAATGTTAACCCTATTCTTGATGATAATCACGTGATTATTATTATTCATTCATTTGCATGACCCTTGTGGAACTTTGCCTTCCAAACCGCTCACCAGTAGGCCTCTCGGTTGTGAGCAAGATGGCCTGCTGCTGATGTATCCATTTGCAGATCATCAACGATGTCTTGCAGCCATCTTCGCCTTGGTCTTCCTCTCTTTCTTTTTTTCATTATGCACCTTTCCAAGACGATTTTCTCTAGATTATCATGACGTTTAATGTGTCCAAAATATTTAAGTTTTCTCTCTTTAATCCTTTTTTACTAGCCAGCCTTCCTCAATATTAAGTTATTGTAGTATAGATATATTTGTTCTTTTTTGTGTACATAATGTTTGAAGAGCTCTTTTGTAGCATTTACATTCAAAGCCATTTCCAGATCTCACAGGAATATGTTGAGATGGGAAAGATGCATGCTCTTAAAAATCTGATTTTTGTGGTTCTGTCTGTTCTTCTCCATAAATTCTTTAGTTGTTTAAGTTTTTGAAAAGCGAAGGATGTCCTCCTTTTAATTTCCCTCATTGTATCTCCATTATTATTTAGTAGTGATCCAAGATATTCAAAACTCTCCACTTCTTCCAATTTTTCCTCATTGATACATATTTCAGCTGCCTTATTTGTTTTGTCAGTTGTCATCAATTTAGTTTTCTTCGCATTAAGATAGAGGTTTTGCTCTTTGGTGTTCCTACGGACTGATATAATTAGTTTTTCCATTCCTTTTTGTGTTGTGGACAGTAACACTGTGTCCTCAGCACATCTCTGGTATTTCATAATCTCCAATTGTTATGGCATCGTAATATTCTTTGTCTATATATTCTCTAACATTCCTCATTATATTTTAAGTATACAAGTTAAATAAGTAAGTGACAATATGCACCCCTGAGTGACCCCTTGTTTTATGTCACACCAAGTTGTGGTTTCATCATTTATTCTTACTGCTGCCTGGTGGACTAGATACAGCAGTGATTTTAATTGTGTCAAATGTGTTGGAAATCCCTTTTTTCCATCAAATGTGTTGGAAATCCCTTTTTTCCATTATTTCCCAAAGTTTCTTGTGTTGTACACAGTCAAATGCCTTTGTGTAGTCTATAAAAGATAAATATAGATTCACATTAAACTTTATGCATTTCTCTATTATTAATCTTATATCGAATATATGATCTCTTGATCCTCTTCCTTGCCTGAAACAAGCTTGAACCATAATGACTTCTTCTTCTATTTTCTTACGAAGTCTACCCATTATGATTTTTAACAGAATTTTACTGGCATGACTAATCAGGGCAACAGTTCTGTAGTTTGTGCATAATTTCAGTTTACCCTTTTTTGGGCAGTGGTATGAATACAGTTCTTTTCTATTCTTTTTGCCAAATACCTGAATGGCATATTTATTTACATAGTGCATGATAGATTGTTGCACATTCCTCTCCTCCTGCTTTAGTAAGCTCAGCTGTTATCTCATCACATCCTGGTGATCTATCATTTTTCAGATTCTTTACTGGCCATAAAACTTCTACTATTGTCGGTTCGGGTTCTTTCTCCTCCAATAATAATTCACACTGTTGATTTCTGTTTTCACAGTCGGTTGTTTCATACATTCCTCTGCAATATTCCTTCCATCTTTCTAGAATTTCCTCTGTCTCTGTCAAGGTATTCCCCATCTCGTCACAAATTACATTTAGCTTAGGTGTGACATTTCTCGTCAATGTCTTCATTTCTTTAAACATTTCACTATCTCTTCCACACTTCTGATGTCTTTCTGTTCTTTCACAACAATCTTGTATGTATTGTTTTTTGTCTTTTCTTATGTTTCTTCGTACTTCTTTTGTTAAAATTTATATTCCTCTTTCTTGTTTTTGTCACTTTCCAGTGCGTCTTTATTTTTCTACATTGTTTTATCAGTTCTAATGTACCTGGTGTAATCCATCCATTCCTTTGCGTTTTCTTTCCTGGAACCATGTCTTTAGCTGTTGTTTTTAAGATATCTCTGGCCTGTGTAGCCAATTCATCTGGTGTCATCTCCTCTTGTACAGCCATCAGGATTTTGAAACGGTTCTTTACTTCTATACCGTATTGTTCTGGTATTTTTGTAAGATCAAAGTGGAGTGGTCTTAATCCCATAACTGTCTTTTTTATCTTTATCTTCATGTCTGCTATTAATAACTCATGGTCTGTGTCACAATCAGCACCTGGTAAAGTTTTTGCTGATGTTATACTTGACCTCCACCTTCTTTGCACTAAAATGTAATCTACTTGATTGTTGGTTTTCCCATCAGGTGATGTCCATGTGTAAAGTCTTCTTGGATGTTGTTTAAAACGTGCGATAGCAATCATTAGCTCATTTTTCATGCAAAACGCCATTATATTGCGACCTGCCTCATTTCTATTAATATTATTATTATTATTATTGAAAGAAACATCTGTCCACGTTTTGCTGAGTAATGATCAGGAATTTATCCCATATGTCGCATTCAACACAACGTGGATGGCAAACTCCTGAGAGAGAGAGAAAGAGAGAGAGAGAGAGAAAGAAAGAAAGAAGAGAGAGAGAAAGAAAGAGAGAGAGAAAGAAAGAGAGACAAAAGAGAGAGAAACAAAAGAGAGATAGAAAGAGAAAAGAGAGAAAGAGAGGTAGAGCGAGAAAAAGAAAGAAAGAGAGAGAGCGAAAAAAAGAGAGAGAAAGAGAGAAGGAGAGAGAGAAAGAAAAAAAAGAGAGAGAAAGAGAGGAGAGAGAGAGAAAGCGAGAGTGATATCAATGGACAAAGAAAGTTTTCCAGCACAGTGTGACCCGGCACATGATGATCGTTGCAATAACATTGACGAAAATAAGGCACAAATAAACCCAGGCACACACACACAGACAGCTCAGCCACACACACACACAGTTCAGCCACACACCACACAGACACAAACACACACACGCACACACACCCACCCTCACCCCCAGCAGCTGTCGCCTTGATTGATGTTAACTACAAACGAAATCAATCTTTTGATCTACATATTTGAAAATCAGAAATAACAAACCAAAGCTGGATATTTTTTTGTCAAACTAAAAAAAAAGGCACCTGGATTGCTTAAAATTGAATAGTGTCACAATTTGTAACGAACATAACATAACTGTTTCTGCTTGATACTTTGCTTAATCCAGGCCAAAAGCTTTTACATGTAGAACATTAACCATTATCGGGTCTAGATGAACTTCGGCTTTAATTGACAAACATTTTTTTTTTAAAAAACGAAAGGGGAAATTGGACTCACGGATACACGCACAAAAATACATGAAGGTTATCTGAGAGTAATATTAATAAAAGCAAAAAGAAAAGTGTCTCGAAGAGCAAAGAAACAAAACAATTATTTGATGGCACAGAGAAAAATGTAACGCATTGATCGTGACACTGAGCTAGAGGATGGAGTGTTGTGAAGAGGGTCGACCTGAGTTGTCAAATGCCGCTGGTTTGAACATTTAAGTTTGTGGTCATTTTCGCATTTTCTCGGGGACTGGATCGTGTCCTGCTCACGTGATTGTGCGGCAGGTTAAGAGTGGAATGTGTTCAATTATTTCAGTCTTGTGTGTTAAGTCCGTAGCGCCAGAATTTGAGGGGGGGGGGGGAGATCGTGTCCTGGCATGTATGTGATGTATTCGTGCTTCATGTGTCATCATCTCGGGTGAACGGAACGTCTTGATCCCAGATTGCTGACCAGCCGGCGTTATTTGTGGTAATGCATATTTCTTGTAAGTTTTCGTGTGTCAGACGTGGAGTGTCCTGTAAGTATATGTCTTGAACAGAGCTCAGTGTGTTTTAAGTGTGTGATGGAGTTGGTAGAAAGGATAGGAGAATGTTTCACTTTCATTTTTATATTTGAAATACGTTTCATATGAATTTTCAATGCATTCATGTGATCTTCACTTGTCATTGATAATGTTAAATGTTATGTGTTGACGCAGTTCAATGCGCTGCATTATAAGTGTTCTCGTAGGAGCATTTTTCATTATTATATTGATGTTCTTTTTATGTGCCATTTGGCAATTCATTATTTGAATTCCATTGTCATTGATATTTGCTCTACCTGTTGAGTGTTATATGTTGGCGCAGTTAAATCCACTGCTTGTGTGTGTGGGCACGTGAATTTATGAGCTTATGTAAAGCGTCCCAAAAGAATATGAAGTGTATAGAAGCTTTAACTGAGAAAACTGTAAGAAGAAGCCACTACCACAGGATTTGAAATAAGGACTTAGAAGTTGTGAGTTCAAGTAGTGTTAGAAGATGGGCCGCCTTGTTATATTTTATGTATATTCTATCAGCTGTGTTATCAATGAGTATTCCGTATAGCTTATATGTTCCTGTGGAAGAGACTGTACTGATGTGGCATTGTTATATGGTGTAGTCCAGGGTGACGTCTTGTGAAGGTAATAAATCTTTATTTTTTCTCTTGATACCAAAATATCTGATTTTTTGATTGATCATTAGTTATTCGTGAGATAGAGAGAGTGAGGGTAAAACTGATGATTAAATTCCTTAACATTTGAGCTGGGGAACCTTGCTGGACGACGACTGGAAGAGGGACAACCTGGGGTGGGAGATCGTCCGGTGCGTACCGCTACCGGGGGGTGTTCTAGATACAGCTGTAATCTTTGGGCACCGATACCCGGTAGAGAAAGACTAGCTATTTGAGCCAAAGTACCAGAGATGCGCCGTAGGCGACGGAAGCATTAGAAGATCACGGAGATAAAGAAGAGTTATATTCATTCATTCATTTGCATGTCCTTTGTGGAACTTTGCCTCCTTAACAGAACTCCTGTAGGCTTCTTGGTTGTGAGCAAGATGGCCTGCTGCTGATGAATCCATTTGCAGATCATCAACGATGTCTTGCAGCCATCTTCGCCTTGGTCTTCCTCTCTTTCTTTTTTTCCCATTATGTACCCTTCCAAGACGGTATTTTCTAAATTATTATGACGTTTAATGTGTCCAGATTATTTAAGTTTGCTCTCTTTAATCCTCTTTACTAGCCAACCTTCTTCAATATTACGTTCTTGTGGTATGGACATATTTGTTCTTTTCTGTGTCCATGATATGTGAAGAACTCTTCTATAGCATTTACATTCAAAGGCATTTATGTGTATTTCGGCTCTTTTGTTATATGTCTAGGTCTCACAGGCATATGTTGCGATGGGAAAGATGCATGCCCTTACAATTATTATTTTTGTAGTTCTGTCTGTTCTTCTCCACAGATTCTTTAGTTGTTTTACTTTCTGAAGAGCGATAGATATCCTCCTTTTAATTTCCCTCATTCTTATCTTATATCTTATATCCTTCCCGTACCGTTAAACGTCACATAGGGCGAGTCTTTCAACCTCATCAAGGGAATTTATGCCTATTAATTTTGCCTCTCTTAGCAATGTCCTCTTTAGATTTGCACGCGGTCTGCCTCTTTTTCTTCGGCCTGTTGTGTTCCACTTGATAGCTTGTTTTGGGATTTTCTAACTGCTTCTTCTCATCACGTGACCAACATATGTCCATCTCCTTTTCCTGATCACCCATGAGACTGGTTGTTGTTCAGTTATCTCTCTTATCCCTGCATTGTTCTTGAATTTGTTCCATTTGATGCAGAATATTTTCCTTAGGCATTTGTTTTCAAAAGAGTCTATTTCTTGTCTATTTCTTTAGTTGTTTTCCAGCTTTCGTATGCATAAATGAGGGTGGATATTACATTTGAATTGAATAATCTTAACTTGGGTTTTGTTCTTGTAACCTTTGAATTCCATATGTTCTCAAGATTCTTGAAGATTGATGCTGCTTTTGCAATTCTAATTCTAACTTCCTTTCTGCTGTCACCATCCTGGTATATGTAGCTGCCAAGGTATGCAAATTGATTGACTTCTTCAATATATGTCCCTTCTACGTGTATTTTCCTATTTTGATTAATGGGAAGTTTCATTATTTTTGTTTTGTCCTTGTTTATTTCAAGTCCTATTTTGCTAGCCAGTGAAGACAGGCTATCTGTTTTTTCTTGCATGGAATTCACATTGTTACTGATAAGAGTGATGTCATCAGCAAGACCTTCTAGATGGGTCCCATGTACCCAATCAATACCTGTGTTACCTGTGCAGCATTTTTTTATTATGAAGTCTATTGTAATTCCAAAAAGCAAAGGAGACAGTAAACATCCTTGTTTCACACCTGTTTTAATTTGAAACCATTCACTCATCTCTTCTTCTGTTTTGACTGCACAAACATATCCATTGTAGAAGTCCTTAATGATGTTGACAATTTTAGGTGGTATACCAACTAATAATGGAGATACAACGAGGGAAATTAAAAGGAGGACATCTATCGCTCTTCAGAAAGTAAAACAAATAAAGAATCTGTGGAGAGGAGCAGACAGAACCACAAAAATAAGATTTTTAAGGGCATGCATCTTTCCCATAGCAACATATGCCTGTGAGACCTGGACACTTAACAAAACAGCTGAGAAACACATAAATGCCTTTGAATGTAAATGCTACAGAAGAGTTCTCCAAATATCGTGGACACAAAAAAGAACAAATATATCTATACTACAAGAGCTTAGTATTGAAGAAGGCTGGCTAGTGAAGAGGATTAAAGAAAGAAAACTTAAATATTTTGGACACATTAAACGTCATGATAATTTAGAGAAGACCGTATTGGAAGGATACATAATGGGAAAAAGAAAAAGAGGAAGACCAAGACGAAGATGGCTGCAAGACATCGTTGACGATCTGGAAATGGATGCAACAGCAGCAGGCCATCTTGCTCACAACCGAGAGGCCTACAGGAGTGCTGTTTGGGAGGCAAAGTTCCGCAAGGGACATGCAAATGAATGAATGAATGAATTCCATATAGACTTAACATTCTCCACAATGAATATCTGTGTATGCTATCAAATGCCTTTTTAAAATCTATGAAGTTCAGTGTTAATGGTTTCTGCTTTTCAATATGTTCTTCAAGTATTATTCTTAGAGTAAAGATCTGGTCGCGACAGCTTCTCTCTTTTCAAAATCCTGCATATTCTTCTCTCATTGCAGTATCCACTATATCTTTAAGTCTATTCAAAATGACATTGGAAAATACTTTTGACATAACTGATATTAAGGTTACTCCTCTCCAGTTGTTACAGTCACTAAGGTTGCCTTTTATTGGTATTTTAACAATGATTCCTTTTTTCCAGTTAGAAGGGACTTTTTCTTCTTTCCAAATCTTATTAAACATATTATATATACTTGTCTCATGTTGTCACTATTGATAGCTTTTAACATTTCGGGTGTTATTTCATCTTCATTGCAGCTTTGTTGTTAGCCATTACATTCACTGCCTTTTCAATTTCATGCAATTTAATTTCATCTAGGTTGACATTTAGTTGGGCTTGTAAGTCGGTTTCAAGGTTTAACAATCTTTTGGGTGTGGTCGATTAAGTATTTCTTGGACGTGTTCAACCCATCTTTACCTTTGGTCTTTACTTGATATTAATAGGGTTCCAATTTTGCTAAGGTTTGGTCTTTCTTTAGATGTAATAGTACCTGTTAGCCTCTTTTGTATGTTATATAAAGTTTTGTGTCTCCTGTTTTTGCTGCTTTCTCTGCCTCTTTCGCCATATTATCTGTGTACTCTCTTTTATCCCTTCTAGCTATCCCTCATTGTATCTCCATTATTAGTTAGTAGTGATCTAAGATATTCGAAACTCTCTTCTTCTTGCAATTTTTCCTCATTAATACATATTTTAGATGCCTTGTTTATTTTGTCATTTGTCATCAATTTAGTTTTCTTCGCATTAAAATACAGGTTTTGCTCTTCGCTGTTCTTACGGACTGACATAATTAGTTTTTCCATTCCTTTTTGTGTTGTGGGCAGTGACACTGTGTCATCAGCATATCTAATCTCTGGTATTTCATAACCTCCAATTCTTACGGCATCGCAGTATTCTTTGTTACATCTTCTCTAACATTCCTCATTATATTTTCAGTATACAAGTTAAATAAGTAAGGTGACAATATGCACCCCTGACGGACCCCTTGTTTTATGTCAAACCAAGTTGTTTCACCATTTATTCTTACTGCTGCTTGTTGGTCTAGATACAGCAGTGATGTTAACTGTATCAAATGTGTTGTAAACCCCATTTTTTCCATTATTTCCCAAAGTTTCTGGTGTTGTACACAGTCAAATGCCTTTGAGTAGTATATAAAAGATAAATATAGATTCACATTAAACTTTATGCATTTCTCTATTATTAATCTTATATTGAATATATGATCTCTTGATCCTCTTCCTTGCCTGAAACAAGCTTGGACCATATTGATTTCTTCTTCTATTTTCTTACGAAGTCTGCCTTTTATGATTTTTAATAGAATATTACTGGCATGACTAATCAGGGCAACAGTACTGTAATTTGTGCATAATTTCAGGTTACCCTTTTTGGCAGTGGTATGAATACAGTTCTTTTCCATTCTTTTGGCCAAATACCTGAATGTAATATCTTTTTACATAATGCATGATAGATTGTTGCACATTCCTTTATCTAAGAGTTATATAGCAGATTAAAAGAATGTTTAGGTAGTGACATAAGCTGATGTAAAACAAGATGATATAATGATGAAAGGAAGCATCCAGCTATAAAATAAACAAGTAAAATTATTACAAGTGCGTTATTCAGGATTTGACTCTTAGAAAATGGCAGTACATTTGTTTAAAAAAATGAAGAAAAAAATAGAGGTGTGATTTCAATTTAAGAGCGAAAAAAAAAAGTTACGACATGACAAACTAAAGGTAAAGTAACTGAAATCTTAAAGAGACACTGTAGTTACAGAAGTCCCGCTCCTGCGTTGCGCGAACAGAGGAGTTAGAACATCTAATAGTTACACGGTAATCTACCGAAAACTTTACAGTCACAGCAGAATTCACAGAAACCCTAACAGTTACTGCAGAATCAACCCAACAGCTGCAGGAGAATCTACCCAAAAGTCTTACAAGTACTAGAGAATCTACAAAAGACCTACTAATTACAGGATAATCTGCTATAAACCTAATAATTACTGAAGAAGAATCTATAGAAAATTTTAAAATTACTGGAGAATTTATAGAAAAAACCTTACAATTACTGGGGAATCTATAGAAAAAACATTACGATTACTGGAGAATCAATAGAAAAAACATTACAGTTACTGGTGAATTTATAGAAAAAACCCACAGTTACTGGAAAATCTATAGAACAAAAAACGCTACAATTACTTGAGAATTTACAGAAAACCTACTACTTGATTAAGAATCAACACAGAATAATAATGATAACAAATACTGGAAAATCTGCTCAAAACATAACAACTACTCGAGAATGTGCAGAAAACCTAGTAATTACTGGAGAATCTATAGGAAACCTAAAATTTACTACGACAATCGACAGAAAATCTAGCATTTACTGAAGATCCTAAGGTAACAGCACATTAGGCCCACAGTAACAGCAATATCAGGACAAACTCACTAGCTATCATGGGAACCATAAAAGTAGTGGATGTGATTAAAGAAAGATGAAAACCAACAGCTTCCGGGAATGCATCTGATGATAATGATGATGATGATGATGATGATGATGATGATGATTGATGATGATGATGATGATGATGATGATGGTGATGATATTGATGATGATGATGATGATGATGATGATGATGATGATGATGATGAGATGATGATGATTATGATGATGATGATGATGATGATGACTGCAACATAAGACAACCAGGTGCTTTATTACGACAGTTCCTGCTGCTGATGGTTATGACCAAGTGCTTCCAGGATTTGAACAAAAAAAAAATGAAAAAAAAAAAAATTTGAAATTTTGCGGGATTTGGTAGCACAGGAAAATTAATTCAGCCGATGCTTTCCTTAATTCAGTAATAAGGAGTTGAATTTAGTGTGAAATCCCTCAAACTGCCAGTAGACAAGTTTCTTTTAATTGTCACGGTGAACTTCTGCAGCTGAAAAAAAAACTGGCTGTAGAAACATTGTGGTGTTGAATTACAAAGCTAAACATTATTCTAATTTTAAGCGGATACACTACAGAAGAAAAATTATTACACGAAGCGGTGAGAGTAATACATATGGTTATGAAGACAGCCTATGTTCAACGAGTACAGCCTACACCGCAGTCCAAAATTTCATATTGCATTAATACAGACGCACAAAGGCAACGTTCTGCTACCGCCCATTATTTCACCGTTTTCATTAATGGCGGATGAATTGTGCGTTACAAAACAATGCATACAGAAAGGGAACGAGACATATACATAGAAAGATAAACAAACAAAAAGAATGGCAATCACACAGACACACACAAAGATGGAAAGATGGACAGATAGATAGAAAATGAAAGCGAGCAGCAGCTTCATTATATTACTGTGGCGGCAGGTGAGCGACCTATTTCACTCGGATGTTGCCTGATGGTCGTGGTGCGCTTGCACTGTTCTAGCAACTCAACAAAATCAGCTTCTCAACTGCTGAAAAGAGCAAAGGTTCAACAACGTTCAACTGTTCTCAACAACTCAACGATTCAACTTCTTAACTGCTGACTCTGCCCTTCAAAGTTCAACTGTCTCAACAACTCAACGATTCAACTTCTTAACTGCTGACTATGCCCTTCAAAGTTCCTCTGTTCTAGCAACTCAACAAACTCAACTTCTTAACTGCTGACTATGCCTTTCAAAGTTCCTCTGTTCTAGCAACTCAACGATTCAACTTCTTAACTACTGACGGTGCCCTTCAAAGTTCAACTGTCTCAACAACTCAACGATTCAACCTCTTAACTGCTGACTATGCCCTTCAAAGTTCCTCTGTTCTAGCAACTCAACAAACTCAACTTCTTAACTGCTGACTGTTCCCTTCAAAGTTCCTCTGTTCTAGCAACTCAACGATTCAACTTCTTAACTGCTGACTATGCCCCTCAATGTTCAACTGTTCTCAACAACTCAACGATTCAACTTCGTAACTGCTGACTATGCCCCTCAATGTTCAACTGTTCTCAACAACTCAACGATTCAACTTCGTAACTGCTGACTATGCCCTTCAGCGTTCAACTGTTTTCAATACCTTAACGAATCAACTTCTCCCAAAAAATAACGAATGGAAAGGCGTACATGATCTTTTTCCAAGTTTTCCAGTGTTTTTATTGACCCATCGTTTCTCGACATTTTACAGAACTAGATTTACATTCCGTCTACGTCCGGGTCTCCTGGCCCTATTTGTCTACCTCTCTGTCCTGTTGATCGTCTCACCCTTCGAGTCCCCCTTCAGTCCGCCTATGTCTCTCTGTCCTGTTGATCATGTCACCCTTCGAGTCCCCCTTCGATCTGCCCATGTCTCTCTCTCTCTCTCTCTCTCTCTCTCTCTCTTTAATCTCCAAGCGTCTAAGTCTGTCCCCGGGGTCAGTATTCTGTCGTCAATATTCTGTTGTCACTATTATTGTTCCCATTCATTTTCTAACTACTTGGTGCTCAATTCATAATTCCCGCTTGTACGTCTACTTCCTGTGAACTTTCTGTGCATTGTTCTGTATGTGCTCTTCTATCAATAGATATCTCCAACCCACAACTCATACTGCCAAATTACACATACAACGTAGTTCAGCAGTTCTCAATCTTTAGGGCCTCATGCAACAGTTTCACCAAGTAAGAGTGTCTTACCCATACTGAGATTGACTCAAAAGGTGCATTCCAAAAAATGTATATGCGTATAATGGTGAAAATATTTTCTTTCTATATTTCTTCTGCATATACAATTACTTAGATTATTTTTATAGTTACATTTTACAAATTTAACAGCAGTATATTCAAATGCTGATTGATCTTAAACGTGATTAAACGTTTTAAAAAATATTTACAACTAATTACTTAACAGACTAAACTAAATACAACACACAAAAAGTTCAAAGAAATGCCAAGGTATTGTCAGTCAGTTTATTTATGTAAAGATTACAGCCAGCGAGAAACCTGTGACTGTCTTCTTCTTCTTTGCCAGTTCATGGGCACAAGGAAGGGGAACAGCGCAGGAGAAGTGAAGGTTGTAGTTTGTTGTTTCGCCATCATGTCCATCAGAACTGGCAAGCCTGCCTCACAAAAATGTGTGGACACAAAGGGAAGCAAAGCCTGAATATCTTTTTCAGTCAGCTTTTACGTAGGAGTCACCCATTAAGGGCCCAAGATTCTGTGACTGATTTTCTACAACCAGTTTTGCATCTGCAGAAGTTCATCTTGACGATTATCAGAAATTTTTTTCACTGCCAATTTGAGGGATTTCACACTAAATTCAACTCCTTATTACTAAATTCAGAAAAGTATCGGCTGAATTCATTTTCCTGTGCTGTCAAATTCCGCAAAATTTCAGTTTAAAAAAAATGTGTTTTTTTTCCAAATCCTGGAAGCACTTGATCATAACCATCAGCAGCAAGAACTGATGACAATTTCTCAGACATTGGATTATTTCTTTACACTGGCCTTTCTCTTCTAGTTCTCCAGCTTGCTCGTGAAAGCTTTCAAGAAATCAATCAATTTTATGCTTTTTTCTACACTCTTTTCTTGCATCTGAAGATTCAGAAATGTCAACCAAACAAGCAAGGTGCATGAATCATTCAACCAAGCCCCCCAAAAAATCCATCATATCGTGAACTTCGAAAAGAATAATTAGAACTTAATCTTTCAGCTCAAATACTCACTTTCTTACACTTTTCCTGAGACCAGTTGAAAATTTGCGTGGGGAAGAAGCAAATGATGGTCTACGTCCATGTCATTACACGCTGCGTAAAAAATCCTTAGACGAAATCCCTACTTAGACAGAACTGACAGTGTGAATTGTTTGTTTCAAAGCCTTCTCTAGGACAGCACGAAGTGCCTAATGATGAATCATACAATGGATGTCTTTCTCTTTCTGAAGCTCGCATTTTCACACTAACTTCAATTACAGACTTTTGTCCCAAACCTTCGTGAAGCACCTCCACAAATTATCTCACAAAAGTTTTTATTATTCAAAGAAAGATGAAACCTTTTCCAAAATATCTGAAGCTTTCAAGCAGAGAGGATTTGAAGGAAGACGCCTTAGGAAAAATCAAAGAATACACTGGAAAGAACTTGTGACAAACGAGGAAATAACCAAACGAATGGTCACAGAGAACAATAATAAAGCGGTCATAAGAAAAATGAAGATGGAAATGGCTGGGGCATATACTATGAACGGACAGATACAACATTACACACATATACCGCAATGACTTGGAAATACAACATGACACACCTATACCGCAAAGACTTGGAAATACAACATTACACACCTATACCGCAAAGACTTCGAAATACAACATGACACACCTATACCGCAATGACTTGGAAATACAACATTACACACCTATATCGCAATGACTTGGAAATACAACATGACACACCTATACCGCAATGACTTGGAAATACAACATGATACACCTATACCGCAATGACTTGGAAATACAACATGACACACCTATACCGCAATGACTTGGAAATACAACATGACACACCTATACCGCAATGACTTGGAAATACAACATGACACACCTATAATGCAATGACTTGGAAATACAACATGATACACCTATACCACGATGACTTGGGCAACTAAGGGAAACAAGAAAGAGAGACAGGTAGTTTGAAACATGGAGACGTACATTACAAGAAGAGCGCTGAAGGAAGCAGGAAAGACGTGGTTTGAGGTATCCCGACTTCCTCAATATAGGACTGGCTAGGGAACCTTTGGCGGTGTCTGATGCTCCAATTGGAGTATGTCTAATGGGGACTGATGATGATGATGATTATGATGATGATGATTATGATGATGATGGCGATGACGACGATGATGATGATGATGATTATGATGATTGTAGCTGTTTCAAACGGATAACAAACCCCCCCTCCCCCAAAAAACAAACTCTTCTTTAAACGAACCTGAATGGAAATATCTTGTCCTTGTGTTGAGGAGGAATATTTTGCAAATGTTTCTTCAGCGTTTTTGGTTTCATAGAATCTTTTGACAAAACACTGCTACAAAATGAAAAATAATGAGTTTTTCTTTCTCTACTGATGATGATGATGACGATGATGACGACGACGACGACGACGACGACGATGATGATGATGATGATGATGATGATGATGATGATGATGATGATGATGACGATGACGATGACGATGATGATGATGACGATGATGATGAATGTAAATCCATACCGAATATACGAATCATCGTACTTTATGTCTTGATACTCATGACTGGCACGAAAGTCTATGACTACAAAGCAGGAAAAACTCATATATACTTTTAAGTGGAATATCTCCAGAGATCCATCACTCATTTGCATGTCCCTTTCGGAACTTTGCCTCCCTAACAGCTCTCCTGTAGGTCTCTCGGTTGTAAGCAAGATGCCCTGCGCTGATGCATCCATTTGCAGATTATCGACGATGTCTTGCAGCCATCTTCGCCTTGGTCTTCCTCTCTTTCTTTTTCCTATGATGTATCCGTCTAAGACAGTCTTCTCTAAATTCTCATGACATTTAATGTCTCCAAAATATTTAAGTTTTCTCTCTTTAATCCTCTTTACTAGCCAACCTTCTTCAATATTAAGTTCTTGTAATACGGATATATTTGTTCTTTTTTTGTGTCTATGATATGTGAAGAACTCTTCTGTAGCATTTATATTCAAAGGCATTTATGTATATTTCAGCTGTTTTGTTAAGTGTCCAGGTCTCACAGGCATATGTTGCGATGGGAAAGATGCATGCCCTTAAAAAATCTTATTTTTGTAGTTCTGTCTGTTCCTCTCCACAGATTCTTTAGTGGTGGATGGAATGGGAGAGCAGCCGACAGATAATGTTGGTTATGGTCATCATCCTATTACAGTGCAGGGACAATGGCTACAATCACTGACAAGTACATTCACTCCCAGAAGGAAAGCAATGGCAAACTAGCTTCTGTAAACATACCAAGAAATCCTAATAGCAATCTCATCTTGTTAAAAAAAAACATTTTACTGATGTCGAGCAATAATAGCAAATATTTTGATGCTAAATAGTTTACAAAGAGGTTGTGGCAGAGACAATTTCTCCATGAAAAACTGCAATTTATAAGGGGCTATTAGTGTTATATACGATGAAGCAATGATCAGAATGATTAACACAACAGCCAGCAACAAAATGTAAACGTGTCGACTGTCGGTAAACAAAACGTCCTAGTAACAAAATTCAAAGATGTTTGTCTTCTGCGGAAAAGAACTGAAACGATTATAAGAGGCCAAACAAATATATATGCCACAGTGTATCGGCCATTATCTTAGAAAAGGTGAATTGATTCTGCGACACTCAGTAACGTGTGATGTACTGTAGATCATGCACAGTCTAAAGAATTATAGTTCGTAGAAAGATCAGTGTTCCAAAAGAGTTTGAGTCTGTCAGTATGTGGTCCAAATTTCTACTTCGCAATCCTACAGTTCCCCAGGTATGGTGTGGGGTGCAGTAGAGTGGAAAAAAGGGAGGGGGGAACAATTCCCCACTGTTTGAGAGCCGTTGATGGAGCACAGATACAGAGCAGATTAGTGACAACATGTTCCATGTTATTGCTCTGATGCTACCAGCATGATTTATCAAATGATTTCACTTTCCTCATAGTAGAGAGACACAAAAATGTAAATTTCCTGAACACGCGAATTAATCACGCCCGGCATGGACCAAAGTTCAGTTTGTCGTAACCTGGGACGGTAACCGAACTATTTCAGTCTCTTGTGCGTTGAGTGTTCAGTTTTATCATGTCTTTTACATTACTGTTTTTTTCCTCTCTCTCTCTCTCTCTCTCTTGTTCTTTGTTCTGGCAGAATATGATTCGTAAGACAGAAGAATTTGCTTCAAAAAGAATGGGTTCATCTGTTAAGCCAGTCAGATGTGACAAGCCGAAAGTGGCTTTATTGTCAAGGGCACACAGGAGTACATGGCAATGATGTGGCAGACAGACTTCGATGGACAGACTAAAATAAACGGCAGACTGACAATGGACAAGGGGGACATTGCTAAGGCTCTATTGGACAGACTGCGGGAAAATGAAGAGCGGAAATGGAAGAACAATGTGGATCTGAAGAGACTGCTGGAGCTAGGACAGATTAAAAGTGCTGGCAGGAAATTCAAACTGTGTGGCAGAAAACGCATTGTAAACAACCAACATTTGACAGGAACTATTAGCAAACACACTCTTGGATGGATGCTGCGGCATGCGGTGGAGCATATACTTGTATGGGGTTGTTCCGAATGCAGTGAAGCCGGAGTCTGAATTTTGAACTTTTGTTCTGAACTTTTCGTTTCAGTATTTCAAACTGCTTTAATTTTTCGTAGGTATGTTACTAATGTTCTAAGTGTACTCCTGTATGGAAGTGAATGCTGGAAAATCACCAAAACTATAGAAAACAAGCTGAAATCTTTCTAGACTAAATGTTTGGCCAAAAACCGTAAGAAATAACGTCGTGCTGGAAGAAATGCAGATGAAGCCACTGACAACAATTATTGAAGAATGATGCGGCGATGGTTTGGACATGTTCTCCGGATGACTGACAACTCACTACCGAAAATAGCACTAAGATGAACACCACAGGGGAACAGAAGTAAGGGTAGACCAAAGGAGACATACAGAAGAACAACAGAGAGAATGCTGAGCAATAGAGGGCTCGCCTGGGCAAGAGCGGAAAAAAGGCAAAGATCAGACATTTGTGGAAAACCCTTGCGGAATCGCCATGTGCC
Organism: Achatina immaculata; assembly: GCA_009760885.1. Lineage (NCBI taxonomy): Eukaryota > Metazoa > Mollusca > Gastropoda > Stylommatophora > Achatinidae > Lissachatina > Lissachatina immaculata. The sequence goes on along the minus strand of CM019691.1, from coordinate 19,410,344 downwards.
TTGGGCACTTAAGGTTGAGAGACTCATATCAGCCATGAGGTCTAGAAAGAACCTGGGAAAATGCACGCTTAACGGAGAGATCAACGGTCAACGTTGCTTCATAACGTAATATCTTTTCAGGAGGAAACGATGGCCAAACTTAGAAGATACAAGCGCAGGGAAAATGAATCAAAATTCCTTGCTTGTGACTGTGGCCGAAATGAAACCCCGTAATACAAAGAGTCATCTTGACCGGGTTCGGCGATCAATGTGCTTCATATGACGGGGTATTTACGGTTTATGTAATTTCCTCCATCCATTCTTTTGCGTGGGCGGCCTCTCTGTTTCCTTCAATTCTTAGCCTCATTCTTTTTCCTCTATGGTGTACTGTCTGGCGGTAGCAGTTGCAACGTGGCCAAACCATTTGACTTGTTTCTGGATGTAGTGCAGTGCCGGTGTACTTGCCCTGATGGTTTCATTTTTTTTTTTGGGTCTCTTTTTGTTATATGTAGTATTCTTCTTAAATATCTCATTTCAGTCTTGGTTATTTTCATTTTGTTTTTAGCTGTTAGTTAAAGAATACATACGGTGACTTTTCAAACATTTTTTTTCTAAATTTCAGATTCAATTTTTCTAATTTTTAATTTCTTATCTTATTCTAAGAGTTCTATTCTTCATTCGATTTTGTTCGTAAGTTGTTTTTTTTTTTTTTGGGAAAGGGGGGTGGGGGGTCTTCTGTGTGCCTACGTTGTAGCCACTTTGATTAGATGTTAGAAAACAAAGAAGTCTGGCACGAAGACCCTGCCTAATTTGGCACTCTGCAACCAGTAGCTGATATGCCAGCGTTAGGGCTGTCCCACCTCTCCGCTGGGTGCCCCCAGTAACAAGCCTAGCCTGGCTAACGAAATGTATAAACTAGAAAAAAAAAGGTAGGAACAGATTTATTAATTAACGGGCACACAGTTGTGAAATTTCGGTGTGAGCCTTAATCATAGAAAAACACACGTCACAACGGTGTGCTCGTTAATCAGCACATCTGTTTCAACTTTTTTTTTTATAGTTTATACATTTTGTTATCACGGCTTTACTGCAGTGGCTTGGTGTAGAGTTATATACTTAGTTTTACCTTGTATATACTTATACACTAATTATTAGTGTGTATCCCGGCTAACAGTGACTGCTAAAGAAGTTCTGCACATTCCCTGCTTTTAAGCTCCATTCAAGGACTGGGGAGCTAGTCCCAGCCGTAACACGCTCCCAATCACACATGATGCTGTGCTTCAACACCTCAGCTGCATCGGCTGCAAAGAACATTAGTTTCACATTTACAGAGAGATGGAAGAAGAAGAAGAAGAAGAAGAAGAAGAAGAAGAAGAAGAAGAAAAAGAAGAAGAAAAAGAAGAAGAAGCAGAAGAAAATTAGCGCCCACGTTACGTTAAACTTTTCCTGATAGTCCCTTCCAAGTGACTCTTTAACCAAACTTTTCCTGATAGTCACTTCCAAGTGACTCTTTAACCAAACTTTTCCTGATAGTCCCTTCCAAGTGACTCTTTAACCAAACTTTTCCTGATAGTCACTTCCAAGTGACTCTTTAACCAAACTTTTCCTGATAGTCCCTTCCAAGTGACTCTTTAACCAAACTTTTCCTGATAGTCCCTTCCAAGTGACTCTTTAACCAAACTTTTCCTGATAGTCCCTTCCAAGTGACTCTTTAACCAAACTTTTCCTGATAGTCACTTCCAAGTGACTCTTTAACCAAACTTATCCTGATAGTCACTTCCAAGTGACTCTTTAACCAATAAAGAGTTTTACCTTTATTAAATATTTGCAGCTATAAACAACAAACAGTGTTAACAGAAATATACGACGCTTATAATTTCCATATTCGATTGTATTTTATTTTTAATAAATACGACGCTGCTCCAGCACTTTGATAGTTATCATGAATTATGCAAATGCACATGCACGCAGTATTTCTAATTTCCATATTGGACATTTTCTCTCCCCACCCCCACTGTTGCAATGCCCCGTGGTTGTATGCTGTAATCTATTAACAACTTTTTTTGGTAAAATATCTTTTATCATTGCAGGTTCTCAGTGAATTCTTAAAATGTCGTTTCTTCTCGCTCGGGGGAGAATGACAACCCACACTGCGGCTTGGGTGGAAATCCCTATTTCCTACCTCTTTTACAACCCAACTATCCAGAAGGTTACAACTCCACCCAGGATCTTTTCCTTCATGGCCAGTTTGCTTGATTCAACCGCCCCCGCTTCCAAATAATCCATCTTCTATCATACAATCCATCCACTGCCAACAATTCATTATAAAATCCTGTTTTATCAATTAAATGAGAAAATACTTTATTACTAAAATGGCACTCCAAAACCGAACAAGACCGTTTCCCCAACAAAACTTCCACATAAACCGATCCTTTACATATAATAAACCCATAATCCCAAGGTACCCTTTTAACAGCTGCAGTTACAGCTGAGTTAATAGCTATCCCGTAACTTAGAAACAGAATCCACACAAACAGTTCCTCTTCTCTTAAAAAAAAAAACGCAGATGAACAAAACCCTACGCGAACTTCTGCCCGCATTCCCACGCATATATCAAGGTTTACAAATAACTTCAACAAATCTTTGAATACTAAAATATAACAAAAGAATCATAGTTATCTTCTGGCTCAAGTAAAAGAATTACACTAACATGGATCCGTCATACAAAGCAGATGACAAGTAACTTCAACACAAGATGTGAAAGTGCAGTAAGGACACAAAATGGACAACTGGTCAGTGGAGAAAGAGAAAAAACTGAAAGATGGAGGGAACACTTTAACATCCTACTAAACAGAACACAAGCAGCACAAACAATAGACATACCTGAAGCAAAAACGGAACTAAACATCAATACAGGACCGATAACAATAAATGAAGTAAAGGAGGCGATAAAGAAGCTAAAATCAGACAGGGCACCAGGTGAAGATGAAGTGACTGCTGAGATGTTGAAAGCAGAAGAAACAGAAACACCAAAACAACTCTGCCGGATATTACAACAAATTTGGGATCTAGAAAAAACCCAGATGAGTGGAAAACTGGGCTTATAATAAACCTACCAAAGAAGGGTGACCTCAGAGATTGCGGGAACTAGAGAGGCATTACCCTACTGCCACTCACCAGTAAAGTATTTTGCAAAATAATCATCAACAGAATTGTACCAACACTTGAGGAAAAACTTCGGAAAGAGCAGGCAGGATTTAAGAAAGGAAGATCATGCATAGACCACATATTTGTACTTAGACAAATATTAGAACAGGCAAATGAGTGGCATAGCATAACATATGCATTATTTATAGATTTTGAGAAAGCCTTTGACAGTGTCAACAGAGATGCACTGTGGAAAATCCTAAGATGGCATGGCCTCCCCCATAAGATAGTTAATGTAATCAAAGCCCTATACGAGGGTTTTCAGTGCAAAGTTATCTGTGGAGAACATACCTCCAGCAGCTTTAGGGTACAAACAGGAGTGAAGCAGGGATGTGTACTATCACCAACATTATTTATCTTGGCAGTAGACTGGTTAATGAAGGAGGCAACATCAGACAGACGCAGAGGATTACAATGGACCCCTGACACAGTGCTGGAGGACCTTGACCGTGCAGACGACATTTGTCTATTATCAAGCAGTCACAAAGATATGCAAGATAAAATAAACAAGCTAACTCAGAATGCCAACAACATAGGACTAAAGATCAACGTAGGAAAGACAATGCTAATGAAGCAAAATGTGAACAACAGAAATGTACTCAGAGTAGATAGCAAGTTAGTGGAGGAGGTCAATGAATTTGTATACCTTGGGAGCAGAGTAGCAGAAAATGGAGACAGCACAGAGGACATCAACAGCAGACTTACTAGAGCAAACCAGGCTTTTGCAATGCTGCAGAGTATATGGACATCAAAAAAACTAAGCATAAATATGAAAATCAGGATATTTAAGAGTAATGTTCTAAGCAGACTACTCTATGGAAGTGAATGCTGGAAAATCACCAAAACCATAGAAAACAAGTTGAATTCTTTCCAGACTAAATGTTTACGAAGAATTAGAAAAATATTTTGGCCAAACACCATAAGAAATAACATCTTGTTGGCAGAAATGCAGATGAAGCCACTGACAACAATTATTGAGGAAAGACGCTGGCGATGGTTGGGACATGTGCTCCGGATAACTGACTACTCACTACCAAAAATAGCACTAAAATGGACACAACAGTGGAACAGAAGTAAGGGTAGACCAAAAGAGACATGGAGAAGAAAACAGAAAGGATGTTGAGCAATAGAGGGCTCACCTGGGCAAGAGCAGGAAAAAAGGCGAAGGACAGGCATTTGTGGAAAACCCTTGCGGAAGCCTCATGTGCCCTGGGCACTTAAGATTCAGAGAGAGAGAGGATCCGTCACAATTTTGTGCAATGTACAAACAATGTGAGCCACAAGAAACATCATTTCCAAATCACTACAGAAACACACATAATTACATATCTCCCACAGTCCATCTTTAACTAACAATGTAACTCAACCAAAAGTATATCGAGCAACTTAACTCTTCCATGATAAACTAAATTCTTAACTCATTAGTTTTCTTATCCTCAACTCGTTACTGTATAAAGTATGAAATGTCACACTTACACCGCAGACACCATATATTTACTGGACAATACCTGACACTTACATCTGCGAACATTTAATGACTTTCATAAACGAGGCGGCTCTATCAATACTGTGAGATCATCGCTAACAAGACAGTCATACTCACGATCCCCAATAATAAGTATCCGTTCAAGCGGACAAAGAACCCCCTCTCCCCCTCCCAGTATACAACATTGCTGTCGGCCATACGCCAAGACAAAAGATCAACTACTGCCCAAGAAAAATTTAACACATACCTGGTTACATATTTAGGCAGGATATTGGATAAATATGGGGGAACGGAAAAGGATGTTAAAGCTGGAATGACCAAGGCCAGGACAGCATTTATCCAACTTAACAAAATATTGTCATCTAAGAACATCAAAACAAGAACCAAACTTTGGCTTTTCAATACAAACATAAAGACTGTCTTATTATATGGTTCAGAGACATGGATTATGACCAAGACAATACAACAGAGGATACGCACATTCATGAACTGCTGTACTTGGTTACAATTGTAACTGTTTCTAAATGTGGGAATTTTGATTTTCTCAATATTTGGGGGATTGGGAGGGGTAGGGGGTTGTAGTATTTGGTTTTTGGCTGTCTGAAAGAGGAGGATTGTTCAATCTTTTACTCCGTCTTGCCACCGTCGAACTGAGTGGTGGAAGGGTGACTACACCATACGTTCACACCTTACATGTAAATAACAGGAACACGAAAACAACAATCCTTTTTTTTATAAAATCACGATCCTTGTATTTACAAAAATTCTATTCCACAAGGCAACACGAATCAAACGAATCCAATTCACATCATGTCCACATATTTCCAACATGCATTATCGAATCATAAAAAAAACATTTCCTTGAATGAGTTCGGCCCTGAGTGCAAAATGCACACAACTAAATTACACATGTCAGCCTCCATCTATCGAATGGCCACCTTCGCCCACGTCTGAACAATGACACGGTCGCTGGACTCCAACGTGCTCTGCTTATGGAATCCCTTAACTTCTCTCTTCTCGTCTTCTAAACCTGATCAGCGACGGACTCGGAGGACTGGGCATTTCCGTTCCAAAAAAATCCATCTCCGGCCAGTGGGATTTCCAATCAAAACCGGGTCACTGCTGGCTTTTTCCCACTCCCTACAGGGTCAGCACTCTTTTTTTCGAAAAATTCTTCATATTATATCCCATGTTTACCCCCATGATGTTGTCTGTGGTACACACTCCACGCCAGTGCTCCACCGTACTCCACACTACAACATCACATAATTGACCCTATGTTCACGTGATGATGTTGTCTATGATACACACTCCACGCCAGTGCTCCACCGTACTCCACACTACAACATCACATAATTGACCCTATATTCACATGATGATGTTGTCTGTGGTACACACTCCACGCCAGTGCTCCACTGTACTCCACACTACAACATCACATAATTGACCCTATGTTCACATGATGATGTTGTCTATGGTACACACTCCACGCCAGTGCTCCACCGTACTCCACACTACAACATCACATAATTGATCTCATGTCTTATAAAAAAACTCCTCCTTTTCTTTCTCCTCCCCCCCCCTCCTCTACCCCTCCCTCCACCATCTCCACTGCATGTCTTCCAACCAACTTCTTTCTGTTTTTTTAAGAGCCTTGTGGAATAGAAGAAGCAGTCAATCATATTAGTAATACAAGGCCAGAACAAAACGAGGCTGCATGACTGTTAGTTGCAGGTGGGTGCAGTACCTAATGATGATTAAACTGTTTTCCATTTTAAAAAAATGTGCAGTGCGGAATGAAGGAAACACGAGTTTTTACTCATCGCTAAAGCGCTGTGATTCCCACAGCAGTTGTCCAAAGCGATACGTCATACTTCAATTTCAGTTTGGAACAGGAAAAGAACAGCCCTTTCTGTTTATCAATGGTTTTCATGGCTTCTCATGTTGTTGATTAAGTTTTCATAATTCTTGCTTTACTGTGCTTTCTAGACCAGTGATCTCCTGCGTGCGCGTGTATCCACAAAACGCATGAAATATAAACAGCAAATAAAACACATACACAGACGCATACATGTGGCAAATGTTGCTGTCTTTGGTACGATGATTAGCGGTAATGAATCTCCAATTTTCTCGTTCCCTCGCCATGATGGTGGACTCAGCTAAACTGTATCCCGTCCATTATCGTATGTTATCTTCCCATCTAGATGTATGTATGCATGTATGTATTTTTGTGCGTAAAATTCCCGTTTCCTTGCCATTAAGGCATACTGGGGAAAAGATGTCAGGCCCATATTTCCAAGACCTTCGGCACAGGAAAGTCTGATATGGTCTGTATCATGTTAGGACCTTCCCAGGCTTTGCTGTTTTGTTGTTTTTTTTTTTTTGTAGATCCTGGCTGGACCCCGGGGCCTGTTTGGTGGGGTGGTGCCAGGGAAAAAAAAACCCAACACTTCTGGGACTTGAACCCGGTACCAGCCCAAATTAATAAACCGAGCGCTGTCCCAGTCGGCTGCGGTTTTGTCCCGGTTTGGTCCAGACAGGTAACCATACACGTGAACTAAATTTACTTGCTGATCGGACTAAATTTCTGTCTGCTTATCCACCCCCTCCCTTTCCCCATCTCCACCCTTATCTACTCCCTCCCCGCTTTCATGGGGCCGCGTGTCCCGGTTTTACCAAAAGAAAGTCTGGTAAGAATATATATATATATATATATATATATATATATATATACACACTGATTAACATTTGCACGTGAACGTGTATATGCGACCATACAATCAAGCTATTATATCAATAAATTATGCCCCCTGTGTCCATGGAGCTTTGCTACTTTTTTTTTAACTTTATTTTCAGGTGGCGCCATCTGTCCGTAGTGTGACAGCATTTTATGTTTCCTGTGTATCATTCATTTTCCATCTTATGCAGAGTGTTATATATCATACTTTAATGCAGCATGAAAAGAACAACGCTGGAATTCTCTTAAACTTGAGTGTAATTCGCTTCCACTGTGCAGCTTCTGTCCTTTATGACGGCAGTAGACTGTTTCTCATTTCTTTCATGCTTCGACAGATCTATTCCGTTATCTGTCTCACAGCAGCACTAACACTGCATTTCTTTTTACCTTTACCTGCTGTGAAATAGAACGTTGTCCCATCTACGCTTGACTGAATTTTATTCATCGTTTGGTTTATAAATGTAAGCGCTGACAATCTTGTATGTTGTGTCCTTCATTTTACCTCTTTGCCAGGCAGATGTTCTCTGGTTTTCCCTAACACGGGGTGGCAGGTATAATTTTTTATTGCTGGGGTGTCTGGGAAAAACTAATTATGTCAGTTCGTAAGAAGAGTGGAGAGCAAAACCTCTATCTTAATGCGAAGAAAACTAAATTATGGACAACTGACAAAACAAATAAGGCAGCTGAAATACACTTGTATATATATCAATGAGGAAAAATTGCAAGAGGTGGAGAGATTTGAATATGTTTGATCATTACTAGCTAATAATGGAGATGCAATGAGGGAAATTCAAGGGAAGACATCTATTGTTCTTAACAAAGTAAAACAACTAAAGAATCTGTGGAGATGAGCAGACAGAACTACAAAAATTAGATTTTTAATGACATGCATCTTTTCCATCGCTACATATGCCTGTGAGACCTGGACACTTAACAAAACACCTGAGAAATGTAAATGCTACAGAAGAATTCTTCAAATATCATGGACACAAAAAAGAACAAATATATCCATACTACAAGAACTTAATATTGAAGAAGGTTGGACTGTAAAGAGTATTAAACAGAGAAAACTTAAATATTTTGGACACATTAAACGTCATGTGACTTTGAAGAAGACCTTGGAAGGGAACATAATGGGAACAAGAGATGAAGACCAAGGCGAAGATGGCTGCAAGATACATCGTTGATAATCTGCAAATGGACGCATCAGCAGCAGGACATCTTACAACCAAGAGGCCTACAGGAGAGCTGTTAGGGAGGCAAAGTTCCGCAAGGGATATGCAAATGACTGACTGACTGGGATGTCTGCATCGACAAAGTGGCTAAGTACGGCCGCTGGAATATATAATCCGCGCAATCTCCCCGCAAGTTACTAATAAATAAAAATCAGTTCAGTTTTACCCTGAGTCTCTTCTGGCCCTGGCGACACGATGTCAATACTGTCCAACTGACCCAGTCCCTCCCTACTCTTTCAGATTTATTGACCGCCAGTCAGACCCTCAGTAGTTTTCCTTTTTATCATACACCAGATTTTTTTTTTGGTCTGCCATGTAATTAACCCTTTTCGTTATTCACCCCCCTTGTCTTCAATCACTTCCGTTTTTAATAGGGTTTCATTATACACATTTGTCTCCGACCTTGCCACATCACTTCCCTGGAGTGTTTCTCCATCAGGATATGCAGTATTGATTTCACCACCCTCAATGTCTGGGGCTGGTTTTGTTTGCCAATAAAGCACAAACAAAACTTTTTCAAATATCTTCTACAAACGGTTGATAACAGCCATCATTCTGCTCGCTGCGTTCCTTAACTCCTAATGTGAGTAAGTACATCCATCAGTGTCGATGTGACAATTTTGCTTTTCAGAGTCCAATTAATAATTCACTCCAAATATGCAGCCCTTTTTTTTAGGCTCTTGTCCGCATTTTCCCCCTTGTTATTCAGACAGCTCATTGGCCACACATTAAACCTCTCTTGTCGGGTTTATCTAAGTAGGTTTGTACGGTAGGTTTGTACAGGCTGGACATATGAGCAGTAATTTATTATTGTACGGGCTGCGCACTTCTGCAGCACAAACTAGTCTGTAATATTATCAGTGAAAATGACGATAATGGAGATGTAAAGTACAAGTAAGAAGTACTTCAAAATAAATCGTTAACAGAAACACACAAAAAATCGAGTAGATCATTGAACTCCGCTTACACACTGTAAAGTGAACCTCGTCCACATTATCTGAAGTAAAAATGGTCCATATACTGTAAACTGAACCTCGTCCATGAATGAACTGTGATCTGAACTTCTCCCACGCACTGTAAATTTAGCACGGACTTGGCCAATGAAAATGGAAAGTAACCACAAGAGGAAAAAAAAACCCAATGAACTTTAATCTGCGCAATCAATGAATAGGGCTGTATCGACTTCTGATGCAGACAACTCTTGTAGGATCTGGAGTGCTTTTCTGTATACGGTTACTTAAGCATTATCACACCACATGCATCTTCCATTTCGGGCGTCTTTGTTGTTTTCATTCATGGGACAAACTACATAGTCATAAATGTCATGCTGGAGGAGTTCCCTTGAGTTCTCTGCAGACTTTGACGTCTAGAAACACGAGCTTGTACTACGAGTAGAACGGGGAGGGGTTTGCTGTGACTTTCTTGTGCTAGTGGTGTGCACTTAATGAAAGAGGTTTCTTCATGAGCTATATTACTGTGAGGTTTACGGCAGCGGGCTTCACGACTATGAGGTTCACTACTAAGGGCTTAACGACTATGAGGTTCACTAGTAAGGGCTTCACGACTATGAGGTTCACTACTAAGGGCTTAACGACTATGAGGTTTACTAGTAAGGGCTTAACGACTATGAGGTTCACTAGTAAGGGCTTAACGACTATGAGGTCACTACTAAGGGCTTAACGACTATGAGGTTCACTACTAAGGGCTTAACGACTATGAGGTTCACTACTAAGGGCTTAACGACTATGAGATTCACTACTAAAGGCTTAACGACTATGAGATTCACTACTAAGGGCTTAACGACTATGATGTTTACCACAGAGGGCGACATGACCTTGAATTTTACTACTACGGATGCCACTATGACCTTTTTATGTGCCATATGCTAAAATAAGTAAATATTTTCCTTTCACATTGATGAACATTTTTTTATGGATAAACGTGACGCTCAAATAGAACATGAGGCAGACTGTAATTCTGCTTTCTGTCTGTTCATGTAACGATATGTTCATGTCATGATATGTTCATGTCACAATATGTTCATGTCACGATATGTTCATGTCAAGATATGTTCATGTCATGATATGTTCATGTCACGATATGTTCATGCCACGATATGTTCATGTCAAGATATGTTCATGTCACAATATTTTCATGTCACGATATGTTCATGTCAAGATATGTTCATGTCACGATATGTTCATGTCATGATATGTTCATGCCACGATATGTTCATGTCAAGATATGTTCATGTCACAATATTTTCATGTCACGATATGTTCATGTCAAGATATGTTCATGTCACGATATGTTCATGTCATGATATGTTCATGTCACGATATGTTCATATCAAGATATGTTCATGTCACAATATGTTCATGTCACGACATGTTCATGTCATGATATGTTCATGTCACGATATGTTCATGTCACGATATTTTCATGTCACAATATTTTCATGTCATAATATGTTCATGTCATGATATGTTCATGTCACGATATGTTCATGTCACAATAATAGGTCCCTGGCATTTGCATGCTGTAGGAGTGTGAAGTGTTAGGACCTTCACATTCTAGGGCACTTCAGTTTTGTGAGGTAGGGAAAATCATCACCCGTCCACGCTGCCTTTGTTTTCCCAGAGAAAACCTGGGCGACCAATTTCTCGAGGCCGGATTGATCCCAGCACCGCCCAATCAGAAAAAAAGAAAACTACGCTCCAGTGCAGAATCGAACCAGGGACATTTTGCGAGCGATCCAGCTCCTACAGAATAGCGACACCTGTATTTTCCTATCATTTCTGCTATATTTTAACTCCCCCAAAAATGTTGACCTTTAATACCGCCTCTATTTTTTAAAAAGTTTTTCTTTTTGTTCCACTGGTTGTGCGGCCCACGATAGAAGAACAATGTGCATAAAGTTATTCTCACTACAAATATATAACCCATCAATTGATTGATTTAGCGGGTTTGCACTAAAAGTAGGATTAATAATGTTAAAATATCTCTTTCAAAACATCTCTAAAACTTACAATCTCCACTAGATGTGTGTATCTGCTAGAAGGAACTGTCTCAGGGTGGACACACATGAGATAATCGTTCTGCTGAGGTGAAGAAATGCAGAACTTGATCAGGAGTAATATATATCACTTCCGTAGGAACATCACACGAGGAAGGAAAGTGCTATCACACCGTTATAATGTGAATTGGGACGGAAGTAGAAAGGTCTCGGGAAAATATTGGACAGTATGACATCATGACACATGGAGAGCGCCGGCTAAACCTGCAATAAAAAAAAATAAACTGACAGCTTTCGGGGAGACATTATCTCCCTGCCACTCTGGCAAGACACTTGAACAAGAACTGGTTGTTGATCTGGCACTCGAGGACCGAAGTGTTTATGCCTGTACAAGGTTGTTTGCTCCTGCAAATGTGTATGTTTATCTAAATATATTTGGCGTTACTATCATCAGGTTATGTAAGGGAACATGTGGGTGGTCTAGTTCTTTCTCAGTTTCATGACGTCTACAATTTGTCTTGTTAGATTATGTGGCCTCCAGTATGTCTTGTTAGATCATGCGATCTCTAGTTTACCTAATAAGATCATGTGGTTTCCATTTTGTCTTGTTACATCATGGGCCCTCCAATTTGTCTTGTTAGGTCATGTGGTATCCAATTGGTCTTGTTAGATCATGTGGCTTCCATTTTGTCTTATTAGATTATGTGGTTTCCAGTTTGTCTTGTTAGATCATGTGACCTCCAATTCGTCTTGTTAGATCACGTGGCCTCCAGTTTGTCTTGTTAGATCATGTGCTTTTCAGTTTGTCTTGTTAGATCATGTGACCTCCAGCTCGTCTTGTTAGATCATATGGCCTCCAGTTCGTCTTGTTAGATCATGTGACCTCCAGTTCGTCTTGTTAGATCATGTGACCTCCAGTTCGTCTTATTAGATCATGCGGTCTCCAGTTTGTCTTGTTGAATCATGTAATTTTAATTCCGTCTTGTTAAATCACGCAGTCTTCACTTTGTCTTGTTAAAATATGAGGTCTCCATTTTGTTTTGTTAGATGATATGGTCTCTAGCTGTCTTGTTAAATCACGTGATTTCCAGTTTGTCTCCCTAGAGCAAGCGGTCTCTAGTGTGTCCAGTTACGTTATGTTAGTGTGCCCAGTTAGGTCCTGTTGCCTTTGGGTAACTAGCTGAATCATGTCGTCTCCGGTGTGTGTGGTTAAATCATGTGGTCTTTCGTGCGTCCAGTTAGATTATGTGGTCACTAATGTTTCCAGTCAGATAATATTGTCTCAAGTCTGTACAGCGCATGGTCCCTAATGCGTACAGAATATGATCTCATGTGCCTACAGTATACTGTCTCAAGAGCGTACAGTTAGATCGTGGGGTCTTCATTGTGTGTCCAGTTAAATCATGTAGTTTCCAGTGTGTCTAAATAGATCATGTGGTCTTTTGTGTTTTCTGTTACATCATGTGGTCTCTAATATCTCCTGTTAGATAATGTGGGCATTAGTATCTCCTGCAAGAAGATGAGGTCTTTTGTATCTCCTGTTAGATTATGCAGTCTCTAGTATCTTCTGTTAGAAATGATGTGGTCTCTAGTATCTTCTGTTAGATGGTGTGGCCTCTGGTATCTCTTGTTAGATGGCGCGATATCTGGCATTTCTTGTTAGATGATGCGATCCTTTATATCTCTTGTTAGATATGGTCTATAGAATTCTCATATTTGATGATGTAGTCTATAGAATGTCTCATATTAAATGATGTGGTCTTTATACCGTATTACGTCATATGATGCGATCTGTAAACTGTCTCATGTCAGATTATATAGTTTATAAAATATTACCTGTTAGATAATACGGTCCGTAATATGTTTCCTTTTAGATGATTTGGTCTCAAGATGTCATGTTAGATGATTTGGTTTCAAGATCTCATGTTAGATGGTATAGTCCGTAACATGTCTCCTTTTAGATGATATGGTCTCAAGATGTCATGTTAGATGATTTGGTCTCAAGATCTCATTTTAAATGATATGGTCTATAGAGTGCCAGCTTTTTATTTGTCACCATTTTCTCAGTTATTTTCCACGTGTTGAAATAAGTTTTGACTTTTTTGTGTCTCAAAAACAGACTCATATTCAGGAAGTCAAGTTAGTTGATAGAATTCTGTCTGAGAATGCTCCACCAGATTTATGGCGATTGATTAAAAAAAAAAAAGAACTAAAATATAGCCAACGTCTAAAACAAATGTTGTTCACTGAAATCCAGATTTGACCTGTACAAGAAAAGCCTTGCATACTCTGCCACTCACTTCTGGACTACCCTTCCATCCCAACTAAAACTCATAATAGTTTTTCTTTGTTTTTTTTTTTACTGCAAACTTATTCAACATTTACTTGCTTTTGCTTACTATCTTAGCTTTACATTCAAAGCAGTCATCGTATGCTTACATAGTTGCTCAAGTAATTCAAGTATCAGTTTCTTTATACATTTGCCTGTAACTAATGCATTAGAACGTACAATAAGTTTGTTGTGTTTTATTTATATTTATTGTTTAATCTTCGGACAAGAAGTTATATGTAAAAGTTATTTAGTTCTTATTCAATATTGGGCTTTCTACGGTTGAAATATCATATTGATGATGAATGCTTGTGTTAAAGCGAAAGATAAGGGGTAAAGGCCAAATAATACCCACTTCTTTAGCATTTGAAAATAAATTTTGTTCGCTATTAAGATCTCTAAAAAAAAATTCCGCTGAAAAAATTTACAATTAAGAAACAGACTTCAAACACAATGAAGAAGACTACAAATATTTATGGAAATGTTAGTTCAGGGAGGTGAAACATTAAAAACGGAAAGGATAAATGAGGAAATAAAGGCATTGAATAAAAGAAAGATAATCCACTGACTGTAGTATGTTGTAAAATGATAAAATCATTCAAATATCTAGTAGTTAATTGGAACACTTACAGAGTGGAGGCGTCTCATGGTTCCGCGGTTTACACATGTCATGCGCTGTGCGATCTTTACATTTTCATTGCACGTTTTGCTAGAACCATTCTTGAACTTTCCATTTCCGTTATTTGTTGTTTTTACTATTCCCTAGGTATTATACCTTATAAAATAATCTTTTCTAGACTGCTTGGTCTTAGATTTTTTTCCGCAGAAAAATAGCTTAAGTTTTCCCATTTTTTTTGTTAAATTCGCATTTAGTTCATTTTAGATGATCTATTAGAGATTATAATTTTTTAAATTTCGTTATTCGATCTCGATAATAATTATAACTTCGGTTGTGCATGTGGCTGTGCTGAAGCGGTTAGTGCACTTTCTGGTTCGATTTCGAACTCCTGCGAAATGTTACACACGCAAGCACGCACGAAATGGACAAATGAGGCAAACAAAGGCAGGTGCTAACATTCCCCCCCCCCCCAACCTCTCATGCTGCAGTAGCCTAAAAAATGTGAAGGCATTAACACTTCACATTTCTCTCTCTCTCTCTCTCTCTCTGAACCTTAAATGCCCAGGGCACATGGAGCTTCTGCAAGGGTTTTCCACAAATGCCTGTCCTTTGCCTTTTTTTCTGCTCTTGCCCAGGTGAGCCCTCTATTGCTCAGCATCCTTTCTGTTGTTCTTCTCCATGTCTCTTTTGGTCTACCCTTACTTCTGTTCCCCTGTGGTGTACCAATTTTTGGTAGTGAGTTGTCTGTCATTCAGACCACTTCACATCTATACGACTTGCAAATGCTGCAGGACGTAGATGAAGGTCATCCTAATGTTTCAGCCAAGAGAATCTGAGATATACTGGCAGACCCCAAAAAAAAAAGGCTTTTAGCCCCTGATGTTTATTTTTGCAATTTTCATGCATTTCTGATGCTGACTTAATCTCATTATCAGTTTGGCCCATTCTGTTTCATGGTTTCTCTCTGTTTTGTTTCTTTAATGTTGCTCCAACTACCTGACCTAGGTCCCTGTTTCTAACTCTGCAGACAGAAACAAAGATTTCTTATGAAATCGTAGATAAAAATGTTTGTGAATTTTGTGAGAAAATCTCGGTTGTGAAAACAAAAACAACGAACAACAAAATATTTGTGCTTTTCCATTGCATAAATGCACAGTTTTGGGAAGACAAAAACTAATTGTACAGATGTTATGTTAGCATTTAGAAACTGAGAAAATTCACAATACCAGGCTTGTGACATGGGAAAATAATTTAAAATTTGAGTATTTGTGGAGAATGGCACTGGGATACTAAGTGCACCACGAAATTTGATGGCATAGCGCATATTTTACTTCGTGTTAAAAAGTGTTTGATGAAAGCTATTTGTTAGTATTAGAAAAATATATGAAGCTATTTGAAGCTGCACACATCACTGTTTTGTAATTCCTACAAAGATGAATTGTTGTCAAAGACGGATCGAAACCTTTAACCAACCGCCATCTGGCACCCTGGCTATCAAAGACCGATCGTAACCTTTAACCAATCGCCACCTGGCACACTGGCTATCAAAGACTGATCGTAACCTTTAACCAATCGCCACCTGGCACCCTGGCTATCAAAGACTGATCGAAACCTTTAACCAATCGCCACGAGACCCCCTGAGGAAAAGAAAATAATGACTGTGATGCTTACATCTGACAATCGTGATAATGACTCAGAGTTGTAGAGCAATGCAAGTTAGGAAATTAGCAAATCACTCATGGACTTGATTGACGTCATATTATATATCTTCTCTGTGACGTCATACCCGAAGTATCATCTGTCATGGATTCTGTTGCCAGTTTCAAGAGCTACACTACTTTGAGTTTGACTGTAGCTGGGGATACATCGTTGTTTCATCATGGTATCTCGCAAATTCACTGTTTGTACAAACGTGCTACATGCACAAACTCGTTACGTGCACAAAGGCGCTACAAATGAAAACTCGCTACATGCACAAATTCGCTTCGTATAATTTACGTTACAGCACTTTCTCTGCATCAGACTTGCTTCTGGCGACGTCTGTACACTTACTGCATTCTCCTTTGACTTACTATAAGAACGCTAAATGGGGGGGGGGGGGGGCCGAATAATTTGTAGAAGAAACAACGTCACGGAGCACGACAAATGGAGAGATAATTTGAAGAAGAAATACAATATCAAAGAGCACGACAAATGGGGAGATAATCTGACGCAGAAGCACAATGCCAAGAAGCACAACAAATGGAGAGATAATTTGACGCAGAAGCACAATATCAAAGAGCACGACAAATGGAGAGATAATTTGACGCAGAAGCACAATGTCAAGGAGCACGACAAATGGAGAGATAATTTGACGCAGAAGCACAATATCAAAGAGCACGACAAATGGGGAGATAATTTGACGCAGAAGCACAATGCCAAGAAGCACAACAAATGGAGAGATAATTTGACGCAGAAGCACAATGTCAAGGAGCACGACAAATGGAGAGATAATTTGACGCAGAAGCACAATGTCAAGGAGCACGCCAAAAGGAGAGATAATTTGAAGAAGAAACACAATGTCACAATCATGGCACGACCTAGAATGGACACAGCACAGCTGAACTACACTTAGTAGAACAAACGCCGCTTGTCGATGTGCCAACGAAAGCCAGTTTAGAAACGGAAGAGGATGAGCATATTCTCTGATGATGGATGATGTGTCAGCTGATACTCGTACATCTCAATCTGTAGGTGGAAGTACATGGAACACAAACAACCCTAACGGCGGGTTCCATCATAAAACAAAGAAATCTCTCGACACATATTAATCTCCTTCTTGTAAACTCACCAATACTAGAACGAAAACAGGGCTGCTCTCTTACGGCGGTAAACAAATTCAACAGGCAAAATCCCCCCTCCCCCAACAAACAAAAAAACCAAGAGCGTTAACTTAACTAATAATGTAAGTCTTCTTCTTCTTCGTTCGCACTGTCTGTCTATATCTGCAGTCCTGTCTCTTGGATAAATGTCACTGTTTTTTGTAACTCATATATGGAACCGTAGAGCTTATCTTCTTTAGTGGTTTCACTGGGCCAGTAATTATTTCTCAGTGTCTCATAGTTGATGCAGTTCTGGAGGATATGTTCCACAGTTTGGGGCACCTGGGCACATGTACATAGATTAGTAATAATGTAAGTAAACAAACTCTTAAAATCCGTATTCTTTTACACAGTATGTATTCACTACATTTTAAATCACAATATTACTTTTTCTAAGTTTCATCAAGTTTACAAACCCGCTGCAGATAATACTATTCGCTATATCAACATTTGCTGCAAATTTAAATTGCTACTTTACATATTCGCTTGTACCGTCTTGGAAGGGTACATAATGGAAAAAGAAAGAGAGGAAGACCAAGGCGAAGATGGCTGCAGAACATCATTGATATTCCATCAGCAGCAGGGCATATTGCTTACTACCGAGAGGCCTACAGTGGAGCAGGCAAAATTCAGCAAGGGACGTGCAAATGACTGACTGACTGACATATTCGCTGCATACATATTCGTTACAGCATACTTTTTATATGGAACGTATCCACTATCATTATAGCTTCATTTTCTTTTCACATTTTCAGAAGCTAAATCTTAAGATTTGGCGACCTGGTTACCTGACCGGTTAGGCGCTGGGTTTACTGATCTGGTGGTATGGGGTTTAAGTCCAGCAGTTGGATTTTTCTGGTATACACCGAAAAAAAGCCTTGGGGTCAGTCCGCGACTAAAAATGGGTACCAGAGATATCTTGGAAACTAAATGCGGCCAGGCGTTATACTGACCACGTCACACTTTCTTGTGTAAAAGATAACGGAAATACGGTACACTGTATCCCCAATATGCCTTTATGACAGGGAAACGGGAGTTTTTACCTTTTACCTTTGCATCTTTTAGATTAGCTTGATCGCACGTATTTACATGGAAAAATGAGTCGAAGACCATTTTACTCACTTTGATTTCAGTTGTAGAGAGTAGTACTTTAATACAGCCATTCGTAACTTACTTTTGAAAGTCTAGTTACTTATTCTCGCGTCCTCGGCCAAGTATGGGTTTGCTGGGTTG
The DNA here is from genome assembly GCA_009760885.1 of Achatina immaculata. NCBI lineage: Eukaryota > Metazoa > Mollusca > Gastropoda > Stylommatophora > Achatinidae > Lissachatina > Lissachatina immaculata. The sequence goes on along the minus strand of CM019691.1, from coordinate 19,391,642 downwards.
GACGAAGTATGGCCTGGGTTTGTCCCACGAGGCCGCTAAGGTGGCCATGAAAACCAGTCCGGATTACCCTGAAAACAGCTGGCTAAAGGGGGGCTCTGGTGACGCTGCGATAGACCTAGCAAGGCGACAATGGATTTTCTCGTTCTACAAACTTAGAAAAGAGATAAAACGCTCGAAGCCAAATAAAAACTAATCAATAATATATTTATACCAGCCTTGTGGTACCAGTCCCAAACATGGGGACTAGCAAAAAAAAAGCAAACTAAGATATTCACATGCGTGTAGGAAATATTTTTGATGTTCATGGCGGTAATAATTTTGTGTTGTTTATACGATGTTATACTGTATTTTTATTCTTGGTATTTTATCTTTATAGGTAAAATACAAAAGCTGAAGGTTAACATATTCATAACTACACCACGACTATTACACAAAATGAACAAAAATAAAACAAATAAACAATTCTTCAAATAATCATAAGCTTCTGTTGTTGATGAAAAATCCACATAAAAGATCATCAATTTATTTTGTTATTCATCAGCTATATCGTTAACAACATAATCATTAAATGATTTCCTTAAATATTCAGATTCCTAGATTATCTTTATCGACAGTGGAACTATTAAATAACCAATTTTAATCCCTTGTACATAATCATATAACGATCTCTAATCTTCATCATTAAATGATTGAGTATGTGATGTATTATAAGGAACTACTGGGAATAATTGTTGCAATATACATATTCATAAACTTTACCAATACGTATCTATGTGCACACATGAGCCATCATTGCACATAACCAAGAACCTCTAAATCTTACACAGACAAATATGTTACACCAGAATCATAATTATGCATGTACCTTTCCGTTATCCTAGTCATAACTGAGTGGATCGGGATTGATCGAGGGAGCCCACAGCACAGCTTGCGTTCATCCACATCACACAATAACAACCCATATCATCCTAACACATATTGGATTTCATACGACTAATAAAATTTCTCATTCGCGCTTGAACACTAACTTGACTCCCCCGATCGCTGGGCTCATACGTGCTCAGCTTACAAAATCCCGATCAATTAAAATTCTATCATCCTTTTTTATATACCTAAATGTATAAACTTATAAAAAAAGTAGGACCAGCTTTATTAATTAACGATTACAAAGTTGTGACGTTTCGGCGTGAGCCTTAATCATACAAAAACATACAGGACGAAGAAATAGAGAGAGGAGATAAAGTATAGATTCAGATGAATGCTGTTTAAAAAAATTAATAATTAATAGAACAACTAGCTGTAACTGTAAGAAGATTATATATACATATATATATATATATATAATATATTATATATATATATATATATTCTGGGTACTAGCCTGTCTCTCACCATTATTCCTACTCTTAAGTTTGCCAACCAACCCAGGTAACTATGACTTATCTATTCCCTACATGCGAAATCAGATGTATAAGAAAAGCAGCAAACGCCTCTAGGAGGATATAAGCTAAGAAATGACGACATAAGACAACTGGTAAGAATTACATTATGCCTTCAATACATACAGAAACAAGGAATTCAGTTTGGCCACTTAATGAGAATGACGCATATATGGTCAGCCACGAGGGCCTTCAACCAAAGAATTAAAGGACACATATGAAGAGGAAGATCCTGGAAAAGATGGATTGATGGAGTTATAGAAAGACTCATGAATTACGGCATGAACATCACTGAGGCCACTAATATCGTCCAAAAACGCCAACTGCGTCTCCCCTTGGCACCTCACAATACAAGAAGAAGGATAAAGTAAAGTAACTAAAATAAAGTAAAGAAAAGTAAAGTAAAGTAAGCTGCTTATTATTACAGATTTACAGTATAGTAGCTTGTTGTATATTTGTATATAAATAACATAATAAAAAGACCTATACCCAAAGAAACTCTTCGGGTGTTAAACAAAGAAATCCATCATGTACTAATACTAATTCTTCTTCTTCTTCTTTTTCTTCTTCTTCTTCTTCTTTCCGGGCCATCAAGGCTCACTGCTGCAGATAAAGCTGTCTCCATTCCCACCTATTCCTAATCTCTCATCAGCCGGTGTTTCCTGTGTATCCTCCTCTATGTTGTCTCTCCATCTCTTTTCATCTCTCGGCTTTGTTTTATTCATCTCTTGTACATACATCATTTTCGTTTATCTGTTCTGTTTCAATCTTTCTAAATGGCACAACCAGAGCAATCTGTTCAGTTTCAAGACGTTTATAAATCGTTGGGATTTAAATAAGCTCTTCAGCTCAGTGTTCGTTCGAACTCTCCATTCTCCACTGTTGGCATTCTTTATAGGCCCAAAGATTCTTCTTAGGATCGTATTCTCAAAGAACTACAATTGTTGTTCATCTTTCTTTGTTGTACGTAATAAAAATATATGTTTAATGTAACACAACCCCCCCCCCCCCCCCATAAAACTGGACAACACGTGAGTGGAGGAATAAAATATCACAATAGTATTATTTCAGTTATAACAAAATCGTACACTACCTAGTTACTGTCGCAATGAAATAATACTGTAGCAAGTTATTGTTGTTTCTACGAATAATTAATGAAGTGAGACTGTTTATTTATACCGAGTTATTACCGGCAGGTTGTTCCTTTTAGTGAGTTATTATCGGCAGTTTAATTCCTTGTACCGAATATTAACACATAGTGAAAGAATACAATAATTTATTTTCGTTTTTTCTGTATATAAAATGTGTCTGTAGCTTGTTTGTCTATTCATTATTATGGCCAGTTCTCGCGTTTTCTCTTTGCATGCATCATTATGAGCTCAAATGAGGACATGCCTCCGACAGCATTCTTGCCAGCCTCTAGAGGGATTAACAAATTGATATAAATAGTACATAGCATGTATCAGTAACAACGGCTATCGGAATACGTGTTAGTTTAAGCAAGTTCAACAGCGAAGAGGAGATGTAGTTCTCTTAATTACATTGCATTATCAATGACCAGAAAAACAATTCCTGCAACCACAAAACATACACACACATACAAAGAAAAATAATAATAATAATAGAGAAATGTAACCTTTCCTTAGTATATCAAAGATACGACACTGATGATAAGGATGAAGGGAAGATCGTCACTGGAATTTCTCCAGCAAGCACAGTCGATCAGTATAACTGAGGCGCACACGGTGATTAATATATAGGGATACAACTATACACAAAGCACTGCAGTAAAGCTGAGAGATGCAAAATGTATAAACCAGGAAAAAAGTTGGAACAGCTTTATTATTTACCGGTCACAAGTTGTGACGTTTCGGCGTGAGCCTTTGTCAGACAAAACAAAGAGGACGAAGAATCAGAGAGAGGAGACAAAGTATAGATTCACATCAAACTTATGTAAACAAAATAACAAAAAAATGAAAAAAATGAATGATTAATGAAAAAATTAATGAAAAATGTAACTGAATGCAAACTTATCTCAGTCCTTGTAAAGGCACAAAAGTATCGCTTGTGTGGATTCAGGAATATAAACAATATATGTCAGTTATCAGGGTTATAACCCGTTCATGCTGACAGGTGCAAAATAGTGCATGGTGGAGTGTAGAAAATGTTAAGAGACAAGGGATGCGCATAGAAGGAGCAGAGAATTATACAAAGAACAGGAATAACTGGAGAGTCAATGAGATGTGTGAGGGTACTAAACTATGTGCGACCAGTGAGAATGAGTATGATTGTGGAAGATTATGTGTAGATATGTACATTATCTGTCCTTGTACATTATCTGTCCTCTTTTCCCGAAGGTATCAATCATACCTTAACTACTTTGGAAAGAGTCCACCAATCTCAAAATCACACCTACTTGATGCTTGCTCTTTTTTACACATCCAAGTTCTGTGGTTACGCTTGCCTCGTGTACGCATACAGGCCTCATGAGCTGTAACAGAGCAAGATTTTCGTGGGGTTGTTTCCTTTGTTGTTCGGATGTAAAGGAGTTGATTCCCTTGCTTTTCAGACGCATCTCGGCTGAGCTGATCTTCCTTGACTCGAGAAGCTCGTAGAGGTTTCCAGTTATCACATGATACACGGGTCTAGAGTACGAACTCACAGATAAACACGAGAGCTGTAAGGGGAAAGTGTCTGGGTCTTTTTTTTGTTTTGTTTTGTGTGTAAGATACCCTCAGAGTCTGGCTCTCGAAGTGAGCTGCAGAGTGTAGATAACCATGGCTTAATGTAGAGGAAAAGACAGACAAGACAGTGTCTCATGTTTTTTATTGTTCATGTTCAAACAACTGACTTAAATTGTATTTTGCTAGTGTATTTGTCTTCTCATGTGTTCCATCAGTAATTTGTTCTACATTGTAACTTAGTTCTCCAAAAGGTTTTAAACCCTTACCTTATATTGCTTATAGAGAGCAAGAAGTTCAAAATTATTCATTACAGACATGCCTTCTTGTATGAGATGAGCAGAGCACCCCCTCCTTGTGGGACAGTTCCTGTAAGGAGTCAGCAAACATTTCTAGGAGAAATCAGTGGCCAGTTTCATGGAAGATAAAAGGGTTTTGGGTGTATTAACAGTATTTATTAGTCATCAGCCAGGCTTCATAGCTACTGACTTCAGTACCCTTGCTTTTGTATGTACTTAGAGAGAGAAACATACAGAATCACTTACATTTTTTTAACACAGATGATTATGTATGTACTTAGAGAAACATAGAATCACTCACTGTTTTTAACATACATGCTTATATATACTTAGAGAAATATAGTCATTCACTTTTTTTAACATACGCGTATATCAAAGAGACGAAACTGACGATAAAGATGAGGGAAAGATCGTCACTGGAATTTCTCCAGCACGCGCAGTCGATCAGTATAACTGAGTCGGTAAAGCAGAGAAGAGAATAAGAAGATATGTGTCTCCAGGCATTCATCGGTCCATTATTTCTTCTCTCTCTCTCTCTCTCTCTAAAAAAAAATCTGCAAACCGGAGATAATGACGTTTTCTGTGTTTTAAGTTTCAGATATGTCAGACTGAAAACTGAAAAAAAAACTGCTCACACCAAATTGGTGGATCGTTCTCCTTATTCCAAGGGATAGTGAGTTCTCTTCTTTCAAAAACCACCTTCTAAATTTCAAAACTGGAAGAATGTAGTTATTTAAGTAGCAAATGAAACGCCGCATCAAGTTGTTTTGAGAAAGGATTTGTGTATCCAAGGAGTACCTCAGCATTCCATTGTCTAATGGGAAATGATGCCCACTCTTTTCAGTAACATAGTTCAGGACACAATCAAAGAGTTGATCGTCCGACTGAAGCGTCAATTATATTCGTAGTTTTGTAGGCATCGAGTATGTATCAGTGACAATACAACTGTGTCCTATTGTATGTTGCACATGCGTCACTGGGCCCCCACGCCCGGTATCCCAGGGCACACTATCACCCTGTTTCATGACCCAGCAAGTACTTTTCTAACTTCCTGGAAAGTATTTCCCGCCATATGGTACAGAATCTGCCCTCTTTTCCCGAAGGTACCATTCATACCTTAACTACTTTGGAAAGAGTCCACCAATCTCAAAATCACACCTACAACGTATTACTTGATGCTTGCTCTTTTTACACACCCAAGTTCTGTGGTTACGCTTGCCTCGTGTACACATACAGGCCTCATGAGCTGTAACAGAGCAAGATTTTCGTGGGGTTGTTTCCTTTGTTGTTCGGATGTAAAGGAGTTGATTCCCTTGCTTTTCAGACGCATCTCGGCTGAGCTGATCTTCCTTGACTCGAGAAGCTCGTAGAGGTTTCCAGTTATCACATGATACACGGGTCTAGAGTACGAACTCACAGATAAACACGAGAGCTGTAAGGGGAAAGTGTCTGGGTCTTTTTTTGTTTTGTTTTGTGTGTAAGATACCCTCAGAGTCTGGCTCTCGAAGTGAGCTGCAGAGTGTAGATAACCATGACGTAACGTAGAGGAAAAGACAGACAAGACAGTGTCTCATGTTTTTTATTGTTCATGTTCGAACAATTGGCTTCAATTGTATTTTGCTAGTGTATTTGTCTTCTCATGTGTTCCATCAGTAATTTGAGATATTCTATGATATCATCACCAATTTCACTGACATGGGTCCATCATCATCATCATCATCATGATGTTCACCAATGAACATTGTCTGAATCGTCCAGGGACGTGCTGAGAATCTTGTGTGTGTGGTACAACTGTGAATCTCTCCAACATGGGTCCTTTTTACCTGTCAGAGTCAACATAATCGCTCCATATAGAAATCTCAAATATTCACCCTTAAAATGATCGATGTTCTGATTGTGACAAATTGATTTATTGGCAAGAAAAGGGTATTTACAAACAAATGCACATACATAAAATCCAATCACATAAATTAGGTTTACATAAGAAAACCATCATTGCATATCACCGTAATCATCAAACCCACATAGAACAGATATGCAATAATTGAATTATGATTATTCATTAATTACTTCTTTTATCTCAGTCATGTCTGAGTGGGTCGGGATGGATCGGATGAGTCAACAGCACAGCTTGCACGCATCCACATCACAGACTATAAACCAGTACTAACTCAACACGTATATATTTCCAGCGACGAAATGCATATTCATTTGTAACTGAACGAAAACATTACCTCCTCCGAACCTCTGGCCCCTCTTACTTGTTCAGCTCACAAAACTCGACCTCTTAAAGTTCTTTCACATTTTCTTTATATACTGCACCAGAGAAAACGAGTCGTAAAATACTATATTGAACCTATCTTGTTATATGGAAGTGATTCATGGACAATAGGCAGGTCTGCACAAAAATCACTGGAAGCAGCAGAAATGTGGTTTATTAGAAGAATGTTGCGAATCCCCTGGACATCAAAAATAACTAATGAAGAATGTATGAGAAGAGCTGGAGAGACAAAAAAAAAACCTTGTGAAAAAGATACGAGAGAGACAATGTACTTTTATAGGACATGCAATGAGAAGAGGGGGCATTGAAAATATTATAATAACAGGAAAAATAGAAGGAAGAAGATCAAGAGGAAGACCAAGAGAAATGATACTGGACAGTCTGACGGGATGGTGTGAGAGGAGATCACCAACTGAACTGATGGCCTGCATGAAGGATCGGGTACTCTGGAGAAGCATAATAGCCAACGCCAGTCGGCACGGCACATGATGATGATGATGATGACTAGAGACGGACTCTCACTCACAGTTGCGCACTTCTAAGCTGACCCATTATTTCCGACGCTTAGGGTTGCCAACCACCCTAGGTAACTACTCTGTTCTATTTTTGCCCATTACACTGTCATGCGTCCAAGCTGTGACATATTTGTGTATGAATCTAGTCAGCAATAATTCATCTGATGTGGTCATTCTGTCCCCTCTTAGCGCCTTACTACAAACTATAAAGAACTAATCTTCCTCAGACTGTTTCCTGCCTTTTGGAAATCCAAACATATGTTTGTTTTTTCTCACCTGAAACCTTCAAGGCCATGGTCTGATGACTGCGACATGAACCCCCATACTAACATAACGGCAAATTGGTTGACTTCAGTGAGGAATTTTTTTTTATCAGATCTGAAATCTGCAGTTATGGGGAACGGAATAAGTCATAGCCATGTTTATAGTTAAATCAATTCCCATAGTTTTACAGGGGAATAAATATCACTAAACATATCAGTAGCCACCTGCATCGACTCAAAATGTCTCACATGAACGAGTGGAGTCCAGACTCCAGAACGTATCCTATAAGAGTGCCCAAACCATGCAGACCTGAGGCGTGAGACATGGCCAAAGGACACAAGCCTTGGGGCTCCTATCAGGATCTGGAGAGGACTGCGGGCTTTGCCATGTCGACAGGGATCGGGATCTGAAGTGATCAACAACCTCGAACGCAGAAAATTAAGAAGAAGAAGAAGAGGATGAAGAAGAAGAAGAAGCAGAAGCAGAAGAAGAAGAAGAAGAAGAAGAAATATCAATCATCGCCTTGCCAGAGATTAAGTTAAAGAAATTCATCGAGTTCCCCAACTTGTTCCATAAAAACATTATATGTGATGCCTACGCTCGTAAATTTCTGAACTTCGACCTCAGCGTGTGTGTTATCTGCCCCAAACGTCGGGAAACAAGATGGTTATCTCCCCCCGCCAAAAAATCTTCCTCGTAATCTATGTGGGTTTCATATGCGAGTCCTGTAACGTAATATATTCCCGCGCGTGCAAAACACGTAGGATTACGTATACTGCGAAGACAGGACTCAGACTAGATGGACACATCTCAGAAACATCTTTAGAACATCTCCAGAATATTTCAGTTTCAAACTCGAACAAAAGCTCCAGCAGTAGAGTTAAGTCAGGCTTCCAAGTATTGTCAGGTTTCCAAGTCACAGATATCAAGACGGGTGTCACTCTGAACGCAGAGAAGAGACCGGATCTCAAGAATACTATTACTATTGTTGTGAAACTTTTGAAAACTGCGTGGACTGAATTCCAAATGTTGCTTTAGACTATTCACATTTTCCCTTTCCTGCCCATCACAAAGATATAATCTCATATTCATCCCTCGCTTCTCGCTGGGTCTTCTCCAGTTTATTATTATTTTTGTTTCTTTGTCTCAGCTTTTTCCAATGGATCGATGAAATGTAGTCTCCGAGTCATTATCATCTGTTTGCTTCATTTGTTTTGTTCTACTAATCGGCTTGACATCATGTGCATTCACTTTCCTCCCATGTCATTTCCCCTTTCTTCACTTTCAGCCAGTCGAACTAGACCATAATTCCCGTGTCTGGAACTACCATTCAGCCTGTTCATATGAACACATATTCTTCATTTTTTTTTAAAAATCATTTTCTTTTACTGTCAGCGTGTCGCGCAGAACTTCTACCCAATCTCTATCGGAACCCCTAGCAACCTCTCTCGGAAACCCTCTCAGACATCTCTCAGAACCATATGGTTCAGCGGAAATCCAGCTGTGAAACCATGGTCTAAAGAGATCAGTTCTCACGTTGAAATGAGAATTAAAAGCTTTTCCCGACCTGGGCCATTAATTAAAAAAATCTTTACCTTTTAACAAAATAATTTTATTTCAACATGTCAAATATCAAGGTCACAGAAGATGTCACTGCGAGATTGGGTGTGAACGCCAGAGGGAGACAGAAGGGATTCATACACATCATGTGACAGGGCAAGATTAAACAAAAAGATTAATTTGATTCAGACGCAAAGAAGAAAAAGGGGGAGGAGGATTTTAGTCAGAAGCATTTACTCATTTCAAATGTTAATCAATATACACAGAGGATCAACGAAGATGTGAAACACACTGATGGCTACAGCTGGGGAAACAGCTTGAAAAGCTTAGTCAAAACCTGGAAAAGGAGAGCTTGAGTGATTTAGTCGAAACCTGAGAAAACAGAGCTTGAACAACTTAAGTCGAAAACTAGGGGAAAAAATAGCTTGAACAACTTTGTCGAAACCTGGAAAAAATAGAACTTGAACACCAATATTGTGTTATATTATGTAATTAGTAAGATAAAATTTTAAACACAGTATTTTATTCCAGTCGATAGGACAGGCGTTGTAGCAGTAGAGTCTCCCTGTGCTGATCACATCTGAAATAGAAGGCATTGCTGAAGCTGCTCTGGACATACCGCGGGAAAATGAAGAGCGGGAATGGAAGGACAATGTAGTTATCAGGAGATTGCTGGAGCTGGGAATCAGGGGTGCTGGCAGGAAATCCGATTTGTGTGGCGGAAAACACATCGTAAACAACAACCGGAACTATCAGCAAACAAACTCCTGGGTGGATGCTGTAGCATGCGGTGGAGCATATATGGGGCTCTTCTAAATGCAATGAAGCCAAAGTCTGAATTTTGAAACTTGAACCTTGATCACAGATAATCCTAACGTATCAGTGGACTCCAACCTTCTCACTGACGTGTCTTTCCTGTCTCTGTATTTTTTTTTAAATTAGGATATCGCATTCCATGTTTATCGCTTCAAGAACATTTTTTTTCTTATTTGAAGAAAAAAAAACCTCAAACGTTTGAGCTAAATGTGGCATCCCTGTTTGTGATATTTAACCTCTCAAGCCGTATCCTATCCAGAATTTTAGCAATATCTATGTATATAAAAATGAACTTATATATATATATATATATGTATGTGTGTGTGTGTGTGTGTGTGTGTGTGTGTGTGTGTGTGTGTGTGTTAGAGCATAACGCTGGAACGCCTGGAGCAATTTCAACCAAACTTGGCACACATATGACTTACAATCTGGACAATGCGCAGTGGGGGTTGAAGAATCCCTAGGACCCCTGGGAGGGCCTGGGTGGCGGGGGCTTTAATAGATGCATACAATACCCCACTGGACGACGGGAAGTAACTCCTGTTATATGTTTGCCTGCTTTGGATTATCGATCGTGACGGATAAAGGTCAGCCCACACAAATCGATGACATTATATCTACTGAGATGCCGAACCTTTGGCATTGATAACGAGAAACATTATACACGGAGAAGATTTCTGATTCACGAAAGACACCCTACTGCTGTTCACCTTAGCGTCCATTTAGAAAATGGTCATAATGTTTATTTCATAACAGAGAGTGATCAGCCACCAACCACACTGGGGGAGGGGCCTAGGGCTGGGGATGGGATGGGGGTGACATGTAAAAATAATCGACAACGACCGATATTAATGTAGAATCCATAGTTTTCGGGGTCCCTGAGATGAACTGTGACATTCACGATGCCGTTTAAGTCCAAGTTCAGTTCCATCGGCATGGGGGGGGGGGGGGCTGAGGGTGAGGGTGGAAAAAAATGTCCAAATTGACAGAGATTAGTGTCGAATCCATAGTGTTCGGGATCGCTAAGCTGATTCGTGACAGTCTTGATGATAATTAAGCCCACGTTTCGTCGAATAGAACGAATAGAATTCTGTAGAACAGTTTAGACTCTGTAGAACCTACTAGGAGGTTGTGGAAATGAATAGAACTTTCGTGTTTGGGATAAATAACTACCCGGACAACTGGGGTACTCAGCTAATGTTAAATAAATGTAGAATTCCTCGTAGCAGAAACTATGGCTGGTATCTTTGAAGAAATACTTCAGATTTTAGTTCGTACAGTTTTGGAGGTTTTTTTTTTTTTTTGCACAGGTCAAAGTGTAAACTCGATTTTAGTGCTTCTACAAGTTGGGTCTTTATCATCGTCACCTTCATTAGCTACAGCATACTACATTTTCATCTTGGGGGAAAAAGCTATCTTATGACTTTCTGTGATTTACAAAGAAAAATTAGAAAATATTGACATGGCACCGGGTGACGCGATAACATTGCAAGATATAAAGTAACAAATATACACTCAGGTAATAAAATGACAGTGTGCACGTGGATATTGCTGCTTGTAGGAGAAAGAGCCATGACACTGCAATTGTCCTCGTTTCAAACTGCATGTGTACCAGCTGAATAACAAGTAGTATGCGTTAATAAGGAGGTGTTACATATTCAGTGGATTCGTAGTCTGTGTATGTGTATGTGTGTGCATGAGAATGTTTTCTCGAGGTGTCATGAGATAGAAAAAAAAAGATGAGTAAGAAAACTTCAGAATTCTCTCTTCGGAAGGTCGCACAAGGAAGAAGAAGCAGAAGAAGAAGAAGAAGAAGAAGAAAAAAGCTTATACAGCAAAAATATCAGAGTCATCCATTTGGTGAAAGCTGGAACCTGTCTGGATATCACATTCTGAACTCAATATCAATTTAGGGAAAAAGCCCACTCCTCTGATATGATGTGTATGTATGTGTGCGTGCGTGTGTGTGGGTGTGTGGAGAATTCCGTAAATAAACCAAACAATAAAAAAGCAAACAAAAGCACGGAAGTGTATAAAATGTTATCATATACTTGTAATAAAGATTGGTCCGCGCCCACAAAATATAGGCATGTCTATGAATTTATTAAAACTGTTTAAAAAAAACGTTTGTAAACCGTTTACGAGGTTTGGAATAAATTATGCAGTATAAAACAGGCCGACAAATGGATCTTCATTCAGATTTCTAATAAATACGGGTGCATTATGCATAGCAAAATTATACAGGAAATTTCCATCACTTTTTTATGTATAAAGCTGCGGTTTATGCTCCATTCGCAATCATATTAGGCCCAGACAGAGTGCAAAAGGTCAGGCCTAGATTCTAGAACATTCGGGAATACGAAGAACCTGCTCAATGCATGGGACATTCACCTGCTGGATCTTATTTCATTGTGTCGCCGGGGGGAGGGGGCGGGGGAAGGTGGAATATATCAAACACTCATTTCACAATCACGTGACTGGCCTAAAACATTCATTTCTCCATCACGTGACTAGCCTAAAAGATTCATTTTTCCTCATGTGACTGGCCTAAAAGATTCATTTCTCCTTCATGTGACTGGCCTAAAAGATTCATTTCTCCTTCATGTACATGGGCCGCTTGAGTTCAAATTTAAGGAGAAAATCGGGATTTTTCACGATCTTGTAGTTATCATAGTAGTTCCAAGCCTTGCATTGTTTGAAACAATGTCCAGCCTCAAACAATATCTAGTCTCAAGTAATGTCTAGCCTCAAGCATTTTCTAGCCTCATTGTGTAGCTTCAAACAATGACTTGTCTCAAACAGTGACTAGCCTCAAACAATGTCTAGCCTAAAACAATGTCTAGCCTCAGTATATAACCTCAGACAGTGTCTATGTTCAAAAAGTGTCTAGCCTCAATATCTAGCCTCAAACAGTGTCTAGCCTAAAAAAATGTATACCTTCAAATAATATCTAGCCTTAACCGTGTCTAGCTATATACAATGGTTTGATTCTCATATAAAGAATCCAGGGTATTTTAATATTTTGACCATTTCAATCTATGATCCTTCTTGGTGAGGTCAACTATGGGAGCCACAATTCCCGAAAAATGTGGGAATGAAACGTCTACAATAACTACACGTCCCCAGAAAAGAACGCACCTCCTTCACATTCAAAGGAGACGGCATTTCGGCAACGGCTCTGACCTTCTCAGGATCAGGAGATATGCCTGACTGGCTGATGACATACCCGAGATACTTTGTCTCAGAGCCCGCAAAGTGGCATTTTGATGATTTGCTCTTGACCTTGTGTTCGAGTAACCGGTTGAATACCGTCTGAAAATCGCGAACATGGTCTTCGATCGTTCCATCAGTGAACACCAGTATATCGTCGATATAGGCTTGAGCAAACTTTCCTAAGCCTTGTAATGTTGTGTCCATAAGTGCGACAAAGGTAGATGGTACCCCTTTTAAGCCAAATGCCAAAACTCAAGAATAGAGCCAATTTTGTTTTATGGGTGTGAAGCATGGTCTATGAATAAGAGAGTACAGCGAGAAATGGAGGCCCTGGAGATATAGTTTATAAGAAGGATGTTGAAGGTAGCATGGACAGTCAAGAAAACCAATGAAGAATTCTTAACAGAGGCTGGAGTTAAAAAGCAAAGTATAGCAAAGACAAATGAGATTTATAAGACATTTCCTGAGAAGAGGAAAATTGGAACGCACTGTGGCAACTGGAAAAATTGAAGGAAGAAGAGACAGAGAGGAAAGTTACTGAATGGGCTGTCAGTGTGACTAGGAAGAAAGCCACTGGCGTATCTCATAATCAGCGCAAAAGACAGGGAATTGTGGAGAGAAATGATCGCCTATGCCACGCGGCATGGCACTTGAATTGCCATAAAATTGAACTTGAAACAGCCAAGATGGCAGCTAAAAGCTGACTTCTGCTCGTGGTGCTCGGGCAAGGGAATGCAGCAAAAGCCACATCGAGCAACCAAAGTGCTGAAAAATGTGGCTTTTCCTATCCTGCTCAGGATGTCCTCAAAGCGTGGCAAAAGATACGACAAGGAACACGTCACAGCACTGAGTGCACGGTAGTCGCAACAGAAACGATGCGTAGCATCTTTCTTAGTCACCAAGACAACTGGTGATGACAACTCTGAGATCGTGCAGGAAATTATTCCGTCACGCAACATATTCTCAATGGCCTTCTCACTCACCCTTCTACTCGCTCACGGAGTGATGTAGGGTTTCCTGGAGAGTGGCGCATGATCGCCTGTATCAGTCTTCATCTACACTGTCGAGGTGTGAGAAATCTCCGAATCAGTCAAGGCAAAGACATCCTTATTCTGAGTCAACAAACTGGACATTTTGTCCGTGTCCACATCAGGCCACTGAACTTGTCGAACGATAGTCTCAGAACGACTTTCAATTGTTGACTCCTCAGTACCAGAATCTTGCTGGACAAAGTCTACTGACTCTGTGAGTGGAGTCAATTTACCAAGTACACATCCGCGCCTAAGTCAACACGAGATAGTAATTAGTGTGGAGCTCACATACTGAGTCTGCCAGCTCTATCTCCGGTTGTGACAATAAGAGAGGTGTCTCAATATCCTGAACCATATAAGAACTTCCAGAGGGGAAATATGTTTGGGCTTTCAGTTTAAGAGGAACACGACTGACAGAACATGGAGAAAGAAGAGAAGAATGCTGAACACGAAGAATAGAAGCAATGTATGCATGTAACTCTAAAGGAATCTTCTTGTTATGTATGTTTAGTGTATTAGAATTGTAATCTATGACAGCGCCAGAACGAGACAAAAAAATCATGCCCAAGAATGGCGGAACAGTTCATGTTGCGAACCACATAAAAGCAATGAGAAACACTGACTCCAGCAATAGAATTAGGTAAGTAAACTCTGCCAATCACTCTCACTGAAGCTGCAGTAACTGTCTGCAGAGTAATTCTGGCAGGAAAGAGTTTAGGAGCAGAACGTAAGGATCTGTGAACAGAATCCTTGATAAAACAGACACTAGCTCCTGTGTCTAATAATGCTCTAATTCTACAGGATCCTACTGAGACGAGAACAGACGTAGGTGTATGAGGATTTGCAGCCACCGAAAGTAGTAGTGATGCATGTGAAAAAGAAACCAGACTTCTTGGCAGGTTTCCATGGTGTAATTATGCGATCGGACACACTCCAGTTCACAGTGCGAGAACTAACTAGTTTAAACGTGAACGATCTTTTCGCATACCCTGCCTACAGAATCTGGGTATATGACCCTGCCTACAAAATCTGGCTATATGACCCTGCCTACAGAATCTGGCTATATGACCCTGCCTACAGAATCTGGCTATATGACCCTGCCTACAGAATCTGGCTATATGACCCTGCCTACAGAACCTGGCTATATGACCCTGCCTACAGAATCTGGCTATATGACCCTGCCTACAGAATCTGGCTATATGACTCTGCCTACAAAATCTGGCTATATGACCCTGCCTACAGAACCTGGCTATATGACCCTGCCTACAGAATCTGGCTATATGACCCTGCCTACAAAATCTGGCTATATGACCCTGCCTACAAAATCTGGCTATATGACCCTGCCTACAAAATCTGGCTATATGACCCTGCCTACGGAATCTGGCTATATGACCCTGCCTACAAAATCTGGCTATATGACCCTGCCTACAAAATCTGGCTATATGACCCTGCCTACAGAATCTGGCTATATGACCCTGCCTACAGAATCTGGCTATATGACCCTGCCTACAGAACCTGGCTATATGACCCTGCCTACAGAATCTGGCTATATGACCTGCCTACAAAATCTGGCTATATGACCCTGCCTACAAAATCTGGCTATATGACCCTGCCTACAAAATCTGGCTATATGACCCTGCCTACGGAATCTGGCTATATGACCCTGCCTACAAAATCTGGCTATATGACCCTGCCTACAAAATCTGGCTATATGACCCTGCCTACAGAATCTGGCTATATGACCCTGCCTAAAATCTGGCTATATGACCCTGCCTACAAAATCTGGCTATATGACCCTGCCTACAAAATCTGGCTATATGACCCTGCCTACAAAATCTGGCTATATGACCCTGCCTACGGAATCTGGCTATATGACCCTGCCTACAAAATCTGGCTATATGACCCTGCCTACAAAATCTGGCTATATGACCCTGCCTACAGAATCTGGCTATATGACCCTGCCTACAGAATCTGGCTATATGACCCTGCTTTCCACAACTGTAACAAGACCTAGTTTCTCGTGGTTGTGTACTCGAAGATTTAGCCCTCCTGGTATTAGACCTCTGGTGGTCTGTCCTAACTTCTTCGAAGTGTGGAGGTGGGACTCGAGAGTTCTCCTGATGAGAGACTCTCTGTACTCTCTGCGAAGCCATACTAGGAGTCTCTCTATGTGTCGTCATCTCATTGGTTGGTAGAGAGCCTGAAATAAAACCCTGTCGGGATTCACCGACTTCATGAGTGCAGAAAGCTAACTCCACCGCCTGTGAAAACGTAAGAGGTTTATCTCTTAATAATTTACCCTTCAATGCTCTGAGAAGTAGTGCATCTACGAATGTCTGCACCAGATGCCTTTGCGCCAGCGGAGTTACCAGTTCCGCTGCAGAATGGAACTCTGGCCGCCTCGCCGATGCGATCAGCCAGCGCTTGAATGGATTCTCCAAGAGTCTGTCTAATAGAGGATAGCGTTTGCCAGGCCCCCTGAGAGTCTGCAGCACCCTGTATCGTGCCAGTAAGACAGACACAAACTCCTCCCATAACTCTTGACCCTGAAGACGCTGCCTGACGAACTCTGCCAGCGACCCTGTGGTGCGTAAATACATCAGGTTCTTCTTGTTTGGCACATCAGCGTTCCTTACGTCCATGAGCTTATCAAGCTCTTCCAGCCATGGTTTCGATTTTGCTGGGTCCCCATCGAAGTTTTGTACAGCTGACATCACATGGGAAAACCTCAAGTCAGTGATGACTTGGGACAGTGTATCCTGCAATAGTCCCAGCAAATTTGTCCTGGGTGGAGTTTAAGCCATCGTGCATCTTTCAGTAGTGCAAACTACGTTTTCTCACTATGTTAGCAATGGGGTAAATAAAATACAACAATACAGAGCACTGTCACCAAGTAATCAATGCAATGCCATCTCAAACATCAGAATATATCATCAACTAATGTTATACGATAATTACACCTGGAAAAGAAATTCAGTCATATACTATTGCTAAAATACCACTACATTAATTATACATACACTAAAGAAAATCCGTGCAATAATCAACACATGAAGAAATACTAGCTAAAGTACTAATTAATCCTGCAGGAAAATGTCACATTCAACAAAGTTCAGACTGTCCGAATGCACGAAAGTTACTATATGTGAATTTGAAGTTCGTACTAGAACAAGTACATCCTGTTGCTACTGTCCTGGTTTATACTTGTTCCTATTTGTGCAACTGCGATGAAATCACAATCGTATTAAAGTTCATTCTTGAAGAACACATTTGCCTGGATCTGATGTAAAAAAAAACTGTCACTGCCAAAATTCAAAAGTCTATCACACATGTAGCACAAAGTTACCTCAACAGTTCTGTGTAGAATTAAATGATGAAACGTTCTATACAGGTGTTGGAGGATCATCCATATGGACAGTTCAAGATCAGCCGTACTAGACTGTGCCAGGAAGCTAGATGTGCTCCAGACTGCTAGTGGAATCCGTCATCAACGCCGACTTGAATACAACAGTCACTTGATACTTTCCGTAAGATTGTCCAACAAAGACTACAGCTACAAAGTACTATGTCAGCAAATATCTAGCACACCAATAGTCTAGACACTGGCGTACAGAAAATAGCACACATACTTGCTTTAATCTAATAGCTAGCACAAAAATAAGCTCAGCTTGCTATCAGCCTTGACCAATCAGGAAAATCTTGGCTCTTATTAATTTAATACTATTTGCAAAGATAGAGCAAAAGAAGCTGCACTCAAAATACTATGAGAGACTTTAAAACTGAACAAAAACACCTAAATCTAGTCTACATGAAGCAAAGTCGTAGATAGAGCAATTGGTGCTGGCTCATGAAAGATAGTGCCAGTCGCGAGTACCACTTGTAGACGTGCACCAATTATGCGTGTATCGTGCACCTGTCTATTAGTACCGTGACTGCCAGTTACAGACACGGCAATACTTATAAAGATTTGTATTACTATCATGACACTTCTGCTATAGAAATATACTAACAAGGACAACACACATAGTGAACAGTGTGAAGTAAAAAGCAACTGGTGTGAACCTAAACTCACACTTTATTGATGGAAAAGATGGGTGATGATATCGTGAGGGTGAGAGATATTTGATAACATTCAATACAGAAAAATGAAACAGGCTAGTCCTCTTCCCGACAAGAACTTGTTTGCCAAATGGGAAGGGAGAAGTCAACTCTATCACCACATAAAAGCAACAAATGTAGTACAACATAAGTGCAACACTTACTGCATCAGAATATAAGTACAGAATTCACACAACCATCACAGAAAATCTCTAGACCCAAAGGTCAATACAAAAATCCCAAAAAGGAACTAATTTCACATTCTTTAGCTCAGCAAATGTATATCAGGAAAACAAATTCTTCATATTATGTCACTAACAACTACCTGACTCTTTACTGAAACCATAATAGGAAATAATCTCATACTGTCTCCAAAAGCAACATTCTGTGCACAAGTCATCTACATGAAAAAAAAATCACTAGCACAATGCACTATAGGCTAGAAAAATCACATTCTCCTCTAATCATGCTTAACAACGATCCTAACACATTCTCAACCGAGACCTAGTTGAAACCCATTCTCATCTCATAGTCATAATAGTAATTTTCGTCCTCTCACTCCTTAAGTATGTGCTAACTATTTCCCTGAATTTTCCCGAAGATTCTGTCCCGAGAATCACTAAACCCGTGATTCTACCTGTTTATGACCTTCGGAAAGAAAACCATCATAATATTCCGAAAATAACTTTTCTGTTACAAACATGTCAAGGATAATCATAGAAATAATCAAACATCCCGTGGAAGTTAACGTGTTAAACCTGACCTTTCATTGAACTCTTGTAGAACAAAAATACCAAGGGCATTAAATCAAAGGGTCAAAATATTTTTAAAAATCCTTATATGAGAACCAAACCATTGTAATAGTAAATTTTCCAATATACTGTTATACAGCCTTAAACAATGTCTAGCCTCAGTACCTAGCCTCAAACAGTGTCTCAGTCAGTCATTTGCATGTCTGTTGAGGAACTTTGCCTCCTTAACACCTCTCCTGTATGCCTCTCGGCTGTAAGCAAGATGCTCTGCTGCTGATGCATCCATTTGCAGATAATCAAGGATAAACAGTGTCTACCCTAAAACAATACATAACCTCAAACAATATCTAGCCTCAAACAGTGTCTAGCCTCAAACAATACAGAACCTCAAACAGTGTCTAACCTCAAACAATGTCTAGCCTCAGCATCTAGCCCCAGACAGTGTCTATCTTCAATACCTAGCCTCAAACAATGTCTAGCCTCAGTATCTAGTCTCAGAGAGTCTAAACAGTACATAACCTCAAACAATATCTAGCCTCTAACAATACATAACCCCTAACAGTGTCGAGCCTCAAACAATGTCTAGCCTCAGTATCTAGTCTCAGAGAGTCTAAACAGTACATAACCTCAAACAATGTCTAGCCTCTAACAATACATAACCCCTAACAGTGTCGAGCCTCAAACAATGTCTAGCCTCAGTATCTAGCCTCAGACAGTGTCTAGTCGCAATATCTATCCTCAAACAATGTCTAGCCTCAAATATCTAGCCTAAAACAATGCCTAACCTCTCTTTGAGTGTATCAGCTACTTCACCACAGCAATGTGAAAGTGGATGAAATGTTATGACGCGCGTTCATGAAAGCCGATGGAATCAGGTAAAGGAGCAGAAAAGGGAATGTTTAAAACGCATAACAAAGAAACTAAATGCGACCAACATTTCAGCAAAAAAAGTCTTAGTCAGGTGCAAGACAATATCCAGAAGCTAAAACAGCCAAATAAAATCAGACAAATAAAAATCACTTACACTGGAGACAACTGGATGGCCAGGGACAGAAGTTCAAACACGTAACTTTCTTTCCTCTTCTTGTCACTGTTATCTTCATAACTTTTATTAAACTGTACAAACACCTGAACTTGTGCTCACCTTTCGTGGCCTATACATTGGAATTAGCTTGAATTCATAGATTTCCAGTACATAGAAATAAATGAAAACTTCATACTGTTATCAAAGAGAATGAATGATGGATAGTAATTCCGCTCACTTCATCTGCCTGCCTTGCCACTATGAAGTTATATGCTGTGTAGATTATTACCAATATTTTATGCGCATTAGTCTGTGTGTTCAGTGCCGTACATTTATACCATGGCGTTCTCTCCTGCACACATATCCGTGACGTTTTCTGATAAATTCAAAAGTTATTTTTCAATGTATGCTTACTCTTCCAATCGAAAAGAACACTACAATTCAATGTTCAGTCATTTACATGTCTGTCAGTCAGTCATTTGCATGTCCCTTGCGGAAATTTACCTCCCTTACAGCTGTCCTGTAGGCTTCTCGGTTGTAAGCAAGATGGCCTGCTGCTGATGCATCCATTGCAGGTTATCAACGACGTCTTGCAACCATCTTCACCTTGGTCTTCCTCCCTTTCTTTTTCCCTATTATGTACCCTTTCAAGACGTTCTTCTCTAAATTCTCATGACATTTAATGTGTCCAAAATGTTTAAGTTTTCTCTGTCTAATCCTTTTTACTAGCCAACCTTCTTCAATATTAAGCTCTTGTTGTATGGAAATATTTGTCCTTTTTTGTGTCCATGATATTTGACGGAATTCTTCTGTAGCATTTATATTCAAAGGCATTAATGTGTTTCTCAGCTGTTTTGTTAAGTGTCCAGGTCTCACAGGCATATGTTTGCAGTGGGAAATATGCATGTGCTTAAAAAAAATCTTATGTTTGTCGTTATGACTGTTCCTCTCCACAGCTTTTTTAGTTGTTTTACTTTTCTGAAGAACGATATATTTCCTCCTTTTAATTTGCTTCATTCTATCTCCATTATTAATAAGTAATTATCCAAAATATTCAAAACCCTCCACCTCTTCCAATTTTTCCTCACAGATATATATCTAAAATAAAAGGCAGTGCTGAGAACACGGACAAGGCTGACATTGCTGAAGCTGCATTGGACGTACCGTGGGAAAATGAAGAGCAGGAATAGAAGGACAATATAGTTATTAGGAGATTGAGGGAGCTGGGACAAATTAGAGGAAATCCGATCTATGTGGCGGAAAACACATCGTAAACAACAACGATTGGCAAACAAACATATATATATATATATATATATATGCTTTATTTGTTTTGTCAGTAGTCATCAGTTTAGTTTTCATCGCATTATGATAGAGGTTTTCCTCTTACTCTTCTTACGGACTGACATAATTAGTTTTTCCATTCCTTTTTGTGTTGTGGACAGTAATACTGTGTCTTCAGCATATTTAATCTCTGGTATTTCATTCATTTATTTGTATATCCCTTGCGGAACTGTGCCTCCCAAACAGCACTCCTGTAGGCCTCTCGGTTGTGAGCAAGATGGTCTGCTGCTGCTGCATCCATTTGCAGATCGTCAACGATGTCTTGCAGCCATCTTCGTTTTAGTCTTCCTCTTTTTCTGGTATTTCATAACCTCCAATTTTTACGGCATTGTAATATTCTGTGTATACATCTTCTCTAACATTCCTCATTATATTTTCAATACACAAGTTAAATAAGTAAAGCGACAATATATACGTCTGATGGACCCCTTGTTTTATGTCAAACCGTGTTGTTGTATCACCATTTATTCTTACTGCTGCTTATTGGTCGGGATACAGCAGTGATATTAATTGTATCACATGTATTGGAAATCGCATTTTGTCCGTTATTTCCCAAAGTTTCTGGTGTTGTACACAATCATATGCCTTTGAATAGTCTGTAAAGGATAAACATAGATTCATTAAATTCTTTACATTTCCCTATTATTAATCTTATATTGAATATATGATCTCTTGATCCTCTTCCTTATCTAAACCAACTTGGTCCATTCTGACTTCTTATTCTATTTTCTTACGAAGTTTACCCATTATGATTTTTAATATAATTTTACTGGCATGACTAATCAGGGCAACGGTTCTGTAGTTTGTGCATAATTTCAAGTTACCTTTTTTGGCAGTGGTATGAATATAGGTATTTTCCATTCTTTTGGCCAAATACCTGAATGCCATAACTTTTTACACAGTGCACGTTAAATTGTAGCACATCCTTACCTCCTGCTTTAATAAGTTCAGATGTTATTTCTTCACATCCTGGTGATTTACTATTTTTTAGATTCTTTATTGCCCAGAAAACTTCTTCAATCCTTCATTAATAATTCATACTGTTGATTTATGCTTTCACATTCAGCTATATGATACATTCCTCTGAAATATTCATTCCATTTTCTAGAATTTCTTCTGTCTCTGTCAAGGTATTCCCCATCTCGTCACAAATCATATTTAGCTTACATGTGACATTTTTCGTCAATGTCTTTTCTTCTTTAAACATTTCACTATCTCTTCCATATTTCTAATGTCCTTCTATTCTTTCACAACAATTTTGTATGTATTGGTTTTTTTTTGTTGTCTTTTCTTATGTTTCTTCTTACATCTTTTGTTAAAGATTTATATTCCTCTTTGTTGTTATTTGTCACTTTCCATTTCGTCTTCATTACTCTACGTCATTTTATTAGTTATAGTGTGCCTGTTGTAATCTATTCATTCTTTTGTGTTTTCTTTACTGGAACCATATCTTTAGCTGTTGTTATTAAGATATCTCTGGCTAGCGTAGCCAGTTCATCTGGTGTCGTCCCCTCTTGTACAGCCATCAGTATCTCGAAACGGTTCTTCGCTTCTATACCGTATTGTTCTGGTATTGTTGTAAGATCAAAGCGGAGTGGTCAGGATCATCTGTCTTTTGTATCTTTATCAGTTAAATGCTTAGACCGATGTTTAGGCAAAGTCTAAATAAAAGTAGCATATTTATAACCCAACCCATGCTTTTACATAACCGACAAGCTTCTCTCCTGTATTTTCCGTCAAAATTTCTCATTAAAGTTTATTCCTACGGAGCATGGAAATTATGTCGGGAAAGAAAGAGTTAAAATGCTCATATTCTCGTGCTGTGGAGCTTGAAGTCTGGCCATCGCTCCAGGGAGGCATTAAAAATAGGATTACTTCACCCTTGTGATCATTCAAGGTACAATTAAAAGAGGGATTTTTTACCCTTATTCCATGATGAATTATAATGAGAACACAGTGTTTAATTTTTCAAATATTTTTCGCGTTTTTATCCGTTGTGTTGTTTTTGCATGTGATCCTTGAAAAAAAGGCGTTTGCTGAAATATTGGAGTGTTGTATATTCTTCATTTGTACGTACCAATCTTACGAGGGTCATACTGAAAGTCGTGAGCAAACTTTTTTTAAATCAGAATTTATAGATAAAGAAAATATAAATGTATCGTTTTCTTCACTTTTTAACATAATCTCCATTTCTCTGCACACATTTTTTCCAGTGCTCTGCAAGTTTGAAAATACCCTCCCGGTAGAATTCTGTTCCAGCTGACCAGCACATGCGCACTGCTTTCTGGATGCTCTCTCCTGTAGGATCCAGCTGGCACAGACTTTTATATAGCCAAGGGTTCCAATCATTTCCTGTACTGCATTGTGTCTTATTCCAAGATTTACAGCGATTTCAGATACTGTGATATGTCTGTCTTCTTTAATGTTTTCCTCAACCCCTTCGACGTTGCGTTCAGTGGAGGCAGTTTGAGGGCGACCGCTGCAAGGCATATCTTTGATGCTCGTGTTTACATCTTTGAAATATTTCACCCTCCTCCTAATACTGCTAGCACCCACACACACACACACATCTCTATAAGCAATTTGAAGTCTTTGGTGAATTTCATCAGCGGGGATTTCCTCTTTAACGAGGAACTCAGTAACAGCATGTTGACGAAACGAAACTTCAGCACCTGCCATTTTGTTTCTGCTCCGCGTGGTCACGTGATACATGATGGTGACGTCATGTGATCTCTACATGAACTGGAAAGGATGCAGTTAAGAGGATACATTTATATTTTCTCTATGTATAAATTTCGATTTTAAAAAAAAATTACTCATGACTTTCGGTATGATCCTCGTAGTTTCTGCCATTCTTGTTTCTGCCAACTTTTCTCTCTCTTTCTATCTTTTCTTTTTTTTTTTTTTTTTGTAAAACTGAATCATACACCTCTGTGTACTGTACTTCATTTCTTAAAGGAGTTCAAATCAGACAGCCCTCACTTGCTATGTGTCGTCAGCCTTTTTCATTTGTTATGTCCAGCGATCTGGAGTCCGTGCAGACCAGGTCGTAGTTAAGTCCAGTCCAGTACGCAGTAAGAGTAGTCCAGATAGAGGCAGTTATTATACGTGTCGCAGACCTTTCTCCACTTGTTAGAGGAGTCCAGATTAGACACCTAGTACGAAAACAGTCAGTCTAGCAGGAAGGTCTAGTAGGCGGGCAGTCTAGCAGGAAGGTCTAGTAGGCGGGCAGACTAGCAGGAAGGTCTAGTAGGCGGGCAGACTAGCAGGAAGGTCTAGTAGGCGGGCAGACTAGCAGGAAGGTCTAGTAAGCCGGTGAGAGACATGACATGGAGATGGAAAGTCCAGCAGTCTGAAGTGTCTGAGAAATCCAATATGAGGCTGGAAGTAGGTACGAGTGCTGGAGAAAACACAGGTTTAGGACCTAAAGTTCTAGAGTCGAAATCGTCCCTGGTACAAGAGTCTAATTTAGTCGGTTAGGTCAGGGTTCGTAGCTTGTAGTCAAGATTCAGACTGTTTTATCCGACAAAGTTCGGATCATTTCATTATGTGTCGCCGGGATTTGGTGACCGAATTCGGTTCAGTCATTTCATCATCTGTGGACTTCGAGCCAGCTATACTATCATGAAAGAAGACGTTAGCTAGTATGTATGTTCCAAGTGCTGAAATAACGTCTTCTTTGAACGTGGTCATGCCTGCATACGGTAAAGTGAACGGCCACAGAGAACATAGCGTAAAGGAAATATATCCTTCTAAAATAATATCTAAACCCGGGCCGTTCGCCGTGACTCTCAATTCTTGAGGATGAAATCGAAACTACAAGAACTGTCCACGAACAATGCGCTCAATGCCAACTAAACTGGTCTTAGCCTGTATGTGTGGATTACTGTTGTTAACAAACTGACTAGTGGGTTAACTGATTGATAGTTTGTTTACTTTCAAGATCAAGTTTAAGTAGACTGATCTATGAATCTTCAAATCTAGCTTCTGGGATATTCTCCTAGAAACACATAACATCCCAGGCACTCTCCTGTCACCACTGGACAACAACAATACTCCGCAAGCTTCCAGCAAGACAACATCTCACAGCGTGAGAAATAACCTAGAGTGTGGTTTCAGATCTCATGGCATGAATTTATTGAATGAGATAATGGACGATGAATTATGAGGATGAGAAAAAAAAGAGCTGCCAAAATGGCAGGGCGACCATACAAAAGAACAGTCAACGCCAAGCAAAACTTTGCCATGTGGGAGGAAACTTAAGACTTAGAATTCTACAACAACTATATGAACATTTTCCATACTTACACCTCATATGAAACACCACAACAACTGGGAATTCCACACATTTCAATATTCCACGTTGGAAAAAAAAACAGACAAACACTAGCATAGGAACATGTCTGAAAGTAATACAACCTAACGTTTACTTGCTCTACATGTCCTAAAAGTACTTACATTTTGAAAACCACTGGGCCGAACTGTCTCTAACAGATCATGTCTCAATAATCCTCATCATAATTCCCCCTTTAAGGTCTCTCTCACTCCCTTTTATATTACTTGCATTTTCTCCCATTCTTCCCGAAGATTCTCCTCGTGAAGTTCAATTTTCCGTGAACAGACTTTGTTCTAAGACCTTCGGTTCTCACAAAACCCACAATCTCCGTGTGAGTTCACCTCCGACAACTCCATCTGTCACCCAAATTTTGACATTTTCTTCTCATAGCTCAACTTTCCACTAACAAAATCATACATCTCGTGCAACTGACACCCAGTACCTAACTTCTTGACACTTGGGTTTACTATTTTTAGACTTCTCGGTGAGAAAATTCAAGGGTCACACGGTGAACTGTTGCTAACAGGGGAAGTAAATCTGCGTCTGTTAAGAATTATCTCCCTTAGACAGACAAAAATTAGATTTTAATTTACTCACATTTTCTCCCATTCTTCCCGAGGATTCTCCTCGTGAAGTTCAATTTTCCATGAACCGACATTGTTCTGGGACCTTCGGTTCTCACCAAACCCATAATCTTCGTGTGAGTTCACCTCCGACAACTCCCTCTGTCACACAAAGTTTGACACTTGTGTTCCCATAAATAAACTTGTATAGGGAAATTTAACTAAAGTGTCTTGAGGGAAGAAATGGAACAAAATATGAACAGTACGGGGCATATTTCATAGGTCCGCAAGATGATAGTTTTAATGCCTTTTTTAATCCTCATCTATCAAAGAGTTCAATCAAGGTCTCTTTAACACTGGAACCCAGTAGAAGCTGTGTTACTTCATAGTTAAACCGAGGTCATATATTCTCTCATTTAGAGAGAAGCCCTGTTAGCTCAGTGGTTAGGGACTCGGTTTACTAATCCAGGGGTACCAGGTTCAGTCCCAGCAGTGGGATTTTTTTTTTCTGGTACACACCAAAAATAAATATTTTGGACACATTAAACGTCATGATAATTTAGAGAAGACCGTATTGGAAGGATACATAATGGGAAAAAGAAAGAGAGGAAGACCAAAACGAAGATGGCTGCAATACATCGATGACGATCTGCAAATGGATGCATCAGCAGCAGGCCATCTTGCTCACAACCGAGAGGCCTGCAGGAGAGCTGTTTGGGAGGCAAAGTTCCGCAAGGGACATGCAAATGAGCGAATGACACACCAAAAATGACCCGGGGTTCACTCAGCCTCTAAAACTGGGTACCAGAGAAATCTGGGAAGATAAAGCGGCCAGGCGTGATACTGACCACATCACACCTTTCATGTGCCGAATGTCATGGAAAATACAGGCCTAACACTATTCCTCAATATGCCTTAATGACATGGAAACGGGAATTTTACCTTTTGTTTTATTATACTAAATAACGAGGCAGTAGAAACTAGAGGAAAATCCGTTTTATCTCCAAAAAACTAAAATAATAAGCCAAAGATAACTTCACACACTGAAAACAGTAAGAAGAATGGGAAAAAAGGGAGGGAGAGGGGTAGAGGAGAGGGACTCATTTTGTAAACTCGAGGCAGACATTCGCTTACACAAACATTAATACCCGCGGGATAAAACAGCGTGGAAAAAATAATGACTTCTCAGAAAGAAGGAAAACAGAAGGTTGTTGTTCTAGACAAGCTGGGAGTGTTAGCTCCTCAAGTAACGGGGGCAGATTACACAGCCATAGAGACACGGATGTATGACCAACGCTGATCAAGACACCCTGTCCAAAGCTGGAAGCAGTCAAGATCAAACAAAACATCCAGTAAACTACCAAGAGGCACTGTTACCGCTCGTATAAACTATAATCCCTAACCAGTGCAGATCTGAATGGAAGAAACAACTGAAATCCAACAACGAAACAGATGCAATACACCAGCTACAAAGACATGAGCAAACAATCCTCTTTCGCCTGAGGATGGGCCACTGCAGACTACTGAGCCACCTACATCTCCTCAAATGTGTCACACAGACGAGTGTCCAGATTCCATAAAGTACCCTTCTAGAGTGCCCAAACCATGTGGACCTGAGGCGTGAGATGACCAGAGGACACAAGCTTGGGGTAAAAGCTTTGGGGCTCCTATCAGGATCTTGAGAGGACTGCGGGGTTTACTATGTCGACAGGGGTCAGGATCTGACGTGACCAGCAACCTCGAACGCAGAAGAAGAAGAAGAAGAAGAGGAAGAGGAAGAAGAATAAGAAGAAAAAGAAGAAGAAGAAGAAGAAGAAGAAGAAGAGGAAGAAGAAGAAGAAGAAGAAAAAGAAGAAGAGGAAGAGGAAGAGGAAGAAAAAGTAAGGGTTATATAGTTTGATGGTATGCTGACAAGTTTACGAGAAACGTCTGAAATAAACGTGATAAACAATTATTCACGTGCTCAGATACTACATACATCTGAGGTGCTTGCTTATAAAATGCAAATTTCTCTATCTCGCTAACGTGAAGAGCTAATTATCGTTTTAAGGAGATAACGACTGCGGTAAAACTGGTTTTGGTAATCAAGGTAGATAGAGGATGCAGGAAACTCTACTGTAGAGAGCGGAACAACAACACAGCTCCTTCAGATCATCAGAGGAAGTACCCCCCCCCCCCCCGACAAGTGTTTCGGCATTTTTAAGATAGATAGAGGTGTATGGTTCAGTTTTACAAAGCAAAAGTGAGAAAAAGTGAGAAAAAACACAAATGGTAGAAAGTATGAAAGTAAGATGAGAATGTATACACTGATAAAAGCATACAACATTCAATATTTCCGCGAGAGCCTTTCTCATGGATTACATCAACACAACACATAAACAAAAGAAGATAAATAAAAGTGAAAAACTCAGCTTTGTGCTATCCCTCCCGATACAGAATACAACGATGCGCCCTAAAGACGAGACAGGGAGACCACCATTTGTGGTTTTTTTCCCACTTTTGTTTTCTCTGTCCTCATTCCCTCTCTTCGCTTTGTAA
The DNA here is from genome assembly GCA_009760885.1 of Achatina immaculata. Taxonomy (NCBI): domain Eukaryota; kingdom Metazoa; phylum Mollusca; class Gastropoda; order Stylommatophora; family Achatinidae; genus Lissachatina; species Lissachatina immaculata. Next base: position 19,362,888 of record CM019691.1, on the reverse strand, counting down.
AACTGAACCATACACCTCTATCTACCTTACAAAATGCATAACGCGTGCACCATTTTCACAGTCTTTGGCCAGATCTTATTGTTTGTGAGCGAGCACTCATCTCTGAGGGCTGGAAGCGTTAGTTGTGGCCGGCCTGTTTTATCTTTTACTTTTCCATGATTCGGTAGAAACCCAAATGTTTTGGAACTTCAGAATCTGTCTAACTTCATCGTGATGATCTTTATTTGGTGGCATCGCCTTTGATTCATGATTGCTGTGTTAACTCTGCAGAAAATACTTTCAGATCCCAGCATACAAATTCACACGGATCGAGAAACAGCGCGTATTCATTAATTCCAAGAAATGAAAAATTCCTGATCATATCGATTCAGGAGAACCATTTATCTAATAAGTAATTTTACAAATGCATGAAATTTTAAAGTTATTTACTTGGCACGTGCTCCTCTCTCTTTCGACTGAAATAATTCAGCAAGGTGTTGCATTCATTTGCATGTCTCTTGCGGAACTTTGCTTCCCTAACAGCTCTCCCTGTAGGCCTTTCGGTAGCAAGCAAGATGGCCCGCTGCTGATGCATCCATTCGCAGATCATCAACGATGTCTTGCAGCCATCTTCGCCTTGGTCTTCCTCCCTTTCTTTTTCCCTTTATGTGCCCTTCCAAGACCGTCTTCTCTAAATTCTCATGACGTTTAAATGTTGAAAATATTAAAGTATGGTTAGCAATGAATTTTTTAAAACCTAGACAAAACACTTCAGAAATGAGAGAAAAAGAGAATGAATGAATAATCTTTGTTTTCAAAGGGTGAAGAATTGGGCACGCAGGCCCGTCTTATATTCTGCCCTTCATCACTCCATCTTTCATTCTTCCCACACACTCGATTTAATACAAGTGTACAAATTACGTGAGGGGGAAAACATCAAAAGATAAGAGAATTACTTGGGACTGCAACAACGGTTTCCTTAAGACCAGCAGACACCTCCCCCCGGGAAACAGTGCTCTGTCCTTTCTGTTAAAACGTCGATTGTTTACTTGTTATTGTTGCCCATGTAGGATCACACATCTGCAAAAGACGATGTGAAGGAGATTGAATTAGGCAATGGAATTTCTGTGCCATGACCTCCTTTCCTTTCGGGGTGTCACGATTGATTTCACTCGCATTTAAAGAGTCGGCTATTCAAGGAACTTTTCTTGGAGATGTAAGACGGCCGAGTGGATAGTCAGACGGGATCTTTGTTAAATTCTTGCCTTAAACTGCGCCGGACCCAGCATGCCGGCGGTGGAATCTCTACCGCTCATCACAGAAAGAACAGACGGACTGACTAAACGGAACACGATTCTGAAACGATAAACAACAATAAAGCGAAAATCATCAAGACAGAAATGAGATGTTTAAGAAGAATACTAAATGAAACAAGAAGAGACAAATCATAAATGACACCATCAGCGCAAGAGCATGGGTGACACCTGTGACCATATAGCCATATTGTAGGGACAGTGTTGACAGCCCTTCTAAGTATGAATGTCTGACTCTGAATTGATACCCTCTGTTCAAAAGAAGCACAGGATTCTTTCACAATTTTCCACGATTATACAAGTTGTGAGATCAATAATCCATATCCAGTGCTGGCGATACACACATGAAGTTTCATGGAACTTTGTGATAATGGTGGCGATTATAAATACTAATAGTTAGAATGAGCAGCAACAACAATTCTTCGTCGGCCCCACTTCATAAATACAAAAGGAGATGATGAATCTGTCATTGGCCAACAGCTACTCAAAACAAGCATAACCTCACTGGACGAAACATGTTCTATACAATCCTTGTACTCCACAGTACAGTTTCATATTCCTAAACTGTACACAAAAAAAATCATGTCTTCACAGCTCAAGATACCCACTTAACACCCAAACAACCAGTACTACCGGCCCCTGTCCTCCGAAAATCCGGTGCAAGACTGAATCACGGACTACCTGAAATCCTTGCTAAAATGGACAAAACTTAATAACACTCACACTTTGAACACTTTTACTCAGGGGCGTTAATCCAACACATTTATGGGACTAGACACAACATTCAATACATACAGGGGCGTTAATCCAACACATTTATGGGACTGGACACAACATTCAATACATACAGGGGCGTTAATCCAACACATTTATGGGACTGGACACAACATTCTGTTACACACTAGTACTACACTACATCCAGAAGCAAGTCCAATGGTTTGGTTACCTTACACGACTATCCCAAACAGAATACAACACAGAAAGAATCCATGTGTGTGCGAGAAACTCTCTACTGCAGAGAGCGGAACAGCAACACAACTCCTTCAGATCATCAGACGAAGTACCCCGCCTGCCCTCCTCTCAGACAAGTGTTTCGGCCCTATTAAACTTCTGACACTCTAAGGGGGGTGGGCCCCTCTGGGTCATGACTCCCAGAGGTCTTGTGGGTTGTTGCTTTTTTTTTTGGTCCCGGGATTGAACCCACGCTCTTTCAGCCGGCAATGCACTTTGAAGTGCGTCTTTAGCGATTACGCTCTCTACAGTGAAGAATTTTCTGCGTACAGAGCGCTGTCAAGCCATCTTTTTGTTCCATCAAAACTGCAAGGTATATGAGGAAAGAGACAAGACAGGATATGTGTGTTGTCTCATAGTTTTAAACCGCTCATTTCATTGCTTTTTGGTCACACATTCCTCGCCAGCCGTCTTAACTGTCAGTAGCTCTCTTGAGAAGATACCAGCTGTTGCCTTCAGTTGTCGAGCAGGAGATAATCCTTACATTGTTTTATGATCAAGTATGGCTTGGTGTTATAGTCAAATTATTATTTTGGTTTTATTGCCTAAGTTGTTCGCTATTCGCATGTTTTGTTATTAGTTGTCACAATTGATATTCTGTATCTGAATTGAATTCTTCTGTAACGTTCTTCTTTTTCTCACTCTTTTATACCCTTTTCAATCATTTATTCTAATAAATATTTATGTATTTGATGGTCTCAGAGCAACTTAAGATATTTATCGCCTCCCTGGACTGGGCCATTTCTACTACTGCTTACCACACGTAATGGCGAATTATATTTTGACAAGTGGTATAGGTTTTGTGCCTCCGGTTGTGAATTTCTAGAGTTAGTTTTAGACTTAATTGTATCAGAGAGTTATTTGCCAGTTTGCCAGTTATTTGCCATTTAAAGTTTGACAGGGAAATCGATCAGATATTTGAATCTTTTCCGTAACTGTTGCCAGAACATTTAACCCAGTTACTGCATTCACAACCTTCGACCATTGACTGCATTCGCAGCTTTCGTTGAAGCCCAGTGTAGATCAATCAGATCGTTACAAATTACGAAAGGTTCAAGTGTATCATCTATTTTCGAGCTCATTTTTAAAATTAGTGTTCGATGTTTTTTTTTTCTTGAAATCCAGTATCTGCCGCTCTGAGATTGCGTTTAAAGCTAAAAGGAATATGAAAGCTTCAGTATAATCTTCTTCCGACGCTTATGGCAGGAGTACCTAAATAAAGTTACTGCGCGTATAATCAAAGATATGATACGAGCGTGTGATGTGATACACATGCTGGAACCTGTGTTATACACGTAATCGAAACTGTGACGCACATATGATGGAAGTTAAGATATACATGTGATTAAAGCTGTGATGCATGTATGTTCCAAGCTACAATACATATTATTTTCCAAGCTACAATATATATATATATATATATATATATATATATATATATATGTTAGAGCATCAAGCTGGAACGCCTGGAGTAATTTCAACCAAACATGGCACACATATTACTTACAATCTGGAAATTGAACTGTGGGGGTTTGATCATCCCTATACAATCTGGACATTGCCCCGTGGGGGTTAGAGCATCCCTAAGATATCCCTATGACCCATAGGGGTCGGGATGACATGTAAAAACAATCGAAAATGACAGATATTAGTGTCGAATCAATAGTTTTTAGTGTCGCAAAAACGAATAGTGACACTACCGACGCCGTTCAAGTCCAAGTTCAGCTTCCATCGTTATGGGGGATGGATGGGGCCCTCGGGCTGGGGATGGGATAGAGTGACATGTACAAATCATCGAAAACGAATGATATTAGTGTCGAATCCATAGGTTTCGATGATGCTGAGATGAATAGTGACATTTCCGATGCCGTTTAAATCCAGGTTTAGCACCCGTCGACATGGAGGGCCCTAGGAGTTGGGTGGGATGAGGGAGACATGTAAAAATAATCGAAAACGACCAATATTAGTGCCAAATCCATAGTTTTCGGTGTCGCCGAGATGAATTGTGCCACTCCTGTCGCTGTTTAAGTCCAAGTTCAGCCGGCATGGGGGCTTAGGGGTGGGGTGGGATGGGGTCACGTGTAAAAATAATCGAAAACGACCTATATTAGTGTCGAATCCACAGTTTTCGGGGTCGCTGAGATGAATATTGACACTCCCGGTACTGTTTAAATCGAAGTTCATCCCCCAGCGCCATGGGGAGGGGGAGGGGGAGGGGTGAGAAGTGGTGACAAATAAAATGTCGAAATTCATCGAGGTTACTGTCCAATCCATAGTGTTCGGGGTCGCGAAGCTGATTGGTGACAATCCTGCTGACAATTAAGCCTACGTTTAGTCGAACAGACAAATAAAACTCTGCAGGACCATCTAGACTCTGTAGAACCTTCTAGATGGTTGTGTAAATGAATAGAATATTGTAGAACCATCTAGAAGATTGTGGAACTGAATAGACATCTGTAGAACCTTCTAGAAGGCTGTGGATATGAATATAACCTTGTAGAACCGCCTCGTAGATTGTGGAAATGAATAGAACTTTGTTGAAAGGGATAAATATATACCCAGGCAACGCCGGGTAATCAGCTAGTACACGTATAATCGAAGCTGTGTCTACCGCGTCATCATAAAAGAAGTAAAAAATAAATGGTAAAATCCTCGTCTCCAGGAGATGAAGGCATATTGGGGATACAGTTTTAGGCCCGTATTTCCAAGACCTTCGGCACATGAAAGTGTCATGTGATCATTGTCATGCCTGGCCGCATTTACCTTCCCAGATTTCTTTGGTACCCATTTTTTAGAGGCTGGGTGGACTCCGCGACATTCTCTGAAAAGAAAACAAAATAATCTGCTGGAATTTGAACCCGGTACCACCGGATTAGTAGACCGAGGGTAACCACTCAGCCAGCCAGGCTCCATGTCTCACGAAATACGTGAATAGAAACAAAATATACAAAACAAAGGAATTTATACTGGCTTCTGAGCCACACACACACACACGCACATACACACACAGAAATAAGCAGAAAAACAGGCTAGAAAGTCAAGTGTTAAACACTTAAATATCAAGAGAAAATAAAAAAACTAATGTAAACAGAAAAACAAAATTAATAACATTTTTAATGGCCAGACAGAAAAGTCTCTGTAGAAGAGAAAAAAAAAAAGAACCACCTATGTTGGGCTTGTCGTACCGTCAGAGTTGGCCACCACTCCTCTTTCTCAGGAGAATTGTCTAGCATGACTCTTGATGAAGTGCAGGCAGCCTCATGTCTCTCAGGGGAGGGGGGGGGGGGGTCAGCAAGTCGCTGTGGCTCACCGGTTTAACCTCCAGCAACAGATTTTGTCACCGATGATCTTGGTTACCTTTGTGGCAGACTCAGTTACTTAGATCAGTATTGTGACTGGTTGCTGCCCAGACCTTCACACATTACATTTTTTTTTGGGGGGGGGGGAGGTGGGTGGGTGTGGTGAGTTGGGGGCAGGGGTTTGGGGAGGGAGTATGGTTGTGGGGAGTTGAGTGGGGGGGGGAGGGAACGCGGAACAACCATGACCTCCGTCTCATTTGCTCCATGTAACACCAGGGGCATGGAAATGCTGCACAATTATTTTACTTGACAGATGTCCTGTATTTGACAAAATATACGTGTATAATCCTAGCCTTCGGCCTTTCGTCTTCTGGCTTGGTTGTCCCCAGGGCCACCGTAGAAACCTTCAAAATCCAGGGCCCGATATAATCCGATAAGAAACTTATAGATGCCCCCAAGGGACGCGGAATTAATAACATTAATGATGAAATCAGTGATATTCATTATTACTATAGACTATCCAATGGGATGTGGGAATATATTTGAATATTCACTGGGAGGGGCGGGGGAGAAGGAAAAGGAGGGAGAGTAGTAACCGTTAAAAGGCTACGAACAAAAAAAAAGATTGAATTTGAGAGTATCTATAAAAAAAACAAGATGGGTAAGTACGGGAAGGATATTAGAGAAAGGTAAAACACTGGAAGAATGCTATAGAAAGATAAAAGCTGGAAGTATAGTAGAGGAAAGTAAAAGCTGGAAGGATACTAGAGACTGGTAAAAGCCGGAAGGATAGTAGAGAAAGGTAAAACCTGGAAGGATAGTAGAGAAAGGTAAAAGCTGGAAGGATAGTAGAGGAAGGTAAAAGCTGGAAAGATACTAGAGACTGGTAAAAGCTGGAAAGATACTAGAGACTGGTAAAAGCTGGAAGAATAGTAGAGAAAGGTAAAACCTGGAAGGATAGTAGAGAAAGGTAAAAGCTGGAAGGATAGTAGAGGAAGGTAAAAGCTGGAAGGATAGTAGAGGAAGGTAAAAGCTGGAAGGATAGTAGAGGAAGGTAAAAGCTGGAAGGATAGTAGAGAAAGGTAAAAGCTGGAAGGATAGTAGAGGAAGGTAAAAGGTAGAAGGATACTAGAGAAAGATAAAAACTGAAAGGATATTAAAGAAAGGTAAAAGCTGGAAGGATAGTAGAGAAAGGTAAAAGCTGAAACGATACTCATCATCATCATCAACAGGTGCTGTGCCAACTAGCGTTGTCTATTATGCTTCTCCAGAGTACACGATCCTTCATGCAGGCCATTAGCTCAGTTGGTGATCTCTCACACCATCTCGTCAGACTGTCCAGTACCATTTCTCTTGGTCTTCCTCTTGATCTTCTTCCTTCTATTTTTCCTGTTGTTATAATATTTTCAATGGCCCCTCTTCTCACTGGATGCCCTATGAAAGTACATTGTTTCTGTCTTATTTTCTTTGGACCAGATTTTTTTCTCCAGCTCTTCTCATACATTCTTCATTAGTTATTTGTGCTGTCCAGGGGATTCGCAACATTTTTCTAATAAACCACATTTCTATTGCTTCCATTGACTTTTGTGCAGACTTGCCTATTGTCCATGATTCACTTCCATATAACAAGATAGGTTCTATATAGCATTTTAGGACTCGTTTTCTAACATTCATTGATAAGGATGTGTTGCATGATATGTTTCTCATTCTCTGAAATGCAGTCTTTGCTTGGCCTATTCTGTTCTTAATTTCTGTTTTGCATTTCCCATCTGAAGATACTGCCACAAGGTATTTACATTTCTGCACATGCTTTAGAATGGTTCCATTTAATGTTATACTGCAAGTTGGTGGAGTCTGTTTCTTAGATATAACCATGGTCTCTGTCTTTTTGATGTTCAAAGTAAGGCCTTTCTGTTCACTTTCTTTGGCGACTTTATCCAAGAGATTTTGCAGGTCTTGTTGGTTCTCAGCTATCAGCACGGTGTCCTCAGCATACCGAAGGTTGTTAATATCGTATCCTCCTATTTTCATACCTGGTTATCCAATGATCGTTCTTAGAATATTCTCGCTGTATAGAGAAAAGTCTAGAAATAGTACACACCCCTGAAGCACTTCTTGTTTTATAGGTTGATATTTTCCAGTTATATTTTCAACTCGAATCGCTGCTTCTTGCTCCCAGTATAGATGTTTTACAATCCTCAGGTCTTTAGCATCTATGTTTATGTCGTCAAGCATTTTAATAATTTCATTATGTTTCACCTTGTCGAATGCCTTGATGTAATCAATGAAGCATAAGTAGAGATCTTTCTGTACTTCTAAAGCTCTTTCTGTTAGTGTTCGTAAAGCATAAATGACATTGTGTCTTCCCTTTCCTTCAACAAATCCGAACTGTTCATTTGCAATTTCCATTTTTATCTTTTTCCTTGTTATTCTCATAATAATTCTCAGAAGTTGCTTTGTTATGTGACACGAGAAACTGATAGTCCTGTGGTCATCATATTTGCACCTGGTTTCTTTGGTAGTGCTATAAACGTGGATTTAAGCAGGTCGTTGGGCATACAACCACTGTTGTAAATATCATTGAGTAACTTGGTTATTATTTGTATTCCCATCTCCTCTAGCGCCTCTATTTCTTCTATTGTTATATTATCAGGCCCAGTCACTTTTCATTTCTTCATGTGTTTGATGGCATCTATAATTACACCTTCAAGTATTGGTGGTCCATCACAGTTTTCAGTATCTGGTGTTGTTTCTGGGTCTTCCTCTACCATATAGCTGACATATGTACTCAGTCCACCTGTCCACAGTGTCTTCTTTGCCTATTAACATTTTAACTTCGTGTGATTTCAGGCATCCTGTGGGATATTTTGTCTTCCTGCAAGCGAGTTCACTAGTTCCTTTTTGCACGTTTTTGCTGTATTTATTATGAGAGTCCTCTATTTATTTGCACTGTTCATTTAACCACACTTCGTTTGCCTCTCTGTATTTGCGTCTTATTTCTTTATTTATCTTGTTATATTTTTTTCTCGTTATTTTTACTCCTCCTCCTCTTGTCCATCAGTCCCAAGATGTCATCTGTCATCCATTTAATCTTGGGGGCTTGTGTTTTTGGTGGTATTATCTCCTTAACAGTTTGGTGGATAGAATCTCTTAACATTGCCCATTGTTCATCTATACTATATATCTTTGCTATTTCATTGTCTCTATGTGTTATAATAACTCTGTAGGATAGTAGAGAACGGTAAAAGCTAGAAAGATACTAGAGAAATGTAGAAACTGGAAGGATACTAGAGAAAGTAAAATCGGAAAGGATACTAGAAAAAGTTTTTAAAAACAAAACCCAGGAAGAATACGAGAGGAAACTAAAAACTGAAACCAGGCTAGAGAGACTTCTTCAAGAATAGAGTTTTAAGTGAAACTATGAGCTGAAGAAGATGGAAAAAAGCTTCATACGAACTATCCTAGCTCTCCCTAGAAATTACGAGTATATGGAAAGATCAGACGAGACACGGTAGAAGGGGACGTAATTAATCTTCGATTGAACGGACATAATTAATATACTGCATGGGTGGGCAACCCGGTTGTCAGTCGTCTCTCTTAGCTAAGTTTTCATCAAATTACAGGAAATCTGTTATGAGTGTAGTCCTTTTATGATACGCTTCGCCGCACCCACAGAAGCAATCAATGTTGTGTTTCAGCCTGAAACCAGGTTTTTTGGATGTATTCATTGTCCTGCCTCCTCATCATAGAGTTCTATTGTAAACGCTGAGACCGGAGTTACTTCATTTCAATGTCTGTTGGAATCTATATTCTATTAAAGTTTTGCATTTCATTTCGGAAATAACATTTTACTTATTTGAATAAGGACATTTTTTTTTTGCACTGAAGTTAAAACTTTAATCGAGCTATTTTTTTATGTTTGCTCTAGCAAATTCGAGAATGATTTTCGTGTTGAAAAATATCAGGTAGGATAATCTTTGACTAACACTGGTAATCCTTCACGACAGTGTTGGCAATCCTTCATGACAGTGTTGGCAATCCTTCATGACAGTGTTGGCAATCCTTCATGAAGTGTTGACAGTTATTCACCTCAGTTTGATTTACATTTTCAGCTGACATGATTATTGATAATCAAGTGAATGATTAAGATGAATTCAGACAAAGAAAAAAAAATCATTGATATAAGCAATGCCAAGTCAAGACCTAAGCTATCTATAATTTCAAATTGATGATATGAGTCAGGGAGGGCATGGGCTAATGTAGACTATGGTCTACCGTGGGTGATGTCGCACTTCTGTATACATTCTTTGCAAAAACGTACCTCAGAAATTTAAATTTCAATTTTCAGAATTTTCATATACAGTACTTAGACTAGCTTTCAGTTGTTCTTGTTGTTGTTGTTTGGCAATCCGTCTCCCTCTGATGTGGCTAAAGCAACTGGATATTAACATAATTCTGTCAATAGAGAAAACAAATCTGAAAATGATAAAACAGTGTACAGTCGTCTGAAATGGAGGCTGTGTGGCAGTATTTGGTCAAGGGTATCTAACCCTTTGATAGAACTCCGAATCAAAATCTCAGCCCATGATGGTTGGTAGATTCTTCTAGATTGTTTCGTCCATCCATGACTTCGAGTTCATTCGTTTGCTCGTGAAAAGAATGTTTTGTGATCTGTGACAGTGAAATGTGGATTTTGTATTAATGTAGCCTTGCTAGAAATGTTATTATGCAAAATAATGTAAGTTTGAAGTGTGTGGATAGGCGAAAGTTACTTGATTCTCATGACGCTAACTTAGTATGAGCTAGCTAGGCAGCCCAGAATCTTATTCGTGATGGACTTCTGCATTGTTGGAGACATCACTTGATATATTTTGTCTGCTCGATTCATCCTCATCGTCATCATGTTCCATGTAATAAACGGTAGGGAGTGCTAAGATAATGCGGTCTTGGTTGATAACCCTATGTGCCAGTATGTTAACGTCATGGGGTTATCCTGTGAAGAGTATATCATTACAAAAATGATCGTCATGTTGTTACTGCACATCTGCAACTTAGTCACGCCACATTGTGACGGTCAACATATGTGTTTAGCACCAACACGCAACGTAAAAAATATGTTGATTCAGCGGTGCCGTCATGATTACAACTGCAAAAACTAGCAACAATTCAGTTTCAGCTAGTGTGTACAGACGTTTGTAGTGGAGGCTAGTGTGTTCAGTCGTTTGTAGTGGAGGCTAGTGTGTACAGTCGTTTGTAGTGGAGGCTAGTGTGTACAGTCGTTTGTAGTGGAGGCTAGTGTGTACAGTCGTTTGTAGTGGAGGCTAGTGTGTACAGTCGTTTGTAGTGGAGGCTAGTGTGTACAGTCGTTTGTAGTGGAGGATAGTGTTTACAGTCGTTTGTAGTGGAGGCTAGTGTGTACAGACTTTGTAGTGGAGGCTAGTGTGTACAGTCGTTTGTAGTGGAGGCTAGTGTGTACAGATGTTTGTAGTGGAGGCTAGTGTGTACAGTCGTTTGTAGTGGAGGCTAGTGTGTACAGTCGTTTGTAGTGGAGGCTAGTGTGTACAGTCGTTTGTAGTGGAAGCTAGTTTGTACAGTCGTTTGTAGTGGAAGCTAGTTTGTACTGTCGTTTGTAGTGGAAGCTGGTTTGTACAGTTGTTTGCAATGGAAGCCAGTGGTGGGTGGAATTTTACAAGAAATGAGTGAAGCATGAAATCAAATTTGTACGAGATAAGTGAAAAACTGCACTCGAAGAGAACAAAACACTACATATTTCATCAAAATGCCTCATTCAGTGACAATTTAAAAAAAAAGAAAACAAAAAAACCAACAACTTATAAGACCGCCAAACTGAAATTTTAAAAAAAATGTGTATCCTGCTGTTGTAGAGATTCAATATTTAACATCAAAATAATTAATGTACATAGAAAAATTACAAAGCACGAGCCAGTTTGTTGCAAAAGAAGTACTCGTAGAAAATGACAGGACCTCCTCCAGGTAGTTGGTCCAGTTTCTAATTCAGCGAGAAAAAAAGGGGTCATGTGTGTGTGTGTGTGTGTGTGTGTTGGGGGCAGTGGAAGAAAAGGGGGCACAGTAGAGGGGGCCGTTGATGGAAAACGAAGCAACAAACAGGGGCAGTAATGCCTTCCATCTTAGTACTTTTCAAGCTGATATTGAGAAACCTGTGTCCCCTACATGAAACTCATCCATCACATTAAAAACTGAGAAAATAATGCATTAGGTGAGTTATAAACATGCTCCTTCATATTGTTAAATAAATTGGTTCGCTTGCTGAAGTTTTTGGTTGTATAATGCATATCTTAGGTTAACAGACCATTATTAATGGGGAGTGGGGGTTGGGGGTGGATTAGCGCTAATGATGTGGCCTGGGAGAAAAGGATGCCGTACCCGAAAAAGTCTGGGAAACACTGATTTGGGAGGGGGTGGGAACACGGGGGTGCTCCAGTGAATTCAGTTAGAATAAAATATGGTATACAGCATGTGAACGAACTATTCTGACAGAGACTGCGTTGCCAGAAGATAATTATGAAAGTTGAAAAAGCTGGTTTTCCTGACACTCTAATTCCCCAGAGAAGTAACTGTATGAAAAGCTGGTTTTCCTGACACTCTAATTCCCCAGAGAAGTAACTGTATGAAAAGCTGGTTTTCCTGACACTCTAATTCCCCCAGAGAAGTAACTGTATGAAAAGCTGATTTTCCTGACACTTTAATTCCCCCCGAGAAGTAACTGTAACAGAACGGAACGTTAGAACACCTAAAAATAAAAACTGCAATTTTTTTTCCCCCTACAGAGTAAAAAAATTCATGCGCGGCCATGATTTACTTGTGCTAGTGTGTGTGTGCGCGCTCGGCCATTCCTCTGAAACAGCTCGGAGAGAAGAACACTGGCGGCAGCTGTCCTGTATTAATACAGCTTTGATAACATCGTGAATTTTATGATAATATGCAACGTGCGAGTTGCTGCATAACACTGCGCATAATGGATCATCAGTCATCATTCATATTCAGTGGCTTAGTAGAAACGCTTAAATCAACTTTACAGTTTTATTGGAATGTGGCCGTTATTGCGAGGGGCGTTCAGAAAGTAATGCACCACATTGTAGTTTTCAGCTAATAATGAAGATAGAAGCACAAATTTTCAATACTTTAAATATGGCGTGTACCGATTGTGTGAGCCAAATTGCACTGCAACCGGCCAAAGGATATTGGCTGCCCTAACCGTTGAAATGGAGCGTGTTAGCAACTTGCGGTACAAGCAGCGAATTCTGATAGAATTCCTGGTTGCAGAGGAAGGAAACTGTTGTGAACATTCACAGGCGTCTATGTGATAGAAAAGTTTTGCAGTTCACGGGAGTACAGTCAGTCGCTGGGTTCAGAGAATCAAAGAATCAATAAGTGGAGATAAGGAGTTGCATGATCGGCCGCGCTGTGGATGTCCTGCCACAGCCACCAGGGCAGAAATGTTTAAATGCCCAGAGGGTATTATTCTTACAGATAGGCGTATCACTACTTAACAATGGGCTTAAAGCTGTCAGTCAGCAACGGTAGTGCAAATGCAGTTATAAATGCTCTCGGATTTTCTAAGGTTTGCGCAAGACTGGTTCATCGAAATCTCACAAATGACCATCGATTGCAAAGGAAAGCAATTTCTTCTGAATTGTTGGAGCGTTTCAATGCTGAGGGAGAGATCTTTTTGGCTAAGATCGTAACAAGTGACGAAAACTGGGCACATCATTTCGAACCTGAGATAAAAGAGATAGTCACTAGAGTGGCATTATCCGCAATCACCACGAATAAAGAAATTCAAGACAATTCCTTCAGCTGGAAAGGTCATGATTTTTTGGGACAATGAAGATGTAATTCTTGTGGATGTTATGCCAAGAGGAGAGACAATCAATTCGCAAGATTACATTAAGACACTGAAAAAACTCAGTCAACGTTTCCGCAGAGTTCGAACGCACAAGAATCCAACAGACCTGCTTCTCCTTCACGACAATGAGCGCCCTCACACAAGTCTGGCAACACAGGAAGCAACCACCAAATTGGGTTAGACTGTACTACCCCTTCCACACTAAAATCCCGATTTGGCACCCTCTGATTTCCATCTGTTTGGTCCACTTAAAGATGCACTCTGAGGGGTAAGATTTGAAGATGACGAAGGAGTGATAAATGCTCAACGCCGCTCGTACATACTTCAAACAGGGACTATTTTATCATAGCTCTCTGTGTTTGCACGCTTTCAGTTTTATTGCAATTCTATGTGCCTGAATACTCGCAATTTTCTTATTGTTCTCTCTTTCTGGATGCTTGAAATTTTCTGCAGTTCTCTCTGTTTTAATGATTGAAGTTTTCGAAATAATTCTCTATTTTAAATTCAAAGCACATTGTTAAATATGTAAGTTTCTTTCTTGCAATTATTGCTGCAATTTCGGGTTCATTACTTTTTGTAGGTTACATTTACGTTAGCCTGATTTCACCTCTGGCATTGTCCCTATTGATGAGTCTGATGTTTACCAGAAAATGTTTTCTCCTCTTTTCTAGAGTCTGATATTTACCAGAAAATGTTTTGTCCTCTATTCTTGAGTCTGATGTTTACTAGAAAAAGTTTTCTCCATTTTTCACGAGTCTAATGTTTACCAGAAAATGTTTTCTCCTCTAATCTTGAGTATGATGTTTACTAGAAAATGGTTTCTCCTCTATCCCTGAGCCTGATGTTTCCCAGAAAATGTTTTCTCATTATTCTTGAGTCTGACGTTTACTAGAAATTGTTTTTTCCTCTATTCATGAGTTTGATGTTTACCAAAAAATGTTTTCTCTTCTGCTCATGAGTCTAATGTTTATTAGAAAATGTTTTCTCCCTTATTAATGAGTCTGATGTTTATAAGAAAATGTTTTGTCCTCCCTTCATGAGTCTAATGTTTACCGGAAAATGTTTTATCCTCTATTCTAGAGTCTAATGTTTACCAGAAAATATTTTCTCTTCTCTTCATGATTCTTATGTTACCAGAAAATGTTTTGTCCTCTCTTCATGAGTCTGATGTTTACTAGAAATATTTTATCCTCTATTCTGAAGTCTAATGTTTACTAGAAAATATTTTCCCTCTATTCTTGAGTCTGATGTTTACTAGAAACGGTCTTCTCCTCTATTCTTGAGTCTGATGTTTACCAGAAAATGTTTTCTCCCTTATTCATGAATCTAATGTTTTCCATAAAATGTTTTCTCCTATTGCTGAAAGCTGCTCAGACATTGCATTCTTGTATGTCCCTAAGAACACGCGGATATTCACTGTTATTTCCAGGTCTTTCTCTACCACGTTTCTTCTTTTCCTTCTTCTTTTTCTTCTTCCTCTTCTTCCTCTTTTTACGGGAACTGCAAACTAGTATTCCTTTGCAGCCAATGCGGTAACGATGGTGGGGCACAGCATTGTGTCGGACTGGAAACGGGTTACGACAATTATTTTAACAAGTATTTTCTTGTTCGGTTCCTGAACGGAGTTTGAAAAAAAAAACAAGAGGTACGCATTACTTCTTTATCAAACTCCACCACCATGGTTACTATAGCGATCCCTACACCATTAGCCAGACTAGAGGGTACCAACGGAGAGTTGGGACAGGGTGTTGGTTAGCTATGACCCATCAACCTTGACCCAAGCATAACTCGCTGACTGCCAAATCGAACAGCACCCCCCCCCCTTTTTTTCCCCTCCCCCTGAGCAAGAATAGTAGGTATTTATCTTGTTGAGTTTTAAGACAGATGAGAAACTAGTCCTTTGGCCTTGCTATCCCAGACTGTTTACTGTTGTATACTTTTCGGGTCATTTGTTGCAGCTCTCTCTCTCTCTCTCTCTCTCCCTCTCTCTCTCTCCTAATGCACTGTGGGTGATATCCGTGGTTTCGCGGTAATCTTCTTGCGCCCATTTGATTCACTGGAATGAAATCAAGAAATACAAAAAATAATAATAATAATAATAATGATAACAATATTTTCTTGTTAACATAAAAAGTAGAAAAACTGTAGAAAATGTGCTTTTTACTTTAGTATATTCCAAGTCACGTTCAATGCGGGTCTGCCACTGCTTCACTAATACCTGGATTCCCTGTGAAGAAAATCTTCCGATTGACCATCAGTCCTCTGCCTATTTTATCTTATCATCCCCACTGAACTTTTCCCCACCTAGCGCCTCCTTGAGGGGTTTCAAACGTGAGATAATCACATAGTGCGAGGTCGGATGAATATGTAGAAAGTTGAAGACACCCAAACACACGTATGTAATTTATTGCATTGTTACACGAACTGTGTGAGGCGGCGCGTTACCATGCTGTAACAACACGTCAGAACTGACCAAACCCTCAACGTTTTGACGTATCTGAAAATTTCGAATGGTTCTTAAGAAGATCACATTTTGCTTCACTGTTGACGGTGGTTCATCTGGTATATCACGTTTCAGGGTCGGGCCTTTATAGTTCATTAAGAGTTTGAACACCAAATTTCTCACCCCCCCCCCTCCTCCCCTGACCTGAGTTAAATGAAATTCAATAAAAAAAATTCTTAGTTTCGGCGAGAAAGAATTTTGTCACTGCTTGTTGGCTTGCTTTGACTCAGGCTGGAAGTAACGTAGCCAGCAACTGTTCCCAGTGACTATGCGTCGTATAAATATCCAACTGATCAGTGATAAACTAAAATTGCAAACATAAACTTAGATATAACAAAAGTATGTATCAAGCATTACCAAGACCCAAAGGAAACAGTGTAACGTTTTGTTGTTGTTGTTATCTTCTTCAGAAAAAGTCGATCAAGACGTAAAGAAAAGGAACTGTTGCATACATGTTTTCATACTTAAGTGTGGACTCCTTTAACAGCGAAATAGAAGAAAAAAGAACTGGGGCAGCTCTTTTTTTAAATTTCTGGGTCAACATATTTTATTTTATTGTCATATTGTATTACTTTATTATTATATTGTTATAATATATTGCTCCCTTTCTAACGCGCTTTCTAGCTTCTTCTCTTCCATTAAATGTTTTCATGTCCTGTATGATTTTGTATAAACAAGACATGAAATATCACAACGTTAACTTGTTACGGAGCAAGATTACTGTAACCTGATTTTTTTTTTCGTTTAAATATGAACTGAAAGACAAATAACCGCAGGAAAAGAAGAAGAAGAAGAAGAAGAAAAAAAAGAAGAAGAAGAAAAAAGAAGAAGAAGAAGGTACGTAGACTATTACAGTGTTCAAAGACTGCGATGAAGTAACATTTAATTCATAGGACCAGGAAGGCAAACAGTGATCAGAAACGAAGGTCTAGGATGAGGCAGGCTGAAGAGATCTAACTTTTACCGAGAGATCTAAGGCAGTGGTGGGAGAACAACCCACATGCAACGAAGCCATCCCCAAAATCAAATCACTCTTCTCCTCTAGAGAAGACCGTCTTGGAAGGGTACATAATGGGAAAAAAAAAGAAAGAAAGGAAGACCAAGGCGATGATAGTTGCAAGACATCGTTGATGATCTGCAAATGGACGCATGAGCAACAGGGCATCTTGCTTACAACCCAGAGGCCTATAGGAGTGCTGTTAGGGAGGCAAAGTTCCGCAAGGGACATGCAAATGACTGACTGAACTCTGGCGCAGACCAAATGTGGATGCGTCAAAAGCTCCCAGAGCTGAATGAAAAGGGATGGGAAACAAAAGCACTCTGACAGAGAAGCAAAGGAAACTACTGGCCATCAAAGATAAAGATGGACGCTTCCCAGCCAGCAGCTGGACCCGCGTTTACACAAACGAATCCACTAAACACACAACAACAAAAAAACGGCCGGGGTAGGGGGAGTGGGGGAGGGGTGGGGAGTCCTCACTGGGAAAGAGAGAAATATCAGTACCAACAGTGAAATTCTCCGGCAACTATAGAACAGAGGCAGATCTTCTCAGAGCTGCAGCAGAAGCTGTCATCATCATCATCATCATCACCACCATCATCATCATCATCATCAGGTGCCGTGCCGACTGGCGTTCGCTATTATGCTTCTCCAGAGTATATGATCCTTCATGCAGGCCATCAGCTCAGTTGGTGATCTCCTCTCACACCATCTCGTCAGACTGTCCAGTATCATTTCTCTTGATCTTCCTCTTGATCTTCTTCCTTCTATTTTTCCTGTTGTTATAATATTTTCAATGCCCCCTCTTCTCATTGCATGTCCTATGAAAGTACATTGTCTCTCTCTTATTTTTTTTTTTTTTTTACCAGATCTTTTATCTCTCCAGCTACTCTCAAACATTCTCCATTGGCTATTTTTGCTGTCCATGGAATTCGAAACATTGTTCTAATAAACCAATAAATAAACCAGAAGCTGTCGTAGTAGAGCAAAGCGTCAAATACATCATAGCGTTTCTCGTGGCCACTGGGTCAGTAATAACAGCGCTAAAGAGTCGCAGAAACAAAGAAACCAATGACATGCAGACAGAAACGCACCAGCTACGCCAGCGGTTCAAAAGACAGGTAATGCATTGCATCCAATCGCGTTGTGGTATATTCAGAAACGGAACAGCAGACACCCTTGTAAAAGGAGGTGAACTACCACAGACAGATGCCAGCATATCATTTGAGGAGGCCAAAACACTGATAAATCTCAGCCACAAGAAGAAACAGGAGAAAGAGCACCCGGACCATCAAAGGAACGATGCCTACTACTAGCTAAACAGAGAGGAACAAGGCATCATCCTGAGCCTAGCACCAGGCACAACAGACTAAGGTACCATCCGCAGAATAAGTTCAAAATAGGATCAACTGACCAATGTACATGTGGCACCAGTAAGATGACACAGCGGGCCACATGCTGCAGTAGTGGCCAACATATGAACAGCATAGAAGATACATATGGCCAACTACCACACCCACCAGTCCAAGACAGTCTGTAAGGGGATGTCCACGCCCTCCAGATGACCGTCCACTACTTCAAAAGTATACAAGTCGACGTCCTAAACCGTCTGAAGAAGAAGAAGAAGAAGAAGAAGAAAGAAGAAGAAGAAGAAGAAGAAGAAGAAAAAAAGAAGAAGAGGGAGAAGAAGAGAAGAAGAAGAAGGAAGGAAGAAAGAAAGAAGAAGAAGAAGAAGAAGAAGAAGAGAAGAAGAAGAAGAAAGAAAGAAAAAGAAGGAGAAGAAGAAGAAGAAGAAAAAAAGAAGAAGAAGAAGAAAGAAGGAAAGAAGAAGAAGAAAAAAAGAAAGAAGCAGAAGAAAAGGATAGGAGAGGAGGACGAAGAAGTCTTAATCAACCTTTTAGAATAATAGTCGTCTTCTATTGAAGTTCTCTAACATATGTTAATTTCTATATGTGATATATTCGATTAATGTTAACTTCTCATATAAAAACTCATGCTACAGTTATCTTTAAATAAGAATAAGATATTATGATTAAAATACTGCGTCTCTTCTGCTTGCATTCTTGTGGCACGTGTTTCCCTGTACAAACGTACGAAATTATTGCGCACGGCCAATATAATGTATTTATCTGCTGTAAGAAAATAGCATTATCTAAATTCAATAAAAACCTGCAAAACAGCAAAACAGTCAGAAATGAGGACGTCTGATATCTTGTGGAGACAGCGATAATTACCCTCCGCAAGGCACTTTACAGCTTTCTGTAGATGTAATGTTTCAGTTTCCTTCGTATCACTCTTTTCTTTCGTTTCGTTTATGTTCCATCTAGATGCATTTTTCATTACTCCTTACAATAGATGTGTGTTCATTATTCCTTAGTAAAACGTCCTTAGTTGTCTTGAATCTGTTATCGTTTTTCTTATTTCTCTCCGCTATAACTTGACTGTTTTACGTTTTTGTTTTCGTTTCTACCTCTTGCTGTTTTACGACGTCGTGTGTATGCGGGAGTGGGGGAAGGTGATATCCTACTGATGTAATGGTAGCTGATATTTTAAGAACATGTGAACGTATTCGCAAAATGTGTATCTTACATCGCTGGAGGAACTTTCGCTAGGCTGCTATATGGAGACCCTGTAAGAAACGGTTAGATGGATCCAAGGCCCGGAGGATTTTCCCTGTTTTAAGGATTGACCCAGAGCGAAAAAAAAGAGTAAGGGGAGAGGGGAGGGAAGAGGAGAGGATGGGGGAGAAATGTATACCAGCTTACAAGACATTTCTCGGAGACACTGGACATATTACATACTACTGTTCGCTTAACTGCTGGACACACAATCAGAGAATGATGTAAGATTACCGCCGCTGCCGAAATGTATGAAGAATGCAATAAGAGGTAAAGGTATTATAATTCGAAAGTAAAGGAGATTTGGCATCAACCGTAACAGATAACATGAGATTTTTTATTTTATTTTTTTTTATCAGCCGCCGGCGGCGAACTATCACAGACAGCTTCTGACTAGGTCAGATAAAAAGGTTTAGATTACTCGGTAGAAATAAGGTCTTTTCGTTTTCGCGTCCTTGGGGCATAATACAATACTCTAAGGGCAGAGGAAGGAAGAAAAGAAAGAAAGAAAGAAGAAAGAAAGAAAGAAAGAAAAAAGAAGACTTATAACAGCGATAAACTAGTCTACAAATCACTCACACACGCACACACAGACGCAATAAAACTGACACCGACGATGGATCACGTGATCTCAGACTGAAATAAGCTCCCTCTTGTTAAGCTTGCCCTCGCTCCGTAGCTCGTAAACAAACAAAACTAAGCGGGATCGAAATCCTGTAGCTCAGTCAACGTCCACAGATAGTTTAATCTTTGCTTACTCAATTTATACTGTTAGAAAAAAGAAGTTCAGCAAATACGATGTTGCGATTTAAACTGAAGTTTGCTGATCAGACAAAGGGCAAATTGCCTGGAACTTTCACTTGGACATCAACTCCACGTGCTGACTTGAACTGTACTCAGCAGATATTTCTAGAGCACATAAAAGTGACACTAGTCAAAACAGCATTTTTGACAACTCATGACAGGTTCACGAGAATCTCATGAAACTTACTGAACACAAAACTCACTGACCATGTTATTGAATGCCTATAAAAGATTGACGGTCCTTGAATCAAGTCATTTGACAATTCAATCCGCAAGTATGGCTTATCTCACTGCAGAACAACGACTCGTCATCATTGAACGTTTACAAGCTGGACAGTCACAAAATGTATTGGCTAGACATTTTAATGTGGTTCCAAACACAATTAGTCTTTGGAGACGATTTCAAGAAACTAGTCAGTTACAGACCGGCTGCGCAGTGGAAGACCCATAGCCACAATTCCTACCGAAGACCGCTTCATACAGCTGCGTTACCTCAGGAATCGATTTACATCTGCGTCCTCAACAGTCCAGTCAATGACAACATCTCAACGAATTTCAAATCAAAAGGTCAGGAACTGGCTGCACGACGCTGGTCTTTAGGCTAGAAGACTCTACAGAAGTCCTGTTCTTACGGACCGGCATCGCCAGAACCGACTGCAGTGGGCGAACCAGCATCGTCAATGGGTCGTTGCGAATGACTGGAGAAGGGTTTGGTTTAGTGATGAATCATTCTTTCTAGTCCAGCGACACGATAGACGGAGAAGAGTTTACCGCAGAGTCCATGAGCGCTACGCCCAGAACTGTATGGATGAGGCTCCTCCATATGGTGGTGGAGGTGTACTGGTGTGGGGGACAATCATCTTCATGGGGAGATGACATGGTGCAAAATGAAGGATGCGTGAATACTCAACGATATGTCGCTGAAATTCTCCATCCTCTATGTCCTTCCATTTCTGGCTGCACCAGGGTCGATTTCTCAGCAGGATAATGCTTGATCTCATGTGGCACAACTCGCCACCCAGTTCCTCGCTGATAGCAATGTCCATACCATTCCATGGCCACCCATGTCATCAGACATGAACCCAATAGAACACTCATGGGATTAACTCAACAGACAAGTCTGTCGGCGAGGCGTGGCGCCATCCAATCTCCGACAGTTGTCTCTTGCACTGCGCGAAGAGTGTGCAGCCATCACACAACAACAGATCCAACAGCTAATTGAACTGCTGTCAAGGAGATGTTGTTCTCTGATACAAGCCAGAGGAGGCCATACACTTTACTTAAAGGGAGGCCTCAGTCGCAAAGAATAAAAGTCTAAACCGCATTTAATGAACATCATTTCACTGTTAAAGTCTTAAAGTTTCTTCATGCCAAGATTGAAACATTAATTCTGTAAAACAAAATTTTGATACACGTTTAAATTTGGTGTCCATTAAGACTACATTAGTGTTGAGTTTTTGTTTTTGTTTCTTTTTAACAGTATACATCTGGGCTCTTATAGGTCCAGGATAATCACCTTTAAGCTATTGCAATAAATATATATTCTACAAAAAATAATCCTTCATTTATTTACCATCTACTTTGGAACAGAAATCTTTTAGCAACTTCTTCTTCTTGGATCTTCATATAACGATGACCTCGTGTTAGATGCAAGCGACGACTTAAGCAACCTGCCGATTTGTGCTAGACGTAGCTGCTTGAAGTCCTGGAGTGGATCTGAGAAAGCAGCCTTCCTGTTGAAACATACAACAATCAACAATCCAATATTCCAGCAAGTCTTTTTTCAGTGATCACATATAGAAATAACAGAGCAGATGAACACACGAGAAATAGATGAAAAAATATAGACCTAGTTTTTTTGGCCTCTTCCTAGTATTTTGTGCCCGTTTTCATACTTAGACAAAGAAGCTAAGTCTATATCTTTTCATCTATTTTTCGTGTTTTTATCTGCTGTGTTGTTTTTGTATGTGATCAATGAAAAAGCCTTTTGCCGAAATATTGGACTGTTGTATGTTCCTCATTTGCATGTGCTCATTTTGCTTTCCATCATTCTTGTTTCTCCCCCACTTTCCTAGTTCTTTCTATCTTTTTATTATTGTAAAACTGAATTACACACCTTCATCTACTTTCATCTCTAGAACCAGTTTTTACCGCAGTTGTCAATTCTCTTATCCTGTCACAACCCACGGTGCGAGGGATATACCTATACCATCAACTGATTTCTGAGTTATCTTACACCCTTTCCTCTACCCTACCTGTTCATTGATGTGTGCTAAAATATTTTCTTTTTCTTTAAATGTTATTTATATTTTCTTTCTTGCATCGCCTCCCCCCCCCCCCCCGGACAACTTGGATGGTTCTATTTACATGTGGAAAAGAGTTTTATGTGGCAGCCATAAATAGCCTGGAATAAACATCCTTAACTGTTTTTTTTCTGAAATATATACATTTATAAGAGGAAACAGTGTATGTTTATATATTCTTAAAGGAGTCAAGAACGAAAGTTCTAGACATAAACTGTTTATGATTCACACAACTTCTCATATTCTAGAATTTCCGCAACAGGATCGCAGTTTAAGAACTCCACAAGAATGAGCCATGTTCTCGATCGAGCTTGGTTCTTTTTTTCTTTTTTTTTGTCTTAAATTTTATTCTAAAATAGCTGCATGTGAGATCTGGATGACCTGGGCGAAGAAATGTTAAATTCAGACAGAATGTATAGGTTATTCCGCCTTTTTGGAAATCGGCAAAAACTGGAAGTTTGTTATAGAAAGCGGAACCACAGTTGCTGGCAAGTATGTTGTTAACTGCAGATAGGAGTCGCGCTGCACATCCACTGTACAACAACAATAATTGATTGCCTTCATACAATGCTAAGACAGATCTCTGTGATGCAGTGTCATAAGGAAAAGTTAGAAAAAGGGGGGGGGGAAATTGTCACATGTTAATTAAATGTAATAATGCAATAATCTAATATTTCAGCAAAATGGTTTTGTCAAGAACAACATAAATGACAAAGCAACAGATAAAAGATTTCTTTTTCCTGTAGACAGAAATCCATTGCTTTCAGTGTTAACTTTTCGCGTAGAATCTTAACCATTCACAAAGAACTGTTAATTTGTTACCCGGAAATATTTTACACTATATCGTAAAATTTCATGAATCAGTGCTCTCAAAAAAAAATCCTTCCTATATTCCCACTATTACACACATTAAACACATGTTTCGCCACGCTGCAGGATTACTTCGGTCTACAACAGGTGGATGATATATCAGGTAAAAAAAACAAACATTTTTTTGGTCTAACCTCATTGTCTTTGGTTTGATATATTGCACATCATTATTACCTGAGTTAAGACATATTCAAGAGATGAACTTTAATATAAATAAGAGCATATGTTTTTTTTATTTTACTGTTACTCGCTTTCCATATTTTTATATTGATGCCAAATAAGTCACTGAGTTTATGTGTGTTCCTGTATTAAAGTTGGTCTGGGGCGCTTTTTGATGAAATAGAATTTGATTTTTTCTGGTGTTTTAGATCAGGTACAGCAGGCAGGAGGCAGTCTTAGCAGGAGTTAAGCTAGTTCTAAAGGCATGGCTCACTCCAGAGTCTCTGTTACCTGGAAGAACCGCACACTCACCCAGAGAGATAGACAGATCGAGAGAGAGAGAGAGAGACGGATGGAACACTTATTATTTTTTTTTATTTTAACGTTGACACATTTATTGTACTGAGAGAACTCTCTTGAAATTATAATCCAGATTTGATGAGACAAATATATTCAGAATCCTCATTCTCACTTGACTGTAATCCTTTCTTACGAGGAGGTTAAATAGCCATGTTTGATTTGTGTCACCTGTCTCTCTCTGTCCTCTCTCTCTCTCTCTCTCTCTCTCTCTCTGCTCTCTTTCGTTCTCACTTGACTGTAATCTTTTCTTACTAGGAGGCTAAAGTACCATGTTTGATTTGTGTCACATCTCACTCTTTCTTCTCCTCTCTCTCCTATCTCTCCTCTCTTTCTTTCTCCTCTCTCTCCTATCTCTCCTCTCTATTTCTTTCCTCTCTCTCTCACCTCTCACCTCTCTCCTTTCTTCACCTCTCTCTCTCTTCTCTCCCCTTTTCTCTCTTCTCTCCTCTCTCTCGCTCCGCTCTCTCCTCTCTCTCGCTCCGCTCTCTCCTCTCTCTCTCTCTCAATCCTTAAGCACCAAAGACACATGGGATTTCCGCAAGGGTTTTCCACATACGCCTGCCTTTCGCCATTCCCCCCCTCATGCCCAAATGAGCCCTCCATTGTTTCCCGTCCTCTGTTGTTGCTCTCCGTGCTTCCTTTGGTCTCCCCTCTGTCCTGTTCTCCTGATTTGTCCATCTCAGAGCTAATTTTTGGTAATAAGCCACCAATCAGCCGAAGTCCATGCCCAACAATCGACAGCGTATTTACTCAATGATCGAAGTCAGTGGCTTCATTTGCATGTCTACCACCAAGGTCTGACATAACTGGTGGATCAATAATACCCAGCAATAGAAGATTCATACACAGATATTAAAACAGCACTATTACAGTACATACTGGTATACAGTGCATATACAAATTTGTTAAACTTTAGCAGTTTATAAACAAACAAAAAAAGGACATCCTAAGAAACAGAGATAAGGTTCTTAAGAAAGGTGCAATACTCACTCTTTGATAAGGTTCTGAAGAAATGTGCAATACTCACCCTTTGATGCCAGAAAAACAAATAAAGAACCTCGGACAGGCATTTCAGGCCACATGAAACTTGTTGGAATTATGCAGGAAACTATGATCACAATCTGAAATTGATTTAAAACGCAAAGAACGGCACAAGATGAAGGAACATGATCTTATCATGGCAGAATGATTGACTGTGAGATGAAAAGAGAACTTTTCCGACAAGATAGACTCATTTTACACAAACACCAGGTAATAACTGGTAAGATAAATGTAAAATGTCCGTTTCCATGCCATTAAGCCATATTGAGGAATACGGTGTTAGGCCCGTATTTTCCATGACCTTCGGCACATGAAAGTGTGATGTGGTCAGTATCACGCCTGGCCGCTTTACCTTCCCAGATTTCTCTGGTACCCATTTTTAGAGGCTGGGCGAACCCCGGGGCTTCTTTTGTAATAACTGGTAAAATTTAAAATATACAGTTAAGGGCTTGACCCCAAATAACCAGATTCCAGTAAATTAGAGGTTGTGTGTGTGTGTATGTGTATTAGCCGAAGAAATGACAGCTATTTTGCTGATATTTCTATAGCAGTTAAATGTGCAGTAAGAAAATAAGGAAGTCTATATACAAGGAAATAAACTTACAGACAGTCACTGAAAATATGACTATAAATAAAAGGCCACACTTGTGACAAAAAGGTTAGTGGTAAAATTAAGAATAGCGCAACCTCAAGCTAATGTGAGCACACATTTCTGACAGGACTTTTCTCTGCTGATACCGAACAGTTCCTGAAGGGGAAATAATTCTGGCTGACTGCAGATCTTTGAGCATCGGCCTCTGTTACTCAAGTTCTTGACCACTCAGTTACGCTGTAAATTCGGATTAGACAAGACCTTGACTCCTTTACTTTTCAACAGTTTTTATTATTCAATCACATTCATAGCAAAACACTTTTGATAACTGGGGTAACTGTGATGTTTAGCCACTCGTTCCTTAAAGACAAGGTCCGATAATTAAGTAAAGAGACTAATTACATAAAACTAAAATAAACAACAGTTGAAAATATAACCTGTATTTTATTCAAAGTAGGCCCCTTGTGCACTGATGCAGCGAGTTGCACGATCTAACAAATACTGGAACGACCTCTGCAGTT
The DNA here is from genome assembly GCA_009760885.1 of Achatina immaculata. NCBI lineage: Eukaryota > Metazoa > Mollusca > Gastropoda > Stylommatophora > Achatinidae > Lissachatina > Lissachatina immaculata. Next base: position 19,336,627 of record CM019691.1, on the reverse strand, counting down.
CTTCTGTTGGTATGACCCTTAAACTCGATGTTACGCACCTTTGGATGTCATCAGTATCGTCAAAGAAGCGTCCTTTCAATGGCAACTTTAATTGTGGGAATAGAATACAATCGCTGGGAGACACATCTGTGGAATAGAGTGAGTGGTTGGGAACACACACTTGTTTTTGGGACAACTAACGCCCGGTGAACCGGTGCATTATTATGAAGAAGGAAAAAACTGCCAGGTGTTGAATACTCGGGTCGGACTCTGAGAATCCTTTTCAATAGGAGTTTCAAAATACTTAAATAAACTTTGGCAGTGACATTACGTCCCTCTGGAATAAATTCTTTATGAATAACTCCTTTGTTGTCGTAGAAGCACACCAACATTGTCTTCACTTTCGACTTTTGAAGACGAAATATTTTGCCTTTTGGTGATGATGATGACTTCCACTGAGCACTTTGGCGTTTAGTTGTGGGATCATAGCGGAAATTCAATGTTTCATCCTCTTCACCAATCAGATTTAAGAAATGTTTATTTCTGCGACACGCTTTGATGATGCCTTTTACGTACTCAACACGCTGATGTTTCTGGTTATCAGACAACGAATGTGGTACAAACTGGCAAGAAACGTTTTTCATGCCCAAATCTTCCACTAAAATTTTACGAATTGTCTCTCGCCTAACACCAAATTCATATGCCATCATCCTCACAATCAAACAACGATCTTCTTGTATCCGTTCTCTGACTTTTGCAACGAGTTCCTCATTATGAACAGAAATTGAGCGTCCATGTCTAGTTGCATTTGTAATCGTTTCCTCGCCAATTTTGAATCGTTAATACCACCTGGATATCTGTGCATGAGATAAACAAGTATCCCCATAAGCTTATTGCATCAACTGAACTGTCTCAATGACATTTTTTCCGATTTTTAAATCATAATTTAATGTTAGCTTCTTGCTCCATGCTGATTACGTAACAATGCACCTCTGACTAGGTCAATAGAATGGCGGCTTGTTTGTAGTCTGCTTATCGGGTGGAAATGAAAAGATGCCAGATCCTTGCCGAAGATTGCCTCTTTGGATTCCATGATTTGCTTCGAAGATGGCATTTTTGTCTTGGCCATAACAAAATCAGTCTCATTACTTAATTGTTGGGCATTGTACTTCAGATCGGTCAGGCCTTGCCTTTTGCACGACGTAGGGTGTTATGTTATTCAGCAATGCACATTTTCCAGTCTTCATAACTTCCCCCCCCCCTTTCTAAACATTAGTTAAACATGCTACATGTTCTTCAGTTTTTAATGCTCGTCTTATATCCTGCCACTCTTGTTCCTGCCAACTTTCCTCACTGTCTATCGTTTGTCGGACTGAACCATATACTCCGTCTCTCTCTCCCTCTCTCTCCCCCTTCTCTCCCTCTCTCATTCTCTTTCCCTCTCTCATTCTCTCTCTCCCTCTCTCCCCCTCTCTCTCCCTCTCTCTGAACCTGAAGTTCCCAAGGCACATTGTACTTCCGTAAGGGTTTTCCACAAACGCTTGTCATGTGCATATTATTCGCTCTTGTCCAAGTGAGCCCTCTATTGCTCAACATCCTCACTGTTGTTCTTCTCCATGTCACCTTTGGTTTACCCTTACTTCTGTTCCCCTGTGGTGTCCATCCTAATGCTATTTTTGGTAGTGGATCGTCAGTCATCCGGAGCACATGTCCCAACCATCACCAGCGTCTTTCCTCAATAATTGCCGTCAGTGGCTTCATTTGCATTTCTGCCAACAAGATGTTATTTCTTGCAGTGTTTGGCCAAAATATTCTCCTAATTCTTCGTAAACATTTAGTCTGGAAAGAATTCAACTTGTTTTCTATGGTTTTGGTGAGTTTCCAGCATTCACTTCATTAGAGTAGTACACCTCCGTACACCTTAAATTACATTGCTGCTCATAAGTATACAACTGTGATGGTACGGGATGACGTGTCAGTGGGTCATTAGTTACATCCTTCAGCTTGGTCGTACCCACATCTAGAAGAAATCTGTGAGACAGATTGAGCGGCCTGCAACCTGTGTCTCCTGTAACTCTGTTCAAAGTTGTACATGTGCTCAAATCTACTGTACTCAGTGAAACTATCATGCCACTTGTTAGCAACAATAACAATTTAACAACATCTGCTACCAATTTTAAAGTGATTCTTTCAAGCTCTTTTGAACATGCTATATAAGTAGTTTGCTAATCGATGTATAACAGCACAGACATATGGATAATTTTTAAATAACATATGAAGTTAGAGAGAACGCTTTGTAAATATTAAAAAAGCAATATAATATTATACTTACAACATTTACGCATCATTGTACCCCCACTGAAGCGTGAGTTCTCTTTGAAACTCATTTCTCGTAGAGGCTAATGATTAACATGTAAAAATTATGTCTAAAATATTTTTGCAATTAAATTTACACAGAGTGTTTGTTACTTTGGGAGGATGTGACAGGAGCCCAAATGGAGCGGGCAGTGCCTAGGCAGCAGTAACTCTGTGGTGAACCATGCTTTAGGCCCCACTGACTCAGTTCAGGCGGGGGGGGGGAGATCAAGTGATTCGTACCTGCTACAACCAGCATAGAACCACCGTCTGTCTTCATGGATTGTTTCCGCTTTACTGTGAAGTCTGTATTTCTAGATTTTACATGGAAAATTCCCCTGCCCTTTCGTTGGCCTGTCGCTATTGCTTTGCTACGTGTTCTATAACGTTTTGCCGGTAACATTGCAACGTTCTTCTAGTCACAATCCGGTTGCTTGCAGCTGTTCGCTTATCACGTGTCGGTCCTGTTCAAGTTCAAATAACTTTCAGGTCTCATTAAAGAAAAGGAACGTGTAACAATTTGACAGAGTTCTGAGTAACAGAAAACTGATGACTCTGCTCGCAGAGACTGTCTGATAGATTTTCGAATCTTAGTCCGCCAGAATACACTGAAATCTGTTATACTGTCGGTTCTAGAGCGCTATTTATTTTAATTATGTAATAATTAGAAGAATGTTGTCCCTAGCATGAGATGTATAATACCAGTATCCGCTTGTTATTATTTTTCTTCTTGTTATAATCATGTTATAATATACCCATACTACAAGAACTTAATATTGAAGAAGGTTGGCTAGTAAAGAGGATTAAAAAGAGAGAAAACTTAAATATTTTGGACACATTAAACGTCATGATAATCTAAAGAAGACCGTCTTGGAAGGGTACATAATGGGAAAAAGAAAGAAGTGAAGACCAAGGCGAAGATGGCTGCAAGACATCGTTGATGATCTGCAAATGGGTGCATCAGCAGCAGGCCATCTTGCTCACAAACGAGAGGCCTACAGGAGTGCCGTTAGGAAGCCAAAGTTCTGCAAGGGTCATGCAAATGAATGAATGAATGAATATAATCATTTACTTCTGCGAGTCTAGAATATCTAGTTTTGCCTTTACTTGCCACTCTTCCTCTGTTATTATGAAAGAAAAACCGAAATCCATACACTTTTCGGACATGCGATCCATCATAATGGAAGCTTGGATTTTATTCAAAATGCATACCCGGCCTCTGCAAATGCCCAGTTTGTGATTACAAAGAACAATATTAGCAGTTATTCTCCACAATGACGTCTTCTCCTGTCTGCTGTTGTTCTCTGTTCTTTTAATTACCACTTATTAAATAATAGAGAAGTCATAAAACTCTTATATCTTCCCCGCTATCCCGTCTAGAGCTTAATAAAGCACGAGACGTATTCGTGAGGGTAATTATTATATTTGTCTACTTCCTGGAGTTTTCCTGCATGATGCCAGTGGACACTGGGCCCTGCAGCTAGCCTCACAAGCTCCCACCTTGTTCATTTCCCCCAATGTACTGTATTATTCATCGCATATCGTTCCAGCCAATAGACTCAATCAAAGCTGGTCTCCACTCTCCTCATATACACACTCATTCACTCACACAAGCATGCCCTGCCCGGTCTCATTTGATCGCCCCCTCCTTCCTTGTTTCTTTTTTCGTTTAACCTTTCTGCGTTTATCTCACCCTTCCGCCACCGAGACGCCCCAACCTCATAAACCTGTCTGTGATTTCTAGAATGTCCGCGGTTTAGCGCCATCTAGGGTTTTAAGTTTCCCAGCTGCTAATTTCCTGTTCTGAGTTTGCATGAACGGCCCAGAATCTTTTCTTTATGTAAAAGAATTTTTAAAATAAATATTGAACAAAGTGATAGTAAACTGAAAATTACTTTGATCAGAATTCCACGTGCAAAAGACAGCTCTAAACCAGGACACACAACTACGCTTGAACACTGCAGTCCAGTTATAATTACGTTTATAAATATCTCTTGAAAACTCTACGAAATGCTAATCAGCATTTTTAAGTACCGAAATTTGTGCATAACTAATTAACAGTTGCAAACACCGAGAATTGAGCATGGTAAAGTGTCAGAATCAAGCAGGTAAGAGACCCTAGGAACGAAAAAAAAGAGTAAAACCGTTTTGCTTTAATTTCCGATAGTTCATGAATCAGAATCAGAAAAGACTTTCACAGACCTTCGCACTATGTTCCCGATTACAGTCCATCTAGATACGTCCACTCACGTAGGGACTGGGTTGTTTTCTAGAAGTTGACAGCAGACTTGCTCCACTCCCAGTCCTGCTGAAGCCAGTAGATGGAAGTTCTTCATCAACAAGGTCAGCGGTCAATAAAATCCAGTTCGCAGCAATAGTTACGGAGTGATTGATAAGTTCGCGGCCTAAGGTACAAATACTTGAAACACACACTTGATATTAGGTGCATTTGTAGATCAGGTTAATGTAAGATTAAACACAAAGTTTCAAGAAATTAACTGCAACCAATTTTTCTACAGGCTACTGAAGTGGTAAGGGGTGACAGAAATTGAGAAAGTGGAAAACATTTCTCATCGAGCAGTCATTCGCTACCTCTGCATCAAGAGCTTATCATCGAAGGAGATCCATGAAGATATGGTAGAGATTCAAGGGGAGAGTGCCACTTCTTACAGCACAGTGAAGAAATGGGCAGTTCAATTCAAATATGGAAGGGAGGGTCTAGAAGATGATCCCCGTCCAGGAAGACCAAGAACGATAACCACCGATGAAACAACCAGCAGAATCCATGACATGATAATGGAGGATCGATGACTAACTGAGCGGTACATAGTTACAGAGTTGGGCATCTCCCAGGAGCGTGTTCATGCCATTATTCACAATGATCTTCAAATGACAAAGGTCTCTATTCGATGGGTCCCGAAACTTCTTGGAGCTGATCACAAACGACAGAGTCTCAACATGTCAAGAGACAATCTTGGTCATTTTTCTGCAGATCCTGAAAAGTTTCTTCAGCAATTTATGACTACAGATGAGACTCGGGCTCATCATTTTCAACCAGAAAGCAAAGAACAGTCAAATCAGTGGAAACATCATGGATCCCCACCTCCAAAGAAAGCAAGAGTGGCTCTGTCTGCATGCAAAGTGATGGCTTCAATCTTTTGGGATTTAGAAGGTGTGCTATTGGTAGACTATCTTCAAAAGGGCAGAACAGTCACCGGGGCTATTACGCTAGTCCTGTGAAGCAACTGTGGGTTAAACTGAAGGAAAAGCGTCTAGGGAAATTGACGAGAGGAGTCATCTTTCATCAAGACAATGCTCCAGTTCACAAGTCGGCGGTGGCAATGGCTGCCATTCATGAATGCGGCTTTCAGCTTCTTGAACATCCTCCTTATTCCCCAGATTTGGCCCCTTCGGACTATTACCGGTTTACCAAACTCAAAAAGGGGCTCAGAGTCGCACATTGCTTCAGATGATGACGTCATTCATGCTGTAGACCACATTGATTTTTACACATAAGGGACCCGTATGCTCCGGGATCACTGGACTAAGTGCATAAACTTGCAAGCGGACTATGTTGAGAAATAACCCAAAAATGTTGTACCTTATGCTGAGAACTTATCAATCACCTCTCGTATGTCCAACACTTTACCTCTCACACTCAACGTGAAGAAACAAATGGGACGTGTTCGGTTTGTTAAACCTCGAATATTAGAGTTTCTGAACGATCGAAGGATAATTCGAATACGTTGTAACAGTCATGAAAACATAAATACTTGCTAAACGTATGAACACGAAAGTGTTGTTATAATTATTGTTTCAATATATTAACTAAATTTAAAATTATTTATTTCTCGCACATTTATTTGCATTGTTGTACACATCTGTTTAAGTAATAGATGCAAGTTAATTAAAATTTATGTTTTAACATTTATGTTTCCGGTTTGATCTAATCTAGCTGAAATATTAATCTGACCCCTGTGTTTGACAGTGAAGCAAAGATAATTGTGCTAAAAAAATACTTGTATTGGAAATTTCTGTCTAACATGGATGTTCAAATATCATCATACGAATGGAATGTTCGATACATCTTCATCTCACACAAATTTATATAGCATTTCGTCTCTTTATCTCCATTTCATTTGCCTTTCAAAATGGGCAAGAATGTGTTCAGTAATCGACAAGAATGCGTTAATCTTCTTAGGATTTTTCTTCCTTCTTCCTAATACTATATAGGATGCCATCTGTATGGTCTGTCTGTCTGTCTGCCTGCCTGCCTGTCTGTCTGTCTGTCTGTCTGCTTGCCTGCCTGCCTGTCTGCCTGCTTGTCTGTCTGTCTGCCTGCCTGTCTGTCTGTCTGCCTGTCTGTCTGTCTGCCTGCCTGCCTGCCTGCTTGTCTGACTGCCTGCTTGTCTGACTGCCTGTCTGTCTGTCTGCCTGCCTTACTGTCTCTCTGTCTGCCTTCCTGTCTCCCTGTCTGCCTGCCTGCCTGTCTGTCTGCCTGCCTGCCTGCCTGTCTGCCTGCCTGCCCGTCTGTCTGTCTGTCTCGTTCCTTCAATGCCAAAGACTCATGGGGCTGTTAACATCAAAAGACTTACACTTCCACTGATCCTTTACTATCTTCCTGGTTGCCTCCCAGGTCAGTAATTTGTCTACCAGCATTTTCTCTGCTTAACATAACCAAGTCTCTGTGAGTCGTCGCACGTTTCTTTTACTCTGTGGAGTCCGCATCAAATCTGTTCGTGGTATAGATTTTTCTGTCATCCTCGTAATGTGACCAACAGGGCATTTCCACCTTCTCGTTTAAATGACTGTCGACAGTGCTGTCATGTCTGCCTCTCTCAGCAAGAGATCATTACTTATTTTTATCCAAAACTCTCCTTTAATACTTGGTTTGGAAGACGTCAAGTATAGGTACAGCTGCTTCTTATAAGACATCATGGGCAGACGTATGTACTGACTGGGAAAGCTTTACTGCTTTTCAGTATATATATATATATATATATATATATATATATATATATATATATATATATATATATATATATTTCATACATTTTTATACATACATAGTTTTCGTTTGCCTGTTCCCTTCCATTCTTTGTACATGGTCCAGCATGTTCAGTTTCACGACATTTATAATTCGTTGGGATTTAATAAGCTATTCAGTTCAGTGTTCCTTCCAGCTCTCAATTCTCCACTGTTGGTATCCTTTATAGGCCCAAAGATTTTTCTTATGGTCTTGTTTTCAGACACTTGGAATTGTTGTTCATCTTTCTTTGTTGTACTCCATGTTTCTTATCAATATATAACGGCTGGTCTTATTATAGTTTTGTAGACTGTAATTTTGGTGTTTTCGAACAGGATTTTGCATTTTAACAGGTGTTGCAAGGCAAAGTATATTTTATTCCCTATCTGTACTCTGTTTTTAATTTCCTCGCTTATTATGTTCTGTTGAAAGTTGTGCCTATAAATTTGAATCTTTTTGCTTTCCTAATCATCATATCTCCAACAATTATATACTGTTCAAAAGAAAAAAAAAAGAAAGGCAACACTACTGTAGTCGTCATGGACACCAAATTTCGAACTTGTACCAAAGTTTTATTTTATGCAATTAATGTTTCAATCTTGGCATGAAGAAACTTTAAAACTTTAACAATGAAATGATGTTCATTACAATTTGTTTGACTTTTATTCTTTGCGATTGAGGTGTCCTCTGACCTGTACCAGAGAACGACATTTTCCTTGACAGCATTCAGATTAGCCGTTGGATCTGTTGTTATGGGATGATTGCCCACTCTTATGGCAGTACCAGGCTCAACTATTCTATTGGGTTCATGTCTGATGACGGTTCTAAGGATTGTTGTTGCCGGAGGTGGTGTGGAGGATACGCTCTCCACTCCAATGGCGTGCGTCTCAAATAGCCTCTGACAGTCAAGTCCAGCTCCTGGCCTTCTCGTGGCAGAACTGTTTAAACTGACAGGAGAAGGGGCGAAGGCGAATATCTGGTGCCTGAAAATCAGACACTTCGGGTAGATGAGAGTCATGTTCGGTAGCTCATCTACGGCTGCTGGCGAGATTCTTCAGCTGCCGTGCGTGGAGTGGGGCTCCTCCTGGCCAGTGAAGAAAGGTGCGAATGGGGTTGCAGCGCGGCGCCACTGTGGAAAAGGTGAAAGAAAGGATTAAGCGAAGTAAACAGTAGTAAAATCACGGCACCTCTGGTCTGGAGATCGGCCACGTCCTAAGTGCACTCATATCGGGCGAAATACCTGAGCCTGCTTAACCCAGAGGTTAAGACGCAGCTGGTGAGATTCTTCGGATGCCGCGCGTGGAGTGAAACTCCCCCGGCCAGTGAAGAAAATGCGAAAATGCGATTATGGTTGCCGGGCGGCGCCGATGTGAAAAGGTGATGGAAAGGATAAAGTGAAGCTTAACTCTTTCCACCCGCGTTACTTCCAAAATGTTCCTTAGTTTCTTACGACGCGGACATTTTGGAGAAGGGGTCCCTGTGTAAAAGTTATTGTACCGAATTAATTCTATGATCACCACGTGTGTATCACACATTAAAATAAGTGGAAATGAATGAAGATTCCATAAATGAAGTTATTTGTCATTAAAAAAAACAAAGAAAAGAAAAAAACTAGTGTGAAACGATGGAACGATTTTTTGCGCTAAAAAAATTTAGGGCTGAACAATAAAATCTACTTTATACCTACCTTAGCTGTGTCATAATCCAATATAGAATACGTAGTCATTCAAATTTCAACACAGAAAAATCAATATTTATCGATGTTTGTGACATCCAATAAATCTAACAGATCTACAGCTACTAGAAACACATATAGTAAGCTAGATCTAGTCGGTCGATGTGACCATTCTACCACTCAATCTCGAAATAAACTTGAATTTTACCCCCTATCTATGTATCAAAAATGGCGTCTTTCTTCCTCCATGCTTAAAACACTAGTTTATCTTTTAATCCAAAAGAGTTCTAACTGGTTAAATGAAAAGTAACATCATGTTTTCAACGAAAGAAACTCCGATGTCGCATAGGGCTCTCAATGATGCCATTGCTAAACCGTAAAGGTCCTTATGGGGTCCGCGCGAGTGGAAAGAGTTAATCGGTATGTCCAGTAGTATCGCGGTGAGAGCTACTCATACCACCGCACATCTGCTCTAGAGGCCGGCCACGTCCGAAATACACTCATACTGGTGAAATATGCCTAAACCGGCTTACACCAGGGATGAAACTTAATGGCTACGCATGTCACGGTTCCTCCGCTCTAGAGATCGGTCACGTCCTAAACACGCCCATACTGGGATAATATGCCTAAACAGGCTCAACCCAGGGGATGAAAATCACTAGTGGTGAGGATTCGTCCTCCTGGACAAAAGCTCCGTCCTGGTCACAACTAGGAAGGGTAGCGGCCACGACCACAAAATGCTGAAGTCGGAGACACTGGACCAGGGCAGTCTAGACAGGCAACCACCTCTCACCCGGCGAAGATGTATGTGTATCCTAATCACGCTGAGGATTTCCGGTGAGAAAGTCCAACGATGGACTGGATGGACAACCACCTCTCACTCGGCGGTGTTACACGAGTATCTCAAAACACGTCGAGGTTTTCCGGTGAGAAAGTCCAACTCTAGCCTGGATGGGCTACCACCTCTTACCAGCGGGGATATACTGATATCCAAAATACGTCGAGGTTTTCCGGTGAGAAAGTCCAACTCTAGATTAAACTGGTGCAACATAAACCACGGTGTCAAGCAATCCCGCTTCTGAGACCCACCAAGAATACAGGCTCAAGCCCTGCGATACTCTGAACCTCTTTTGGTCCCCTCGGGGATCTCATGTGGCCCTTTCGGGGACCACACGGGGGACCACGGGACCTATCGAGTACCACAGGCGTAAATTCAGTAGGAACACAGGGCGGTCTTGGTGGTAGAAGCGAACGAAGAAAAAGAAGATGTCTGATGACATGGATGATCACGGAATGGTCTAGCCATTGTTGTCAGAGAGGAACTGGGTGGTGAGTTGTGCCACATGAGGTCGAGCGTTATCCTGTTGAAAAATCGACCCTGGTGCAGCCAGATGTGGAAGGACGTGAGGACGGAGAATTTCAGCGATATATCGTTGGGCATTTAGGCATCCTTCATTTTGCACCAGCCCAATTCTTCCATGTGGAGGAGCCACATCCACGCAGTTCTGGGCTCTGTGATAAACTCGTCTCCGTCTATCGTGTCGCTGGACCAGAAAGAATGATTCATCACTAAACCAAACCCTTCTCCAGTCATTCGCAATGACCCATTGACGATGCTGGTTCGCCCACTGCAGTCGGTTCTGGCGATGCCGGTCCGTAAGAACAGGACTTCTGTAGGTCTTCTAGCCCAAAGACCAGCAGTTATTTTATTTTTACTGAAATATAATATTTCTAACATTGTTATAGTGACTCAGAAAATGGAGGAGTGGCTGCGACACGATGGCCTACGTGTTGGCCACTTAAATGTTTATCATTTGTTAGGAAAACTGCCTGAGGTTACTCATATACTTCAACAACATTTTCATATTTTTGGTTTCTCTGAAAGCAGATTACATAAAAACATCACAGACAATGATATAAGAATAGATGGTTTTAATTTGATCAGGCGTGACCCAACTAGGAAGCTAGAGACAGGTTTAGTCGTTTACATTTCTAACACAATTAAATTTTGTAGAAGAGAAGACCTAGAAACATCAGAGGTTGAATGTATTATGCTAGAAATCAAAATATCAAATCTTAGTCCAATTCTAATTAGTTTTATATACCGAAATCCGAATGCTTCAGCCGAGTGGTATGATCACTTTGCGACCATGATGGGTAATGCTGTAACTCATAAATTCAAGGACATAATCATTCTAGGCGACTTCAATATAGATCTTAATCAGCCAAATCCTACATGGAAGAACATTTTAACATCTTACAACTTCTCCCAAATTGTTAACAAACCTACTAGAGTTGCCGAATCATCATCAACACTAATAGATCATATTTATGTAGCTGATCCAGGAAACATTACTGAATGTACTGTCCCTCATGTGTCGCTGAGTGATCACTACCCGGTCTGCTGTACGTGGTCACATAAGGGGTATAAAATACCGAAACACAAACATACCAGCATCAAATATAGAAACTTTAAAAACTTTAACTTGGAATTATTTTTAACTGATCTAAAAGCTTCGCCTCTTACGTACGTTTTCCAGTTAACAAATCCAGATGAGGCTATCGAATACTGGATCAAGATATTTCGAAATATTTTTGACAAACATGTCCCCATCAAAGAAATGAGAGTAAAACACGTAACAAAATCCCCGTGGATAAATCCCGATATATTGCAACTCATGAGGAAACGGAATGAAGCTCACAAAAGCAGAAATTTCAGTAGCTATCGTTCACTTAGGAATAAGGTGCAGTATTTAATTAGGCAGGAAAAGAAAAATTACTTCAGAAATTTAGTGAAAGACAAAACTGATAGTAAATCAATCTGGAAAGCGATTAATACTCTTGTAAATAAAAGGAAGCAAACTGACCCACAAACACTTAATGGTGAACATACTTGCACTAAATTCAGTGAACATTTTAGGGAAGAAATTAGTATTCTAAAATCTTCATTACCGACCCCAAATTGCGACCTGAGCGTGTTGAAAACTTTCAGCGACAGTAAATGTATAAAGCTAAAACAAATTAATATTCCTTTCCTCACAGTCGGTGAGGTTTATAACTACATCCGGTCCTTAAAGAACACTAACTCAGCAGGATGTGATGACATTAGTAACAAGATACTACGCTACGCTGCACCAGTTATCACAGACACACTAACATACTTATACAACTTGTGTATTGATAAAAAATATTTCCCTGACGCTTTTAAACTCGCCAAAGTTTTTCCTCTTTTTAAATCTGGACAGACTAGTGACCTCTCAAACTATAGACCCATATCCATTCTGTCATCACTATCTAAACCTCTTGAAAAACATATACAAAAGTTAACTCTGCTCCACATGCAAGAAAACAGTCTACTAATAGACAGTCAGTCAGGTTTTAGACCAAATTACTCCTGCCACACAGCATTAACTAAAATGACAGAAAGCTGGCTAATATAAATGATGACAAATTGTGTGGTGCTGTCTTTGTTGATTTTAAGAAAGCCTTCGATATGATTGATCATGAAATTCTTGCAAAAAAGCTGGAAGGCTATAAATTACATCCTGACCTAACAAAATGTATTACATCTTTTCTCTCAGGTAGAAAACAAGTAGTTTGCTTTAGAAACAAAATATCTGGCTCGTCTGTGGTTGATACCGGCTCCGTTCTTGGTCCTCTTCTCTTTGCTATCTATATTAACGACTTACCACTACATTTAAAGCACTCTTCATGTGATCTTTTCGCTGACGACTGTACTGTTTACAATAGTGAATATGACATCAATAAGCTACAGAGAACGCTCCAAAATGATATAAACAGTTTGATTAAACGGAGTAATAAAAATGGTATGTTGATAAACACCAACAAAACAAAATCCATGCTCATCACTACAAGACAGAAACTGCAAAATGCAACTAAAACTTCACTACAGCTTTGTGCTGGGACTAAGGCAATAGAAAATGTTCATGAACATAAAACCCTAGGACTCATCATTGATCGGCATTTAACTTGGAATTCTCACGTACATAACCTAACAAATTTGATTGCACAGAAAGTTTACCAATTAGCCAAGATTAAACACTTTATCGACAAAAACACAAGAAAAATATACTACATATCACACATACAAACACACTTAGATTACTGTTCCACAATCTGGGATGGATGCTCAGTCTCAAACACAAAAAGGCTCCACTCACTTCACAAGCGAGCATTAAATCTTATTTGTGACAAACACCCAGTACAGACTGTAGATCAACATAAACAACTCAAAATTCTACCCCTCAAAAATAGAATCATTTTTAACAAAGTTAAGTTTGTTCACAAAATTCTGTAGCACAATGCTCCGCCTTACTTGTGGTCACTGTTTACGTATAACACTAAACATAACCAGCGTTTAAAAAACTGTCTTCTTCCTAAACCCAGAATTGATATGTACAAGAAAAGCCTTGCATACTCTGCAGTACAGCTCTGGAACACCCTCCCCTACAATTTAAAATCCATTGGTAATAGTTCATCCTTTAACTCAAACCTGTTTCATTATTTACTTGCATGTAATTATATGCCTCCATAAAATAGCCAGCACTCTCTCAACACATGGCTCGTAAACCATCAAGTACTTCAGTGACATAGTTAGAAAAGCAACTTGTTAGATATTGTTAGAAATTATTTTAATGTTTGTTTAAAAAAATATGTTAGAAGATCTGTATTTACAATGTATTTTTATTTATGTATATGTCTGCGGGTGTATGTGTGCGTGAGTGCTATTTTATTAGGTTAATTACTTCTTCTCTTTTACCTTGAATGTAGCAGTTAAATCTTACACTCTTTTGATATATTTTTTACTTATTTAATTTGTATTTTTGTACTAAATCAAGTGTGTGGGAAGAGTGAAAGATGGAGTGATGAAGGGCAGAATGTAAGACGGGCCTGCGTGCCCAATTCTTTACCCTTGAAAAATAAAGATTATTCATTCATTCATTCATTCTCTCTCTCTCTCTCTCTCTCTCTCTCTCTCTCTCTCTCTCTCTCTCTCTTGGCGTGAGAATAATCATGATCCGTAACGTAGTGTATCTGTTGGGGATTTTGAAAATGTCTCACTGACATGAATAACCCTGTAACAACTTGCCTCTATGAAGTCCTGCCACTAACAGGATGTTATAACACCTGCCAAATGAATAGAGGCGGAAGTGTGGCCGTCTTGGTGAATCCTACACAGAGATTTACTTGTTAGATTCGCACCAACAAATTAGAAAAATCACGCTAGCACTTCACTTTACTAACAATATCTATTCCCATAACCACTGGCATCTATTCCCATAACCACTGGCATCTATTCCCATAACCACTGGCATATTATTGTAACATCGTTATAACATTATATGAGAATTTTAAACGAGAATCAGATCTGAAGGACATAGCACAGGAGATTTGTAATCTGACTGTCATTTACTAAGTTTCTTTCTTTCTTCTTCGCAAGTCTTCGGTGTTTTCTTTTTTATAATGGAAAATTTATTTGGATAATTTTTTTTTTCACAGATTCTGAAAATTATGATGTGTATCAGATATTGGGGGAGGGAGGAATAGTTTTCTCAATGGGTCTTTATAACAGATATGTTGCTATATCGATCACTTTTGGTGATATAATCGTCCATGCTGTTATCAGAATCGCCAACATCCCAAAAAAAAAATCGATCACGAAAGTTCATCGCTTCAGTCACATGACGTGCCAAACAATACAGAATGTGCCATTGATGTCACGGCAGGGGGAATTGATTATTTATTTGGTATTTACAATTAATCAATCTCAGCCTCCCATTCTCGAGCAGAAATGGAGCAATTAAAAGCCATTCCTGGCACGTGTGTTATTCTCTGCCTGCAATATTTGTGACACTTGTAAGCTAACATAATCTATGTGTTATTTGCGCTCTTTGCTTCAGTAATAACTAGTTAAGCCTATTCCTTCTTACAACGATATCATCAGCTAATTTATCCCTGAGCATAATTTTGTTTTGTAACAATTCCTCATTTTCAGTTTTCCCCCCTCTCAGTATTTGTTACGTAATAACGAGAACAATACTAGAGCGGTGAGTAAAGGGGATCAAGAAGGGGGGGGGAGGGTCAACAACGGTGTAGATTGGTGGACAACCCATGAAAGGATGGACTGGAATGAACGTTGGGCGGCCTGAGTTATTAAAACGAAGGATAGAGCACTTATAGAGGAGCACTGCAGCGAAGCTTCCTTGGGGGGGAGAGGGCACTAGATGATAATTCATTCCTTTACGTTGAAAGTGATCTTTCTTATTTCAGAACTTGTTCATGAGTTGAATATTTAGACTGGCGGGCTGTTTGACTGTGATTTATAAGTTACATATTTGGACTGATGGCTGTTTGACTGTGATTTATAAGTTACATATTTGGACTGACGGGCTGTTTGACTGTGATTTATAAGTTACATATTTGGACTGATTGGCTGTTTGACTGTGATTTATAAGTTACATATTTGGACTGACGGGCTGTTTGACTGTGATTTATAAGTTACATATTTGGACTGATTGGCTGTTTGACTGTGATTTATAAGTTACATATTTGGACTGATTGGCTGTTTGACTGTGATTTATAAGTTACATATTTGGACTGATTGGCTGTTTGACTGTGATTTATAAGTTACATATTTGGACTGATGGGCTGTTTGACTGTGATTTATAAGTTACATATTTGGACTGATTGGCTGTTTGACTGTGATTTATAAGTTACATATTTGGACTGACGGGCTGTTTGATCATGATTTATAAGTTACATATTTGAACTGACGGACAGTTTGACTGTGATTTATAAATTATATATATGAAGAGACGAGCTGTTCGACTGTGATTTATAAGTTACATATTTGAACTGACGAGCTGTTTGACTGTGATGTACAAATCTGAAATGACGGGGTGTTTGACTGTGATTTATAAGTTACATATTTGAACTGACGAGCTGTTTGACTGTGATTTATAAGTTACATATTTGGACTGACGAGCTGTTTGACTGTGATTTATAAGTTACATATTTGAACTGACGAGCTGTTTGATGTGATTTATAAGTTACATAATTGGACTGACGGGCTGTTTGACTGTGATTTATAAGTTACATATTCGAACCTACGGGCTGTTTGACTGTGATTTATAAGTTGCATATTTGGACTGACGGGCTGTTTGACTGTGATTTATAAGTTACATATCTGAACTGATTGGCTGTTTGATTGTGATTTATAAGTTACATAACTGAACTGATGAGCTGTTTGACTGTAATTTACATATTTCGACTGACGGGCTGTTTGATTGTGATTTATAAGTTACATATTTGGACTGATTGGCTGTTTAACTGTGATTTATAAGTTACATATTTGGACTGACGAGCTGTTTGACTGTGATTTATAAGTTACATATTTGAACTGACGGACAGTTTGACTGTGATTTATAAATTATATATATATGAAGAGACGAGCTGTTTGACTGTGATTTATAAGTTACATATTTGAACTGACGAGCTGTTTGACTGTGATTTATAAGTTACATATTTGAACCTACGGGCTGTTTGACTGTGATTTATAAGTTACATAATTGAACTGACGGGCTGTTTGACTGTGATTTATAAGTTACATATTTGAACTTACAGGTTGCCTGACTGTGATTTATAAGTTATATATTTGAGCTGACAGGCAGTTTGACTGTGATTTATAAGTTATATATTTGAGCTGACAGGCTGTTTGACTGTGATTTATAAGTTACATATTTGAACTGACGGGTTGTTTGACTGTGATTTATAAGTTATATATTTGAACTGACGGGTTGTTTGACTGTGATTTATAAGTTACATATTTGAACTGACGGGTTGTTTGACTGTGATTTATAAGTTACATATTTGAACTTACAGGTTGCCTGACTGTGATTTATAAGTTATATATTTGAGCTGACAGGCAGTTTGACTGTGATTTATAAGTTATATATTTGAGCTGACAGGCTGTTTGACTGTGATTTATAAGTTACATATTTGAACTGACGGGTTGTTTGACTGTGATTTATAAGTTATATATTTGAACTGACGGGTTGTTTGACTGTGATTTATAAGTTACATATTTGAACTGACGGGTTGTTTGACTGTGATTTATTAATTACATATTTGAACTGACGGGTTGTTTGACTGTGATTTATAAGTTATATATTTGAACTGACGAGCTGTTTGACTGATCTTTCCTTAGTTTCTTAACCACCGATCCCGCAAAGATTTAGAAAACACTTATAAGATCAGACTGAATTTCTAGGTTTAGTGGCTTGGGAAAGTTCCTTCGTGTGGATCTAATAGGCACGTTTCTCAATAATTGAGAAGAAATATATCGATTCTCGCTGAGAAGTTCAGAGGTAGTTTGCAGAACTGTCATGTAGAGAGAAATGGTAAAGTCTCTGACTTGCTGTCCTAACTCTACTGTCAATTAATTATCAGCTTGCATCCAGCACATATGGCCCCTGTATGAGTTCCAACATCCTGGATTAGGTACGATTAGTTAAGTGCTCAGTCTGTGCTGTCCTGGCAGTATTAACGTAAAGGTAAAACTAAGAATACTCGACGGAACTACTACTACTACTACTACTACTACTACTACTACTACTACTACTACTACTACTACTACTACTACAACTACTACTTTCTTCTTTCTTTCTTTCTTTCTTTCTTTCTTCTTCTTCTTCTTTTCTTTTTCCTCTATGTCTGCTTATGCCGATAGCGTTGCGGGGATTTCAGACATCGGTCCTGAGCAAAGTGAGAGGCCCCGTGCAGCTGTCATGTCATGTTTCTTCAGTGTGTCTTTCACCTTATCTATCCACCTTCTCCCTTGGTCGTCCTCGCGCCGTTTATCCAGATGTTTTGGAGCTGTATGCGCGTGCAGCTGTTTGTTCTGAATTCATGCATGTCATATGCTCGAACCACCGTTATATCTCTTCGATTATTTCTCTTCTGTTTCTCTTCATCTTTTAAACTCCACTACCGGCCTGTTGGTCCTGTCGCAGAGACCTGGCTGTTGACATAATTTAGCGACTCGTGTGGCAGATACTCAGACACATAATTTAGCTACTTGTGTGGCAGATACTCAGACACATAATTTAGCGACTCGTGTGGCAGATACTCAGACACATAATTTAGCTACTTGTGTGGCAGATAGTCGGAGCCGTCAGGTGCCGCATTGACAAGTCTGACAAATAATTTCGGCGAACTGAATGCGTGGTACCCAGGATCTGCAAAGAATAGAACCACTGTACCCTACCACGCATGATCGTAAAAAGCGACTAAGGAGGGTTCGGCGTAGGGCCAGCAACCCTATCTGGTTATAAAAAAAAAACTCTCAGACCGCTACAGAAATAGAAGCAAAGGAAAAACCAAATGCAGGTGGAAGGAGAAATGTTTATCAGGAAACAGCCCATGAAGGTTATGGATGAGAGCCAGCCACTGGAATTCCCCAGCCCGACTGCAGACCTCATGGAATCTAAACACAAAATGCATATAGGCAGCTGGAATGTAAGAACAATTAATCAGACTGGAAAACTAGCACAAACCATCAATGAAAAAAAAGTAGACATACTAGGAATACAAGAAGCAAGATGGACAGAACAAGGCAAAAGGAAAATAACAATACAGCACACAGAAGATACAATAATATGGTTAGGTAAAGAAGATCATCATGAAGGAGGAGTAGCATTGATTATAACAAATGAAGCATCAAGAGCATTGCTGAAATGGACCCCAATAAATGAGAGAATATTATATGCACGCTTCAACTCAAGATTCACGAAGCTGTCTATTATAGTTTGTTATGCACCAACAGAAGCAGATGAAGAGGAATTAAAAGAAGATTTTTACAACAGCCTCCAAGCCACAGTAGAAACATTACCCAAGCATGATATACTACTCATCTTGGGCGACTTCAATGCAAAAGTAGGTGAGGGAAATGAAGATAGAAGAAGAATCATGGGAAGAGAAGAAATCGGAGAAATAAATGAAAATGGAGAAAGATTGTGCTGTTTCTGTGAATAAAAACATGATGACCATCGGAGGGACACATTTTCCAACATAAAAACATCCATAAAGTGACTTGGAGGTCACCAGATAAAACCACAGAAAACCAAATCGATCACATACTAATGTGGAAACGGTCACTACAAGATGTGCGAGCAAGGAAAGGATCAGATGTAGGAAATGATCACAATCTTCTGGTAGCAAAAATAAAATAAAGTTAAGGAATGTAATCAAACCGTAACAAAGTAGATCAATAAGCTACACTAAATTGGAAACTACCAAATAAAGCGTTTTTGCTGGCAGGAGATCAGGTCAGAGAATGAGATATTTGCATAATTACACTTTGGCTATGAATTGGATATCCGCTGCAAGGCGGAATTTTACACCGAGATGAAGCAAATCAACATACAGAAACATACACGACGTCCAGAGGACCCTAGGAATCATGGGATGACATATAATGGATAATATCTGCATAATAGGAAAATACAACGGGGAACGTCCAAAAGCCAACTTTCTTTTATAAGGAAATCTCGAGCTGCAATGAGATTTATTTGGGTTTATATCTTCAGTCATGCAATCATTTCTTTTTCAACAAACCACCGCTGTCATAGATTAATGACAGAGACAGAAAAATGGCGAAGGAGCTTAAGTGGCTGAATAGAATAAAAGCCAGGGATACAAATAAATGATAATGAGCTAAGCACAGGTAAAGTAACGAACTGAGGCGCATCAGCTGTCAAGACATGTTTTCAAGACATGCTGTCAACACATGCTGTCGACACATGCTTTCAAGACATGCTGTCAACACATGCTTTCAAAACATGCTGTCAACACATGCTGTCAACACATGCTTTCAAGACATGCTGTCAACACATGCTGTCAACACATGCTTTCAAGACATGCTGTCAACACATGCTGTCAACACATGCTGTCAACACATGCTGTCAAGCATTTAGCAAAATAATTCCACACGACGTTGCGTCATTAAAAACGTGAGAAAGAAAAGAGGACGCAATAAGTTTAAAATTCTGGCTTGCTTTTTCCGTCTAAAAGCTGCAGCTTCATTGTATACTGCGTTTTGACTGGTCGTTAGTTTTGTCGTACTTTTTTTGATTCAGTGTTCTTGTTTATTTTATAAATGTTAATTTCCCAGTTACTTTCTAAGGCAGTTTGAACTAATTTGAAGCCAAAATGAATCATTCTCTCTTACGTGTAAATATTTATTTCTGTTGATGAGTCACTGCTTATAGACAAGATAGCGCTGTAGAGCGGGTAAACATAGGGTACAAAGATAACAAAAGTGAAGAAAACATTGTCGGGCAGGTAAACTTAGGGTAAAAACATGACAAGAGTCAAAATAACATTGTGGAGCGGGTAACATTAGGACAAAAAAAGATAACAGAAGTCAAGATAACATTGTACAGCAGGTAAATTTTTGGTAAAAAGATAACAAGGGTGAAGATAACATTGTAGATAAGATAAATGTATGGTACAAAGATAACATTGTAGAACAGGTAAGCTTTGGATAAAAAAAGTAAAAAGAATCAGGGATGGTTGTAAGTTTGTGTAGCACGTGAAATCTTAAACAAAGAGTTGGGTAAGAGAACCAGGATAAGAACTCTTATCCGATAAACCTTCGTTTTTTCCGAGTGATAAATAATGTTTGACCTCTCGTTGTAAGTACTCTCACGTAGCTGCGAGAATATACGAGAATTCGAGCAAGCTCGATTGTTTGTTTTCATTGGATGAAACATCCCTGCCCTTCACCTCTCAACTTTCACCCTGTAGGAAACATCCAGTTTAGTACACGTGTATTACCCTCGTACGTGTAACAGTTCAAAAGAGTTAGTTACTGACGAAGATTATTTTCGTTTCTGTGTTAGGAAAATGTAAGGACGAGTTACACGTAATGGATAAAGAAGAAATGATTGGACATAATTTACGCCCACGTTACATTTATTTTGTAGCTACGGGCATTATTTATCTGTTGAGAAGGTTCCGTGGTTCAGTAACTTGAAAAATAAGGTAAGTAACATTTCAGTTTCATGAGAAGTAGGTTCTTATTATGATAATATTTTGGTGAGGGTATTTTTTCATTTTGATATGATGCGAACTTTGAAAATAAATTGTTATTAACGATAGTTTTGGGCAACCAATTTCACTCCCCCCCCCCCTTTCCCAGAACAAAAAAAAAAACAAAACACATACACACAGAGCATCTCACGAAACCTGCTGTAGCACGCTGAAAATGGGCTTCTTTTTCAAATTTAAAATTGTCCATTAGCCCTGGCATTATTCCTGTCTTGTTTGCACATTTCAGCACTTTTTGTCCAGTGCATGTTTATTTTGGAGTGTTTTTTTTTTACTTCACATTGCGCGTACAGGTGTACTATAGAAACCAACGGAAGGTAAATACAGAACAAGCTCACAATTCCGCAATGCATTAACGACAACAAAAACCATGCCAGGAGCTGACTGCAATAGTGACCATGATCACCTCTGTGGAAAAGTTAGAATAAAGCTAAAGAAAGCAGGCAGAAAACTGAGAACATCAAACTGAATACAGAACTTCTTAAAAATGACCAAGAACTGCGAGAACAATACAAAGTTATATAACAAATAGATACAATGCAATAGTAAAGATAAATAGTATAGATGAACAATGGGAAATGTTAAGAGATTCTATCCACCAAACTGTTAAGGAGATAATACCACCAAAAAAAAGAAGCCTCTAAAAATAAATGGATGACAGACGACATCTTAGGACTGATGGACAAGAGAAGGAGTAAAAATAACGAGGGAAAATATAGCAAGATAAATAAAGAAATAAGACGCAAATGCAGAGAAGCAAAAGAAGTGTGGTTAAATGAACAGTGCAGACAGATAGAGGACTGAGTATATCGGTGAGCTATATGGAGGAGAAAGACCAGAATTAACACTAGATACTGAAAACTGTGATGGACCACCAATACTTGAAGATGAAATCATAGATGCCATCAAACACATGAAGAAAGGAAAAGCGATTGGGCCTGATAATATAACAATAGAAGAAATAGAGGCACTAGAGGAGACAGGAATAAAAATAATAACCAAGTTACTGAATGGCATTTACAACAGTGGTTATATTCCCAGTGACCTGATTAAATCCACGTTTATAGCACTACCAAAGAAACCAGGTGCAGAGGAATGTGACGACCACCGGACTATCAGCCTCTCATGTCACATAACGAAGCTACTTCTGAGAATAATTATGAGAAGAACAAGGAAAAAGATAAAAATGGAAATAGCAGATGAACAGTTTGGATTTGTTGAAGGAAAGGGAACACACAATGCCATTTATGCTTTACGAACACTAACAGAAAGAGCTATAGAAGTACAGAAAGATCACTACTTATGCTTCATTGATTACACCATGGCATTTGACAAGGTGAAACATAATGAAATTATTAAAATGCTTGAAGACATCAATATAGACGGTAAAGACCTGAGGATTGTAAAACATCTATACTGGCAGCAAGAAGCAGCAGTTCGAGTAGAAAATAGAATTGGAAAATATCAACCTATAAAACAAGAGGTGCGACAAGGATGTGTACTATCTCCAGACCTTTTTTCTCTGTATAGCGAGAATATTCTAAGAACAATCATCACAGAACCAGGCATAAAAATTGGAGTCTACAATATTAACAACCTTCGGTATGCTGACGACACAGTACTGATAGCTGAGAACCAACAAGACCTGCAAAATCTCTTGGATAAAGTCGCCAAAGAAAGTGAACAGAAAGGCCTTACTTTGAACATCAAAAAGACAGAGACTATGGTTATATCTAAGAAACAGAATCCACCAGCATGCAGTATTAAATTAAACGAAACTATTCTAAAGCAGGTGCAGAAATTCAAATACCTTGGAGCAGTAATAACTTCAGATGGGAAATGCAAAACAGAAATTATGAACAGAATAGACCAAGCAAAGACTGCATTTCAAAGAATGAGAAACATATTAGCTAACACATCTTTATCAATGAATGTTAGAAAACGAGTCCTAAAATGCTATATTGAACCTATCTTGTTATATGGAAGTGAATCATGGACAATAGGCAAGTCTGCACAAAAATCATTGGAAGCAGCAGAAATGTGGTTTATTAGAAGAATGTTGCAAATCCCCTGGACAGCAAAAATAACTAATGAAGAATGTATGAGAAGAGCTAGAGAAACAAAAAAAAAACCTTGTCAAAAAGATAAGAGAGAGACAATGTACTTTCATAGGACATGCGATGAGAAGAGAGGGCATTGAAAATATTATAACAACAGGAAAAATAGAAGGAAGAAGATCAAGAGGAAGACCAAGAGAAAAGATACTGGACAGTCTGACGGGATGGTGTGAGAGGAGATCACCAACTGAACTGATGCCCTGCATGAAGGATCGGGTACTCTGGAGAAGCATAATAGCCAACGTCAGTCGGCACGGCACCTGATGATGATGTTTCAGTAATGTGTTTTCAGGTGATAACGCCAAATATTAAGACTTTTTTTTCAGAAGCATATCGTTATATGATTTAGGATAGCATGATCTACACAGTGGCTCTCAATCTGTGATCTGCGGTTTATTACCTTGAAGACGAATCTCTCAGTAACAAGTACTGATGTGTCATCACGGCACCAGCTATGCTAGCATCTCTACTGCTAGCTTATTTAGGATTCAGCTAGACTAGCAAGAACAAGTGGAATGTCTTTTTAGGTAGAATTCCTCACAAAGAAGTAGTGGAGATCTTCTTATATCCTATATCTTATATCCTTCCCGTGCCGTTAAACGTCACATAGGGCTCGCAAAGTAGTTCGCCAATTTTTCCTGTCTTCAGCGAGTCTTTCAACCTCATCAAGGGATTTTATGCCTGTTAATTTGGCCTCTCTTAACAATGTCCTCTTCAGAGTTTCACGCGGTCTGCCTCTTTTTCTTCGGCCTGTTGTGTTCCACTTGATAGCTTGTTTTGGGATTCTCTGATCATTTCTTCTCATCAAGTGACCAACATATGTCCATCTCCTTTTCCTGATCACCCATGAGACTGGTTGTTGTTCAGTCATCTGTCTTATCTCTGCATTGTTCTTGAATTCGTTCCACTTGATGCCGAATATTTTCCTTATGCATTTGTTTTCAAAAGAGTCTAATTTCTTTTCTATTTCTTTAGTTGTTTTCCAGCTTTCACATGCATAAATGAGGGTGGATATTACATTTGAATTGAATAGTCTTAACTTGGTTTTTGTGCTTATAACTTTTGAATTCCATATGTTCTCAAGATTCTTGAAGATTGATGCTGCTTTTGCAATTCTGATTCTGGAGATCTATTGGGCTTTTAATGTTATTCTCGTTGTTGTTGCCCGAAAGATTGTGTTCAACTGCTTCTAAACCAGCAGGCAAGCTTGTCACTGTAGTATTCCCTTAGTGCCACAACAACAATACCCAGACTCGCTACTACTACAGAGAAAACACCAGAGTCAGAAATGACAACTAGTCTCACAACAGATCTAACAGCAGAAAAAACTCCATCAAGTCAATAAGACTCCAACTGAAAAGTACACATAGAGTACATTTATTAAATGAAGAGAATGATGAAAATGAGTGATGAAAAAAACTGATGGGAAATGAGGTGAAGCCACAAGGCATGACAAGATTGCAAACACAAGATTCCCGACGTAATTACGCCATATGGGAAGAAACCACTATCAAACAAATGGTAACACAAAATTACATACTCACAAGATTACCCCCCCCCCCCAAAAAAAAAACAAACTTCTCACAATGTAGTGAATTCCAAATAACACCATAGACTCATTTTTAAATATGGCAATAACAACCGCCTGTCCTAAACAGGGCAATACTACAACTGTACGCTACATTTTCACAATTTCTGTTTCAGACTAGCTACAATTTCAACACAAGCTAATTGAACATTTCCAAAAAGAAACCTCTCTAGTTAGTATATGATAACATCTCAACTAAACCTACATCTCTATGACATAAAGAACTGAACTGGACTGCACTAAACTCTTCTGAACTAGTCATCATTTCTGACCCTTAAATATTCCCTACAAAAACTTCCCAATCTTCCCGAATGTTCCATCATGAAAAACACAAGTCACGCGAAGTCACATGTTTTCATGACCTTTAGTTTTCACTGACAAAATATCTTCATACAAGTCCTCTCTGTTAACTTACATTTTGTCTGCTGTGTCTATAAACTTATGTGTCCATAAACGTCCCGCTCAACAAAATCTTGTGTCCAGTCAAAACATGACCTGAATATTCTAAAAATAGATCCTACTTAAATCCTAGATTTTCTGACGAAATTAAAGGGACTGTAAAATTACCTAACCTAATTTTTTAACTCGATTATTTCCCTGTGATTACAAAACACGAGTTGAAAATAGAATTGGAAAATATCAACCTATAAAACAAGAGGTGCGACAAGGATGTGTACTATCTCCAGACCTTTTTTCTCTGTATAGCGAGAATATTCTAAGAACAATCATCACAGAACCAGGCATAAAAATTGGAGGATACAATATTAACACCCTTTGGTATGCTGACGACACAGTACTGATAGCTGAGAACCAAAAAAACCTGCAAAATCTCTTGGATAAAGTCGCCAAAGAAAGTGAACAGAAAGGCCTTACTTTGAACATCAAAAAGACAGAGAGACTATGGTTATATCTAAGAAACAGAATCCACCAGCATGCAGTATTAAATTAAACGAAACTATTTTAAAGCAGGTGCAGAAATTCAAATACCTTGGAGCAGTAATAACTTCAGATGGGAAATGCACAACAGAAATTAGGAACAGAATAGGCCAAGCAAAGACTGCATTTTAGAGAATGAGAAACATATTAACCAACATATCCTTATCAATGAATGTTAGAAAACGAGTCCTAAAATGCTATATTGAACCTATCTTTTTATATGGAAGTGAATCATGGACAATAGGCAAGTCTGCACAAAAATCATTGGAAGCAGCAGAAATGTGGTTTATTAGAAGAATGTTGCAAATCCCCTGGACAGCAAAAATAACTAATGAAGAATGTATGAGAAGAGCTGGAAAAACAAAAAAAACCTTGTCAAAAAGATAAGAGAGAGACAATGTACTTTCATAGGACATGCAATGAAAAGAGTGGGCATTGAAAATATTATAACAACCGGAAAAATAGAAGGAAGAAGATCAAGAGGAAGACCAAGAGAAATGATACTGGACAGTCTGATGGGATGGTGTGAGAGGAGATCACCAACTGAACTGATGGCCTGCCTGAAGGATCGCGTACTCTGGAGAAGCATAATAGCCAACGCCAGTCGGCACGGCACATGATGATGATGATTACAAAACTTCCAACTTACATTAATACTCTACTAATATACTGGTACAACCTGTGATCCTTGACTGCCCTCAGTTTTGTGTCAAGTGTAGAGGCATTCACAGCATTGTGAAAATATATATAAAGTGATGGTAATGAGAAGAGGGGGCCATTGAAAATATTATAACAACAGGAAAAATAGAAGGAAGAAGATCAAGAGGAAGACCAAGAGAAATGATACTGGACATTCTGATGGGATGGTGTGAGAGGAGATCACCAACTGAGCTGATGGCCTGCATGAAGGATCGTGTATCCTGGAGAAGCATAATAGCCAACGACAGTCGGCACGGCACCTGATGATGATGATGATGATGGTACGGTACCGAAAAACAGTTGATAAAGTGATCCTTGAATGTGTAAATTTTGGGAATGAATGGTCTACACAGAAGTAGATCAGAAAGTTAGAAATCTAAAAAAAAATATTCATTCATTCATTTGCATCTCACCTGCGAAACTTTGCCTCCCAAACAGCACTCCTGTAGGCCTCTCGTTGTGAGCAAGATGGCCTGCTGCTGCTGCATCCATTTCCAGATCGTCAACGATGTCTTGCAGCTATCTTCGTTTTGGTCTTCATCTCTCTCTTTTTCCCATTATGTATCCTTCCAAGACGGTCTTCTCTAAATTATCACGACGTTTAATGTGTCCAAAATATTTAAGTTTTCTCTCTTTAATCCTCTTTACCAGCCAGCCTTCTTCAATATTAAGGTATTGTAGTATAGATATATTTGTTCTTTTTTGTGTCCACGATATTTGGAGAACTCTTCTGTAGCATTTACATTCAAAGGCATTTATGTGTTTCTCAGCTGTTTTGTTAAGTGTCCAGGTCTCACAGGCATATGTTGCGATGGGAAAGATGCATGCCCTTAAAAATTTTATTTTTGTAGTTCTGTCTGCTCCTCTCCACAGATTCTTTATTTGTTTTACTTTCTGAAGAGCGATAGATGTCCTCCTTTTAATTTCCCTCATTGTATCTCCATTATTAGTTAGAAGTGATATTAAAAACTTATCACTTCTTCCAGTTTTTCCTCATTGATATATATATTTCAGCCGCCTTGTTTGTTTTGTCAGTTGTCATTAATTTAGTTTTCTTTCCATTAAAATAGATGTTCTGCTCTTCGCTGTTCTTACGGACTGACATAATTAGTTTTTCCATTCCTCGTTGTGTTGTGGACAGTAATACTGTGTCATCAGCATATCTAATCTCTGGTATTTCATAACCTCCAATTGTTATGGCATCGTAATATTCTTTGTCTACATCTTCTCTAACAGTCCTCATTATATTTTCAATACACAAGTTAAATAAGTAAGGCGGCAGTATGCAGCCCTGATGGACCCCTTGTTTTATGTCAAACCAAGTTGTTGTTTCACCATTTATTCTTACTGCCGCTTGTTGTCTAGATACAGCAGTGATGTTAGTTGTGTCAAATGTGGTGGAAATCCCATTTTTTCCATTATTTCCCAAAGAAATAAATATTAGACAAAAATATTAGACAAAATAAATGGAAGAGTTATGTCAGTGAAAATGACGTGAGAATTTATGATGCATTGTTGTAAAGGAGTCTTTCGAAATGTGAGCTCGCTATAATAAATAACAATATTCTGAGACAGAAACCTTGGAATGTGGGGAAAATAATCATCGAAAAAAAAATCCAAGCTCTCGTCTGAGAGCAAGACTGGGTATAGCTCTCTTCTGAGAGCAAGACTGGGTATAGCTCTCTTCTGAGAGCAAGACTGGGTATAGCTCTCTTCTGAGAGCAAGACTGGGTATAGCTCTCTTCTGAGAGCAAGACTGGGTATAGCTCTCTTCTGAGAGCAAGACTGGGTATTTTAGTAAAACTTAAGACTGGAGGAAAGGAAATCTTCTTTAGCTTAGGGCATTAAGTCAGTAACATGATACAATCAGAAATTAAGATATCATTTTGTGGAGGTATTGTGGCCGGACGGCCTGTAATGCGTTATTGGGGTAATTCTGATGCCACAAGAAATGTTGATGGATACAGCAACTGTATCTCAGCTTTCGGGTTAGCGAAAGACACGAACAGAAAGGAAATATGGTATAAAGTGGCGTGAGAACATCCCATCGTTATGGGACGTGGTGAGGTGGGAGGAGATATCTATGGGTTTGCTTCCACAGTTAAGGAATATCCATCTCACCAGTTCTGTCACGTGGTGGTAACGATGACACGACCATAGACCATAACAAAACGACTTTTCCCTATGGCCTGGAATGTACACGTGAAGAAAGGTAATTGTCTTTCTGTTGAGCCAACACCAAGCTTAACAGTTACCGCGTCCCACCTAGACCACGCCTATCTCCAGCTGATGCGTCAATCTGTTGTGATTCAATGTTGTCAGTCTATTGTGATTCAGTATATTTCGTCGTGTGAAGTGACGGCTTATGTTTGCATTCCCATCACGAAAGACGCTAAGCGAGATAATCAATTTAAAATCTAATCTTGAAGCACTTAAACGCAGTTTTTGTGTGTGCTGTAAACGACGAGGCTTGTACACAGTTAAATTGGGATGCAACATGGACGAGCTATTCTCAGCAACTAAGGAGTCTGTGTACTGAGTTATTACACTTTTCTTGCTCTCATGTCTAAAGTGCTTTGTCTGTTATTTTTCTTGAATAATCCTGCGTATTGTAATCTGAGAGGGCATCTTGCTTACAACCGAGAGACCTACAGGAGAGATGTTAGGGATACAAAGTTCCGCAAGGCATGTGAATATGACTGACTGACTGTAATCTGTTGCTTTCATTCATTCATTCATTCATTTGCATGTCTCTTGCGGAACTTTGCAACTAAATGTTGCTTTACTTTGAAAAAAAAGGAAGAACAAACTATCATATAAAATAACATTTAACCTTAAAAGGCGTGCATGCAGCAAATCATTCTGTTTGTTAATTCAGTTTATATTACCTGCTGTAGAAGACATAAAATGGCTGGATACAGGCTGTCATACAGTGTGCGTCCAGTGTCATGTTCATTATATTCACCACTTGACGTCTTGTGCTAATTTCTGCCACTGTAACAATACTGCTACTGCTTGTTAGAGCGATCTCGAAGCTAGCGATTGTTGGCTGTAATGGTACCTGCAGCGCTTCATTGTGCCCACTAGCTTCTCTCGCCTTCGAGTTTACCAGTATTAGCTTTCCTTAATCGCCACAATAACTCACAGTATGTGTGCACTGCCTAATATCTACATGTGAAAATTACCTTTCTCTGGCTATAAACTATCTTTATAAATGCGCTGTCAGTCCGCTGTAGTTTGTTGCTTCCACGCTGTCTTCACTCGGGTTTCGCTGTATTGTTTTCCAGACTTTGGAGGTTTTGCTGTATTGTTTTCCAGACATGGAAGTTTTTGCTATATTGTTTTCCAGACATGGAAAGGTTCTGCTGTATTGTTTTCCAGACATGGAAGGTTTTGCTGTATTGTTTTCCAGACATGGAAGGTTTTGCTGTATTGTTTTCCAGACATGGAAAGGTTTTGCTGTATTGTTTTCCAGACATAGAGAGGTTTTGCTGTATTGTTTTCCAGACATGAGAGGTTTTGCTATATTGTTTTCCAGACATGGAAAGGTTCTGCTGTAATGTTTTCCAGACATGGAAGATTTTGCTGTATTGTTTTCCAGACATGGAATAATTTCCTACTTGTCCAAAGCATCTAAAGCTTTCTCATTGCTTCATCATCGTGTCACTGAAAAACAAAATTTCATGGTGTGATTTCTTGATGTTAATGAAGCTGAAAGTGTATTTTACTGAGGTTGGAGATATGAACATCGAGTACTGAAGCCTGTGTATTAGTGTTTTACTGAGGTTGGAAATATGACCATCGGGTACTGAAGCCTGTGTACTAGTTTTTTTATGAGGCTTGGAAATAGAAAGGTAGGTGTTCTCACGAAACGCAGGTAATGATGGCTCAGAAAGACAGACAAAATTCTGCACTAAATGGGGTGGGGGTGGGGGATTGTGTCTTCCTTTCTACCGGATAGATGAAAGCCTCTGCGTTGATCTTCAGCTGTTGATGTTCGTTCCTGGAATTTTAGTGCCTGTAATGAAATCTATCACCTATGTGCTCCTGAGTGTTTTTTTCCACTTAAATGAATTTTTTCATCCTTTTGGTTTCCTGGAAATTTTTAAAACATTAAGAAAA
Organism: Achatina immaculata; assembly: GCA_009760885.1. Classification (NCBI taxonomy): domain Eukaryota; kingdom Metazoa; phylum Mollusca; class Gastropoda; order Stylommatophora; family Achatinidae; genus Lissachatina; species Lissachatina immaculata. The sequence continues at coordinate 19,306,001 of CM019691.1, read as the reverse complement.
GGTCAAGCCATAAAAGTGATGCATCCAGCGCATCACTGGATACTGTAAACACCACACTCACTGAAGCAGGTCATCTGACTGGACAGCAAAACATTTTCAGACTGGGTAACAAGACAGCAGTCTCCCATACAGAAAGATCCTTTCTTCAAGGTGACTACCTTCTGTAATGATGCTGATGGTATATTGACTGTGGCAGCAGAGAGGCCATGCCCTCCTAAGTAACTGCAATAATCGACTTTTTTATTATGATCCACACTTCATTTCCCATTGTATGGCACCGTCTATTTTAATGAAGCGCTGTAAGGGGATGAGTTAGGGCCTTGTTCGGCACACATTCACAGGCCTGAGCGATACATCGGTCTCCTTTTTACAGTACCACAAACTCCTTTTATCTCTTAAAAGATAATCTTATCTTTCCTGTGCAGGAAACTCTACTGTAGAGAGCGGAAAAACAACATACCTTCTTCAGATCATCAGAGGAAGTACACTCGTCAAACAAAGTGTTTCGGCTCTATTAATCTCCGTACACTTTAAAGGGAGAGGGGGTGGTGAGCCTCTCTGGGTCATTAAGATAAAATAGTAACACTTTGGACATGAGTGAATGGTTACCCCCCCTTTCTGTCTTCTAGTCATACATGCTTAGTGATTTGTTTCCCTTATTTTTTAACATATTTCTAGTGCATATATGTGTGTGTGTATATATATATAATATATATATATATATATATATATATATTAAATGAACACTCCTGTAGTTTTCCAACATGAAAATAGATCTAAAATGAAGAATTACTGCACTTTAATCATTAGCAAAGACATGTATTTTAATACTAAACGAATACCTTCATGTCAAACTTTGAAGGAAATTCAGAAAATTGATTACTTTTAAATCCTATTACCAAAGAATATAAAGAGGGGACAAAATCTGCCTCTTTCGGAGTAAGTTTCTGTAGATTTCCGCGGTTATTTAATTTTATTCGAATTTATTTTGGTACAGAAATTGTTTGGCTTTTTTTTAAACAAACATGTGTAATTATTTCCAAAAGAATATTTCATTTGTCCTGGAAACATCGGCCAGTTCTTCTTGAATAAAGTATGTATCCAGTATTGTCTGTCACTCCTAGCTCTGCTTGCACAAAGTATATATCCAGTATTGTCTGTCACTCCTAGCTCTGCTTGCACAAAGTATATATCCAGTATTATCTTCACTCCTGCCAGACAAAAGGACGACTTACCCGTAATAGAATTCCACTTTTCCTCGATTTTTATTTATTGGCGTTGCTTCTCGCTTGTCATTCTAACTTTTCTGATCTTTAGAAGTTCTTTTTCCATTTTTCACCCTTTAATTACAGGAGCCTCCAGTGGAGTTCTAATTGAGGCTGTTTGTATAACAGCTCCTGCTAACGATGTTTGTCAGTATACACGTGTGTCCTTTGCACATTCACACTGTTTTCCGATACGATTTATACAGCATGCGCATCCATGTATAATCATGTCCTCATATTCGGCCTCTTGCGATTTATACAGATATATACTACCATGAGACAATATACCACAGTAAACATTCTTGCTGATAATGGTAGAGAGAAGAGGGGTAGGTCTTCATCGGAAGAGATGGAAGGAAGGCACTACAAAAACCTTAGATATCCCGTTATGTGAAGCAAATTCTCGAGCCCTATCATCAACACTCAACATTGAAAGATATATGAAGAGAGAGACAACAATCTCCCCTGGCGTTTATTCATAAACTTGTCGTTGTGATTAGACGTTTTTAGGGGGCCGGCGTCTATTCATAACAGGCATCTATTCGCAAAATGCCAATTACGGTTCTCCAACATCCGTATTAGCAGCCTATACCATACTTTTTTTTCCATTGAAAGACAGAGACGATGTTATATATATAGATATATATATCCTAGCTGATTATTCGGCCCTGCTCGGGAGTTTATTTATCCTAATTGTCTATTACATAGGAAAAGGTATGAATTCTATCTGTAGTGTAAAAATGAAGTAATTTTATCTACAGGTATTTAAAAGTATAAATACAGACTAGAAATTATAGAGCAAAGTCTTTTTCAAATTCACTATAATATTAATTTAACAAAAAACTTGATTATAAACATTTTTAGTTTCACCTCCAGGAGCAAGAATAAATAAATTCTTGGGTGAATCCACCCTTGAGCAAGCAACATAAAGTTGAGTTGTCCGTGGGAAAAACATGGCGATCTCAAATCCACTCCACAGTACTTAATACTTTTTTTATCGTGATCGAGAAAGCAAATCTCAGTGGAAATTGCAGTCTCTTAAAGTTAAAAGGGAGATCCGTCGGAATAAGTGGTATCCGTGGATAATAACTGCTTCACCCTCCCCTTTTCCTGTTAAGAAAGTCGCTTCAATTAAATTGCCCAGCATCTTCTTTACACAGCCTTGTGCCATTGCAAGGTTTTGGCGGGTTGAGGTTCCGTAATAAAATAATTGGAGATCCGACTTTAAGTAAAAGACGATGTGGGAGATCCGACTTTAAGTAAAAGACGATGTGGTGGCAGTCCAGCCGGGTCAAGTTATTTTAAGAACTCTGGTGGGAAACTGATGACCTCATCGGCATCTACTACAGTATTGATAGAATTGTATTCAGTGACTACGCCTGGTAACATGGCAAGTGTTTGAATGTTTATATTCGTGGACATCTTCATTTTTAGCGGCAAGAATTGCCCTCTCTCACAACCAGTTCAAATTGTGATAGTTTTGGAAAACAGCCGGATAGACTACATCTATTAGCTCTGCGACGGACGACACCAGAGTACGAAAATCTGATGGCATTTTATCCTGCCAGAAGACTCGACTGCTAATCAACCGTCTCCGATCTCCAGTAGTTTGTTTAAGAAAATTTGAGTACTCTCATCCAACAGATGTACTCTCATATTTTGTTTTAAAGTTATGTTTCGCACATATCTCCACAAAAATGAATGTTTTAAACATGCGTGGATCTCATCGGCCGGTGTTGACTTTGGGATGACGGGCAGAGTTTGACGAAAGTCTTTACAGAGGAGTACCAGAACTCCTCCATCAGGTTGTCGTTTGCTCTCATATCTCTCATAGTGACTCAAGGGCCTCGAGAGCTTTCTTGTCAACCATGGTGCATTCATCCCATACGATTAATTTACATGTCTTGAGCACCTGCGCCCGACCACTTGCCTTGCTTATATTGCAGGTAGGATTTTCCTGCCTTGCAATGTCAAATGGCAACTTAAGTGCGGGCTGTCTTCCCTCTTTCCATTAACTTAAGTGCGGGCTGTCCTCCCCCTTCCATTAACTTAGGTCTGGGCTGTCCTCCCTCCTTCCATTAACTTAAGTGCGGGCTGTCCTCCCTCCTTCCATTAACTTAAGTGCGGAATGTGCTGTCCTCCCTCCTTCCATTAACTTAAGTGCGGAATGGACTGTCCTCCCTCCTTCCATTAACTTAAGTGCGGAATGGACTGTCCTCCCTCCTTCCATTAACGTCGCCGCAATATCTGATGAGGCGATGGCACGAATAACTTCTCCCTGGGCACTGATTTCGGCCAGAATTAAATTTGTTAAAAATGTTTTCCCTGTACCCCCAGAAGCATCAAGAAAAATGATACCACCTTGTTTTTTCGCTACCTCAGCTATGATAATTTGGTATGCTTATTTCTGATCTTGATTTAGAAGTTATAAGTGGCTTCGTGTCCGAGACCTATGCACTCTGCTCTTCGACATTGTAGTTATTTTCTCATATGTAGTCTGCGTGAAGTAAGTCTTGTCCGTCTCGTACTTGTGCAGGCAGGCCGAGTTGCAGTAATGTTTTATTGATCATGGTCACACATTTGTCCTTAAGAATAATCAAACCCTTGTTGAAAATGTCTGGACCAAATGTAATTTCTAATGTCGGATTTTCCCTGCGGACTTTGCTGAGTATATCCTCACTTAGCGCATCCTTATATTTTTCCCAATGTGTCGTTCCAGTGCTGGTCTCCTTCCAGTAACCCCAACTTCTGACAGGCCTCTCTAAATGTTTGGCATATCTCGCTGTTTACTGTTCTTAGCTCCGCGAATGATCTTGGTCCTCGAAACGAGTGAAGAAGCATCCCAAGGAAATAGCACTCGGCGTTATTGGGGTGAACTGTGTACACTCGACCCAAGGCGTCATTCACGACTGCATCGTGTCCAGGGACGGGTTGGCCAGCTTTTCTTATACAGAAAACCTTCCTCGATGCATTCCATGTGTAATATCTAGGTATTTCAGGATACATAAAAGTCCTTGCGAAAGGATCCTGCTAACACAGTTGAAAGAATGCTGCTAAGGTCGTGTTTGGTGGCTGATCAACTACTGTAGGGGCGCTCTCTGTTGTGAAATAAACCCTCGGAACATTTTCTAAATGGACGCTGAGGTGAACAACAGTAGGGTGTCGTTCGTGAATCATAAATCCTAGGATTATCCTAACTGCCTTGTTACTGCTAATGTACCTTCCCAACTGATACATCATCACTTCATCGTTTGTTCTGTCGTTGGTTATGCCAAAAACATCCATACGTGTGAACATACTTCCACACATATTTAATCGATTTCACACTATTACAGTATTCTACGTTGATGTGTGCCGGAAACAGTTTTGACAGCAGCGACGAAAATGGCACAACCCACCTATTGTCGATTTCTATTTCTGTATTGCTGCATATCTTTAGTTTCGCCGTGAACCCTCCATCTTCTGGAGCTCGCCGTCTATATAGAGGATAACCGTCATGTCTGGTCTGTGTCTCAGTAACCAACATTCTTGGGTACTTCTTGGTACATTTTCCGTCCTTCATACACGGAGAGTTGGGACTGAGATCTCCACATGGTCCGTGGATCATGTCTTTCGTTACCAGCAAATAGTTCAGGATCCTGTGTTGGGTCAGGCAACTCAGCAGATATAACGTCGTCGATTTGTATGGGATGAATTTTGTCAGCCAACCTGATTAAGTTGTGTGAGTGTGGCAGTCCTCGCTTGTGCCATTCAGTCGTGCACATCCAGCATCTTGGCACTCCAAAGACATGGCTTTGTTATAACGTCAGTTAGTTTCAACTGATTCTTTCTGTTTAAATGCTCTCGCAATCAAGTCGTGGCACCCACTTGGTAATTGACCATTGGTAAACATCTTCGTGATCTCTGTCCAAGTCGGATTGCAGGTGAATGTGATAAATAAGTACGTCGTCACAAACTTCTCGCGTGCATGTGTCTGGGACTGCCTGTAAACGTAGCTGTAGTATGACTAAAGTATCGAGGTTTTCAACGTTCCCGTCATTTTCCACAGCATCTCTCAGGTGAATATATTCTTCAACTCTCAGTTTACGTTGATTTAGACGAATGTAAAGAAGACGCTCGCTCTCGATTTTTGCATACATATCAACGATGAATTGATGAAACAATTATCTGCAGTTTAATATGTGGTTCTGTTCAATATCTCGAATCATTAGTCTCTATGCATAGAAATCCATCGCTGAAACTTTCTTGCTGGTTGTTTTACTTGTTGTTGGGTTGACCTGCCTCAGATTAAAATGATATCCATCTTCACCACGGTGGAATATCACTGAGTACTGTAGACCATCATAAGATCGATGTGTTTCTGAAATGCGCTGCAGTGATTCGCCTCCTCCTTGAAGTACGATATCCCGTTGATCAAACTCATCGCTTGATATAACCACCGCGACTTCATCTACCTGAGGAGCATTGAAATGCCTCTCGTGTTCGCCTGCTGGTCTTCGATCTCCTTGTATTATTACTTTATATTCATCCGTTGGCATACGTTCCAATGCTGCTTTAATCGTTTTAATAAGATCATTATGCTCATGAAACACTCTTTGTAAGTTTACCACAATATGACGTCTTGTTCCTGAGATGTAGGTGCACCTCTGGTCAGTTTCCACTTGTTCGTTTCCAATAAAATATAGCTGTAGAAATTTTGGTGGTTGATCTGACATCGGAAGCAATGATCCCGCCTTAGGGTAAATCTGTTCTTGCAATGTGAATGTCGATAGAAATCAATTATTAAAGAATTATAATTAAAACAAAAAGAGACCATCAAAATTATTTGGACTTGCCATGGATGACTACAAATGCTGCTCTTAGACCGGCACCGCTCTATTTCACGATTATCTCCATTAGACCATATTTTTTTTCCTCCTTGAATTTAGTGAACAGTATGTCACCTCCTTTCCATCCCTACCCCTAGGGATTAATTCTCCGACAGTACTTTTTTCTAGACTGTAGGTCATATATGTACCAAGTTTGGTTGAGATTGCTCCAGGCGTTCCAGAGTTATACTAGAACATACATACACACATCCATCTATATATATATATATGTGTGTGTGTGTGTGTGTGTGCACGCGCACATGTTTCTCAGCTGTGACTGAGCAAGTGTTGCTTATTCCAAACATTACTTCAGCATATTGATTTTACTACTTTTCTGTAATATACTACAAGAACTTAATATTGCAGAAGGTTGGTTGGTAAAGAGGATTGAACAGAAAAAACCTAAATATTTGAACTCATTAAACATCGTGAGAATTTATGTCTTGGAAGAGTGGATAAGGGGAAAAAGAAAGAGAGGAAGACCAAGGCGAAGATGGATGCAAGACGTAGTTGATAATCTGCTAATGGATTCATCAGCAGCATGGCATTTTTCTTACAACCGAGAGGCATGCAGGAGAGCTGTTAAAGAGCTGCAAAGTTCCGCAAGGGACATGCAAATGACTGACTGGCTCTATAACTGAATTGTAAAAATGATTATTCTCTTTTGAAACTTAACAAAGACACGTAACACTTTTGTTCGTTACTGGAGGAACCAATCAAGGGAGAGAATGATATCAGTCACGGAAGGAAAGCACCGTAGCGGACTTCTTATAACAAGTAAATGTTGCCATGGGAATTCAAATGAATGTTTTCAGGATAAAAACGTTGTTGTAAAAACGTGCTAGAATTAAAGAAACAAATTTGTATATACAAATAATCAGTGCCAGATTTAGGCATAAAATAAACAAGCTGCAGATTAGGGCCACCCAAAATAGTTTATTATTTTTTACACGGAGGCTCCAAGCTTTATATAGTCCATGTTCTCATGTAGTTTTAAGTCCGCTATAGCAGCTTACAGCCTCATCGAATCTCAATCGGGAACTGCAGATGTGGATGGTTTACCACAGATTATTTTTCTGCAAGATGGCACGGGATATTTCTGAAATAGAGGAAAAGTTGCTCTTACATTCGTTACATCAGTAGGTGGCTCTTTCATTCATTACATCAGCAGACATTTTTAAGAAACACCGTGTGTTTGGAACGTTACCAAGTAGACAGGCGCAGACATCGAGAATTCTGAACGCTTTCTAAGCAATAATGAAAGTAAAACATCCCCGGTTTGTTTGTATTCCAGTCCAGATAGTCAAAATAATACGCATTATCAGCGTGTGCCTCATAGAGACAGTAGTGAACTACCGTACCTCTTTATCCATCTCCCACCAGTCCCTACATCAGTACTGCTGTCCTACACTCCCCTGCCAGTTAGCACTGTCTGAGAATAGGCCACCAGGCTATTATAAAAAGTCTTCAAAAACAACGAGATATTTTTAAATAACACTATGGCCATACCATATTAAAGCCATTATTTTGGAATAAAGATTATGTTCTTTTTATATATAAAAATGAAAAAAAATACTCACATAATTATTTTACTTTAAATCTATTGTCAAGATTTCAAAAACAAAACTGGGAATAAATCAAATCTGTTGTCAAGATTTCTAAATCAAAACTGGGAACAAATCAAATCTGTTGTCAAGACTTCTAAACAAATCGGGGAACAAATCAAATCTGTTGTCAAGGTTTCTAAGCAAAGCGAGAGAACAAGCCAAGGATGACATAAATCAAAGATGTTCACCTCGAAATGTCATCGTGACATATACACCAGGGACAAATCTTAGCTCACGCTCAATCTGTTTCAGTCTGAAAGGTTCCCCCTTGGGCATGGATGGGTGGAGAAGACTAATTGTTTTTTGTGGAAAAACTGGCAGCGTTAACTCAAGACACGACACAAAATTCAAAATTTCCAGCTCGTAGGAGCTATTTTTAGATTCTACCCACAGCAGTGGGATTACAGCACTTAGTAGCGAAAATAAACGTAGAAACAGCGAAGTTTACAATCACCAAACTTGTATGTGGACGTGGCTTTACGTTTCCGCATCGTTTTCTACAGAGAGAAGGTTCTAGGGACTTCTGTCTTGTCCAGTGAAGTATAAAACGTTCTGATTCTTATGGCTTTGTACTTTGACGGGAATCCGACGTCTTGGATCAGTTGTTGCAGTTAAAACAATCCACTGTAATTCATGCGGAATCGTGTCTTGATCTGGTCGAATGTCACGGATTTATCACGAGGCTGGGCATTAAGAACCCGGGCTACTCGGAAAGCAAGAAGGACACACGCGATAAATTCAGAACACGAGTTCTGACATTACAGTTTTATGTCCATACCTCAGGAATAACAACTAAAAGGGTATCTGAAATATCACTGCCGCAGCTACTACAAGAAATCCAACTTTAACATTCTTTTTTGGTTTGGTGATGATTATTACTTGTTGCTTCTCAATGCTTTTCCCAACTCTTCCTTCTTTACTTCTTTTATCTTCTGTAATTCTTTCTTCTTTTCTCTGTTTATCTTTATCGTCAGTGGCCGTCAGTGGAGCTTTTGTCCGGTGTTCGTGACTTAACTCGCTAGCCTAATGTAATGAGATGGTGCCCAATGAAGTACAGCTGTGCCTGGAACACTCTCAACTACCGAGCCTCTCCTGACGACCCCACCCAGGTTCTTTTACCCCGTCAGCTGCTGTCCATATAAGCTCCCCTAAATTACCTTAGTGGCAGGAAAATAACTTATCATCTCAGTCGTTCCCTAGCTCCTCCAACAATAAATAACTACTCAAAAGGCATAAATTTGATCCAGGAAAAATGAAAGGGTTGATTTATTGACAGCACCAGATGCCACACACGGTTACACCAGATAGCATATGAGCATACACAAAACAGGTCTCCGCACACCAGTTAAACACCACGCACAAGAAATATGAGCATGCCATGACACATCAGCATGGGGCAACCAAAAGCATCACTGCAAGTGCTGCCACTACTTATTTAGCTTCTCTTACAATCTCTAGCCTTCTCTTCGACACATACTGGGGATGAAGACCCTGTCCGATGAGGCAATCAGCGACCCATAGCCGATATGCTAGCGTCAGGGTTAGCGAACCATAGCTGACCAAAACCCTATCCCACCCCTCCGTTGGTACCCCCAGTAACAGGCCTAATCTGGCTAACCGGACAGGGTTAGCCATAGTCCCCATGATGGTGGAGTCTGCTAAAGAACCATTGCAGACTCCCGCCCTACTTTTTAGCTGTACTTTGGTACTGAAAAAATAGCTGCCATAACCCGCTCCCACGCCGATACGATACTTTGCTTCAAGATCTCTACAGCATCGGCTTCAAAGAACAACAGCTCACAGTTACAGGGAGTTCCTACAAGTCAACACATATTAATACATATTCATTGCTAACCAATAGCTAGCCACATTCCCTTAACACAATATAGGAGCTATCTGCCAACTCACATATAACACATATACGCAGTGCTCTGCCTGCGTTCAACATTTAACACATAAAATGCAAATGTGAATTATTCAATGACATATTAATTAATCAACTATGATTGAATGATGATAATGAAAGATGAACATAGCATATCATTATAAATCAAGTGCATTAGACACATAGCAGCACAAACACGTACGCCATACATAAACACATAGACATCGCATTGTTAAACTTCTGCAGTTATGAAGCATGATAATAAAAAGTTACAATGATGAAAAATGTTGCATTTCAACGTCGTAGCTCATTAAACGAATCTTGTAACATTCAACACGGAACACTTCTCACGGTACATACACAACTCTACATCCGACATACAAAAACTTACGTATATGATTGTCACAAAACTAAGCTGGCTTGGAACAGCACCAGTGTATATAGCTAGACAATCCATTCATCCGACATAACCATATATATATATATATATATATATATATATATATATATATGATAACTGCATCAGACACCTCAGACATGCCACGGCACGGCTTCCCCAGATACGTGCTGCCGCCACAAGGCGCCGAAAAAAACTGAACTAGTTCAAACACATTACACCACCTGACCAACACACGATAACCCCCGACCCGACACCCGAGGAGCCGCTTGACCTTAATCCCCCGAATCGCCCGCTTTCGGGAAAACAAACCAAGCTCCCCCCTTTTCACACAACCCCCCCTCCCCCCACGCCCTTACTTGTCAGAGACCAGAGGCACTGGTTAATGACGATGCATAGCTATTATTTAGTTTCCAAATGCATACTGGACATCGTAAAGCTTATAAGTACGCTTACCTTCAAATATACAAAACTTACATCGTACATCCTTCCCACGCCGTTAAACGTCACATAGGGCTCGCATAGTAGTTTGCCAAGATTTCCTGTTTTCGGGGAGTTTTTCAACCTCATCAAGGGATGTTATGCCCACTAAACTGGCTTCTCTTAATAATGCCCGCTAAACTGGCTTCTCTTAACAATGTCCGCTTTAGAGTTTCAGGTGGTCGACCTCTTTTTCTTCGGCTGTTGTGCTCCAACTGATAGCTTATACAAAACTACAGGACTATAATGAATAAAAGTTTAGCTTTATATAAATAGGGTCCGGTATAAAGCATAGCTCGATTTTTAAAATGGAAAATAAATTAAGCGCTATACACGTTTTAGGTAAAAAAAACAAAAAAACAGCGAAATGAAACTCAGAGAAGTGGTTAATTTTATTATTACTGACAATCATATTTAGGTTTTGAAAATTACGCTGGTTAGACGCTCGTCATAACATTTGATACATTCAGCCAAGCAGGAATATTCCTGCTTAACACCACTGAATATGTTCAAAGGGATATTTTGAATGCAGTGTCGGATTCGATCCTTTAGGTCTGCATTTGACTGTGGTCCACTAGCATACACCGTGTTCTTGAGATACCCCCACAAAAAGAAGTCTGCGACAGACAAATCCGGTGACCTTGCCGGCCAGATCTGGAAATAAGACGATTAGGAATTGCTTGTCGCAGCAATAGCAAAGATAAATAGTATAGATGAACAATGGGAAATATTAAGAGATTCTATCCACCAAACTGTTAAGGAGATAATACCGCCAAAAAAGAAGCCCATAAAAATAAATGGATGACAGACGACATCTTAGGACTGACAGACAAGAGGAGGAGGAGTAAAAATAACGAGAAAAAATATAACAAGATAAATAAAGAAATAAGACGCAAATGCAGAGAAGCAAAAGAAGTGTGGTTAAATGAGCACTGCAGACAGATAGAGGACTCTCATATTAAAGACAGCAAAAACATGCACAAACGAATTAATGAACTCACAGGCAGGAAAACAAAATATACCACAGGATGCCTGAAATCGAAAGAAGGTAAAATGTTAATGGGAAAAGAAGACATTGTGGAGAGGTGGACAGAGTATATCGGTGAGCTATATGGAGGAGAAAGACCAGAATTAACACCAGATACTGAAAACTGTGAGGGACCACCAATACTTGAAGATGAAATCATAGATGCCATCAAACACATGAAGAAAGGAAAAGCGACTGGGCCTGATAATATAACAATAGAAGAAATAGAGGCACTAGAGGAGACAGGAATAAAAATAATAACCAAGTTACTGAATGACATTTACAACAGTGGTTATATTCCCAGTGACCTGATTAAATCCACGTTTATAGCACTACCAAAGAAACCAGGTGCAAAGGAATGTGACGACCACCGGACTATCAGCCCCTCATGTCACATAACGAAGCTACTTCTGAGAATAATTATAAGAAGAACAAGGAAAAAGATAAAAATGGAAATAGCAGATGAACAGTTTGGATTTGTTGAAGGAAAGGGAACATACAATGCCATTTATGCTTTACGAACACTAACAGAAAGAGCTATAGAAGTACAGAAAGATCTCTACTTATGCTTCATTGATTACACCAAGGCATTTGACAAGGTGAAACATAATGAAATTATTAAAATGCTTGAAGACATCAATATAGACGGCAAAGACCTGAGGATTGTAAAACATCTATACTGGCAGCAAGAAGCAGCAGTTCGAGTAGAAAATAGAATTGGAAAATATCAACCTATAAAACAAGGGGTGCGACAAGGATGTGTACCATCTCCAGACCTTTTTTCTCTGTATAGCGAGAATATTCTAAGAACAATCATCACAGAACCAAGCATTAAAATTGGAGGATACAATATTAACAACCTTCGGTATGCTGACGACACAGTACTGATAGCTGAGAACCAACAAGACCTGCAAAATCTCTTGGATAAAGTCGCCAAAGAAAGTGAACAGAAAGGCCTTACTTTGAACATCAAAAAGACAGAGACTATGGTTATATCTAAGAAACAGAATCCACCAGCATGCAGTATAAAATTAAACGAAACTATTCTAAAGCAGGTGCAGAAATTCAAATACCTTGGAGGAGTAATAACTTAGATGGGAAATGCACAACAGAAATTAGGAACAGAATAGGCCAAGCAAAGACTGCATTTTAGAGAATGAGAAACATATTAACCAACACATTCTTATCAATGAATGTTAGAAAACGAATCCTAAAATGCTATATTGAACCTATCTTGTTATATGGAAGTGAATCATGGACAATAGGCAAGTCTGCATATAAATCATTGGAAGCAGCAGAAATGTGGTTTATTAGAAGAATGATGCGAATCCCCTGGACAGCAAAAATAACTAATGAAGAATGTATGAGAAGAGGAGGAGAGACAAAAAACCTTGTCAAAAAGATAAGAGAGAGACAATGTACTTTCATAGGACATGCAATGAGAAGAGGGGGCATTGAAAATATTATAACAACAGGAAAAATAGAAGGAAGAAAATCAAGAAGAAGACCAAGAGAAATGATACTGGACAGTCTGACGGGATGGTTTGAGAGGAGATCACCAACTGAGCTGATGGCCTGCATGAAGGATCGGATACTCAGGAGAAGCATAATAGCCAACGCCAGTCGGCACGGCACATGATGATGATGAGCATGACCATGGACTGACGGGCTGTGTGGGCAGCTGGTCCATCTTGTTGAAACCATATTAGTCTCTTATTTCTATTGGCCAATTCTGGAATGAAGTATTCAGTTAGCATTTGCACATAGTGATCGCTATTAAAAGTAAGAGGACGGCCATCTTCATTTTCAAATAATATATGGGCCAATGACGCCGAATGATGCAAGCCCACACCACACTGTTACTCGTTCACTATGGAGCGGTTTCTAATGTAGTAATTGTGGATTTCAGCTGACCAGTGTCTCAAATTCTGCTTGCTCATACTTCCTGACAACTAAAAATGTGCTTCATCAGACATTATGAGCTTATTCAGCAAATTTGATTTTCTTCAATGCGTGCTAGAAAATCGGTAGCAAAGTCAAGTCTGTTAATGTTATCCAAATCATTCAGCTGCTGCACGACTTACAACTTGTAAGGATGGAAATGCAGATGGTTATGAATGATACGACGTAACGAGCGATCCGACATACCAAGTGCCAAAGCGTGCCTAACAGCTGATCGCAGAGGGCTACTAAGCAAAGCGTTGCGGACTTCTTGAACTCGTTCAGGTATCTGTTGAGTTCTTGGACGGCCAGTAGACTTGTTATTAAGGCAATTAGCAGTTTCCTTAAATTTTTGGACCCACCTAAAATTGTTCTCCTATCGGGAATATTATCACGAGGATACAGCTCACAGTAGCGACGAAACTTTCTTTGTACAGTAAAAGGCGATTCTCCACTTTTAAAATAAGTTTCAACGGTGAATACGCGGTGTTGTGTTTGCCAAGAAGCCATTGTTAAAAGTTATCGTTTGTCTGCTGCATCTCTGATGTCAAGGTTTTTTCACACGTATTCAGTTTCTGCGCATTACGTCAGTTAAATCCAGCTATGCTTTCTTCTGGACACTGTACAAACCTAAAGGACTCAGTCAGTCATTTGCATGTCCCTTGCAGACCTTTGCTTCCCTAACAGGTCTCCTGTAGTCCTCTCGGTTGTGTGCAAGATGGCCTGCTGCTGGTGCATCTATTTACAGATTTTCAACGATGTCTTGCAGCCATCTTCTCCTTGGTCTTCTTCTCTTTCTTTTTCCTATTATGTATCCTTCCAAGACGGTCTTCTCTAAATTCTCATGGCGTTTAATATGTCCAAAATATTTAAGTTTTCTCCGTTTAATTGTCTTTACTAGCCAGCCTTCTTCAATATTAAGTTCTTGTAGTATGGATATATTTGTTCATTTTTGTGCCCGTGATATTTTTACATTCAAAGGCATTTATATGTTTCTCAACTGTTTTGTTAAGTGCCCAGATCTCACAGGCATATATTACCTACAGGACTATAATGAATAAAAGTTTAGCTTTAGATATACAGAACTACAGGACTATAATGAATGAAAACTTACGTTTAAATATACTGTTTCTTGAAAAGAAGCAATTATATTTTTATCCCACAAGAAATATTCATCTGTTTGCTTGCTTGAGTGCAGTGATGGAAATTCCTAGAGGCAACGGCAGTGAAACATGACGAAACAGTAAAACATGCGGCGAGTAAACAGGGGATTTTTATATTTGAAAAGCGGCGAAAGAGCCAAGTGACGAAATGCGAGCCACGCAACAGTGGGAATCAGCTTTATACAGAGACAAAAATATTCCTGAACAAAAAAGAAGAGAAGGAATGTTTTATTTTGGTATTTGACTGCAAACTACGTGCAGGATGTTGTTAGCAGAGTCGTGAACATGTGAAACATAAACCTTATAGTAGATTGGAAGTGAGTAATAGATATCATAACAGACTTGGAGTGAGCCACGGTGACTCGCTGGAAGATGCAGAGCAGTCAAACAAAAAAAAAAAAGAAACTAGGTTCTCAGCAAGCCAGGTTACACTACTATTTGATCCAAGGCGAACCGTAACCTTAGTTACGAGTCTGAACTGGCTACTATGAGCTTCAACGAAGAGGTGGGACAGTTTCTTGACTAGCTCTATGTTCTTCTTCTTCTTCGTCTTCTTCTTCTTCCTCAGCTTTCTAGGCTGTCCAGGACAACGGTGATATGCATTGCTACTAACACAAAACTGTCATATTTTTCTGTATTCATTTATCTTTAATTTGATATGTGCTATGTTTATATGTAACTTACTGGGTACATGGAATACCTCACATAAAAACTCACTCACTCTAAGCTGAAAAATTCAGAAGAAAAAACGAATTCAGGCGCAGAGTGGAAAATAAATCAGGACATTAAGAGTTAAGACTCATTCCTGCAGGTAAAGTTCGCCACCACTCCACCCTGTTCCTAATCTTCTCTCTCCAGTTAGTGACATCAACTTCCTGTAAATCATCTTCTATGTTGTATCTCCATCTCTGTCTTGGTCTACCTCTCGGTCTGGCTTCCTCCATCTCTTGTACATACATAATTTTCGTTCATAGATCTAAGTTAAGGCTATTTAAAACAATAATAGAAACAGTTTAATTAATATTAATGAGCACACACTTGTAACGTTTCAGATTACATCTTAATCATGCAAAAAACATACAGGACAAAGAAGTAGGAAAAGAAGATAAAATATACATGTACCTCAATGATATATAACAAATAAGAATGGAAACAAGAAAATAATCGAAAAAAAAAACTGAGCTTTTAACTGTGACTTACAAGAAGCTGCGTCTGATAGTTCACGTGGTGAAGTATTGTGCACGTTTAAATGAAGCCCTTCAAAAACAAGGTGGCCCTGATACCAGCGCCATCATTGTAAGTCAGCCATATTTGCTCCCTTGGGCAGACACTAGTCGGTGAGCACTGATCGAAACCTTTAGGAAAACCGTAAAATACTAAAATATATTAACAAGGGTTAAATAATTTCTTCAAATGTTCAAGTATTTTATCTTCAACCCCAGGTTTTCCGGCCAGTAGATTATGGTAAACCACCATCAATTATCAACCACTTAGAGCTGTCTTTCTTTAAAAGTAACATTAACAACGAAAGCTTTTATTCAACAAAAACGCATTCTTGCCACATTGCTCTATGTCATCTTTTTTTCTTCTCTCATAATTCTCGGCAGAAATGTCCTTCACGGCCCAGGTGTGTTTTCTTTATGCGTGTAGAATGACATTTGACATTTCGGTTAAGCCCGGTTAATATCTGAGATTAATATGGCAGGAAAATCGTTAGCCCCAGACAGAAAGATAAATGCGCTTGAGGCGGTCACAAAAGAGACCTATGCCCCCACAAAACAGTCATGGAGAGATCCACAACCCACTGAACGGTTACAGAGATCCGAGACGCACAAAACGGTCACAAAGAGATCCACAACCCACAAAACGCTCATAAAGAATTCTGCAACCCGCAAAACCGTCATAAGGAGATCCACAGCCTGTACAACGGTCATAAAGAGATCCACGACCCACAAGCGGTCATAAAGAGATCCACAACCTACAAATTGGTCACAAAGAGATCCACAGCCTGCCAAAAACGGTCGTAAAGCGATCGACACCCAGTAAAACCTTCATAAAGAGACTCCTAACCCACATTGCCGTCATAAAGAGACTCCTAACCCACATTGCCGTCATAAAGAGATCCACGATCAACAAAACGATCATAAAGAAATAATCATGCGCCCTACAACCACATTGCAGACCTACAGCACATAATTTCCCCACAGATAAATATTCAGCCGTTATTTGTTAAAAGACGCCGGGTTCTGAATTATCCCACGCGGATTAATTTGTTTGGCGTGACGCTAGAAATTATTTCAGGTCTTTAAGATATAAAATACTGTTATCAGTTAATTAGGCATCTGAAATCCAAATAATGATGTGGCAATAAAGGAGATCTTCAACTTTCATTAGCTTTTGACCAGAGAATATCTCCTATTATAATATTTGACAAAAAAAAAAGACAAACCAAAAGAAGAAACAGTGGAGGTCAAAATACAAATAACTAATACAACGAACTACTTACTATGACATCTTTTTATATGTACTCCACTGACCGTGGTGGTGTAGTGGTTAGTGCACTCACCTGCCGATGAGGATGACCTTGGTTCAGTTTCTTGCAATTTTCTCTGACCCGATCGGTGTAAAAAAAAAATGGGTACCTGGGCAGCTTCCCATAGGAAAACGGCGAATACATGTGCTAGTATCCCTACCTGAATGCTCAAGTGCTGTTCTGGCTTAGAAATATGAAGGCACTACTACTACTACTACTGCTACTACTACTACTACTACTATTACTACTATTACTACTACTACTATTACTACTACTACTAACTACTACTACTATTATAACTACCTTTACTACTAATAACTACTACTACTACTACTACTAACTACTACTACTACTACTACTATTAAGTACTACTACTACTACTACTACTACTATTACTACTACTACTACTACTACTACTCTCTGAACTGTAAGTGCCCAAGGCACATGAGACTTCCGTAAGGATTTCCCACAAACGCCTGTCCTTGACTTTTTTCCCGCTCTTACCCAAGTGAGCCCTCTATTGGTCAACATCCTCTCTGTTGTTCTTCTCCATGTCTCCTTTGGTCTACCCTTACTTCTGTTCCCCTGTGGTGTCCGTCTTAGAGCCATTTTTAGTAGTGAGACTACTACTATTACTACTACTACTGCTACTACTGCTACTAATAATAATAATAATATAATCTATCTGTTTTAAAACAAATCGATTAAAATGAAAATTTCAGTTTCTGTCTTGACAGAAGTTAACGTGAATGAGAACACACAGAATGCACACAGTCGGACACGGCGTGCTGATTTCACATGCAGGGTACACAGTCGGATATGGCGTGGCTGAGAACACATGCAAGGTACACAGTCGGATATGGCGTGGCTGAGAACACATGTAAGGTACACATTCGGACAAGGCGTGGCTGAAAACACATGCAAGGTACACAGTCGGACAAAGCCTGGCTGAGAACACATGTAAGGTGCACAGTCGGACAAGGCGTGGCTGAGAACACAAGCAAGGTACACAGTCGGACAAAGCCTGGCTGAGAACACATGCAAGGTGCACAGTCGGACAAGGCGTGAGAACCCCTGACCCAGAACTACTTTTTCATGCCGCATCTAGGAACAGAAATCTGCCCCTTTGAGGTCCTTGAAGCGACTGATAAAATCAGACACCTTTAGAGGGACAAAGCAGAAGTGATCATAAAGCTGCTTGCATGAATATAAGGCACGCAGAAAACAGTGAAAGTGAATTAGATGCTAAATTATCCGATGATTGACAGTTGAATTGACAGCATTAGAAGAGAATAAAGGGAGAGAATGCAATATAGAATTTACAACAGGACAAACAGTCCTCCATTTCCTACTTATCACTTTGCGGCTATTCCTTTTCACAACCACCGCTCCATAATGACTTATTACTGTATATTTACAAATATTTTCTTTAAATGTACCGTACTTATTAATGTAAAAACACTTATTTTAAAGTTTAATGTACAGATTATAAAGCCATTACTTTTATGTTTTAAAGCATGTCTGCCTGTTAACAGTGAAGTAAAGTATATTTACCCTATGAAATTCACTTTACGATTGGGTTGTCGGAACGAAGCTCCGTTTTAAAAGCGAGGACATGCCTGCACACTAACTGATATAATTTTGTTCCGCAGGAAACCACGGTGCCTGCGTAGAACAATCTATTAGATCAAAAGAATGTATAATTAGGCTGAGTAAAAGTTAAACTGAGAAACAGTTAGGTATGATCGCCCTTTTCTATAATGTACTTCCTTACAGCGTTTGTTTTTCTTTCTATTTTTTATTTATTTCGTTGTTTAATCGCTGCTGCTGCTGTCTGGCGAAGATTTGTTGCCGAAATATTGCATTGTTCTCTTGTTCTTATGGTAATACCCAGACCAATTCCCGCGTCTCCCGCTGAGTAGTATTAAAGAAATCATCTGGTGT
This sequence comes from Achatina immaculata, assembly GCA_009760885.1. NCBI lineage: Eukaryota > Metazoa > Mollusca > Gastropoda > Stylommatophora > Achatinidae > Lissachatina > Lissachatina immaculata. The sequence continues at coordinate 19,286,891 of CM019691.1, read as the reverse complement.
CAGGCGTTCATATTCAGAGAACTTCCAGTGTTTTACATAGAAACAATAATAGGTTATTCCGTGCTGTATATAGAAACATGGATGCATCAGCAGCAGGCCATCTTGCTCACAACCGAGAGGCTTAAAGGAGTGCTGTTAGAGAGGCAAAGTCCCGCAAGGGACGTGCAAATGAATGAATGAATGATATAGAAATAGTCACAGATCTCCTATGCTGTATGTAGAAACAATCATTGGGTGTCCGTATGTTGTTTATAGACACTATCGTAGAATGTCCTGTACTGTATATAGAAACAGCCACAGCATGTCTTGTAATATATGGGACAGTCTTAAGACTTTTTTCCTAGGATTCGCATTACTTCGCTCAGGGCATATAAATGTCCTATTTTTAAAACACATGTCCTGTATTGTCCCATATTCTCATCTTTGATCGCTGCATGTTCGAAAATGTTCTTTTAAAAAAAAATCATTTTAATGGAAAGATTGATATTTTGAAGAAAATTCACTCTGTATAGAAGTACATATCTTGAGAACATATGGAATTCAAAAGTTATAAGCACAAAAACCAAGTTAAAACTATTCAATTCAAATGTAATATCCACCCTCATTTATGCAAGTGAAAGCTGGAAAACAACTAAAGAAATAGACAAGAAATTAGACTTTTTTAAAAACAAATACCTAAGGAAAATACTCGGCATCAAGTGGAACGAATTCGAGAACAATGCAGCGATAAGACAAATGACTGAACAACAACCAGTCTCAGGAAAAGGAGATGGACATATGTTGGTCATGTTATGAGAAGAAATGATCAGAGAACCCCAAAACAAGCTATCAAGTGGAACACAAGAGGCCAAAGAAAAAGAGGCAGACCGCGTGAAACTCTGAAGAGGACACTGTTAAGAGAGGCCAAATTAGCAGGCATAAAATCCCTTGATGAGGTTGAAAGAAGACAGGAAAAATTGGCGAACTACCTTGTGAGCACTATGTAACGTTTAACGGCACGGGAAGATATAAGATATAAGAAGATAGAATTACAGCACGTGGGTCTGATTCGCACTTTTGTACTCGTAAGTAAAGTTATAAACCTAGTCTATCAAATAAAAGTTCTGGGGTAGAATTGAAAGCTAACTTTACCTTCCGCACATAAACTTAGAAAAGATGTTCAGATGATCAATATTCGTGTTTCTCTGACCAGCCGCAAATGATCTATATTCGTGTTTCTCCGAGCAGCCGACAAGGAAGATTTCACAGTGCAAGAAAATAATTACAGCAGACATCAGACACAACTGTAAACGATCAAGTTCTTTAAAAATGAAAACGTAGTAATTTATAAACAAATGTTTTACACTTGAAAAAAAAAAAGCTAAAACTTACTTTTTGTGGAATTGGTGGCTGTGTATTTTATATAATAGACATTTTTCCGTTTCTGCAAATCGTTAACTTTATTTGCCTTTGAAAAGCTGGTTTTGTATTTTATATAACAGACACTTCGTTTTTCTGCTAATCCTTAAATTTCTTTGCCATTTATTCTTTTTGCTAAAACGTCACATTTTGCAAATAGGAGATCTGAATCGTGCGTGCCATCAAGTTTGTAAACATAAATAAAAGCACAGAATCTGGCTTGGAACGTCACTTCTTGTTATAGTTAAACACTTTGAGGTGGAGGACATGTTAACAACAGAAGAATGGACGAAAGCTCTTTCAAACTTAGATAATTTCGAGTAGTTCCATAACTGTCTTCTAACAAAGTTCACTGAAAAAAAAATCAAGTATTGTTTTTAACTGGATTTGTCGAGAAAGGATTGTTGTTGTTTACGGTGTAACTTTCTTTATATTTTTAGTTATGATATCCTCGGGTGTAATTACTCGTTCCTTCTCATCACTCATATTTTTCTTGTGTATGTTTTTATAACAACGTTTCGGCCCTGATTTGTCAGACGCTAGTCTCTCTTGTTAAAAGCAGTGTCGTTATTTCGATGATGTATTCCAGATTTGAATGAAACCACATGTCAAATGCATTTATTTCGGAACATTTTGTGGGGAATTTAAGTGTGCTTTCAAACGTATTCCTTTTTATTAGTGGGAGAAAATAATCAACTTTCCTAGGTTGTAGACCTTCTCCGTCTTCTCCTTCTCTACCTCCTCTTCTTTCCTTCTTCATCTTCTTCTTCTTCTTTCCTTCTTAACCTCCTTCTTCTCCGTCTACTTCTTCTTCTCCTCCTCCTCTTCCTCTTCCTTCTTCTTAGTTTGTTTTTTTTTAATTGTGATGAATCTACATCACTTTCAGTCTTTTTATTTATTTTTTAAAATGGTTTTCTGCAGCAGTAACTCTGTGACACGCGGCTGAGACATACAGAGGGTGTGGTTCTGGTACCTGCGAGCTGGATGACGTCTTAGGGTCATCCTGAAGTTCCCTCCTTCAGCTGTTTGGGGGGTGGGGGTGGGGGTGGGGGAGGGGGAGAGGGTAACCAGAGCATCCATTTCTGTAGCTGGCCAGACTGGCGATCGGGACCGACCAGTTGGCCCTCGCTTTGAGAGACATATGAACTAATCATTTCCTTTCGAAACCCGAGAATGATTCATTTCTTTTAATCTAATTTAGAAACTCACAGAGATTATAATAGCCCTGCCCGTATCCCAAGCATCTCTTAATACGTATATTTCCCATGCGTAATCCAGTTTGTCTCAGTACAGTTTGTTCACGTTTCGGGTATCTTTTTTTTCGTAATATATGCGCTTATAGAAGTCATATAATGTTTAGCAAGTTGATGTCCTATACAAATCTACGTCTCCCTATTTCTTTGTTTTTTTTTTAACCGACATATGTTTTATGGCCTGCTTTCAAAAAAGTCCCTCTATTTCCTTAGGAAATTATTTCTTTGTTCATGAGTGTATCTAGAGTTACTTCATCTCCTGTATCACAATGATTAGACATTTCAGCGTAAAACTGCTGTACACATGAATGGTTGTTCGTTGCTGTAAGAATGCCATTTGCCGTTAGTGTTATCGCTATTTGAAATAAAAAAAAACCAACTTATTACAAGAACAACCGATCATTACTGAGAGGGAAAGAGATCCGCAACCGAATTACTGGACCAGTAAAGATTAAATGGCATAATTTAAACGAGTGAGGCCTCAAGGCCATAGAAACCTTAAATATCCCGATGGTGATGATGATGGTGATGATGATGATGACGATGATGATATGACGCAAAACGCAAGAGTCCTATCAAGATATCTCTTTATCCGCTCAACACTGAAAGGCAAGTGAGGAAGACGAGAAGACAAGGCAAGACAAAGCAAGAACGAGCATTAATAATATTCTAATGTGTTTTGTTTGTTTGTGCTTTACTATGTTTATAACGCCACTGTTAATTCTAGGAAAATATTATGTTTCTCTACATTAGGGATCAGTCCCTGACTTCAGCCCGCGGAGACTGAAAACTGGAATTCAGAATGGATACCTCGGACATGAACACTACTCTTGCACCTGGGTTTCCAAGTACGAGCCTATTGACGGAAAGGTAATTCTTTTTTAATACTAAAATATGCACGCTGCTGCTTTGCTGATGACAAAAACTGATAATATAAGCGACACGGAAAACATGCACCTGATAAAGACAGCTTTGCAGAAGGGGAAAGAAATACGTATAATATTCTGACTCAACAGAAATGATACACCACCACGATTAAACGTGTATAAAAATGTTTTAAACTGGATCTGCTGATCATTCTTCTTCTTCTTCTTCTTCTTTTTCTTCTTCTCCTTCTTTCCCTCTGCTTCTTCTTCTTTTCTTCTTCTTTCCTTCTTCTTTCTTTCTTCTCCTTCTTCTTTCCTTCTTCTCCTTCTTCTTTTCTTCTTCTCCTTTTTCCTTCCTTCTTCTCCTTCTTCATTTCTTCTTCTCCTTCTTCTTTCCTTCTTCTCCTTCTTTCCTTCTTCTCCTTCTTCGCTTCTTCTTCTCCTTCTTTCCTTCTTCTTTTTCTTTCCTTCGTCACCTCCTTCTTCTCCTTCTACTTCTTCTTCTTTCCTTCTTCTTCTCCTTCTTTTCTTCTTCTTTCCTTCTTCATCTTCTTCTTATCCTTCTTTCCTTCTTCTTTTTCTTTCCTTCGTCACCTCCTTCTTCTCCTTCTACTTCTTCTTCTTCTTCTTTCTCTCTTCTTCTTTTCTTCTTCTTTCCTTCTTCTCCTTCTTTTTCTTCTTCTTCTCCTTCTGCGTCTTCTTCCTCTTCTCCTCCTCCTTCTTCTTCTTGAACTGACACCCTGATGTTCCTTGCAGCCGATGCAATGAAAGTATTGAGGCACAGCATCGTGTTTCTCTGGAGCCGGGCCACGGCGGATATTTTGTTAAGTCCCTGACTGGAGCTACAAAAACAGGGGGTGGGGGTGGGTGGTTGTGCAGTACTTCTTAGCAGACTCCGCCACTGCCATGGGGACTACGGTGATTAACGCCTTGTTACCCGGGCTAGACTTTGCTACTGGGACCACCAACGGATATGTGGAACAGGATCTTGATCAGCTGCTGTTCGCCGGCCCTGGCGCTAGCATGCCAGCTATGGATGACTGGCTGACAAACTGGATGCCGTCTTCTTTTCCCCTACAGATCGCTGTTCTCACGATGTTCATAAGGCTAGCTCGGAAGTTCAAGACATCTGAACGTCATTTAGCTGCTACAGGAGTCTTTCTCAGAGGGGGAAAAAAACACAAAGTTAATCTAAAAGAATGTTATTGATTTTTATAAAAAAAATTCCAGCTTGATGTCTCAAGATATAAGCAGAAGGAAGAAAGATTAACCGCGGCTTAGGAAGACTTGTAACTTAATGTCTCTCATGGCCATCATTTGTAAGATCAAGACGAAGCCTGTGTAATTCTTGTTTATTCGTTTGTCACCCTTTTGTCGGGATATTTTAAAATGCAGAGTAAAGTCTGATCGTTCTAAAATATAATCGCAGACACCCAAATCTGCTTACACCAGAGCAGTCATCGGAGTTCAATCTTGAGTTATTTGCTTGGAGTTTGTTCAATCTTTTCTGAAAGTAAAGTCAGTCATGTAATCGCGGAGTTTATAGATAATGTACCTCTGATATTTAAAATGATGGCGATGCATTGTGTCACGTGACGCATACATTACAGATGCCAAGAAGAGAGAAAAAAGGCTAGCTTGTTTTTTTTTTTTATCTTCCAAATGTTGCAAGATTGAGGGCTTTTACATTCCACTCATTGATGAAAATGGAAAAGTTATTGATGATGGGCCTTGACTATCTTCATTTCCATGGATGCACGCAAGATGATTAACCTGTGCCCTTCCTGTAAGCTGTGGTGCTACGTCTCTCAGCAAGCTGTGATGCTAGGTCTCTCAATGAGCTGTAGTGCTATGTCTCTCAGCAAGCTGTAGTGCTAGGTCTCGCCAAGCTGTAGTGCTATGTCTCTCAACAGGCTGTAGTGCTATGTCTCTCAGCAAGCTGTAGTGCTAGGTCTCACCAAGCTGTAGTGCTATGTCTCTCAGTACGCTGTAGTGCTAGGTCTCACCATGCTGTAGTGCTATGTCTCTCAGCAAGCTGTAGTGCTAGGTCTCGCCAAGCTGTAGTGCTAGGTCTCGCCAAGCTGTAGTGCTATGTTTCTCAGCAAGCTGTAGTGCTATGTCTCTCAGCAAGCTGTAGTGCTAGGTCTCACCAAGCTGTAGTGCTATGTCTCTCAGTACGCTGGAGTGCTAGGTCTCAGCAAGCTGTAGTGCTAGATCTCTCAGCAAGCTGTGGTCTAGGTCTCCCAGCAAAATGTAGTGCAAGGTCTTTCAGCGAGTTGTAGTGTTAGAGCCCCAAGCAAGCTGTAACGCTAGACCTCCAAGCAAGCTGTCTGTAGTGCTATGTATCTCAGCAAGCTGTAGTGCTATGTATCTCAGCAAGCTGTAGTGCTATGTATCTCAGCAAGCTGTAGTGCTATGTATCTCAGCAAGCTGTAGTGCTATATATCTCAGCAAGCTGTAATACTATTATCTCAGCAAGCTGTAGTACTGTTATCTCAGCAAGCTGTAGTGCTGTTATTTCACCAAGTTGTAGTGCTATGTATCTCAGCAAGCTGTAGTGCTATGTATCTCAGCAAGCTGTAATGCTATGTATATCAGCAAGCTGTAATACTGTTATCTCAACAAGCTGTAGTGCTGTTATCTCAGCAAGCTGTAGTGCTATATATCTCAGCAAGCTGTAGTGCTATGTATCTCAGAAAGCTGTAGTGCTGTGTATCTCAGCAAGCTGTAGTGCTATATATCTCAGCAAGCTGTAGTGCTATGTATCTCAGAAAGCTGTAGTGCTGTGTATCTCAACAAGCTGTAGTGGTATGTATCTCAGCAAACTGTAGTGGTATGTATCTCAGCAAACTGTAGTGCTGTGTATCTCAGCAAGCTGTAGTGCTAGGTCTCTCAGCAAGCTGTAGTGCTAGGTCTCTCAGCAAGCTTAGATGACTCATTTGCCTGACTTTCGTGACAAAAGTGGTTCCCTGGCGAACTTGGCATTTGTAGAGTCTTGACTCGTTTCAGCTCTGATGATTTATCATAACAGTGGACACCCCTAAGGAAGTTATTAACAGTGAAGAACCGACCACCACGAAACGCTGAAAGAACTATAGAAAATTAAACTCTATGAGAAGAGGAGCACGAATCTTAAGCCGATTATCCTCTGTTACAAAGATCGGTAACCTGGGGCTCTCGAGTAACATCACATTGATTATGGTGTCATTAATACACATCATTGCGTATATGAAACAGCTTTTATTTATAGTTACATAATATTCTGTATTATTACCTCTTCCATTTATTATTTGTAGACATGAATGTGGCATGCTAATCATTCACACAGATGATGGCATCCGGCCCCTTTGTAGAAAAAAGTTTGCAAACCGAGTCATGTTAATTAAATAAAAAGAAGCAAAGTTTATGCCCTTATTGATTTTTCCAAGATTTTGATAGGAAAGCTACCTGCTCTTGCTCTACTGCATAATGAAGAGTAAATGGAATTCTCAGAGAAATTGCTGGGTGTATGAACATTTAATCACGCAACACTTAATCACTAAGGGGGTAAGGTTTAGGGTCAGGGGTAGAGTTTAGTTTAGGGTTAGAAGTTAGGGTTACTGTTAAGGTTAGGGTTAGCACGTGTTTTAAATGCCAAAATGAATAAGTGTCGTTAACTGAGTGTCGCGTAATTAAGTGTCGGCAGTTAAGTGTCGGGTTATTAAGTGTTGCGTGACTGGTGTCTCTAATTAAGTGTTGCGTGATTAAGTGTCGCCTAATTACGTGTCTCGTAATTAAGTGTGGTCTAATTAAGTCTCATGTAATTAAGCATCACGTGATTAAGTGTCGCGGTATCTAAGTGTCTCGTGATTAAAAAGTGATAATTAAGTGTCACATGATTAAGTGTCGGTAATTACGTACCGCGTGATTAAGTGTCACCAAATGAAGTTTCTGAACATGAAAAAAAGGAAAAAAAAAACAACTAAAAGCGAAAAGAAAAGACAACAGTATCTACCCTAACTCGGCATGACAGGGTAGGAAGCGGAGGACTTGCCACCGACCAGATTTCTGCGGGTGGAAAACTTAAAGCGAGACTGTCTCATAGGAAGACATTGAAAAAACAAAACAAAACTGTCTGAATGTACTGACTGAATGATGAACGAGAAAATAGGAAGACTATTAGTATGGTTCGACTAGTATCATGGGCGGCAGGAAAGGGAGGTAAATGTCTAAAAGAAATAGGTTATCGGTCTGTTGGCTTATACGTGTCTCGTAAGCATTTATAGCCGTATACATACTGTTATGTCTCTCCAATAAATTGGACAGTCCTTTAAGTTCCTGTATATAACTATATGGGCTATTTCATAGGGGCAGCAGATGAATCTGAGCGGTTCATAAGACTGTGAAGTTTCGTGGTTCGATCAAGAATGTTCGGGGTTTGTAATGTATATATACTTAGGGCGGGTTGCGAAACTTAAAACTTATCAGTCCATGTCCAGTGATCTCGCCAGAAATTTTTTGGAAACCGGGAAAATTGTATCCGTCTTTCACGAAGTAAACATACTTTCCACATATCAGCTGAACGGAAATGTTCATGTGAATATTTTTTTTTCTTTTCTTACTTTGTTTGCTGTGAGGTTAAACTATAAACAAATGTTCAGATTTCAGTCAGTCAGATCTGGGTGATTTCCCTCTGTGCAAATTGTTCATAAACAGCCTACTGTTCTGATTATCCTCCAGCCGTTTCGGTGATTGTATTTTACCACACATTTGATAATATAAACCGGTTACAGTAACCGAATATCCCCAGAAGCTTCGATTTTTTAATCGGTAATTTACCGTATATAGTTAGACATGGTATATATATATATATACTAATTCACTTATATATCAGTTTGCATGTCCCTTGCGGAACTTTGCCTCCCTAACAGCTGTCCTGTAGGCCTCTCGGTTGTGAGCAAGAGGCCCTGCTGCTGATGTGTCCATTCGCAGATCATCAACTATGTCTTGCAGCCACCTTCGCCTTGGCCTTCCTCTCTTTCTTCTTCCCGTTATGTGCCCTTCCAAGACTGTCTTCTCTAAATTATCATGACGTTTACTAACATGTAATAGTTAGAAATATCATAAGTAAGTATAATATTCACACAGCTGAGAAACACATAAATGCCTTTGAAGGTAAATGCTACAGAAGAGTTCTCCAAATATCGTGGACACAAAAAAGAACAAATATATCTATACTACAAGAGCTTAATATTGAAGAAGGCTGGCTAGTGAAGAGGATTAAAGAGAGAAAACTTAATTATTTTGGACACATTAAACGTCATGATAATTTAGAGAAGACCGTATTGGAAGGATACATAACGGGAAAAAGAAAAAGAGGAAGACCAAGACGAAGATGGCTGCAAGACATCGTTGACGATCTGGAAATGGATGCAACAGCGGCAGGCCATCTTGCTCACAACCGAGAGGCTTACAGGAGTGCTGTTTGGGAGGCAAAGTTCCGCAAGGGACATGCAAATGAATGAATGAATGATGGTCTCTTCGTTATTTTAATGATTTCTACTCTAAATCTGTTCTAGACCTTCTTTTTTAGGTTCAGTAATCAATACACTTTTGTGAACCAGCCATTCAACCGTTCACGCCTACTCGTGTTAAATCCGAGACTCATTTTCACGCTTTGATAATAGTGACCGGAAAGGTAGACTGACTGAACGTGTCTTCGTGTTACCGGAATTAATACCGCTGGGAGACTATGAAACTGCAATACAGCTGATGGAGAAATTACTTCAAGTCACATGATAATTACATTTGCGAGCTATCGATTTGTGTGTGTGTGTGTTCGTTGGGTTTTGGAAAATTTTTCTGAGAGAAGAAAGAAAGATGAAGGAAGAGATTTGTGCTGGAAGCAAACTGAAAAGATAAGATCTTTATGAATGTTTGAATCTGTGGCATATACAAGGGTGGGCCATTTTGTTTAGTTAAGAACTTGATATTTTTTTTTGGGGGGGGGGGAGTTATCGAGACAGATATTTGAAACACTGTCTTGAATTCTTGAAAGTGCCATGATAGATACATGAAACACTGACGTGAATTCTTGAAAGTCATCGTGATAAATACTTGAAACACTGACGTGAATTCTCGGAAGTCATCGTGATAGATACATGAAACACTGACGTGAATTCTCGGAAGTCATCGTGATAGATACATGAAACACTGACGTGAATTCTCGGAAGTCATCGTGATAGATACATGAAAAACTGACGTGAATTCTCGGAAGTCATCGTGATAGATACATGAAACACTGACGTGAATTCTTGAAAGTCATCGTGATAAATACTTGAAACACTGACGTGAATTCTCGGCAGTCATCGTGATAAATACATGAAACACTGACGTGAATTCTCGGAAGTCATCGTGGTAGATACTTAAACACTGACTCGAATTCTGACGTGAAACTAACTAGTTACATGTCTTGAACTCGCAGAACAGACCTAATAAAGGGATTTCTCAACAATCTCCACTCCCAAAAGGGACACTTCAATCGCTTAGTTTGCTGTTGGTAAATCCTACGTAAACCAGGCTGATTCCGGTATCGTCTTAGAGATGTAAGGATCTTGGATTGTCTTACAGCGTTAATCTTAGTAACCTTCATCTCTCTCACACAGTTTCTCTTTCTCTCTCTCTCTCTCTCTCTCTCGCTCTCCCTCTCTTCGCACATAGATATAAAACGATATTTATAGAATAGATAAAAAAAACATGTAAACATGCACATAAATATCTGAATCGATTTCGGCCCTTATTTATCCTGTGGCAGGTCATGAGTACTATCTCAGCCTCTGGCCGCTGCTGCCTTCGTTTGTCACGTTCTCTCTGGGGACTGAGATTCCATTTGGCTGGAGAAAGACTGGAGTGTTTTGTAAATTTGTTTGAAATGAATGTAGTTAATGTTAGGTTAAACACTCTTTCTACTTTCATAAGGAGACATTCTTTTTTTTTAAATGTACATTTAGGAACGTTAGAGGAGATACAGACAAAGAATATTACGATGCCATAACAATTGGAGGTTACGAAATACCAGAGATTAGATATACTGATGACACAGTATTACTGTCCACAACACAAAAAGGAGTGGAAAAACTAATTATGTCAGTCCGTAAGAATAGTGAAGAGCAAAACCTCTATCTTAATGCGAAGAAAACTAAATTGATGACAACTGACAAAACAAACAAGACAGCTGATATATGTATCAATGAGGAAAAACTGGAAGAAGCGGAGAGTTTTTAATATCTTGGATCACTGCTAACTAATAATGGAGATACAATGAGGGAAATTAAAAGGAGGACATCTATCGCTCTTCAGAAAGTAAAACAACTAAGGAATCTGTGGAGAGGAACAGACAGAACTACAACAATAAGATTTCACCCGCGCTTTTATTCTGGCACTCCACTACACGTCCGTGTTTCTTCCTCCGGCACGGAAAGAGTTAATAACCATAAACTTCTTCTGTCTCCTAGAAACTGAGCTGGTGCTCTTTGCAGCCCTTCAGCTGAAGATGTTGAGGCACAGCATCGTGTCAGGTTGGGAGCTGGTCATGGCAGCTACTTTTAAGTTCCTGAGTGCACCTAAAAAGCAGGGAGTGTGCAATACTTCTTTAGCAGACTCCACCACCATGGGGACTATGGTGACCCCAGTCTCATTAGCGAGGCCAGTCCTGTCTTTAGGGTACCATAGAAGTGGATCAGGGTCTTGGTCAGCTATGATTCGCCAACCCTGACGCTAGCATGTCAGCTGTGGTTCGCTAACCCCGACGTTAGCATGTCAGCTGTGGTTCGCTAACCCTGACGTTAGCATGTCAGTTGTGGGTCGCTAACCCTGACGTTACCATGCCAGCTGTGATTCGCTAACCCTGACGTTAGCATGTCAGCTGTGATTCGCTAACCCTGACGTTACCATGTCAGCTGTGATTCGCTAACCCTGACGTTACCATGTCAGCTGTGGTTCGCTAACCCTGACGTTACCATGTCAGCTGTGATTCTTTAACCCTGACGTTACCATGTCAGCTGTGATTCTTTAACCCTGACGTTACCATGTCAGCTGTGATTCTTTAACCCTGACGTTACCATGTCAGCTGTGATTCGCTAACCCTGACGTTAGCATGTCAGCCATGGGTCACTAAGTGTTAAAAGATAACGATGGAAATGAAGAATTTTCAAGAACTGAACACTCACTGTGGCGACATATCAAATATTTCCACGTACAATGAAATTAAGTGTCGCTTAAAACATCGAGTATTTTTTGCCCAGTGGTGAGTGCAAAAACATGACTCCTTTTATAAACAGACAACACTTCTAAAAAGAAATTACCGTTGGCAATGAAGCAGTAGCAGGAGTGCACTTCAACATTTTTTGGGGGGTCATATAAAAGTGTATTTTATAAAGTGTTTAGAAGAATTTACAGACGAAATGAAATATCACTATCATCGTGAAGTAAGTGGGAGAATAATGAGATTCTTTATATATATATATATATATATATATATATATATATATATACTTTATTATTATTATTATTATTATTATTATTATTAAATTAGACTCTTTAGAAAACAAATGTCTAAGGAAAATACTCGGCATCAAGTGGAACGAATTCAAGAACAATGCAGAGATAAGACAGATGACTGAACAACAACCAGTCTCATGGGTGATCAGGAAAAGGAGATGGGCATATGTTGGTCACTTGATGAGAAGAAATGATCAGAGAATCCCAAAACAAGTTATCAAATGGAACACAACAGGCCAAAGAAAAAGAGGCAGACCGCCTGAAACTCTGAAGAGGACATTGTTAAGAGAGGCCAAATTAACAGGCAGAAAATCATTTGATGAGGTTGAAAGACTCGCCGAAGATAGGAAAAATTGGCGAACTACTTTTCGAGCCCTATGTGACGTTTAACGGCACGGGAAGGATATAAGATAAGATATAAGATGAGATATAAGATAAGATACCTTTCTTGTGACACTGTCGAAGATACAAGATGATGGCACAAAATATTACTGTACCAGTCACTGAACAATGTAGGACTCAAAAGAACAGGGTAAGACCAAAAACAAAAGAAGTCACAGTAACAGGATGATAATTCTTAGTATTAAGCTGTTCTGCCTAACGTGTGTGGCCCACAGGATTAATGTTATATCTACACGCAATAAATCGATTGTTCTGAGAAAATTCCGATATTGTATACGTATTTCGTGACTCTAAAGCTGACATTGATATTTCCATAAAATCTATATAATATAAATATTACTTCCGTGTATTCTGATGCAAAATGAAAGAATTCTATTATTTTTATTTTCTGTTTCCCAGGAATGTTTAGTAAAACGAAAGCAGCCAGAATAACTTATAAGGAAATGTTTCATGTTTTTTGTCTCAGACAAATTCTTCAATCAGTTTTGTAAGATAAAGATTGTTCAAGGAGTCAACAGTTGATGCCTAGCTCGTATTTATCGTTTCAGTTGAGGGCTGTTAGAGTCAGAAATAAAAGAAAGAGAAAAAGTAGAAAACAACACAAAAATAATATAAAAACAGGAGAACAAAGAAAAAAAAATTATAACACAGTAAAGCGGGAGAATATTTTAGATAAATAGAGACAAGATGAACTTTTATAAAGAAGGGTTAGATTAAGAGAATTAGAGAGCCATATTATTATAATTAAAAATAGCATTACTGTTATTGTTAAGTATTACTATCACTATTATTATTACCATTATGTGCCATGTCGGAAAAGGTTTGCGGTTATGCTTCTCCACCTTGTACGGTCCTTGGTGTTTCTGATTAGTTCAGATGCTTTTATTTTCTCCATTAAACTTGGTCATCAGCCCACTGAGATATGCTTTTCTTCGCCTTCCTTCCTCTCTTCCTTTTTCCATTAAAATTTCCAGTCATTGCTAGATTCTCCACCTTTTTTTCTTCTCATTACATGTCTAAGAAAATTTTGACTGGCTTTTTTCCCCTATAATTTTAACTAGTTTCCGTTGTTCTGAGAAATCTTTGAGGACCTCTTCGTTTAAATGTCTGTCTGTCCAGGATATTTTTGTGCATTTTTCTCCAAAACCACTTTTCTGTTGCTTTCAGTTTCTTTGTCATCTTTTTGTTCATTCCTAAATTTCACAACCATACAAGATGCTTCTCAAATCTATTAATAAAAGTAAACAGCGTAAAGGGGTGCTTCAATGAAATAATATGTAAAGGGGTGCTCTAATGAAATAATATGTAAAGGGGTGCTCTAATGAAATAATATGTAAAGGGGTGCTCCAATGAAATAATATGTAAAGGGGTGCTCTAGTGAAACAGTCTAGCCAGGTAGGGTTTGTCAAAAGTACCCCAAGTGACAACAGACCGTCAGGAAGATACTGTGCGTCTAAGAAAGAACATTGTGACTCCAGAGAGCCATAGCAGCCAAAATTATATCCTTTCCACATAGCAAGCCGTGATCATATCTCCTTATAGCAAGTTTAGATCCTAGGAAGCTGAGATCATATATCCTCACAGCAGGCCGAGATGCTATCTCCACATAACAAGCCAAATCCTATATTCTCATAACAAACTGAGATCTTTTCCCATCTTTCTACAGAGTGGCACATCATTACCTAGGTCTCAACAGCAAGCCAGGTTCCTACATACATTACAGTGGGCAAATGAAAAAAAAACCTATTATATTTTTTAAAGATCTTTTGAGACTATTGAAATAGCACCAAATAAATTACTTCAAAACTATACACAATGACTGAGTAATTCATCTTGTTTGATGATGTAATGTAATATACGAGTAATTGTTCCCACGCTGGCAGAGCTTGCGATATATCGTTTCTTTAAATCTAAAAATATCATTACAGTAATCCACTTCCTATCAAACTATCAAACCGTGCATAAGATTGCCATGGCATCTGCCACACAAAGCTCCAGAGTTACAAAAGGGTCTTCCAAGAACCTCATAGGGAATAACGAGTGATTTTGAAATTTATCCAAGGCATCTTTTATTTCCCCCCCCCCCCAAAAAAAAAGCAGCTAATTTGAGAAAAAAGATGTTTGTAAAACAGTTCAAAAGCTCTGAGCTGTACCGCCCCAGGTAGAACATGCACTCCTTAACTCACTGTTCTGAATAATTATGTTGACTTCAGGGAAAATGTAGATACGTAATGGAATGTCTCTCTGCTGGAGGCGTGTGTCTGTGGCTAAAAGAAAACCTCTTACCTGGACTGCAGTGGAGCTCTATTACATCGTTCAATTTGACTGCAGCTACATGTTTTTTTTTTTTGGGGGGGGGGTGTAGATCAGATTCCCAACTTTAGTTCAATGTATAGAGGAGAGGAAAAGAAAGGTTGAGTGTTACAAAGTTTGTTCGATGAAATCACAGAAAAGGATGGGAATGAAGTATAAGACAGCCTATTTTCACTGTCAAATGGACGAGACTGATGACTAGTAAAGAATGTGTTTTAATCCTGACATTATAAGAGAGTGTAACTATAATATCAAACCAGTAACATTTTCCCTCTTTTCTAGTTCAAAGAAGGGCCAGTGAGTCTCGATCTTCTGAGACCTTCTGTTCCCTGTTCTGTCTCAAGTTTCTGAGACCTTCTGTTCCCTGTTCTGTCTCAAGTTTCTCAGACCTTCTGTTCCCTGTTCTGTCTCAAGTTTCTGAGACCTTCTGTTCCCTGTTCTGTCTCAAGTTTCTGAGACCTTCTGTACCCTGTTCTGTCTCAAGCAGATTACGTAAGCCTGGTTTAAGGGGTTAAGGAGTGAACTGTGTCCTGTGGTAGTGGAAACCTGCGAGAAACAGCGATTTGTATGGTCTCGAGTTTATGGTTGATGGCCTGGATTGTCATTATTGCACTCTGGACATGTCCACAGGTCTTGAGTGTTAACAATTATTAAAGTTGGAGGGGAGAGATGCTTAGATACCACCTACACCTAGGCGAAATCACGTTTTAATTGCCTGGAACTGAGCGTCAGAGACGCTGGTTTGATTACAAAGATGAAAAGCTGGAAGGAACAATAATACGCAGTATACTTGTCATTTCATCTCCAGAACAGTAATGATAATAAGAAGAGCAACGTGAATAAGAATAACAATAATAGTAATAATAATAGTAGTAACAGCACCCCAAAAAATATCTCGCGCTAAGAATGGCAGGAAACAAAAAACGGGGGCTGCCCACGGCGGAGGTGTATAGAAGAGAGAACAGATACCGTAAATATCCCCTTATATGAAGCAAAACTGCCGAGCCCTATTTAAGAAGTCTGTCCGGGTTCCCAACACTGAAAGATGCTCGCGGAAGAAGACGTGACATGCATACAGGTCCAGGTATACTGGAACATCAACCGCAGCTCATGGCAAATGCCCAGCGCTAAAGACGAAACGTGTGCAAAACAGCGTCAGCCTTCTACGACAACGAATAAACAGTAACAGAACATAATTACAATGAGAAATGGATATTATAACAGCGTTATAAAAAAAGACACATTATTTTTTTGCTTGTAAGATTTAGACAACGAACAGGAAAAAAGGCGACAAAGGAAACAACAAAGGTGAGAAATGCTGGAGGAAGAATCGAATTTAAAATGGCTGGGCCAGAGATCTGATCGAATCAGTGCCCCGAGTACTCACACGAGATCGAAAACCAAAAGCCACAAGGAAAAGCCAGAAGACGTTCTTTCGACGCGTCGTGAGAATACAGACGTTGAAGCATCGGGCATTCACTATGAAAAACATTGGGGGCGGGGGGGAGGGGTGGGGTGAACAAAAGAGAAGAGGAGAGATTGAAAATATAAGCTGAAGAACAGCCAAAACGGAGAACTATGACTGTCAAGACCTATCGAGGGCACGTAATCACTGAAAGAACAATTATATCCAAATTTAGTAAACTTCTGGAAAGGTCTACTCCTCAACGAGTCATTACTGAAATAGTTGATAAGATCTGTGAAATTGTTTTATTGATTTTTTTTCAAATGAAATTGTACTGACAAGAGACGAAGGAAAACTTAAAAAATACTTCAGGAAGGGTTTTCTCATTAGAACTGGAATCATCAGTCTCTTTTATGTCCTGAGAAATGATACGTAATCGACCAGAATTATCGGAAGTTATTTCAACCAGACGCAGGAAATTATCTTTTTTTTTTGTGTGGAGCTTACTTTCAGTTGGTAACAACGTTTAAGTGTCCTCCGAGTTAGAAATTAAACACTTTTTTTGTTCTCGCAGGGACGAAATAATTCAAGAGGTTAAAAGAGGACACATGTCTCAAACGTTTGCTATTAATGTTCGTTAACGTTTATTGCTAATGCTCGCCAATGTTTATTGTTCATGTTCGCCAATGTTTATTGTTCATGTTCGCCAATGTTTATTGTCTGTGTTCGTCATTGTTTTTATTGTTTGTGTTTGTAAATGTTTGAGATCTAACAATAACGACTAACTGCATTCATGAAAGCAGCATAGGTGTCTTGTAAAACTTTTCTTTATTGACATTGATTTATATATAGTTTAACTTAAGATTTTAAACAAATTAAATTAATCCCAACGTTCTTTGCATACCGTAAGAGATTTGAAGATCTTCATATTTCTAGACCATAACATTGTGACAAGGGGAACTTCAGCATCTGTTCTCGTCCCCTGTCTTGGCCAAGCAAAAAAAAAAAACATCCTCTCCAATTGGGAATCGAGCAAGAGCACTAACCGCTACACCACCCTGGTTTCAAACTAACAAAAATATTTAATAGGCATAAATGCAAATCTAAGAATTGTCAGGCAGCGTGTTAATTTCGTATGCAACTTTACACAACAGTGTGTTCATTTTGTGGTTAGAAACTGAGAAAATCGGGAAACTCTTTCACAAGATTCTTCTTCTTCTTCTTCTTTGAGCACAACCTGAATTCAGAAGTTTTCCGAGTCACTGAAGCAAAGTGCTGCAAACAATCTCCAGTCCTCATTGTTCTTGAGCTTTTTCTTGCCAATTGTTTGTTCCAAAAGCGAGTATATCTTCTTCTTCTAGGGTATTTCGCCATCGTTGCTTAGGTCTATTTCTTGGTCTGTCCCCTTTCATCACTTCAGTATAGGCCGTCTATTACATAATATATTTTAACAAATAATGGTGCGGGGTAACTGTGAAGATCCAGGCACGGGACAAGATCTTACAGGTGCTGGTAATCATCATGTTGGCGTGACACGTCCTTTTCCTGCCCCAGGCGCTACAGTCACCGCAGGTGCAACATTTGCCCCATTGTTTTTTAAACTAACCAAGCAATGTTTGCCAATTCCACAGTATCCATTCACGAGGGCTTCACTTGCATACCCCGTAATATCATACACAGTATTTGTGATAATATAAAAGTGTTGTAATATCATGTATATTCAGCTTGTGGATAGGAAATCGATCTCTCTACACACTTTAGTAACATCTCCAGTAAGGCGCACAAACCTGTTCCTCAGCAATATAATCAAAGGGACCCCATTTCAGCCGATGTCATTCGTACTTGTTCTTCCGATGAGTGTGTTCGTAGAGCGCTCGAACAGAACCTTATCTTCCTTATCTTTAGACCCAGCCGGTCTGAATTCTCAGTTTAGCTTTGTATGAATAATTCATTTCTTAGTTCGACTACAACTGGTTCCTTATCCCTTTTCCTGTTCATTTCCCATATCCTTTTCCATTTTCTCTAATAGACTTTCTCATCTATTCTTTAAGACAGCATTGCTCAACGCTACTATTCCTCTAGTCTTCCTCCGGCTGTTTTACTCCTTCCTGCAGCTCTAGTGTGTACATTCCACGCTTGGCTGCCCTTCTAACTCCTTCCTACACCAGCCACAGTCCACTATTTTCCTGAGAGACAATGAATCGCAGATAAGTTTATGTACTTTCTTATCTGTGTTTTGTCATTTCTGTTGTCCTGGATAAGGCAATTTTGCTGAAATATTGGTTGTTGTTGGTGTTTTCCATAACCATTTCGTTGTTCCGAATTCTGATTGCAAGCTCTTTCTACCTGTCTTCTTTAAAGGTGTCTTCCGAAAACTGCACTGTACACCTTTAGATGGTACATCATGGCAAACCTTCCGGCTGGTCAGTTTAAACCTTCTGGTTGGTCAATTTAAACCTTCCGGCTGGTCAGTTTAAACCTTCTGGCTGGTCAGTTTAAACCTTCTGGCTGGTCAATTTAAACCTTCCGGCTGGTAAGTTTAAACTTTCTGGTTGGTCATTTTAAATGGTTCGTGAGAAATACAAATTAAAAGCTGAATTAAAGAATTAAAATATTGAAACACGTCATAAAGGAACAACCTCTAGAGCACGGCATCTTAGGGGCAGTAGCTGGCACTGAATATGGTTAACCAACATCAATAACTCGAAACGCTGAGAACTTCTCATCGAAAACCAAGAACGCATGAAACCAAACAGCGTGGAGATTTCTTGCAGCCAAAACCTTGGGTGCCGGAGACCGGGAGCGGGGTGGGGGGGGGGGGGGGGGGGAGGGGGGGGGGGAATTCTATGTCTGTCCTCGGTACTTTGAAAAAAAAATGTCCTCTGTATTCACGAAGAATACTTCAGAATTTTGTACCAGCACTCAGACGTACCAAACAAAAACCAAAGTGGAAGACTGTACCAATGCGTGCGTTCTTTTGATCGAAGAATCCATTTGGGAGTATTCACTCAGGTTGTTTGTCACCTTTACTAATGTAAATGGAAACTGTACATTACGATTTCCTCTTTCTGAACAATCATACCTTCCGTCTGGAAAACATTTCTTGCGCTGCCATTTGTGTAATTGCTTCAGTCAGCATTCGCCATATGTTGCTGTGTATTTTCTCATGGATTCTCAGCTCCTTCCCACGTGGTTTCCACCCTGTTCTGTTTTCTGTCCCGGGTCTGCCTGTTCGCTGGTTTAAATTTCACTTGCTTGATGAAAGAATTCTGATCTCCGATCCGCAAGATAAATGTCTTTTCTAGTCCCCCTGTGCTTGTGTCTAATCCCCAAGTGTAATCAGCTTATTAAAGGATTACTTGAAAAGAGTATATATAAAATATTAACATAAATATACGCCAGTTGTATGTACATTATTTCAATACAAATATTATGAACTAATTCTATGAACTAACTCGGCTTTGTTGTATATGAATCTATTTTTTTACATATATATGGTGCGTGCTTTTTATACTTAAGACTTATTTATATTATACACGATTGTGATTAAGGAAAAAAAATCAAATTCACATTTGTAGATAGTAATTAATCTTGGATTTAATATTCCGAAATATATTATTTCGGCCGAGTTTATCTTTCACCGGGCAATAAATTTGCTGTCACCTATCTCCGAACTAAAAGTTACATTCAGCAACTCTTGCCTACAGCATCAACCACTTCACACAAACCAGGAACTTGAAACGCATGCTCGTGTTATTTCATTTTGAAACAATAAAGATGTCCTCAATAGTTTATAAAATCACACAGAAGATAAATGCTAGCAGTAAGGAAAAGCTATGGTTGCTCCCTGTTCATTGCAGTGTGATAATGGAGCAGAGATTGTTCTACTGCACCTAACCTCACAAGCAAACCCTTTTCAGAGTTCAGAGACAGCACTTCTTAGTTAGGGGCATCTGCTCCACCAAATTTGTCGACAGAGAATTCGAGACAGCGGAATTTGCATTCAAATTCGATTTACGCTCGATTCAACTGTTCCAGCGCTAGAGAAAGAAGTAATATTATGGACAGCAGGTAGAGACTGAGTTTTGCATACTTTCCCTCCACTATCCCAGCAGGAGTCCACATTCCAAGCAAAAAAAAAATCTCTGAAATGTCACCAGTAAAAGGCAATATTTCCATTACAGTTCCTTGGCTCCGAACTATTGTATCGCAACATTTTGCATGAAGCATCCTTCGAAGGTAACCTACACTCTAGCAAGTTTTGCTTCGCTTTGTTTCATCGATTTAAAAAAAAAAACCAATAAAGTGGCCTTTGTTCGCTGTTCAGCACACTATTACTCTTTATATATTCAAAGATCATTCTAGTTTCCTCGATTTCACAATGTTACTGTTCATATGTTAATTATACACCCCTAGATTTCATATTTAGCTTGAAACATGATGAATATTCTTGTATTTCGCTATGGACAATAATCTTTAATGCTTCAGTTTTCATTGTAAAACCATAATATTTTGTGGAAGTTCACCTGTAGGACAATGTTAAAATTCAGTGCCATATGAAAACCACAAATCCATGACTGTTGGCATGGGGAAGGCACAGTTAATCACAGATCCATGGCTTTCAGCATGAGAATGGCACAGATAGTCACAAACCCATGACTTTCGGCATGAGGAGGGCACAGTTAGTCACATACCCATGACTTTTGGCATGACGAGAGAACAGTTAGTCACAAACCCATGACTTTCGGCATGAGGATGGCACAGTTAGTCACAAACCCATGACGTTTGGCATGAGGATGGCACAGTTAGTCACAAACCCATGACTTTCGGCATGAGGATGGCACAGTTAGTCACAAACCCATGACGTTTGACATGAGGATGGCACAGTTAGTCACAAACCCATGATTTTCGGCATGGGGAGGGCACAGTTAGTCCGAGGTTTGTATTTAACAAAGTTATGAGAAAAATGTAATGGCAGGAAATGTTTTGCCTGTACAAGAGTACGTACAGTGATACACAAGATCCGACAATTAAGTAATGAGTAATGGCCAAGACAAAAATGCCATCTATGAAGCAAATCATAGAATCCAAAGAGGCAACCTTCAGCTATGATCTGGCAACTTTTCATAGCCGCCCGAAAAGCAGACGACAAACAAGCCGGCATTTTGTTGACCTAGTCAGAGGTGCATTGTTACATAATCAGTATGCAGCAAAAAGCTAACATTAAGTTCTATTTAAAACTTGTAAAAAGTGCCATTGAGACAATTGAATCGATGCTACAAGTTTATGGGGATAATTGTTTATCTCGTGCATAGATATTCAGGTGGTATTCACTATTCAAAAGTGGTGTGGAAACGATTACAAATGCAGCTAGACATGGACGCTCATTTTCTGTTCGTAATGAGGAACTCATTGCAAAAGTCAGAGAACGGATACAAAAAAATCGATGTTTGACTGTGAGGATGATGGCAGATGAATTTGGTATTAAAATTCGTACTATTTTAGTTTAAGATTTGGGCAAGAAAAAAAGTTGATTCCCGGTTTTTACCACATGCGTTGTCTGATGACCAAAAACATCAGCCTGTTGAGTACGCAGAAAACATCATCAAAACGTGTAGCAGAAATAAACATTTCTTAAATTTGGTTGTTGCAGAAGATGAAACTTGTATTTTCCGCTATGATTCCACAACTAACCGCCAAATTTATTAGTGGAAGTCATCATCATCACCAAAAGGAAAAAATTGTGTCTTCAAAAGTCGGAAGTGAAGACAATATTGGTGTGCTTCTACGACAACAAAGTATTATTCACAAATAATTTATTCCAGAGGGACAGACTGTCACTGCCAAAGTTTTATTTAAATATTGTGAATCGCTTCTTTGACGATCCTGATGACACCCACAGGGCCGTAGCACTGAGTTTAAGGGCCATACCAACAGAAGACCTGCAGAGGTCGTTCCAGTGTTTGTTAGGTCGTGCCACTCGCTGTATCAAAGCACAAGGGGCTTACTTTGAATAAAATAAAGGGTTATATCTTCAACCGTTGTTTATTTTATTTTTAATGTAATTAGTCTCATTACTTAATTGTCAGACCTTGTACATCGTGGGGGGAAATATGTACCTAGAATTAATCTGAACACTTTTTTTTGTTTTGTTTGCAGAGAGTCCCTGGACCCAGGTGTTGCCTGCATATTAGATAAGAATATTTTGTTTGTGGATGTTGGGGGGGCAGTGCAGAATCTGTTTAGCGAGACGTAACTAACTTACAAAAGGACTATTTTGGAAAGTGGTTTTTTCTGCAGACAATATGGACATCTAAAATCTAAGCGTGAAGACAAAAAACAAGATATTTAAGAGTGATGTTCTAAATGTACTACTCTATGGAAGTGAATGCTGGAAAATCATCAAAACAATAAAAAGCAAGCTTAATTCTTTCTAGACTAAATGTTTACGAAGAATTAGAAGAATATTTTGACCAAACACCGTAAAATATAACATCTTATTGGCAGAAATGCAGATAGAGCCACTGATAACAATTATTGAGGAAAGACGCTGACGATGGTTGGGACATGTGCTCGGAATGACTGACAACTCACTACCAAAAATATTACTAAGATGGATACCACAGGGGAACAGAAGTAAGGGTAGACCAAAAGAGACATGGAGAAGAACAACAGAAAGGATGTTGAGTAACAGAGGGCTCACCTGGCCAAGACCGGAAAAATGGCAAAGGACAGGCATTTGTGGAAAACCCTTGCGGAAGTCCCATGTGCTCTGGGCACTTAAGGTTCAGAGAGGAAGAGAGAGAGAGAGAGAGATCTTGGAAAGTATGTTCTCAAGAACATTATGGAGGAACGTTATTACAGAACACGAAGGCTTCGTGACAACGAGTCCAGAAGAGAGAACAGATTCCATATATGAGTAGAGATATATAAACAGTTTTCACACAAAAGTACACTTTTAAGAAGGCCAAGAAACAAGCTCATACGAATGAACATTGATTGTCACGAACTTTAGTCGACATGGAAAACATTTGTTTCAGAAATCTTGTCAGAACCGGTTCCATGATTTCAGCAAGACAGTAAAACTTGACACAGGAGGTCAGTCTGTTCCAAGCACTGATTTATATATAGCTGATTGATCTCTTTTTGTCCTACTCTGGTTCTATAAAAATGATTCTGATTTTTAAATCTTAAACTATCAAGTTCCAAAAGAGATTTTATATCAAGTGTTCCATGGCATCAATCATGTGTCTGCCATGTTCCGTTTGAATATCAGTCATTAACGTGCTTCCGAATTTTAAAAACAAAAAGTTCCTTAATTAGCTCGCTTCTCCAGCAATCTTAAACCATTTCTTTGTTGTTTTATCTTATCTTCTTATCATAAGATTGGGGGAAATCCCCTGTTATTATCAGACAATTGTCTCATGAGTCAAACTTTTGATTTTGAGATAAACTTCGTGAAAAAAGTGAACATATAATTCACACAAGGATTGTAGACATTCCCTTGTTAGAATAGCAATGATCGTGTTATAGATTACACGAAGACATTTAATGCAGTCTGTGCCTCGAACAAATGATTAAATGTCTGGACGGAACAGGTTAAGAAAATTGGACTTTAAAATAGTTATATTTTTTCAATGAAAGAGTAACACCAAGACCTGACATGGATTTCTTTCTGTCACTTGATACAAACACACACCGACGGAGATTTCTCTCCGTCACATGATACAAACACACACTAACGGAGATTTCTCTCCATCACATGATACAAACACACACTAACGGAGATTTCTCTCCGTCACATGATACAAACACACACTAACGGAGATTTCTCTCCGTCACATGACACAAACACACACGAACGGAGATTTCTTTCCGTCACATATTACAAACACACATGAACGGAGATTTCTTTCCGTCACATATTACAGACACACATGACGGAGATTTCTTTCCGCCACATATTACAAACACACATGAACGGAGATTTTTCTTGTTAATTACTTTAGATACTCAGAACAAAAACATCAGTGAAATACAAAGATCAAATGTTAATGGACAACGCAGCTAACAGCAAGATAATAATGGGAATACCTCGGTGCTCTAAGTTGGGAAAAAATCCCATCCTTGAAAACCTGTACGAATTTACTGAAGCGATAAATAGCTTCCACCATGAAAAAAAAATGTTTTAATAAATATTTTTAAAAAGCTGAAATCAAGGTAATCACCAAGACAGAAGAAGAACCGCTTCGGTAGAAAAAAAAGCGTAAATTGTGAAATAAAAATCTGCGCTTGTCAAAACAAGTGTCATATTTCTATGATACGTGATGTTAAAGAGTGGAAATGTGGAACTTTAGTGGACAAACTGATAGGAGTTGCTGAGTGTTCGTTCGTCAGTACGTTCAAACACGTGGTTATAAAAACACGCGTAGAAAAGCAGTTAAAGATGCGAGATGTCTAGTGTTATGTTTGCTCTGTATGAGCCAAGTGGGCAGAAACTCAAATATAAACATGCACTAGACGTATGCGAGTAAAGAAAATGAAGCGTGTTGTACGAGCGAGAAAGAAGGCATTCTAAAATAGCAAATCAGATCATTCCGAACCAAAAGATACGATTTAAATTTAAAAAGAAAGCATTACTACATGTAGAAAATGAAATACTTCGCCTTGCAACACTTGTTAAAATCCAAAATCATGTCCCAAGGCCCAAAAGTACAATCTACGAAACCTTTCGACAAGGTGAAACATGATGGAGTTATTAAAATGCTTGACATAAACATAGACAGCAAAGACCTGAGGAATGTAAAACATCTATACTGGCAGCAGGAACCAGCGATTCGAGTTGAAAATATAACTGGAAAATATCAATCTATACAATAAGGGGTACGACAAGGATGTGTACTGTCTCCAGCCCTTTTTCTCTATACAGCAAGAATATTATAAGACCGATCATCACAGAACCAGATTTAAAAGTCCGAGAATACAATATTAACAACCTTCGGTATAGTGACGACACAGTACTGATAGCTGATAACCAACAAGACCTGCAAAATCTCTTGGATAAAGTCGCTAAAGAAAGTGAACAATTTTTTATAATTTTTTATAAATAGGAAACTACGAGGCTTTGGTACAGTAAAGTAAGAGAACAAATTTTGTATGATTAGACCTCGAAAAAATCGTAGACAAAGCACTTTAGTGAGACGTGAACAGAAAGGCCTTACTTTAAACATCAAAATGACAGAGACTGTGGTTATATCTAAGAAACAGAAACCACTACAATAAAGTATAAAAATAAACAAAACTATTCTAAAGCAGGCGCAGAAATTCAAATAACTTCAAATGGGAAATGCAAAAACAGAAATTAGGAACAGAATAGGCCAAGCAAAGACTGCTTTTCAGAGAATAAGAAAGATATTATGCAACACATCCTTCTCAATGAATGTTATAAAACGTTCCTAAAATGCTATATTGAATATATCTTATTATATTTAAATGAATCATGTGTAGGGAGTAGATAACAAAGCAAGCAGTTGCCCGGTTTGATTGGCAATCCCACTGGCCAGAGACGGGCTTTACGGAAATGCGCAGTCCTGCGAGTCCGTCGCTGACCAGGTATATAAGACGAGAAGATAGAAGTTTAAGGGATGGGGATTCCATATGCTGAGCAGGTTAGAGACCAGCGACCGTAGGGAGCCGTGTCATTGTTCAGGCGTGAATGAGAGAAGTCATTCGTTAGATAGGGACATATATGTGTAGTTTAGTATGGCCCTTTAATATAATGTGATATGGATGCATGCAAGTTGTACTGTGGGCTCCCTCGATCAAATCCCGATCGACCATTTAGGCAAATATATGTAGTTAGAATTGTTTTACGTGTGGTCATGGATAAAATCATCACCCAGTACAGATGTGCAGATGTTTCAATGTAAGACTTCGATATTCCCTTGTGTATGGGAATATGATCCTAGCTGCATGTAAATTCATGTTACTGATTTTGCATTGAGCATTTATATATATATATGCATTACTTACTAGTAGATTATGTGTGTTTACAATCAGAGCTGAACCAATATTGTTCAAAGGAATGTTTTAATGATTTGATGATGCATATCAGCATGATATTTAACATCACGTACATAAGATTAATTTGATTCTTGCTATCTTGTAAGTCGATGTCGTGTAAATGCAAAGATCATGATTTTATGAAGGATTGTTATTTCGTGTTCCTATTCATTGGTGTAAAGTGTCAATACGTAATGTGTGAATGTATAGTATAATCACCCTTCCAACCTTTAGTATAATATCGATATAAAAAATAAAAGATTAAACATCCTTCCTATCAATCCAATATATATTTTTCCTACACACGGACAATAGGCAGGTCTGCATAAAAATAGTTGGAAGCAGTAGAAATGTGGTTTATTAGAAGAATGTTGCGAATTCCCTGGACAGCAAAAATAACTATTGGAGAATGTATGGGAAGAATTCGAGAGACAAAATATTTTGTCAAAAAAATAAGAGAGAGACATTGTAGTTTCATAGGACATGCAATGAAAAGAGGAGGCATTGAAAATATTATAACAGTTAAAATAGACGGAAGAAGAGCCAAGGGAAGACCGAGAGAAACAATACTGGACAGTCTGACGAGATGGTGTGAGAGGAGATCACCAACTGAGCTAATGGCCTGCATGAAGGACCGAGTACTCTGGAGAGGCCAACGCCAGTCGGCACGGCACCTGATGATGATGATGATGATGATGATGATGATGATGATGATGATGACGTGACGATGATGGTGATTAAAAATTATAGTATACTGGAACAACATTGATGAGTAAAGAGAAAAAACAGAAGGACAAACTATATTTGAGCTTACAGGAACAATTATTTTCACCGTGTAAATTATCGTTACCAGACACAAAAACTCTTTTTTAAAACTATTTTAAAAAGTAACACCTCCCAGAGATAATGATGTAAAGAAGGATGTGCATTTGTCATTTCCTGCCTTTCTGCTTCTGGTGTAAATATAACAAAGCGGAATCAGAAGTGATTCGAGTTTTTTTTAATGTCGTATTCAAACCACTGAAAGTTCTAATTACTCGTATTTCATGAAGCGTTTTGGAAGTATCAACCCATATATGATTCTGGAATTTCGACATATGGCGACTGCAGTATAACTGGTTCTAATAATAAAGGTAGATAGAAGTATATGGTGCAGTTTTACAAGGTGGCAGAGGGGATGAGTAAAGTGAGAAAAAACGAATAGAAAGTATGAGAGCGAGATGAGAATGTATAAATGAAAAACATACAACATCCGATATTTCGGCGTGAGCCTTTTTTCGAGGATTACATACACCAACGAGACAAAAAAACATAACTAAACGAAAAACTTATCTTAATATGGCATCCTCCAGAAGTAGGAAACACAGAGAAATGCGTGTCCACTAGACGAGGCATAGAGACCATGCGAGGCCACACAAAGGATAAGCCGATAGAGCCAATCGTAAAGAATAGGTGGAGAGAGAGGAGGAAAACAGGTGATTGAAGGGGGGGGGGGAAGGGCAATAGAAACATGATAGCCGCTAAAGGAGAAGGTGTGGGGGGGGGGGGGGGGAAGAGGAAGCAGGATAATGAATGAAGAACATAAACACCTGCAGGGAGAAAATGTGAAACTGGTGAACAGGACAAGACCTTATAAACACCTTAAGGTCGCCAGAGAAGAAGAGAAGGTGGCGATAGGGAGGGGGAGCTAGGAAAAAGAAACAATAAAGTAGAGTATAAAAAGGTAGAGGGTGGAAAACTAAAAACGTTAAAGGAAGCTGAAGACATTGTTAATTCCAGCTGGGTGGAGACAGCCAGCCTGGAAAATAAGGCGCTGTTCTAGGACCCTCCGAGATCATACATCAGCAGAACAAGAGCAGATCGCACTAACAGAAATATCCTGTTTCCCATGTGGTTGCTAAGCCAAAAATGTTTACCAACAGGTGTCCAGGCCCTCTTAGAAATATCGTTAAGATGTTGGCGAAAACGATCTCCTAAGCGTAAACCGGTCTCCCCTATATGCTTCATATCACAACGTTTGCACATAATAGCATAAATAACACTGCCTGAAGTGCAGGTGAAACCCTCCTGAACTGATAACGTGGACTTAGGGAAGGATATCTGGCTAGCCTCGACAACACACTGGCACGTGTTGCGTCTACGGCGTCCGCAACGTCTGGTACCATAAAAAGTGTCATATGTCTTAAAGTGACTTCGAACTAAAAGGTCCCTGAGGTTCTTGTCCCATCTGACAGAAGTTCGACAATTGAGTGACGAATGTTGTAAATGGTAATAAACTGATGTTTTGTAAGAAGCCGATCACCGAAGGTTTTCTTGTAATAAAGTCAGAATATTAGGATAAGACCATTGACTTTGTTTTCGTTTGTTTGATGATGTCGCGGAATTATTTCTCGTGGTTGCTTGCAGTCGTCCCCGAAGTGAAATTCTTGACACGGACATCGAGTCGGCAGAAAATTGGCTACTGTGGTTTTACTTAGATTCTAGCTTAGAAAGGAACACCACACAAGCAATGACCTTATCGAACGACCAGCTCCGTCGATCTCACTGGTTTAACACTAAAGCCTAGCTCTATGAGCAATTTGGAACGATAGGATTGCCTCTGGAGTCTTCTATGATCAACGCATTTTACCTCTAGGTCGCAACAACCACTATCACGGATGTTAAAGAAAGGTACCATAAGGAAGCAAGGATTCGGTGAATTTTATATCTTTAATTTATCCTGTCTCGAAAATATAAACTAACTAGAGGCTAAGTATGGGTGGTTAGAAGCTCGGTTTACTAATCCGGCGGTACCGGGTTCAAATCCCAGAGGTGGGACTTTTTTTCTAGTACACATCAAGAACACCCCAGGGTCCACCCGCCTCTAAATATGGGTACCGGAGAAACCTGGGAAGGTAAATGCGGCCAGGCATGATAATGAGCACATCACACATTCATGTGCCGAAGGTCGTGGAAATACGGGCCTAACACCGTATCCCCAACATGACTTAGTGGCATGAAAAGGGGGATTTTATCTTTTACCTTTTTTTGGAGGTTAAGTATAAGAGTATCTGACAATACACCCAAAGTTCTTGCAGCGTTTAACATAGCGATACTGGCAGGAGGATCCACAAAATTGTGCTATCAAATATGCCTATTTTAATTAACGTTAACCGTTAACTTGATCAAGGAAAGCGTGAGGATCAAAGCCATTTTAACAGAATCATGAAAAAAAGAGGTAAATGAAAACAGGCAGGCTTCCCTGATCTGGGATGCTTGGAACTTGAAGTGTTTAGGATTTTTCAAATTTTTTTAAAAATATTTGCGGGAAAATATGGACACTAACACCATATCCCTATGTGCCTCTAAGGCATGACAGGATTACCTTTACCTTTTTTTACCTTTAAACATAGCGAGACGTTTTGGGGATGGAACAGAAGTCTAAACACGAAATTCATATTTGTTTCACATACACCTTATACACATATTTTCTACTTTTATACAATGAGGTAATGAAGATAGACATATTACTCCACAAAGACGCCTGGGGAATATGGTGCTGGCGTCCATATTCTCCTTGACATGTCGGCACACTTTAAGGTGATATGGTCAGATCACGCCTGACCGTCTTCCAGGTTTCCCCAGATTTATAAGAAGCCAGGTACTCGCGTCTACAGCTGGATGACTGGAGCACCTCCGATAGGGTTCGAACCAGCGACCTACGCCAAGAGAGACTTGTGCGCTAACCACTTAATCACTCATGAGTTTGTATATAGTATTCTTGAATAATGTTGGTGCACGAAACAAATCTTATGGTGCACGAAACAAATCTTATGGTGGGTGAAACAAATCTTATGGTGCATCAAACAAATCTTATGGTGCATGAAACAAATCTTATGGTGCATGAAACAAATCTTATGGTGCGTGAAACAATCTTATGGTGCGTGAAACAGATCTTATGATGCATGAAACAAAATTTGTTTACAATAAACCATCAGAAAGCAAGGGCGTCGCTATATCAGTCACCCATGTGGGCAATCCGTGGGTTGTTTGGCGTCATCATCATTTCAAACTTTGAATTTATATACTGCCACAGTCCACTTGTACAGAATGTTTGTGAAACCAGTCAGAAAAAAATGTCCTCGGCGATCCAGGCGTTTTTTTTTTTTTTTTGTTTCTTTGCATAATAACTGACTGGTAAGAGATTCATTCCACTGAAACAGCGAAGGCGCAAGCTTCTACCTGGCACAGCCAAATTTACACATGAGCGTGCCTGTTGCATTAGCATACCCTAGCACAGTTATTGTGTTCCTCGACATTCTTCATTCTTGTAGGGGCTGTCTCATCATCTATTAGATCTCTACTCCACCTATTTTTTTTTCTGTCGCTGTTATTATATTTGTATTTTATTTAAAGTAAAAGAACTAAAGAGTCTGTGGAGAGGAACAGACAGAGCCATAAAAATAAGATTTTTAAGGGCATGCATCTTTCCCATCACAACATATGCCTGTGAGACCTGGACACTTAACAAAACAGCTGAGAAACACATAAATGCCTTTTAATGTAAATGCTACAGAAGAGTTCTTCAAATATCATGGACACAAAAAAGAACAAATATATCTATACTACAAGAACTTAATATTGAAGAACTCTGGCTAGTAAAGAGGATTAAAGAGAGAAAACTTAAATATTTTTGACACATTAAACGTCATGATAATCTAGGGAAGGCCTCTTGGAAGGGTACTTAATGGGAAAAAGAAAGAGAGGAAGACCAAGGCGAAGATGGGTGCAAGACGTCGTTGATGATCTGCAAATGGATGCATCAGCAGCAGGCCATCTTCACACAACCGAGAGGCCTACAGGAGAGCTGTTAGGGAGGCAAAGTTCCGCAAAGGACATGCAAATGAATAAATGAATGAATGAATGTTATTTCACTGGGTGAAGAGAAGAGGTCTGGAAACAGAACACATCCTTGTCTCACACATCTTTGTATTTGTTGGAACTCGATGATGGCGCTGTCCACTCTTACTGCAGCCGCTTGTTGCCGGTATATGTTCTTTACTATCTGTAGGTCTCTTCCGTCTCAGATAGATGGAAAGACGGACAAATAAGAAGACAGACAGACAGACAGGTAGGTAGGTAGATAGGTAGGCAAGCAGACAGATGGGCGGGCGGGTGGGCGGATGGATGGATGGATGGATAGACAGATAGATAGACAGACAGACAGATAGACAGACAGACAGACAGACAGATAGATAGATAGATAGATAGATAGATAGATAGATAGATAGATAGATAGATAGATAGATAGATAGATAGATAGATAGATAGATAGATAGATCTTTTGTGACCGGTTTTTCTTCTGGGGCTATAACACCAAAACAATGAAGTTTTATAAGCGTTATAGACTTGTTCTGGCCTCAGATTTTCATCGGCCTTGACCTTGGCAAAGTGGTCAATGAATTTCTCCGTTGTTTCTTGGTCAGCGGACGATTTATCACCAGACATCTTTCAAAAATTTCATGCCATGTCTTTTCTTCACTTTCTCCAACCGGCCTGTTGAATATTTAGAGTTCCTTTCAGTTTTCAATTCATTATGATAGATCTTGCTTGCTCCATGATCAGCATACCTATAAGCAGTTCATGTTCTTGACAATGCTAACAGATCAATTCTTTAAATACACAATCGAAGTCTTCAGTTTTTTTGTAGCTTCATGCAGTGTTTTTCTTTTTCTTTTCATTAATGTCTGTTCATCACTTTCAGAACAGAGCTTAAAAAGTTTATTCCTTTCTGTTTTTGCTCTAGGTCATGTGTGATGGTCAGTCCAACATTGTTCTGTTTCCGTGAGACAGGTCACACTTGCACCAATGTCCAGTTTCTGTGCTGTAGATAAATATAAAGGCTTCCTTTTTCTTATCTCTTTTACACAAAGGGGGTCTCTGCGGACCATTCTGACACTTTCAACAATATTTTTACACTACAGAGAGAAAAGTAAGTAAAGAGCACGTGAGTAATGCACGTAAGTCATTGCCGCCTGTTGGACATCTTTTGGGGCCGTGCTGCCTGCACACGTTGCCATTTTATTAACATTTGTGGGTAACCTGAGAACCTGATCGTGCAGGGGATAGACATGTTTCATATGAAGGGGACTGAGAAGGTCTTTTTTCCTCCCCTGGACGGTGATTAAATTGCCTGTTTTGACCGTGACCCCTCACATGAGGTCAGGTGTAGAGTTTCCCATTTCTGGCGTCGTCGTGCTGTCTCTCATATTGTTTCCGGTTTTGAAGAGTTTCAAACTTTCGAATTAGGGATGCCCAACCAGTAACGAAATAAGAATCGCCCAGGCTCCTAAGCTAAAACTTAATACGGTCCCTCACCAGATACATATCGTAATTTCCTCTCTAGTTACCATCTCTACTAATACTACGACTATAGATTATTATATGGATCAAATAAGCCATAATTCCTTGTCTCTTCAATAACCTAACATGCAAGTGCAGCAGTAAAAGGTATAAATCAGTGTTTCCCAGCCTTATTCAGGCTGCTGCCTCTTTTTCTTCCAGGCCACCTCAACGCCCTCATCTCCCTCTTATAGTACAATGACTTATTAAACTAAAATGTGCTCTACTCAAATACAATCTTCAACAAGCAAACCAGTTTATTAAACAATATCTTCTTTAATCTTATATCGTTCCCGTGCCGTAAAACGTCAAATAGCGCTCACAAGGTAGTTCGCGAGGTTTTCCTGTCTTCGACGAGTCTTTCAACCTCATCAAGGGATTTTATGCCTCTTAATTTCACCTCTCTTAACAATGTCTTCTTCAGAGTTTCACACGGTCTGCCTCTTTTTCTTTGGCCTGTTGTGTTCCATTTTATAGCTTGTTTTGGGATTCTCTGACTGTTTCTTCTCATCACGTGACCAATATATGTCCATCTCCTTTTCCTGATCACCCATGAGACTGGTTGTTGTCCAGTCATTTGTCTTATCTCTGCATTGTTCTTAAATTCGTTCCACTTGATGCCGAGTATTTTCCTTAAGCATTTGTTTTCAGAAGAATCTAATTTCTTCTCTATTTCTTTAGTTGTTTTCTAGCTTTCACATACATAAATGAGGGTGGATATTACATTTGAATTGAATAGTCTTAACTTGGTTTTTATGCTTATAACTTTTGAATTCCATATGTTCTCGAGATCCTTGAGGATCGATGCTGCTTTTGCAATTCTAATTCTAACTTCCTTTCTGGTGTCACCGTCCTGGTCTATGTAGCAGCCAAGGTATGCAAATTGATTGACGTATTCAATATCTGTCCCTTCTACGTGTATTTTTCCATTTTGATTAATGGGAATTTTCATTATTTTTTGTTTTGTCCTTGTTAATTTCAAGTCCTATTTTGCTACCCAGTGAAGACAGGCTGTCTGTTTTTTCTTGCATGGAATTCACATTGTTACTGATAAGAGTTATGTCATCAGCAAAATCAAGATCTTCTAGCTGGGTCCCATTTATAACTCAGCTACTGCATTACTTTCTCAGCTTTTAATATGATGATGAGTTTCATGTAGGGACACAAGTCTCAATATCAGCTTGATAACTGCTAAGAAGGAAGGCATTACTTGTCCCCTTCTGTTGCCTCACTTTCTTTCAACGCCCACCTGCTGCCCCCCTTTTCTTCCAGGCCACCTCAACGCCCCCATCTCCCTCTTATAGTACAATGACTTATTAAACTAAAATGTGCTCTACTCAAATACAATCTTCAACAAGCAAACCAGTTTATTAAACAATATCTTCTTTCATCTTATATCCTTCCCGTGCCGTTAAACGTCAAATAGCGCTCACAAGGTAGTTCGCGAGGTTTTCCTGTCTTCGACGAGTCTTTCAACCTCATCAAGGGATTTTATGCCTCTTAATTTCACCTCTCTTAACAATGTCTTCTTCAGAGTTTCACGCGGTCTGCCTCTTTTTCTTTGGCCTTTGTGTTCCATTTTATAGCTTGTTTTGGGATTCTCTGACTGTTTCTTCTCATCACGTGACCAACATATGTCCATCTCCTTTTCCTGATCACCCATGAGACTGGTTGTTGTCCAGTCATTTGTCTTATCTCTGCATTGTTCTTAAATTCGTTCCACTTGATGCCGAGTATTTTCCTTAGGCATTTGTTTTCAGAAGAATCTAATTTCTTCTCTATTTCTTTAGTTGTTTTCTAGCTTTCACATGCATAAATGAGGGTGGATATTACATTTGAATTGAATAGTCTTAACTTGGTTTTTATGCTTATAACTTTTGAATTCCATATGTTCTCGAGATCCTTGAAGATCGATGCTGCTTTTGCAATTCTAATTCCTTCCTTTCTGGTGTCACCGTCCTGGTCTATGTAGCTGCCAAGGTATGCAAATTGATTGACGTATTCAATATCTGTCCCTTCTACGTGTATTTTTCCATTTAGATTAATGGGAATTTTCATTATTTTTTGTTTTGTCCTTGTTAATTTCAAGTCCTATTTTGCTACCCAGTGAAGACAGGCTGTCTGTTTTTTCTTGCATGGAATTCACATTGTTACTGATAAGAGTTATGTCATCAGCAAAATCAAGATCTTCTAGTTGGGTCCCATTTATAACTCAGCTACTGCATTACTTTCTCAGCTTTTAATATGATGATGAGTTTCATGTAGGGACACAAGCCTCAATATCAGCTTGATAACTGCTAAGAAGGAAGGCATTACTTGTCCCCTTCTGTTGCTTCACTTTCTTTCAACGCCCACCTGCTGCCCCCCTTTTCTTTCAATGCCCACCCCTCTGACTCTTTGGCTTTCACCTCCACCACCGGTCCTTTCCAACGTGCATGGGGAGGGAGGGACGTTATCGCCCACTTTGGGAAACACTGTTACAGAGACTGTCACATGAAACAGTTTTCTTCTGCACCTTCACTCAAGAGCCCGCCCCCTCCCCCGCCAGCCCCTTCCGGACCCCTAGACTTAAGCCACTACTAAGCCTAATGGACAATAGACTTAAGCCACTACTAAGCCTAATGGACAATCAGCCACTGTGCTCAACCTGTGGTTCATTAACATCAAGAATTTTGAATTATCTTATCACTGAAATACACATCCTTTTCTACCTATGGGTGCTTTTTAGATAGATAGATAGATAGATAGATAGATAGATAGATAGATAGATAGATAGGTAGGTAGGTAGGTAGGTAGGTAGGTAGGTAGGTAGGTAGGTAGGTAGGTAGATAGATAGATAGATAGATAGATAGATAGATAGATAGATAGATAGATAGATAGATAGATAGATAGGTAGGTAGGTAGGTAGGTAGGTAGATAGATAGATAGATAGATAGATAGATAGAGATAGATAGATAGATAGATAGATAGATAGATAGATAGATAAACAACACAAGGATAAAACAGAAACATATATAATTGAGCAGTGATACAATACAAAGGCGATATTTAGTCTCCCAGGCCAAATTTCCTAAACAGAACTTATCGATGAGATCAGCACATTTTGTACTCTGGACCGACAAGCGTCTTTAGGTCTACAAGTGTTATTTCTAGGTTCAAAATATTATCTTATATCCTTCCGTGCCGTTAAACGTCAAATAGGGCTCGCAAAGTAGTTCACCAGCGAGTCTTTCAACCTCATCAAGGGATTTTATGCCTATTAATTTCGCCTCTCTTAACAATGTCCTGTTCAGAGTTTCACGCGGTCTGCCTCCTTTTCTTTGACCTGTTGTGTTCCACTTTATAGCTTGTTTTGGGATTCTCTGACTGTTTCTTCTCATCAAGTGACCAACATATGTCCATCTCCTTTTCCTGATCACCTATGAGATTGCTTGTTGTTCAGTCATCTGTCTTATCTCTGTATTGTTCTTAAATTCGTTCCACTTGATGCCGAGTATTTTCCTTAGGCATTTGTTTTCAAAAGAATATAATTTCTTGTCTACTTCTTTAGTTGTTTTCCAGCTTTCGCATGCATAAATGAGGGTGAATTGAATAGTCTTAACTTGGTTTTTGTGCTTATAACTTTTGAATTCCATATGTTCTCAAGATTCTTGAAGATCGATGCTGCTTTTGCAATTCTAATTCTAACTTCCTTTCTGGTGTTACCATCCTGGTCTATGTAGCTGCCAAGGTATGCAGATAGATTGACGTATTCAATATCTGTCCCTTCTACGTGTATTTTTCCGTTTTGATTAATGGCAAGTTTCATTATTTTTGTTTTGTCCTTGTTCATTTCAAGCCCTATTTTGCTAGCCAGAACGTTATATCCGAACATTATTTATTAGCGCATTCACAAGGGTCGTTCACTGAATGTTATGAATCTCTATTACTGCTGCTCTTCTTGTGCACGCTCAAGAAACGAACGAAATGAGAGCCATACAAACACTGCTGATTGAAAAAGTGCAACGAAAGAAGAAATCAGAATCAAGTAATCAGACTTGGCTAGAAGGAAATATCAGAGAGGTATGTAAGCATATGTTCAAATAAAAAATAATCATTAAGATGAAAGCGAAGTGGAGACATAAAAAAGTGCACGCTGAAGAAAGATGTTTAAGTGCGTCTTTTATCACTTGCGAATCTGACACAAACACACAAAAAAAAAACTGACAGCAATGTAGAAAGTTTCATGTTTTTCTGTACTCATAACGGTGAAGATTTTGTAGGTATAATAAATCTCACCTGATGTCACCAGCTGGAGGGAGAAGATTAGAAATACGGAGGAATGGAGGAGATCTTTATCTGTAACAGTCAACCTTAAAGACTGGAAAAAAAAACTGAGGAAAAAGAAGTCTAAAACTCAACCTTCGATGTTCCGCATATACCTACAGTATATTCTGCAACAGTGTTTCATTCATTTTCCCAGAGTAGATTATTGCAACTTGTTTTTCACTTTAACTACGACGGTGGATATCAAGAGACAGTTCTTTTAGAACGAAATTTATATCTGGATACCACTCCATAAAAGCTAGAGTTTTAAAAAATAGAATATTTCATTTGACATTTAAAAGTCTGTGGCATTTGCCAGTACAGAATTTGATTTTTCTGCGGTGAATTACAATGTTCCATAAATATTGTTGAAAGAAGTGAAGACAGTGGTGAGAGGCAAATCCAATTTATTGTTACAGGCCAACAGATGTTGCTGTCAAAAGGTCCATTTGTATTGTCAGGAAAGGCAAAAGTTTCTACTCGTGAAAAACGTAGATTTTTTATTGTGAAAGGCAAATCTACAATGTAGTGAAAGGTTAATAAATATTGTTGTGAAAGACAACAGTTTATTGTCATGAAAAATAAATCTGTATTGTTGTGAAAGACGAAACTTTATTGCCGTGAAAAGAAAATCTGTATTGTCCTGAAAGACAAAATATGTATTGCCGTGAAAGAGAAATCTGTATTGCCATGAAAGACAAACCTGAATTGTTGTGAAAGATAAATCGGTATTATCGTGAAAGACACAGGTTTATTGCCATGAAAAGTAAACTGTATTGTCATGAAAGACAAATCTGTATTGTCGTGGAAGACAAATCTATATTGCTATGAAAGACAAATCAATATTACTATGAAAGATAAATCGGTATTATCGTGAAAGGCAAAAGTTTACTGGTGTGAAAGGTAAAAATTTATTATCAGGAAAGGCTCTTCTTTTAAAAAGTATATTTACTGAAGTTTTTCTTTTCGTCTTTTTGACAGGCTTGCAATTTAAATTAAAAAAAAGAACACCTTACACCTGATACAGCTACTAGGTTCAAATAGTTTTGTCTAAAGACAAAAGACATTGTGTTATTTTCATTTCCTTCTAATGTTTCTTTTAACACTCAACTGTTAGTTTCTGGAAGTAATATTCTGTTCATTCACGCTCGTTCATGAACTTTTACTCATTGGCTGAAGGAGTGCATACTTTCAGGTAAACAGCAG
The DNA here is from genome assembly GCA_009760885.1 of Achatina immaculata. Taxonomy (NCBI): domain Eukaryota; kingdom Metazoa; phylum Mollusca; class Gastropoda; order Stylommatophora; family Achatinidae; genus Lissachatina; species Lissachatina immaculata. Next base: position 19,248,762 of record CM019691.1, on the reverse strand, counting down.
TGGAATGAGTTCGTTTATCCACCGTGTGCTGTAAAGATACCTTCAAAAACTGCACATGTAACAACAGCTATACTCCCGTACAGTGGATATTATTGAGATTCAACAGAGGCGTGTACCTACGGTTAGACTGTTTTTAATGGTTAAAAGTGGGGGGGGGGGGTTAGCGGGGGGGATCCACTTCTCGTTTGTGAAAAATGTAGTTCTTTTAAGCACTGGACATACGTGTTTCATTTTGCTAGAGGTGCTATAAACTCATTATAATTCTCGGGACTCACCTTTACGATCCCTTATGATAAAAAAAAAGGTAAAGGTAATCCTGTCATGCCTTAAAGGTACATAGGGATATGGTGATAGTGCCCATATTTTCCTTGACCTGTCAGCACACTAGAGGGTGATGTGGTCAATATCACGCCTGGCTGCCTTTCCTTCCCCAACTCCAGAAGAAGTCATCCCTTATGGGATATACGGATAAGTATGCCGTTACCGGAGAGACAACTTTATATAATTGCATATATGCAGATGAATGTGTGTATGTGTGTATATGCGGGTGCAGTTCTTCTTTTTTGTAAACTTGCAAATTTTTGCTGAAGTCTGAATATTTAATGTAAATGACAAACTCTTACATTTCTGTCTTGCAGGGACTTGGAGATTCAGAACCTGAACAACATCTCCAAGCACATCCGCTACACCTACATCTGGGTTCTCTTCGCTCTTGGCTTCCCTGGCAACATCTTCAGCATCATCACCGTCCTGACCATGCAGACGGTCACTCCGGCCACTTTCTTCATCTCGTTCCTGTCCTTCAGCGACGCCTGCGCGCTGTCGGTCAAACTGACCGGCCACCAGCTGTACGTCCATGGGGTCTACTTCAGCGACGTCGGCTGCAGGCTTCAGTTCGTGCCAGTGTTCTTGGGAATGCTGACCAACTGGGTGTTGGTTCTGATATGCGCGGAGAGATTTGTCTCCGTTTGTTTTCCGTTGAAGAAGACCTTGATTTTTACGAAGAAGCGAAGCTATCTGTGCACGGCCGCGATGACAGCTATACTGCTCACCCTCACTGCCAGTCTTTACGGCGTAATGCGTGCCTCTGCCGGCCGAGAGTGCGGGACCCTCAATATATATGTATCGTTCTGGAGACATGGATATTTCTGGATCAATGTCCTTTTAAACTTCATCATTCCATTTATCTGCATCAGCGTTCTAACTGGGCTCATCATCCGAGGGTTAGCGAGGTCTCGCCGACAGAGGCGCAGCGTACTTCTAAACGGGAGAGACAAACGCCACAACAGCATGAGACCACTGGTAATAACTGAGCGCCTGGAACGAACAATCACCATCATGCTCGTTTTTGCAGCAGTTGTTTTTCTTGTTCTCTCCTTACCATCATGTGTATACGTTCTGACCCATCCCAGCAATCCAGATCCCCTCACAGAAGCTCGATGGCGCCTGTTCAGTCAGATACAATTCGTCCTTATCGACTCCTCACACGCCGTCAATTTTTATTTGTACTTTTTCAGCGCCAAACGTTTCCGCAATCAGTTCTTCAAACTTTTCACTTGCAAAAGATGCTCTAGACGAGGCTTCAGTTCCCAAAGCAAGGAGATAAACACTTCCATTTGTAGCACCAAATATACTCTAACAAAATCTGACGAATACATTAGCCAGGTGTGAGCAGACTAATGGACACTTCTATTGGAAGACTACATCGCTCTTCAGTCTAGAATTAATGGTACTACGCTTCAAAAATGAAGGATCTCTCTTCCTTCAACCATCAAATAGCATTTTCAGATTTGTCCACACAAACGGAGAAAAGCTCAAGCTCTGCCTATCGCGTTATGTAGACTTTAGAGAAGGAATTTACCTAGACTTACGTAGGATTAGACGAATATTGTGGCCAACTATCATAAGAAATAATTTATTAGCAGAAATGTAGATGAAGCCATTGACTGGCGATTGCTAGGACATGTACTCCAGGTGACTAGTAACTCAATACCAACAGTGGAGCTGAAATGAACACATTAGGGAAACAGGAGTAAGTGTAGACCAGAGGAGACATTGAGAGGAGCTACAGAGAGGATGTTGAATAATAGAGAGCTCACACAGGCAAGAGGGGGAAAAAGGCGAAGGACAGAGGCTTGTGGTAAACCCTTGCTAAAGCCCGTGAAGGCCCAGAGAGAAAGAGAGAGTTGAAAATTCATAGCCATAGTCCAAAATTCATAGCCATAGTCCAAAATTCATAGCCATAGTCCAGAATTCGCGTATTCATGCTAAAAAATCTACAAACCTTGAAAATGTGCACAGCTGGAAAAAGAAAAAAGCAGCAAAAGCAAAAATTGAAATCATTATTTCAAAGATTTCCATAACTGGAATATAAAATCTCGTATATCACATTTTATTATGCCGTATTAATTACAAGAACTTGATACTAAATAAGGCTTGCTAGTAAAGAGGATTAAACAAAGAAAACTTAAATATTTTGGACACATTAAACGTCATGATAATCTAGTGAAAACCGTCTTGGAAGGGTACATAATGGGAAAAAGAAAGAGAGGAAGACCAAGGCGAAGATGGCTGCAAGACATCGTTGATGATCTGCAAATGGATGCATCAGCAGCAGGCCATCTTGCTCACAACCGAGAGGCCTACGGGAGTGCTGTTAGGGATGCAAAGTTCCGCAAGGGACATGCAAATGAATGAATTAATTAATTAACATTTTTGTAACTGTGCAAAAGTTCGCCACAATTTTTTTCCCTTTTTTGCAGTCCAAGAATTTCCATTTCCAGTGATCTACACGATTTATTTTCTGAATTTAATTTTAATTATGGCAAAGTTCAGTTTATAGACATATAGGACAGGTAATCTAGGTAAATTAGGCACTGCATAATCAGAAAGGGAGCATTAAAAGAAAACATTTTATATGGCTCATTATCTAGCCTCCCAGCTCTGCTAGGAAAGCTCCACGTTAACGAAACTTGTCCAGCTGAGTCTACCTGTATGGAAGCATCCACATAGTTTTATAAATGTCTAGAACTGCGAGATATATACATACTTATGTACGTTTTAATCGCACCTCGGACAACAATTTCTGCAGGCAAACGTCAACAAATGGTTTCTTTATCCTCTGAGTTTTCGTGCCTTTGAACAGAATAAACACTGTTTAAAACTTATAACAGAACGCTCAAAGATTAGGGAAGGCGAAGGCCTACAGTGTAATGTATATGGCTGCTTTATCTTGCGTTCAAACTAAGTGTCCACGTGTCTGTTATTCATATAAGAAAACTAACCGGTTGTAGTAGGGATTTGTCACGTAAAATTTTGTATGCGGAAGTACTTTTATGATACTGTACATTAGTGATATAATTGTATTATAAGATTATTTCAAGATTTACTTTGTTTTTCAAAACCAATATGTTAGCCAGAATGTTATTGATATATTCAATCCACATTGTTAATGGACGTGTAGTACTGCAGTCATGTTAAGAAGTACGCATGGCAGCAAGTCGGTGCTCATCGGCGTGTTCATTAACAAGAGTGTCAGAAATCATGTGAGATCATTGTCATGTCAGAAATCATGTGAGATCATTGTCATGTCAGAAATCATGTGAGATCATTGTCATGTAAAAAATAATATGAGACCATTGTTATGTAAAATAAAAATCACACGAGTTTATTATCATGTTAAAAATCACGTGATATATATATATATACGTTATATAATTATGTCAGAAATAACATGAAGTAACTATCACGTCAGAATGTCAGAAATCACATGAAATCATTATCATGTCAGAAATAACGTGACATAACTATCACGTGAGAATGTCAGAAATCACATGAGATAATTATAATGACAGAAATAACGTGAGATAATTATCGTATCAGAAATTTACGCGAGGTAACCGTCGTGTCAGAACGCCAGAAATCACGTGAAGTAATTATCATGTAAGAGTGTCAGAAATCGTATTATTGTGTTATTACCTTGTTCTGTCAAGAAACACTCCAGAATACTGGTTTCTTAACGAGATGCCTTTATGTGTTAACGGTTTATGATTACATTACATCACGTGCTGTGGCTAATAGAGGTGACCATCACGATTTTCCATCTTATGCCTTCCTTGACGCTGTCAGTTTAATGTCGGTCGATCATAACGTAGTGATATGTTCGCCAGGAAAATATTTCACAATACTTCCAAACGAATGCCAGGAAACATTTTAGAATTTCAGAATTTATTTAGACTGTTTATCAGAATGCACGTCTCTGGTAATAGACTAAATGTCTTGCTAGAATCTTTCCAATATAGAATGCTTTGCTGATGTGTACTTTTATCGTTGATTGACAATCTATGTTAAATTGCTCCTGCTTGTTTTTTTGTCAGAGAAAGAGACTGTATTCTATCTTTTCAGACCGTTCTTCTGTTGACGACTCTGTTTATTAGTTACCTGTTTAGTCTGCTGTTTATCAGTTAGATATTGAATCTGTTTTAGTTATTAATTTATTGTTTTTATTAGTTACCTGTGTAATCTGTTCATTAGTTGTAATCTGTTAGTTAGTTAGTTATCTGTTTCATTAGTTGTAATCTGTTAGTTAGTTAGTTATCTGTTTAATCTGTTTATTAATTACCTGTTTTATATTTTGGTTATTGGTTACCTATTATGTTATGTCTCGTGTTATATCTGTATTTGAAATCACATCCAGCTTGAAGAGTGCTTGTCAACAGATTGTACACGCGTTGCCCATGCATGTTTTGAGACACAGATACAAATGGCAGTGTCATTTCAGAGCTACAAACCCTTCCTCCATGTCCCTTATCTTACGAGCAGATCATTAGGTAAGCGTCATTCCCCCATGCATGGTATATGACGTACCCGTCTGGTAAGTAGGTGTCTAAAGGTATAAGTATCTGAGACAACACTCCAGCGTTCGAGACCCTTTTGAGCAGTGATGCTGCAACGACATTCTAAGAACGTCTAATCAAGATTTATCTGTTTGTATGCCGATATTATTGACAGTACATGATGTGTGTACAGTCATCTTGCCCTAGACTAGTCTTTTTTATATCTCTCCCTCTGTTAAATCCCTGTATCTTTATCATTGCGTTGACAGAAGTACTTATTCTCAAACGCTCTTGCTCGATCAATCGATAACTTGTCAGAGGTGATTATTTTCTTGACAAAAACACAGATATGTAATATCATGCAGCGTTGGAACGTTTATAAATGTAATGGCCATTTATAATTCAACAATTTGCTTCAGAACTTAGAAGTCAAAGACTCTTTAAGAAAACAATACCAAACAATCGCGTACTTAACGATGATATAGACATAACCAAGAGAGGATAAATAAAAACTCAATGAAAAAAAACATCCTAAACACTGCATATAGACGGGAGACCACAAACCGGAAAACGTAACGGAAAGCAACATCAAAGGAAGTTATATATCATAAAGAATGTCAGATGACCGTAAAGATATAAAACTGACTGTAAGTAATGTATCATAAAGAATGTCAGAGGAGCGTAAAGATATAATAAAACTGAGTGTAAGTTATGTATCATAAAGAATTTCAGACGACCGTTAAAGATATAATATAAAACTGAGTTTAAAGTTCAACAATCACATAACGATTTAACACGTTAAAAACTGTAAACATTAACATTGGGTGTTCGCCATCAAAGACGGTCATATCCGAGCGATTACACTGTCAACATATTGATCAGTAGCTTCTCACGAGTTTATGATGCCTCTATGATATCTCCGGGTGGAGAGGCTGATGCAACACTCAGTCAGTCAGTCAGTCATTCAGTCATTTGCATGTCCTTTGCGGAACTTTGCCTTCCTAACAGCTGTCCCGCAGGCCTCTCGGTTGTAAGCAAGGTACCCTGCTGGTCATGCATCCATTCGCAGATCATCAACGATGTCCTGCAGCTATCTTCACCTCGGTCTTCTTCTCTTTCTTTTTCCCATTATGTACCCTTCCAAGACGCTTTCTCTGAATTCTGACGTTTAATGCAACACTAAAGTCTAGATATCGAGTGCTTTCCAACTGTTGTGGAGATTACTTATAAGTACTCAGATCTGCTTCTAGAAATTAGATACGGTTAATTTTGATCAATCATTTGATATCGATTTGATGGCTGTGTTACAAAAACGTACATCGTGGAGTCCACTTACGATCATCCAATATATAAATATAGTGTATTTAGCTAAGGTATTATAGTTCCACCTGAGATTGTTTACTCCATCATGGAGTGTTGATAACTGCATTAAACATCCCATATTTTCAGATATTTCTCTGAGGCATGTATGAGTCATGCTACATGTGTACCCAGGACTGACCGTCTCAAGGTTGAAAAAAAAAATTGCGCCCTCTGGGAAAAATGTAAATATATATATGTAATTTACATTTTTCCCAGATGGCGCAATTTTATTTTTGTATACATAACAGTAACGCAAACATTGTCCACTTTTAACCCTAAAAATAGCTCCATGGCACGTGACCTATTTACCTGACCCCAGCTATGCTTCCGCCTTCTGCAAGGGCAGTCAAACAGTATCACAAATCGAGGGACGCAATCACGGAAAAAATATGAAAAGAGTTTCTGACTCGCCTTTCTATCCTTTCATGTACATTATTTTTTTTCAATGGCTACATCCCTTAATCTGCAGTTACTTTGTGACTTACCCTTGTATATCGCTTTTGTGTGGCAATCTTCCACATGACAGTTACGGCACAATCTTATTCTCTGGAAACGAATCTACAAACAAATAATGGTTTTTACCGATCGACCCACTCATTAAGATCATTGATCAGGTTCCACTGATGGATCTATTCAATTTACTGAACTGCCTCAATTTTCATCGATTACAGAGCTGTGACACAGCAACCGCTACAGTGGGACTATCTGAGCCACGGAGATTTTGTCCAAGTCATTGCAGGAAAATGTCTCTGTTACTGGATTTATGGAGGAAAAAAGAGCCATATTTACAGGGAACAAAAACACAAACAGCGATTTGGTTTTCATAAAACGTCAAACAATTTTTATTCTTATTTGCCGTAAAAATTACCTTATCTATTTTGGGCGGTTTGTTGCTTTTTTTTCAAACAGCAAACATGTTTTTGTTATTTTTGGATGCTCTGTTTTTAAATATACACAGATGCACACTTAATAATTATAGATATGTCTTTATTTCATTTTTCTGCGAGAATATCTGGATGGCACAAAGGGCACAACGATCATTGGAAGGAAATAGAAATGTGGTTTATTAGAAGAAGCTGCGATCGCTGGACAGCAAAGATAACTAATGGAGAATGTATGGGAAGAGTGCGTGAGACAAAAAAGTCTTATTAAAAAAATAAGAGAGAGACAATGTGCTTTCATAGGACATGCGATAAGGAAGGTCGGAGTATTGAAAATATTGTAACAGCAGGAAAAATAGAGGGGAAAAAAAGAATAGTCAGAGGACGGTTGAGAGAAATTATACTGAACAGTTTGACGAGATGGTGTGAGAGGAGATCACCAACAGAACTGATGGCCTGACTGAAGGATCTGGTACTATGGAGAAGCATAATAGCAAACTCCAGTCGGCACTGCACCTAATGATGAGGATGGTGATGACAAAGACGAGATAGATCCCTATTACAGAAGATAAATCTTAGTGTCCTTACAAAATACTGCTAAATAACGTAAGAAAGTAGTAAAACAAAAACAAAAAAATTAAACATAATAAATGTAAAGGAGAGCAAGTCGAAAAATAACCACAAATCATAGTCCCTGAAAAGGCTTGAAAACGAGTCAAAAAGTCTTCGCATATAATTTTTTCAGTGGTTACCTCCCTTGATTTCTGGTCACGGAATCTGTCTCGCTCCTCGTATATAAAGCTTAAGAAGGTAATGAGGCCAATGATAAAACAGGCTAATGCCTGCTTCACTGGGAGTAACTCTGCTTTGTCCGTTGGGAAAACAAATTTAAGTTAACGTAAGAGACAAGCTGGAGATAGTACAGAGAGACCATTACCTTCCCAGACAAATACATTTGTTGTTTTGGCAGAGAAGATGTTGGCAGAGTTCTCTCTGAGAGATGTTTATTCGACGAAGGTGATGCACCGCATTTCATTAAAAACTAACTATTAACTTGCAATAAATATCATCTTCAAAGAGGAAGAGGGCCACAATCTTCTACAAATGGCTTACGAAGACTTCCTGTACTAGATGGAGCCCGTGCTTTCAAAGACTCTTAAGTTATAGCAGTGGTTCTCAAACTGGACTCAGCGATATTGGGAGGTGGGGGGAGGCGGGTTGATAGATAGATAGAATTAGGAGCAGTCGTTTTCTTATATTTAAAGCCTTATGTTGAGTGTTAAAAATATATGTGCAAGTTTTCATTTTAACGCGGAGGATACCGAAATGTATAAGACAAATATTATAACAACAGGGAAAACAGAGGGAGGAAGAGGCATGGGAAGAACAAGAGAAATTATCCTGGAAGAAAAAAACTATTTCTCACGCTAGTTCCGGTTGCCGCCCTCTTTTCTTCCAGGTCACATCCTCAACGCCCCCCGCCCCCCAAGTTACGTACTATTCGTACAATGACCTTATTAAACTAGGATATGCTTTAGGTAACTGAAAACTTCGGCAAGCGACCCAATTTATTTAACAGTATGAGTACATGTATAACTCACCTACTGCATTATTTTCTCAACTTTTAATGTGATGGCTCAGTTTCTTGTAAGGACACAAGTTTCTCAATATCAGGTTGAAAAGTGCTAAGAAGAAAGGCATTACTGCCCCCGACTGCTGCTTAGTTTTCCATCAACGCACACCTACTGTCCCCTTTTCTTCACTGCCTCCCCCACCCACTCCCAGTACACTTCAACTCCCACGGGGAGTAAGGGGAAGGGGGACGTTACCGCCTAATTTTGGGAAACACTGGTATAGAGGCACCGCGACCAAAATGCTATTTGTTGTTAAGGGTTCTTCGCCACGTGAAATACTTTAGGAACCACTGAACTAAAGGACCTGCTGAAAGTTCTGAGTTATTGAGATTTTGAGAAGATACAGAAAGTTGGTCACTTCAGAAAAACCATAACTTCTTACTCTTACAGCTTAAGGACAAGACTACGCCAGGATACATTTTAATCCACACAAAACGAATAGGCACACAGTCAACCTTGAACAGTTTCTTAGAATCTTTATCTAGCAAAGATCGTAATTTTTATCCTTAAATTTACAAATGCCACTTGTCGATTCTTACAAATGGTCTGAAATCTCTAAAGAGCTATGATAAAAAGGTTCTGCAGTCTGTTAAGAAAAGGCGAAATTTCCTTCAGTAGTGGGTGAATATCATATGCCTGTGAGACCTGGACACTTAACAAAATAGTTGAGAAACACATAAATGCCTTTGAATGTAAATGCTAAAGAAGAGTTTTTCAAATATCATGGACACAAAAAAGAGCATATGTATTACAAGAACTTAATATTGAAGAAGGCTGGCTAGTAAAGAAGATTAAACAGAGAAAACCTAAATATTTTGGACATATTAAATGTCATGAGAATTTAGAGAAAACCGTCTTGGAAGGATACATAACGGCTAAAAAGAAAGAGAGAAAGACCAAGGCGAAGATGGCTGTAAAACATTGCAAATGGATGCATCAGCAGCAGGACATGCATCTTGCTTACACCCGAGAGGCCTACAGGAAAGCTGTTAGGGAGGTAAAGTTCCGCAAGGGCCATGCAACTGATTGACTGACTGACTGACTGAATGGGTGAATGTTTTTCTTTATTATTTCCCTCAAACTGTAGTTGAAACTGAGGCTGCAGTGAAGATCTTTCATAATATACTCCGAGTCTGTTAGGTTCTAATGTAGCGTGGCTTTCTTTTTTAACTTCTCGGAGCTCACCCTGGAAGCTTCAGCTCATCAAGCTCAACCATCCTGGGCACACTCTAGTGACCTATATCTGTGATATCCTAACAATCCAGTCTGGAGTCAAAATTGTTATTTCAATTACCTTTGATTAAAAAAAGAATATATGGCCTTTTTGGACACCTATATTCGGCTTAGCCAACTACGATATAAATCCCCAACCAACATTCATTGCCGGTCCATTTCCAGATAGTTTCTTTGTTAGACGTGAAATCAATACAAAAAATGATGGCTGTACTATATAATGTGACACAATTCTCAGCACGGGGTAATAAGATGCGAACACGAATATCGCTTTACAAACTGCTTCCTCGCACTAGGGAGTACGGTCGCCATCTGTTATTGATGAGAAACTGTGGCCACTCAAAGCCCTTTTCCCTTTTCCTAACAGTAGTCTCTTACGAAAAGCCGTGACACAAGAACTTGGAGAATGAGTTTGGGATATGAGTGAGCCTCGTCTTGGTGTAGCTTACGGAGAGGTTTGGCCACAGGCTAGGAGGAATTAAAAAAGCGACAAAAACATACAGAAGAGCTAGATTGATGAAAACTTTGACATAAAAAAAGTTATCCTCTTTTATTTTTAGTTGGTCATAATAAAAGACATGATGGTCTAGTTTAGTTTATCATGATAATAGACATGATAGTCTAGCTTAGCTGATTATAATAAAAGATATGATGATCCAGTTTAGCTGATCATAATAAAAGACATGATGGTCTAGTTTAGCTGATCTTAATACAAGATATGATTGTCTACTTTAGTTGATCATAATAAAAGACATAATGGTCTAGTTTATTTGATCATAATAAAAGACATGACGGTCTAGAAAGGACAAGGGTGGATGTTATTGTTCATTTGACATGAGGAGGTGGGTGACTGAGGAGACGATATGGTCAGGATACAACTGAAATACTGACAACCATTCTCACTGAAGCAGGCAACCTGACTGGACAACTGGGACTATCATGCTGTGAAAGACAAGCTACATGATAATGATGGCGATGATCATGAAAAATGACGGATTCTGAAACAATATTAAGAAAAGAAGAGAACATCTTGTAGCTTCTGGTCTTCTCTTCTGAGTACATTCCCCTGCACGGTATCGGATGTCTTGTCAACAGTAGGTTATCATGTGCAGATACTTCGTCAATTTCTTACTGTACCAGACAGTTTGCTTCGATTCTTTACAAGTTTCTCTCTTCGGTGTTCTCGGATTGTTTTCGTGTTTGTATGCAGGACTGCGGGTGGAGTTAACGTTGTAGAACTACTTACAGACAAGAATTAGGTGATTGATTGTCTTATCTTGTCGTGTGCTATCTCCCTGTAACTGCGAGCTAGTGTTCTTTGCAGCCGATGCTGTGGAGGTGTTGGGCTACAGCACCGTATCGGCGTGGGAGCGAGTTATGGCAGCTATTTTTTTTCAGTCCCGGAGTACAGCTAAATCTAAGGGGGTGTTCAATGCTTTTTTAGCAGACTCCACTACCATGGGGACTGTGGCGATCCCTGTCTCGTTAGTCAGGTTACACCTGCTACTAGAGGTACCAACGGAGAGGTGGGACAGGGTCTTGGCCAGCTATGGTTCTCTAACCCTGACGCTATCATATCAGCTACGGATCGCTGATTGCCTAATCGGACATCATCATCAGGTGCCGTGCCGACTGGCGTTGGCTATTATGCTTCTCCAGTGTACACGATCATGCAGGCCATTAGCTCAGTTGCGATCTCCTCTCACACCATCTAGTCAGACTGTCCAGTATCATTTCTCTTGGTCTTCCCGTGGTTCTTCCTCCCTCTATTTTTCCTGTTGTTCAAATATTTTCAATGCCCCTTTTCTCATTCCATATCCTATGAAAGTACGTTGTCTCTCTTTTACTTTTTTTGACAAGATTTTTTTGTATTTCCAGCTCTTTTCATACATTCTTCATTAGTTATTTGTTCAGAGAATTCGCAACATTCTTCTAATAAACCACATTTCTGCTGCTTCCAGCGACTTTTGTGCAGACCTGCCTATTCACTTCCGTATAACAAAGTAGTTTCAATATAGCATTTCAGGACTCGTTTCCTAACATTCATTGATAATGATGTGTTGCATAACATGTTTCTCATTCTTTGAAATGCAGTCTTTGCTTGGCCTATTCTGTTCCTAATTTCTGTTCTACATTTCCGATTTGGAGTTATTATTGCTCACAGGTATTTGAATTTCTGCACCTGCTTTAGAATGGTTCCGTTTAATTTAATACTGCATGCTGGTGGATTCTGTTTCTTAGATATAACCATGGTCTCTGTCTTTTTGATGTTCAAGGTAAGGCCTTCCTGTTCACTTTCTTTGCCGACTTTATCCAAGAAATTTTGCAGGTCTTTTCGGTTCTCAGCTATCAGTACTGTGTCGTCAGCATACCGAAGGTTGTTAATATTGTATCCTCCTACTTTTATACCTGGTTATGCAATGATCGTTCTTAGAATATTCTCGCTGTACAGAGAAAAACGTTCAGATGATAATACACACTCTTGTCACACTCCTTGTTGTATTGGTGTTATTTTCCTGTTCTATTTTCAACTGGAATCGCTGTTTCCAGTTACCAGTATAGATGTTTTGCAATCCTCAGTTCTGTGCCGTCTATGTTTATGTCTTCAAGCATTTTAATAATTTAATCATGTTTCACCTTGTCGAATGCTTTGGTGTAATCAATGAAGCATAAGCAGAGATCTTTCTGTACTTCTAAAGCTCTCTCTATTAGTGTTTGTAAAGCATAAATGGCATTGTGTGTTCCCTTTTCTTCTACAAATCCGAACTGTTCATCTATTTCTATTTTTTTTTTAAAATTTTTCCTGGTTCTTCTCATAATAATTCTCGGAAGTCACTTTTGTTATATGACATGAGAGGCTGATAATCATGTTGTAAGGGAATAGATAAGAACATAGCAAACCTAGGTTGATTGGCAACCCTAGCGTAAGAAGTGTGAGAGACAGGCTAGTACCGGAAGTTCGCAATTCTAGGAAAGGCCCGTCTCTGGTCCAGTATATAAAAAAACATATGATAGACTGTTAGTAGGTCGGGCTTTGTACGCTGAGCACTTGGTGGCCAGATGGCTGGGGGAAGGTCTTTTGTCGTGCAAGCGTGAATGAGGTGTTTATTGTCGGTGGAAAACCATGTATATGTACGTTAATAATCGGTTTATACTTTTGTGATGTGGATGCGTGCAAGCTGTGTCCATTCTGTGCTTTCCTCCTCCGACCAGGCCCGACCTCACTTAGGTATGATTTAGATAATAGAAATAGACATCGAATAGTCAGAATTCTATATTAACATAATTATTATATGTGAGGTATTCATGTTTAGCAACGTGCAGAATATAGGTTTTGTATGTGCATATGATTTATGTATTACCGTGTTCTATGTAAGAGCATGTTTGCATAAAATATATGCTAATTAGTTCGTTTGTGATTACAATCAGAATCTTAATCTTTTAACTATGGTTATTTTGAGATTTTATTCAGAGAACGGTTTTTATTACACACCAAACTAACATACATGTGTAAGATTGTTTTACTGATCTCTGTTAATTATTCGTTGATCTATTTTTGTAAAATTCCAAATATTGAAATTCATTATTTTAATGATTTTGTTGATAATTATATAAGCTGATGAATAACAACATATAAAATGATGATCCGTTGTTTGATTTTGCTAACTATGTAAACGGATGAATAACAACAAATACGTTTATGATTATTTGAAGAAATAGTATTGACTGGGGTGTTTTTTTTCCTTTCATTGGTCTGAATGTGTGAATGTGTTAGTCTGTGCAACTTTCACTCTTCATGTACCTAATAAAGATAAGATACCAGTCAGCCAGTCATTTGCATGTCCCTTGATGAACTTTGCCTCCCTAACAGCTCTCCTCGATTAGATGGCAATAATAAAAAAATACGATACAACATCATATAAATTACAGACGATTATTACCCCATTAAAATCATCAATAATTCCTACACTGTGGTCCTCACATTCCTTTGGTTCCGTTGATAATGTTATAAAGGTGAATAAGCCTGACAGCTTGAAATAAATAAATGAACAAATGAAAGTAGATAACATGGCAAGCCACTGCCAGAAAACAAAAACAAATGTAGGAAAAGACAGCTCTTAACACAAAAACATCGGCCTCAAGCTGGAAAGTTTCAGATAAGAGAAAGAAAACAAAAACTGTCACAGACAGTTCAATGCTCAGACAAGCTGAAGGGGAGAGCACGGTTGCCTGGAAATTTGAGGGAATGGCTTTTAATAAAAACTCGAAGAAATGAGGAAAAATATGTAACAGAAATCCAGGAGGGTCCCGTTGACATTATGTCGTAACAGTTTAGATATTCTGTAGGAGTAAAAAGTATATGAAACGCGTAAATGAATTACTCCAAGACATGGAATTGTAAACGACAGATACTGCTCGATATCTCCTTACGATAAATTACGAACAGTGATGTCTTGGTGACACACAATTAGAAACGATGGAAGCACTACACACTTTTTTTTTCCAAATACTAACATAAGGAACATGTATTCTGTTGTCCATAAAGCAAAGGGCAGTTACATTCAACCCTTTCCAGTCCTCGAAAAGAACTGAAAACTTCATGTGTCATTTACGTCGTCATTTGTTAGTTTTCGTTATTGTTATGCTATTTTTCATCTCTTTAAATTCTGTTCTATAAAGTTATAGGAGATAATTTAATATATGAACTGACATGTAATTTGAATACATTAGTCAATAATTTAATATATGAACTGACATGTAATTTGAATACATTAATCAATAATTTAATATATGAACTGACATGTAATTTGAATACATTAGTCAATTTACTCATAAATATTTGTTCTGAAGGTCGATTTGAAAATCATAACTGAACTGTCTAAGAAATCATTGTCAGAAGAAAGAAAAGAAAAGTACAAATGTATTTGTTAGAAATTCTATAACCTGTTAAACAGTCAGTTATTTACTGTATTTTAATAGTTCGTCGTTTGGTAAAGTGGCAGTTCTATAAGGCATTGTTAGTTCGCGTTGATCCCTAAAACAGTGTTAGTGTATCTGTCCAAGGCAACGTTAGTCAGGTGCTAGTTCCCTACGGCATTGTTATGGAAGTTGTAGCTCCCTAAAGCAATGTTATTCAAGTAGTATTTCTCTAAGGCAGTGTTAACTAAGCCATAATTCTTTAAGGCAGTGTTATTCAGATGGTAGTTGTCTATAGGCAATGTAAATCAAGTGGTAGTTCTTTAAGGAAATGTTAGTCAAGTAGTAGTTCACATAAATGCCTTTGAATGTAAATGCTACAGAAGAGTTCTTCAAATATCTTGGACATAAAAAAGAACAAATATATCCATACTACACGAACTTAATATTGAAGAAGGCTGGCTAGTAAAGAGGATTAAAGAGAGAAAACTTAAATATTTTGGACACATTAAACGTCATGATAATCTAGAGAAGACCGTCTTGGAAGGGTACATAATGGGAAAAAGAAAGAGAGGAAAACCAAGGCGAAGATGGCTGCAAGACATCGTTGATGATCTGTATATGGATGCATCAGCAGCAGGCAATCTTACTCACAACCGAGAGGCCTACAGGAGTGCTGTTAGGGAGGCAAAGCTCCAAAAGGGACATGCAAATGAATGAATGAATGAGTAGTTCTCTAAGCCAATGTTATGGTTGATGGTCTGGGTCATCGTCATTGTACTTTGGATATGCCCATAAGTGCTCAATTCCCCCCCCCCACACACACTCTTAACATATTCACCAGCGTCCTGCGGCAGAGATTGCCCGTCCTGTGTTGGTTGACAAGCTCCCTGGAGCGTCCAGGATGCCTCTCGTTCCTGGCCGTGCCAATATGTGCTCCCAGCTCTCTCAGTCTAAGCAACGATGTGGATTTGCTGCTCTCGAAGTCCTCCACTCTGCCTGTCTCTCTGGACGCGTTAACAATATCAGCTCGATGCAGTGGTTGTACATCTGCAACGATGGTAGAGCTGGCCGACCTATCAGCTCTGTCATTTCACTGGAAGCCCACGTGCCCAGTGACATAGATGAAGGTGACTGCGAATCGTTGATTTCTGCAATGACTCAGGCCACTGCCTGCGTAAAAACCTGCCTGGACCTACTGGATTATACTCATTGAATCATTTAGTATGAAGACACTGGCGTAGTCCTTTGACTTCAGCCACTTGAATGCTTTCTTCACTGCCATCATCTCCATCGCCATTGCTGCTTGTAGTCATAGCGAAGGCACTGCTGGATTCCTGGATTGTTCTGCCGCTGAGCGTGCTGTGAACGGACCCATAAAGGCAATGTTAGCCAGGGAGCTGTTCTCTAAGACAATGTTAGTCACGCTGCAGTTCTTTAAGACAATTTTAATCAAGTTGCAGCTCTTTAATGCAATATTAGTCAAGTTGCAGTTCTTTAAGACAATGTTAGTCAAGTGGCAGTTCTTTAAGGCAATGTTGGTCAAGCGGCAGTTCTTTAAGGCAATGTTAGTCAAGTGGCAGTTCTTTAAGACAATGTTATTCAAGTGGTAGTTGTCTAAGGCAATGATAGCTACGCTGGAAGGTGTGTGTGGAGACAGGTGTGTGTTGAGACAGACGCTCTCTTGTCAAAGACTAATCGCTGTGAGGACCGTCTTAGTGGAGGATTTCGCGCCGTGCCCTGACCTCTCCCTTGCACCCACCTTCCTGCCACACCTCAATCGTCCTTTCCTCTCTCACCACCACATATCGTTAACTTAACGGACTTTTCCTCTCTCACCACCATATATCGTTAACTTAACGGACCTTTCCTCTCTCACCACCACATATCGTTAACTTAACGGACCTTTCCTCTCTCACAACCACATATCGTTAACTTAACGGTCCTTTCCTCTCACACCACCATATATCGTTAACTTAACGGTCCTTTCCTCTCTCACCATATATCGTTAACTTAACGGACCTTTCCTCTCTCACCACCACATATCGTTAACTTAACGGTCCTTTCCTCTCACACCACCGCATATCGTTAACTTAACGGACCTTTCCTCTCTCACCACCACATATCGTTAACTTAACGGACCTTTCCTCTCTCACCACCACATATCGTTAACTTAACGGTCCTTTCCTCTCTCACCACCGCATATCGTTAACTTAACGCATCTTAGGGTTAGTAAATTTAACGTTTAATGCACGCACTATTCTCGTCACATACTAACTCAACGGGGTTACATTATTCACCCAGACACTCGCCTGCGACCCTTGTGCCATTCATCTCCCTGTTCTCGCTGAGGCGTACGGTCTGTGGTAGTAACAAATTAGCAGGATATATCCACATAATTTATACAAGCACAAACATCACTTTCAGTATCAGAGAAAATATATAACATTGAGTCCAGTGCACCGGAAGAATTGTCATCTTAACACTTTCTTTACTTCTGTTCTATTTTTTAATTGGAAAAGAAAGAATTTGTTAAAATATTAACTTCATGTTTAAAATACGAGAAGTGGATATGAATTTACAATATCAGCAAATAATTCGAAGATGACAACAAACTGAAAACAGCATTTTCCGTTTTTTTTCTCTGTCAAATTGAGGCATTTTCCGTCTTTGGTCCAGAATATGTTAAATGTTAAAACGCACAGTCACTGTTAGAAAAAACCTAACCATACATACATACGTACATAAATACATACATACATACATGCATGACTAACATCATAAGGTATGCCGCATCTCAAAATGTTTCACCATAATTTCATAACATCATCATCATCATCATCATGTGCCGTGCCGACTGGCGTTGGCTATTATGCTTCTCCAGAGTACGCGATCCGTCATGCAGGCCATCAGCTCAGTTGGTGATCTCCTCTCACACCATCCCGTCAGACTGTCCAGTATCATTTCTCTTGGTCTTCCTCTTGATCTTCTTCCTTTTATTTTTCCTGTTGTTATAATATTTTCAATGCCCCCTCTTCTCATTGCATGTCCTATGAAAGTACATTGTCTCTCTCTTATCTTTTTGACAAAGTTTTTTTGTCTCTCCAGCTCTTCTCCTACATTCTTCATTAGTTATTTTTGTTGTCCAGGGGATTCGCAACATTCTTCTAATAAACCACATTTCTGCTGCTTCCAATGATTTTTGTGCAGACTTGCCTATTGTCCATGATTCACTTCCAAATAACAAGATAGGTTCAATATAGCATTTTATGAGCATTTCATAACGTCTAATAAAAAAAAAACCCATTTACTTCTTATTTACACTAATCAGTTCATAATAGCTAGATCAATAATTCATTAATATTCCCATCACATGGACTATGTCAACCCTCGCTCTTCTCCAGAGCCTTGCGTTTGTCTGACATAGAGAAGGACAGCACTTAGAGTTTCATCAGAACTTGAACACGTTACATATGTCGACATACTTGACAGCCAGCGTAGGCGTAACGTTGCTGCTCCATCCATTTTAGCATTTTATGGGTTATCAAACTGGTGAAGCACGCATCCACATTACCGTATCGTTGATCACTTTACTTAAGAACGAACACACACGCAAATCCTTGAAAAACAGGGCCATCGAATTCATCCGGACGACCGTCCAATCAGATGGCAAGACATGGACTACTAGTTAAGAAGTTCACCACGCAGACTACTAACTGCAGTCACGTGATAATGGCCGCCTTCTTGCACAGTGGTAGTTGTCTAAGGCAAAGTTAGTCAAGTGGTAGTTCTCTAAGCAAAGTTAGTCAAGTGGTAGTTCTTTAAGGCATAGTTAGTCAAGTTGTAGTTCTCTAAGGCAGTTATCCAAGTGATAGTTTTCCACGGCAAAATAAGTCAAGTGGTAATTCTCTACTGCAAAGTTAGTCGAGTGGTAGTTCTCTACGGCAAAGTTAGTAGAGTGATAGTTCCCTACAACAAAGTTACTCAAGTGATAGTTCTAAGGCAATGATAGTCAAGTGGTAGTTCTCTACGGCAATTTGGTCAAATGGTAGTTCTCTAAGATCGAAATTAGTCAAATGCAGTAGTTCCAGTTGAATGAAGTCAAATGGGTTTTGTGATATATCTCTCTTTTAGCTCTTTTCAACTCTATCTAGAAAACAGTGCATGATATAGAGTTATATATCCTGAGACATGGCCAGAGAGCACAAGCTTGGGGTAAAAGCTTTGGGGTTCCTATCAGGATATGGAGAGGACTTCGGGCTTTGCCATGTCGACAGGAATGAGGGTCTGATTTTACCAACTTCGAACGCAGAAGAAGAAGAAGAAGAAGAAGAAGAAGATATATCCTGACATTAGCTATTGTTCCATAAGCCGACAGCATTTTTTCTATTATATTACAACTTTCTTTTTAACTTTATATATAACTTATATAATTAACGATGATTTTATAACTAATACTTATTTATGTGTACTATTATCGGCGTCCACGCTCTGGTGTACTGGGTATCTTCTGCTGATACTGCGAGATTATATTATCAGACGTA
This sequence comes from Achatina immaculata, assembly GCA_009760885.1. NCBI lineage: Eukaryota > Metazoa > Mollusca > Gastropoda > Stylommatophora > Achatinidae > Lissachatina > Lissachatina immaculata. The sequence continues at coordinate 19,229,356 of CM019691.1, read as the reverse complement.
TCCTCTTCAAAATATTGAATACGTAATCACACCAAAAAGAGTAAGGCAACATCGCTCTCTATTTGCGGCAAACCTACCTAACACTGAACATAAAGCAATAATTGTGGTTATAAGATAAACATTTGATAAGATCAAACCTCATTGTTATGCAACATTATAATTATGAGAACAAAATAGCTGAAAGAACAGAGAGAGATATATTTCAACATATTTCGTTGCTCACTTGCAATTGGATCCATACTAACAAACAAACAAAAAACACGCTACAACGGAATTGTTCTTAATGATTCTACCATGAAACAAAAAGCCACTTTATATATATATAAAAATAAGTATTATGCGAAGTACAAATCCTTGTACAGATCTGATGTCTGGAAGATAAAATCCCTTATAGATTCAGTGGGAGAGGTGATGTGATCATTGTGTTAGTTGTTCAGAGTCAGTTGAAGAGCTGTTGCGACCATTTTGGTATTAATGCCCTATAATTTTGTTCTGTTTCAAAGTAAACTGTAATGTCTGCTTGCTTGTAGCTTTGAGTTTTCCTAGCGTATATAAAGTGTAAATTTCAGACTTTGATGATATGAGACTGTGCATAAAACAGAATCTTGACTTGATATGCACATTTATAATAAACCTGAACTTTATTTCCTCGAAAATTATGTCATAAATAATAATAACAACAGTAATGTGAACTATGATTATAACTTTAAAATGTGACTATAATATTAAACATAAATATTAAATAAAATACTGAAAATCGCACTTCATTTTATCATACGTTTTTGTTTCATTTGTGTTGTGATATTCCTTGCATAATATTAGATTTCTGTACACTTCATGTACTGATTTAGTGCCTTTCTTTTTGTTACAAACGGTGTTAACTTTGCCTAAGACGTATAAACATAGGATCACATTTGGGATTGAATTTTACGGCATGGTCTGTTTTCTCGTTAACACACGAACAATTATTCCTATAATGCATTCTGGTGCGGCACGGCTAATAAACCGACATTTTTTTTCTGGATATTTGGGGCCATTTCCGTGACAAAGATTGTGGCAAGTACTTATCTTTACAGTGAAAGTGACTGGAGCATTGTTGCAAAGAAAGGTTTCTCCTGTCCTCCAATAAGAGATTATAATGATGTCGCGGACTAATATCGTCAGTAAAGAACATTTTTACCTGAAATGTACAACAGCTTCTTGATTTTGAGAGAAAACCAAGAATACTTGTAGAATGATATCCAGGTAAATGCAGAAGGAACCACAAATGAAATATGTATACATTGGAAGTACTAATTGGATGAAAGAAAAATAATACTAGCTAGAATTGAGCATGTCAAGAGAAAAAAAAATAAAAAACTAGAAAACATCGTACCAACGGGAAAGTTAAAGGGGAAAAGAGACCGAGGCAGACCAAAAGAGAAAATCCTGGATGGATTGGACAATTGGCATGGAAATTGGACTCCAGAACAACTCATAGACGCAGCACAAAACAGAGCGTTGTGGAGGGTTGCGGTCGCTAACGTCAGTAGACACGGAACCTGATAGGTAGATAGCATTGAGCAAAGGTATCCTACCAAAGTATATATAAATGGTAGAATAAATAGGTACAGAAATCATTTTGAAAACTTTGAAATTTGGCAGTTGAAAAAGACACTAAAGAAAAGTCCCCAGCTTTGCCGAATACAACACATGTAGTGTTTGAAATATTCCGACAACCTCTACTGTCTATGAGGACAAGTAATAAAGGAAGTACTCGAGAACAGACCATATTCCACAGCTTACACGTACATTCATTCTATGCTTGCATGGGTATTTTCTTACAGTAACTTGTATTTTTCAGGGTTGTCTGATTTGGACTGCTATATTCAAATACTGATATTTTTTTTTTCTATGCTGGCTGTAATTTTTATTTTTAGGGGCATGCATCTTTCCCATCGCAACATATGCCTGTGAGACCTGGACACTTAACAAAGCAGCTGAGAAACACATAAATGCCTTTGAATGTAAATGCTACAGAAGAGTACTTCAAATATCATGGACACAAAAAAGAACAATTATATCCTTACTACAAGAACTTAATACTGAATTAAACAAAGAAAGCTTAAATATTTTGGACACATTAAACGTCATGATAATCTAGAGAAGACCGTCTTGGAAGAGTACATAATGGGAAAAAGAAACAGAGGAAGACCAAGGCGAATATGGCTGCAGGACATCGTTGATGATCTGGAAATGGATGCATCAGCAGCAGGTCATCTTGTTCACAACCGAGAGGCCTACATGAGAGCTGTTAGGGAGGCAAAGTTCCACAAGAGACATGCAAATGAATGAATGCTGGCTGAATGGTTAGGCGCTCGGTATACTAATCCGGTGGTAGCGGGTTCAACTCCCAAGCCGTGGAGATTTTTTTCTGGTACACCCGCACTAAATAAGCCCCGAGGTCCACCCAGCCTCTAAAAATGGGTACGAGAGAAATCTGAGAAGGTAAAAGCGCACAGAAGTATTACTGACCACATGAAACCTTTATGTGCCAAAAGGCTTTTAAATACGGGACTACTACCGTATTCCGGATATGCCTTAATGGCATGTAAAGGGGAATTTTACATTGAACTTTTTTATTTAGGAAAATCTGTTCTTAAATCCTCACTTGACTCTGGTTTGTTACCAGATCCCTGTAGCACACGAAGTCATGACACTTTGAAAACCACGTGTCTAATTTCTGTCTTTGTTTCGTTTCTTTTGAGACGCTGTTTTTCTAATCTTGGGGAGTAGGGGGCGGGGGAGGGAGTTGTAAGACTTGTGTACCAGACATTACTGCGTATCGATATATCTACGGCACCCAATCGGTACATTTCTTTTAAATGTATGACCACCATAGTGTTGTATAGAAAAATTCAGAAATGAAACAAACATGATCTGCCGAGCACAGCGAGGCACCAAACAGCGAACTATGCAAAGAAAAAAAAAAGCACTTTCGTTCATCAATATTCATTGTCTCCAGGATTTACCAAACTGCAGCATTACCATAGACAGCATAAATCTGAAACATGTTGACAGTACTCAGGAACGATTATAACAACTGATGGGAAATGTCACAACGAAATAAAAACAGACGTGCCAGGCCAAGTCAGCATTCCAGACAATGAGACAAATCTTGTGCAACAGATCCATATCAATGGAAACAAGATTCCGAGTACTTAAATGTTGCATCGAGTCAATTCTCTTTTATGGGTGTGAACCATGGTCCCTGAATAAGAGAGTACAGAGAGAAATGGAGGACATGGAAATGTGGTTTATATGAAGGTTGTTGAAGGTACCATGGACAGCCAAAAAAACCAATGAAGAAGTCTTAAGAGAGGCTGGACTTAAAAAGCAAATTATAGCAAAGATCAGAGGAAGAGAAGCGAGATCTAGAGGACTTTTCTTAAGAAGAATAAAACTGGAACACATCGTGGCAACTGGAAAAATTGAGGGAAGAAGAGACAGAGGAAGACAGAGAGAGAAGTTATTGGATGGGCTGTCAGTGTGGGTAGGAGAAAAGTCACCGGCGGATCTAATAATCAACGCAAAAGACTGGGAACTGTGGGGAGAAATGATCGCCTACGCCACGCGGCACGACACTTAGATTAGATTAGATTCCATGATTTACTTGGTTCACAAACAAGTATATTGAAGCTTTAGCTTCTAGCAATAGTTTTGACTTATTTCTTGGCCGCTACTGCTGCGAGCGATGTGTAATTTTTAAAATTATTATTATTGCGAAAACCACGCTCCTCCTATTTTGGCGTGTTTTGATCTCCTTTTGAGCAAAAACTTCCGCCAACGCAAGTTCCGATTTTGACAAAAAGTGACAATATAACAGTGACATAATGATATTTCTGTCACCCTCAGCGAGCTCTGGTCCTGTCCCATGGTTATTTTTGTTCCACATATTTCAGGTTATGGTAGGACTGGCTGACGCTTTTATCCCCAGTTTTTTTGTTTTTGTTTTTTGTGGCGTTCTATTTGCTCAGTGAAAAATATTTAGCAAATTGTTTCGTGACCGTTAATGCTCATAATCGCTACCTTTTGGGCAATGTTGGAGCAAATCTTTCAGCCATTTCCCATTTATTCTTTCTTCTTGTGCCTGGTATGGCCCATTTCTGTTCATTAACTTCATTCATTTCTCTTCTGCTTTTCTCTTATCTAATCTTGTTGAATTATCTTCCCACGAATAAGAAGTTTAGTTAATGGCAGATGTTGCCTTAACTCTGTCCCTAGCCATATTAATGGTTTTGTGAAAAATTATTTTTAAAAATTAACTTCATTTGCGTTATTCTTTGCTTTGGATTTTTCCTTCATAAGCTAAAAACTGACATGGCATATCACGAGACAACCACTACTGTGTTTGTTATTCATTTTTTTTGTGTGGCTCTGGTTTGTAGTGAGAGGGCTATCAAATAGTTTTGACAGGGGGATAAATCGGAGCAGAAATGTCTAAATGTTGCGTGAAGGAATGAATAATAACAATCATTCTCAGGATGTTTCATCAGTCAGTCAGTCAGTCATTTGCATGTCCCTTGCGGAACTTTGCCTCCCTAACACCTCTCCTGTAGCCCTTTCAGTTGTAAGCAAGATGCCCTGCTGCTGATGCGTCCTGTCACAGATCACCAACAACGTCTTGCAGCCATCTTCGCTTTGGTCTTCCGGATCTTTCATCACCATGAGGAAGTGCATCGATCCCCGTACTTCACTGCCCAGTTTAAGAGGAGCTGGTGGAGTTAGGAGAAGGTCTTGGCCAGTTTAAGTGTAGCTAGTGGTATTAGGACCAGAACGTAACCAGTTCAAGAGTGGCTAATAGACTTAGGACCAGGTCTAGTCCTGTGTATGAGTGGCTAATGAAGTGATGACCAGGTCTTTGCCAGTTTTTAAGAATGGCTAATGGAGTCCGGACCAGTTTGAGTGGCTAGTGGAAACTGACCAGTTTAATAGCGGCTAGTGGACTTTGACAAGGCCTTGGCCAGTTTAATGCCAGTTGAGTTAGGACAAGGACTTTTGAATTTTAACCGTGTCTAGTGTAGCTAGCACAATGGTCTTGGCCCGTATAACAGTTACTAGTGGAGCCAGCACAAGGTCTTGGCCCGTATAACAGTTACTAGTGTAACCAGCACAAAGTCTTGACCCGTATAACAGTTACTAGTGGAGCCAGTACAAGGTCTTGGCCCGTATAACAGTTACTAGTGGAGCCAGCACAAGGTCTTGGCCCGTTTAACAGCTACTAGTGGAGATAGGACAGGATTATGACCCGCCTTCATCCACTGACTTTAGCGATCCTATTTATCCATAACAAACTGTCAAACGCCTGTTTCTTTACTTCTCATAGCTTGCGTATCTCATGATCATTGTGACGGTGGTAGACCTTACCAACAGGCGTAATCAATCAGTTGCTAAGTACATTTGACATTTTGTCAATAAGAGTCACTCATGGTGCGCATATGGCTATTTTTGGGGAATAACCTACAACAGCAGAAGTTACCTTAGGGAGCTATTGACGAACAACCGTCGTTTTGTTATTGTAGTCTGTGCGTAATTTGATCTGAAGAGACACTTACATTTATCCACTGACGCGTAAACTGTTGCCTCAAGAGTGGCCCAAAGTGCTTAATCTCCCTTGTGTTCCTAAACTTGTGCTCCATCAAAGTCAAAGGAACTGTTCTGGTCCATTTCCCCCTCCACCCTCTCTCTCTCTCTCTCTCACTCTCTATCCTCTCTAGGACAAGGCGTGTCACATATATTAATGTTGGAAAGATGACAGAGAAACTAACTGCAGGTGATAGCTAATACAAAGTTTATTGGAGCATACAAATTCTGAGAGTAGTTCAGGAAAGGATTATGTTTATTTGGAATATGATACACTAATAGAAGGAAGAGGGATTAAATAGATGTCCTTAGCATGTTCTGTTTCAGAATTATCCTAATCATTTTACTATTGCCATCATAATGACTGTAAAATAACTATCATCTTCGACATGTCATAACAGTCACAGCAATCTTGCATTAACTCCCCTGTGAAAGATGACTGCAGACATTTCTTTAGCTAGCGAAATATGCTGCATTTATGAAGTGTTAGAACAATACTGACTTCCTGAATCTACATCAAGACAATCTGATATTGAACAGGGGAAAAATCTGTCTCTTGATCCAACATCAGGATAAATAGTATCTTGATCCGAGATCAAGACAAGATGTCAAGTAGAGCCAGGAAACAACTTACTTTTCCTCATGTAGAGTCAGAAAACAGCTTACTTTTGCTCATGTAGAGTGAGGAGATAACTCACTTTTCCTCATGTAGAGTCAGGATATAACTTACTTTTCCTCATGTAGAGTGAGGAGATAACTCACTTTTCCTCATGTAGAGCCAGGATATAACTTAATTTTCCTCATATAGAATCAGGAAACATCTTGTCTTGATGTAGGATCAGGAGATCAATTTCCTTTAATATAGATTCAGGAGACCGACTGCGTTGATCTCGTATCAGTAGACTATTTATCAGTTATATTTATATATTATCTCCTGATCCTGCATCACGAGAAGATGTCTCCTGACTCTACATGAGCAAAAGTAAGTTGTTTCCTGACTCTACATGAGGAAAGATAAGTTGTTTCCTGGCTATATATGAGGAAAGATAAGTTGTTTCCTGGCTCTACATGAGGAAAGATAAGTTGTTTCCTGACTCTACATGAGGAATGATAAGTTGGTTCCTGGCTCTACATGAGAAAAGTAAGTTGTTTCCTGGCTCTACATGAGGAAAGATAAGTTGTTTCCTGACTCTACATGAGGAAAGATAAGTTGTTTTCTGACTCTACATGAGGAAAGATAAGTAGTTTCTTGACTCTACATGAGGAAAGATAAGTTGTTTCCTGGCTCTACTTGAGGAAAGATAAGTTGTTTCCTGGCTCTACATGAGGGAAGATAAGTTGTTTCCTGGCTCTACATGAGGAAAGATAAGTTGTTTCCTGGCTCTACATGAAGACAGTTTATATAACGATCCTTAACCAAGACAATGTTCTGACCCCACATGAACACATTTTGTCTCTTGACTCACTCTAGCGGTAATAGAACGTTTGCAGACTGAGCAAATAAATCTCTTCCATTATATCAAAGTAAGCCGCAACAAATAATGAGACTGCACATTTGACAGCACCACAGACATGCAGATTACATGGGGAAATAGGATTTAGCTAGCGAAGTCTTCGTCAATTACTATAGAAAAATATCTTATTTCTATGCCAATCTATGCCAAAGACGTGACACCAGTTCTTTCTACTGTTTGTCTCAAATACAGTCTTTTTTTTTTGTCTCCAACGAAGCTTGTACAGACAGGATTAGAGAGCTCTAAAAACAGCAGCCAACGTGTAATTCAGATGTGAGAAAAAGAGAGAGAGAGAGAGAGAGAGAGAGAAAACCAACAAAAAAAAAACCTAGAGTGACTAAAACTCCAGCACGTAATCCGGTGGGACGAGACACAGCCAATCACGATAGAACAACGCACCAACCCATCAGGGACGAGATTGCCGTTGTAGACTCGTGGGTACTCTGTCTAAAATTTAGGAAAATGAAGGTTAATCCTACCTATTTTGCACTCACACTTTTGTGATGCTTACAGTGAATGTTCCCAATACAAAATGATAACAGAGATTCAGAATGAGACCTTGCTAGAAAGCTGTAAACGTAAAATGCCCAGAATCCCCTGTAATGTAGATTTATGTTGTGGCCAATAAACAAGATACATCCTAGGTAAAGGGTTAAAAAGAACGTGAAAGTTAAAGAAGAGAAAAGACAGTTTTGAAAATGAAAATCTAAAAGAAAACAACAGCACGAACGTAACAAACACAAGCTTGTGAAGAATATGTACAGACAGACAGATAAACAGACAGGCAGATAACAGACAGACAGGTAAGCAGACAGACAGACAAACCGACAGGCAGATAGTCAGACAGACAGACAGACAGGCAGGCAGGCAGGCAGGCAGACAGACAGGCAAGCAGACAGACAGATAAGCAGATAGACAAACAGACAGGGAGGCAAGCAGACAGACAGACAGCAGGCAAGCAGACAGACAGGCAGACAGACAGGCAGGCAAGCAGACAGACAGACAGGCAAGCAGACAGACAGACAGGAAGACAAGCAGACAGACAGACAGGCAGATAGACAAACAGACAGGCAGGCAAGCAGACAGACAGACAGACAGATAGAATTCTCCTTCAGTTACTGAAAGTACCTCTGCTATCTTATCTATGTACACATGACCTTCATCTTACTGGCTGCTATTGAGGACAAAATGTCCCGTGGGTTCAATATTCCTCCTATCAGGAGAAAGGAAAATAACGACAAAACGACTTCAAAAGAAAAAGAAACAACACAGAAATGGTTCTATGATGAGACTAATTCATATAATCGACGTGCTGAGAGAAGGAAGGATTTCCGATGACAAGAATGAAGATCTTTTCTCAGTGATAAGGATTAATGTCATTCCATTTAAGGTGTAATTACTCTTTTTTTTTTTTGTTTGTTAATCTCCATTTCGCAATTTTAGAAACCATTTATTATGTTTCTAGATGCTGGAATTCATTCGCTCCAGTGTTTTCCAGTTATTCATTTGCCACCAGGAGAAAAAAAAATGTTTTTTGATGTGTCATTTAATTACCACGTTCCTTCCTTCATTTGTGATTTTAGTCAATATTCTTGACATTTTCTTTATACTTTGATGTCAGGTTTCTGCTTGTCTCTGGAATCGTCCAAGAGAGGGATTTCTATGTTAGAAAGATGACCAGAAAGGGAGAGATAGAACAGGACAACAACAACAACAACAACAAAACTACCATGTCCTACGCTTCCTTGCAATGTTCCATTGTTCCTAGTATGCTACACTAGCCTGACTTCTGAAAGAGGAGCTGGTTCAGCAAAGTTTAAGATCATCTGCTGTCCTGGGAGACTATTGTTTGCATGGAACAAATTCCTCGCTCCCCGTCAAATTTATCTGGAGACTCTCTGAAGCACCATCCTCTGCGGCCGTCCATTACCTCCTGTCACTACAAAACCTTCCTCTGTCTTTACTAGAACTCATTTCTTCTTTGATGTGACCTTGTCAAATGTAGGGCTTTTTTTTCTATCTTTCCAGAATGAAGTAACTGAGCTTTCTGTTCTTTCGTACAGATTTAGGTCATTGTTTCTTCTTCGTGACTTTCTTCAAGTGCTGTAGTCAGTTTACAAAACAAAAAATATCGTAGTCTAAGCGTCTGATCAATATTTATTCTTCATTTCAGCCTTTAGGCCCTCCTCCTATCCACTCACTTCCCATATATATATGGAGAGAAACAGACAGAACTACAAAAACAAGATTTTTAAGTGTATGCGTCTTTTCCATCGCAACATATGCCTGTGAGACATGGACACATAACAAAATAGCTGAGAAACACATACATGCCTTTGAATGTAAAATATTACAGATGAGTTCTTCAAATACCATGGACACAAAAAGAACAATATATATCCATACTACAAGAACTTAATATTGCAGAAGGCTGGCTACTAAAGAGGATTAAAAAAAGAAAACTTAAGTATTTTGGTCACATTAAACGTCATGATAATCTAGAGAAGACCTCTTGGGAGGGTACATAATGGGAAAATGAAAGATAGGAAGATCAAGGCGAAGATGGCTGCAAGACTTTGTTGATGATCTGCAAATGGATGCATCAGCAGCAATCCATCTTGCTCACAAATGAGAGGCCTACATGAGTGCTGTTAGGGAGGCAAGGTTCCGCATGTAAGTATGTATGTATGTATGTATGTATGTATGTATGTATGTATGTATGTATGTATGTATGTATGTATGTATGTATGTACAAGAATAAAGCTGTCTGTGCACAGCTCCTCGGCAGGGACGTCCAGGATCAAGCGAAGAAACTATGAACTATTTTAGAGAAGCTTACCAGCAATATCCCCGCCTCCATCCCGAAATTTCACATACCACTTCTTGTTACTGTTGAAAACAAGTGCTGCCTTCTGGAATTTTGCTCGAAATCATCGCTACATAGTCATTATGGACGAGGTTCTTGCGTATTTCAAAACACAAAACGACTGCTCACGTTTAATGACCGATATAATTTTGCTACTGCTACCTCTTGGCGGCAAACCACGAGAGCTCTCCACGCGGGTTTTATTTTAAAAAAAACTTGAAGAGTTTCTCTCTCTATATATATATATATATATATATATATATATATATATATATCCATACATACATACATACATACGTCTGAAGTAGTTTAAAGTATGGCTTGATTGTTGTATATGTTATACTGTTTTTCTATAAATTTGTTTGTTTTGAATGATGTAAGAATGTAAGTTTATTTCATGTAACACTTAAATCAGAGTGTGGAATGTATGGACAAGAGATAGTGTATTATTTATTTATGCAATTATTTAATTGTTTCTTCATGCCTATTATGCTCATTAACAAATGCTGAATGACTGTGGCTGAGTGAAAGCTGTATAATGAAGGGCAGAATGTCAGACAGGCCTGCGTGGCCCTGTGAAAATAAAGTATAAAGTATATTCTTTCCCACAAGTCGTCTGCCCACTTCCAGTAGTCAATTGTGAGACATGAACAGAAACGGACGCCAGAATATAACATTATCCCATATTTTATATGATAAAAGAAGGCTTGAAATAAATTTGGACAATGCGTCAAATTTCAGCCACTTCAGACTTGAACAGAGCACACTTTCACCCGACGCCATCACCAAACACACTAGAGCCACATTCATTAGAGGAGATTACATCGCATTTGCATGTCCGACTTTCGCTAAGTCGGGTCTGCAGAAATTACTTCATATTGTTATCGCGAGACAGGATTATTCTCCAATTCTCTTTTTTTTTTTTTTTTTGTTTCCTTCTTTTGTCTTTTATTGCGTTCTCTTCTCTTTAAAACGTCTGTTTTAAACCTTTTTTAATACACCATTTCATATGCCTCTACATTTCTTCTTCTTCTCTTCTTCTTCTTCTTCTTCTTCTTCTTCTTCTACGGTGTTCAACCTAAAAAAGGGCTTTGATTGTGTTCAGTCAACTTGAGCGCGCCTTGCAGTGCGGCACGTTAGACTTCGGCTCAGCAGGTTTCAAGAACGGCAATCCCATCCCCAGTGCGATCCCTACTCACTCGACCAGACCACTTCACGTTTCCATTAACACTTCTGGATTGTAAAAGAGGGTCTTGGTCAGCTAACTATCGATAACCTTGATTCAAGCAGCCAGCGATGGGCCCCTAACTGCCGCCTCATTCATCTTCATCTTCATAACGGGCAGAATGTCAGACTGGGCCTACGTGTCCAATTTTAACCCTTTTGAAATGGAGATCAATCAGTCAGTCAGTTCCTGCCTCCTAGCCCAGCGAATCTAGACATTGATACGAAAGAAACGTCCCCGAGAAGCAAGTCCTTGCGTTTACGACAGCCAAGAGGATTTTTTTCTCGTTTTCCCTTTATTTCACATATTAAAACGTTCATCCTCCACGTGGGGCTTTCCATCGCCCTGGACTTCGTATTTTAAAACGAAAAGTTTTAACTTTTTTTTGCGCTTGGCAGAGCTGAAGAGACAGCCCTAATGATTACAGCAGCTGGACTGTTTATAAGACAGCCTATTGGCTCGTTTGTCAACTACGCGATGGAGAATCAAAGAAAGGACACAAGCCTATGGGCAGACAAAATTACAGTAGACCAACTACCAATGTACACCTTCTCAGGTATAAATTTAGGAAACTGGAAACAACGAGATTTAAGCATACATTTTCTGAGGAGTGTGTAAAGGCCAAGTGATTTACCTTAGAGGTAAAGGTAATCCTGTCATGCCTTAGAGGCACATACGGACATGGTGTTAGTGCTCATGTTTTCCTTGACCTGTCAGCACACTAGAGGGTGGTATGGTCAGTATCACGCCTGGCCGTCTTTCCCAACTCCAGAAGAAATCTGGTACCCATTTCTACAGCTGGGTGACTGGGGCGCCTCCGGCCAGATTCGAACCCCCGACCTTTGCCATGGGAGACCAGTGCACTAATCACTTCGCCACTCAGCATGTTTCTAAGCAACTAAGTGGGGGGGGGGGGAGGAGATGAAGACTGTCCGATTTGGCAGTCAACGACTCATTGCTGACAAGCTAGCGTCAGGGTTAGAGAACCATAATAGACCAAGACTCTGTCCCACCTCTCCATTGGTATCCCCAGTAACAGGTCTAGTCTGGCTAACGAAGCAGGGGTCACCATAGTCACCATGGTGGTGCTGTTGCACACTCTCAGTTTTCTAGCTCCAATCAGGGACTGAAAAAAATAGCTGCCATGACTCGCTCCCAAACCGACACGATGCTATGCCTCAATATCTTCACTGCATCAGCGACAAAAAACACCAGCCCGCAGTCCTGAAGAAGAAGAAGAAGAAGAAAACCTGTGGAGTGAGTTGTCTGGATCTTTTAATCTATTTGACAGTACGTTTTACTACAGCAGCTCCGGTCTGTATGCGTATGAGACACGAAGTAAGAGAAAGAAATAACAAATGTTAGAAATTGAGAAGACTGATCTAGTGTTGTTGAGTGTTTGCCGACATAAAGCCATTTATGTCACTCAAAGTCACAGCTTACACGTAGTCTAAACACACTTTTTTGGAAACCATGTACTGTATAAAAAGTACTAGATGTCAGCAAATGTCTCATGACTGTCCATACATTAGCATTCGCTATCTTCATAAAATAAATTAACGGTCAGTGGCATCCCCATTTTCATGCAAAACCCCCGTCTATCACATTCTCTATCTTATTCGAAAAACCGCCGTCTATCATATTCTCTATATTCCTCGAACAACCGCAGTCCATAATATTCTCTATATTCCTCAAAAAACCACGGCCCATCATATTCTCTGTATTCCTCGAAAAACCGCCGTCCATCATATTCTATATTCCACAAAAAACCGCCTTCCATCACATTCTCTGTTTTCCATCAGTTTCTTACCACCCTTAACTATCTGTTGTTTGCGTCAAAATCTCGCTCAGTTTCTTTTCTTTTTTTCTCACAAACCGCTGTACATTTGGAGTATGCGATTCTGTGACACAGAGAGAAAGAGAAGAAGTAAAACAGAACTACCAAAACAGCGGTATCTAATGCCACGAAGCTGCTGCTAGCAACAGTATCTGCGCTCTAAAACTATTACTGGCACGGGCAACTCTGCGAACTAAAACTCGGTGAAAAAGATCAAGTAATAATCTGCAGCAAAGACACAATAAGGTAAGGAGATTAAGTCTGTTTATTTCACCGAACATAAAAATACGTCTGAACCTCGAAGATATTTTTCAGATAATCCTTCTTCATGTCGTTAGATTTTAATTCCAGAGACCTACGTACGTAGTTTGTGACGATGGTCAAAGTGGTCCTGTAGACGCTAACGCAGAACTTTGATATTTCACAGATCTTGATGTGAAGCTCTAATCTAAAAGTTATATATTCTTTACGTGCTCGGCAAGATAACTTTGGCGATCAAGTTTCGCTATCTCCAGGGAGCTATGATGTTTATGATTAACTCTTCTTTTCCCATGTCACTTCATTAACCCCCCGAGTCCATCTTTCTCTTGTGTTCCTTCTCCTTTTTTACTTGAATTTTCCAGTTATTACTACGTTCTCCACCTTCTGTCTTCTCGTGATGTGTCTAAGAAATTTGGATTGTTTTTTTTTCTTTCTTATAATTTTACCTAGCTTTCACTGTTCTGAAACTTCTCTTAGGACCTCTTCATTTGTGTTTTCCCCTCTCTCCACTGTTATTTCACGCGGCTTTCTCCAAAAGCAAATCTCTGTTGGTTCTGACGTTTCTATCACGTGCTTATTAATTGTCTAGGTTTCAGTCATACTGCAATATTGGCTCTATATAGCCCTGTACGACTTTTTTTCGCATTTTACGAAGTATCCTCTTATTTCCTAGTATCTTCTACACCTTATTAAAAAGCTACTTTTATCTTTCCTTTATGTACTTTACTTCATATCTACACTTGCTGTCACCTATTATGTTGTTGTGAGATAATTTATTCACTTGTGTCAGTGTTTTCGTGATTGAAAGGATGTTGTCCTTTGGTATAGAATCATACGTCGACTTACATCCGTAATTGGAACCGGTCATTTAGCCGTAAGTTGTCGAGTTGACCTTATGTCGACCGTTATAGGCGGAGGTCGGACACTAAATACACTTGACTACTATAACATATTACAATATGAATAGACGGTTTGCCATCACTTTAAAATACTAACAGAATGCAAATTAGCTTGGTAACTGTGTGAATATTAATCACAAAATATGACTCACATAACGTTAATTTTGTTTAAAACAAAGTGTGATAACTTTCAAATAACACACAAAAGTGTTGCATACACTCTGTATTCTTCTTCTTCTTCTCTGTCTGTTATGTCATTAGCGTCGCAGGGAGTTTCAGACATCGGCCCAGACCAGAGTGAGAGAACTGGGTAGCTGTCATATCATGTTTCCTGAGTGTGTCTTCCACTCCATCTATCCACTTTTCCCTTGGTTGTCCACGCGACCTATATTCAGATGTTTTCGACTTGTATGCGCGCGCAGCTGGTTGTTCTAGATTCATGCGCGTTATATGTCCGAGCCACTTAACTCTCCGATTTTCCATGTAGTCCTTGACAGGTGTTGTTCTCACCATTTGCAGGATTATTTCATTTCGCACTTGCCCTCTCAGCTGAAGTATGTATCAGTGAGGAAAAACTGGAAGAAGTGGAGTGTTTTGTGTATCTTTGATCACTACTAACTAATAATGAAGATACAATGAGGGGAATTAAAAGGAGAACATCTATCGCTCTTCAGAAAGTAAAACAACAAAAGAATCTGTGGAGAGAAACAGACAAAACCACAAAAATAAGATCTTTATGGGCATCCCTCTTTCCCAATAGCAACATATGCCTGTGAGACATGGACACATAACAAAACAGCTGAGAAATACATAATTTGAATGTAAATGCTACAGACGAGTTCTCCAAATGTCATGGACACAAAAAAGAACAAATATATCCATACTACAAGAGCTTAATATTGAAGAAGGCTGGCTAGTGAAGAGGATTAAAGAGAGAAAACTTAAATATTTTGGTCACATTAAACGTCATGATAATCTAGAGAAGACCGTCTTGGAAGGGTACATAATAGGAAAAAGAAAGAGAGGAAGACCAATGCGAAGATGGCTGCAAAACATCGTTGATGATCTGCAAATGGATGCATCAGCAGCAGGACATGCATCTTGCTTACGCCCGAGAGGCCTACATGAGAGCTGTTAGGGAGGCAAAGTTCCGCAAGGGACATGCAAATGAATGAATGAATGAACTTGACCTCTTCTAGTCTTATTTACCCTTTTATTTTTTCAGAATGTCATCTCACATGTTGTTACGAGTATTTGGTGAGTATACATTTTTGGCACTGACAGCACAGAAATCCGCTCTGGTATCCATATTCCTACATTCTGTACTCACCAAATAATGACCCACCGTGCTAGCTCATGAAAAAAATTTCTATAAATAAAAAACGAGACTTACGTACGGTAAAGTAAGAGAACACAGTTTTGTAGGATTAGACCTCGAAAAAAATGGTAGATGATTTTTCGTACTAGCTTATCTAGCTCATCTAGCTCATCTAGGTGACAGCAAGTGCTGATATGGAATAAAGTAACTGAAGGAAAGGCAAGAGTAGCTTTTTATAAAGTGAAGAAAGTATTAGGAAATAACAGGGTATTCCGTAAAAAGAAGACAAGAGTAGTACATGGCTTTATATTAGTTCACTCCTTCTGTTGTCTGTGAGGAGTTTATTGTGTGTGTGCAACAGTAAATGTTTTTGAATTAATTCACAAAATGAGCAACGTCGTTTCCTGCGAGGCTTGTTTGCGTAGACAAGGCTCTCATTTTCACCATCTACATCAATGATCTTTAACTTCATCTCAAAAAATCGTTTTGTGACCTCTTTGCTGATGACTGCACAGTTTACGCTAGTGACAATGACTATATTAACCTTGAATCAACTCTTCAAATTGAAATAAACAATCTAATTAACTGGAGCAATAACAACAGAATGCTCATAAACACCAGCAAAACATAATCCATGCTCATTACAACAAGACAGAAATTAACAAATTCACCACCAACAGCATTACAGCTCCATGCTGGAACTTCACAGATATAGAATGTTAGTGAACATAAAACACTAGGTCTCATGACTGACCACCACCTCAGCTGGAATCATCATGTAGACAATCTAACCACACTTATCATTGCATAAAAAGTATTCCAATTTACTAAAATTAAACATTTTCTTGACATAGACACCAAAAGAATATACCCCATATCACAGATACTAACACACTTTGACTACTGTTCCACAGTCTGGGATAGTTGTTCCATGTCAAACATGAAAAGACTATACTGACTTCAAAAGCGAGCAATAAGGCTTATAGATGACAAACATGCAGCACATAATACAAATAAGGACAAAAATCTTGATATTCTACCCTCAAGAAGAGATTTCTTTTCAACGAAGCCAAGTTAATTCATAAAATTATGTCGCACACTGCTCCGGCCTATCTGTGGTCGTTGCACAAATCCAACCCAAAATACAGTCAACGCTTAATCAGTTGTATTATACCAAAACCAAGACTTGACATCTTTTTAAAAAAAGCTTCTCTTACTCAACTGCCCACCTTTGGAATGCTCTACCAGCTTATGTAAAACTTAGAAGTAATATTCGTTCTTATAGTTTCAAACTTTGTCAACTGGTTTGATATGGACTACATGCCTCCCTAAGCATAGTCTAAAGTAGTTTTAGAGTATGACTTGATTGTTCTATTTTTAACAGCTTTTCTATAAATTTTAGTTTTGAATGAATGTAAGAATGCAAGTTTATTTCATGTTGTTGTATAAATCAGAGTGTGGAGTGCATGGACAAAAGATAAGTTTATTATTTATTTATGTAATCATTTAATGTGTCTTGATGATTATTAATGCTCATTAATAAATGCTGAATGACTGTGACTTAGTGAAAGCTGTATGATGAAGGGTAAAATGTTAAACGGGCCTGCGTGCCCAACTCTTAACCCTGTGAAAATAAAGTATGTTCGTTCGTTCGTTCGCAATCTAGACGACCGTACGTTAGTGCGTGACTGTATTTCCTCTGTTCAGTATTGCCTGGGTTTTGTCCCCTCTTCTTGTTTACTAGTTCCTGTAAGCTGTTTTAGCCGTCTACTGTCAGAAGAAACTCATTCGCACATTTCACGTTGTTGATACAACGTCCTCCTACTTCTTTCTGTTTCAGACTTTATTAGCTCTCCTGACGTTTTCACATTATAAAGAACATACATCACGTGGCAGGATACACCCTTGTTTTCCGCCTCGTTTTATCACTTGAAATTTCCCTGACTCCGTTGTTGACTCTTTCTCTCTGATTCTAGTACGCCTTCGAAAGAAATTTCTATCTTTACCATCAATATAAAGCTTTACCAGCGTTTGGAGCATGTCTTCATGTCTCAATCTGTCAAAGACTTTCGTGTAATGAAATATTTTTTTTACTTCTAGAGAACTTTCCATTATAGTTCTAAAAATAAAAAAGTAATAGAACATGGTATTGTGTTGTTAGAGCTAAACTGTTTAAAAAATCGAAGACAAATCATTTTTAAAAGTGAGAGAAAGAAAAATAACAAGAGAATTATCTGAGACTTGAACCACGGACTCTGGTATGGCGAGCAACCGTCTAAGCCGAGTGCGATATAGCGAAGTTAATTAAAGCACTATTCTCTCTTGGCTATACACTATACATTTATTGTTCTTCTTTATCAGTGGCGGCAGCTTCTAATCAATAAACTAAAGGGAAGCACATTTTTCTTCTATTTTCACTAGTGACCGTATTAGAATATGTATTAGAACAGGGAGGAGGCAATGGCGGCGAAACCAAGGAGGAGAAGAGAAATAATGGGTCCTCAGTCAGTCAGTCAGTCATTTGCGTGTCCCTTGTGAAGCTTTGCCTCCCTAACAGGTCTTCTGTAGGCCACTCGGTTGTAATCAAGAGGCCCTGCTGCTGATGCGTCCATGTGCACAACATCAACGATGCGGGACACTATAAAGGGGAAAAAATGTTCCCTAGGAAGGGAAAATAAACGAGAAGAGGTAAATATTTTTCGGCAAAGGTTAATTGGTCGACAGAGGTTGAGACAGGCTTATTTAAAGCGACAAGAAATTACAGCGTTTAATTTTCAAACTGAGAAAACGCGCGAAAGGAAAAACAAATTTCAGTAAAATAAGAGATAAAAAGTACCACGTGATGCTGAGCACATATTTAAAGTGGCAGTTAGTTTGCCCAAAATGGTAGAAACTATGGTCTCATAGTGCTTCAATTGGGGGGGGGGACTGGTTAGAAGTTTATTGGCTTCTTAAGCTAGTAATATTCCGTCATTAACGTGACGTGGCATGGCGTGGTATGACGTGACGTTGCATGGCGTGGTATGACGTGACGTGGCAATGCGTGGTATGACGTGACGTGGAATGGCGTGGTATGACGTGACGTGGCATGGCGCGGTAAACATGGCGTGGCGTGCCCATGTTCATGGTGTAGTCGCCAATAAATATGTTTGCGTCTATTTGATAAAGACCATTTGGTCTGCTCTCCTGCTATACAGATTACGCTTTTGAGACAAACTTCTTTTTATTGCAACAAGACACTCTACTTTTATATCATCTTTTGTACCTAGCACGCAAAACAAATTCCCCCCCCCCCCCTTTCTTCAACTGAAAAGTCACAATGGCGCCCCTAATTCAGAGGCCAGTAAAAAATCAATGCTGAAATTCCGTGTTCCCGCGCTCCCCATCCTGATTCAATTTCACTTGAGCTCCTACTCTCATCCGTCACTGTTCTGGTTTAACTCTGTTCGCTTGTGCCCGTCTATCTGCAGAATCTGTCCAGGCAGAACTATGGCGTCTCTTTGATTGAAATTTTCGTTTTAGAACCAAGTGTAACTACTGGCTCTGTTGTTTCGAATTATTGTTTTTGAAACATAATAAAGAAAAAAGAAATAAACATGCACACAGAATTTTCCCACGAGCTGTCAATTAGGTTCGAGCAGGGAAGGGAAGCCACTGTGTGTTTGTTTGTTTTTTTCTCGGAGCGTTTTCCCGGCAGTATTTATATCAATTTCAATTACGTTTCTGTTTTTGGCAGCAAATTACTTGAAATAGATTAATTTAATTGTGCAAAACAAATTAATGATCTTTTTTTCCCTTCCCCCCCCCTCCCCCCACCAAATAAGCAAGCACAGATATGTTCTCTTTATCTGAAGAGCTTTTCCTGTGCAATCTCGAAGCTGCACCTGGCTATGTCCCTATGTGGCTATTTGGCTATGTGGCTATGTGGTTATCTTGTTACGTTGCTATGTCATCAGAAAATGCAGTAGAGAGAAAAGAATATGGCAGAGCCGGACCAAACTGTAAAAGTACGTTCTATTTGCTTTCGCCAATGCGGTCGTTCGGAGCCTGTTCTCAAGGTCACATGGCTTCACCCCCCCCCCCAAGACTACCTTGTTTTATATATATATATATATATATATATATATATATATATATATATATTATATATTAAATCCTTCCAGTGCTGTTAAACGTCACATAGGGCTCGCGTGTTAGTTCGCCAAGTTTTCCTGTTTTCGGAGAACTTTTCAATCTCATCCATTTTTTTGTTTTTGTTTTTTTTTTTGTTTTTAGGTCTGCAACTTAATTTTCTGCCACTCTCGTTTCTGCCCACCTTTCTCTCGCTGTTTCTATCATTTTGTACAAACATACAACTCTGTCTGCCTTTGTTACCATAACCAGTGTTACCTAAGTCGTCATTTCCTTGACCTGTTGCAGGTTTTCTATTTCTATAGCTCCAGTGGCTGAGGGAGTCTCCAGCAGGATTCTAACCACCGACCTTCTTCATGGAAGACTAGTGCACTAGCACTTCACCTCTCAGAATGAATGTAAGAAGCCCATAAAGCTGTGCCATCTGTTGCGTAATAATTGCTCTTTATTTCATTTATAGCTCCATATTACTTTCTTTGTCATTTACTATTTATAAGCTGACAGACACGACCTGTACTGTCCCAGTCCCATCAGTCTAGAACTTTTTTGTTCCAGTCTAGAACTTGTGTGTTTCAGTCTAGAGCTTTTGTGTTCCAGTCTAGAACTTGTGGTGTTTCAGCCTAGAACTTTTGTGTTTCAATCTATAACTTGTGTGGTTCAGTCTAGAACTTTTGGTGTTTCAGCCTAGAACTTTTGTGTTTCAATCTATAGCTTGTGTGGTTCAGTCTAGAACTTTTGGTGTTTCAATCTACAACTTGTGTGTTCTCAGTCTAGAGATTTTGTGTTTTAGACTAGAACTTTTGTGTTGTACTACGCCTGTGAACCCTGTTATTAGACCTCAATACCATACTACGTGGCTAATCTCCACAGGCAAGTCCTCATAATATGTTATATGAAATATGACATATGTAATATGTCTCCGCAAAACAGGTTAAAAAAAAGTAATTCTGTACGTGCTGTCACAATGTGTACCATCACATCTGGTGATCTCCCTTGACTTGTGCAAGCCATTACCACACATTCCAATTTCAGTAATCGAGAAAGTAAACTCTTTAGGGACATTCTATCACACGTGGCATTTGCCGTAAAAGTGATGGGAAACCTAAGGGAAAATCTTCCCGGGGTGAAAACATAAGCGATTCACCCGGACTGAAATTCGCGACCAGGACATAAGAAACGAGGCTCTGTGGCGCTAATCTAACGATGATTAGGGGTAAAACTAGTAGCTGGGAAACACTGACTTAATTACCGGATGTTGCAGTAGTTGAGTAGTTTGAAAACTTTCTATCAGGAACTTTTAGTTGATGTTCTCTGCAGCCGCTGCGGTGAGGATGTTGAGGCACATCATCGTGTCGGTTTGGGTGCGGGGTTATCACGACTATTTTTTTAGTCCCTGAATGGAACTAAAAAAAGCAAGAAAAGGGGAGGGGGGATATACAATGCTGCTTTAGCAGAGTCCATGATCGTGGGGGACTACCACGTTACTCAGGCTAGGCCTGCTACTGGGGGTACCAAAGGAAAGGTGGGATAGGGTCTTGGTCAGCTATGTGTCGCTGACTGCCAAACTGGACAGCACCTTCGCTCACTTCTGGAGTTAAGAAAACTACTACTTCTCTTTGTTTTGAGCACGTCACTGTTGTTGAGCAAACGTCCAACTGTGCTGCCACAGAACTTCTCCACCCAGACAAATATCACTTCTCCAGTCAGAGAAGTATCACTTCTTCGGTCAGACAAATATCACCTTATCAGTCAAATATCACTTCTCCAGCCAGATAGGTATCAGTTCTCCACCCAGACAAGTATCACGTCCCCAGCAAGACAAGTATCAATTCTCCAGTCAGAGAAATATCACTTCTTCGGTCAGACAAATATCACCTTATCAGTCAAATATCACTTCTCCAGCCAGACAGGTATCAGTTCTCCACCTAGACAGTTATCACTTCTCCAGTCAGAGAAGTATCACTTCGTCGGTCAGACAAATATTATCTTTTCAGTCAGACAAGTATCACTTCTCCAGCCAGACAAGCATCATTTCTCTCGTGGATTCTTCTCAAGTTAGCGTAGAGCAAGCTACAGAAGTGATAGCGCTGAGAAAACAAAACAAAAGCCAGGCCAGTGAAATAAGATAAATAATGTACAAAGATATATAATGTACTAAAATATATAGTGTACTATGATATATAATGTACTAAGATATATAATGTACTAAGATATATAGTGTACTAAGATATATAGTGTACTAAGATATATAATGTACTAAGATATATAATGTACTAAGATATATAACGTACTAAGATATATAACGTACTAAGATATATAATGTACTAAAATATATAGTGTACTAAGATATATAATGTACTAAGATATATAATGTACTAAGATATATAATATACTAAGATATATAATGTACTAAGATATATAATATACTAAGATATATTATGTACTAAGATATATAGTGTACTCAGATATATAACGTACTAAGATATATAATGTACTAAGATACATAATGTACTAAGATATATAGTGTACTAAGATATATAATGTACATATATGTATATGCATTTATATATATTACATACATGTATAATATATATATAATGTATAATTTGTTTGAGTCTGACTAAAAGAGTCCGTGTAATCTGCTCACCTAGCATACAAATTATGCTCTTGACAAATACACATTTTCATATTTCTAATTCAGGCGCCTGAATGTACCCGAATTTACCAACAAATATTTACCTAGTTAGATAGCGCTTTCTATGACTAAAACTTTTATTACAGAAAAGAACAAAATAGATTGGAAAACACACAGTACATATGACAATCCTTCAAAAGCTGCTGAAATATAACATATTTTGAAAGAAGACATTCAAATCTTTATTGATCTCTGTATGACACTAGGTCGAAATGCTAAGAAAAAAAAATAATAAAGCGTAAACGAGCTACGAACACTCAAAATAAATTCACCCATTTTTTTTTTCTGAATAAAATGGACCACTCAAGGCAAGGTCATTAACAACCTGAATATGGAACTCATTTCTGCCTCAGATTACATTTTTTTCCCCTGAAATTAATATAATTGTATTATTCCTGAGCTAATTCGCTTAATAGCATTGCAAAATTTCTAGGAAGTGTTGAAAAGTGGAAAGCTACGCCCACAGTGAACGCTAAAACCCGGCGTGAATTTGACCAGGAAGAAAAAAAAAAACAAAACAAACAAACCAGGAAAAATCAATAATTCATGTCCTTTAAACGGAAAAAAAACAGAGCCCGTCGTGAAAATGTAAAATCTGCTTGTTTTTTTTTTTTTTACAAAATCCACATATTGTGTATTTTCTGTATAAATTTTCTGAGTCTAAAATATTTGTCATGTAATTTTAGGAAAGTACAAAATGCTACATAGTTTCTACCCTGTTTAAACGACAGAGCATTGGGGTTTTATAGCTTACTCTAGAAAATTACAAACATGTTTATTACTACTATCTTCTTAGCCAAGCGATAGCGACCTTTTATGGGTGTTAATATTTAATGATATCCACAGAGAGA
This sequence comes from Achatina immaculata, assembly GCA_009760885.1. Classification (NCBI taxonomy): domain Eukaryota; kingdom Metazoa; phylum Mollusca; class Gastropoda; order Stylommatophora; family Achatinidae; genus Lissachatina; species Lissachatina immaculata. Next base: position 19,206,137 of record CM019691.1, on the reverse strand, counting down.
GAGAGAGAGAGAGAGAGAGAGAGAGAGAGAGAGAGCACGGGAAAGCAAGTAGCACTTCTGTGCTGCCATAGAACTTCTCCAGCCAGACAAGTATCACTGCTCCAGTCGGACAGGTATCACCTTTCCACCAAGACAAAATCACTTCTCCAGTCAGACAAGTATCACTTATCCAGTCAGACAAGTATCACTTATCCACCCTGACAAATATCACTTCTCCAGTCAGACAAGCATCACTTCTCCACCCTGACAAGTATCACTTCTCCACCCAGACAAGTATCACTTCTCCAGCCAGACAGGTATCACGTCTCCTTCCAGACAGGTATCACTTCTCCACCCAGACAAGTGTCACTTCTCCAGCCAGACAGGTATCACTTCTCCAGCCTGACAGGTATCACTTCTCCAGCCAGACAGGTATCACCTCTCTAGTCAGACAGGTATCACGTCTCCAACGAGACAAATATCATTTCTGCAGCCATACAGGTATCACGTCTCCAGTCAGACAAATATCACTTCTCCAGTAAGACAGGTATCACGTTTCCAATCATACAAGTATCACTTCTGTAGCCAGACAGGTATCATTTCTTCACTCAGACAATTATCACTTCTCAAGCCAGACAAGTATCACTTCTCCAGACAGACAAATACCACGTCTCCAGTCATACAAGTATCACTTCTGCAGCCAGACAACCATCACTTCTCCAGCCAGACAAATACCACGTCTCCAGACAGACAAGTATCACTTCTCTAGTCCGAAATCTTAATGCACTGATAACCGAGTAAACGATTTACCCTAAATTGCAGACATTGTCAGATTTTATGGACATTATACTTAACATAAATGCACCAGAAAGCAAAGCTGACTTATAAACTGACCAGCGTAACGGGTCTCTGAGACCATCTTCTTATCATAGAAAGGCAGTTCACGATTATGATACTACTCTTGTTCTCAAACAAAATGTCAAACGGTGCAAAGCAATAAGAATTCACACTTTGCTCCCTCTGCTCAGTTTTTTGTTTTACTTCTGGCTTTATTGATGGCTTCTTGCACAGGGACTTAATGCATTCCCTTTATTAAAACTGTTTAAAAGCTTCGAAATAAATTTTATCTGTAAATCTTGTGTGTTATTTTATATAGTGTTAGCTGTTATTTTATATGGTATTATCTGCTAGTTTATATAGTGTTAACTGCTATTTTATATAGTATTAACTGTTATTTTATATAGTAGTAATTGCAATTTTATATAGTATTAACTGCTATTTTATATAGTATTAACTGCTATTTTATATAGTAGTAATTGCTATTTTATATAACATTAACGGCTATTTCTTCCCCTGCTTTCTTTTCTCGTTATTCACTATTTAACATGTTTTTTAACTAATAATTATCACTTAAATATCCCCAATGACTGGTCTGTGTCTAGATGGAATTTATAAAAAAAAGCAATAATGAACCAGCTGTCCAGTAATGTTTTAACATATGACTGAAATATAAAAAAACTGATTGATCATTAAAACCTTGAGGATGAATGGATGAGTAAAAACATTGAGGAGGAGAACTTGCATCATGCGGATAAATCCACATTTAAAAAACTTGCATTAAAACAAATGGGATAATCCACTTATTTTTTTGTTATGGGGTGGGGGAGCACAGGACATTTTGCATATATTCTGTAAGCCCAGCCGTCCAGCTACTCAATTCCGGCGAGTTGTATTCAGACGTTAATTTTGAGATATGGATACTTCATTATTCCAAAATCAGTCGACGAGCCAAGATGGAAAAACTGCAGCTTCTAGGAGAAAATAGAAATATGGACAGATATTGCACTATATAGATCAAATGCTTCAAATAGAACAAGAACAAGACAGTGAACCTCAGTAATAAGACGGAGGAAATGAAAGAGATGACGGTAAAGATATAAATGGTTTATGAATTATCAATAGTTTGTATCCACGACCTTGATCAGCAATTTCCATGAATTCTATGACTGGAACTTAAAAAACTTGCTGCAGTTTTTATGAGAGGAACTTCAGACATCGTTGGTGACTATGGACTGGGGGAGAGGAATGACAGAGGTTATAAATTAATTGAATGGGCAAGAATACATAGCATGGTTGTAGGAAACACCTGGTTTAAACAACATCCTCGAAGACTGGCAACGTGGTGCAGTCCAGACAAAAAGACTTTTAACCAAATAGACTACATATTAATCAACAAACGATTCCGCAATGCATTACTGACAACAAAAACCATGCCAGGAGCTGACTGAAATAGTGACCATGATCCACTCTGTGGAAAAGTTAGAATAAAACTAAAGAACGCAGGCAGAAAAGTGAGAAACATCAAACTGAATACAGAACTTCTTAAAAATGACCAAGAACTGCGAGAACAATACAAAGTTATTGTAACAAATAGATACAATGCAATAGCAAAGATAAATAGTATAGATGAACAATGGGAAATGTTAAGAGATTTTGTCCACCAAACTGTTAAGGAGATAATAACACAAAAAAAGAAGGCCCTAAAAATAAATGGATGACAGACGACATCTTAGGACTGATGGACAAGAGGAGGAGGAGTAAAAATAACGAGGAAAAATATAGCAAGATAAATAAAGAAATAAGACCCAAATGCAGAGAAGCAAAAAAAGTGTGGTTAAATGAACAGTGCAGACAGATAGAGGACTCTCATATTAAAGACAGCAAAAACATGCACAAACGAATTAATGAACTCACAGGCAGGAAAACAAAATATACCACAGGATGCCTGAAATCGAAAGAAGGTAAAATGTTAATGGGAAAAGAAGACATTGTGGATAGGTGGACAGAGTATATCGGTGAGCTATATGGAGGAGAAAGACCAGAATTAACACCAGATACTGAAAACTGTGATGGACCACCAATACTTGAAGATGAAATCATAGATGCACTAGAGGAGACAGGAATAAAAATAATAACCAAGTTACTGAATGACATTTACAACAGTGGTTATATTCCCAGTGACCTGATTAAATCCACGTTTATAGTACTACCAAACAAACCAGGTGCAAAGGAATGTGACGACCACCGGACAATCAGCCTCTCATGTCACATAACGAAGCTACTTCTGAGAATCATTATGAGAAGAACAAGGAAAAAGATAAAAATGGAAATAGCAGATGAACAATTTGGATTTGTTGAAGGAAAGGGAACACACAATGCCATTTATGCTTTACGAACACTAACAGAAAGAGCTTTAGAAGTACAGAAAGATCTCTACTTATGCTTCATTGATTACACCAAGGCATTTGACAAGGTGAAACATAATGAAATTAGTAAAATGCTTGAAGACATCAATATAGACGGCAAAGACCTGAGCATTGTAAAACATCTATACTGGCAGCAAGAAGCAGCAGTTCGAGGTGAAAATAGAACTGGAAAATATCAACCTATAAAACAAGGGGTGCGACAAGGATGTGTACTATCTCCAGACCTTTTTTCTCTGTATAGCGAGAATATTCTAAGAACAATCATCACAGAACCAGGCATAAAAATTGGAGGATACAATATTAACAACCTTCGGTATGCTGACGACACAGTACTGATAGCTGAGAACCAACAAGACCTGCAAAATCTCTTGGATAAAGTTGCCAAAGAAAGTCAACAGAAAGGCCTTACTTTGAACATCAAAAAGACATAGACTATGATTATATCTAAGAAACAGAATCCACCAACATGCAGTATTAAATTAAACGGAACTATTCTAAAGCAGGTGCAGAAATTCAAATACCTTGGAGCAGTAATAACTTCAGATGGGAAATGCAGAACAGAAATTAGGAACAGAATAGGCCAAGCAAACACTGCATTTCAGAGAATGAGAAATATATTAACCAACACATCCTTATCAATGAATGTTAGAAAACGAGTCCTAAAATGCTATATTGAACCTATCTTGTTATATGGAAGTGAATCATGGACAATAGGCAAGTCTGCACAAAAATCATTGGAAGCAGCAGAAATGTTGTTTATTAGAAGAATGTTACGAATCCCCTGGACAGCAAAAATAAACAATAAAGAATGTATGAGAAGAGCTTGAAAGACAAAATACCTTGTCAAAAAAATAAGAGAGAGACAATATACTTTCATAGGACATGCAATGAGAAGAGGGGACATTGAAAATATTATAACAACAGGAAAAATAAAAGGAAGAAGATCAAGAGGAAGACCAAGAGAAATGATACTGGACAGTCTGACAGGATGGTGTGAGAGGAGATCACCAACTGAACTGATGGCCTGCATGAAGGATCGGGTACTCTGGAGAAGCATAATAGCCAACGCCAGTCGGCACGGCACATGATGATGATGATGAGTTTTTATGTTACTGAAACAAGATATGACGCCAATCGCGAATTTTCGACAGCGTAAAGTAACTAGCGATGACCATGAACGTATCAGACTTTATCTTTGAAAGACCAGCCAATCTCGGTAAAGGTCACCAACGATTGCAATTTTTTGTTTCTTTTCTGAAAGGCAATGATAATAAAATCCATTATGAGAATGGGTAGTTTCCTGTTATTTGTTACTTTCTGTAATGACACACGACAGATCACAGAGACATCTGTCTGATCAGGGATTGACGCTTCATTTCCGGAGACTAGTTTGATTGATCTATTACATTGTTTGATTTCCCAGAGAATTTTGCAATTTCCAGCAAGGACATATTTAATAATACAGAAAATGAAGACTATAAAATATACATTACAGTAGATTCTACAGCAGGCAGAGATACTCGGGGGGGGGGGGGGGACCAATCCAGTCTTTTCTACGTTGTCTTACGCCTAATATCTACATTACGTAACCTTTTTTTCCAGATGATTACCATGAACACTTAATAATACCAAGAACTTATTACTGACCAAGGCTGGCTAGTAAAGAGGATTAAACAGAGAAAGCTTAAATATATGGACACATTAAACGTCATGATAATCTAGAGAAGACCTTTTTAGAAGGGTACATAATGGGAAAAAGAAAGAGAGCAAGACCAAGGCGAAGATGGCTGCAAGACATTGTCGATGATCTGCATATGGATGCATCAGCAGCAGGGCATCTTGCTTACAACTGAGAGGCCTACAGAAGAGCTGTTAGGGAGGCAAAGTTCCGCAAGGGACATGAAAATGACTGACTGACTGACCATGAACGCTACTGATTTCAAACACTTACTTTGGCTTTTATTTATTTGACACAGTACGGTACCAGCCGTTGGGTAGATCAGAAAATGTGCTTTGCCAAGAAATGTTTTTATGAGGAAAAAAACTATTCTATTCCAAAACGTAGGCGTAGAAGACACAGATCTAGACAAATTTAGTTAATCACGTGTTGATGATTATGTTTAAGATCTACAATAAAGTGAAAGAATGTGACAGCATAAAGACATAGCCTTACTTGGAGAATAGAAATTATGACAGTGCTCAGAGACAAAGGATAGACATGGAAGGAAGCAGAGAATAATTCCAAGAACAGGGATGATTCCTTTATCTGTGGCCTATTCTCTCAAGGGAGTCAAAGGCGATGATGATGATGATGATGATGATGATGATGATAGTATAGCATATGTAATATTGTTACATTGTTTCATTACTTCGTGATGTAATGTATGTTAAAGAACAAATGAAGATTGAACATTTTTTTAACTCTTAGAATCCAAACCCTACACGTGAAGAACATGTACAGATCTGTAAGATTGTAAAGGTAGCGACATGCAAACATGAAGCAAAATATATTTTTTTTTATGGAATGCAAAGCCCAAGGGGAACTGGGGTTAATGTTCACGTGATTATCTGTTACAAGATTTTTTTTTCTAATTACATGGACATTTCAGCATCGCGTTTTTAAGTTTCTCTTGTCGCCTGTTACTGATGATACATTGAACAAATAAATGATCTATCTATCTATCTATCTATCTATCTATCTATCTATCTATCTATCTATATCTATCTATCTATCTATCTATCTATCTATCTATCTATCTATCTATCTATCTTATCAACTACCAAGCTATTATTTATATTCTCCGTAAAAAGAGAGAACGTAAACACATATTAACAACCGGAAATAAATAGCAGCAAATTAATAATAACAGCAACAACACTAACGATAATATATAGGATGTTCCTTTCTCTCTGATAAAACTGATACTGAGCAAGTGAACAAAAATGTGAGGGTTAAAAAAAAGGCAGAAAAGAACAAGAGCAGGAAAACATTGTTACAATAGCGAGGTCTCTCTACAAACTGATGCTGAATTGAATAACCTAATCTAATTATTTTTCTTTCTCTCACTTGGGTTAGCTTTCAATATAAGAGTTTCTCTCACTTGGGTTAGCTTTCAACATAAGAGTTTCTCTCACTTGGGTTAGCTTTCAACATAAGAGTTTCTCTCACTTGGGTTAGCTTTCAATATAAGAGTTTCTCTCACTTGGGTTAGCTTTCAATATAAGAGTTTCTCTCACTTGGGTTAGCTTTCAACATAAGAGTTTCTCTCACTTGGGTTAGCTTTCAACATAAGAGTTTCTCTCACTTGGGTTAGCTTTCAACATAAGAGTTTCTCTCACTTGGGTTAGCTTTCAACATAAGAGATTAAAAACGCTTGGTTCTGTTACAACTGATATTTCTAAGCTTCTACTGTGCTTCTTCTTCTTCTTCTTCTTCTTTTTCGTCTTATTTTGCTTCTTCTTATTCTATATCTCTATGACTACAAGTTGGTGTTTTTTTGCAGCCATTGAAGTTGAGACACAGCATCGTGTCGGATAGGGAGCAGATTACTGCGGCTACTTTTTCAATTCCTGAGAAGAGGTAAAAATCAGGTGGGGGTGGGTGTGCAATACCTCTTTAGCAGACTCCACCACCCGATAACTGCCCTGTTAGGCAGGTTAGGCCCGCTGGTACTGGCGTTACCAACGAAGAAGTGGGACAGGGTCTTGGTCAGTTATAGTACGCCAAGCATAGCACAAGAGTGCCAGCTATGAGTCGCTGACTGTCAAATCGAACAGCGTCTCCTCCCCCCGCCCCCACCACACACACACCACACGTCCACCCCCCCCCCTCCCTAACTAGTGTGCTTGAAATACTTTGTTGTTTTGTTTTGTTTTTTTTTTGTCTTATCGATCTGACCGCAGTCTATATCACGTTTCACGTCCATATCTTAATGGACATTTCTCTAGTTTATAGGAACATCTGCACCAGACAAACTCGTGCAATAGCATAGCATCAAGCGTTGAAGTGTCTGCTTCGCATCAGTAAGAGAATTTCTTAGAGCACAGCCTAAACGATGAAAAAGTGCTGAATATAAACCGATTTGTACGCCATTTTGTGAAAAGTAACAGATTAGGTCGGTTGCTTTGCGATCTATGCCAAATGTTCATGGTAATCTTATTTAAGGGTTCTTGAATAATAATGAGTTCACTATTAAATGTTTCCCCCCAAAATGTAAGAGAACAAATTTTGTATGATTAGACCTCGAAAAAATCGTAGACAAAGCACTTTAGTGAGACGTGAGAGAAAGAAAAATCACAAGAGAATTACCTGGGATTCGAACACGGACTCCGGTAGGACGAGCAGCCGTCTAGCCACGAGAGAACAGCTTACTATCGACTTAGCCAACTAGCACCCCCAAAATGTGGCCCTTTTGGTAAAATAAATTGATCGATTATTGTGTGCATATTATTTTTTTACAGTTTTTAATTTTGTGGTTAAACTTCATTCATTCATTTGCATGTCCCTTGCGGAACTTTGCCTCTCTAACAGCTCTCATGTAGGCCTCTCGCTTGTAAGCAAGATGGCCTGCTGCTGATGCATCCATCTGCAGATCATCAACGATGTCTTGCAGTCATCTTCGCCTTGATATTTCTCTCTATCTCTGTCCAATCATGTACCTTTCCAAGACGGTCTTCTCTAAATTATCATGACGTTTAATGTGTCCAATGTATTTAATTTTCTCTGTTTAATCCTCTTTACTAGCCAGCCTTCTTCAATATTAAGTTCTTGTAGTATGGATATATTTGTCTTTTTTGTGTGCATGATATTTGAAGAAATCTTTTGTAGATTTATATTCAAAGGCATTTATGTGTTTCTCAGCTATTATGTTAATTGTCCAGGTCTCACGGGCATATGTTGCGATGGGAAAGATGCATGCCCTTAAAAATCTTTTTTTCGTAATTCTGTCTATCTTAGAAAGTTAATGTTACTATAAAGTCTCATGTCAGTACATCAGAAGTCTTCTGTGACGTAATGTTAGAATCCACAAAATGTATAATGATGGCCTGATTAACTGCGTGTTTAGGCCCTGGGTTTACTAACCGGTGGTAGCGGGTTCAAGTTCCAGTAGTGAGATTTTATTCTGGCACACACCAAAAAGGCCCAATAGTCCACAGAGCCTCTAGAAATTGGTACCCGAGAAATCTGAGAAGGTAAATGCAGCCAGGCGTAATACTGATCACATCACATTTTCATGTGCCGATGGTCTTGAAAATACGGGCCTAACACATATCCCCAATATGCATTAATGGCATGGAAAAGGGAATGTTACCTTTTACACTTACAAAATATATTGTGTTAAATTTATATAACAGTTAAACTTATAGATATCTCTCTCTCTTTGAACCTTAAGTGCCCAGGGCACATGGGGCTTCCGCAAGGGTTTTCCACAAATGCCTGTCTTTCGCCTTTTTTTCTGCTCTTGCCCAGGTGAGCCCTCTATTGCGCAACATCCTTTCTGTTGTTCTTCTCCATGTCTCTTTTGGTCTACCCTTACTTCTGTTCCCCTGTGGTGTCCATCTTAGTGCTATTTTTGGTAGTGAGTTGTCAGTCATTCGGAGCACATGTCCCAACCATCGCCAGCGTCTTTCCTCAATAATTATTGTCAGTGGTTTCATCTGCATTTCTGCCAATAAGATGTTATTTAAACTTATAGATATGGCTACAAGAAAATAATTCTGCAGTAAATTTGAATTTATAATGTTAGAAATTTGGTTCCAAGTGGCAGTAAAATTTGAAATATTATTTCAGGTATTCATAACTTCCAGCTTTTATCTAACTATTCATTGTGTGGGCGACCTACAACCCCCCAAAACAGTTCAGAGTAAGACACACAGACTGGTCAGGGTGGCCGGCACTGTTATCCACACATATAATAACTGAACCACTTGACCGAAACTCCAGACAACAGTGAAGTCGTCGCTCGATTAACTTGATACCAGCCAATGGACGCCTGCCTTTCGTCGAGTCAAGCCAAGGTTTCTTTTTTTTTTCAAGACGTTACATCTATAAAGGTTTCAAATGAGAGATCTAACTGTGCGAGTCGGACACGGAGTCGCGCAGTGTAGGAACGTAGTCATGCGGAAATTTAACACAGGTAATCTCTTTTAGAAGTTGAGCACAGGTTAACGGTTATATGCAGGTCCTGTGTTTAACAGGATAATAGCCTCCAGTAGTTCAGTAGCCATGGATTTTGCATTAAAGTGAATATGTTGACTTTATTGATGGGGCTATCTAGTATTTTCTCGATAAATTGGGATCGCGAAGTCGCGGGGGGGGGGGGGTGTAGAGGGCGGCGGAGAACGAACTTTGTTGGGGGGGTAGGGGGTGGGGGAGTGGGGGGAGAGGAAGTTGATAAGTAAATGCGCAGAGAGTGATATGTAAATGTTCAGCGAGTGAGACCCGCGTACATTCGGGTCAAGGGTATAGGGAAAGCTTTGCTTGGGCTGAACTGCTAAACATGGGCCAAGGTGTGATGACATAAATGTGAGTTGATTTGTAAGAGTTTTCTATTGTCTGCGGACCGCGAATGCAGGGAATACATACATACATACATACATACATACATACATACATACATACATACATACATATATATATATCAGATATCTGAACCTTAAGTGCCCAGGGCACATGGGGCTTCCGAAAGGGCTTTCCAGAAATGCCTGTCTTTTGCCTTTTTCTGTGCTCTTGCCCAGGTGAGCCCTCTATCGCTCAGCATCTCTCAGCTGTTCTTCTCCATGTCTCTTTTGGTCTACCCTTACTTCTGCTCCCCTCTTGTTTCCATCTTAGTGCTATTTTTGGTAGTGAGTTGTCAGTCATTCGGAGCACATGTCCCAACCATCGCTAGGGCCTTTCCTCAATAATTGCTGTCAGTGGCTCCATCTGCATTTCTGGTAACAAAACGTTATTTTTTATGGTATATATATCACCATCATCATCATCAGGTGCCGTGCCGACTGGCGATGGCTATTATGCTTCTCCAGAGTACCCGATCCTTCATGCAGGCCATCAGTTCAGTTGGTGATCTCCTCTCACACTATCCCGTCAGACTGTCCAGTATCATTTCTCTTGGTCTTCCTCTTGATCTTCTTCCTTCTATTTTTCCTGTTGTTATAATATTTTCAATGCCCCCTCTTCTCATTGCATGTCCTATGAAAGTACATTGTCTCTCTCTTATCTTTTTGACAAGATTTTTTGTCTCTCCAGCTCTTCTCATACATTCTTCATTAGTTATTTTTGCTGTCCAGGGGATTCGCAACATTTTTCTAATAAACCACATTTCTGCTGCTTCCAATGATTTTTGTGCAGACTTGCCTATTGTCCATGATTCACTTCCATATAACAAGATAGGCTCAATATAGCATTTTAGTACTCGTTTTCTAACATTCATTGATAAAAATGTGTTAGCTAATATGTTTCTCATTCTCTGAAATGCAGTCTTTGCTTGGCCTAATTTATGTTGTGCATTTCCCATCTGAAGTTATTACTGCTCCAAGGTATTTGAATTTCTGCACCTGCTTTAGAATAGTTCCGTTTAATTTAATACTGCATGCTGGTGGATTCTATTTCTTAGATATAACCATAGTCTCTGTCTCTTTGATGTTCAAAGTAAGGCCTTTCTGTTGACTTTCTTTGGCAACTTTATCCAAGAGATTTTGCAGGTCTTGTTGGTTCTCAGCCATCAGTACTATGTCATATATATATATATATATATATATATATATATATATATATATATATGTATATATGATATTATTTGATGATGTATTGCTTTTTATAAAATATTCTTTTTCTTCTTTTGTATTGCACTTCTGTAAAAGTTATTTTCCTTTGCCTGAAGTTCCTTTTTTTCTTGTAGTTTGACGTTAAATGAAAGATTTCTTTATATTCTCGCACGACATATAATATTAAGTACGTCTCTTGTTAGGATCGTCTTAGTTGTGTGCTGTACTCGACATGCTTTGTACGTGCTTATCTTACTTTCTACCATTCTTGTATCGTTCCTAAATCTTTCTATGTTTTAGTGAAATGGGACCATACAGTTTTGTCTGCTTCATTAAGTGACGAAGTATAGGAAGCACATTATATATGATAACGAGTTTGGGTACAGAGCAAAGATTCGGGGATTGTTTGGGTACAGAACAAAGATTCGGGGATTGTTTGGGTACAGAACAAAGATTTGGAGATTGTTTGGGTACAGAACAAAGATTCGGGGATTGTTTGGGTACAGAGCAAAGATTCGGGGATTGTTTGGGTACAGAGCAAAGATTCGGGGATTGTTTGGGTACAGAACAAAGATTCGGGGATTGTTTGGGTACAGAGCAAAGATTCGGGGATTGTTTGAGATATTGTAGCCTATTTTTATCCAGTCAGTCTTCTGAAGGGCGACCTTAGAGGTTAGATTTTCCTGCCTGTATCAAATATAGGATTATCATCCTGTGAGAAAACGGTCCTACAAATCTTCATGACAAGTGTTCCTTCCGTCTTGTCGGGATTATGACATAAGCCTGGGAGACGAATAATTTACTTTTCTTAGAAATTCATCACCAGAAAAGTTAAGCATCATTATTAAACCATATATGAGTATTTCGGAGTCTCTTATGACGAAACAGTGCTTGATAAGCATTTCCTTGTAGTTTTCAGAGCAGGTGATTAAGTTTTTAAATTGAGCATCAGTTTGTAGCGAGACCTCGGTATTGAAACAATATTTTCCTCCTCTTTTTTCTTTTCTGTCTTCTTTTTCCGTCATCCTCACATTTTTGTTCACTTGCTCAATATATATTCAGTATCAGTTTTATCAGAGAGAAAGGAACATCCTAATTATTAACGTTAGTGTTGTTGCTGTTGTTATTATTAATAGGCAGACATGGAGGCAGGCATACGAAAGAACAGACAGACAGACAGATAGATAGATAGATAGATAGATTGATTGATTGATTGAGCTTTATTTGAAAAGGGTTAAGAATTGGGCACGCAGGCCCGTCTGACATTCTGCCCTCTAGATAGATAGATTGATTGATTGATTGATTGATTGATCTTTATTTCAAAAGGGTTAAGAATTGGGCACGCAGGCCCGTCTGACATTCTGCCCTTTATCATACATCTTTCACTCTATTCCAGACATTCTACAAATATGCTGTTCATATAACAAACATAACTAACATTGAAGCTGAGAGACATAAAATAAAATATAACATTTACGTTTCGCTCTTAAACATTCACTCAGTACAGAAGTAACTACATACATTATAAATGACTATCTACTAAACAAAATTTTTGGGACTATTCAGAAAACAATTAATTGTATTCGGTGTCTGTAAGAGCAGCTTAAGATAACTTTTAAGTTTTATAATTCATGGAGGCATGTAGTCGACATCAAATAGATATTGGGAAAGCTTGTAGTTGTAGGAAGGAGTATAATTTATATTTTTTATATAGGATGGGAGGGTATTCCAAAGATGAGCAGCAGAATAACTAAAGCTTTTCTTGTAAAGATCAAGTCTAGGTTTTGGAAGACATATGTTGTTCAAGCGTTGGCTGCACTTTGGGCTAAATTTAAACAGGTTCCATAGATAAGGCGGGGCATGCCGTGAAAGAATTTGATGTACTAACTTGGCTTTGTTGAAGAGGAACCTGTTCTTAAGAGGTAGTATTTTGATACGTTTGTGATGATTAGTTGTTTGTGCTTGATCTTTGTCACTAATAAGCTTTACTGCTCGCTTTTGGAGAGAGCAAAGCCTCTTTGTATTTGACACTGAGCAACCATCCCAAACTGTTGAGCAGTAATCTAAATGTGTTTGTATATGAGCTATGTAGTATGTCTTCCTAGTGTCTTGATCTATGAAGTGCTTAATTTTAGCTAATTGGTATACTTTTTGTGCGATGAGTTTTGTTAGACATTGCACATGAGAGTTCCAGGTCAGATGTTGGTCAATAATAAGACCTAGTGTTTTGTGCTCGCTAACGTTTTCTATCTGTGATGTTTCTGTACAGAGCCGAAGTGTTGTTTTTGTTGCATTTTGTAGTTTCTGTCTTGTTGTTATGAGCATTGATTTTGTTTTATCGGTGTTTATAATCATGCCATTATTTTTGCTCCATCCAATTAAATTGTATAACTCGACCTGAAGAAGTGATTCTAGATTAACACAATCGTAGTCACTGGTGTAGACTGTGCAATCATCGGCAAAAAGGTCACAAGAAGAGTGTTTAAGATGAAGTGGAAGATCATTGATATAGATAGCAAAGAGCAACGGGCCTAGAATAGAACCTTGCGGAACACCAGTGTCAACTTTAGCAGAATTTGATAGAGAATTGTTGAAGAATACTACCTGTTGTCTGTCTGAAAGAAACGATGCAATTAATTTTATTAGGTCAGAGTGCAGTCTATAAGTCTTTATATTTCTTACAAGAATATCGTGGTCAGTCATATCAAATGCCTTTTTAAAGTCGACAAAGATGGCACCATATAGTCTGTCGTCATTTATGTTTACTAACCAGTTTTCTGTCATTTTGGTAAGAGCTGTGTGGCAGGAATGATTGGGTCTAAAGCCTGACTGACTGTCTATGAGTAAATTGTTCTCTTGCATGTGTCGTAGAGTTATTTTGTGTATGTGTTTTTCGAGTGGTTTTGATAATGACGATAATATGGATATTGGTCTATAGTTGGTAAGATTGTTAGATGAGCCAGATTTAAAGCGAGGATACACCTTAGCAGTTTTAAAAGCCTCAGGAAAATAACATTTTGCAATGCACTGGTTGTAAATATATGTTAGTGTATGTGAAATGACAGGTGCAGCATAACGTAAGATCTTATTACTAATATCATCAAGCCCAGCTGTATTGTTGTTTTTTAAGGTTAAGAGATAACTGTGAACTTCACTGACTGTTAAGAATGGAATGTGTAACTGTTTAAAATCAGTACATCTGCTGTCCAGGAATGTTTGTAGTTCATGTAAGTCGCATACAGGAGCTGATACTGATGATTTAAGAACGTTGATTTCTTCTCTGAAATGTGTACTGATATGTGTGCTAGTGTATGCACGATTGATGGCTTGAGAATCAAATTCTTTTCTTTTATTTGATAGGGTATTTATGGTTTTCCAAATTGATTTACTGTCTGATTTATTCTGTATTAGAATCCGGAAGTAATTTTTTTTCTCTTGTCTTATTAAGTATTGAACTTTGTTTCTGAGTGAACAGTAGGTCATAAAGTCCTTGATTTTGTGCGCCCGATCACGTTCTCTCATGAATTGTAGTATTTCAGGTGTTATCCAAGGTGACTTCGTCTGGTGTTTTACTCTCACCTCTTTCATGGGAACATGTTTGTCTAATATATCTCTGAAGATCTTTAACCAATATTCTATTGCCTCATCAGGGTCAGTTAGTTGGTACACGTGTGTAAGTGAAGATTCTTGCAAATCATTAAGGAATAATTCTAGGTTAAATTTTCTGAAGCTCCTAAATTTCATACTGATGTGATTGTGTTTAGGAAGTTTATACCCCTTTCTTGTCCACGTACAGCAGACTGGGTAATGATCGCTTAACGAAGTATGAGGGATGTTACATTCAATGATGTTTTCTGGTTGGGCTACATATATATGATCTAATAATGTGGATGATACTTCTGTTACTCTGGTAGGTTTGGTGACAATTTGGTAAAGATTATAGGATAATATAATATTGCTCCAAGTTAGATGTGATTGTGTTAGATCTATGTTGAAATCTCCAAGAATGATAATATCTTTGAACCTAAAGGTTGAAACCTCATCCATCATAGTCGTGAAGTGATCGTACCACAGAGATGATGCATTTGGATTACGGTACAAAAGTCCAATAATTAATGGACTCTGGTTTGGCATTTTAACTTCCACCCAAATACACTCTACCTCTGATGATTGGAGGTCTTCTCTACGACTAAACTGGATAGTTGTGGAGACATACATTACTAGACCTGTTTCTAGTTTCCTGGTTGGGTCACGCCGGATCAGGTTAAAACCGTTAATTCTAATATCTTCATCGGTTATGTTCCTATTTAAACGGCTTTCAGAGAAGCCAAAAATGTGGAAATTTTGATGTAATTGTTACTTCAGGAATTTTACCTAATAGGTGATATACATTCAGATGGCCTAATCGAAGTCCTTCCTTATGTAACCATTTTTCGGTAGGTGGGGTCATTTTATTTTCCTGTCTCCTTTACTGGTTTGAAAATAATTCCTATTATGATACTTAATACTGAGGTAAATAAACTTTTAAATACTACACAGAGACACACTCTGTATATTAAACTGTCAACTGGTACACAACTCACTAGCTGAAATAACTGGAAGCTGAAAGAGAGACGCGTCTAACTACTGAATAATTAAACGCTGAAATATGTGAATTCACTAACAAGTTGAGTAATTAAGTATATAGTTCTCTCTCACACACACAGAGATACAACTCACAAACTGCAACGACCTATAGAAAGTTGACAAGAATTAGAAAAATAGATACAAAAGAAGGGGCAAGAAATAAAATGCAATAATAAAATGTAAAAATTCTAAATAAACGTAAGAATGAAGATATCAGTCACTGTGTCTTGCTGAGTAATAATTCTTTTTCGACATTGCGGGTTGAAGGTTACAGTTTGTGATGGATTACGATGATACTGCCATCAGTTTAAGGCATGTGGTGTCTGTAAGGTACCATGCCATGTGAATTATGCAGAGATAACATATAAGCATGACTCAAGGCTGCAGGGCTAAATTGCAACAAATACTGCAGCTCCAGATTTCTTTGAGGATGTTGCATGGAACGTGCTTGTGTGTTGAGCTCTTCCAATGAGCTGTGCGACGGAGGAAGAATCCTGACGTTGTTGACGCTCGTATCAGCCCGTCTGACCGTCTGAGGCTGACGTGAGGGTAGGGGTGAAACATTGTGTCATAGTCGGTGGTTTGCTGTGGAACAGGTGGTGTAGATTTGGAGGTCCCTTTGGTTTTAGTGCTCGGAGTAGAGCTGGCTTTATGGGGGTTTTTTGTTGGACGTGGGTGTTGTTTGTGGACATCCAGGTGTACCACGTCTTTCTGTAGTGTACGTTCTGGAAACTTCAGATTTTTGGCAAGGATGCTGGTACCAAGTTTTGATGTATGTATGTGGTCCCTGTACATCCGTTTCTTCGGGGCACCAGAGGCTGAGATGAAGAACACAGTGTGGTCTATGAAGACAATGTTGTTAACACGACAGTATGACTGAAGTGCCTTGTTGTTGATGTCTACCAGGCGGCGTCCAGGACCGGAGCAGGGTGGAATGATGGAAGATAGGAAGATTGCTGCAGTCGGATACTTTTCCTTGATGGCGGAAGTCAAAGCCTGCATGTCGGAACGTCTGATGTTCTGGCCATTCATGCTGTCATTTATGCCAACATGTACGGAGATTTTCCTCACGCCCTGGTCTGTATTAAAACTTCTCAGTGTTTGCGTTATTTTCGCAATACCAGCTCCGGTACTGCAACTACTGAGACAATGTCTTCGTCTGCTATGGACATACGCTCGCTATACACGCCCTTTAGCAGAGAATCCCCATTTATTAAATGTGTTGTGTAAAGCAGAATCACGGCGCCACTGAAGCAGAGTTCTCCTTACAAGGAGACTACTGGATTGATTGAATCCTCTTGTGGAGTACAGTTTCAACTTATAAGTTTCTTCTTGTTGCTGGTGTTCTAACCATCACCTAATTTTCTGTATTATACACTAAGAAAATACAACAAGACACCCAGGCTTTCAACTCCACAAAAGATAGTACAAATACAACAACTTGAACATAACTTGGCAGTCTTCCGACCAAAACAAACTGGTCAACAATGAGAATTTCCACAAAGCCGATTTGGTGTAGTTTATCATCAGACAACACACATTTATTACAGAAATTCACAGCAACAAATGCCCGGCGTGAAATATCTACGCCACATGGGCAAGGAAAACCTTACAATGATTTATTCATACCAAAAAACCATACTTACAGGCTTACCAAGGACTGCAGCCACACAGAAAAAACAAACTAAACTAATTCTGACAACAAGACTCGCTCTACCCCATTCTCGTTCGCCCAACACGTCCATCCAGTTCAACGATCACACAAAAACTGCTTACGACCGGCTTTTTCACACGGACCTTTTCTAACGACTTTTTGCACACGGGCCTTCCTAATGACGTAGTCTACGCAACACAATTTATTAGCGCTACACAATTAATCTCTGAACAGAATTGCTATTCTGTTACAGAATATCTCCCCACCCCCTAAAGGTAGATATTTGGCCATCAAATATCTCCAACAAAAAATTACTAACTTTTACAGAAAACTCTCCAAAAAAAAATTAATCAAACTAATCACTATCCAACACAACCCTAATTCTACCCACAAGGTGTACCAAGGTGTACAATATTCAAATAACTACCTACTCTTATGTGTATATTCAACGCTATGAGTAGTAACGTATAACATATGCAATCTCCATAACAACCCATCCTATATCTGGCGCATGAGACTGTCCGCAACATGGACATAACAGGAAATGAGTAAAAGGCAATCCGTCTTACAATAAGTCCTATACAAATGAAATCATACTCACAACATTCCACCTAAAACCTCAGCCATCAAGAAACCTAATTCCTCCAACTACCAACAAATTTCCACTGCTAGAAACTCTTCCTAAACGAGATTCCATCTACATCAAAATGGCAAAAATTCTTCCTACAACAAAACAAGTAAGGCTCTTGCTACACAAAACAAGTAAGGCTCTTGCCTTTAGACTAATCGTGAGTGGTATTTATACTATTCCTACCCACTCAGTTTTCTCCATGCTGCAAGCCTTTCCCAAGACCCCCGCTAAATGGTCTCAACCAACCTACCTCTCAAACAAGGGTACTCACTCTAGTAATTATTTCCTAAATACCAATCCTGGGTATAACCCCTAGCCTGTACTGCTATATTATTCCCCCATCCCAAAAAGTAGAGTTTTGCCTGTCAAAACTTTCAAAAAACCAATCTACTTATCTAAATCATACTCCAGGCTAAGTCAAAGATAATAATCGACTCTCAACATAGAACTTCATACTCTGACTATACCCATAAACTGTTCGTGTGACCTTCGGCTATACTCAGCCCATGTCCACTTCATATACAATCATCTATTTCTATTATGTGTGATTCCTCAATACACATACATAGAATAGGTAAACTCTGGTACCATATATAATCTGCTATTACTGACAAATGCAGCTATATGCTGTACATACGCAGAATAGGTTCATCTGGGTTACAATTATTAATCATCCATTCTTAAACATATGTAAATATCCATTAAACATATGCCGAACAGGCAAAACTTTGGTATCATATATAATCATCCATTCTTAACATATGTAATCATCCATTAAACATATGCAGAATAGGCAAATCTTTAGGTATCATATATAATCATCCATTCTTAACATATGTAATCATCCATTAAACATATGCAGAACAGGCAAATCTTTAGGTATCATATAATCATCCATTCTTAACATATGTAATTATCCATTAACATATGCAGAACAGGCAAAACTTTGGTATCAGGCTAATCCACCTTTTATTTATCCCCAAAGGGACTGTGCCACGTACCATATGTACGCGCAACAAAACAATGTAATATCCAGGTCCTTAAAAGAAAAAAGACCCCCTCTGGTAATTTCACCTTAGGCTCGGTTACATGGAATCTGCATGTTCCGGCCTAGGTACCCAATCAGAGAACCACACCTGTTTGTGTAATCTCCTCATAACATCACATCCGTGGTAATAATGTCACATCCAAGGCAATGCTGTCACATCAAAGATAAATAACCAATTTGAACATGGTAAATGCCATAACAATTGGCTATTAATAAGTCATCATCAGTAATGTCACCTTATTCAAGGCTACATGATTTATCATCCATTCTAATTAACTACTAATAAATCCGTTATACAAAAAATAAACAGAGGAAAAAAAAATACATTCACTAATTGCTGCACAAGAACTATATAATCTATAAAACATTATGCTTAAGAGAATCTCCACTGCAGCCTTAATCTCCCAGGGACTTCCCATATGTAGCCCTGTACCAGGGCTTCTGGTACATTTCCAATGCACTGCATGACAAAGCCTAACCTCTTCCATAGTAACATGACTCTTTCTGGAAAAACTCAGACATGGAACCAATAATCTATAATAAAACAAAAAAAAACAATATTAGCATTATCCAATCCACTCAAAATAATCCAACCATACTGGCACCTAATACAGTCCAGAATAATTACTGTACTTTTTAGTTAAATAAGTTATAACAGCAAATGGCAATCTTCCAGAAAAATTTTAACTAAGAATCCTCAGTTTTCTAGCACCTATCAGAGTAAAAAACTGGAATTAATGACATATACACTAATGTCAAATATCCATATCATCCCTGCTAATGCAAAATCACAACAAAATTGTAAACTAAATGCTAATTAATTGCAAGCCAGAAAAATTCCACAGCAGAACAAAATAACTGTCCCTAATGTATAAACACAATAATGTTCCTGAAATTTCTAGATAATCTATCCAGAAGAAGCATATCTGGCAACTTCCAATCAACAGAATGTTCATTTCCAAAAACAAATTTTTTCCACAGGTGAAGGTAGTCCAAAAAGTTACTATATCCCTTCGTATGAATGTCTGGCGACTGGATGAATCAGAACTACTCAATTGTCCAACAAACTTCCAAAGAGAATGACAGTAAATAAATCCAACATTCACTATTTGCTATACTTAATAATGTTCAGTCTGCACAATCTGGCTTGACTTCTTGCTGAAATTTCAGAGGTCACAGTTAAGTTACAAATTGTTACCTGTCCCTTCCCACATAGTACCAGCGAAATGTACCGTACAAGCTGCACTGGTCCCTGACAGGATACTGGTTCAGGATCAGCTTCACTGGTATGGCTTCATCCACTATGCTGCCTAGGGGCCAGGAGCTAGAGGTGCCCCCCAAGATTCTGAGCAAGCTGGACATCGTCGCCGCCTTGAGTAGACGCCTCCAAGTCTCGTCAACACACCCCTGACGCCAATTCGAAGGAAGAAAAAGGACGCCAATGCAACTCAACTCTTTTCCTAATCTGGACTCCTTTTCTTCTCCGGCAGAAGATGTCGGGAAGCCAATGCTGACAGAACTACCAACCGAAATTCGAACGCTAGCTAGCTAACCAACTCCAATCTTGACTCCTTAACTAACTACAAACCTATCAACTCCTAATCTATCTGCAATCAGCTTCCAACACCTAAGCTAGCCATCCTTACTCTACAACATTTTTGCTGTTGACCAAAACAGAGTCTGCCATGTTTGATAGCCGAAAACGAGGCAGGTCATCGACAAGGTAAGCAGGTCATCGATCGACAATCGTAATCTAGGGCATGGTAACAATAGACAAAACTTTGTGTGTACTACACAACTGGAGACAAAAATTACTACAACCTGGAGACTTGCCATGACTTCACAATTAGAAGTATGAGCCGTGCATGAAACCAGCAGCCCACGAGCAACAACTAAAACACTTTGTGCCAGACCGTGAAAGAAAGCGCTGGTCACGGCGCCAACTAAAGCAGGATCACGGCGCCACTGAAACAGGATTCCCCTTACAAGGAGACTACTGGTTTGATTGAATCCTCTTGTGGAGTACAGTTTCAACTTATAAGTTTCTTCTTGTTGCTGGTGTTCTAACCATCACCTAATTTTCTGTATTATACACTAAGAAAATACAACAAGACACCCAGGCTTTCAACTCCACAAAAGATAGTACAAATACAACAACTTGAACATAACTTGGCAGTCTTCCGACCAAAACAAACTGGTCAACAATGAGAATTTCCACAAAGCCGATTTGGTGTAGTTTATCATCAGACAACACACATTTATTACAGAAATTCACAGCAACAAATGCCCGGCGTGAAATATCTACGCCACATGGGCAAGGAAAACCTTACAATGATTTATTCATACCAAAAAACCATACTTACAGGCTTACCAAGGACTGCAGCCACACAGAAAAAACAAACTAAACTAATTCTGACAACAAGACTCGCTCTACCCCATTCTCGTTCGCCCAACACGTCCATCCAGTTCAACGATCACACAAAAACTGCTTACGACCGGCTTTTTCACACGGACCTTTTCTAACGACTTTTTGCACACGGGCCTTCCTAATGACGTAGTCTACGCAACACAGTTTATTAGCGCTACACAATTAATCTCTGAACAGAATTGCTATTCTGTTACATGTGCTGTCTGTGATTTTGTGAATGGGAATTTGCTGCGTATTTTGTTTTTGGTTAGATTGTGACTGGAGGTGGGATGCTTTGTTTGTCTGAGATGATTGTTGCGTCCTGTCTGTCTGCTGAGTATCCGGTACAGAGCTTTGTTGTAGAGCGTCGAATCTGTTGGTGATCTTGACCTCGATGGGGTACTCGTATTTTGTGATATGCTGGTCTTCCTCACCTGATAAAGAGGCACTGACTTCACTCTGTTTTTGTTGGTTGTTTTTCTTGTGAAGTTTGTTTACACCGGCTGGCGACGATGGCTGAGCCTTCAGCTTCATGTTAAGATTAGTTTGACTAGCAGCCACTGACTGACTGTGACTACCAGTTTCTGTCTGGTTGTTTTTGTGTAGTTTTCTACTACTGCGGTTTTCGCTGTTGACTGATTCAACGAGAAGCTTCAGCTTGGTATTTTCTTCTCTCAGCTGTTCAACCTCTTTTTTGATATTATCATTCTCCTCACTGAGTGACTTTACAACTTCGGACTTCATGTCACTGATGAGTATTTTCACGAAGTCTTTAATAACTTCTGTGAAGTCATGACCACAGTGACAAGTAGGTAGTTTTGTTCCTGTACCAACAGCTTGATGGGAACTAACAGTCTCACTAAGTCTTGGTACATTGCTCTCCAAAGATTTTTCGGAGTTTGGTTCCGTTACTACATCATTTTCGCTAGAACTGTTAGCTGGGTTTTCTTTATGAGTAAAGGTGTCTGAAGACAGTGGAGCTTTCTCAGTAGAAGCTGTTGCTCCTTGTTCTCCAGCAGTATCTGTGATTATTGGTTCTTCTGTAGCAATTGTTGGTGGTAATTCATGTTTGCTGGAGGTTTCTTTGCTGGTGATAATAGCAGCGTTTTCTGGCACAGACTCTTCTGCTGTCATGATTTCCATTATATCGTCGACTATGTCAGTAGTCTTCTTTACAGGACTTGCAAAACTTTCGGCCATGTTTGTGAGTGATGTGTTTAGTTCATTTGAGTTATCTTCTAGAGGGAGCTGACTGGCCATCACTTCCTTGACTGTGTTTATGTCTCCTTCTTGCAGCTCCATAAACTGTTTTGTTAGCCAGGATTCAACGGCCTCGGCGTCACCTTGTACCATCACTTTGTTCTTGGTGTGGTAAAGATGAACTGTGAGGACTGGTGTTTTTATGATGTCCTCAACATTAGCGCCTAGCTTGTCATATCTCTCCTCTCTTTCTGCTTGATAGATCTTCCTAAGGGCTTGCCTCAGGGACTCGTGTTGAAGTGTGTTGTGGCATGTCACAACGACACATTGTCCCTCGTTGGTGTATTTTATTGTTAAGCCTGGTGGGTTACTGCATTTCTTTAGCTTTGTTCCCACGGCTTTGTGTTTGTTTAGGCTATAGTTCTTTGTTGTGGTAGACCGGAGACCATCCCGCCGGCTGGGCTTGTTCGTCACCTCACAGATTAAACCTTCTGTCCCGCATTCTATCATTGTTACATAACGTCTAGATTAAGCAAACAAAACATTCTGGCTGACACTGGGCAGACCGCGTGGCCTATCGAAAAATGGTGGTGAAAACTGGTGACCACTATGATCTTAGAGAAAGAATGTCTTACCGCAATTTTATGAAATAACTCCACAAATTCACATATTTTGAATAATTTTCATAACCCAATGAAAACACAGTTTCTTCAGAAATCCAACAATATAAGTATCATTGTCCAAGTATTTGAAATAATACACAAAATAATTGACAAATCAGGAGCGAGAAATTACACGTCGTATCCCGAACAACGTCAAGGCGAGAGATAGATAGATAGATAGATAGATAGATAGATAGATAGATAGATAGATAGATAGATAGATAGATAGATAGATAGATAGATAGATAGTAATCCGACTTGTCTTATTTATGGTCTGACGCTGCTTCAGAACACAGCCAAATCTAGAGTTATGGTTCTTGTATGGCGTATTTTCTGGGATAATGAAGATCTTTAAATAACTTTCATTGACGCAATTCGCAGATAATTCATGAAGGTTATAACTCGTGGTTACATAAACAAAATGGCAAACACCGGTGTTCAATCAAAGTGAGACGAAGGCAATTTTCTGTTTCTAGATCTTCTGCAGATATAAAAGCAAATGAATTGGTGAAAAAAATTATTTCGACTAGCTAGTTTTCCAAAATCCTGTCCCAAAACACAAAAATAATCATCTAAAAACTATAATACGACAAGCCGTCATGTAAGAATCAGAAACATGGAGTACGACAAAGAAAGATGAACAACAATTGCAGATCTTAGAACACAAGATCATAAGAAAAATCTTTGGGCCGATAAAGGATACCAACAATGGAGAATGGAGAGCTAGAAAGAACACTGAACTGAACAGCTTATTTAAATCCCAACGAATTATACTCGTAAATGTCTTGAAACTAAACAGACTACGCTGGCTGGGGCATGTAGAAACAATGAAAGAGAACAGAGAAAAGAAAATGATGTATGCACAAGAGATGAGGGAAACAAGACCAACGGGTAGATCAAGACAGAGATGGAAAGACAACATAGAAGAGGATATAAAAGAAATTGATGTGACCAAGTGGAGAGAGAAGACTAGGAACAGAAAGGAATGGAGGCGAACTTTATCTGCAGCAATGAGCCTTAATGGCTCGGAAAGCTGAAGAAGAAGAAGAAGAAGAAGAAGAAGATAGTTTTCGTACCATTCTTTGTTAGAGCTAACATCTACAGTAATATAAACATTCGCATATTTCTTCAACAGGCCGAAGAAAAAGAAGTCGACTACGTGAAACTCTAAAGAGAACATTGTTAAGAGAGGTCATTTCAGTGGGCATAACATCCCTTGACGAGACTGAAAAACTCGCCGAAGACAGGGCATCTTGGTGAACTACCATGCGAGCCCTATGTGACGTTAAGAGGCACGGGAACGATGTAAGACTAAGTAAGATATTCCTTCGACGACCATTTCCAGACCCTTCAAAAACCATTCACGCACACATACACAAACATACACACACAACTGAAGCTGGTATCTGGTTATTTTAACGTTATGAAACGCCAAAATAACGTCACTGGAGATCATCGGCGTATTTATATCTACCTGTCTGTCAAATTACAACAAAAGTAGCCTTGCGTGCAGCAAGCGAAACAGACATGATACAGGCGCCGTATTCCTGTGGATGATACACAGATAATGATAACTGAGAAAGATTTGTCCGATAAATGGCTCCTGCAGATTGTGAAATGTTTCATTATTAATAGCGGTATCTGATTTTATGGGTTTTTTGGAGCTTTTTTTGTTTTGTTTTTTGGTCACAATAACTCGATAAATAAAGGGGAATTGGCGGAATGTTGGCGACGAGGGAGAGAGAGACGAGGGAGAGGCAAAGAGAAAGAAAGACAGAAAAAAGAGAGACAGAGAAAGCACTAACACACAGAGAGAGAGAAAGAGAGAGAGAGAAAGAGAGAGAGGCAGAGTCAGAGTCAGAAAGAGCCTGACAGAGAGAGAGAGAGGCAGAGTCAGAATCAGAAAGAGCCTGACAGAGAGAGGCAGAGTCAGAGTCAGAAAGAGCCTGACAGAGAGAGGCAGAGTCAGAGTCAGAAAGAGATAGGCAGAGTCAGAGTCAGAAAGAGAGAGGCAGAGTCAGGGTCAGAAAGAGCCTGACAGAGAGGGAGAGGCAGAGTCAGAATCAGAAAGAGCCTGACAGAGAGAGGCAGAGTCAGAGTCAGAAAGAGAGAGGCAGAGTCAGAGTCAGAAAGAGCCTGACAGAGAGAGAGAGAGAGAAAGAGAGAGACAGAGTCAGAAAGAGCCTGACAGAGAGAGAGGCAGAGTCAGAGTCAGATAGAGCCTGACAGAGAGAGAGGCAGAGTCAGAGTCAGAAATAGCCTGACAGAGAGAGAGGCAGAGTCAGAGTCAGAAAGAGCCTGACAGAGAGAGAGGCAGAGTCAGAAAGAGCCTAACAGAGAGAGAGAGGCAGAGTCAGAGTCAGAAAGAGCCTGACAGAGAGAGAGGCAGAGTCAGAAAGAGCCTGACAGAGAGAGAGAGGCAGAGTCAGAGTCAGAAAGAGCCTGACAGAGAGAGATAGGCAGAGTCAGAGTCAGAAAGAGCCTGACAGAGAGAGAAAGAGAGAGGCAGAGTCAGAGTCAGAAAGAGCCTGACAGAGAGAGAGAGAGAGAGAGAGAGAAAGACAGAGGCGGCAGAGAAAGAGACAGAGAAACAAATCAAGACACAGAAACAGAGAGACAGAGAGAGACACACAGATATATAGAAATAGAGGCACGAAAAAGATACAAAGAGAGAGGCCAGAGAGCTAGAGTGAAAGCATGACATATTAACCTAAAGTATATTTGTACTAAATCTAATGGGCATACCCGGCTGAAATTGTTAAAGTAATTTATAATGGTGGCTGACAGATTTTTTTTGTTTTCAAGTCGCTGACCCGTCACGCCAGTGATAATTCGTATATACCCACAATGTCATTCCTCCCCTTTCCTCCCAAACCCCTCCCCAACTCTCAAACCAGGCGTCCCTTCCCCCCCCCCCTCCCCACATTTTTCATCCACTTAGTTCTAAATTGCAAAGCCTTCGCAAATTTCTAGTATTCCACGTAATCTGGACTTATTATGCAGAGCCCCGTAAGAACCCTAGTTTGGAAACCTTGAGAGAAACGTAGCTGTGAAGTGCAATTCATAGCGGTTGCAGTAGCTCGTTTTAAAGAATACCCGCCTTTGGATAATGTGCCCTCAAGAAAAGAAGAGCCACATGCGATAAACTTCAGATGTTTGAGGGCCCCAAGCAGGTATGACAAGAGCCGAAGAAGGGTGAGGGGGAACAGGTGGAAGAAGCAGGGGTTACATCACCTGAGTACCGTTCTGTTGAGTAAGATCTCAGTGTGTACCTGGCAAATAATTATAAAGCTTGAAAATTCTTTTTATTTATCATTTTGATTTGGGAAAAAAAGGATTTCAGTCAGCGTGCTTCCACAGATTGTACATGACATGTCAAAGAGTCGCTTGTGACTCTCGAGCCTCGGCTTGGCCACCAATGCTCCAAGGCGTGAGTTTACGTCCACCACTCCACGAGCCTGGTCGCATCCAACACACCGTGTAACAGATGTGGCTGGACGTGAGAGGGAAGTTATTAAGCCAAGTCACCGCTAGACAGGCTTAGGGTTTCTAATCTGGATTATCCTTCGTAGTTTAATCATTGAGGCTGGTGAGTTATAAGATTCCTCCAAGAGATCCCACAGATATCAAAGAAAACAGAAGACTCTTAATATTTAATGTGCAAACGATGTAGACAGACTTCCACCAGCAAAACCTTAAAGACTGGTCTTGGGGTTAACTTAGAAGTTTACATCACAAGTGCTAAAGAACAAACAGAATAAAATTTAGGACTGATCTCTGACAGACGTGGCACCTACGGTTGGAGGTGGAAAGGAAGGGGGGGGGGGGAGGGAAGAGAGAGAATCCTTAAACCGTTCACGATTACAGAGCTCCAGTGGAATATGTGTCACTCAACTTTCTGCTATTCTTGTTTCTGCCCATTTTCCTCATTCTATCGTTTTGTAAAAGTGAAAAACTGTGTAAAGAAAAATCGGTTTTCAGTAGCTTAAGTTAGTTCTAATAATCCCCAGGTTCTAATTCTTCAACCTTTATCAGCCTGGCCACTTGGGAACTGTATCATTTATGCGCTTGTGATGTAGCAACAATCGGCAGTTGTTACAAGAACAACAGTATCCAACAGAAATAACGACACTGAACTAGTTACTTGTAATCCAAGACTCAAAACAAACTGTTTATGACACAAGCAGCACGAGAAACACTCGACAGCATCACTAGACTAGATTGCAACATAATACATAAAACGATTAGCTGCAATTATCTCCAATACATAATAATTGCTCAACATATTACTAATCCAATTACTACCAAGTTCTGCCATCTAACTAATAACTAAAACATATCATGTCATGCGAGTCAGCCAATACCCATAGCTATATTCTTTATTGCTTACGTAACCTTCTTCCTAGTCGCTACATATTGTTCATATCTACTCAGTGGGACTGTATCTGGTCTCCATGACTCAATACTTGAATTCTTGGTGCAAAAACACAAATATTTAGATGCACCAACACACTGATGTACCACACATAATCACATCAAATTAACAGTTACAAAATCAATCGTTCACAACTACAACATGGTGACAACTGATGATTCTTCAAATGCTTGAGCTCACTCTTGTGTTATGAGAGCAAGCACAACACACGTAATTAACATTTATAAAACCCAAAATGACTGAAAAGATAAAGGATAAGATGAATTAATGCAATGCAATAGCACAAAATGCATCACTATGGAAAACTGGCGTAATAATCAATGAAAATGGTAGAATATGAGAACTACATAAAATCATGATGCCACAAAGTCATGGTGTTCACAACATACTTCTACCCGAACTATATATGGGGTCATCTACTTCAATCTAACGTCTTGTACTTAATCTAATCTACCTGACAACTTAACTCTCAGCATTGTAAACTCTGCTGCTGGTTCTCACTTAATTAACTACACAGTTATTTCGTACACCAAATATTTACACTCACAAAACGTCTGCGACATACAGTAACGTACATTACTGAGGCTGGCGCGGACATAAACTCGCAACATAACGCGACATCACGAAACATCACAACAAAACATCCAGGACAACACAATCACATTTTCCTCCGGCCGTACCTCAAGAGAACAAACGTAGACTGACTAGTGCCTCTCACCCTGCCCAGCTCTTACACTCTGGACAGTCACGTGACCAAATAGCCCTGCGTTGACCCCTCAACGGAAAAAGCCAACCTCTCAGTCTCACCATCCTCATACATACGCCTCGATCTATCTTTGTTACTAGAACCAGTTTTATTGCTGTCATCATTTCTATCTCTTATTGGATTACCCAGTATGCCTCCATACGCGCTTAGCGAGAGTATA
This sequence comes from Achatina immaculata, assembly GCA_009760885.1. Lineage (NCBI taxonomy): Eukaryota > Metazoa > Mollusca > Gastropoda > Stylommatophora > Achatinidae > Lissachatina > Lissachatina immaculata. Next base: position 19,177,536 of record CM019691.1, on the reverse strand, counting down.
GAAATCATCATGTCCTGTAAGCTACCAGTATAATTTCAAAAGAGGACAATAACTTGAATTTGCTTGACTTTCCTGTGGGTAGCTAGGAATAGAACAGCTGGAAAAAAAACTATGCTTTTTAATCCAATAATTTTTCAGAGATCGAGTCCCATACCTTCATTGTTATTATTAAATGGTTATTAACTGGGGATATCCCACACCCCTAAGGAATATTGATATCCCCAGTTCATAACTCCTAATTCCGGTGAACACCTACATAAAAATACAGAGGGAGACACAAAACAGACGCTGGAAAAGCTTGTTCCGCAGTGGACTGCGCCTACATCTGGCGTAAATAATCAGATTTAAAAGCAATAATCCCTCTCTCTTTCTCTCTCTCTCTCTTACACACACAACACACACACACACACACACACTCTCTCTCTCTCTCTCACATTTTCACTCACTCTCTGTCTCAATCTCACTCTCTCTCTTACTCTTTCCTTATTCTCTCTCTCTACGTTACGCTCACTCTCTTGCTTTCTCCTGATATATATATATATATATATATATATATATATATATATATCCACCCTTCCCGTTAAACGTCACATAGGGCTCGTGTGGAAGTTCGCCAAGTTCTCCTGTTTTCACCGAGCCTTTCAACATCATCAAGAGATTTTATGCCTACTAATCTGACCTCTTGAATATCCTCTTTAGAGTTTCACATGGTGAACCTCTTTTCTTTTTCATTTTCTTCGCCCTGTTCTTTTCCATTTGTATATTTCCTTGTATATTTCCCTGTATATTTCCCAACAGCCGTCGAAGAAGTAAACCACCGATCTGCATATCTTGGCAGCTACATAGCCGAGGATGGTGTCACCAGGAGGAAGTTAGAATTCAAATCCCATTCAAAAGTTATAAGCACAAAAACCAAGTTAAGATTATTCAATTCAAACGTGATATCCACTCTCATTTATGCGTGTGAAAGCTGGAAAACAACTAAAGAAACAGACAAGAAATTTGACTCTTTCGAAAACAAATGCCTCAAGAAAACACTCAGTATAAAGTGGAACGAATTCAAGAACAACGCAGAGATAAGACAGATGAGCAAACAACAACCGTCTCATGGGTAATCAGAAAAAGAAGATGGACATGTGTCGGTCATGTGATGAGAAGAAACAACCAGAGAATCCCAAAACAAGCTATCAACAGGCCAAAGAAAAAAAGAGGTCGACCACGTGAAACTCTAAAGAGGACATTGTTAAGAGAGGTCAGTTTAGTGGGAATACCATCCCTTGATGAGCCTGAAAAGCTTGCCGAAAACAGGAAATCTTGGCTACAATGCAAGGCCTATGTGACGTTTAACGGCACAGGAAGGATGTAAGATGTAAGATTTACCACAGTAGGAACTCCTTGTCCCAGTTACAAACATAAGACACTATACAGAAACAAAAAAGTGAACTATTCTTATTAGAAACTTACAATCAGGCCGAGACATTGGATACTGTTATCACTAAACTTGGTTCACGTCTGAGTGATTATAACGTCAAGCAATCCAAAATCTCGGAGTGGTCAGAGGTTTATGGAATCGTCGCGAGGGCGCTACACAAATTCGTGAACACTGAAGCTCAGTCCCCTGTCATCTCAGACAACTACAACTCTTGATTCAAGACTTTACCCATGCTCTGTTGTATGTCCTCTCAAACAACTACACCTCTTGATTCAAGACTTTACCCATGCTCTGTTGTATGTCCTCTCAGACAACTACAACTCTTGATTCAAGACTTTACCCATGCTCTGTTGTATGTCCTCTCAAACAACTACAACTCTTGATTCAAGACTTTACCCATGCTCTGTTGTATGTCCTCTCAAACAACTACACCTCTTGATTCAAGACTTTACCCATGCTCTGTTGTATGTCCTCTCAAACAACTACACCTCTTGATTCAAGACTTTACCCATGCTCTGTTATATGTCCTCTCAAACAACTACAACTCTTGATTCAAGACTTTACCCATGCTCTGTTGTATGTCCTCTCAGACAACTACAACTCTTGATTCAAGACTTTACCCATGCTCTGTTATATGTCCTCTCAAACAACTACAACTCTTGATTCAAGACTTTACCCATGCTCTGTTGTATGTCCTCTCAAACAACTACACCTCTTGATTCAAGACTTTACCCATGCTCTGTTATATGTCCTCTCAAACAACTACAACTCTTGATTCAAGACTTTACCCATGCTCTGTTGTATGTCCTCTCAAACAACTACACCTCTTGATTCAAGACTTTACCCATGCTCTGTTGTATGTCCTCTCAAACAACTACACCTCTTGATTCAAGACTTTACCCATGCTCTGTTGTATGTCCTCTCAAACAACTACAACTCTTGATTCAAGACTTTACCGATTCTGTATCCTATCAAACAACTACAACTCTTGATTCAAGACTTTACCTATGCTCCGAACCTGATATTTTCGATCGAACTGCTGAGAGACAGTGGACTTTTTTTTATTCGATAATAATCCAACCTTCAACGTTCGTCAGTGTCTTAGATCAGATCACTAAATATGATTAGCCTCGTGATTTTCTTTATCTTCACATTCTAGATTATGATTCATATTCTTTGCAAATTCTTGTCAAGTTTTTTTTTCCTTTTCCAGGAAAACTCTTTTTCTGGGCAAATGGAGAAGGCCATAAGTAGCTATACATTTTTCATATTTACCGGTTTTTAAGTACTGAATGAGTCCAACCAGAATAGTAATAGTATTTTGTTTTTCAATAATCCTGCATAATGTTTGGAGAAGCCATTTTTGGAAAGGTACATAATGGGAAAAAAGAAAGAGGGGAAGACTAAGGCGAAGACACTGTTGGTGATTTGCGAATGGATGCATTAGCAGCAGGGGCATCTTGCTTGCAACCGAGAGGCCTTCAAAGGGGTAATGTTAGGGAGGAAATGTTAGAGAGGCAATGTTAAGGAGGCAGTGTTAGGGAGGCAGTGTTAGGGAGGCAATGTTAGAGAGGCAATGTTAGGGAGGTAATGTTCGGGAGGCAAAGTTCCACAAGGGACATGCTCATGAATGAATTAACTCTGTATAATAGAGTTCACCAGTTTCTCAGAAAACTGTGATTGTTGTTGACGTAGCTTTTCTGTCATAGAGGTATACATTTCCGCTGGAGTTAACGGGGGTTGAATGTCGGCTGCATAATTTTTCTGTACCAGTTTTTATGGGATTCAACCTAGACACAATTTCATTAATGGCATGAAATTCTTCATGCTTTAAACGTTGTTTATGATTTATATCGATCAACGCTTTAGAAACTGCAGGTCTTAACTCCAAAAAAAGCTCAAACATTTGCCAATAAACTATTGCACCGAGTTCTCGAATCCAAAATAATCGTTATTTCACTGTCACATTCTCTCTGTGTCTCAGTCTGTCTTTCTCTCTCTCTCTCTCCCCGTCTCTCTATTTCTCTCACTCTCACTGTCTCTGTATCCCAATCTCACTTCTCTCTTTCATCCTATCTATCTATCTATCTATCTATCTATCTATCTATCTATCTATCTATCTATCTATCTATCTATCTATCTATCTATCTATCTATCTATCTATCTATCTATCTATCTATCTATCTATCTATCTATCTATCTATCTATCTGTCTGTCTGTCTGTCTGTCTTTCTGTCTGTCTATCTATCTATCCGTCTGTCTGTCTGTCTGCCTGTCTGTCAGTCTATCTGCCGCATAAATCAGGGCTAGTTATTATAGCACAAAAAGAACAAATATATCAGTGCTACAAGAACTTAATAATGAAGAAGGTTGGCTAGTAAAGAGGATTAAACAGAGAAAACTTAAATATTTAGGACACATTAAACGTCATGAGAATTTAGATAAGACAGTCTTGAAAGGGTACATAATGGGAAAAAGAACAAGAAAGAGGAAGATCAAGGCAAAACATCTTTGACGATCTACGAATGGAAGCATCACCAACATGCCATCTGGCTTACAACAGAAAGGCTTACAGGACAGCTGTTAGGTACGCATAGTTCCGGAAAGGACATGCAAATGACTGACTGACTGACTGAATGACTGACTGAGTTATTATTTATTTCCACCAATTCCAGTTTTGCCTAGGAAGAAACCTAGAAACACCAGAAGTAGAATGTATGGAGTTAGAAATCAAACTCAAGATACAAAGTTCAATCCTAATATGTTCACCTCTATCGCAATCAATATGCGGCAGCATCGCGGTATCATCACTTTACATACATAATCGTGATATAAAAACTTTACATACATAATCGTGGTGTAATCGCTTTAAAAATATGATGGATTATGTTTTGTCTTTTAAGTTACAAGACATAACTGCTCTTGATAATTTAAAGATTGATCACAGACAGTCAAATACTGTATGGAATGACACTGTCTTATCATAAAACTTGTACTAAGTTGTCACTAACAGTAACTGAAACATCATCCACACTAACAGATCATATGTATATATATATATATATATATGTAGCTCATCCAGAAAACATTGTAAAACGCCAAGTCCCTCATACATCAGTGAGTGATCATTATACAGTCTGTTGCACATGAACACAAAATGGGTTTAAAGTTTCCAAAAATAAACACAACAGCGTTAAAGTTCAGAAGTTTTAACAATTTTAACAGAGTTAATTCTGAAGGAGTTACAAGCAGAACCGTTGAAGAATGCAACACTAGCTAACTGCCCCCCCCCCCCTTTTTTAAGGCTTCAGGAGGAGGTAACCCTGTCGTGTCTTAGAGGCACATAGGGGATATGGTGCTAGTGCCCATATTTTCCTTGACCTGCCAGCACTCTAGAGGATGTGGTCAGCACCACACCTGGCTGCCTTTCCTTCCCCAACTCCTGAAGAAGTCAGGTACTCATTTCTACAGCTCGGTGACTGGGGCGTCTCCGGCCGGATTCGAACCCCCGACCTTCGCCATAAGAGAATAGTGTACTAACCATTACACCACTAAGAAGCCCCGATATGGCTTTAAAATACTGGATAAAGATCTTTTCAAGATGTATTCGACAAACATGTTCCCACTGAAGAGGTGAGAGTTAAAGATCAAGTGAAGGCACCACGGATAACAACTAATATATTTGCAAGTCATGGTCATGAGAGAAAGAAATCAGGCCCACAAAGCGAAAGAATCCAGTAGCTAATGATCATGTAGAACCAAAATTCAATCTTTAATTAGGCAACTAAGAAGACAAAGTACTTTAGGAGTCTAGTTAAGAACAAATCAGACAGTACGTCTGTCTGGAAAGCAATTAACATACTAATAAACAAAAGAAAACCTGCAGATTATGTACCTAATTATGTACCTAACTCCGCTGGGTTCAGCCACCACTTCCTAAAGAAGCGGTCAATATCCTAAAATCATCAGTATCGACCCCATAAGCGCGACATAAAGAATTAAATAAATTCATAAGATGTGCCGATCAGAAGTATAAGATGTGCCTATCAAAAGCAGTCTGCCTTTCCTGTCAGTTGGTGAGGTTTTACAATTATCTTTTATCTGTAAGGAGCAACAGCACAGCCAGACCTGACAGAATTAGCAACACGCTGTTACACTGCTCAACGTCAGCTTATCACAGATAGGCTAACACTGAGTTATCAGACTACTCAGGCCTCAAGGGCGACAACTGCATGCGGGAGCCAAATGGTGTGAGTCGGGATTAAATCAACTTAGCTTTTGCCAGACTGCACAAAAAAATGAGGGAAAAAATGGCAGTTATGAAGTAATTAACCTTTCAGATCTTTTTAAAGCGTTTTTACACGTCTTGTTACGTTTGTGTTAATTGTAATCAAATAATAATAACTTCGTAATAACTTTGCGAGCTGTAAACAAAAAGGTGTTGTGGCCCACCAGTTGGACGCCCCCGCATTAAAAAACACTTACAATAAACGCGTTGCACAATGTCACTTTCCTTGGCCTTTTAAAACTGCAACAGGACATCCCCCTTTCAAAATCTGGTTCCACTAACAATCCCCCACGCCGTAGGCCAATCTCTACTCTATTGCCTTCATCACGATCCCTAGAAAAACATGACAACAAAAAGTAACCTTACATCTTATGCGAGGAAATCATTTGCTCGTTGATGGTCAGTCAGTTTTTAATCCCAAACACTTCCAGGCGGCTTCGTCAGGGAAGTAACAGAATACTGGTTATCTAATATAAATGATGATAAATTATGTGGTGCTGACTTTGTTTGACTTTTAAAAAGTATTTGATATGACTGATCACGAAATTCTAGTTAGACACCTCGAAATCTGCATACTAGACTGACCTAACGAAGTTATTTACATCCTTTCTCTCTGACAGACAGGAGCTAGTTGTTTTTGCTGCAAGCTTTTTGAGCCAAACATATCCGTAGTCGATAACGATCTATTCTTGGTCCTCTTTTTTTATCATCTACATAAATCGTCTTGTGACCTTTATTTTAGCTGACGACTGCACAGTTTACAACACTCACACCAGCTGTATTAACTTAGAATAAGTCATCAGTTTCAAGTAAACAATCAGAATAAACAATCTAATTAACTGGAGCAAAAACAACAGAATGATAATAAACAAAGACAGAACAAAATCCGTGCTCATTACAACAAGACAAAAATGTATAAATTCACCAGTAGCTACACTACAGCTGGACCATCACAAACAGACGGTGTTAGTGGAAACTATAAGCCTGGTGATAGACGACCGCCTCAGCTGGAATAGTCAAGTAGACCAGTGTTTCTCAACCGAGGTGTCATATGGTTTGTTCCTACGACCAGTGTTTCTCAACCGAGGTGTCATATGGTTTGTTCGTATTGCTGATATTGAGTAGCTGAGCTAAGCAGGAACCGAATTAGGAACCAGTTCTTTCGGTTCTTCCAATAAAAGCGGTTACTCGGTTTCTATAAACCGATTCCTGATACCGAGCAGTAGCAACTTGGAACCGCTTTAGAGAACACAAACTAAATCAGTTCTAAATATGAGTAGAAGCGCTTGCAGGCGGGCGATATTGTAGACGGAATGGCGTCTGATGAGGAGAGATTTAGTTTGAAAGTCGTGGCATCAAAACAATAATGCCATCCCGCTTGGTCACTCCGTGGTTGCCTCTTTCTCATGCTCCCCTTCCTTGTACTACAAACATTAAAGTCTTTTCTTTTGTATTCGGTATTAAATGCTGCACCATTATAACCGCAGTAGCCATATATGTCCGTCCTGTGTAGTCATTAAATATGCTTATTTTATTTGTCAACGTTGATGAACGTATTAGTGTCCCTTCATACAATTCCAGATGTTATCATTTTTGTTTTCTTTGAGTTGCTGTTTCTGTGTTTACTTCATTAGCTGCGATTGGGTGTGTTTTACTGTATACTTCATGTGTAAATAATGGCTCCATGATCTAATATAAATTAGACTCCTTTGAAACCAAATGCGTAAGGAAAATACCCGGTATAAAGTGGAACGAATTCAAGAACAATGCAGAGATAAGGCAGATGAGCAAACAACAACCAGTCTCATCGGTAATCAGAGAAAGGAGATGGCCAGATGTCGGAAATGCGATGAAAAGAAACAGTCAAAGAATCTCAAAATAAAATATCAGGTGGAACACACCAGGCAGAAGAAAAAGAGGTCGACCACGTGAAACTCTAAAGAGGACATTGTTAAGAGAGGCCAAATTAGCAGGCATAAAATCCCTTGATGAGGTTGAAAAGCTCCCCGAAAACAGGAAAACTTGGCGAACTACCATGAGAGTCCTGTGTAAAGTTTAATGACATGGGAAGGATGGAAGATGTAAGATTATCTAATATTAATTCTGTCCGGAGACATGGAAAAGCATGAGAAAATTGTCATTTATATCGTATCACTCACATTTATCAGGAGCAATAACTCGGTTCCAGGAACAGTGAGTACTTACTAAACGGTACCCTTAGGATTAAGTTACTATAAAAAAAAACGAGGAACGCCCAGTTAGTGTATCTTGATGACGTCATAGAAGTACCCGCTACCTCTCCCTGTCTGTATCCGAAACAAGGAGCCTTGTGTAGTGCCCAGTCTATTCCCTGGCGTCCACTTCTCTACCACCAAAGTGTCTGTTGACCTTTCATCTTGGTTGCCAACCTTTTTTTCTTCTCTTCCTGCTGTTAGAGGTGTTCCGACTTTTGTGGAAACCATTTCAACTCCGCCTCCGGTGTTTGACCTCGAATGACTTAAAATATTTAGGTCAGTTTTACCGCAGCGTTCAGCGGACCTGTTTGCGAAGCAGAGCTGGGCACTTCTTGGTTCTTTAGTAATCGAATCTTTCGGGACCCGTTTAGTGAGTATTAATTGAACCGGTTCTTGGAACAAATTCCTCGAGCTGTTGCCCATGGTATATTACATATAAAATAAATGACAATGTCTCTACACAGAACTGATATTAGATATTTCAGTCATTACTTGCACTTAAAGTTTCCGGTAAAATACACCGAACCGCGGTGAATGAAGTAAATCTAGAAACAGATTTCAAGAAAAATTCAAGAAAAAAATGCAGGCTTTAATATAATAATTTTATGAGGGGACTCTAATATGTTCATCAACGTAAGCAAATAAAATAAGTCATTTAATGCCTGTACAGTAAAGAAATATATGGCTACTGCGTTTAAAATGATTCAGCATTTACCACTTAATTAAAAGAAGGACTCTAATGTTTGTTCACTGTGTTGTAAGAAGGGGCACTTTCCCCTAGAGTCTCCACCATATTCTCATGGATCTCCTTCGATGATAAGCCCTTGATGCAGAGGAAGCGAATGACTGCTCTATGAGAAATTTTATCCATTTTCTCAGTTTCTGCCACCCATTTACCACTTCTTATCTTATATATCTTATATCCTTCCCGTGTCGTTAAACGTCACATAGGGCTCGCAAAGTAGTTCGCCAATTTTTCCTGTCTTCGGCGAGTCTTTCAACCTCATCAAAGGATTTTATGCCTGTTAACTTGGCCTCTCTTAATAATGTCCTCTTCAGAGATTCACGCGGTCTGCCTCTTTTTCTTCGGCCTGTTGTGTTACACTTGATAGCTTGTTTTGGGATTCTCTGATCATTTCTTCTCATCAAGTGACCAACATATGTCCATCTCCTTTTCCTCATCACCCATGAGACTGGTTGTTGTTCAGTCATTTGTCTTATCTCTGCATTTTTCTTGAATTCATTCCACTTGATGCCGAGTATTTTCCTTAGGCATTTGTTTTCAAAAGAGTCTAATTTCTTGTCTATTTCTTTTGTTGTTTTCCAGCTTTCGCATGCATAAATGAGGGTGGATATTACATTTGAATTGAATAGTCTTAACTTGGTTAAGAATATTCAATTTACCACTTAAGTAGGATGTAAAAAAAACCAACAAAAACTGGCTGCAGTTAATTTCTAGAACCTTGGTGTTTAATCTTACATTAACCTGATCTACAAATGCACCTAATATCAACTGTGTGTTTCAAGATTTGTAGCTTATGCCGAGAACGTATCGATCATACCTCGTAAAAGCAAAAGGGATGTAGAAAGGAACAGCCGTGGAATGGCACGGGCATTGACTGTTTTATTTTGATGCCTCGACTTTCAAACTAAATCTCCCTTCATCAGACGCCATTCGGTACACTATCGACCGCCAGCAAACGGTTCTGCTCGTATCTGGAACTAATTTCATTTCTGTTTTCTAAACGCGTTACAGATTGGTATTACTTGGTATCATGAATCTGTTTCTAGAAACAGGATAACCGCTTTTTATCAAAAGAACCGAAAGAACCGGTTCCTAATTTGGTTTCCGCCAATCTTTTACTGTGAAGTTTATCCCACGGGATCCCATTGTTGCCATAGTTATTAGTACTAAAACACTGGTAATTTGAACTATACTCGTATAGTTACTGAAAGTAACTCGGTTAAGAAAAATAAAGTAGATAATTACCACAAAGTTAGTCAACATCAAATACAATCTTTTATTTGTGTGTTAGTAATGGAGCTCTGAATCTTCTAATTTAAAACGAAAAGCGAATCTTTGTGTGTTTCAAATATATTTTTGATATGCGAAACATTATATTTAATATAATTTTATAGTAGCAAAAATATGAGTATATAAAAGTACTACATGTTGTTGCTGTTATGTTTTCTTTCTTATCAGGTCAGCCATGGCTAGCGCGGCAAAGAAGAAACGTCGACAGTACTCAGTTTCTTATCTTTGTACCGTTACCACAAGACAGTACTCAGTTTCTTATCTTAGCTACGGGTTTGTACCGTCACCACAAGTCGATACAATGCCATTGTGTTTAATATGTATAACTACCCTTTCTAATGAAACGTATGCGTCCGTGTAAGTTTCAACTGGAAAAGTCACATGAGGACAAGAAAGACAAGCCATTAGAATATTTCAAAGTGGTGCGGGATCATTTGAAATTAGATCTACGGTGAAGCGAATGTTTGTTGAAAAAATCGACTAAATTAAACAAAGGTTTAATTGCATCTTACGAGATGTACAACCAGATAGTCAAAGAAGGCAAGCTACATAGTATGGGTGAATCTTTCGTGATACCAGCGGTGTCTGTTGTGATTTTCAAGTGTAATGAGCCAAAATGCACGTGAAATTGTTGAATCTATTCACTTTTAGCAACTCAGAAATGTCGAGGTGTACCGATGAAATGACAGAAGATGTTGAAGAGCAACTTGTTTCCCAGCTAAAGGTTAAGCAGTTTGCTCTGCAGGTTTATGAATCACGTGTATCAGATAACACAGCAGTATTTATCGTTTATGTTAAATATTTAGATGGAGATAAATTTAAAGAAGAAATGCTTTTCCCTTGAAAGCTTAACAAAGACGCTAGAGATGAAACAGCTTTTGAAGAATAAATGAGTTATTTCATTGAAAATGATACCCCTTTACAATACGTTGTGGCTTGTGCTACTGGTGCTGTTTGCATGACAGGTAGAAACAGATGCAGGAATAAATAAACATATATTTTAAAAATTTACTTATATTGTTTATATTTTAAGGTACAGCTAATTTGTGTTTGAATATTCTTAAATGGTTCTTAATCATTATATTGTCTGGCCTGTGTTCTGTTTCTTAACTTTATTTCCCATCTCTCGTTCATTCCTTCACATCAAAACTTCACTATAAAGGAAAACATAAATACTGATAAAAAAATCAGTTTAATCTTCAACATTTGATTCCTTCATAAAGCGCAAGCACCAACAAAGGAATAACAGAAAATCAACTCACACCTTGGACATATGATGGGGTTAGATTTGTAAAAACGAAATCATCCTATATAAGGGCTCAAAGATTAATTGTCTAATTGTAAACAAAGAACTATTGGGAAGAAAATATAACAAAATAAATTCAATAATATATATATCCTCACTGAGTACTACAAAATATCAAAATCTCACATAGAGCATGTACATTATAAAAACAATGCCTTTTCATGTATCGTTCATCTATCGACAACCATACCTAAGTGGGTCGTGGTGGGTCGGATGGATCGACAGCAGGGCTTCCATGCGTCCGCATCACAGAATATAAACCATAAACTAAATCAAACACACACACCATATATATATATATATATAACCATCGACGAATAACATAGTCATTCTTGCTTAAACGACAATATATTTCCCTCCGATCCGTTGGCACCTTCCTGAGTGCTCAACGTACAAATTCCCAACCCACTTGAACTCTTGTCCGCCAAGCTACTTGTCCGTCCGATGTTGCGCAACCATCGGCCGGACTTGTGTTGACCCTGTGTTGTTTTTTTGGCATGAAAATAATTTGCTGTCACTGACCTATTCCTACATATTATATAGAGAGGATTGATTGCTCTCCCAGAAGTATCTTGTGTTCACTGTGTGGTTCACCGGCAATATTTGATTTAAAAAGAAATGACAGGACTTTTCCGTGAGTCTCTAAGTGTCGTGATGAAGACAGTAAACCGCATAAAATCGAATGCACGTCAAGATCGTCTGTTTCGACAGTTTTGTGAAGACAGTGATGAAGATTTTACACTATTATTATTCCATACACAAGTCCGGTGGTTATCGAAGTAAAACTGCCTTCGTTGTTTGTTGCTTTGTGGGACGCTGTTGTGACATTTTTCAGCAGTCAGAAAATTGAAAAAGAGATCACCTCCGCTCAGTGTAACATGTTTTATCTTTGTGATATTTTTGAAAAGCTTAACTTATTAAATAAAGAACCGCAGGGAAGAAACTGTTGCCTTTTATCACGCAAAGAGGTTATTATAGCATTTCCTGGAAAACTGAAACTGTCCACAAACAATACTGGACATCGGGAATTTGATCAGGTTTTATTTGTTTGGCGGCAATAAGTTCTGAATTAAAAGATTTTGACGTAATCCTGTATGTGGACCTTCTTCTTCTTCTTCGTTCGCTTCTACCACCAAAACCGCACTGTGATCCTACTGAATTTATTCCTGTGGTCCTCGTTAGGTCCCGTGGTCTCCTGTGTGGTCCCCTAAAGGAGATCCCCGAGAGGACCACAAGGGGTTCAGAGTATCGCAAGGCTTTAGCCTGTATTCTTGGTGGGTCTCTGAAGCGAATTGCGTGACACCGTGGTTTTCGTTGCACCAGTTTAGTCTAGAGTTGGACTTTCTCACCGGAAGACCTCGACGTGTTTAGGATATCAGTGCATCCCTGCTGGGTGAGAGGCGGTAGCCCACCCAGGCCAGAGTTGGACCTTCTCACTGGAAAACCTCGACGTGTTTTGAGATACCCGTGTATCACCGCCGGGTGAGAGGTGGTTGCCCATCCAGTCCAGAGTTGGACTTTCTCACCGGAAAACCTCAGCGTGATTAAGATACGCAAACATCCCCGAAGGGTGAGAGGTGGTTGCCTATCTAGACTTCCCTGGTCCAGTGTCTCCGACTTCAGCATTTTGCGTTCGTGGCCGCTACCCTTCCTAGTTGTGACCAAGATGAAGCTTTTGTCCAGGAGGACGAATCCTCGCAACTAGTGACTTCCCCCCCCCCCCCTGGGTTGAGCCGGTTTAGGCATATTATCGCAGTATGGGCGTGTTTAGGACGTGACCGACCTCTAGAGTAGAGGTACTGTGACATGCATAGCCTTCAAGATTCACCCCTGGTGTGAGCCGATTTAGGCAAAATTCACCAGTATGGGTGTATATCAGGCGTGACCGACCTCTAGAGCGGAGGTGGCACGACATGTCTAGCCATCAAGTTCCACCCCTGGTGTGTGCCGGTTTAGGCGTATTTCAGCAGTTTAGGTGTATTTCGGACGTGGCTGGCCTCTAGAGCAGAGGTGCCGTGGTATGTGTAGCTCTCGCAGTGATACTACTGGACATACCGATTAAACTTCACTTTATCCTTTCCACCACCTTTTCACATCGGCACCGCACAGCAACCTTTATTTCTTTTTCGCATTTACTTCCTTGACCGGGAGGAGCTTCACTCCACGCGCGGCAATCGAAGAGTCTCGCCAGCAGTGTCTTAACCTCTGGGACAAGCCAGTTCATGCATTTCACCCGATATGATTGCACTCAGGACGTGGCCGACCTCCAGACCAGAGGTGCCGTGTTGTGACTGTTTGCTTCGCTTTATCCTTTCTACCACCTTTTCCGCAGTGATGCTGCGCGGCAACCCCATTTGCACCTTTCTTCATTGGCCGGAAAGAGCACCGCTCCACGCACGGCAGCTGAAGAAACTCGCCAACAGCGGTGTATGTGAACCATTTGAAGCAGCTAATTTATGATATGAAGTTCATTTCCTTGATCTGCTGGGTATGGATATTTCAGCGTGGATATTGGATTCATTTGTGATGAATACTGCTAGTTTTGGAGCAACATTGCAGGAAATGCTCATCGCCTTACAGAACCATATGGAAGCCCAAGCAACTTTTAAACGAGAGAAACATTGTTCTTGGGTAAACACTACAGTTTCCACAGCTCTAAGAGAAGAAACAGAACTGTTTTTCACGACATTTCCCAACCTCATCTATGACAGAATCAGGTTTCGGTCTAGTGAGTTATTTGTTAACACAGATGCCCACATGGCAGAGACGGTCTTCCTTTGTCACTTACATAACTGTAAATTGGCATTAAAACAAAAGCTTGCATCACTTCACCAACCACAAGTATCACATTGATCATGTAATAAATTTACACTAAAAGTAAAGTAAAACTGTGTATGTAACTGTGTGGCGGGTAAACTTCAATACTAAATGTAGCAGAAATATAAACATATAGGCAGCCTTTTTACAAGGCAATTACATTGTTTTAGGCTAATTTTCCATCACTTAAAAGACGTTGTTTGGGGTGGGGGTAGAGGAGATGGGGCACAGAAAATAGGCAATGTCAGAAGAGGGCCACGGGTGAAAAAATGGTTGAGAAACACTGATGAAGACAACCTAACTAAGCTCGTTGCACTAAAGGTTTTCTAGTTTGTCAAAATTAATCACTTTATTGACAAAGTCAGTCAGTTACTTCCCTTGAGGAACTTTGCCTCCCTAACAGCTCTCCTGTATGCCTTTCGGTTGTAAGCAAGATGGCCTGCAGCTGATGGATCCATCTTTTGCAGATTATCTACGATGTCTTGTAACCATCTTCGCCCTGGTCTTCCTCTCTTTCTTTTTCCCATTATGTACCATTCCAAGACGGTCTTCTCTAGATTATCATGACGTTTAATATGTCCTAAATATTTAGGTTTTCTCTGTTTAAATGCTCTTTACTAGCCAGACTTCTTCAATATTAAGTTCTTGTAGTATGGATATATTTGTTCTTTTTTGTGTCCATGATATTTGAAGAACTCTTCTGTGGCATTTACATTCAATGGGATTTATGTGTTTCTCAGCTGTTTTGTTAAATGTCCAGGTCTCACAGGCATATGTTGCGCTGGGAAAGATGCATGCCCTTAAAAATCTTATTTTTGTAGTTCTGTCTGTTCCACTCCACAGCTTCTTTAGTTTTACCTTTTGAAGAACGAGATATGTTCTCTTTTTAATTTCTCTCATTGTATCTCCGTTATTAGTTAGTAATGATCGAAGATATTCAAAACTCTCCAACTCTTCCAATTTTTCCTCATTGATACATATTTCAGCTGCCTTATTTGTATTGACAATGACACTAAAAAAAAATACACCACTCATTACAAATACAAACACGCTTGAGTTGCTGTTGTTCCATGGCAAACATAAAAAGACTTTACTCACTTCAGAAACGAGCAGTAAAGGTTACCTGTGATAAATATGTAGCACTTATTACAAATAAGGACAAACATTTCGACGTTCTACAACTCGAACAGAGATTTCCATTCAACAAAGCTAAGTCACAGAAATGTAGCGCATATTCATTCTGTTTGCGCTCATTGTTCAAATGCAATATACAAATACCACAGTAAACGCTTGAACAGTTGTCTACACCCAAAACTTTAACATGACGTGTCAAAAACCCCTCTACATACTCAGCTGCCCACATTTGGAATACCCTACCAACCCATGTAAAACTCATAAGTAGTATTCTTTCTTACAACTTCAAACTTTGTCAATATCTGTTTGAGGTCGACGCATGTCTTCTTAATAAGAATACGTGTTTCTTTGTAAATGTTTTACATTCTGTTCTGTAATAAAATTGTCAGATTAAAATAAATAAGAAAATGTAATATAAGTTTATTGTATGTAATTTACACAGATGAGACTTTTTGGTGTACGGACAAGTGATATTTTTGTTTTGTTTGGCCTGCCTGACCAGTTATTAATCCTTTGAAAATAAAGTTTATTCTATCTAGAATGTGTGTATGTAAGTATGTATGTATGTATGTATGTATGTATGTATGTATGTATGTATGTATGTATGTATGTATGTATGTATGTATTATGTGTGTATGTATGTATATATATATATATCTGCCTGTCTGTCTATCTTCCTATCTATCTACCTATCTACCTACGTATCCATCCATCCATCCATCTAATCTATCTATCTAATCTATCTATCTATCTATCTATCTATCTATCTATCTATATCTATCTATCTATCTATCTATCTATCTATCTATCTACATTCTCTTAGACTCTTATTACAAGCAGCGAATGTAAATAATATGATTTTATACTTTACTCCTCTCCTACAGCATAAAGCTCGCTAGGTAATTATCATGAATGTGCAAGAGTGTGAGAGTACATTTGCTGCATTTATGTATAAGCTTACAGTTATTTCCTGTGGTGAGCTTGCGGGTGAGAATGAAATGTAACAGATTTGTCATATGAACTTTGTTATTTCAGTTTTTCTTATTTCAGTCTTAATCACTCTTGTTATATGCATAGGATAATACAATCTGATGTTATAAGTCACGAGGAATAGAGAGGAAGTTGTATGATAAAGGGCAGAATATCAGACGAATGGCTTGTGTGTCAAATTCTTTAACCTTTTCAAATAAAGTTCAATCCTCAATTCAATAAATAAATCTCTCTTTCTCACTCAAATACAATAATTCCAAAAATAAATTTTAGCAAGAAAATACGACCTAATCACAAAACGGTTGGTCAAATTCTCACCGACATCTGTAAGGAGAGACAATCACGACACATCCATTCACTGGGAGTATTTTACTATTATCTCCCTGTTATCACACAGGTTACGTTAATTCAGCGCTTCCCAACCTGTTTTTTTTTTTTTCTTTTTGGATCACGCCTCAACTCAAGGTCTCAAAGATTTTGATGCCTCCACCCCACCCCTCACCTAGTAGCATAAAACTCAACCAAGATAAAAAATATAATATATAATTTTATTGCCCCCCCCCCCCATTTTTGTTTCAAAAAAATATTCACATTGCCCTCCCTTTGGGGCATACAACCCACGTTTGAAAACAGAGCTAACTGCATGCCAATAAGAAGCAGTAGAATTCATGTACACTAGTAATGGAGTGTCATTTGTGCATTACGCGCATTTACACGTACACACTTTTGGTGATAGATATGAAGGTGTTTGAAATCTGAAATTCTTCACACTCCTTCGGATCTAATTTGTGCTCACATTAAGCGTATGCAAGTGGATTGCAGCACGTTTATTGAGATGATTTGTTCATGAAGATAAACCCTTGTTATATATATATATATATATGGAGATTATAATTATGGAGATTACATACGGAGAATAATTATGGAGATTATATACGGAGAATATTAAGCTATAGTGGGGAGAATATGACGTTCTTGTCAATTCTTCAACTCGAAGTTTATATACTGTTCTTTTTACTGTATCAAACGTACACGGAGGTAATGGAGTAGATAGAGGTAATTGAGTAGACGGAGATAATGATGGAGTAGATGGAGGTAATTGAGTAGACGGAGATAATGATGGAGTAGATGGAGGTAATTGAGTAGACGGAGATAATGATGGAGTAGATGGAGGTAATTGAGTAGACGCAGATAATGATGGAGTAGATGGAGGTAATGAAGTACACGGAGGTAATGGAGTAGATGGAGGTAATTGAGTAGACGGAGATAATGATGGAGTAGACGGAGGTAATGGAGTAGACGGAGGTAATGGAGTAGACGGAAGGTGATGGAGTAGATGGAGGTAATGGAGTAGACGGAGGTGATGGAGTAGACGGAGGTAATGGAGTAGACGGAGGTAATGGAGTAGACGGAGTTATATATGGTTCAGTTTTACGGGAACAGAGTGAGGAAAGTGGGCAGAAATGAAAATAGCAGAGTTTAAGTTGAGCGCGTATAAATGAAGAACATACAAGAATCCAATATTTCTTCAAAACATTTTTCAAGAATCACATACAAAAACACGACAACTAATAAGCAACACGAAAAAAAAAACAGATGAAAAATTAAATACTTTGTTTTTTCTTTTTTGGCGGGGGGGGGGGGGGGGGGGGGGGAAGGGTATCCTCCATGTAAGTAAGACGGGCACAAAATGTGGCAGACAGACGTAGGCAAGTTCAAGAGAAAAAAAGATGATCTTGTTTTAAATACGCTGTCTGTCGGTGTTAACCTGTCGTTTTTGTTTTTTCATATGAGTGCCAACCAGGTGGTATTTGATGAGAGAAGGGTCAGAATGTTTGCTGGGTTCTAACAATGAATAGAAACAAATGGCCATAGTTCAACACAGCTTCTGGTGTGTTTTCTTAGACACGCTGTG
Source organism: Achatina immaculata (assembly GCA_009760885.1). Classification (NCBI taxonomy): domain Eukaryota; kingdom Metazoa; phylum Mollusca; class Gastropoda; order Stylommatophora; family Achatinidae; genus Lissachatina; species Lissachatina immaculata. The sequence goes on along the minus strand of CM019691.1, from coordinate 19,159,385 downwards.
TAACCAGTCATCATCATCGTTGCCCGCCACTCTCTTCTGAGTATAGGCCTCAGATAAAGTTTTTCCTGTCATCCCTGTTATTGGATTTGTTCTCTACTTCCCTCCACGTGTATCCCTTGTCTCTAAGCGCCTTCATAGTTTCCCTTCTCAAAGTAGTTCTAGGCTTTCCTTGATTTCTGTTTCCCTGTGGTTTTCATGTCAGTGTATGCTTTGTTATGCTGGTGTCTCCTTTCCTTAGTATGTAGCCAATCCACCTCCATTTTCAGACGTGATTTGTAGGTTCATAGGTTCTTGTCCTGCCCTTTCCCAGACCTCCTAGTTCCTGATCTTGTCCTGCCATTTCCCAGACCTCTTAGCTCATGATCTTGTCCTGCCCTTTCCCAGACCTCTTAGTTCATGATCTTGTCCTGCCCTTTCCCAGACCTCCTAGTTCCTGATCTTGTCCTGCCATTTCCCAGACCTCTTAGTTCCTGATCTTGTCCTGCCCTTCCCAGACCTCTTAGTTCCTGATCTTGTCCTGCCCTTTCCCAGACCTCTTAGTTCCTGATCTTGTCCTGCCCTTTCCCAGACCTCTTAGTTCCTGATCTTGTCCTGCCCTTTCCCAGACCTCCTAGTTCCTGATCTTGTCTTGCCATTTGATGTTTAGAATCCTTCTCAGGCAGTAGCTGATGGATGTTCGTACCCTCCGGTGTATTGACTCTTAGTCATCACCCATGTCTCCAGACCATAGTGTAGAACAAGTCTTTACATGTGTATTAAAGCGCCTCAGTTTGGTTCCTATATTGATGTTCAGTGGCGTGATGAAATAGTAGGTGTCATGCCAAACTGAGTTGTTTAGGATGATGCTTGGTATAATATTCGTTCATGAATGCTGCATAGTTATATTTTTTACCTTCATTGTTCTGCTTGTCTTGGTTCTCATTAATGCATCCGTCTTAGTTTTCTACACAATATATTGATAACCAGAAACAGCGTAAAAGTATGGATACGCAGGAAAATGACAGGAGAAATTCCATCTATTCAAGAAGTTGGCAGAAGAATTATGTATGGAAGTAAATTATTGGCTAAGGTCAGCCAATCAGACACATTCATACACCACTGAGTTAAGACCGATCACATGCATTGGTCAAAATATTTTGAGAGTTGATATTCATTGATATATAGCTTTAGCCCAGCCAGCGAGAAAGGGCAACTGCAACATTGTCTGTTTCTGCTTGCCCGGATGATGTGGCAGGTTGAATCTGGAAGTGATGTTGCTCGCAATGGAATTGCAGAAAGCATTTTATTGTCCTAATTCATTGTTCCGAGAGACAGTGAGAATAGACGGCTGGACTCTCAGGTACAGGGAAATGCAGGTAACTAGCAATATCCAGGCTACGAACATGGTGACGATCGGTGATCTTCTGTACTATTAATGCAGAATGGAGAATTTCATTAACAGCGACAAGATTCTGTTGAATCAGTTCTTCTTTTTCTTCCTTCTTCTTCTTCCTCCTCCTTTTTCTTCTTCTTCTTGATTTTATTACTTCTTCTTCATCCTTCTTCTGTTTTTGTTCTTCTTTCTTCTTTTTTTGTTCCTCCTGTTTCTTCTTTTTCCTTCCTTCTTGTTCTTCTTGTTTCTTCTTTTTGTTCTTCTTTCTTCTTCTAGTTCTTCCTTCTTCATTTTCTTCCTTCTTCTTCCTCCTCCTACTTCTTCTTCCTTCTGCTTATTCCTACTTAATAAACTGTAGAGAACGCTCCAAAATGATATAACCAGTTTGACTAAATGGAGTAATAAAAATGTTATGCTGATAAACACCAACAAAACAAAATCCATGCTCATCACTACAAGACAGAAAGTGCAGAATGCAACAAAAACTTCACTACAGTTTTGTGCTGGGACTAAGGCAATAGAAAATGTTCATGAACATAAAACTGTAGGACTCATCATTGATCAGCATTTAACTTGGAATTCTCACGTACATAACCTAACAAACTTGATTGCACAGAAAGTTTACCAATTAGCCAAAATTAAACACTTTATCGACAGAGACGTAAGAAAGATATACTACATATCACACATACAAACACACTTAGATTACTGTTCCACAGTTTGGGATGGATGCTCAGTCTCAAACACAAAAAGGCTCCACTCACTTCACAAGCGAATCTGATTTGTGACAAACACCCAGTACAGACTGTAGATCAACACAAACAACTCAAAATTCTACCCCTCAAAAATAGAATCATTTTTAACAAAGTTTGTTCACAGAATTCTGTCGCACAATGCTCCGCCTTACTTGTGGTCACTGTTTACCTATAACACTAAACATAGCCAGCGTTTAAAAAACTGTCTTCTTCCTAAACCCATGATTGATTTGTACAAGAAAAGCCTTGCATACTCTGCAGTACAGCTCTGGAACAACCTCCCCTACCATTTAAAATCCATTGGTAATACTTCATCCTTTAACTCAGACCTGTTTCATTATTTACTTGCTTGTAATTATATGCCTACCAGCCCCACAACTAAATGTCAACCTAGATGAAATTAAATTGCATGAAATTGAAACAGCAGTGAATTTAATGCCTAAAAACAAAGCTGGAGGTGAAGATGAAATGACACACGAAATGCTAAAAGCTGTCAATAATGACAACATGAGACAACTACAAAGAATGTTTAACAAGATTTGGAAAGAAGAAAAGGTCCCTTCTAATTGGAAGAAAGGAATCATTGTTAAAATACCAAAAAAAGGGCAACCTTAGTGACTGTAACAACTGGAGAGGAGTAACCTTAATATCAGTTGTGTCAAAAGTATTTTGCAAGGTCATTTTGAATAGACTCAAAGATATAGTGGATACTGCAATGAGAGAAGAACAAGCAGGATTTCGAAAAGGGAGAAGCTGTTTCGACCAGATCTTTACTCTCAGAACAATACTTGAAGAACATATTGAAAAGCAGAAACCATTAATACTGAACTTCATAGATTTTAAAAAGGCGTTTGATATCATACACAGAGATTCATTATGGAGAATTTTATGTCTATATGGAATACCATCTAAAATTGTCAACATCATTAAGGACTTATACAATGGATATGTTTGTGCAGTCAAGACAGAAGAAGGGATGAGTGAATGGTTCCAGATTGAAACAGGCGTGAAACAAGGATGCATACTGTCTCCTTTACTTTTTGGGATTACAATAGACTTCATAATGAAAAAATGCTGCACAGGTAACACAGGTATTGACTGGGTACATGGGACCCAACTAGAAGATCTTGATTTTGCTGATGACATAACTCTTATCAGTAATAATGTGAATTCCATGCAAGAAAAAACAGATAGCCTGTCTTCACTGGCTAGCAAAATAGGACTTGAAATTAACAAGGACAAAACAAAAATAATGAAAATTCCTCTCAGTCAAAATGGAAAAATACACATAGAAGGGCCAGATATTGAAGAAGTCAATCAATTTGCATACCTTGGCAACTACATAGACCAGGATGGTAACACTAGAAAGGAAGTTAGGATCAGAATTGCAAAAACAGCATCAATCTTCAAGAATCTTGAGAACATATGAAATTCAAAAGTTATAAGCACAAAAACCAAGTTAAGACTATTCAGTTCAAATGTAATATCCACCTTCATTTATGCATACGAAAGCTGGAAAACAACTAAAGAAATAGAAAAGAAATTAGACTCTTTTGAAAACAAATGCCTAAGGAAAATACTCGGCATCAAGTGGAATGAATTCAAGAACAATGCAGAGATAAAACAGATGGCTGAACAACAAGCAGTCTCATGGGTGATGAGGAAAAGGAGATGGACATATGTTGGCCACTTGATGAGAAGAAATGATCAGAGAATCCCAAAACAAGCTATCAAGTGGAACACAACAGGCCGAAGAAAAAGAGGCAGACCGCGTGAAACTCTGAAGAGGACATTATTAAGAGAGGCCAAATTAACAGGCATAAAATCCTTTGATGAGGTTGAAAGACTCGCCGAAGACAGGAAAAATTGGCGAACTACTTTGCGAGCCCTATGTGACGTTTAACGGCACGGGAAGGATATAAGATATAAGAAGAATTATATGCCTCCATAGAGTAACCAGCACTCTCTCAACACATAACTCGCCAACCATAAAGTATTAAATGACATAGTTCGAAAAGTAACTTATTAGATATTGTTATAAATTATTTTAATGTTTGTTAAAAACATATTATAGAAAATCTGTATTTACAATGTATTTTTGTTTATGTATATGTCTGTGTGTATGTGTGCATGAGAGTCTTCTTCTCTTTTACTTTGAATGTAATAGTTAAATCTTACACTCTTTTGATATGTTTTTTTCCTAACTTAATTTGTATATTTGTATTAAATCGAGTGTGTGGGAAGAATGAAAGATGGAGTGATGAAGGGCAGAATGTAAGACGGGCCTGCGTGCCCAATTCTTTACCCTTTAAAAATAAAGATTATTCATTCATTCATTCATTCATACTTCTTATTCTTCCTCCTCCTCCTTCTTCTTCTTCTTCTTCTTTGTCATCCTCCTTCTCCTTCTTGCTTCTTCTTCTTCCTTTCTTTTCTTCTTCATTCTTCTTCCTCCTCCTCCTTCCTCCTCCTCCTTCTTCTTCTTCTTCGTTCTATTTCTTGTTTTTGTTCTTCCTTCTATTTGTTGTTGTTGTTATTCTTCTTCTTCCTTCTACTTGTTGTTGTTGTTATTCTTCTTCTTCCTTCTACTTGTTGTTGTTATTCTTCTTCTTCCTTCTACTTGTTGTTGTTATTATTCTTCTTCCTTCTTCTTCTTCTTCGTTCTACTTCTTGTTCTTGTTCTTCCTTGTTCTACTTCTTGTTCTTGTTCTTCCTTCTACTTGTTGTTGTTGTTGTTGTTATTCTTCTTCTTCCTTCTACTTGTTGTTGTTGTTATTCTTCTTCTTCCTTCTACTTATTGTTGTTGTTATTCTTCTTCTTCATTCTACTTGTTGTTGTTATTATTCTTCTTCTTCCTTCTACTTGTTGTTGTTGTTATTCTTCTTCTTCTTCCTTCTACTTGGTGTTGTTGTTATTCTTCTTCTTCTTCCTTCTACTTGTTGTTGTTATTCTTCTTCTTCCTTCTTCTTCTTCTTCGTTCTACTTCTTGTTCTTGTTCTTCCTTGTTCTACTTTTTGTTCTTGTTCTTCCTTCTACTTATTGTTGTTGTTATTCTTCTTCTTCCTTCTACTTGTTGTTGTTGTTATTCTTCTTCTTCCTTCTACTTATTGTTGTTGTTATTCTTCTTCTTCATTCTACTTGTTGTTGTTATTATTCTTCTTCTTCCTTCTACTTGTTGTTGTTGTTATTCTTCTTCTTCTTCCTTCTACTTGGTGTTGTTGTTATTCTTCTTCTTCTTCCTTCTACTTGTTGTTGTTATTCTTCTTCTTCCTTCTTCTTCTTCTTCGTTCTACTTCTTGTTCTTGTTCTTCCTTGTTCTACTTTTTGTTCTTGTTCTTCCTTCTACTTATTGTTGTTGTTATTCTTCTTCTTCATTCTACTTGTTGTTGTTATTATTATTCTTCTTCCTTCTACTTGTTGTTGTTGTTATTCTTCTTCTTCCTTCTACGTGTTGTTGTTGTTATTCTTCTTCTTCCTTCTTCTTCTTCTTCGTTCTACTTCTTGTTCTTGTTCTTCCTTGTTCTACTTCTTGTTCTTCTTCTTCTTGTTCTTCTTCTTATTCATCTTCTTCTTCTTCTTCTTCTTCCTTCTTCTTCTCCTTCTTCTTCTTCTTCCTCCTCTTCCTCCATCTTTTTCTTCTCTTCTTCCTTCTTCTTCTCCTTCTTCTTCTTCTTCCTCCTCTTCCTCCATCTTTTTCTTCTTCTTCTTCCTCCTCCTTCTCCTTCGTCGTCTTCTTCTTCTTGTTCTTCTTGTTCTTGTTCTCCTTCTTCCTCTTCTTCTTGTTCTTCCTTCTTCTTCCTCTTCTTCTTGTTCTTCCTCCTCCTCCTTCTTCTTCTTGTTCTTCGTTCTATTTCTTGTTCTTCTTCTTCTTCAATCTACCTGTTGTTGTTCTTCTTCATTCTTCTTCCTTTCTCCTTCTTCTTCTTCTTTTTAATCTTTCTCCTTTCATCACTTCTGTATAAGCCATCATCTGTCCTCCTCATTTCTCTCTAAATGCCCCAATCACCTCAGTCTGCTGTCTTTCATATCGACTATAATAAGCAGAGAATTAAACAATGTGTAGATTTCTTTGTAACTGCTTATCTTTCATTGTTGTGCTTTGGTCTGTTACCGATCCATAAGTTCCGTTCTTGAATATTTATATTTGGTTTTCATCTTGTTTAGTTGTACTCCATTTTTCTGATCTATATAGTACAAATGATCTAGTCTGTGTCATATATATGTTTGGTTTCATGTTGTATGATATAATCTTTTGTTGTAACAGTTGTATAAGGGGAAATAATTTGTCTTGTTTCCAGGTTGTATTCTAGCTCTTATATCGTGTCTTATAGTGTTGGTGCTATTGAATATTGTTCCTATTTAATTATAGGAATCAGTTCTTTTAATCTTTATACTTTCTGTTTGGAGATGAATCAGATGTTGTTGTTTAATATCCCAATAGTGCATTTACCAAGAGATGGCGATTGGTTCTTCATGTAAAAATGACAAAACAGTTATTTAAGAATTCAGATAATTAATGTGCAAGAGTTCCATTGTTTTTTTTTCTTCTGTGAGCTTTTGTGACTCGATATATACTGTTTTGTTAGTGTGTAAGTAATTTACAATTTGTAAGTAATGGCCTGTAGTGCAACCTCAATCAAGAGCAGGACGATCAGATCGAGGGCGCTGGTGTACATACTGACCAATGAGGCCAAGCTTGCGTGAAGGTGAAGGTACTTTATGTTGCTTTTTATGTTGTCATGATGAAATATGTTATAAATACTTACGTATTATTACTTAATATGGATGAGCTATTGTTCATGTGTTAGACTAGATGAATAGACAATAAGAACATGCAGACTTGGGGCTGAGGGTTTGTGAATGTCACCTATAATCTGTGAGACTTTGCCTGCTTAATCTGTGAGACTTTGCCTGCTTAATCTGTGAGACTTTGCCTGCTTAATCTGTGAGACTTTGCCTGCTTAATCTGTGAGACTTTGCCTGCTTAATCTGTGAGACTTTGCCTGCTTAATCTGTGAGACTTTGCCTGCTTAATCTGTGAGACTTTGCCTGCTTAATCTGTGAGACTTTGCCTGCTTAATCTGTGAGACTTTGCCTGCTTAATCTGTGAGACTTTGCCTGCTTAATCTGTGAGACTTTGCCTGCTTAATCTGTGAGACTTTGCCTGCTTAATCTGTGAGACTTTGCCTGCTTAATCTGTGAGACTTTGCCTGCTTAATCTGTGAGACTTTGCCTGCTATATCTCACTTGTTGACTGTGACTGGACAGCCTTACTGTGTCTCACCTGTTTTTTGTTCTTCAATAGGCCTGTTGTGTCTCACCTGTTTTTTGTTCTTCAATAGGCCTGTTATGTCTCACCTGTTTTTTGTTCTTCAATAGGCCTGTTGTGTCTCACCTGTTTTTTGTTCTTCAATAGGCCTGTTGTGTCTCACCTGTTTTTTGTTCTTCAATAGGCCTGTTGTGTCTCACCTGTTTTTTTTTCTTCAATAGGCCTGTTGTGTCTCACCTGTTTTTTTTTTCTTCAATAGGCCTGTTGTGTCTCACCTGTTTTTTTTTTCTTCAATAGGCCTGTTGTGTCTCACCTGTTGATTGTTGTTGTTGTTGTTGTTGTTGTTGTTGGTTAGTTAGTTAGTTAGACCTTGCTGTGCCTCACACAAAAGAAACCTCTTCTTAATATTTTACCCCTCAAGAAGAGATTTCTTTTCAACAAGGCCAAGTTAATTCATAAAATTCTATCGCACACTGCTCCACCCTATCTGTGGTCGTTGTTCAAATCCAACCCAAAACACAGTCAACGCTTAAGCAATTGTATTCTCCCAAAACCAAGGATTTACATTTTTTTAAAAAAAGATTATCTTACTCAACTGCCCACCTTTGGAATGCCCTATAAACTCATGTAAAACTTATAAGTAATATTCATTCTTATAACTTTAAACTTTGTCGGCATTTGTTTGATATGGACTATATGCCTCCATAAGCATAGTCTAAAGTAGTTTAAAGTATGGTTTGATTGTTGTAATTTTTAACTGCTTTTCTATAAATTTATTTTTGAATGAATCTAAGAATACAAGTTTATTCCATGCTGTTGCATAAATCAGAGTGTGGACTGTATGGACATAATATAAGTTTATTATTTATTTATGTAATCATTTAATTGTGTCTTCATGATTATTATGCTCATTAACAAATGCTGAATGACTGTGACTGGGTGAAAGCTGTTTGATGAAGGGCAGAATGTTAGACGGGCCTCCGCGCCCAATTCTTAACTCTTTGAAAATTAAGTATGTTCGTTCGTTCGTTCTTTCACCTGTTGGTTTTTTGTTGGATAGGTCTTGCTGTGTCCCACATGTTGGTTGTTGTTTAATAGACCTTGCTGTCTCACCTGTTGGTTGTTGTTAGATAGGCCTTGCTGTCTCACCTGTTGGTTGTTGTTGGATAGGCCTTGTTGTGTCTCACATATTGGTTGTTGTTTAATAGACCTTGCTGTCTCACCTGTTGGTTGTTGTTGGATAGGCCTTGTTGTGTCTCACATATTGGTTGTTGTTTAATAGACCTTGCTGTCTCACCTGTTGGTTATTGTTAGATAGGCCTTGCTGTGTCTCACCTGTTGGTTATTGTTAGATAGGCCTTGCTGTGTCTCACCTGTTGGTTATTGTTAGATAGGCCTTGCTGTGTCTCACCTGTTGGTTGTTGTTGGATAGGCCTTGTTGTGTCTCACATATTGGTTGTTGTTTAATAGACCTTGCTGTCTCACCTGTTGGTTGTTGTTAGATAGGCCTTGCTGTCTCACCTGTTGGTTGTTGTTGGATAGGCCTTGTTGTGTCTCACATATTGGTTGTTGTTTAATAGACCTTGCTGTCTCACCTGTTGGTTGTTGTTAGATAGGCCTTGCTGTGTCTCACCTGTTGGTTATTGTTAGATAGGCCTTGCTGTGTCTCACCTGCTGGTTATTGTTAGATAGGCCTTGCTGTGTCTCACCTGTTGGTTATTGTTAGATAGGCCTTGCTGTGTCTCACCTGTGGTTATTGTTAGATAGGCCTTGCTGTGTCTCACCTGTTGGTTATTGTTAGATAGGCCTTGCTGTGTCTCACCTGTTGGTTATTGTTAGATAGGCCTTGCTGTGTCTCACCTGTTGGTTTTTTGTTGGATAGGCCTTGTTGTGTCTCACATATTGGTTGTTGTTTAATAGACCTTGCTGTCTCACCTGTTGGTTGTTGTTAGATAGGCCTTGCTGTCTCACCTGTTGGTTGTTGTTGGATAGGCCTTGTTGTGTCTCACATATTGGTTGTTGTTTAATAGACCTTGCTGTCTCACCTGTTGGTTGTTGTTAGATAGGCCTTGCTGTGTCTCACCTGTTGGTTATTGTTAGATAGGCCTTGCTGTGTCTCACCTGCTGGTTATTGTTAGATAGGCCTTGCTGTGTCTCACCTGTTGGTTATTGTTAGATAGGCCTTGCTGTGTCTCACCTGTTGGTTATTGTTAGATAGGCCTGCTGCGTCTCACCTATTGGTTGTTGTTATATAGGCCTTGTTGTGTCTCACATATTGGTTGTTGTTTAATAGACCTTGCTGTCTCACCTGTTGGTTGTTGTTATATAGGCCTTGCTGTGTCTCACCTGTTGGTTGTTGTTATATAGACCTTGCTGTCTCACCTATTGGTTGTTGTTATATAGGCATTGTTGTGTCTCACATATTGGTTGTTGTTTAATAGACCTTGCTGTCTCACCTGTTGGTTGTTGTTATATAGGCCTTGCTGTGTCTCACCTGTTGGTTGTTGTTATATAGGCCTTGCTGTGTCTCACCTGTTGGTTGTTGTTATATAGGCCTTGCTGTGTCTCACCTGTTGGTTGTTGTTATATAGGCCTTGCTGTGTCTCACCTGTTGGTTGTTGTTAGATAGGCCTTGCTGTGTCCCATCTGCTGTCTGTAATAGGCCTGCTGTAACTTACCTGTTGGCTGCTTTCGGACAGACCTACTGTATCTCACCTGATGGTTGTTGTCAGATAGACCTGCTGTATCTTACCTGCACTTACCAGCAAAACTTCACAAGTAATACTGTGCTGTTCTGACTAAAAAAAAACAGTCTTATTAGTGATGCACTGACACAACCTAAAATAGCCACAGGGGAAGTAGGACAGACTAGTACATCAACGAGATAATGTAACAGTGATGGAAATAGATGGGAAAAATATACCTACGTAAGAGGAAACGGAGAAAATACACCTGCACAAGATATAAGAGAGAGACACAGAGGGGAGGGAGGGAGGCACAACTATGAGTGGAGTATTGAAAAGAAGCTGAACCAATAAGGAAGCATAGGTAAAAAAGGTAAAGGTAATCCTCTCATATTACGATGCCATAACAATTGGAGGTTATGAAATACCAGAGATTAGATATGATGATGACACAGTATTACTGTCCACAACACAAAAAGGAATGGAGAAACTAATTATATCAGTCCGTAAGAACAGCGAAGAGCAGAACCTCTATCTTAATGCAAAGAAAACTAAATTGATGACAACTGACAAAACAAATAAGGCAGCTGAAATATTTATCAATGAGGAAAAACTGGTAGAAGTGGAGAGTTTTGAATATCTTGGATCACTACTAACTAATAATGGAGATACAGTGAGGGAAATTAAATGGAGGACATCTATCGCTCTTCAGAAAGTAAAACAACTAAAGAATCTGTGGAGAGGAACAGACAGAACTACAAAAATAAGATTTTTAAGGGCATGCATCTTTCCCATCGCAACATATGCCTGTGAGACCTGGACACTTAACAAAACAGCTGAGAAACACATAAATGCCTTTGAATGTAAATGCTACAGAAGAGTTCTCCAAATATCGTGAACACAAAAAAGAACAAATATATCTATACTACAAGAGCTTAGTATTGAGGAAGGCTGGCTAGTAAAGAGGATTAAAGAGAGACAACTTAAATATTTTGGACACATTAAACGTCATGATAATTTAGAGAAGACCATATTGGAAGGATACATAATGGGAAAAAGAAAAAGAGGAAGACCAAAACGAAGATGGCTGCAAGACATCGTTGACGATCTGCAAATGGACGCAGCAGCAGCAGGCCATCTTGCTCACAACCGAGAGGCCTACAGGAGGCAAAGTTTCGCAAGGGACATGCAAATGAATGAATGAATGAATCCTCTCATGCCTTAGAGGCACATAGGGATATGGCGTTAATGCCAATGTTTTCCTTGACCTGTCAGTACACTAGAGGGTGATAAGATCAGTATCACGGCTGGCCGCCTTTTCCTTCCCCAACTCCAGAAGAAGTCGGGTACCCATTTCTACAGCTGGGTGACTGGGGCGCCTCCGGCCGGATTCGAACCCCCGACCTTCGCCATGAGAGACCAGTGCACTAACCACTTCGCCACTCAGACGCCCATAGGGAGGCATAAAAGATGCCAAATTTGAGCAGAATCTCAGAACTGCTTAAAATCACGTCTCATGATCTTCCTTAACACATAAGCATGATAAAAGCCCATTACATGGCAAGATAAAGCTAAAAAAAAACATTTCTTGGGACAGTTACGAGTTGACCATTTTACTTCAAAAGCTTCAGGAAATCAAACTAATGCACTGAGAAACCTCAACCAAATGTTTACTGTGCTAGGGGATATAATCACTAGAATATAATTGCCACTTATTTTACGGGCTAATTGCCCCTAGCAGTGGTTCAGTTTTTCATCGCAAGTATCGATTCTACAGCATTATAAGGAAACTTTTCTTGAAGTATATCGTATGTCAGCCAGACATTAATAGTTATGGGTGTGCCAACAGTCTTCTTATACACTGAATAAACAGACTGCTGTACTTCATTAACTCATGTGCCTTCATCTGCACAGTTGTGCCTAACGTGTGCTATACACAGCTATACAAACGGATAATAGTACCGAACTCAGTGCCCCTTTTTATATACCACATTACCTCTGCTACATGAAGTAGCATACTTCAGTGTGAAAAGGTTTCCACAGTAATGTAAGCCCTATCTATCTATCTATCTATCTATCTATCTATCTATCTATCTATCTATCTATCTATCTATCTATCTATCTATCTATCTGTCTGTTGTCTGTCTGTCTGTCCAAGTGGCTATGAAAAGATAGTCTCAGAATTGGTCATTTAAACATTTACCACCTGTTAGGGAAACTTTCTGAGGCAACTAAAATAGTTAATCATAACTTCCATGTCTCTGGCTTTTCAGAAAGTCGTCTAAACAAAAATATAACTGACGAAGACGTTAGGGTAGACGGTTAAAATTTACTTCGACGTGACTCTACTAGGAAGCTTGAGACAAGATTAGTTGTATATGTTATCACAGCCATACACTCTTGCCGTAGAACAGACCTTGAGACACCAGATATTGAATGTATATAGTTGGAAATCAAACTTCCAAAGCAGAGCCCAATCTTAATCGGTTTTCTGTATCGTAATCCAAATACAACAGCATCGTGGTTTGATCACTTTACAAGTATGATGGATTATGTTTTGTCTTTTAACTTAAATGATATTATTGTTCTTGGAGATTTCACTATTAATTACAGACAAACAGATGCTACATGGAATGATATTATTTTCTTCTTCCACATATAATTTATCCCAAATTATCTCTAACCTTACCAGGGTAACTGAAACATCATCCACACTAATAGATCAGATATATGTAGCTCATCCAGAAAACATTTTAGAATGTGAAGTTTCTCACAATCGCTGAGTGATCACTATCCGATTACTTAGAAATAGAGTTCAATATTTAATTAGGTAAGAAAAGAGAAATTACTTTACGAACCTAGTTCAGAATAAATCAGACAGTAAGTCTGTCTGGAAAGCACTTAACATTCTAACGAACAAGAGAAAACAGTCTGACTTGCAGAGTTATAATCATGTGCCCGCTTGTGAAGAGTGCAATCACATCAGAGAAGAAGTCAATATCTTAAAATCTTCACTACCAACCTCTACTTTTGACTTAAGCGAATTAAATACATTTATAGGCAGCAAATGTGCAAATCTAAAGCAACCCAGTATTCATCTCATGTCAGTTAGTGATGTTTACAATTATCTTTCAACAACACAGCAGGACTTGATGAAATTAGCAACAAAATATTACTCTACTCAGCCCCAGTAGATACAGATACATTAACATACATTTACAATCAGTGCATTGCACATTGTCATTTTCCTCACACTTTTAAAATTGCAAAAATATATCCCCTTTTAAAATCTGGTTCAGAGAAAAATCCCTCAAGGTATAGACCAACTTCCATTCTATCGACTTTGTCAAAACCATTAGAAAAACACATAAAAAACAACCTTATAACACATGCAAGAAAATGATTTGATTGTTGACTGTCAGTCAGGTTTTAGGCCAAAACATTCCTGCCACACAGCTCTCACAAAAATGACACAATGTTGGTTATCTAATATAAACGATGATAAATATGTGGTGCTGTCTTTGTTGACTTTAAAAAAGTATTTGACATGATTGTTCATGAAATTCTAGTTAGAAAGCTTGACACTTATAGATTACACCCTGACTTGACAGAATTTAATACATCTTTTCTTTCCAATAGACAGCAAGTAGTTTGCCTCCAGAACTCTACATCAAGTTCATCTGTGGCTGATAAAAGTGTTCCACAGGGATCTATTCTTGGCCCTCTCCTGTTTACCATCTACAGTAATAATCTTCCACTACATCTCAAAAAATCATCTTGTGACCTCCTTACTGATGACTACAAAGTTTACACTAGTGACAATGACTGTATTAACCTTGAATCAACTCTTCAAATTGAAATAAACAGTCTAATTAACTGGAGCAACAACAACAGAATGGTCATAAACACCAGCAAAACAAAATCCATGCTCATTATAACAAGACAGAAATTAACAAATTCACGGTTCTAAGGACTGTTATTGCCGGAGGTGGGGTGCAGAATTCGATCTCCACTCTAACGGCTTGCGTCTCAAATAGCCTCTGGCAGTCAAGTCCAGCTCCTGGCCTTCCCGTGGCAGAACTGTTTAAACTGACAGGAGAAGGGGCGAAGGCAAATATCTGGCGCATGAAAACCAGACACTTAGGGTAGATGAGTGGCACGTTTGGTAGCTCATCTACCGCTGCTGGCGAGATTCTTCAGCTGCCTTGCGTGGAGCGGTGCTCCTCCCGGCCAATGAAGAAAGGTTGAAATGGGGTTGCCGCGCGGCCCACTGCGGAAAAGGTGGTAGAAAGGTTAAAGCGAAGCAAACAGTCAAATCACGGCACCTCTGGTCTGGAGGTCGGCCACGTACTAAGTGCACTCATATCGGGTGAAATGCATGAACCGGCTTAACCAAGAGGATGGCGCGCGTGGAGTGAAGCTCCTCCCGGTTAAGGAAGAAATGCGGAAACAAATGAGGATTGCTGTGTGGCGCTGATGTGAAAAGGTGGTGGAAAGGATAATATGAAACTTAATCGGTATGTCCAGTAGTGGCGCTGCGAGAGCTACACATACCACGGCGCCTCTGCTCTAGAGGCAGGCCACGTCCGAAATACACCTACACTGGTGAAATATGCCTAAACCGACACACACCAGGGGTGAAACGTGATGGCCAGGCATGTCACGCCACCTCCGCTCTAGAGGTCGATCACGCCCGATATACACCCATACTGGTGAAATATGACTAAACCGGCTCATACCAGGGGTGAAACTTGAAGGCTACGCATGCCGCGGTACCTCTGCTATAGAGGTCGGTCACGTCCCAAACACGCCCATACTGGGATAATATGCCAGACCGGCTCAACCCAGGGGTGGAAGTCACTAGTGGCGAGGATTCGTCCTCCTGGACAAAAGTTACACCCTGGTCACAACTAGGAAGGGTAGCGGCCACGACCACAAAATGCTGAAGTCGGAGACACTGGACCAAGGCAGTCTAGATAGGCAACCACCTCTCACCCGGCGGGGATGTCTGCGTATCCTAATCACGCTGAGGTTTTCCGGTGAGAAAGTCCAACACTTGACTGGATGGGCAACCACCTCTCACCCGGCGGCGATACACGGGTATCTCAAAACACGTCGAGGTCTTCCGGTGAGAAAGTCCAACCCTAGACTAAACTGGTGCAACAAAACCACGGTGTCACGCAATCCCGCTTCTGAGACCCACCAAGAATACAGGCTCAAGCCTGAGATACTCTGAACCTCTTGTGGTCCTCTCGGGGATCTCGGGTGATCCTTTCGGGGACCACACGGGGGACCACGGGACTTAACGAGGACCACAGGCGTAAATTCAGTAGAATCACAGGGCGGTCTTGGTGGTAGAAGCGAACGAAGAACAACAACAACAACAAATTCACGAACAACAACATTACAGCTCCATGCTGGAACTTCACAGATATAGAACACTAGTGAACATAAAACTCTAGATCTCGTGATTGACCACCACCTCAGCTGGAACCATCATATATACAATCTAACCAAATTCATTACACAACAAGTTTACCAGTTTAATAAAATTAAACATTTTGTTGACATAGACATCAAAAAAATTTACGACATATCACATATACAAACACACTTGGACTACTGTCCCACAGTTTGGGATGGTTGTTTCATGTCAAACATGAAAAGACTTTACTCATTTCAAAAACGAGCAGTAAAGCTTATAGATGACAAACAGGCAGCACATATTACAAATAAGGACAAACATCTTGATATTCTACCCCTCAAGAAGAGATTTCTTTTCAACAAGGCCAAGTTAATTAATAAAATTCTATCGCACAATGCTCCACCCTGTCTGTGGAGGTTGTTCAAATCTAACCCAAAACACAGTCAACGCTTAAGAAACTGTATTCTTCCAAAACCAATGCCTGACATTTAAAAAAAAAAGCTTCTTTTACTCAGCTGCTCACCTTTGGATTGCCCTACCAACTTATGTAAAACTTACAAGTAATATTCGTTCTTATAACTTTAAACTTTATCAACATCTGTTTGATATGGACAATATTCCTCCATAAGCATAGTCTAAAGTATGGCTTCATTGTTATATTTTTTAACAGTTTTTCTATAAATGTTAGTTTTGAATGAATCTAAGAATGCAAGTTTATTCCATGCTGTTGCATAAATCAGAGTGTAGAATGCATGGACATGATATAAGTTTATTATTTATGTATGTAATAATTTCATTGCGTCTTCATGATTATTATGCTCATTTAACAAATGCTGAATGACTGTGACTGAGTGAAAGCTGTATGATGAATGGCGGAATGTAAGACAGGCCTGCGTGCCCAATTCTTAACCCTTTAAAAATAAAATATGTTCTATCTATCTATCTATCTATCTATCTATCTATCTATCTATCTATCTATCTATCTATCTATCTATCTATCTATCTATCTATCTATCTATCTATCTCTCTGTCTGTCTCTCTGTCGTCTGCTTGTCTGTCTAATTCTACATGATTCTTCATATACTTTTATTTTTGTTTGTCTCTCTGTCTTCCTCTTTGTGCTAGACGTCAGAACATCATCATTGCACAGCGAACACATTGTCCGTAAGTGCTAAGATTTCATCTGCTCTAGATTCCCTAGTATATCCCCCAGTATATCCCCCAGCGTGCATCGACTGGCTAACATCAGTTCTGTGTTGATTGACTAGTTGTCTTTAGCTGTGGGCACAGTGTTCTTGCTTGGCTGCACCCCGTGCTGACTTGCAGTTCTCACAGTCTATTTAAAGTTACAGAGTCACGTCTATTATCTGAATCCTGTTCACGCCCCGCCTCTCTAAAAACGTTCAGAACATCAGCCTCGTCTATTGCTCAACTCTAAGAACGTTCAGAACATCATCCTCGTCTATTGCTCAACTCTAAGAACGTTCAGAACATCAGCCTCGTCTATTGCTCAACTCTAAGAACGTTCAGAACATCAGCCTCGTCTATTGCTCAACTCTAAGAGCGTTCAGAATATCAACGCGGTCCATTGCTCAACTCTAAGAGCGTTCAGAACATCAGCCTGGTCAATTGCTCGACCGCTTCCCTCCAGCGTCACACCAGCCAACCTATCAGATCGTCGTATCCCCTTACACCCGCCTGCCCTGGCACACAAAATGACAACTTTTTGTTACCCTGGACCTCCTCAGAGACTCTAAAAACCGCTGACAAGCCCCACCGCCGTTGATCTTCCTGAACATCCTCACTGAGTCACTGAGAAAACACACACAGGCAAAGGTCTGTGTCCCCAGCTATGTCAGTGCCCTAGTTACCGCCATAACCTCCAAAGTCGAACTAGCTGTAGTCATGATAAAAACACCACTGTAGTCATGATAAAAACACCACTGTAGTCATGATCAAAACACCACTGTAGTCATGATAAAAACACCACTGTAGTCATGATAAAAACACCACTGTAGTCATGATAAAAACACCACTGTAGTTATGATAAAAAACACCACTGTAGTCAAGATAAAAAAACACCACTTTGGTCATGATAAAAACACCACTTTGGTCATGATAAAAAACACCACTTTGGTCATGATAAAAACACCACTGTGGTCATGATAAAAACACCACTTTGGTCATGATAAAAACACCACTGTGGTCATGATAAAAACACCACTTTGGTCATGATAAAAACACCACTGTGGTCATGATTAAAAACACCACTGTAGTCATGATAAAAACACCACTTTGGTCATGATAAAAACACCACTGTGGTCATGATAAAAACACCACTGTAGTCATGATAAAAACACCACTGTAGTCATGATAAAAAACACCACTTTGGTCACGATAAAAACACCCCTGTGGTCATGATTAAAAACACCACCGTAGTCATGATAAAAAACACCACTTTGGTCATGATAAAAACACCACTGTGGTCATGATAAAAACACCACTGTGGTCATGATAAAAACACCACTGTAGTCATGATAAAAAACACCACTGTCTTCCCTTCACCGGTTTTCCCTCTGACCCGTGCCGCGTATATGTCCAAACGCTGACTTATTTTGGAAAGACAATGTTAAACACACATATAAACGCACGATCACACACATACGCACACAAGTAAAAACGTATATAAAAAATAATGTATATACGTCAGACCTCCGCTTTACAGAATATATCCGTTTATTTCCTTGGCCACTTGCTGTTCGCACATTTTCCACATTTAACTCATTAAAAGATTCGTTGAGGTTTTAACAAGCTCACTGCAGATCTACTAGGTCCAATCAGCTGACGTTCTTAAATGATCCAAGATGATGTTGCTCTGTAATAACTTTCTGACATACAGAGCAGTGGCATCTCTCACAAGCATAGAGATCTGCCTTCTGTATCTTCTTGTACACTGGGACATGTTTAGGAAAGATGGGAGCTGTTTTGGGAGTACCTTGTTTAAATAATTCTTAGCTACTCTCTCTGGCTTAATGTTTCCTGCGTGTGCGTGTGTGTATATCTGTGTGTATATGTGTGTGTGCTGTTTTCTTAGCACAGATGCTCTTTTGTGTGTGTGTGTTGCATTCTTGGTCGAATTTGTTTGTAGACGCAGCTTGTAGCAGGTGATTCTACCCATGATTAAAGATCTATTCATCATAGATAGGACTTTTTGTTCTTTTCTGTCTGTCTGTCTGTCAGTCTTATTTTATCCCTTCCTCTTCTAACTTCTTTTAGTCTCTTCTTCTTCTTCTATTTTCTCCTCCTTTTCTAGTATTCCCCTCTCATGTTAACTCTCTGCCAACAGTCTATGATTCCCATTCGTATAGCAAAATATATTCACTACAGCATCGTAATACTATATTTTTCACATTTAGTGGAAAGGAGGCATTTGCACAAGATGATATGCGATCTAGAAGTAGACTAGATTATTTTATTTGCATAGCTCTCGTCTTCAGGTGAAGAGAATATTAAAATCTGAGATTTACTAAACATCTTTCAACTTTTTGTTCTATAAAGAAATGAAATACATACAATTCTTCTAGCAGAGAATCCGCAGAACCTACAGAAAGTAATAGTTATGATACACAACACAAGCCAAGAATGGGGACTTGAGATCGATATAAAGAAGACCAAAATAATTGTGTTTAGCAGGAAAGACCAGAAGCCACAGTTGGATATAACCATAAACAAAGAGAGACTGGAACAAGCCCCAAAGTATTGCTACCTTGGACATTACATTAACAGAAGATTATGAGATAGGGATAAAGAAAAGAATAGGAATGGCAAAACATACATTCAACACCATGAAGATAGTCGAGTTATCCAGAAATCTGTTCATAGAAACAAAATTAAGATTTGCAAAATGGTATATCTACTGTGCTTAATGTGCGGAGCAGAAACCTGGGGTGTAAGCAAAAAGATTAATGCAGCAGACATTTGGTTCTTCTAAAAACTAGGTCATATAACATGGAGAATGAAAGGAACAAATGCACAAGTTTTAGAACAGCTCTAGGTACAAGTGAACGTCTCACAGAAATAAAGATGAAGAAAACAAAAGACACAACAGCATACTGAAGACCATTCTAGAGGGAGAAGTGGGAGGACAGAAAGAACAAGAGGAAGATAGAGATGTAGATGGGAAGATAACATACGAGAACGGACAGGACAGAGCCTGGCAGAGGGCACCATCAAGGCGAGGGAGCGAGAGAACTGGGGATTCATTACCGCCAGCCTTCGTTCTGGAGAAGGGGCATGATGATGATGATGATGATGATGATGATGATGATGATGAAAGAAGTGAAAGAAGCGTTTACGGTGTTTTCTGAGGATCAAGGATCAGAAGACCACAAAAAATATGAGAAACACTGGTCCATACACGTGCTTTTTTGCATATAGTGTAGGAGTTTATTTATTCCCGCCAGTTAAATCTAATGCGAACTTGCATTCCTTAATCATTGCTCACGCCCTTTGATCACGCAGCGCAGCACAAGTATCAGCCTTTGAGAAAGTTCATCCCAGAGAAACATCCAGTCTTGTTTTCTGGAGATGAAGAGGATGTGAAGCGTAAACAAGAAAGAACGTACACGGCATTGAAGAGTTTCCAAAAAAACATGGCGGAAAGGTTCTATAATAAATGTCTGCTTCTGACGAGAACAGCAGAATCCAGTTACCACTGGTGTTTATCTCTTTGCCTAGGGAGGTGAGGCTGAAGCCACTCTTAACTGAGGTTCATGCTGTGAGCTGCAGAGACCCTCCCATACAGGTATTTCAAGAACAATAAACAAACAAAATATCAATGAAATGAAAAATACTGAATAAATATCGCTAAAGTTAAAACAAAACTATACCTACTTGTTAAATATTTTGTTAAGCTAATTTATATAGCAGACAGTGCTTAACAGCTTCAATTGTTAACATTTCTTTATAGTCAGTGACGCTTTAAATATTGAAATAAATAAGTGAGAAATAGCAATATATTTGTTCTTGGTACCAATACTATGCGAGAAGTGAATTGCTTGAGTGTGTGGTGTGGGTGTTTGTGAGGAAGGAGTGGGGAGAGAATAATACATCAATAATAAGCCCCCCCCCCCCCAACCAGCCTATCTATCACGAAATTATAATCTCACCGGTCGCTTGATTATTTTCGCAGTAAGGTTATAATCTCACCTGTCACTTGATTATTTTCGCAGTAAGGTTATAATCTCACCTGTCACTTGATTATTTTCGCAGTAAGGTTATAATCTCACCTGTCACTTGATTATTTTCGCAGTAAGGTTATAATCTCACCTGTCACTTGATTATTTTCGCAGTAAGGTTATAACCTCACCTGTCACTTGATTATTTTTGCAGGTTAGAATCTCACCGGTCGCTTGATTAATTTTCACTGAAAGGTTAGAATCTCACAGGTCACTTGATTATTTTTAACTGGAAGGTTAGAATCTCACCTGACACTTGATTATTTTTAACTGGAAGGTTAGAATCTCACAGGTCACTTGATTATTTTTAACTGGAAGGTTAGAATCTCACAGGTCACTTGATTATTTTTAACTGGAAGGTTAGAATCTCACCGGTCACTTGATTATTTTTAACTGAAATGTTAGAATCTCACCGGTCACTTGATTATTTTTCACAAAAAGGTTAGAATCTCACCGATTACTTGGTTATTTTTCACAGTAAAGTGATCATTTTTGTCATTAAAAAATTATCACATTCAGTGTCTTAGTTTTTTTGTTTTTGTTTTTTTTTTTCAGTGTAGAAGAAGGTCTCGTTGACACTGAGATATTAATGCCACTTGTACAGAAAAGTTGTAACGGGGTGCATAAGGGAGTTTTTTTTTCTTTTATCAAGTTTCGCTGCAGATAGAAAATTCACACCCCCCTCCCTCACAAAATAAAAAAAAAACGTTGCCATTATCCGAACCTATTTCTTCTGGAGAAAGACATCAATGCTCAAGCACATGGGCCACCAGCAATATCCAGTTCTGTTTGTGTTTTTTTTTTTACAATTTCGTCATGTCTGTCTGTCTGTCTTGTCTGTCTCCTTTGATTTCTCGTATTGTTGTCTTGCCTGTCTGCCTGCCTTTTTGTATATATTAAAACAGTGACCTAAAGCCGAAAAGACAAGGCACGTCAGGTTAAAACTACAACATATAGTGCCAAAGGCAAACGGTTTCCTCAAAGGTTTTCCGTAAACACATATCCTTCGTCTATATAAATATAAAAATATGTTTGAAATGTTTCCGGACAATGGACCAGTACATACGAAAACTGAGTACAGTCGCTCAGACAGAGATAAGGCACTAAAGTGGGGGTGTAAATGACATTGTTGGTGCATTTATGGAGAATGGGTGTTCACATAAATGTTTATCGCGTCTAAAATAATACTAAGCTAAAATCTTAACTTCAGGCTTCGTGTAAAAGTCATAACTTCAGGGTTCGTGTTTTTGTTCATGAGACAATGTCATAGGCAAGATTCATACAAATATACATCATTATTTTGGGGGATATTTTTTAAATATTTGCTTGGAAACACTTCAGTAATGAATGAAGCATTTAGGATCCAGTGCAAGAGAGCTAACAGAGATGTTGTTCATTAGAAGGACGTTAAGAATTCAACGGACAGCTAAGATGACAAAACACGCAACGTCTAACAAATGCAATTATAGACAGGAACCTATTTAAATCCGTAAGAAAATGATAGGTATTATTCTTTGGACATAGAAGAGGAGGGCTTGAGAACATCATACCAACAGGGAAGATAAATAGGAAGAGATGCAAGGGAAAGACCAAGAGAAAAAAATTCATTGGCAGTTAAATAGGATGGCACAACAACAACAATAACGATAACAACAACAAAAAAACCACTAAAAGACCTGATGGAAAATAACAAGGCACGAGACATGTGGAGAAGCAAGATCACAAAACCAGTCGGCATGGTTCCAGATAACGACGGTGATTATAAGGATCCAGATATTGAATATATTTCTTCATCTTCTTCAGCTTTCCGAGCTTTGCTACAGATAAAGTTCGCATCCATCCTTCTCTATTCCTAATCTTCTCTCTCCAGCTAGTGACACCAGCTTCTTATATATCCTCTTCTATGCTGTCTTTCCATCTCTGTCTAGGTCTACCCCTTGGTCTTGTTTCCTTCATCTCTTGTACATACATTATTTTAGTTTCTCTGTTCTCTTCCATTATTTCAACATGGCTCAACCGGCGTAGTCTGTTCAGTTTCAAGACATTTATAATCCGCTGGGATTTAAATAAGCTGTTCATTCCAATGTTCTTTCTAGCTCTCCGTTCTTCACTGTCTGTATCCTTTATCGGCCCAAAGATTCTTCTTAGGATCTTGTTCTCAAAGATCTCCAGTAGTTCATCTTTCTTTGTTGCATTCCATGTTTCTGATCCATACATGACGGCTGGTCTTATTATAGATTTATAGATTGTTATTTTGGTTTTTTGGGACAGGATTTTTGGATCTTAATAGGTGTTGCAAGACGAAGTAGATTTTATTCCCTATCTGTACTGTGCTTCTAATTTCCTCTCTAACTATGTTGTTTCTGTTGAAGGTTGTGCATATATATATATATATATATATGTACTGAAACCAACGTATAATATATTGAAACTTCCTGACCTCTGTATTGGGAGTACGGCCATTATATCTTGCAGCCGGGTCTAAGTTCTGTTTACCGCTATTACATATTTACAGATTCATCGAGAGAACTGTGAAAGTCTTTCCTTCTCCGCAGACACTGAAGGCGAGAAATGTTGTAGCCCGCGAACTTTTCTTTTCTTGAACGGCGGAGGGATATCCGTCTGCATGTTGGCTCTGTCTAACAGAGCGTTCAAATAGCTTTTAAATGAAAGGTTTAAGGGGAGTGAGTGCTGCGGTGTTACAAGATGAGTTTTCTGGAATCTCGATAAAACTGGGGTTAAACAAATTATAAGATATGGGATTTTTAACGCTTATGAGCAAGCCGTAGGCGTCAGTGCATGACGCAAGCTGCAGAAAAAAAAAACAAAACAAAAAGACCATGGTGACAAGGTCTAAGATGTCTACGGGACTGGTTATGGTTGGCCGGGGAAATGAAATAGTTGTCTGGAGACCTCAGAATCTTGACAAGACATGCTGTAAGGAGATACTGAAAGTTGTTAGTAGGTTATGGGGGAATCCGATGCCCCTAACTGAAGCAAGATTACCCACTGTTTCAGCTAACGACCGGTCGATTGAAGCAGGATTACCCACTGTTTCAGCTAACGACCGGTCGATTGAAGCAGGATTACCCACTGTTTCAGCTAACGACCGGTCGATTGAAGCAGGATTACCCACTGTTTCAGCTAACGACTGGTCGATTGAAGCAGGATTACCCACCGTTTCAGCTAACGACCGATCGATTGAAGCAGGATTACCCACCGTTTCAGCTAACCACCGGTCGATTGAAGCTGGATTACCCACCGTTTCAGCTAACCACCGGTCGATTGAAGCAGGATTACCCACTGTTTCAGCTAACGACCGGTCGTCCGGAGAAAATGCTGAACGGGCGGTAAATATACGGCTTAATAAAATAATGAAACAAAATGTGAACCTTGTCTGCAATACATTGTAAACGTAATATCCAGTTAGTTGTCAACCTGATTGCCAGTCCTCACTTGTGGCGAATATAGTCATGAAAGTGTGGTCGCCAGTCCTCACTTGTAGCGAATATAGTCATGAAAGTGTGGCCGTGAATCCTCACTTGTGGCGAATTACTCATGAAAGTGTGGCGATTTAGTGTTTTCAGTATATGCTCTACTGTTTTTCAGATTTTCGTGACGGCGAGCTCTAGCTGTTACTAAGAAGTGGATTACACTGAATTTCAGAGCACCTTAAGCAATGAGGGTATTCCTGTTGCGAGACATGCTTTTGGCAAAATGTTGAATAGTTTCATTAATTTTTTATTACGTTATTCTGGATTTTTCATAATGTGGTTAATTTCACTCATGTGGCAAAAATATACATTAAGGTTGCCAACACCTGCCGTGATTCACTGGATGTGATGATTCTGATGAGTTTCACATAGTTTTCACAAACAGCTTAATGAGTAACACAGTATCTAAAGAAGCGTAAATCTACTAAAACACGGATGCTTCTTTTGTGTGGCTCTTTACTGGCTTCATGAACATGCGCGAAATAACTTACACAGTTTTCTTTCATATTCCTTTTTATAATATTGATATATTAATTGAGGATATAATTTCTGAAACATTATTTTAAGGTTCTAGAAATATAAATCCGTTTTCCTGACAGTATGTAGCGAGATGCCCAAAGAAATTTTGCATTCCGATACTCATTATGACCACGCGGCGTCTTGTTCTGTCTAAACCAGCGGTTCCCAAATAACAAAACTCCGCGGACCCCCTGCTGTTTCAAAATCCAGGCCATGGACCCTAATACTTCGGAAAAGCTTCGCATCTGTATGGTAGCTATGTGCTTTAAATGTAAAAGAATTTTTTTCCAGAAAATGTGGATAACCTTTAATGAGTAAACCCTACAGTGCACTAAAAACGCAATACAAATTTGGTGAATTTTCAGAATGATCATAACGTCGTGAAGAAAAAAAAATACACAAATTAATATTTCTACTTGTTGTGACAGATTAATAGAATATGAAATGTGTGACAGCTAACCAGCCTAAAAATGCTGAGAGAAGTCATGCTTCTTTTTACCCCGAACAATCGCTTGCACATTGGTTGTTAGACATTCCACAGTGAAAATAGTTTGTTTTTTTTTAAAGGATCCTGAGTTTTTGTCTCGGACCCCACAGGGTTCGGCTGACCACCAGTTGGGAACCACTGGTCTAAACTATGAAACTACCGAACAACGTCCACAGCACAATCAGTTTTTAACATTTTTCACAGCCGTAAAATGTAATAATGTTAGCATTTACGGCGGTTTAAAGTTGTTAACTCCGAAGTATAGAGCAGAATCTTACGACTGCAGTTCCTCTTTGTATCTTTTTTCCATACAGACATCTTCTAATCTGTACAACGTTTTTCCTTTAAAAACAATGGAATAAATTTAAGGTCTCTACATACTGAACTGGAAATAGTTCAATCCGTCTAAAAAAAAAAAACAAACTCATAAATTATTTCTATCTTGCACAATTTTTCCCCCATAGCTGTTTTCCTTCCCTTTTTTTTTTTCCCATAAACATCTCACTTCTTAGAGCAGCTCTGTAACATGCAGTGTATCTGTTACAATTTACTAAAAACCAGAGATCACAAGCATCAATGATGAACTCAAGCAAAAGATATAGAAACACTTGGGCTGAAGTAACAGAGACAGAAATACTTGGGATAAGGCAATAGAGATAGAAATATCCGGGATAAAGCAATAGGGACGGAAGTACGTACGTGGGGTAAAGAAAAAAAGAAACAGAAATATCTTAAAGAATAGAGACAGAGATACATTGTATAAAGTACTAGAGACAGAAATATGTAGTGTAAAGCAGAAGAGGCAGAAATATCTGGTGTAAAGCAATAGTGATAGAAGTATCTAAGCAAAGCAATAGAGACAAAAATAACTGGTGTAAAGCAGCAGGGATAGAAATATCTGGTGTAAAGCAACAGGGATAGAAATATCTGATGTAAAGCAATAGAAATAGAAATATCTGGTGTAAAGCTATAAAGATAGAAATATCCGGTGTAAAGCAGTAGAGATAGAAATATCTGGTGTAAAACAATAGAAAGAGAAATATCTGGTGTAAAACAATATAAATAGAAATATCTGGTGTAAAGCAATAGAAATATCTGATGTAAAGCAACAGAGATAGAAATACCTGGTGTAAAGCAATAGAGATAGAAATATTTGGTGTAAAGCAATAGAAATAGAAATATCTGGTGTAAAGCCTTAAAGATAGAAATATCTGGTGTAAAGCTTTAAAGATAGAAATATCTGGTGTAAAGCTTTAAAGATAGAAATATCTGGTGTAAAGAAACACCTTCTCCTTGACTGACGAACTTGCCAAAGAGTTTGATCATTTACTCGTACTCCCTTTCTGTACAAACATTTCACTCGACTTTGTGTTTGCTTTAGGTGAAAATCAAGAGCATAAAACATTTTCATCGTAGCAAAAGGCATACTAATATACCGAAGACCATACCCGAGAGTATGATCGGAGGAAGAAGAGCGACAGATAGACAAGAGGAAGATTTACAATGGAAGATAGAGTGAGCAGGTTACAGAGTGGGTGAGTAATCATCAAGGCAAAGGAGATAAGACTCTGTGGATTCATTACAGTCAGCTTTCGTATTGAAATCTACATACAATGATGATGATGATGATGATGATGATGATGATTTCAACATCTTTGCCACTGTATCGTATACAAAAGAACTCCCGTTCGAAGTCATTAGGAAATGAGTAGTATACAAAAGAACTCCCGTTCGAAGTCATTAGGAAATGAGTAACCAAAAAATCAATCAACAAATCCAAAAACAAAAAAATCAATCAGCGAACCTATCAAATAACCAATCATCAAACAGCAAACAAATCAACCAAGCAGCCAACCAACGGATCGAACAACACAGTCAATCAGCCAACAATCTAACAATTTACCAGCCAACCAGGTGACGATGCTCAGAAAAGAAGACACCCCTAGAACGCACGTGAGACTCGAAGAGAAACTGATGTAAAGACTTCGGTGTTTAATTAATGCGTTTCCTGTTTTTCAACTTACGCACAGCAGGCGACCTCACATAAACTGTGAGGCCAAACAGCAGGAGGGGTAAGTTCAAAACTTGTTTATGAGACCACGTTCGAGTCCCCTTTGACATCTTCCAACAACTCCAGTAAATAATTTATTGAAACACAAATATTCACACCGATGAATCTGGGAAGATATTCAAGCAGGAGAAAGGAGTGGTCATAACTGATTTACTTTCTTAAAGAATTGTTTCCTTACAAGACTGTAGCTGTATTTAATGTAACAGAGCACAGTGTTGTATGAAGAGATCTCGAAAAAAATCGTAGACAAAGTACTTTTAGACATGAGAGAAAGAAAAATCACAAGAGAATTACCTGGGACTACTCGTCCGGTAGAAGGAGAACCGTCCAGCAGGGAGAGAACAGCGCGTTAATGATCTTCGCTATCTAGCACCCCATTTTTCTTTTTGTGATTTGTGTTCTGTTACATGACTGTACGAAAGCTTGGTTATTTCCTATTTGTAAAAACAGTTATATTTAACCTTCAATCTTTTAGAATAACTGTATTTTGATGTTTAAACAGTTATATTTAACATTCAATCTTTTAGAATAACTGTATTTTGATGTTAATGATAACTGAAAGAACAGTGACACCTGAGTAGGTACAAGAACCGCGGCGAATTATCATGACTCTGAGGGGTTCTCATGCAGGAAAAGTTTGTGGCCCACGGTTACAGAGGAAGAAATCTATTTGTGATTATATCACAGTCTGATTTCATGGTTCAGCAACTCTTCCTGGCAAACGTGATCTTATGGTAATGAAAAGAAATGGGTGCATGGTAAAGTTTTACAAAAAGATAGAAAGAGTGAGGAAAGTAGGCAGAAACAGGAATGGCAGAAAGTAAGATGAGTATGTATGAATGAAGGATATACAACATTCCAATATTTCGGCAAGTATTTTTCAATGGTCACATTTTAAAAAATACAACAACACAACAGATAAAAACACGAAAAATGAATGAAAAATATATAGACAGCCTTTTGGGCTCCTCCTTGTAAGAAATACGAAATGCCGTATCTTATGGGACGGCAACCCTTTCTATCAAATGTAATCTTATGGTACAGCAGCTCTTTCTATCAAATATAATCTTATAGTACACCCGCTCTTTATATCAAATGTAATCTTATGCTACAGCAATTCTTATTAGTAAATGTAATATTATGGTACAGCAGCTCTTTCTATCAAGTGTGATCTTATGCTACAGCAATTCTTATTAGTAAATTTAATCTTATGGCACAGCAGCTCATTCCAGTGCTTGTGATTTTATAAAGTGCTACTTCTCCTAGTAAATATGCTACTCCTTCTAGTAAATGTGATACTATGGAAAAATAATGACTGGCCTTACTAACTGGTGTCCCATACGCGATAAATCTTCTTCTTACTGACAAGAACAAAAGACTCGGTCTACAATTAGGGCCCTTCCATACCCCCAAGCCAACTGCTCAGGGCTGCACTATGCTCATTCACCATAAGCCCAAGCCAACTAGTCGGAGTAAGCCAAACAAGCGACCTCCCCCCTTTTTTCTGTATGACTGGTAAAGGACGTACCCTTAGCACGTGAATAAAAGATGAGACGACGCGTCAGTGCGCTACGGAGTGGTCACACGCCTGGTTACTACAGATCTCTCTGTCCATGATTTATTCAGGAGAATATCCTTAACCATTTTTAAATGGGGGGGGGGGGGGTGGAGGAAGAGGGCAGAGATACATCATCATCATGTGTTGTTAAAGGTGAAGCACACGATAACACCATGTGCAAAAGATCCTCTGTGATGTTGTGGTACGCTCTCTTTTATTTTTTTTAAAATTTCCCACCCAGTTTTAATGTTTGTCTCTTGGAAAAATTATCTATAGAACTTTCCAGTTATGTTCCAGTGCCCCGCTTAAAGATTTAGCTTTTCTATTTTCCTTCTAGCTTGTGTGTTTATCCACTGCTAGACAAGCACTAAACAGTTAGTCCGGCCCATGCCACATTTAAGTAAAAGTAGTTCCTATACTTTTGTTCCAAACTGGAAGCAGGAACCCCACACATCGCGAAATGCGTGTACGTAATGTACAAACCACCAAGCATTATCAAAAAATCTGTTTCTCTTCTTGGCACTGTTAGGAGCATCAAGAAGGAGACAAAAGAATGTATATGTTGTAGTGTAACAAAAAATATTTTAAAAGAACATTTGCTTACGTAGCTCAATGCTGTTAATATCAAACACGGACTACGAACAACCAACAACAAAAGAAAGGTCACCACGTATACTAAAGAGTATACTAAATGTGACAAGAAGAGACCAAATAAGAAATGATACCATCAGGGCAAAGACTGTAGTGACACCAGTATTACACTACACCCAGAAACAGTGAGTCAAATGGTTTGGCCACATTACACAGGCTATCGTCGAACAGTAGAGCACAGGAAATATTTCTCACAAACATCTGTAGGCTATAGAGGAAGTTACAGAAACCTAAAGATATCAACTATTAAACTAAGCAAACTACCGAGCTTTATCAAGAAGTTCGTTTGTCCCCACAACACTGAAAGGTATGTAAGGAGGACAAGACAAGACATAACAACTTTACACATGGTTCGTATGTGTGTGTGTGTGCGCGCGAGCGCGTGCGTTTACATGAAGATAAGTCACCAATATTCTGCGATGGAATATTATAACACGAAGAAAAAAATAAACAAATAATTTGCTGTTTATATAAATATGATTAAACGCACACGCGCGCACACACACACACATATACACACACATACCTCAGAAAACTTCACAAGTGCTCCAGCGTCTATCTAGTTTTGTAAATCCCTTGGGTTTCGTCTCTCGACCTGCCTTGATACGACAGTCAGCTAAAATATTGCCAATAAACTCCTAGTGATCTGTTTCTATGGCCTTTTGCGTCTTTGAAGACGATATTGAAGCAGGTGGATGTCAGATGTTAATAGTGGCTGCCAGGCATCATCTCGCGGAGCCACGTCTTTCCTGGCTCATTCTAGCAATATTGGATCGGAAGCAGGAAACGGCAGCTGTTTATTAGTTTCTGTTTTCATCTGGGATTCAAGTCACCTTGGGGTTTTTTTTGAGAATGTTGTGTTCTAATCTGGCTTCTTCTTCAGCATCAGCATCATCATCCAACGTGAAAGTTGCCAAGTGAAGCTACGGGTCTCTTATTTAAGACTTCAGAAGACAGATCTCTCATTGCTATTCTGCACAAAACTATCGAGAAAATGTCCTATGTGAGTTTTACTTTGAAGACAAACCAAACTCGGAATATAAAATAAACAAAACATGAATGAACCTAGATCATGCATAACAAGTGCGAAATCCATGTTTTACTGATAACCGCCTTCAACGTGAAGATATCTCGGGCCAGATGTATTAAAAACTGGAGTTTACACTGAACTATAACAGATATACACCGTTGTAGGAGACTTTGAATGATTTGATTCATTTTCTGTCAGTGTGTATGTGGAGAGTATTACTATTATTATTATTACTATTATTATTACTATTATTACTATTACTATTATTGTTATTATTATTACTATTATTATTATTACTATTTGCCATTACGGATAGCACTCGCGATCATGCTTCTCCGTCTTGAGCGGTTCTTGGTGTTTCCATTTAACTCAGATGCTTTTCTTCTTCCAGGTCACGTGGTCAGTCCACTGAGATATGTTTCTCTTGGCCTTTCTCTCTTCTATTTTCTTCCCCTTGGACCTATGAGAATCAATGCTCAGAGCTATATGTAGGCAAAGTCTATTTATAGCACATTTCTAACCCAACCTATATTTATTTTTTTAATTACAGAGTAACTTTTTTCAGTTTCTTTGTACCAGAATTTTTAACCAAAGTTACTGAAGCACAAAAATTAATTAACCTACATCGACTCAAAATGTCTCACACTGACGAGTATCCATGTGGCAGTGGAGTCCAGACTCCAGAACATATCCTTCAAGAGTGCCCAAACCATGCGAACTTGAGTCGTGAGACATGGCCAGAGGACACGAGCTTGAGGCAAAAGCTTTGGGGCTCCTATCAGGATCTGGAGAGGACTGCGAGCTTTGCTATGTTGACAGGGATCAGGATCTGATGTGACCAACAACCTCGAAAGAAGAAGAAGAAGAAGAAGACGAAGAAAAGAAGAAGAAGAAGAAGAAGAAGAATCAAGGAGTGAAAGAGTTAAGCATACAAACATACACACTGAGCACTAGTAAAATATGTATACTTCAAATATTCATGGCGCCAATGTAGTGATAATATTTAGTTTTCCCAATTACTGTACAGCATATTTGGAATATTAAGGACATCTTGGATTCTTGTAAGCGCATGTAAATAGAAATCCAAATGTAAAATTACATAAAATACCCTTAACAAAAATCATTACTGAAAAGGACAGAAGATATCTCGAGTGTTCGAACCTGTAATTTGTACGGCCAAGAAGGTAGAACTTGTACAGACCTACCCAGAGAGAATGCGGTCACCGAGTTTTGATCTGAGTCGTGTTTGTGAGATATCGTGAAAACACGGACAGAACTGTCAACTACATTCTGGCAACCAGGCCTTAGATTTCAAATAACTTAACGAATTAAGTCCTGAAAGAAACGAGAAGTAGAGTATACTGAAGTTGAAGATTAATGTTGGGCAGTACATACTAGGAATTACAGAAATCCCTTTGTTTGAAAGGAATAGACAGTTAAGGATGACAGGATTAGACAGTTAAGGATGGCACCAACATATTATACAAATCTTTGGAATCTTACATTCAGCTTCACTGAACCACCTTCAGTTCATGGTGGAATCTTATTTTTTTCCCTAAAGAGTTCTCCGATGTCTTTTTTTAAAAGGTTTCAAGATTTCAAGATCTGGTCAGTCTTATGAGATGCCCAAACTACCCTGGGTGGTCTAGCACTCTTAGCTGTGCTGAAGATCCTGTCTGGATATGTTGACCGCTGACCACTGCAGGCAATTGTTGACTTTTCTCTTGCTACCTACTATGTGGTGGATTTGTTAGTTCGTTTCCTTGTAGTCGATATTGCCATTATGACTACTTATATATGTGTATATATATAGATATATATGTGTGTGTATATATGTATATATATATATGTATATATTATACATCATTAAGGACTTATACAATGGGTATGGTTGTGCAGTCAAGACAGAAGAAGGGATGAGTGAATGGTTCCAGATTGAAACAGGCGTGAAACAAGGATGTATACTGTCTCCTTTACTTTTTGGGATTACAATAGACTTCATAATGAAAAAATGCTGCACAGGTAACACAGGTATTGACTGGGTACATGGGACCCAACTAGAAGATCTTGATTTTGCTGATGACATAACTCTTATCAGTAATAATGTGAATTCCATGCAAGAAAAAACAGATAGCCTGTCTTCACTGGCTAGCAAAATAGGACTTGAAATTAACAAGGACAAAACAAAAATAATGAAAATTCCCATCAATCAAAATGGAAAAATACACATAGAAGGGACAGATATTGAAGAAGTCAATCAATTTGCATACCTTGGCAGCTACATAGACCAGGATGGTGACACTAGAAAGGAAGTTAGGATCAGAATTGCAAAAGCAGCATCAATCTTCAAGAATCTTGAGAACATATGGAATTCAAAAGTTATAAGCACAAAAACCAAGTTAAGACTATTCAATTCAAATGTAATATCCACCCTCATTTATGCATGCGAAAGCTGGAAAACAACTAAAGAAATAGAAAAGAAATTAGACTCTTTTGAAAACAAATGCCTAAGGAAAATACTCGGCATCAAGTGGAATGAATTCAAGAACAATGCAGAGATAAGACAGATGACTGAACAAAAACCAGTCTCACGGGTGATCAGGAAAAGGAGATGGACATATGTTGGCCACTTGATGAGAAGAAATGAGCAGAGAATCCCAAAACAAGCTATCAAGTGGAACACAACAGGCCGAAGAAAAAGGGGCAGACCGCGTGAAACTCTGAAGAGAACATTATTAAGAGAGGCCAAGTTAACAGGCATAAAATCCTTTGATGAGGTTGAAAGACTCGCCGAAGACAGGAAAAATTGGCGAACTACTTTGCGAGCCCTATGTGACGTCTAACGGCACGGGAAGGATATAAGATATAAGATATAAGATATATTATATCTTACATCTTACATCCTTCCCGTGCCGCTAAACGTCACATAGGGCTCGCATGGTAGTTCGCAAAGATTTCGGCGAGCTTTTCAGCCTCATCAAGGCTGAAGTTATGCACACTGACATCTCTTAACAATGTCCTCTTTAGAGTTTCACCTGATCGGGCTCTTTTTCTTCGGCCTGTTATGTTTCACTTGCATTTGCATACCATTTTGCATACCTCGGTAGCTACATAGACCAGGATAGTAACACCAGAAAGGAAGTTAGAATTCGAAGTGCCAAGCAGCAATGACCTTCAAGAATCTTGAGAACATATGGTATTCAAAAGTTATAAGCATAAAAACCAAGTTAAGATTGTACAATCCAAATGTAATATCTATCCTCATTTATGCATGTGACAGCTGACAACTCACTATCAAAAATAGCACTAAGATGGACACCACAGGGGGAAAAGAAGTAAGGGTAGACCAAAATAGACATGGAGAAGAACAACAGAAAGGATGTTGAGCAATAGAGGGCTCAATTGGGCAAGAGCAGAGAAAAAGACAAAGGACAGGCATTTGTGGAAAACCCTTGCAGAAGCCCCATGTGCCCTTGGCACTTAAGGTTCCTATATATATATAAAACGCTTGAGACATTTCGAACTGGATCTTAAGCTTAAAGTTTACCATAACATCAGTTAGTACTGAAGATGTAGTCTTTATTGTTTTGTTATTCAAAATCGTCAGTTTTTCCCACGAATAACTCAAGACATGTAATATATAGCTAAATTAGTGTAAATATTAATGAGTAACAGAACAACACTTTAATAATTGGGAATGTTTCTAAATTGCAACAGCAACAATAACAACAACAAAAGATGATTAAAGATAAGCTTATGGAAAGAAAAAAGAGAGTGCACTTTCAGGTATGTAGGTGGCACACTACTGGTCTCATGTGTGTATACTAAATTATGAAGTCACTTATACTTCTGGCTGCATTCTCCACTGCGGGCGGATTCAGGTGGTACGCCCTTTTTTGACGTCGGGCATTTTTGAAACCTGGACATTTGGATTCTCGGCCTGGACTGATATTTCAATAGTTATAACTGTTTAACTACATAATTATTGTTTAACACATGCATCATCAGTTATGCTTTATAACCAGTCATTTGCGGAACTTTGCCTCCCTAACAGCTCTCCTGTAGGCCTCTCTAACAGCTCTCCTGTAGGTCTCCCTAACAGCTCTCCTGTAGGCCTCCCTAACAGCTCTACTGTAGGCCTCCCTAACAGCTCTACTGTAGGCCTCTCTAACAGCTCTACTGTAGGCCTCCCTAACAGCTCCTGTAGGCCTCCCTAACAGCTCTCCCAGTTGTAGGCAAGATGCCCTGTTGCTCATGTAGATCATCGACGATATCTTGCAGCCATCTCCACCTTGGTCTTTCTCTCTTTTTTTCCCCATGATGTGCCCTTCCAAGATTGTCTTTTCTCTAAATTCCCAAGATTCTTAATATGTTCAATATGCTTAAGTTTTCTCTGTTTAATCTCCTTTACTAGCCAACCTTCTTCAATATTAATTTCTTGTAATATTCATATATTTGTTCTTTTTTTTGTCCACGATATTTGAAGGACTCTTCTGCAGCATTTACATTCAAACATGCTTTATAACTGTCTAATAATAAATGGTCATGAGTCTTAGTTGTTCATTTTAAAAAAAAATTTAAATAGGTGCAACAGCAACTACAAATAAAGAGATAATAGACATGGCGGCCTCGGTAAAACTGGTTCTAGTAATAAAGGAGACACAAATGTGTGATTCAGTTTTACATAATCAGTTAAGAGTCAAGGTACTTTATTATACACATTCCTTTTCTTGGAAATTTACAGGCAGACCATTTAAAAAAAAATTTGCACAATCCTTTTTAGTATGTTATTAAAGTTGGAAACACTTCTCTTGATTCTTTCATACGTCAACATTTCTCCTCCTGTGTGGTTGGTCTTGACCTTACAGAAACTACTTGTAAAAAGACTCTTATGTTTTTTTCTGAACAGCTCTCGGTCCGTCTAAGGACCTCCATATGAAAAGATGATTCACATCAGGTTCAGTCTGCAGTTCTGGGTCGCCACATCAGGGAATCATTCATCAGAAAATGTTCAGTTCCCCCCCCCCCGCACAAATTCATAACATGTATCTTGTTCTTAAAGCAGCTGCTTACTCCAGCAGCTCTCCGAGCCATTGAGGCTCATTACTGCAGGCATAACACGTCTCCATCCCTCTCACTTATTGACCTTTTCTTGCCAACTGCCGATTCCAAGAGTGCGTATATATACTCCTGAATATGTCATCTTTGTTTGTCTGTCCTCCTCCATTCTCTCTAAATGTAACTATCTGAATGTATTAAATTATGCAAATTGTAGAGCATTTTAGTAATGTGATAACACATTTCTAAAAAAAAAACAACAAAAACAAAAAACAGCATAATCCAGCTTTTGTATTTTAAAACTGGATAAATAACATTAAATATACAATTTTAAAAAAATACCTATGCGAATAGAAAGGTCTGGCGCCAAAACGTCCCAGTCTCAGAAAGTCCTGGCTTTAAAACGTCCGGGCGTCCAAAATGCCGGCGCCAGAACGTCCTTCTTCGGAAGCCAGATATCAGTTTCAGGCAAATATCGACTGAAGTAGCTTAGGCGCACTAGAAAATGTCCAGTTCAGACTCTGAGAACTGTGATATTCAAAATAACTTCTCTTCGTCAGCCTAGGCTGAAATATGTCCTTTTTGCTAGATAAAGCTCGCTTCTACCATGTTTACTATTTGGTCTGATCACACATCGTCACTGTAGTCAATTCACATAGGTACATATTTTACAACTATTAAGCAAGCATAAGAGAGGAAGATGAAGGCGAAGATGGCTGCAAGACATCGTTGGTAATCTCGAAATTGATGCATCAGCAGCAGGGCATTTTGCTTACAACTGAGAGGCCTACAGGAGAACTATTAGGGAGGCAAAGTTCCGCAAGGGACATGCAAAAGGCTGACTGACTGAAGCAAAACATAATATAGAATTCATTAAAGAAAAACATTATTTCTATTCTACAAGTTTGTAATACCACAGTTCAGTTCTTCAATCCATACTACTAGTTTCCAAAATGAGGTGGGAATTCAATGGTGAATATCTATTATTCTTCTTTCGTAGTCCACTTTAAGATATCTTTGTACAGAAACATTTTATATAAGATTTATATAACTTTGTCATAGCAAAGTAATACAGTGCTGTTAAAACCACAACACGTCATATCTATTATCACTGTAGTAGACGTTAACATTTTGTTTTAAGTAACAATAGCAGTAAATCCTGCATATAAAGTAGCACAAAAGCACCAGTCGTTACTATTACAAAGTGACATATATATGAGTGTGTTGAGAATCTGTCATAAAAGCAGAGTAGACTAGAGGGGACGAGCAGGTGTGGAGCCTGTGTCTTCATTCCAACTGCGGCTCTACTCCCACACTGAATGGTTAAAATCACTATAATAAAGTTAAAATCACCATAATAAAGTAAACCAACAATAGTTAACATCACCATAGTAAAGTAACGTGGAATGGATATCGTCGCCATAGTAAAGTAATACAGTAAAACTTACCATAAAGAAGTAGGATAGAATAATAAATCTTCGGCTGAAGTCCCGAAACCCAACGTTACTGGGCGCCCCATTTGGGAGAAAAAAGAACGAAGGAGCGAGAGAGAGAGAGAAAGAGAGAGAGAGAGAAGGAGCATAAACAGGCTTTTCTTTTAGCTTAGCATGAAGTCTAGGAATGATTATACAATGGGAATTTCACCAGTTTTCTTATACGAGACATAAGACTCTACTCTGTCTCTCGTTTTTCAAGGGGCCCCCATGATACATGTAATTGCTTTTAGAGCTAACACAAGGGAAAACGCTTTATGTAAATTGCTGATGAATTCCAAAGTTGGAAGTGAGAAATTACAAACACGGAAATATAAAGAAAATATATATTCCCTGGGGAATTTGAATGACCTCCATTATATTACCCGTATTTTGTGTTGAATGCTAAATCATGGCCCAAATAGAGAACGGTCTTCATTTTTTTTAAATCTAAAATTAAAGCAGGACGGGATAGCTACGGAAGATGTTGACTTTTTTTTTCGTCAGACTGTTCGGTCTTTATGCTGTCATTACTTAAAGCATAATCAACATTTGAAAAAAAAATCCTTAGAAAGACATT
The DNA here is from genome assembly GCA_009760885.1 of Achatina immaculata. Lineage (NCBI taxonomy): Eukaryota > Metazoa > Mollusca > Gastropoda > Stylommatophora > Achatinidae > Lissachatina > Lissachatina immaculata. The sequence goes on along the minus strand of CM019691.1, from coordinate 19,121,723 downwards.
CGTCAAGTTTTTTAACATCCTGAATCTGTGCACCTGATATTATAACCAGTTTTTCCCCAGTTCATCTCTGTGGCTACAGGTTATGTACGCAATGAACAGAAAAGAACCGCATAAAAGGAGGAAAAGCATATGATGCTTCACATTTACAATGAATGGTTTTAACCACTGAAACTCATGAACCACACCAACATCCAACATTACCAATACAGTAGACTCCCAGGTAACGGGCATCAATGTGGATTGGTAGATACCGGATACATGTAGTTTCCGGTTGCTTGAGGTTTTTACTAGTAAAAAAAAAAATCCTAACTATTATTATACTATACCATACTATATCATAAACTCTGTAGTGACTTGATATTAATATTTAAATACAGTAATTAAAAGCAAATCAAGACAAAGAAAGACAAACTTAATGTAACACAGCTTTATTATAAAAGTAGTTTTGCGAATGCAGTGTGTAATTATAGTTAAATGGCAGCCAGTAAACTTTTCAAATTAATGAACTTCTCGAACATAATTTTTTTTTAACTTCAACTAACTTAGAAGAAATAAAACACACACACACACGCTGACATATATACACACTTAAGAGTGTTACAGAGTGGGTAAAGAGTGTTACAGAGTGGGTAAAGAGTGTTACAGAGTGGGTAAAGAGTGTTACAGAGTGGGTAAAGAGTGTTACAGAGTGGGTAAAGAGTGTTACAGAGTGGGTAAAGAGTGTTACAGAGTGGGTAAAGAGTGTTACAGAGTGGGTAAAGAGTGTTACAGAGTGGGTAAAGAGTGTCCTGAGTAGACATCGCACCAGGATCTGATGATGATGATACAGCTGCAACAGGATCAGGAGAAGTGGATGTTGATGGTTTTGGATGTACATCAGTAGATGATGCTGTAACTGGCGAACTTGCGTGCAGCTTTCTGGAAAGAAATGAACGAATATTAGCTTGCTTTGAGGCGAGCCAAGCTTAAACGTCCATTTGCATTAGAAAGTGATGTTATTTAAATTTTTATTTAAATCATTATTTTCTCGTTTTTTTTTTTTTTTTGCAGGTTGCTTGTGTGATTACGAATAATACAACATCGTGACAACCCTGGAACATATACATACACATACAAGTTACACACATGTATGTCAATGATAAGGCGGTATCAACATTTACACTTTTAATCCTTCCAACTCATGATGAAGTTTAATCGAAGGCGAAATGGTGATGAAAGTGGTGAAATGATATCTCAAAAAAATGCATGAAAACATAATGGATAATATAATCTAGGCGAGGTTACAATCTACACAATTCAGTTCGCCATATGAATGAAAATATCGACATTCTAACACGACAGACAAATCTACAAGTAGCTAGCATATGTTTCCCTTACATTCTACACTAAAGTCAGAACTAGACACAAAACGAACTTTCTCCCTCGACGTCTAACATTCGAATCTTCAAAAACCACGCAGCAAAATCACGGGCTTTCTCTCTAAACACATCACAACACAGACTCCGCATAAGGAAAAAGACAGTGAAACCCGTGGGCAGGTTTGATAGACACTAAGAACCTAGAGCAGCTTGACCATGTCTTGATAGTTCCTGGACTTTGTTTATCCAGAGTCTGTTATATGTAAGTTCAGATTAACGGAGAGACTACTGCATGTTGGAGACAGATAAGACCAAGCATTTGAATCTGACAGTGAAAACCTGGGAGATAGAGTTGCCCGAATCTATAGGCACGCGATCTCTCTGTCATTTTAGGACTTCGGGTGTGGGTTCGAATCCCGCCTGCCTCCTCCAGTTCGTCAGGGTTCTATCAGGTGCTACGGAACCCTGCATTCCTGCCACCTCAGGCTCGGCTCTTTTGGAGTTGTCCAACGTGCAGTGATGATATCCAAGAAGAGGAGGAGAAGAAGAAGGAGCAGGATAAGAAGAAGAAGCATAAGAAGAAGAAGGAAAGGAGAAGGATGAGGATGTTAAGAAGGAGAAGAAGAAGAAGAAAGAAGGAGAAGAAGAAGAAGAAGAAGAAGAAGAAAAAGAAGAAAAAGAAGAAGAAGAAGAAGAAGAAGAGGAATAAGAAGGAGAAGAAAGGAGGAGGAAAAGAAGAAGAAGAATAAGGAAAGGAGGAGGAAGATGTTAAGAAGAAGGAGAAGAAGAAGAAGAACAACAACAACAACAAGGAGGAGGAGAAGAAGAAGAATAAGGAGGAAAAGAAGAAGAAGAAGTAAACATTTTATGTAAAAATCCATACATTTACACTGGATCCTGGGTAGCAACATTCTTTTTCTGAGTTTTCCTCACACAAAATTTTTCTTCTCAAGCTAAGTCACCCAAACGGTTTCTCTTAATTCATGATAATGGAGAGATGACATTAGGAACTTTTAATCTCTGATTCATGACAGTAATTTCAACTTCCAAGACGAAACTAATGTCAGCTTCTTATGAAAGCGCCATCAAGCAGCATTTTGGAGGACAGTTTTTCCAACTTCTACAACTACAAAATCTCTCTGACATACTGACCAGGCAAAGTAATAGCAGATCAATTTTGGGTTTGCATTTACCAAGCTGATAAACTTGACATTTATTTCAAATAAATAAACTTGACTTTTCTTTCCGTAAATAAGAAAGCACTTCTCTTGTCTTAAATATCACAAGCTCTTCGAAACTTATCCCCGCTTCTTGCCTGGAAGCCTGTCTTGAGTCTCAGATATAATTATTCTCTCTTCCTGGCTGTCAGAATTGTGTAGCACGAAAGACTTTAGACTTTCACAAACTGAAGGAATGTTGGACATTGATCTCATAAGCACAACAATTGCGCAAGTTTTTCTTGTATTACATAAATCTCTAATTTGATTCGTCAGTGATGAACAATAACCAGCGTTGGCACAGAGAGATAGAGAGAACCAATAAGATTTAGCTATGTGGGTCTCTTCATGCCCGCCAAAGGTTACTAAATCACTAACTCATCGACTGTTTTAACCATGGAATGAATCACATACTCACTCACTAATTCAATCATTCACTTAATTTATCACTCGCTTACTGGGTTTCGTCTTCTGGTTAATCTTTCTGCTTGCAACATCCTTGGTCTTTGCAGAGTAACGCGTGTACAAATTACAGACCTGGAAGTGAGTGCACTGAAAAGAAATTAAAATCGTGCAATCCATTTGCAAATCTTTATTTGATAATGTTATTTTGAATCCTGCAGCATTTAATACATTTCATACTTTCAGCGTTAAAATCACATTATTATCGAACAGATAAATTCCACTGGTGAAAGTTGCATACAAGACACAGTTTAAACTGCCAGTACAGCGTACCGTCACATTGCCGTAACCCATAGTTGTAAATTTCTCAAAAATAAAATATCTTATTGATCAAGATGATGTCGTCGATGTACTTAAAAGAACTGATAAACCGCTGCTGTTAAATCCATCGAAGTGCTAAAAGAAACAACGTGGATAGTCACACTGGTTCATAATATGATGTCTCTTTTAGAACAAATGTAATTCAATAAAAAGAAAATTATTATTGAATATGGCCATTGAATTTAAATATACAATTCACACAAAAAAATCAATCTAGATCTCAGAGAAACTAATGGGGGGGGGGGGGGGGGGGGAGAAAGAGTCTCTTGATACTCAACAAGAGAACTACAACATGAATCTCCAGTAGTGGCCTCGATGGGGAGGCTGAGAACGGGGATGATTTAATGCCCAGTCTTGGTCATTGCTGTCATGTATACAAAGTGTCCATTATCTGAGAGTTCATCTTGGAACTGAACGACTGATGCCAGTGCAACTCAACTCGGGCCCATGACACAACTCTCCTCGGGCCCATGACACAACTCTCCTCGGGCCCATGACACAATTCTCCTCGGGCCCATGACACAACTCTCCTCAGGCCCATGACACAACTTTCCTCGGGCCCATGACACAATTCTCCTCGGGCCCATGACACAACTCTCCTCGGGCCCATGACACAACTCTCCTCGGGCCAATGACACAACTCTCCTCGGGCCCATGACACAACTCTCCTCAGGCCCATGACACAACTTTCCTCGGGCCCATGACACAACTCTCCTCGGGCCCATGACACAACTCTCCTCGGGCCCATGACACAATTCTCCTCGGGCCCATGACACAATTCTCCTCGGGCCCATGACACAACTCCCCTCGAGCCCATCGCACAACTTTCCTCGGGCCCATGGCACAACTCCTCTCCAGCCCATGACACAGCTCTTCTCGGGTCCATGACACAACTCCTCTCGGGCCCATGACACAACTCTCCTCGGGCCCATAACGTATTTCGTTTATTTGTAATCCTTCACAACGCAAGCGTGTTACAACAATAGCCAACACGCAATAGAGTGACGGCATCTTATAACTTGACCTGTGTCTCACAAACTGTTCAAGTCTCTTCCTCGCCTCCAAGTAGTGAAGGTCCGCCCTCAGTCACGACTCGAATGTTTTCTTTTCACAAATGAAAGGTTTAGCGCCCTTTCTTACAAATAGGAAGTTCCAGCGTCTCATCTTTCACAAATCAAAGGTTGTCTCACAATCATCATCATCATCATGTGCCGTGCCGACTGGCGTTGGCTATTATGCTTCTCCAGAGTACCCGATCCTTCATGCAGGCCATCAGTTCAGTTGGTGATCTCCTCTCACACCATCCCGTCAGACTGTCCAGTATCATTTCTCTTGGTCTTCCTCTTGATCTTCTTCCTTCTATTTTTCCTGTTGTTATAATATTTTCAATGCCTCCTCTTCTCATTGCATGTCCTATGAAAGTACATTGTCTCTCTCTTATCTTTCTGACAAGGTTTTTTTGTCTCTCCAGCTCTTCTCATACATTCTTCATTAGTTATTTTTGCTGTCCAGGGGATTTGCAACATTCTTCTAATAAACCACATTTCTGCTGCTTCCAATGATTTTTGTGCAGACTTGCCTATTGTCCATGATTTACTTCCATATAACAAGATAGGTTCAATATAGCATTTTAGGACTCGTTTTCTAACATTCATTGATAAGGATGTGTTAGCTAATATGTTTCTCATTCTCTGAAATGCAGTCTTTGCTTGGCCCATTCTGTTCCTTATTTCTGTTGTGCATTTCCCATCTGAAGTTATTACTGCTCCAAGGTATTTGAATTTCTGCACCTGCTTTAGAATAGTTCCGTTTAATTTAATACTGTATGCTGGTGGATTCTGTTTCTTAGATATAACCATAGTCTCTGTCTTTTTGATGTTCAAAGTAAGGCCTTTCTGTTCACTTTATTTGGTGACTTTATCCAAGAGATTTTGCAGGTCTTGTTGGTTCTCAGCTATCAGTACTGTGTCGTCAGCATACCGAAGGTTGTTAATATTGTTTCCTCCAATTTTTATGCCTGGTTCTGTGATGATTGTTCTTAGAATATTCTCGCTATACATTTTGTCTCACAAAATGAAGTTAATACACGCCTTTCTTTCAATTAGTAAGTATCATCTTTCTCACTATTAAAAGGGAAGGTGGGCCTCTCCTAGCTTCCAAAATGTTCATATAGTCTCATTGTTGTCGCCAATCATGGCCACCATGTCTACCAATTTTCAATGTTCGCCACCTGAACTATAACTACTCCAGAGTACAGCTCCCCTTCTGATGCTGGATTTTACTGTAACTAAATTATAGATTACTGGTCACGTTCGTGACAATGAACAGGCAGGGCAGGACATTTAACATTTTGACCAAAACGGAGTTGGGCGTTTCTTTACCTAGGACCAGAGAGCGAAAAATAAGGAATGGAAATGTTTCACTATGAGATAATGACATCTCTCTCTCTCTCTCTCTCTCTCTCTCTCTCTCTGAACCTTAAGTGCCTAGGGCACATGGGGCTTCCGCAAGGGTTTTCCACAAACGCCTGTCCTTGTCTTTTTTCTGCTCTTTCCCAAGTGAGCTCTTTATTGCTCAACATTCTCTCTGTTGTTATTCTCCATGTCTCTTTTGGTCTACCCTTACTTCTTTTCCCCTGTGGTGTCCATCTTAGTGCTATTTTTGGTAGTGAGTTGTCAGTCATTCGGAGCACATGTCCCAACTATCGCCAGGGTTATTCCTCAATAATTGCTGTCAGTGGCTTTATCTGCATTTCTGCCAACAATATGTTATTTCTTATAGTGTTTGGCCAAAATATTTGTCTAACTCTTCGTAAACATTTAGTCTGGAAAGAATTTAACTTGTTTTCTATTGTTTTGGTGATTTTCCAACATTCACTTTCATAGAGTAGTACATTTAGAACATTACTCTGAAATATCCTGATTTTCATATTCATGCTTATTTTTTTAAATTTCCATATAGTCTGCAGCACTGCAAAAGCCTGGTTTGCTCTAGTAGGTCTGCTGTTGATGTTCTCTGTGCTGTCTCCATTTTCTACTACTCTACTGCCGAGGTATACAAATTCGTTTAATGACATAGATAAAAAAAAACCTATGATGAATACAAGAAAGAGCAAGTTCAGGAAACTTAATGCATGCGTTTATCTTCAATCTTGAATCTAGGAATTAGCATCATCGCACTCGGGGCACACGCATATATAAACCTTGAGGGTGCTAGCTCTATAACTGGGACAATTTAGGGAAAGGATACGACCAAAAATCTAGCTGGAGTCCAGAAATCCATAGCCGATGTACCACCGGACTGGGTGGCCAGGCTCAATAACCATCTAACCGACAACTCAGGATTTCACCTCTATGGATACTGTATGGCAGTATAATAAACATATTACATACATTCATACCAAATACATGACTAGCAATACACATTACGAAGTGAAGTAATTAAATCAATCAATATATTTATTATCCACATTACATACACCATTTTAACGTCACACAGACATAGTATGCACAGTACATCAACATGTACCATCATGAGTGAAAACAAGTATGACATCAATATAACATCAATATAATGTATAACTTTCTAAGTATCAAATGAAATCATATGGACCTAATTTTGCCGTGGCTTTCCTGGCCCTCATAAGCATATATATACATTCATCTAAATTGTGCCAACCCACTTATTAACATTGCAGCTACTCTTATGAAACTCGCATCTCCTCATACAACACATAACCTTTTTTGTGCCGATGCACTGAATATCACAACATATCTCCCTTGTGCTAACTCACTGAATCATCACACATATCTCCCTTTTGTGCCAATTCATTGAATCATCTACATATCTCTCTTTTGTGCCAATGCACGAATTCACCCACATATCTCCATCTTATGCCAACCCACTGAATTATCACACATTTCTCCCTTTGTGCCAATGCACTGAATCATCCACGTATCCCCCCTTGTGCTAATGGTTTCTCACCTCTCATCTCCAGAAATTACTATGTGCTATGCACATCATTGATGGTACAGCTGCATGCTGCTAGGTTAGGTATCTCCTGATACACTGACATAATATTAGCCATGCAAATGAAACATGATGGACCTTGAGTGTGCCCATCCTATATACATATATATACATATACATATATGACGAATATCATCAGAAATCAGAGAATCTATATATATATGACGATAAATGACATAATGCACAATACGTTATGATTTCACAATACATTATTAACAGTGTGAGGTCGGTTGAGGCTAGGTATAGACGAGAATCATAAGCACAGACGAAACGAACCCAGCCCCGGTATCTTTCTTCTAGACTGTCTCACTTCAGCAACGCTTTTCCTCGCTATATATTTGGGTCCTTCCACCCCGGATTACGTGAACGTTGACGTTCCGCCCACTTACTACACCAATAGGCTTCCAATGGCCGTTCACACATAAATGCTCTGCTCTCTGCTTCAGTACAGAAGAATATAAGCACTAATTGTGCTAATCAGCTTTTTGGTTCTGGCAACCTTGAATTCTACCATCCAGCCACCCGGCTACCCCACCTTCCTCACACCTCTATCCTTCATCTTCTGCAGATATATAATATCATCACATGTTCTTTCCTCCTCCTGCACCATTTCTTCGACCACCGACTCCAAAATATCCGTCCTGTTCATAGGAATCATATCCGTTGCAGTAGCGGTACGGTCAACATGACCGATTACCTCATTGCCTCTCGCTCCCACAAGCCCTGGGCAATATATCCACGTCAGCCTGGGTGATAGTGGATTTTCCCCGAGAACTGAAGCATTCACGACGTAGCAAACCCCGCTCTACCTTGTGAAACATGCAGTCCGCCACCACCACCACACCGTGTGTATCATCCTGCCGAACTAGCCTTGGACAGAACCTTGGTCACTGCCTCAATTCCCATCCCCGGGCTTGATGCCGTCGGACAGGCGCCCCCCACCCCCCGCGCATTCTGCGTCAGGACATGCTTATATGAAAGTATGAAATTATGAAAGGAACCAAACCCAAACGCCGCTGAAGAGATTAGAATCACCTGGTGGGCGCCTTATCAGACACTTGCGGCGACATGATTCTTTTAAGATCTGTACAAGAAGAAAAAAAGCTCATAATAAGCCATAGGTCAAAAACAGAATATGTCAGACAACAGTAGCATTCCAGAAAAGGAAAACTGTTTTGTGTAGTCCATCTTTGCCAATAGAGAAGAGTCTTGAAATACTATATCGAGCCAATATTACCATATGAGAACGAATCATGGTCATTAACATAAACAACAATTAAAGAATTAGAGGTAACTGAAATGTGGTTTCTAGGAAGAATGTTAAGAATAACAAGAACAGCAAAAATAACAAATGAGGAATGTCAAAGAAAAGCCAGTGAGAAACGAACCTTAATAAACACACTATAGAGGAGACAGTCAAGGTTCCTTGGCCATATGAGGAGGAGAAATCGAACAAAATCCTGATAACAGGGAAAATAGAAAAAAGGCAGGGAAGGAAGAGCTAGAACAAGACTGAAAAATCTTAGACGGCTTGACAAAATGGCTTGGGAGAAGCACAACGGAACTGAGAGAAAACTATAGAAATATGGTCCCCGACTCCTCCAGGCATGGCACATGATGATGACGATGATGAATTAGCCATTATACTAGCGGCAAACCTGGAATTTAATGTTTACTTTCTAAAACCTACTGTTTGAAATCTGAATCTGGGTAAAGTGTTACTAACTGACGCGGTTTTCTCAGAAAAGATACATCCATTTTCAACTAATTATTCCCAGACTTACATGTGAAGTTTGCAATCGAAGGTAGGTGTGAGGGTGAACTGTGCAAAAAACCTAGTTACGCTGAAAAATGAGTACCTGATACTAATGTTAGGGGGCAAAAAAAAACGTGGTTATTTGCACCACCTCACATCAAGAAGCTGAATCATTCACACGCCAAAGCTTCAACCAGAGCAAGGCAGACCGTTAGACCGCTTCATGTCGCACCGTCGCGGATCCCAGAGGGTGCAGTCCCGCTATTTAAGAGGATAATTTCTATACAGAAATAGCTGTTCTTGCCTGGGCCGCAAACTAGTTTAGACTCTGAAAAAGTTTAGTAGTAACTGATTTCAGACACACACAAAAAATGTGTGGAGTAAATTGTTCTTTATAGGCGATCTCTTTACTGAAATATCCGAAAGTGCTTTTCTTGAAATGAAACAGTCAGAAAATAAGAAATTAAATCTCATCTACTTCTACTCCTTGAGATCCACTGGCAATACAGAATTATTATAAGAATATAATAAAAGAAGAGCAAGTAATAGTTTAGGTTCTATTTAACGTGTAAATAATATATAACATTTCTTCCAGGACAATAAAAATAATTTTAACGCTTATTTACTCATAAAAATTATCTAGGGGGGATTTTCACAATAGAAGAAAGAGGGACTTTAAAAAAAAGTCTTGTTAAATATTAAACAAGACACCCCTATATATTGCCTAGACTTAGACATCTCACAGAAAAAGCAAGAAGGACAGGCCATTAGGAACATGGAGATGTATGCACAAGACAGGAAGAACTAAAGGAAGTGAGAAAGACAATGTTTTGAGCTATCGCGACTTGCTCAAGACAGGATAGGCTGGGGAACTTTTGTTGATGTCTTATGCTTCACTGGGAGTGCAGAGGACTGATGATGATGATGATGATGATGATGATGATGATGATGATGATGTACAAAAACAAATTATTTTAGAGAATCTCTTTGGAACGTAAACAATTATTTGCAGACCTTTTATCACTGGCAAGAAGATCTTTAACCTATTTACTACTTAGATATTATAGTGCGGCTCGCTCCCTCCCTCCCTCCCTCCCCCCCCCTCTCTCTCTCTCTCTGGCTCATGCCAATCAGGCGTTGATACTCACTGATTTCCATAACCATCCATCCGGTGTTCTTTCTATAAGATGTGTGCCACTCTTTTAGTCCGTCAAGTATCTTGTTTCTTTGTCTTCATCTGTCCCTTTGTCCCTCCAGTTTTCCCGTTGTCAATGTGTGTTCCGGTTTGCCTCTTCCCAAAACGTGTCTAACAAATCTGGACTTCTGAATGTTGCCATAATTTATTTCTTCTGCCCAGCCTCACTTAGGAGCTCTTCATTTGTTTTCTCGACTCCTTGTAGAAAAGACGGGCACGAAAGGCCAAAAAAGCTAAGCCTATTTTTTTCATCTATTTTGCGTGTATTTATCTGTTGTGTTGTTTTTGTACATGATCCTTGAGAAAGGCTTTTCGAAAAAAAAATGTTGAATTTTTTTATGTTCTTCGACTATATGTGCTCATCTGCTTTCCTGCCATTCTTGTTTTCGACCACAGTAGATTTTGAATATTTTGGCCAAACACCATTAGAAATAACATCTTGTTGGCGGAAATGCAGATGAAGCCACTGACAGCAATTATTGAGAAAAGACTCTGGCGATGGTTGGGACATGTGCTCCGAATGACTGACAACTCACTACCAAAAATAGCACTAAGACTGACACCACAAGGGAACAGAAGTAAGGGTAGACAAAAAGAGACATGGAGAAGAACAACAGAGAGAATGTTGAGCAATAGAGGCTCACCTGGGCAAGAGCAGAAAAGAAAGGCAAAGGACAGGCATTTGTGGAAAACCCTTGTGGAAGCCCCATGTGCCCTAGGCACTTAAGGTTCAGGGAGAGAGAGAGAGAGAGAGAGAGAGAGAGAGAGAAAGATTGAATGCTCTTGGCTACTGTCCGTGCCTGGCATTCACATAACAATACGGGTTCGATGTAACACTGAATAGTGTGGCAGTAATTAACACAACTTGCCGTACTAATAATGAAAAAAAATGGCAGCATACAATGCGAAACATTTTGAGAACCGCTGTACTCCAAAGATGTACAATTACACCTTGGGGAAGACTAGGTCAGAGTGAGGTGAGGGGCAAAGGTCATAGAGACTGAGAGGCGGGATAGAGGCAGTTAGATATTTAGATCATCACGTTTCTGTACAAAGGGTTCGGTTCGCACGTGATAGTTTTTTTCTCTCTATGTCTTCTGAGCAATGACCAAACACGAACTAAAAGTTAGTCCTACTTTTTAAGCTTGTTCCTTGCGAGCCCCCGGTCTGAAATAATAACATATAATGAAATAAGAAGTGAGAAATTTGTTTAAATTTCAAAAACAAAATTAAAAACTCACAGGTAATGCATCTCCAGTGGAAAAACAACGGTGGAAGTTTTAGATAGATAATAAAACAGAAATGTGGTTTATTAGAAGAATGTTGCGAATCCCCTGGACAGCAAAAATAACTAATGAAGAATGTATGAGAAGAGCTGGAGAGACAGAAAAACCTTGTCAGAAAGATAAGAGAGAGACAATGTACTTTCATAGGACATGCAATGAGAAGAGGGGGCATAAAAAAATATTATAATAGGAAAAATAGAAGGAAGAAGATCAAGAGGAAGACCAAGAGAAATGATACTAGACAGTCTGACAAGATGGTGTGAGAGGAGATCACCAACTGAGCTGATGGCCTGCATGAAGGATCGAGTACTCTGGAGAAGCATAATAGCCAACGCCAGTCGGCACGGCACCTGATGATGATGATGATGATGAATAAAACAACAACAATATACAGTGGCAGGCCCAGCTACGGCTGCATGTGGAGCTGGGAGAATCCGGTCGTAAGTTGATTTAGCCGTAAGTACGAATATAATATATCAATAATTTTTTTTTTACTGTTAGTGGTTAGATAGAAAACAGACATCAGGCAGACAGACAGACAGACAGGAGGCAGGCAGACAGGCGGGCAGATAGATAGATAGATAGACAGACAAGACAGACAGACCAGGCAGTCCGGCAGATAGATAGATAGATAGATAGATAGATATAGATAGATAGATAGATAGATAGATAGATAGATAGATAGATAGATAGATAGATAGATAGATAGATTAAACCACTGGAGCCTCCTGCCTGCTCCACACTTTATCCATTTAATCCTGAAATTATTCCTCACGCCGAGACTCATACTAAGCTCATATAAACGTCTGTTATGTACATATTGTGCGTAAGTTCAATTTTTTTTAAATGCCAAAACTCCTACAATTTATCATTTACCCCCACGTTGAAAACAACAGCAAGCCACGAAAACAAATCAGTTGTTGTAAAAGTATTTACTGATACTCGCATAATTTATTAACATTTAATAAGCCTGTGAAATGACAAGACGCGTGGAGGACCTTCCACAGCACGCACTTGACATAAATGGCAGGTCTACAGCTTGGAAGAAAGAAAAGCGTGTTTTGGAGAATGTGAGTAACACGTCTTAGCAAACATACTCTTGGAAGGACGCTGCGGCGTGCGGTGGAGCATATATCAGGCTGTCCTGAATGCAATGACGCCGGACTCTGATTTTGAACCTGTGAACGTGGAACGTTTGGTAGTTGTGACCTGAGGGCTTGTAGCGGGATTTAGGTATTCCAGGAAATGAGAAGAACTAGGAAGTTTTATGTGGTTTGGGTGGATATACCATTAAAAAAAAAAAGATGTACAGAAATTAGAAGGGAACGCCTGGTAAACAGTACTGACAGCTTAGCAGGTGACAATTAACGTCCTCCACCCACCCACACACACCCCCACCCCTTTTATCACGTGATCGCTGGCTTGGCCCCCGCGGAGGAAGTGGAGACAGCCAGAGACAAGAAGTTGAAAGGAGAGTAATCTCCCCCCGTTGTCGCAGTAACTGTGCAGTTGTAACCACGCACGCGAAGTTTTGTTGTGAGTACCAAGTTACCTCTGTCAGGTTCCTCTGTTAAATCAGCCAATCAGCCATTATTGCTTGCTTCTGTTACCGCGAGTACTCCTGTGGAAGCCAGTAGTTGTCTACTTGAAAATGTTTCTCTGCTTCTAGGGGCCCTCTTGGTTATTCAAGGGCTTGCGATGCAGAGAAAAAATTCTTCTATCGGACTCCTTTTGACGCGCGCAGGGAACTTTTAGGACCTCTAAAGGGTACGTAAAAAATTTCATGTATAGAATTTCCTTGCTGGCTCTTTCTGTATGTGTTTTGTTTGTGTATAAATATAATAAGAGAATGTGAATGTGAGTTTAGCTTACTGAGTTTTATTTGATCTAGCTCTTTCTTTTCTATCTTCGTGAATATTTTACTTATAGTTGCTACACTCTTTCCAGACAACTATACACAAACTGTTGTCAATAGTTGCTACATTCTTTCCAGACAACTATACACAAACTGTTGTCAATAGTTGCTACATTCTTTCCAGACAACTACACGCAAACTATTGTCAATAGTTGCTACACTCTTTCCAGACAACTACACGCAAACTATTGTCAATAGTTGCTACACTCTTTCCAGACAACTACACACAAACAATTGTCAACGGAGATTAACATAAAAAAACGACTCATCTTTCTATATTAGTGAGTATATCATTTGTCTACTCATTTTTCTATATTAGTGAGTATATCATTTGTCTACTCATTTTTCTATATTAGTGAGTATATCATTTGTCTACTCATTTTTCTATATTAGTGAGTATTTCATTTGTCTACTCATTTTTCTATATTAGTGAGTATATCATTTGTCTACTCATTTTTCTATATTAGTGAGTATATCATTTGTCTACTCATTTTTCTATATTAGTGAGTATATCATTTGTCTACTCATTTTTCTACATTAGTGAGTATATCATTTGTATACTCATTTTTCTATATTAGTGTATATCATTTGTGAACTCATTTTTTTTCATTAGTGAGTATACCATTTGTCTATTCATTTTTCTATTTTAGTGTATATATCATTTATCTACTCATTTTTCTACATTAGTGAGTATATCATTTGTCTATTGATTTTTCTATATTAATGTGGCATATTATTTGTCAAGTCATCTTTCTATATTAATGTGGTGTATCATTTGTCTACTCATATTTCAATATTAATGTGCATATCATTTGTCTACTCATATTTCTATATTAATGCGCATATCATTTGTCTACTCATATTTCTATATTAATGTGCATATCATTTGTCTACTCATATTTCTATATTAATATGCATATCATTTGTCTACTCATATTTCTATATTAATGTGCATATCATTTGTCTACTGATATTTCTATATTAATGTGCATATCATTTGTCTACTCATATTTCTATATTAATGTGCATATCATTTGTCTACTCATTTCTTACCTGTTTATGAGATGTACTCCTGAACTTACATAACGCAATGAAAGAAAAAAAATAGAAAGGTTTGATTTTCAAGATAATAAAACTTTTTCCTGTTTTGTTAATCATTTAAATATAATAAGATTGTAACTTTACTTGTTAATGCTTTGATTGTGTACAAAAAAAGGGGGGGGGGGTGGATAATTATAAGTGAGTTACTGAATAAAACGTGAAACTATCACTGGACTTTAATATTACTCTGTTATTTCTTATATCCAAATTACATAAGAGTTCGTATTTACAAGAACAAAGAGACAGGCATTTCAGCTTGGCTTATCGTTGTACAGCTCGGCTTATCGTTGTACAGTTTGGCTTATCGTTGTACAGCTCAGCTTATCGTTGTACAGTTTGGCTTATCGTTGTACAGCTCGGCTTATCGTTGTACAGTTTGGCTTATCGTTGTACAGCTCGGCTTATCGTTGTACAGTTTGGCTTATCGTTGTACAGCTCAGCTTATCGTTGTACAGTTTGGCTTATCGTTGTACATCTCAGCTTATCGTTGTACAGTTTGGCTTATCGTTGTACAGCTCGGCTTATCGTTGTACAGTTTGGCTTATCGTTGTACAGCTCGGCTTATCGTTGTACAGTTTGGCTTATCGTTGTACAGCTCAGCTTATCGTTGTACAGTTTGGCTTATCGTTGTACAGCTCAGCTTATCGTTGTACAGTTTGGCTTATCGTTGCACAGCTCAGCTGCACAAAAAAGCACATACATTTTCTATCAGTCACTGCGGCTGTCAAAGACAGGAGTCTAGAACTAAACCTTCTGAAAATTAGAACTTCTAATATTTCTATATAACTTTGATGGTTTTTCAGTACATATCTTAACAGATTGGCTCCTTTAACTGTTGTCGTTCTTTGCATTGCACGTGCCAGGAGATAAAGACTTGTCATATTACTTATTTTCTCTGTGATACTAGAGGAAAATTTATGTCTCAGTTTCTATGATATGCAGGAGATCTCTATTTTACATCCTTTTTTTTTCTTAATGTGTTTTAGGAACGCTCAAACTATAGATATTTTAATTCAAAGAGTTGAATAAACTCTTTGAATTAAACAGAACTAAATCAGTCAACTTTCTGTAACACGATACTTGATACTGTACAAGCATAGGCTGTTTTTAACCAGATATTTCTAAACTCCGATGACGATAACTGCGATGAAACTAAATATGGTAGATTTATTCACTTTCACTGAATTTTAAATAGAGGTTATCTTAAATCATCGCCTGGATTCCTGCTTTTATGTGTATAATTCCACGGTACAACAAAGTGAAAATGAAGCTGATGGTGATACTTGTCCAGTACAGTAGAATCTCTCTTAACCGGCACCCTGTAAAGCGGCAATACCAAAACAACGGCACTTTCAAAGGGTTAAATTTAAACCGGAAATTTAAGCCTATGAGATAAAGATAAAAACGCCATGTTTGAAGATGACGAGGCAAGTGACGAAGATTTTTCCTGGTTTCAAGACACGTCAATCGTCTGAAATCTTGGATTCAGTAAAGGTTAATGTTTGTGAAAAAGATCTCTCTCTCTCTCTCTCTCTCTCTCTCTCTCTCTCTCGATCTCGATGATGTATTTTGCTTGCACGGGAATTTACATAATGCGGTTATGTATACAGTAAAATATTTTGTTTTGGCTGGGACTTCCTTTATTTGCTTCCGTGCTTTTCATGACGTGTTGTTCTAGATAGTTATTCGAGCAGGTATTTTGTTGATTTACCTTTCCTTATGCGTGGAGTATGGATTTATTGTGATCGCATCCGCACATGAAGGTGGCAGCAGTAGCGCAAGTTGGTCAGACACTATGTTGACCTCCACGTAAAGAGCTGCTCTGACGACCTTCTCAGAGAAGTATGCATTAATATGATAAGAAACAGAACATTTGTCTTACATTATTATGGTACGGAAACTATTATCCATGAATCACGTAGCATAACTGTGATTATTATGGTACGCAAACTGAATGTTATTATAGTGGTACAGAAAATTGTATGATTGTCATAGCATAGAAAGAAAATGATTATAATGGTAGGAAATATTGTATGTGATGGTGACTGTACAGAGACTTATATGAGATTAAATTGGTGCAAACGTTGCATAAGATTATCACAGCACGGGTTACTTATTAATTATCTTGGTGCAGACTTTGTATATGAGTATCATGTCATAAAAAAAGTTATATGGGATTTTCATGGTACAGAGGTTGTATTGGATTATCATGGTTCACACGTTGTACTGGATTATCATGGTACAGAAGTTGTACGGGAATATCATCTATAGAAGATTGCTAGTGATAAACCTTAGTGTGTTGGTGATGATTTCTTCTCAGAAGACTGCTAGTGATAAACCTTAGTGTGTTGGTGATGATTTCTTCTCAGAAGACTGCTAGTGATAAGCCTTAGACAGGGTGTTGTCAGTGATGTTTCCTGCTCAGAAGATTGCCAGTGATAAGCCTTAGACAGGGTGTTGTCAGTGATGTTTCCTGCTCAGAAGATTGCCAGTGATAAGCCTTAGACAGGGTGTTGTCAGTGATGTTTCCTGCTCAGAAGATTCTTAGTGATAAACCTTAGACAGGGTGTTGTCAGTGATGTTTCCTGCTCAGAAGACTGCCAGTGATAAGCCTTAGACAGGGTGTTGTCAGTGATGTTTCCTGCTCAGAAGATTGTTAGTGACAAGCCTTAGACAGAGTGTTGTCAGTGATGTTTCCTGCTCAGAAGATTGTTAGTGACAAGCCTTAGACAGAGTGTTGTCAGTGATGTTTCCTGCTCAGAAGATTGTTAGTGATAAGCCTTAGACAGAATGTTGTCAGTGATGTTTCCTGCTCAGAAGATTGTTAGTGACAAGCCTTAGACAGAGTGTTGTCAGTGATGTTTCCTGCTCAGAAGATTGTTAGTGACAAGCCTTAGACAGAATGTTGTCAGTGATGTTTCCTGCTCAGAAGATTGTTAGTGATAAGCCTTAGACAGAATGTTGTCAGTGATGTTTCCTGCTCAGAAGATTGTTAGTGATAACCCTTAGACAGAATGTTGTCAGTGATGTTTCCTGCTCAGAAGATTGTTAGTGATAAGCCTTAGACAGAATGTTGTCAGTGATGTTTCCTGCTCAGAAGATTGTTAGTGATAACCCTTAGACAGAATGTTGTCAGTGATGTTTCCTGCTCAGAAGATTGTTAGTGATAACCCTTAGACAGAATGTTGTCAGTGATGTTTCCTGCTCAGAAGATTGTTAGTGATAACCCTTAGACAGAATGTTGTCAGTGATGTTTCCTGCTCAGAAGATTGTTAGTGATAAGCCTTAGTGTTGTCAGTGATGTTTCCTGCTCAGAAGATTGTTAGTGATAAGCCTTAGTGTTGTCAGTGATGTTTCCTGCTCAGAAGATTGTTAGTGATAAGCCTTAATGTTGTCAGTGATGTTTCCTGCTCAGAAGATTGTTAGTGATAAGCCTTAGTGTTGTCAGTGATGTTTCCTGCTCAGAAGATTGTTAGTGATAAGCCTTAGTGTTGTCAGTGATGTTTCCTGCTCAGAAGATTGTTAGTGATAACCCTTAGTGTTGTCAGTGATGTTTCCTGCTCAGAAGATTGTTAGTGATAAGCCTTAGTGTTGTCAGTGATGTTTCCTGCTCAGAAGATTGTTAGTGATAAGCCTTAGACAGAATGTTGTCAGTGATGTTTCCTGCTCAGAAGATTGTTAGTGATAAGCCTTAGACAGAGTGTTGTCAGTGATGTTTCCTGCTCAGAAGATTGTTAGTGATAAGCCTTAGACAGAGTGTTGTCAGTGATGTTTCCTGCTCAGAAGATTGTTAGTGATAAGCCTTAGACAGAATGTTGTCAGTGATGTTTCCTGCTCATAAGATTGTTAGTGATAAGCCTTAGTGTTGTCAGTGATGTTCCTGCTCAGAAGATTGTTAGTGATAAGCCTTAGTGTTGTCAGTGATGTTTCCTGCTCAGAAGATTGTTAGTGATAAGCCTTAGACAGAGTGTTGTCAGTGATGTTTCCTGCTCAGAAGATTGTTAGTGATAAGCCTTAGACAGAGTGTTGTCAGTGATGTTCCTGCTCAGAAGATTGTTAGTGATAAGCCTTAGTGTTGTCAGTGATGTTTCCTGCTCAGAAGATTGCCAGTGATAAGCCTTAGACAGAATGTTGTCAGTGATGTTTCCTGCTCAGAAGATTGCCAGTGATAAGCCTTAGTGTTGTCAGTGATGTTTCCTGCTCAGAAGATTGCCAGTGATAAGCCTTAGTGTTGTCAGTGATGTTTCCTGCTCAGAAGATTGCCAGTGATAAGCCTTAGTGTTGTCAGTGATGTTTCCTGCTCAGAAGATTGTTAGTGATAAGCCTTAGTGTTGTCAGTGATGTTTCCTGCTCAGAAGATTGTTAGTGATAAGCCTTAGTGTTGTCAGTGATGTTTCCTGCTCAGAAGATTGCCAGTGATAAGCCTTAGTGTTGTCAGTGATGTTTCCTGCTCAGAAGATTGCCAGTGATAAGCCTTAGTGTTGTCAGTGATGTTTCCTGCTCAGAAGATTGCCAGTGATAAGCCTTAGTGTTGTCAGTGATGTTTCCTGCTCAGAAGATTGCCAGTGATAAGCCTTAGTGTTGTCAGTGATGTTTCCTGCTCAGAAGATTGCCAGTGATAAGCCTTAGTGTTGTCAGTGATGTTTCCTGCTCAGAAGATTGCCAGTGATAAGCCTTAGTGTTGTCAGTGATGTTCCTGCTCAGAAGATTGCCAGTGATAAGCCTTAGTGTTGTCAGTGATGTTTCCTGCTCAGAAGATTGTTAGTGATAAGCCTTAGTGTTGTCAGTGATGTTTCCTGCTCAGAAGATTGTTAGTGATAAGCCTTAGTGTTGTCAGTGATGTTTCCTGCTCAGAAGATTGTTAGTGATAAGCCTTAGTGTTGTCAGTGATGTTTCCTGCTCAGAAGATTGTTAGTGATAAGCCTTAGTGTTGTCAGTGATGTTTCCTGCTCAGAAGATTGTTAGTGATAAGCCTTAGACAGAATGTTGTCAGTGATGTTTCCTGCTCAGAAGATTGTTAGTGATAACCCTTAGTGTTGTCAGTGATGTTTCCTGCTCAGAAGATTGTTAGTGATAAGCCTTAATGTTGTCAGTGATGACTTCTCCTCCGAAGATTGCTAGTGACAAGCCCACTTTCCTGACTCTATCTATTTGTAAAACTGTACCATACACCCATCTATTTTCATTACTGGAACCAGCTTTACTGCAGTTATCATTTATTTGATTCTAAAACAGAATCATTATTTACTGTGGTATCCCTTCAGACTTCTTCCTCTCTTTATAGACATTTCTTTTGCGTTTGTGGTAATTTCACTGTTTACTTTTTAACCTTGATTTTCAGCTTACTTCCTGACTAGAAAAATCTCAGGTTTCAAAATAATTATATCATTATCTGTTTTCCCGGAAAATGACGAGATGCATATTTTTAGCTTTACTTCAGTTTAAAATTACAATTTCCTAAAAAAAAAAAACAAAAACAACTGAATAAAGTATATTTTGAGGCTGATTTGAGGAGGGAAATTAGAACGAACTATTTTCCTTCTTTTGATCGTCTCCATCTGAAACAAAATATTAGCTTATACTTCTGAAGTGTTACACTGCAGGTGCAATTTTAAAGGGAAAAAATAACCATTTCTTTGCCTTCCATCTTCGTAATAAACCCGAAGATTGTACCCGTGAAGTGAGTTTAAACTGTTCAGTGTTTAACCTCTGACCTTGTACTTGCTGATCATAGCGAAATGTATTAAGCGTAAAGGATTTCTAGTGAGATAGCTGCACCAAAACATACGATCTAATTCAACATTCTGATGTCAGGTTTACTTCTGAAAAGAATAATTATGCCTGTAATCAGCGCATATTATCTCATATATTTTATACCAACTGTCTTTGAAGTGAAACTCTAAAGACGCCAATTTAGTAGGCATGACATCCCTTGATGAGGTTGAAAAGCTCACCGAAAACAGGAAAGCTTGGCGAACTACCATGTGAGCCCTAAGTGACGTTTAACAGCACGAGAAGGATGTAAGATTTTTGAAGACTTATTTGAAATCACGAAAAATGGGTGAAAAATATATAGGCTTAGCTTTTTGGCCTTCTCCTTGTAAGAAAGTCCGGCACGAAATAAACTTTTCGTGTTTGTATCTACTGTGTTGTTTTTGTATGTGATCCCTGAAAAAGACTTTTGTCGAAATACTGGATTGTTGTAATGTCCTTCTTTTACATGTACTCATAATATCAGTCCATTTTGAAGAAAGAAATGTTCACTAAAAAAGTTTAGTTTTCCTTATATGTCATGAACATATACACGCACAAAGAGGCGCCCAAAAGAACAATTTTGTAAGATGTTGCGTTCTTCCCCCCCCCCCCCTTCCACCGCGCCTTTCCTCCTCATTCACCCTTTTACTCTATAGATTAGCCATTCATTTTCCTCCCCCTCCACTTTGAAGTCCCTCAATCCTTCCTTCCTTTAAAACAGAGGAAGCCCTCCCAGCGCTGGAGCAATGCACCAGCTAGGCCCATTCTCTCCCCCCCCCCCCCACCACAGCAGGCCCTGCATGCAAGCATACATGAACGTTCATGTGTACGTCAGATGTAAACAATTACCAAAGTGCCACCCTGCTTGTCGTGTACCCGGCACCTTCTGGAGCTGGGAAAGAAATCCGGCCAAGAATGATGCTGACCACATTACCGTATCTTAATGCCGGCAGTTCAAGGCCAATGTGTACACTAACACCATATCCTCCAGGTGCGGTATTATACAAACTTCTACATATAGAAAACAATGAGACTTTCGCACGGTAAGAAAACACGGTATTGTATGGTCAGTCGGTCATTACCGTGTCCCTTGCCGAACTTTTCCTCCCCAACAGCTCTCCTGTAGGCCTCTCGGTTGTAAGCAAGATGCCCTTCTGCTGATGCACCATTCCCAGATCATCTTCGCCTTGGTCTTCCTCTCTTCCTTTTTCCTAGTACATACCCTTCGAAGACTGTCTTGTTGTATGGATTAAGAGTCGGGAAAAAAACTAAAGACAAAGCACTTTAAGACGTCAGAGAAAGAAAAATGACAAGTGAATTACCAGGGATTTGAACCACGGACACCAGTAGGACGAGCAGCCGCCTAGCCACGAAAGAACAGTGCATTAATCGACTTCATTATTGCCTTGTGGGCTAGTATATTCTGTTGCAGCGGTTTTTTTTCTAACAAACTAATAAGTAACTAGTCATATTCCTAGTGAAAGATCGGCTATTTCTTTGAAGGAATTGATACATTTTGCTTCAGATTAGAGCTAACATTTACACCCCTCAAATAACTGCACAGAAAATAAATAAAATGAAAAGAGAAACATCGACAAATGCTCGGTGCCTTCAGCTTAAACATAACAAGGATGTCAAATAGCTTGGTACATTCAGCTTAAATGTAACAAGGATGTCAAATACCTTGGTGCCTTCAGCTTAAATATAACACGCATGTCAAATAGCTTGGTACATTCAGCTTAAATATAACTAGGATGTCAAATAGGTTGGTACATTCAGCTTAAATATAACTAGGATGTCAAATAGGTTGGTACATTCAGTTTAAACATAACAAGGATGTCAAATAGCTTGATGCCTTCAGCTTAAATATAACAAGGATGTCATATAGCTTGGTGCCTTCAGCTTAAACATAACAAAAATGTCAAATAGCTTGGTACTTTCAGTTTAAACATAACAATGATTTCAAATAGCTTGGCACATTCAGTTTAAACATAACAAGGATGTCAAATAATTTAGAGTAAAACTGAACCCATAGCGACAGTGTAGATCTATATAACAACGTTATGTTGTTTAATTAAGAGAAAATAACACAAAACAAGATAGATTTTAAAATATAAAATGGAAATGAAAGAAATTTCAATAAAACTAGATTGACAAACAAGCATGGATGGATGGATGTATGGATGGATGGATGGAAGGATGGATGGATGGATGGATCAGTAGACCGATAGACAGACCGACAGGTTTAATAAGAGCCATAAAAATAAGTAGAAAACCTCATTGAATGTAGTATCCGAGCTGTATAACATTCTACGAATCTACACTCTCTGCATACACGGTCTTAAGAGCCGAAACCAGGAAATGAGCGTGGATGGAAAACTGCAGGGAATGCATGAAGAACAACTTGATGGGATTCTTCGAAGCTAGCAATCTCTTTGCCCTGATGCTTGAGGATATTAAACTGAGGTCAGAATAAGAAAAAAAAAACGAAGAAGTTTGAAAAGCTAGAATAGGAAGACATCAATGAATAGAAAGCCAGCTGCTTGAGAGGACTTAAATGGGCAGAAGTTTCTGCAAGTTGTAGACCCACCGTAACCGGTTTTGTACGATGATGATTATGATCCCCTTTACATAAATATATGCAAACTGGAATTATGTCTTACGGGTGTCCAATATATTTTTCTTGAATTTAAATATTAAAATAGATTAAGGGACAGATGAATATGAAATTGTAGAGAAGAGACGTAGTTTTGGAGAAAGAAGCAACAAACACTCACATTAACCACAAATAAAAGTTATAGGAAAGCAGCAAACTATTTTGCAGAACAATGAAAGTGGATTTTTAAAAAAAGCATATAAAGAAAAAAAACCAGCTGAAATTCCTTGAATATGTTATGAGAAGGCAGAAGTTGGAGAACCAGGTAATGAATGAAAAAAAGGGCGAAGGGGAAGAGGAAGATGTCTCAAAGTTGTCCGAGCAGCCAACACCACAAACGAACATCGTCAGAATAAAAGCACAGCAAAAAGATGGGAAAGAATGATCAACATTTGCTTTAGATATAGCACACGGTGCTATTTCCAGCTGACCTAGCAACTGTACAAAACATAAACTTACGGCGGGAGAATAATGTTCAGGGAATAGGAATATACACTGTTTTATAGCAATACTTTGAACGCTCTAATCTTTCTGGTGAAGCTTTTTTTTAGTAGAACCTGAAAATCCACACTGTTAATATCTCTCCTTCTCTGTGCTTATCGTTTCCTATTTAGATAATCTTCTAACTGAAACGCCTTTTCCTTTAGTAATGAAGTTTCCAATACTTTTTCTTATCATTATTAATTCCTTTCTATTAGTCATTTATCAGGTACGACAGTCTCTTACCACCTGATACTCTCTTTTCAAGGAAACAACTTCTACTGATTTTAGTATTTGCCTGTTGATTATCACATATTATTGTCCTCTGACTAATTTGGAAAACTCCTCGTTTCCATGCCATTAAGATGTATTTGGGGAAAAGGTGTTAGGCCTGTATTTCCAAGACCTTCGGCACATGAAAGTGGGATGTGCTCAGTATCACGCCTGGGCGCATTTGCCTTCCCAGGTTTCTTTGGTATCAATTTTTAGAGGATGGGTGGACCTCGGGGCCATTTTTGGTGTGTACCAGAAAAAATCCCCACTGCTGGGACTTGAACCCGGCACCATAGGGGGCTTAACCACTCAAGCCAACCAGGCCGCCCTGACTAGACAAAAAGATGACTGGAAAATAACAAAAACTAAGTAAATGGAAACTTTATTTGGTTTCATGCATGATATCCGTTTGTCGGCAGGAGTTAAGTTTATAAGTTCAGGGATATCGTTTTATTTTTCATAACTTTTATATGGTCTCCTGAATCTAACTATAACCTTATGTTCCTTTATATTATTGTTCGTGATAAATACCGATGGACAAAACAAAAAACAAAAACGAGTTATGGTTAGTGATATTTGAATTCTGAAATTTGTTCTTTGCCAGATTAGCTGGCAGCGATTTCCGTTCATCCTATGCCCTGGAAGTTTATGGAACTCGACGTCTAATTTAATTCTCGCCACTCCATCATCCTTCAAGCGCGTCCAAGTTTTGACTTTGCTGTCTTGGTTTTCATATTTCCCTCTGTAATGTTAAGCACTATCTTCCCTTACTTATTTGGCATTGATGTGGTTCTTTTTTCCCCTGGCGTAGTTTTCTGTTTCTGCCTTCAATTTCCTTTTTCCTAATTCAGTTTATCTCCTGTTTTGTCTAAGAGACTTTTTTCTGCAGTATTTTCTACATAATACTGATAATTAACTGATATTTTGGTGGGATACAGCGCAGTTATGAAGAAAAAAAGTCTGTCTGTTAGTTATATAATCTGTCTGCAGTTTCATGCTCCACGTGTGTCTTGGCATGTTGTCATATGGTGTTACTGTAATATGTCTCGATTCATTTTCTCGTGGGCTGTTTTCTGGGGTTTTTTTCCAAATTGGTTTTAGATTGTAGAAAGTGCTTAGTTGAAAGTATTAATTATGGTGTGATGGAGCTTCGTTGTTTGTGTTTATAACGTGTTTATGTAGCTGTTAAGAAAATCGTTTTAACAGCTTTCATAGATTCGAGCTACATAGGCTTCTTTTAAACTGCCATTTTGATAGTTTTCATAAACTCCAGCTACCATGACATCACATACATGTGTGACGACTGCCATTTTGTCAGCGTTTTCATAGCGTCAAGCTGCTCATACGTCTTCTCTTCTCTCTCTCACTCACTCCCTCAGTCTCTCTCTCTCTCTCTCTCAGTATCTCTCACACACACACATACACACACATGTGTTTCGAAAGATATGTCTCCGCTTATTTATACCGCGAATCTCTATTTCACAGCAGATCTATGGTCGGAACTCCATTTATTAAACAAATCCCAACGATCTGTACCGGAAGCTGTCTCCCATTGATGAGTTTTGATAGAGAACGATCTTTTCTCCCATTAGAAGCAAATTGTGTGCTAGGAACACAAATAAACATTAGTGTAAGCTTCTGAGCTGTGATTCATCGGGAGCACATTCATAAAACCATGGGAAGACGTCCCACAGACGATCTATGACGATGTTAATTTCAGTAGAATAAGGAAAACTAAATATACGAAGCTTTGGGGGAGCCTACAATGTGGATCTGGAAGTTCCCATCAAGTTGACATGGTGACAAATGGAGGTTAACAAGATTGACTGAGAAATTCTCTGATTTTTTTCTTCATAGAGAAACTGATAATGCATGACATTCTGGCATGAGAGAAAATCAAGAGAAAAGTAATTCTTGAAGAAATGTGTGCATTGGGATGTGCTCGCTTATGAAATGTATAGCTTTGTTGCAAGAGATTTTATCCAGACGTATCTTTCTTCACGAGGATTAAGACGTACTACTTAAGCTCAATGAGGTAGCGGTTAGGTCATGGTTAGCGATCTGTATCTGACTGTTTGCGGTCAGGGTTAACGATCTATAACTGATTGTTTGCGGTCAGGGTTAGCGATCTATAACTGACTGTTTGCCATCAGGGTTAGCGATTCTATAACTGAATGGTTGCCATCAGGGTTAGCGATCTATAACTGATTGTTTGCGGTCAGGGTTAGCGATCTGTATCTGACTGTTTGCGGTCAAGGTTAGCAATCTATCACTGACTGTTTGCGGTCAAGGTTAGCGATCTATAACTGAATGTTTGCGGTCAGGGTTAGCGATCTATAACTGACTGTTTGCCGTCAGGGTTAGCGATCTATAACTGACTGTTTGTGGTCATGGTTAGCAATCTATCACTGACTGTTGGGGTCAGGGTTAGTTAACTATAACTGACTGTTTGTGGTTATGGTTAGCAATCTATCACTGACTGTTGGGGTCAGGGTTAGTTAACTATAACTGACTGTTTGCCGTCAGGGTTAGCAATCTATCACTGACTGTTTGCCGTCAGGGTTAGTTAACTATAACTGATTGTTTGCGATCAGGATTAACGACCCTTAGCTGGTCAGTCTGTCAGTCCCTGTAAGCAGACACCTGTCTGGGCGAGTGAATTAGGATCACATTGGGAGAGCAAACCTGTATCTAAAAAATACACCATGCGGAAGTCGGATTTGCCAGTCTTTACAAGGCTCCTAAATAACGCTAAAGAAAAAAAGGTTTCCCAGTTTCCTGAATTCACTATCAGTGTTACCCCCCCCCCCCACCCCCCCCCCCAAAAAAAAACCCCATAATATTACATTCAACATGACTTTATTTTAATCACTTGCTTCTTGTACAAGAAAAGGAAAGCATTTAAAAGTAACAACTGTTCAAATCCAAAATGATAACTGCATATATTGAAGACAGCCTAGGAAGGGTATATAACGGGAAAAAGAAAGAGAGGAATATCAAGGCGAAGATGGCTCCAAGACATCGTTGATGATCTGCGAATGGATGCATCAGCAGAAGGGCATCTTGCTTACAACCGAGAGGCCTACAAGAGAGCTGTTAGGGAGGCAAAGTTCCTCAAGGGACACGCAAATGACTGACTGAGATACTGAAGATTCTTATCCTGGATGATGTATAGCGCCAAGGAATATGAGAAAATATAATACAATCAGTGTATTTATTTATGTAATGACACACTGGCGTGGATAAATATAACATTTTGTATCGTCTTCGCTTGCAAAGAAACCCCAAATCCTCTTACGCCAGGAAAGATAATCCCCATTTCATTTCTTCTACAAGTTTTTCTTTTCCTATAAATCCACTCGTAAAAAACTGTAGCCATACACAAGTCTTTTTCACCTATCTGGAGCTTAATCATATTTACTATATTGGGGGCCACCCACTGATTCTAGCAAATTATGCAGTGTTTAAAAAAAAGGACTCAAACAATCATCGATATCACTTCAGTACATTCGTCGCCGAGACACAAATGAAAGCGCGCAGTGCTATTATAGTTAGCCGTATTTGGTTACCGAGATTGCTCATCGTTCATCGAATGCCCGCTACAGTAGTAGTGTTGTCGCTTTGTTCTCGAGTTTCACTGTTACAAATATAATTTGATGAACTAAAGGAAAATTGCTCACACACTTTTTTTTTTTACAAGAGTGGCAAACATGACTCACAGCGACATCATTATGGCCTGTTTCTATCTTTCGTGAGCAGTATATCCTAGTGTGAGGCATTCGTTCCACAGGGGTGTAGTTTGAATACTATGAGGGTGAGGGCAGTTAGAATACATTTATATTATACTTTTTCAGAACTTCGTTGACTATTATGCTGGGGGGGGGAGGGAGGGAGGGGGGCACATCAAAATCTTTGAGGCTTTGAGGTTGGGGCAAGATAAAAAAAAAAAGGATTGGGAAACACTGAAATGAGTCATTTAAGAGAGTGTATGTAAAATAGGAACAGAGTGTAAAGAAACAAAGAGAAATTAACATGAAATGGGTTATCGACCTACAGATGAAAAAATATGTTGTATATCCGTCATAGTCGCAGCACCGGCAAATGAAAGTGCTAAGAGCACTTATTGTAATAGAGGCAGTCTACTCGTATAACACAGAGAAACTCGCACAAAATGAAGTTCTTCTTTATAGTAAATGAAACACATTGACCAATTCTTTTAAGTTCTTTTTGTTACTGTTAACAATATCTGAGGAAGCGATAAAATATTAAAGGGGGGGGGGGGCGCAGTCTGTTATCGTCGAGTTATCTTGGCCGTTGTGAATTCTTTTCGATTTTTAAAAAATAAACTGTTAAATATGAAAAAACCAAAATTCAGCTACAGAAAGTAAGGTTGCTTTATACATAATTTTCTTCTATAGAACATTGACACATATACACATACATAAACTTGAGTATGCACACGTTGCTTGTCCGACTGTACGCGCACGGAGTGGTCGAGTGAGTGAGTGAGTGAGTGAGTGAGAGAGCGAGTGAGTGAGCGAGTGAGTGAGTGAGCGAGTGAGCGAGTGAGCGAGTGAGCGAGTGAGTGAGTGAGCGAGTGAGTGAGTGAGCGAGTGAGTGAGTGAGCGAGTGAGTGAGTGATGCTGTAAGCGGCGACAGCTCAATGTACACAACATCCAGACAAACACACCACTCTGACTCAGGGAAAGATTCTGTATTGAAGAACAGGGTTAAGCATAAGTCCAGCTCCAAGATCTCAATTCTTCTTCTTATTATTCTTCCTGGAACTAAGAGCCGGTGTTCTCTGCAGCCGATGCTGTGGGGATAGTGAGACTTGGGAGCGGGTCAAGGCAGCTGCTTTTTCAGTCCCCGACTGCAGCTACAAAAAAGCATGGGGTATGCAGTACTTCTTTAGCAGACTCCACCACCATGGGGACTAGGACGATCTCTGATCCGTTAGCCAGGCTAGGCCTCTCACAGAGGTACCAACATGAGAGCTGGGACAGGCTCTTGGTCAGCTGTGGTTTGCTGATTGTCAAACTGGCAGCATCTTCTATTTTCCCTCCACCTTCTTTTCCCTATGATCTCTCGTATATGCTCCGTGTTTAGTCGCTTTCTCAGTATATGCTCCGTGTTTAGTCGCTTTCTCAGTATATGCTCCATGTTTAGTCGCTTTCTCAGTATATGCTCCATGTTTAGTCGCTTTCTCAGTATATGCTTCATGTTTAGTCGCTTTCTCAGTATATGCTCCATGTTTAGTCACTTTCTCAGTATATGCTCCATATTTAGTCGCTTTCTCTGTATTCAGGCAAACAGACAAAGATCTCGCGTACTTCTTATAACGTCCATTCTCTCGCTTCCATGCAGCTGTTATTCTCTAAAAGTCCTCCCCCGGAGTCTCATGACCAAGTTCAATAACAACTCAGTCACATGACCAAATGACCTGCATTCACATTGTTAAATTACTTAAACGCGTGTTGTAGTAAGGCCTGAAGAGCCATGACACACCCTAGCTGCCCGCTATACTGCTATAAACACTCACCTGGCCAAGGTGGTTATGCCTGTCTAGAAAGAATTCGAAGGCGAAACAAACACGTCAAGGAAGCGATACAAACTGCCTTACTTTTATGATCTTACAGGGTTTCTGTTTAGACGAGCATTTCCTTTTTGAAACTTCAGTCAACATTCGTTTCAACCCGTGATTGATAACACTCGGATGTTCACACCAAGAAATCTGCTCCACAGTCATCTTTTAAAATCATCTTCATATATGAAACGAGGATCAGGCGATATGAAAAATAAAAAGGGTCGTTAAAAAGACAGTGAAAAAGAGAAAACATTAGCAACAGCGAAGCAGTGTGATTTTATTTTATTTTATATGGAAAATGGAGGAATATGTTTAATATCAGTATGTTAATTTGGTTAACGAACCATTGCTGACCAAGACCCTGTCCTACCTCTCCGTTGGTACCACCAGTAACAGGCAATAGCCTGGCTAACGGGGCAGGGATCGCCATAGTCCCCATGGTGGTGGAATCTGCTAAAGAAGCATTGCACACCCCCTTGTTTTTTATCTGTACTCCGGGACCGAAAAAAGTAGCCGCCATAACCCGCTCCCACGCCGATACGATGCTGTACCTCAACATCTCCAGAACATCGGCCACAAAGAACACCAGCTCCCAGTTATGAATGAATGAATGAATGAATCTTTATTTTTCAAGGGTAAAGAATTGGGCACGCAGGCCCGTCTTACATTCTGCCCTTCACCACTCCATCTTTCATTCTTCCCACACACTTGATTTAGTAAAAAAATACAAATTAAATTAGGAAAAACATATCTAAAGAGTGTAAGATTTAACTATTACATTCAAGGTAAAAGAGAAGAAGTCATTAACCTAATAAAATAGCACTCACGCACACATACACACGCAGACATATACATAAATAAAAATACATTGTAAATCATCTTCTAACATATGTTTTTTTAACAAACATTAAAATAATTTCTAACAATATCTAACAAGTTGCTTTTCTAACTATGTCATTGAAGTACTTGATGGTTTACGAGCCATGTGTTGAGAGAGTGCTGGCTATTTTATGGAGGCATATAATTACATGCAAGTAAATAATGAAACAGGTTTGAGTTAAAGGATGAAGTATTACCAATGGATTTTAAATTGTAGGGGAGGGTGTTCCAGAGCTGTACTGCAGAGTATGCAAGGCTTTTCTTGTACAGATCAATCCTGGGTTTAGGAAGAAGACAGTTTTTTAAACGCTGGCTATGTTTAGTGTTATACGTAAACAGTGACCACAAGTAAGGCGGAGCATTGTGCGACAGAATTCTGTGAACAAACTTAACTTTGTTAAAAATGATTCTATTTTTGAGGGGTAGAATTCTGAGTTGTTTGTGTTGATCTACAGTCTGTACTGGGTGTTTGTCACAAATAAGATTTAATGCTCGCTTGTGAAGTGAGTGGAGCCTTTTTGTGTTTGAGACTGAGCATCCATCCCAGATTGTGGAACAGTAATCTAAGTGTGTTTGTATGTGTGATATGTAGTATATTTTTCTTGTGTCTTTGTCGATAAAGTGTTTAATTTTGGCTAATTGGTAAACTTTCTGTGCAATCAAATTTGTTAGGTTATGTATGTGAGAATTCCAAGTTAAGTGCTGATCAATGATGAGTCCTAGGGTTTATGTTCATGAACATTTTCTATTGCCTTAGTCCCAGCACAAAGCTGTAGTGAAGTTTTAGTTGCATTTTGCAGTTTCTGTCTTATAGTGATGAGCATGGATTTTGTTTTGTTGGTGTTTATCAACATACCATTTTTATTACTCCATTTAATCAAACTGTTTATATCATTTTGGAGCGTTGTCTGTAGTTTATTGATGTCATATTCACTATTGTAAACAGTACAGTCGTCAGCGAAAAGATCACATGAAGAGTGCTTTAAATGTAGTGGTAGGTCGTTAATACAGATAGCAAAGAGAAGAGGACCAAGAATGGAGCCTTGAGGAATACCAGTATCAACCACAGACGAGCCAGATATTTTGTTTCTAAAGCAAACTACTTGTTTTCTACCTGAGAGAAAAGATGTAATACATTTTGTTAGGTCAGGGTGTAATCTATAGCCTTCCAGTTTTTTTGCAAGAATTTCATGATCAATCATATCGAAGGCTTTCTTAAAATCAACAAAGACAGCACCACACAATTTGTCATCATTTATATTAGACAGCCAGCTTTCTGTCATTTTAGTTAATGCTGTGTGGCAGGAGTAATTTGGTCTAAAACCTGACTGACTGTCTATTAGTAGATTGTTTTCTTGCATGTGGAGCAGAGTTAACTTTTGTATATGTTTTTCAAGAGGTTTAGATAGTGATGACAGAATGGATATGGGTCTATAGTTTGAGAGGTCACTAGTCTGTCCAGATTTAAAAAGAGGAAAAACTTTGGCGAGTTTAAAAGCGTCAGGGAAATATTTTTTGTCAATACACAAGTTGTATAAGTATGTTAGTGTGTCTGTGATAACTGGTGCAGCGTAGCGTAGTATCTTGTTACTAATATCATCACATCCTGCTGAGTTAGTGTTCTTTAAGGACCGGATGTAGTTATAAACCTCACCGACTGTGAGGAAAGGAATATTAGTTTGTTTTAGCTTTACATATTTACTGTCGCTGAAAGTTTTCAACACGCTCAGGTCGCAATTAGGGGTCGGTAATGAAGATTTTAGAATACTAATTTCTTCCCTAAAATGTTCACTGAAGTTAGTGCAAGTATGTTCACCATTAAGTGTTTGTGGGTCAGTTTGCTTCCTTTTATTTACAAGAGTATTAATCGCTTTCCAGATTGATTTACTATCAGTTTTGTCTTTCACTAAATTTCTGAAGTAATTTTTCTTTTCCTGCCTAATTAAATACTGCACCTTATTCCTAAGTGAACGATAGCTACTGAAATTTCTGTTTTTGTGAGCTTCATCCCGTTTCCTCATGAGTTGCAATATATCGGGAGTTATCCACGGGGATTTTGTTACGTGTTTTACTCTCATTTCTTTGATGGGGACATGCTTGTCAAAAATATTTCGAAATATCTTGATCCAGTATTCGATAGCCTCATCTGGATTTGTTAACTGGAAAACGTACGTAAGAGGCGAAGCTTTTAGATCAGTTAAAAGTTACAGAAGTTACAGAGAAGGAGCACAAGACAAGACAAGAATATGTGTGTATATCTGTGTCTGTGTGTGTGTGGGGTGGGGGGCGGGGTGGTGTTCTGTTTTACAAGAAAAGAATGAGAAAAGTGGGACGAAACGAGAGTGGCAGGACATAAGACGAGTAAATATACATGATGGGCATACAACCATCCAATATTTCGGCAAAAATGTCTTTCGTTGTCAAAGATCACATGCAGAAACAACAGAATAGATTTAAAAAAACCCATGAAAAATAAATGAAAAATTTAACATTTATCTATTTGGTCACCATTATTTGGACATATAATGAGCAGAGCATATTTTGAAAACATAATAGCAACAGGGAAGATAAATGAGAAGAGATATAGGGGGAAGATCAAGAAAAAAATCATGGACAGCCTAACGCGATAGCAGGAAAAAAAATCACCAACTGAGATAATGGATAATAACAAAGAGCCAGATCAAAGAACAAAAAGCGTGACCGCCAAAGCCTATCTGAAAGGTCCATGGTGATGATGATGATGATGATGATGATGATTATTATTTGGTATCCAAAGACAGATGAATATTTCAATAACTTTTCAGCTACCGTCGATATATATGAAAGAATACTTAACTATCGGGCCCCATTTGTCTCAACCTCCTTTTGTGTTTGTGCTAAATAAACTTCATCCTTCTCTGTTCCAGACGTTTCTTCCTGTTTAATTAAATGTATTCTTGTTATTTCATGTTCTGTCTCCTTTCTCTATTTCTGCATGGTATCCAGAGTCAATGCAAGTCATTGATAATCAGGAGACACACCGTACGTATTTTTTAACTGGAACGAGCAGCGGAGCAGGTGTAGGAATGTCCTGATTAAAGTGACGCTGGCTTCTGGGATCAATTATTCCATTGAACATATTTCTTTAATGCAAATTCCGAAATATAAGTGGAGCTTTATTAGACAGACTCCATATTAAGACAAGTGTGTAGTTATTAATATGCTCTCGTTTCTGTCTGTTTTATCACATGCTTATTTTCAAAGCCTCAAAGGTTCGAAGGTTCAAAATCTGGCGTCATTATATTCAGGTATGTTCCACCGCATGCCGCAGCATCCATCCAAGAGAATGTATGATGCAGACGACACATGTAGAGAATGTATGGTGCAGACGACACATGTAGAGAATGTATGGTGCAGACTACACATGTAGAGAATGATCGGGTTGTGAATGCCTCTGACTCCTTTCTGGTTTGGATAATAAATATAAGTCAAATTATACAAAGAATTTTTTTTTGGAAACAGCTTCAAAAGTTTCCTTGCGCAAAACTTCAGAATAATGTAAGAGTTGGCTGTATCGCAGCGTTGCCTTCACATCTTCTTCATTTCTTCGCATCTTCCTCTTTTCTTCACATCGTCCTCATTTCTTCCACATCTTCCTCATTTCTTCACATCTTCCTCATTTCTTCACATCTACCTCATTTCTTACACATCTACCTCATTTCTTCACCTCTTCCTCATTTCTTCACATCTACCTCATTTCTTCACATCTACCTCATTTCCTCACCTCTACCTCATTTCTTCACATCTACCTCATTTCTTCACATCTACCTCATTTCTTCACATCTACCTCATTTCTTCACATGTGTAGACCTGTTCTTTAGGGATTTCATCCCGACTGTTTTAGACGGCATCCTCAGTTTCTAGCCAGGCTCCATCCGTCCTTTTGTATTTACTTTCAGAAAGTTGACTGGCTGATGAAAATCACGATGTATTATGTGCAGCTTGTTACAGCTGTGTTGTTACTGCCCTTAAGCGTTGTCTCATTTATATTGTTTGGGAGTTGATCGTCAAAGATGTTATTTGTATCATTTATTTTTGTTGGCAGTAGAGATGACTTTGTTAAAGGCATTTGGACCAACAATCCAATGCTGACAAAGACATTTGGACCAACAATCCATTGCTGACAAAGACATTTGGACCAACAACCTATTACTAAGAAAGACATGTGGACTACCTACCTAAACCTGACGAAGATAATATTTTTGCCAACAACCTATTACTAAGAAAGACATGTGGACTACCTACCTAAACCTGACGAAGATAATATTTTTGCCAACAACCTGTTACTAGGAAAGATGTGTGGGTCAGCTACCCACTACTTACAAAGACATTTGGACCACCAACCCATTACCATTTAAACATTTGGATCAACAACCTATTACTAAAAAAAGACTTTTCATACCAATAAATGATGCTCAGTGTAAGCAAAAAAAGAATGTAGACCAGAGGTAAATATGTACTCATCTATGACATAGCCTCCTGCTAATAGAACTGCTCAGATCCTATAAAACGACAGAAAACAATTGTACTTGACGTATTGTCTTGATTTACAAAATCTTTTATGGCGTGCTAAGCTCCCAATAACTAGTAGAATATAGATAGAACTGAAGTAGTACCTCAGTCGTTTCCTGAATCACAAACGCGGTGTACAACAAAGAAAGATGAACAACAACTACAGGTCTCTGAGAACAAGATCCTAAGAAGAATCTTTGGGCCCTTAAAAAAGATACAAACAGTGATGAATGGAAAGTTAGAAAGAACACTGAACTTAACAGCGTATTTAAAAAGCCTTGAAACAGAACAAAAACGCCGTGGTTGTGTCATGCAGAAGGAATGGAAGAGAACAGACAGTGGAAAACGATGTATGTGTAAGAGATGAACGAAAACAAAACTGAGAGGTAGACTAAGACATAGATGGAGAAACAACATAGAACAGGATTTACAGGAAGTTGGTGTCACCAACTGGAGAGAGAATATTAGGCATAAGGAGGAATGGAACCAAACTTTATCTGCAGCAATGAGGTTTAATGGCTCGGAAAGCTAAGGAAGAAATTGTTTCCTGCTCGGATCTTTTTAATTGATTGATAAGATGTAGATATCATTTAAATTGCGACCTTGATGCTCTCTGCTTCACCAGGTTCTGGTCGTGAGAGACAGCATGAATAATTCGTACGTCCTTAAAGTCAGGTCAGTCTGACAGAAAACACTGCAATTTATTAGTCTGTGTAGGGCATAAGCGCATGAATTTCAAAGATTTTTATAACAAATCTTAAATGTTGTCCGTATTATTGCGCTCAGTTTTTGAAAACATATCTAGTGCAGCCTTCCTGGTGCCTTACTAGACCGCAGCACAACTCTGGTAGTTACCGTCAATAACCTTCAATGTCAGAATGTTCCGAGTGGATACATGCACTCCGAATTATGTAGGACAACATTTAAAACACGCTTTAAAAAGTAAAAACTGGATCATTCACAAAGATAGATTGTGAACGCAGAACGTGAGGCGGGTGTATCACCCGAGGACACCCCAAAGATAACCAGGGATAAAAGGAAACAAATGGGAGAAAAGGCAAAGAAAAAGGCGTCTTCTTTTCCGATATATACTCGCCCTAGTTATGATTAACGTGCTTATTGCGTTCAGATTGCTCTTCGATTCTAACATATTTCACTGGGTTGTTCATCTTTCAAACTGTTCGATTAAACATTGTGATTTATCGATGGAGCAGTGTGTGGGAGGTTCTTTCTCCTTTGTAATCTGCTGCTTCTTGTGGGTGGCCTAGATTTTCTTTTGAAAACAGTTCTGCTTCATTACACCGTTGCCCGATCAATGGTCTCCAGTTGTTCTCTGGGTCTTTGGGACTTAGGCTATAGCGGGGAATTCTTTCATATAACCTGCTGGTGTCTGAAAGGTTAATGAACGTCTGACTAATGTCTTCGAGCAAGACCTTAGTTTGTAGTGCACTAAATACTCACTGCCATTGTTAACGGAATTAGTAATCTATGTAGGAGACTTGTCTTTTAGAGCTGTTGTTTATTCGTAGATTTCTTTTACATTACTCCTTGTATATGTGTATATATGTTCTATGGATAACCGCTGGCTGAAGCTGATATTGTAACGAGCTCAGAGAGACAGGCAGAGTGGAGGACTTCTAGAGCAGCAAATCCACATCGTTGCTTAGACTGAGAGACACGACCAGGAACGAGAGGCATACTGGACTCTCCAGGGAGCTTGTCAACCAACACAGGACGGACATCGTCTGCCGCAGGACGCTGATGGATATGTTAAGTGTTTGGGGGGGGGGGAGGGGATCTGAGTACCTGTGGACATGTCCGGAGTGCAATGATGATGACCCAGACCATAAACCATATATGCCCTAAATCCATGTTAACTTAGTGATTCATTCATTCATTTGCATGTCCCTTGCGGAACTTTGCCTCCCTAACGACTCTCCTGTAGGCCTCTCGGTTGTGAGTAAGATGGCCTGCTGCTGATGCGTCCATTCGCAGATCATCAGCAGTGTCTTGCAGCCATCTTCGTATTAGTCTTCCTCTCTTTCTTTTTCCCATTATGTACACTTCCAAGACGGTCTTCTCTAGATTATCATGACGTTTAATGTGTCCAGAATATTTCAGTTTTCTCTCTTTAATCCTATTTACTAGCCAGCCTTCTTCAATATTAAGTTTTTGTAGTATGGATATATTTGTTCTTTTTTGTGTCTGTGATATTTGAAGAACTCTTCTGTAGCATTTACATTCAAAGACATTTATGTGTTTCTCAATTGTTTTGTTAAGTGTCCAGGTTTCACAGGCATATGTT
The DNA here is from genome assembly GCA_009760885.1 of Achatina immaculata. NCBI lineage: Eukaryota > Metazoa > Mollusca > Gastropoda > Stylommatophora > Achatinidae > Lissachatina > Lissachatina immaculata. Next base: position 19,084,598 of record CM019691.1, on the reverse strand, counting down.
GCGATGGGAAAGATGCGTGCCCTTAAAAATCTTATTTTAGTAGTTCTGTCTATTCCTCTCTACAGATTCTTCAGTTGTTTTACTTTCTGAAGAGCGATAGATGTCCTCCTTTTAATTTCCCTCATTGTATCTCCATTATTAGTTAGTAGTGATCCAAGATATTCAAAACTGTCCACTTCTTCCAGTTTTTCCTTACTGATACATACTTCAGCTGCCTTGTTTGTTTTGCAGCTTAGCGATATATTAGCATACTCCGCCTATAAATGCTGACCTTTTCTGAAAGCGTTCTTTCCTTTTTTTCCTGCGTCCTAATTCTCATGGTGTAATTTTTTTTTTTGGGGGGGGGGGTGGTGGGTGGGGGGAGGGGTTAGAACAGTTTTGGAATACTGGGATACTTTTATGGTTAAAAATATAACTTTTCCAACAACTTTTCATGTGTGCTATTCTTTATTTATTCTCGGCAATGAATTATTTGTTTTGTATATCTTGAAGATATGCCCGTTAATCAGTTTCTCTGCCTCGATAATATATTCATTAATGAGCTATAGTTTCTCTGTCTTGGTAGTATTAATGAGTTACAGTTTCTCTCCTCTGATAACGTGTTCGTTAAATGAATCATAGTTTCTCTGTCTTCGTGACACGCTTGACAATAATTTACTAATTTTGCACCATATATCATTTTTATGCATGAACCGAGGGACCCGACACGGACAAAAAAAAAATGGAGCTGTAGTCTCAGTGTTAGCCTTCCTATTCTGCCTGGCTCGTTGTCCTGCATAAAATCAACATTTCCGGCTATTCCCCGATCCCTTTTCGCCGTATATCAAATCTTATTATTGATCACTTCCTGAAACATCGCATGGAATTTTTGCATCCCTCCCTCCTCTCACAAATCGCTAGAGTTTATAGCGAAAGTAGCCGACAACTTAAACTAGACAGAGCATTAGGGGCTGTTTATGGTGCCTCCAGTTTACTCGAGTCCGTTTTCTTTAAAAGGAACAGAAGAAGTAGAGCAAGGGAGCGATCGGCGCAGAGAATCAATGTATTCCATTACAGAACATGTCCTCAAGATAGGAGAAGAAAACACAGGGTCGGTCGATCACAGCATCAAAACGGGAGCTTGTCAAATGTTTCCCCACCGATTGAGGCTGTCAAGACATGGGAGGGAGTTCTGTCTGGAGAAAGAACATACACTCTGTGTTAAAATGAGCGGCACGCCAGCATTCAGGGAGAAGTTCTATCATGCAGCCATTGTTTACAGATCAAATTCAGGCTCAGATTTAACCTTGACCTCTACAGCTCATTTACTGTTAAATGTCTACTTTTCCATATTTCAGGTTAACGGTTGTATAGTACTTTTCTGTTCATTTTAGACTGACACATGCATGTGATCTATCTATCTATCTATCTATCTATCTATCTATCTATCTATCTATCTATCTATCTATCTATCTATCTATCTATCTATCTATCTATCTATCTATCTATCTATCTATCTATCTATCTATCTATCTATTTGCCTGTCTGTTTGTCTGTCTGTCCGTCCGTCCATCTGTCTGTCAGCATTGCTTCTAAGATTTTATCTCTTTTCGCTAATGAAATTCTTTTTTTTTTTAATGGTGAATCAGAGCTTCTACGTGCTTCAGCTTTGAGATCTCAGAGACACAACTTCTTTCTTCATATCGACACTTTCGTTGATTAGGACATTTCTCCAAGTAACTGCTTTCAAATGTAAGAACCACAAGTGTCTATTAAACATATCCTTATTTGACCTGCCGTCTTTCTTACAAAGAGGATACCGGAAAAGCTAAGTGTCTATTTGCCATTCATTTTTCGTGTTTTTATCTGCTATGTTGTTTTTGTATGTGATCTTTGAAAAAAAACGCTTTTTGCCGAAATATTGGGCTGTTGTATTTTCTTCCTTTATACGAAGTGCTCATCTTACGTTCCTGTTTTTGCCAACTTTCCTCACTCTTTCTATCTTTTTGTAAAACGGAAACGCATACTTTGTCTACCTTCTTTACTAGAGTCCTCTTTTAGGGTGGTGGCCATTTCTTTCATCTCTGACGCTGAGATGAAACGAATGATGCAGGAAAACCATTGATAACAACTGATCTATGACGTATAATCAGTGGAAACGAAAGCAGGATCTTTTACTTCAACCCAGAGACAAGGCAGCCCAGCAAAATGTTACGACTTTCTTCCTAGCAGGAACCAAAGGATGTTGCCCTACAACTACGTCAGCCAGAAAATTAATGCTCGCACTCTTCTGAGACAATAAAGGCCCCAGTCCAGCAACGTTGTAAACTAAGTGGAACTACTATCAACAGCGAAACATACTGTGATCTGCTTAAGAACAATTTGAAACCTGAAATCAGGTCGACATGTGGCGGTTTTGCTCAGTTCTGGTATGTTGTTACAGCGTGATACCGCGCGATAGTCATACGGCACGTGCAACAGCTCATTAAATTACGAATCTGCGTTTGGAGTGTCTTCCACATTCAACATCTACACCCAACCTCGCACCAAATGAATATCCTTCCAGGAGACCCTTGGTGGAAAGAACTTCAGTACGTACAAGGAGATTATAGGGACACTGGATAGTTGGCTAGAGAGCTAGTCGGAAGCTTTGTGTTTTTCCATCGAGGAATCCGGGCATTAATGAAGCAGTGACAAAACATCAGTGAAGTAGTGGGAACTTTGTTTATAAGTGATAAGAAGTTTTAAATCATATCTGTACATTTCCTTCATTTTTTTTTTACAAAACAAAAACCGTTAGTTTTTTCCTCACACTGGTAGTACACATTTCCGACAGACCGAAGAAGAGGGACGATCAGCACAGTGTCTCTGCTTTCGTCAGTGTATAATAGATTTTGAGCCGTGGTGTATCTTTGAAATAACAGGGTAATCTTTTGGTGACACAGACTTTGCTGTGTATATGACACTCGTTTGCTGGGCCGTGTCGACATCAGTTGTGCTGATTCATGTTACGCATGTGAATATCAGGGTCGACTTTCATCTTGCTCTTCGAGAGTTGAGGTTACTAGACTAGTTACACACATAATTCCAGCTCTCACTCTCACCTGCTGGATTAGTTACACACTGTTCCAGACATACTTCTCATCCAGGCTCGTTCAAAACATCACTTTGACGACAACTGGTACAGATACTCAAGTAAATCCTGGGTAACGGTAACTTGGAACATTTATTGATGGGATGATGATAATGCTGATGAAAATAACATTAAATTCGACTGCCGGCTGGTTATCCCTGCCCTGTGGCCAATCCATTCATACGTACAACTAAAATGTTCATCTGTTCCACGAAGACATCACACAGCTCGACAAAACACGTCCACACAGTTACACGTTCAAACCAAGACTAAAACTCCACGGACTCAGCATTGCCCCTACAATTTCCTGTCACGGGTTTTGCAGCCCACGTGACCTTCTCGAAGGATCTCAACAGGAGAAAATTGAAAAGGAAAAACCTATAATAATGCCCTTACTATCATTGTTATACGAATACTGCTATAAGTGACATGGCAAAGAGCTACGTTTATTCGTCCGTAAGAGTCTCCAGTGACGCGAGACAGTCTGATGTATCTTGCGTTCACGATATGAGAGCACTGAAAAGAAAAAAAAACCTAATACTGTAGATAGATAAGATAACTGATGGATCAGCTGTTTCGACATCAGATTTTACCTACATCGGGTCAGCGCCCAAAAAGTCCGGGTCGTTCTTGACATTCCTGGTTCCTGGGCTTTACTGACGCCACGTAGCACTTAAGTAATGATATATATATAGTCGGAGAATATGGATGTGTGCATTTCTTTACGAATATATGTTTGAATAAGTTTATTATATATGCATGTACTTCTTCCCCCCCCCCCCCCAACAAAAAAAGAGCTGTCTACTTTTTTTTATATTTGTATTATGGCATTCCCTTCCTCCCCTCGGTTTCTGGGCATCTTTTGTCCGACTTAATTTGAGTGCAACTGCCTGAAAAGTTTTATGGCTTTTGTGAGCCAGGACTCCCTGATTGACCCTCAAGGAACATGCTCTCGAAATCAAGGCGATCAGGATGCAGCAAATGATACATCTTCGTGCCTCCACAGAGTGTGGGGGAACTTTGATGAATGGACCATTCATCTTTCATATGTCAGCTCTATCTCTCTTCGTGTCACGTCGTAAAAGAGCGTCTCTGATATGGGATTCCCGTATCTTACAGATGAAAGAGCGCGGATTTGAATGAAAGTGGATACGGTCCCAGATGTTCTTATTTGGTGGATCTTACCTTGGCTTGAAACACACCAACCACAGTAAATCTTAGAGAAGCTGCAAAGCGTTAATAACTAGTTAATCTATAACAAAACACTTAAAACTAATAAAGCTATAACAAAACATTGAAAGCTGATTAAACTAGTAACAAAACATTGAAAGCTGATTAAACTAGTAACAAAACATTGAAAGCTGATTAAACTAGTAACAAAACATTGAAAGCTGACTAAACTAATAACAAAACATTGAAAGCTGACTAAACTAGTAACAAAACATTGAAAGCTGATTAAACTAGTAACAAAACCTTGAAAGCTGATTAAACAAGTAACAAAACATTGAAATATGATTAAACAAGTAACAAAACATTGAAATCTGATTAAACTAATAACAAAACATTGAAAGCTGATTAAAATAGTAACAAAACATTGAAAGCTGATTAAACTAGTAACAAAACATTGAAATCTGATTAAACTAGTAACAAAACATTGAAAGCTGATTAAACTAGTAATAAAACATACAAAGCTGATTAAACTAGTAACAAAACATTGAAAACAAATTAAACTGTTACTAAACCTTAAAAAATCTTCCCCAAAATAGTGCGCAAATTGAAGTAGATAGAACACCAGCTGTGGTGTCTTGGTCAGTTTTAACCCAAGAAAAAGTAAAATGATTCAGGAAGGCTGTAATCAGGCTCGAGTTTAATTGAAATGCTTGATCCAACATTGGACAGAGCTGGAAGAACTTAAAACACTACTGGGATCGTTGGTTTGTGTTTGGAGTTTGATCTCCTTGTAACTTCAAACTTGTCCAGGCGATACATGCAACGGTGGGGGAGCGGGTTATAATGACTTGTTTGAAGTCATAGACGTAGGCTTCCAGGCATTTTAACGTCTCATTGATCTTTCTATATGTTAGCTCGGCTGAAGTAAAGCAACAGTAGATTCTTGAGACCTCCTGTTGAAGCTAGGATAGGGTTTTCTTTCTCAAGCGGCTTTGTTTACTGGATGATCTTCTAGGCGGAACTCTTACATCTTGTCATCGATATGTGTGAGTCAGACAAACCGGTCTTTGGCGTTCTTGACTCTGTCTTGTTCACTGCGTAATTCCTTCTTTGCTACAAAGCAGTGAAAGCTTTTCGAAGGGTTGGGAAAACTTCTCTTCTCGCGCGACGAAGCTGCTTGTTGGGTGCAAGTCAGTGACATAGATCTTTAAGATAGAAAAACGCTGAACATGATATTTCAGCTTGAATTCAACGTTCGATCTTTGTGATGACTTCTGTGTTTTGTATAACCTGCGTAATATCTGAGCAGAAACTCAGAATCATCGTTCTTGTTATTGTTGTTCTTGTTATTGTTGTTAGTGCTGACCTCGATGTCATATGTGTAAATATTTCTTTTTTAACTCAGTCTCTTTCTCTCTTCTTTCTCTCTCTCTTTCACTCACACACTCTCTCTCTCTCACACACACAACTGAAGGTTGGAAATGGCGTACTTTTGATTCACTATGTGAACTGACGTTTTATCTCATTTTCACTCTCTTTTCTCTCTTTCTCTCTATTCTATCTTCTCTCTCTCACTCTCTTTCCCTCTCTCTCTCTCTCTCTTTCTCTCTCTCTCGTTCTCTTCTTTCTTTGTCTCTCTGTCTTTCGTTGGCTCTCTCACATCTCTGACAGATCTAGGCACTTGATAAAACATCAGTTCACATAGTGAATCAAAAGTACGTCATTTCCAATCATGGAGATTTTCTCTATTGACTATATTCGAATGACTGTATAATCAATGCTCAATTATATATATATATATATATATATATATATATATAAACGCCTTTAAACGAAATATTTTAGTCTTTCAATAGAAATAAGATATCATCATCCTAAACCATCTCCTCTCGGAAGATTTGCAGCCATGATCTTGCACCTAGTTCTATTCTTTGTTGTAACCGTGCACCTGACAAAGTTAAATTCAGTCCATCTTCTTTACATTATCCACTCATCATCTACATTGTTATCGCCTTCTTCCTCTTTTTTCTTTCTGCTTTTCCCTAGAGTATAGTTTTTATTTATTTTATCATCATTGGTTGATCAGAAAAAGAAGACGGGCATATGTCGGTCATGTGATGAGAAGAAACAATCAGAGAATCCCCAAACAAGCTATCAAGTGGAACACAACAGGCCCAAGAAAAAGAGGTCGACCACGTGAAACTCTAAAGAGGACATTGTTAAGAGAAGCCAATTCAGTGAGCATAACATCCCTTGATGAGATTGAAAAACTCGCCGAAGACAGGACATCTTGGCGAACTATCATGCGGGCCCTATTTGACGTTTAACGGCACAGGAAGGATGTAAGATGTATGATCATCCTTCTTAATATCTTATCTTATATCTTATATCCTTCCCGTGCCGTTAAACGTCACATAGGGCTCGCAAAGTAGTTCGCCAATTTTTCCTGTCTTCGGCGAGTCTTTCAACCTCATCAAAGGATTTTATGCCTGTTAATTTGGCCTCTCTTAATAATATCCTCTTCAGAGTTTCACGCGGTCTGCCTCTTTTTTCTTCGGCCTGTTGTGTTCCACTTGATAGCTTGTTTTGGGATTCTTTGATCATTTCTTCTCATCAAGTGACCAACATATGTCCATCTCCTTTTCCTGATCACCCATGAGACTGATTGTTGTTCAGTCATCTGTCTTATCTCTGCATTGTTCCTGAATTCATTCCACTTTATACCGAGTATTTTCCTTAGGCATTTGTTTTCAAAAGAGTCTAATTTCTTTTCTATTTCTTTAGTTGTTTTCCAGCTTTTGCATGCATAAATGAGGGTGGATATTACATTTGAATTGAATAGTCTTAACTTGGTTTTTGTGCTTATAACTTTTGAATTCCATATGTTCTCAAGATTCTTGAAGATTGATGCTGTTTTTGCAATTCTGATCCTAACTTCCTTTCTAGTGTCACCATCCTGGTCTATGTAGCTGCCAAGGTATGCAAATTGATTGACTTCTTCAATATATGTCCCTTCTATGTGTATTTTTCCATTGTGATTGAGAGGAATTTTCATTATTTTTGTTTTGTCCTTGTTAATTTCAAGTCCTATTTTGCTAGCCAGTGAAGACAGGCTATCTGTTGTTTCTTGCACGAAATTCACATTCTTAATATGCCAACGATATATTAACTGCGAGATTCTTATGTTGTTTTTTTAAAATTATTTCTCTTTTCAATTTCACTTGATTCAATAGCTTCCTTTTCTATCTTTTGGAAAAAGAAATAAAACAATTTCTCACAAATTTGGGCTGAATGCTAAATATCAACTTTGTGACCTAAGCAAAGTAGGAGAAAGCAAAGGGGATGCTTGTAGGAGTATATTCGAAATGCAAATTCTTTCTAACAACCAAACGGTTAAGAGCGGAAGAATCCTGGAGTGTCTTTGCTGGGATTCCAGTCCAGAGAAAATGTCATTTGTCTGGTCTGTAAATGTGAATTTCTAACTGTAAAGCCAGTACTTTTACTTTATACTTCGGTCTCTTTTGTACAGTGAATAAGTAGGTGAACCAGCGCACACAGAACCACGTGAGATATGTTTCTCCGACAAGCGCAGAACGTAGTCTTTTTCGATGAACTTTTATGAAGAGGTTCTTTTAGTGTAACGTTGTCTCATACTGTAATGTACTCTCGTTGTGTGACGTAGTCTCGTAGTGTAACGTTGTCTCGTAGTGTAACGTTGTCTCGTACTGTAATGTACTCTCGTTGTGTGACGTAGTCTCGTTGTGTGACGTAGTCTCGTAGTGTAACGTTGTCTCGTACTGTAATGTACTCTCCTTGTGTGACGTAGTCTCGTAGTGTAACGTTGTCTCGTAGTGTAACGTTGTCTCGTACTGTAATGTACTCTCGTTGTGTGACGTAGTCTCGTAGTGTAACGTTGTCTCGTAGTGTAACACAGTCTCATAGTTTAACACAGTCTCATAGTTTAACACAGTCTCATACCGTAGTATAATGTAGTCTCGTAGTGTAACGTAGTTTCATTGTGTAACGTAGTCAACAGATGAAATTAATAAAATATCCACTGTGGGATTATGATATCTCCCAAGTGCACTTAAATGTTCACAAGTGTAAATTATTTCCATAATGAATTTATTGCTCATTAATCTTGTTTATATAATTTACTGTGGTGTTCAATGTTCTCATTTCAGCACTGACTTTGTTATATTTGTATGTATATTCATCATTCGCACTTTCACTCAGCGGTGGGCAAGCAACAGAGACTTATGAGACATCAAGGTCAGCAAATAGGTCATCAAGTTTATTCAAACTCGGCTTACCAAGTGCTCGGGTACGTTATTCAGCATAAAAAGTTGCAGGTTGATCCGTCACTTCAAGGAAAGAATGATCGCAAAGGAAAACAAAAATATAATGAAGTGAACACAGCATGACGATATACGTTAGCTGACGGACTGGTTGAGAGAGGTTTTCGTTCTTCTGTTCAAGTGTTTGCAGTTTTATGCATGATGTTTGTTATTCAGCTCCCATGTGTAAAAATGACCTACGCTGCTTTTAGCGGTTACCTTTCTCTTATCGAGCTCTAGCGTGTCTGATCAGAGACTATCATCATCATCATCATCATCATCATCAGGTGCCGTGCCGATTGGCGTTGGCTATTATGCTTCTCCAGAGTACACGATCCTTCATGCAGGCCATCAGTTCAGTTGGTGATCTCCTTTCACACCATCCCGTCAGACTGTCCAGTATCATTTCTCTTGGTCTTGCTCTTGATCTTCTTCCTTCTATTTTTCCTGTTGTTATAATATTTTCTATGCCCCCTCTTCTCATTGCATGTCCTATGAAAGTACATTGTCTCTCTCTTATCTTTTTGACAAGGTTTTTTTTGTCTCTCCATCTCTTCTTGTACATTCTTCATTAGTTATTTTTGCTAGCCAGGGGATTCGCAACATTCTTCTAATAAACCACATTTCTGTTGCTTCCAATGATTTTTGTGCAGACTTGCCTATTGTCCATGATTCACTTCCATATAACAAGATAGGTTCAATATAGCATTTTAGGACTCGTTTTCTAACATTCATTGATCAGCGGCTGGCCAGTCAAAATGACTTTATTTACATTCTAACCATCTCATATTATATAATTCTAGGCAACTTTAAATCCCTCCCCACCCCTCCCCACCCCCAGGCTGTACGTGTCAATGTATGGTCTAAGATCAAAAGACTTATGACTTAACGAGCTCTGTTCTAATTTTCCGCCTTGTCTCTCCCACTTCGGGTACTGGGACAGTGTTGGAAGCTGCAAAATACTTGAAACATAGTTAAACCTAACAAAATATTGAAAAGCTAGGGTTAAACTATAAAAGTTTTGTCACTTAACATATAATCAAACGTTTAAAACTATATGCACAATAACAAAATATTGAAAACCTGCTAAACTGCAGCATAATATTGACAACCAGTCCAGTTAAATTATAATGAAAAGACAAAGAAAAAAATGTTCTTAAGCAATATCTTTACGCAGTTTTTATTAACTCTTGCGATGTCTGAGAACCGTAGAATGAAAATTGTGTGTGTGTGTGTGTCTGTGTGTGTGTGTGTGTGATTATGATTATAATATACTGATAGACCTTTGTGTTATATAGACTGTTGCGCCTCCTATTCCAGGCAAATTTTCTCAGTTTTGTGTAGACTGACATCCGACTGACCATCTTTACTGTTGGATCGAGTAAGCGTATTATTCATTTTGAACTCGTCACCATCATTTGCATTAACAGCTCTTGTTTGCTCAAAAGAGTTCCGTTTGTCGGGGAAAAGGAGGAAACTTCCTGTATGATTCCAAGACAGAGAGGACAACGGGAAGACGGATTCCTTGACTCACATTATATGTATATATATAGTTTTTGACAACACTGAACAAATGATATATTAGCACGAAAGAGCCTTTGAGACAGTACTGCGGTTAAGATCAATGAACTGAAGTGTAGCCAAGACTCTATTCTCTGTGCACGTGGTGCTTCTGCTTGTATTGGTGTAGTTTGGCCACAGGATATCGACCTCGTTTGTGGTTTCTATTTTTCCCTGTCTCTTACAGAAAATAATGAAAAAAAAAAAACCTCGTTATCCAAAACTCTGTCTGTGCTCTAGTTTCTCAAGCACGAGAGCGTGTAGAAAGGGTTTCAAGTTCGCATCCCACACGAAGGATATGTAATATCAATAGACTTGTTCCAGCTGCAGCCAAATTGTGAGGTGGTCGGAAATTTGATTCTAGACGCAAGCCGTATAACCGGGTGTAAATGGATTGCTTCCAGATCAATAGACTCCCTGCTAGTGAACAAAGCATACTATTTTAATAAAGTCATCGAGAAATTAGCTGTGCAATACATTCTTTCTTTTCCAAGAGAAGGCATCAAAATCAGCTTTATGTGACATTGAATAGTTCTGTCCGTAATATAATAGAACATTCTCTGTGTGTGAGACATGTACAATAAACAACAAATGAAGCAGAAACTGAGAGTAACAGAAGCACAAGGAGAACTGTAGCTTCGGCCGTCATTATAGGAAAAGACACCAATGACAGGCATTCATCTACTGCTTCTGGTCATGATGATATGTTTCCATTGGCGTCCATAAACCGAATTCAAGTCTTACAAACGAAGTCGAAAAAAGAAACAGGTTTACGCATCCGAAAAGCTCCCAAGCAGTGGATCGTTTTTCACGACTTCCCTCGAGCCTTCAGAGCGTTAGAACTCTCAGATTTTGTCTTTAAACAGCGCCAGCACTAGGAATCTGCAAGTATCCTGACCGTGGGATCTAAGTCTGTCACAAGTAATTAGCAAACGTCGGCCGCAAGAGCACCCCGCCATGATTTTCAGCCTCCGAAACGACTGGTACGGCGTCTACTATCAAATACCTCAAGTCAAACTAGAATCGGATTTCTGTCAGTTTTCCAGCTCACTCAAAGAAGTTTGTTTTTTTTTTTTTTAGCCCTCTTAATCTTCTTACAAAACTCCCCATAGCCTTCCTCACGCCGGATACTTGACGCGTGTGAAGGTCATGCGCAGTGGCGTAGCCTGGTTTGCAAAGCAGGAAGCTCCTATTAGTTTTTTTTTTATTTCACCTATTTGTACAATGCTTGTATGTGAGTGTTGTTTGTGCGAGTTATACTGTCAGTTTCTGGGTTGTTGTTGTTGTTGGTTGTTGTTGTTGTTGTTGTTAAGAAAGAAAAAAGATGCGTTCCGTTTTCACATATGAATACATATAAATCGCTTAAATTTCTGGAAATAAAAGTTGTCATTTCAAGCAGTAATTTAACTCTTTCACTCCAGAACAACACTAGCAGCGCTGATAGATCTTAAAATCTATTTCAGTCAGTGCTCAGATCGATATTTAGGCAAAGTCTAAATAAAATGAAAAGTTGCACATTTATAACCCAACCCATATTTTTAAACTACAGAGTAACTTCCTTCTTGTTTCTCTTTACCAAAATTTCTCATCAAAACGTGTCCTGGAAATTAATTCACAAGCTAAAGAGTTGAATGTTTACTTAATTATTTGTGATTTTACCACAATTTGTCAGTTTAAGTAAGTGAATTACAGAGTAGTTATACAAAAGAGTATAGGGAATGGGCGCTGACTGAAACCTAGCATTTTCTACATATAAATAAGTGTATATTTTCCCCTCTATGTAAAGCTAAAGTGCCACTGCTTAGAAATGCGTAGTGTTTGAAAGATTTCCCAACCTCTGATAGGCGGAGCGAAAAGAAACACTCAGCAGAAAATGTGTATTTAATCGTGCATCTATTTCTTATCCGGCCAAGACCCGGAGCTAATCTAAAATCTGATTTAAGAGAAAGTACGAATCCATTCTTACATTCTGTTCTAACGCCTCATCACCATTTGCCTCATGAAGTATTCATTCTGGCATCATGAGCCGTACCAACAGCACAAGGAGGAACTAATGGACCTTTGGCACGCTGAGCCTTCGTTACTCAGAAACCGTTACAGAACACTTGGTAAATAAATGTTAAACATTTTCTTTTTTTTTCTGCATAACTGGTAATTTCTTGTCTGGAATTTGTTCTTTCGTAAAGACGTTTACCAAATTCTTTTTTCTTCATGTACTGAAATGTAATTCAACCTTCGTGTACACTCGATGTCTGGAAAAGGGGAGGGGGATTCGAATCTTTGTGTTACAGTTCTTGTTTCTAGTATCTTGAAGGCGATCATCGAAAAGGCGAACATTTTCTTTTCAAAATGCTTCAGTGTTTAAAACTTTGTCAGCATCATCAGTGAAGAGAATGGTGCAAAGATCACTAGAGCCAATGGAAATGTGGTTTCTTAGAAGAATGCTACAAGTCAGGGGGGATGTGAAACAGAAGCAAATGCAGAAAGGAATCTAATTAAATCCACCAGAAGCAACAGTCATCATTCACTGGACATACAATGAGAAAGGGGAGGGTCTGAAAACACTGTAACAACAAGAAAGATGAACGGGAAGAGAGGTAGGGAAAGATCAAAAGAAAAACTCATGTACAGTCTGACGCGATGGCACAGTCTAAAGTCACTGACTGAGCTGATGGAAAACATCAAGGACTGAGATCTATTGAGAAGCATGATCGCCGACCCCTGCCAGTACAGCAGCTAGTGAGGATGATTATTTTGCACTTCAGAGAATGACGCAGGAAAATATCAGCTGTTGTAGGTTTTGCCCAGCATCATCTCGCTGAACATCTCCTCTAAATCCTGACTCTACCAATGTTGGATTTGCGTAATTAACAACACTGTATTGGCAAGCCATGTTTATGATGTAAGGACTAGTTTCCCAGTGTTTGCTTCTTCTAACTCCAGGTTTGGCCCTCTTTTTCCACTTAAATGATATTGCCCTCTTAGGCAGCGTTGCTTTCCACGTGACTAAGTCTTTTGCAGGTCCTTCCAGGACCTCGTGGCTGATAGAAAATCTTGCACTGATGACATACAAATGTCTTTTTTACCACGTGACCTTCCCTCCACAAGTTCGCTATATAAAAACCTGCTTTGGAATAAGGCTTCCATCCATTCTTGCTGTATGCCCCAACCATCTCAAAACATATACAATGAGTAAAGGAGGAAGTATGTAGAATTTGCTATATAAAAACGTTCTAACTACTCAGGCTACTAAACAACTCAAACATGTTTTCAGTTTCGAAGACTAAGAAGTCATTTTCTGCAAACTCTAAAAGACTCACAAAAACCACCAGCCTAACACAGATATGCTGGCCGGATCACACGGGCGTTAAAGAAAATGAAAGAGCACCAACCCTAGGTCACTTGCAAACGGACAAAGAAGATCTCATTAAAGCCAACGGTCCAAACTGTAAGGGAAGAAGGACATAGACTTTGTGATCAACGACTTTGCGAAAGAGAAATGGCGAAGGAAAGCGGCAGACAATCTGGGATATGGGGAAGAGACCGGGCAGTACACAATCAGTGCACTAGCGCAATCGTCAACAAGCATTTTGGCATACACTATGAGCGATACTGAGGTCAAAGGCCGAGACCATATGGGAATGTCCCGAGTGCGAGAACATATGGGAATGTCCCGAGTGCGAGAACATATGGGAATGTCCCGAGTACGAGAACATATGGGAATGTCCCGAGTGCAAGGAAGGTTATCTCTAAACCAGCAGAAGAACATGGGGTTTCTTCAAGTTTCTGCAAATGAAACTCTGATGCGGGTTTTTTTATAAACAGTGTTGACATTTTTAAAAAAAATTATATGTTGGGACATTGGACTGATAAAGAGATTTTCATCAAAGAGTTAGGTTCATATACAAGTTGTACACATCTACAATATTCGTACTCATGCAGGTTGCGTGGTAACCTCTCATAGCTTTTACCCGACATCGATTCTGCTCACAAATTGTTTTAGTCGACATGGGATAAGACACTTCTCCGATGTTAAGGAGGAGGGAAAAAAAAAGGGGGGGGGGGAGGAAGCTTGCAACCGATCACTTCAGGACCGTCGATCAAGGTTTTAAAGAAAATGAAATCTTTTACAGTTTTTTCAGGCGAAAAAGACTTCAATTACCATACGCGGGCAGATTACGCTATGATCTTTCAATGCACTTAAAACGTGTACACTAATTATGCATGTAGTATATGCCCTGTAAAGGTGGATTACATTTTACATCCTTTCCGTGCTGTTTGTTATACGCTACACATAGCTCACAGCGTGTCTCGCCATGAGTCTCTTTTCTCAGCGAACTTCTCAAACTCATCAATGGGTTTGATGTCCACTGTATTATACTCCTCCTCTCTGAGCAGTGTTCTCTTTAGGGTCTCTCAAAGTCGACCATTTTTTCCTATTTTCCAGATGTTTCCAATTTGATGTCTTGCTTTGAGATTCTCTGATTGTTTCCTCTCGTCACGAGGCCCACATGTGTCCACCTTCTTTCCTTCATCACTGCAGAGGCTCTTTGCCGCATGCTCTTTTCTCTTATCTCTACTTTTGTTTTGAATTTTTTCCATTGTATACAGAGTATTTTTCATAGACATTTGTTTTCAAGTCCATCCAATTTGCTATCTAATTTTTTGGTTGAAGTGTGTCAAATGTAGAGATTTTATTATGTCCATTCAAGATACCACGCGTTGTATTAGGCGGTGATTTCTTAGCTCATCTGCAATCAAATGACGCGAGTTGAACGACGGATTAACTTTCTTTCCCTGGATGTACAAGTGGTATATTCAGTTACGAAATGTTAGTCCAGCGTTACAAGGAAATACAAGGATAAGAGAATTTAATTTTAACACACGTTTCTGCATATTTCTTTAGCTCAAGACCACAGTGTAATGAAGCACGGAATATCGTAACACAACGATATTATGAGAAACCCTAATATCAAAGAAGGGGGGGGGGAGTTAAAGAAAATGTAGTTCTTCAGACTAGTGAAGTGTCAGTAATTTGGGAGTCACAGAGATGAGGTCATCAGTGTCAGAGTGTGCAACCATGCAAGTCATGTAAAGTTAACGCCCCTGATTGTTTGTTTATAAACTCATACCAGCGGGTGATTTCCACCTGACTTTTGGACGCAGTTTGGGCGCGCAGGTAGTATGTGGCACGGGATTTGTGTGGAGGAGCGTGGTTTGTGGAGGTGAGAAAGCTGTGGGTTTATGAGACATTCTGGGACTGCGTCTAAATTTGCTAGAATGTAGAACTGTTTTCGTAGAGTCGTTATGTGTTGCTTGAGAGAGAAAGAGACAGCCATGCTTTCTGCAAGACTGGTGAGCCCAGCTGGCTAACGTATTTCCTGCCAGTGGGATTTATTTTCTGTGTGTCACTACCAGCAGCCTTGATAAGTGTCTTGCTACATCAGCCATCACCCTGAACGTCATCGCCGTCTGGTTCCATCATAAACGACCTTGTGTTTTGATTTGAATGCCAGAGTTTATTAACTAAATGTGGACAACTGCGGTCAACTGTTTCATCTGTGCTCCATGAGATGTCTTGCATGGATCCTGTCAGTGTTCAAGGTTCAGAATTCAGACTCCGGCTTCACCGCATTTGGACATCCCCATATATGCTCCACCGCATGCCGCAGCATCCATCCAAGAGTGTGTTTGTTAATAGTTCGTGTTAAGTGTTGGCTGTTTACAGTGCGTTTTCTGCCATGCAGTTCGGATTTCCTGCCAGCACCTTTAATTTGTCCTGTCAGGTGTACATCAACAGGGAATTGTGAAGTTGTTTTGAGTGTGACAATGTCTTAGTTGTTAAATCATCTCACCAAGTGACAGTTCCTAGAGAGTCACAATGGAGTCGGGGATGAATATACCATCTGTGTAAGCTTTTTCTCAAGACTGGTAATACAGTGGGTGCCATCCCATTGAGGCATACTTGGCAACAAAACAGCAGACATCCTAGCAGAAGAAGGTGGCACATTAACATAAACAGATACATAACTTGAGGAAGCTAAATATGTGACAGAAATAACATTCGAAAACAAATGGGCAAAAGAATACCATGGCCAACAGAGAAATGACGCTTACTACCAGCTCGGCAGAGAATAGCAAATGGTCGTTCTTCGACACAGCACCGGTCACAGCAGACGGGCGTACCACTCTTTTTTTTAAACACACTCAAGATCGGCTCGACCAACATGTGCACATGTGGCACTGGTAAGGTGATAGGAAAGCATATAATTCTATAGGAGTTCTCAACATATGAGGTCCAGAGGAGAAATATGTGGCCAACACGTATCCCAGTTTAAAAGTTGCTTTATGGGGATGTACATCAACTCCAACCAACTGACCACTGATTACTAGAGAAGTCAACGTCTGAAGAAGAAGAAGAAGAAGAAGAAAGAAAGAAAGAAAGAAGACCACCACTTTTTACAGACGTCAAGAATAAAATATGAAAAGCGATATCTCCCTTTTCCCACATATTTCGTTTTCCAGCATTCATCAGTGATGGACTAGTTTCTTCCTATAAGAATACTTGAAGAGCGAGTTGGTTTCCAGTTGACTGAAACTTATTGAAAAGGTTGACTATACAAAATAAATTAATGTTATGTAAGCATTTCCTGCAGGCACCTGAAATTATGCACAAACTACAGAACTGTTGCCCTGATTAGTCATGCCAGTAAAATTCTGTTAAAAATCATAATGGGTAGACACATTAAACGTCATGATAATCTAGAGAAGACTGTCTTGGAAGGTTATATAATGGGAAAAAAGAAAGAGAGGAAGACCAAGGCGAAGATGGCTGCAAAGTCATCGTTGATGATCTGCAAAAGGATGCATCAGCAGCAAGCCATCTGCCTACATGAGAGCTGTTAGGGAGGCAAAGTTCCGCAAGGGACTTGCAAATGAATGAAGCACTTCCTGTTTTAAGTTTTAGGAAAATGCAAGTTGTCCTAAGAAAATAAATGCTTTTAACACGTGTAAAGTTATATATATATATATATATATATATATATATATTCTGTCTTTCAAACTGCGAATGTTCGAAATGTCTCCGAACATGCAATTACGGCAACTTTTTGGAATATTCATTTTGGAATATATATATGGATAGTCTTTGAACTGCAAGCATTCAGATTAACTAAATGCTTGGATTGAACAGCAAAGGAGGAAGTTCTCAAAGATGTTTCAGAACAATGAAAACTAATTAAAGTGATAAGAAATAGACGGTCAACATTTCTTGGACTCGTGAGAGAACCGAAGCTGGGAGAACCTGGCAATAACTGGAAAAAGCCAAGGGAAAAAAGGAAGAGAGGAACGCCAAGAGAAGAACATCTCACTGGACTCACCAACTGAGAAAAGAAATGCATCTGAATTAGTAGGAAACACCAAAGACTGTGCCAGGATAGAGAAGCGTGATGCCAAACGCTATCAGGCACAACACATAATAATAATAATAATGATAATAAATACCTCTGAACATAAATACTTAGTGTGGCTGAGTCTTAGATGATGATGATGATGATGATGATGTGAGGATCACAGAAATACTTTTGCAGAAACAGTCACACTGAACAGTATATCATACGTATATATCTTATATCCTTTCCGTGCCGTTAAACGTCACATAGGGCTCGCAAAGTAGTTCGCCAATTTTCCCTGTCTTTGGCGAGTCTTTCAGCCTCATCAAAGGATTTTATGCCTGTTAATTTTACCTCTCTTAACAATGACCTCTTCAGAGTTTCACGCGGTCTGCCTCTTTTTCTTTGGCCTGTTGTGTTCCACTTGATAGCTTGTTTTGGGAATTCTCTGATCATTTCTGCTTATCAGGTGACCAACATATGTCCATCTCCTTTTCCTGATCACCCATGAGACTGGTTGTTGTTCAGTCATCTGTTTTATCTCTGCATTATTCTTAAATTCGTTCCACTTGATGCCGAGTATTTTCCTTAGGCATTTATTTTCAAAAGAGTCTAATTTCTTTTCTATTTCTTTAGTTATTTTCCAGCTTTCGCATGCATAAATGAAAGTGGATATTACATTTGAATTGAATAGTCTTAATTTGGTTTTTGCGCTTATAACTTTCAAATTCCATATGTTCTCAAGATTCTCGAAAATCGCTGCTGTTGCAATTCTGATTCTAACTTCCTTTTTAGTGTCACCATCCTGGTCTATGTAGCTGCCAAGGTATGCAAATTGATTGACTTCTTCAATATCTGGCCCTTCTATGTGTATTTTTCCGTTTTGATTAAGGGGAATTTTCATTATTTTTGTTTTGTCTTTATTAATTTCAAGTCCTATTTTGCTAGCCAGTGAAGACAGGCTATCTGTTTTTTCTTGCATGGAATTCACATTGTTACTGATAAGAGTTATGTCATCAGCAAAATCAAGATCTTCTAGTTGGGTCCCATGTACCCAGTCAATACCTGTGTTACCTGTGCAGCATTTTTTCATTATGAAGTCTATTGTAATTCCAAAAAGCAAAGGAGACAGTATACATCCTTGTTTCACATCTGTTTCAATCTGGAACCATTCACTCATCCTTTCTTCTGTCTTGACTGCACAAACATATCCATTGTAGAAGTCCTTAATGATGTTGACAGTTTTAGATGGTATACCATATAGACTTAAAATTCTCCATAATGAATCTCTGTGTATGCTATCAAATGCTTTTTTAAAGTCTATGAAGTTCAGTATTAATGGTTTCTGCTTTTCAATATGTTCTTCAAGTATTATTCTGAGAGTAAAGATCTGGTCGAGACAGTTTCTCCCTTTTTGAAATCCTGCTTGTTCTTCTCTCATTGCAGTATACACTATATCCTTAAGCCTATTCAAAATGACCTTGCAAAATACTTTTGACACAACTGATATTAAAGTTACTCCTCTCCAATTGTTACAGTCACTAAGGTTGCCTTTTTTTTGGTATTTTCACAAAACTTCCTTTTTTCACTTTAGAAGGGACTTTTTCTTCTTTCCAAATCTTCTTAAACATTCTCTGTAGTTATCACTATTGATAGCTTTTAGCATTTCGGGTGTTATTTCATCTTCACCTGCAGCTTTGTTGTTAGGCATTAAAATCACTGCTGTTTCAGTTTCATGCAATTTAATTTCATCTAGGTTGACATTTAGTTGTGGGGCTGGTAAATCGGTTTCAAGGTTTAACAATTCTTTTGGGTGTGGTCGATTAAGTATTTCATGGAAGTGTTCAGCCCATCTTTGCTTTTGGTCTTTATTTGATGTTAATAGGGTTCCAGTTTTGCTAAGGATTGGTCTTTCTTTAGATGTAATAGTACCTGTTAGCCTCTTTTGTATGTTATATAAAGTTTTGCTATCTCCTGTTTTTGCTGCTTTTTCTGCCTCTTTCGCCATAATGTTTGTGTATTCTCTTTTATCCCTTCTAGCTGAACGTTTTCCTTTATTGTCTAGTTCTTTGTATGTTGCTTTCACCAGATCTTTTCCAAGATCTGTTTTTGCATTCAACATGTCTAATTTGACTGCTCGTCTTTCATGTATATACTTCCATGTTTTTTCTGATATCCATGCTTTTCTATTTGTTTTTTTTTCAGTCCAGCACTTACTTTTGCTGCTGTGATTATGGGTGTGCTGTAGGAATTCCATAATTCATCTGTACCTATCTCCTCAACTTCACTGTGTGTTTTGGAATGGTTGACAAGTTCCTGATTGAAATTACTGTTAGTATTTTCTTCTTGTAGCCTGTGGCTGTTTATCTTTCTGTGTACTGATTTCTTGTGTTGGCTTTTCAGTTTTAGTTTTATTTTCCCTATGCACAGGTTGTGATCACTGTTAAAATCTGCACCCCTATAAGCCCTTACATCTATGAGAGATGTTCTGTATTGCTTTCTAATATAAAAATGATCTATATGGTTTCTAGTTCTATCATCTGGAGATATCCACGTTGTTTTATGTATATCTTTGTATGGGAATATTGTGGCTCCAATGACCATGCCCTCTGTTAGATATATTTCAATTAATCTTTCTCCATTCTGATTAACCATGTCAATTCCTTCTTTCCCCATTACTTTTTCAACATCGGTATTATCTTTCCCTACCTTAGCATTGAAGTCTACCATAGCAATTAAGATGTCGTGTTTAGGGACTTTGTTGATGATTTGTTGTAGTTAGTGATAGAAGTCGTCTTTCACATCATCATCTGCATCGTTTGTGGGTGCATAATACTGTATTATTGTCATTCTTCCGTGTCGTAGGTTGTATCGTGCTCTTATTATACGACTGTTCACTGGTTCCCATTCTACAAGGCTCTTTGCTGCTACGTTTGACATAATAATATCTACCCCATCCCGGATTTTACCATCATTTCTGCCTGAATGTATTTTTAACTTACCGTTTTCCGCCGATCTTTTACCTGCTTCTGGCCATCGCATTTCACTGATGCCCAGTACGTCTAGATGGTACCTTTGATGACTTGAGTAGTTTTTGTTGGTGCTGCCATCGTTCTTACGTTCCAGAATCCAATCCTTGTCACATGTTTGGGGCCGACGAATGAGCTTCTCGGAGTTGGCATCCCTGATGCTCGGTTGGTTTCTCTGCGATTTTCCGTAACGATATCTTTTTTTCCCATCCGGAGTTGCCTCTAGATAGCCCCAGGATAAGGTTGTTAGCCTTATGCCAAACTCCCGGTACATGATGTGTGACAGATCAAGCGGAATTCCGCTGATTTCTGCATGCCGGCGAGAGCGTTAAAAAACGTCCGCCGTCTTGCACGTCACACCGGAAGACCATATCATACTATATAAACATATAACACCAACAGAGCCTGTTTATACCACCAACACCGTGTATAGACAAAGACGCCCTGTATATACCACCAACAACGTGTATAGACAAAGACACCCTGTATATACCACCAACAACGTGTATAGACAAAGACACCCTGTATATACCACCAACAACGTGTATAGACAAAGACGCCCTGTATATACCACCAACAACGTGTATAGACAAATACACCCTGTATATACCACCAACAACGTGTATAGACAAAGACGCCCTGTATATACCACCAACAACGTGTATAGACAAATACACCCTGTATATACCACCAACAACGTGTATAGACAAAGACAGCTTATATATACCAACAACAACGTGTATAGACAAAGACAGCTTATATATACCAACAACAACGTGTATAGACAAAGACAGCTTATATATACCAACAACAACGTGTATAGACAAAGACAGCTTATATATACCAACAACAACGTGTATAGACAAAGACAGCTTATATATACCAACAACAACGTGTATAGACAAAGACAGCTTATATATACCAACAACAACGTGTATAGACAAAGACGCCCTGTATATACCACCAACAACGTGTATAGACAAATACACCCTGTATATACCACCAACAACGTGTATAGACAAAGACAGCTTATATATGACCACCAACAACGTGTATAGACAAAGACAGCCTATATATACCACGAACAACGTGTATAGACAAAGACAGACTGTATATACCACGAACAACATGTATAGACAAAGACACCCTGTATATAACACCAACAACGTGTGTAGACAAAGACAGCCTGTGTATACCACCAACAACATGTATAGACAAAGACACCCTGTGTATACCACCAACAACTTGTATAGACAAAGACAGCCTGTGTATACCACCAACAACGTGTATAGACAAAGACACCCTGTATATACCACGAACAATGTGTGTAGACAAAGACAGCCTGTATATACCACGAACAACGTGTGTAGACAAAGACAGCCTGTATATACCACGAACAACTTGTGTAGACAAAGACAGCCTGTATATACCACGAACAACTTGTGTAGACAAAGACAGCCTGTATATACCACGAACAACTTGTGTAGACAAAGACAGCCTGTATATACCACGAACAAAGTGTATAGACAAAGACAGCCTGTATATACGACGAACAACGTGTGTAGACAAAGACAGCCTGTATATACCACGAACAACGTGTATAGACAAAGACAGCCTGTATATACCACGAACAACTTGTGTAGACAAAGACAGCCTGTATATACCACGAACAACTTGTGTAGACAAAGACAGCCTGTATATACCACGAACAACGTGTGTAGACAAAGACAGCCTGTATATACCACGAACAACGTGTGTAGACAAAGACAGCCTGTATATACCACGAACAACGTGTATAGACAAAGACAGCCTGTATATACCACGAACAACGTGTATAGACAAAGACAGCCTGTATATACCACGAACAACGTGTGTAGACAAAGACAGCCTGTATATACCACCAACAACGTGTGTAGACAAAGACAGCCTGTATATACCTCCAACAACGTGTACAGACTGCATACGCAAGCACAAATTTCCTTACATCTTTCTCTGTGGCTCCCCCCCCCCCCCCCCCTCACCTTACTCCTCTTTTTTTTCACCTCTTCTAAACACATTTCCCCATTTTTCAGTCTTTTAACAATTGTCTATGGGGAAAGAAAATGACCTTTTCTGATGGGCCCTCAAAACTAAGATGGCCCCCCAGGGACTCTACCCCATATACCTGGCATTGTGCACGAGCTTGCATATATGCGAACTCAAGTTAATCATTGGATCGAAAGCTTAATGCTTACACATGATTGCCTTGATTTCTCTTTTTTTTTGTCCGTGCTTTGGTCTAATAGATTTGACCTCCCTCTCCCCCCCCCCCCCCCACCGCCCCTTCCACCTCACCCTTACAAATGTCATTTTAAAAAAAAACAGACTACAATAAAACAGGTATCCACCCATTCATCCTGGGAGTGATTACATGTGTGCGCTGGGTCGCCCTGATCTTTGCTTTCAACCTGCCCGTATCTGCTCCATTAAATTTAATTAACACCAAAACTATGCTGTTGACAAGAGAGTCATTATTTGTGGCTCCAGCTTAAAGTGAGGAGGAGGGGGGGGGGGGGAGAGGGACCAGGAAAAATTTCCCTGGATTTAATAAGATTTCAGTTTTTTTAACGTCAGAAGAGTAGTCGGTTGATTTCACATTCTTTCGTTTCTTCAGTTACAAGTTTACGAGTTCGAAAAACAAAGCGCCAGGAGAGAAGCCCACAGAGCCCACAGAGCCCACAGGTCATTAAAATATGAGTACTGAGCGTGAGAACCAAATTCCTATCAAATAATTTTTGAAGGAGTCTTTTGGTGTCTTCCTGCCAGTACTAAAGCTTGTGTAGATGAAGATAAAACGAGGGTGAAGAGAAAGAACTATTTGGATGGCGAATTTTGATCAGTTGAGCTAAATAAAGACACTCAATCTTCAAATGGAGCTAATATAAGACACATAATCTTCAAATGGAGCTAATATTAGACACGTAATCTTGAAATGGAGCTAATATAAGACACGTAATCTTCAAATGGAGCTAATATTAGACAGAATCTTCAAATGGAGCTAATATAAGACACGTAATCTTCAAATGGAGCTAATATAAGACACTTATTCTTCAAATGGAGCTAACATAAGACAATCAATCTTCAAATGGAGCTAATATAAGACATTGAATCCTAAAAAAGAGCAAACAGTCTTCTTCGTCGTTCGCTCAGACATCGACACCAAACTCTCTCACGAGTGGCGGCAGTTTGTCTCAGGATTCCGGCATCACCGTCGAGCTTCTCATTGTGGGGGCTGGCCAGGTCATTTGCCTGAGTGGGTTGTGTAGCTGGTAACTACTAAGGACGTGATGTGGAGTCTGTTTCACCTTGTTGGCTCAGTTATCAGCTTCTGGTAGAGATGGTGTCTCAGCCTGCAAAGTGCTGTTCTCAGTCGGAAGATTATCACTTGGGAGGTAATATAAGACACTGAATCTTCAAGCGGAGTCAATATAAGGCACTGAATCTTAAAATGGAGCTAATATAAAACACTGAATCTTCAAACGGGGCTACTATACGATACTGAATCTTCAAACGGGGCTACTATACGATACTGAATCTTCAAACGGGGCTACTATAAGATACTGAATCTTAAAATGGAGCTAATATAAGACACCGAATCTTAAAATGGAGCTAATTTTTGACATTGAATATTAAAATGTATGTGAAGCATTTTGCCACATTTGACTGGTGTCAAGAGCGATGAGTTGTTTAAGTTTTCTTTTTCCACTGAAGTTTCCTTTTTCCACTGCTCATTCCTCAAGTTCCACATCAACCATTGAAGCGTTTACTGCGGTTTCTGCCAAGATTTCCGCCGCCTTTGCTTTTGCTTGTCCTGTTATGCCCGGGCGCTTACATGGGTCGTAATGCCCAGATTACATATGTCGTAATGTGCTGACGCTGATAGGAATCCCCCCTCTCTCTCTCTCTCTCTCTGTCTCTGTCTGTCTGTCTGTCTGTCTCTCTCTCTCTCACCTATTTCAGGAGCTATCGCTTTAGTCTTAATTCATGCCGCCGGCTTTAATTACCTGACTCTAATTCTCACATTTCAAAGTGTGTTCCTTCTCTGTTATACCTTCTTATGAGATGTAAGTTCGGTAATCGTTAGGTCCTGTTTTGCTACTGAGCACCTAATGATGTCTGATTGTATTCCAGAATCCTATCCGACTGTTGGGTATTCTCCTTTTCCTGACTGGTTAGCTATTACATCCCACTTTTTGTACTGTCTAGTAGGGACAGTCTTGTTGGCAGAAATGCAGATGAAGCCACTGACAGCAGTTATTTAGGAAAGACGCTGGCGATGATTGGGACATGTGCTCCGAATGACTGACAGCTCACTACCAAAAATAGCACTAAGATGGACACCACAGGAGAACAGAAGTAAGGGCAGACCAAAGGAGACATAGAGAAGAACAGCAGAGAGGATGTTGAGCAATAGAGGGCTCACCTAGACAAGAGCGGGAAAAAAGGCAAAGAACAGGGATTTGTGGGAAACCTTTGAGGAAACGCCATGTGCCTTGGACACTTAAGGTTCAGAGAGAGAAGGAGAGAGAGAGAGAGAGTGAGAGAGAGAGAGAGAGAGTGAGAGAGAGAGAGAGTGAGAGAAATAGTAATGACAATAAAGAAACGCTTACAGCTTGAATGTTCTGTGTTCCCAGCGAATACAAACACTTTTAGATGCGACTTATATTTTATCCCTGCATTTTGCTATTTATCGTGCGCTGCCAACAAACAGCGTTAGATCTTGTAGACATTAGTAGCGTATTTGAGCTGATATTTTAAAAATGACAATAATAAACGAAACAAAATTAAGAGCAAAGACAATAGAAATATCTTATAAATTGCTTTAAATACTCCTATCGTTGTGTGTGATATTCTCATGACATTTGTATCTCTGTAAGTCTTTCTCTCGATATTTTCAATGTTGTGTCACTCAGTTATAGTGTTCAAGCCGTTACTGTTCTGCTTCCAAGGAAACGTTTTAAACACTCCATCATCCGAGGCAGCTTCAAGACAGGGGTAATCTGATAGATCAGTCTGTAGTCTAGCGGAGTCTAGTCAAGTCTTCCATTCATCATGAATATTATGTACGACCTCATGTTCTTGTTTGTTTTGTGTTTTCTTTTTTGTTTTCAGTATTAACTAATGGTCAGTTCATTTCGCCCACCCTTTTAACTATCTGAGACGTTAAATGATTGCTTAGTTATCTGCGCCACAAGATGTATCACATAAGGTGGACAGCACAGAGGAACAGAGTTGTAACATAGTTTACAAGATTTCAAACACAGCGGCAGTTATGCAATGTAACCATTTTACTGCCTACAATGTTTTAGTATTATTATTCTTGTTCGTCGTGCCGTATAGGAATGACGATCGTTCTTCTCCATCTTGCGCGGTCCTTGGTGTTTCCAATTAATTCAGATGCTTTTCTTTTTACGTGCGACTTGGTCAGTGGACTGAGATATTTTTTATCTTGATCTTTCAGTCTTACTCTCCCCCCCCCCCACCTTGAATTTTCCAGTCATTACTAGGTTCTCCAACTTCTCTCTAATTATACTCGTTCTAATTATACCCAGTCTGCTAAACGTGGAATTAAGAATCCATAATTTTAAACTAATCTTTGCCAACGTAAATTTGCTACGCAACAAAGCGTTAACCCTGCATTTGTTACAGATCAATAGACCTCAGTCTTACAAAGGTACAGTCTCTAATACGCGTCGCTAATTACAGTGATTAACAACACGTCTAATTACAGTGAGTTTTTTGTGTGTAAATAATCTCTTTTTTAAACAAGTTCCTGTATTCCGTTACAAGGGATAAGACCTTAAACCAGTGTGTACTGGCCTGATCTAGGTTAGAATATTTTAAAAGTTAGAGATAAAACTAGAAATAAGTTATTTTTCTCAAGCATTAAAATTGTATAATATATTATATTAGACTTACTAGAGCAAACCATATATATATATATATATCGTATCGGCAGTTATATAGGCCACGATGGTGACACCAGAAAAGAAGTTAGAATTCGAATTGCCAAAGCAGCATTGACCTTCAAGAATCTTGAGAACATATGGCATTCATAAATTAGAAGCACAAAAAATAAGTTAAGATTATTCAATTCAGATGTAATATCCACCCTCATTTATGCATGTGAAAGCTGGAAAACAAATAAAGAAACAGACAAGAAATTAGATTCTTTTGAAAACAAATGCCTAAGGAAAAGCTTGGTATAAAGTGGAATGAATTCAAGAATAACGCATAGATAAGACAGATGAGCAAACAACAACCTGTCCCATGGATGATCAGAAAAAGAAGATGAACATATGTCGGTCATGTAATGAGAAGAAACAATCAGAGAATCCCCAAACAAGCTATCCAGTACAGCACAACAGGCCAAAGAAAAAGAGGTCGACCACGTGAAACTGAGGACATTGCTAAGAGAAGCCAATTCAGTGGACATAACATCCCTTGATGAGATTGAAAAACTCGCCGAAGACAGGAAATCTTGGTGAACTACCATGCCGCCCTCTGTAATGTTTAACGGCACGGGAAGGATGTAAGATGTGAGAACACACCAGGCTTTTGCAATACTGCAGAATATATGAAAGTCTAAAAATGCTAAGCATGAAGACGAAAATCAGGATATTTAAGAGTAATATTCTATGTGTACTACTCTATGAAGGTGAATGCTAGAAAATCACCGAAACCATAGAAAACAAGTTGAATTCTTTCCAGACTAAATATTTACGAAGAATTATTAAAATATTTTGGCCAAACACTATAAAAAAATAACATCTTGTTGGCAGAAATACAGATGAAGACACTGACAGCAATTATTGTGGAAAGACACCGGAGACATGTGATCCGAATGACTGACAGCTCACTACCAAAAATAGCAGTAGGATGGACACCACAGGGGAACAGAAGTAAGGGTAGACCAAAAGAGACATGGAGAAGAACAACAGAAAGGATGTTGAGCAATAGAGGGCTCACTGGGCAAGAGCGGAAAAAAGGCAAAGGACAGGCATTTGTGGAAAACCCTTGCGGAAGCCCCATGTGCCCTGGGCACTTAAGGTTCAGAGAGAGAGAATAAATTATATATTGTTAAAAGAATACATTATGTTTACCTGTTTTTCTGTTGTTGTTGTTGTTGTAAACTGTAAGCGGAACTTTTTTTCCTAGGTTTTCGTTAAATGTAAGAGAATTCTAACAATAAATTTCTTGATGTTTATTATTAAATAGAATTTCTGTGAAACGAGACCTGAAATCACCGATAAAGTGACTAAGCCTTATGGAGCTTCTTAGTGGTGAAATGGTGCACTAGTCTATCATGGCGAAGGTTGGGTGTTCGAATCCGGCCGGAGGCACCCCAGTCACCCAGCTGTAGAAATGGGTACACGACTTCATCTGGAGTTGGGGAAGGAAAGACGGCCAGGCGTGATACTGGCCACTTCACCCTCTAGTGTGCTGACAGGTCAAGGAAAATATGGGCACTAACGCCATATCCCTATGTGCCTCTAAGGCATGACAGGATTACCTTTACCTTTATACCTGAAAATAATACTCCTTATGCTGGAATACACTGGAAAACTAACTCTTTGGCTAACTGTTTCCTTTTCAATGCGTAATTGTAATTTTTTTTTCCCTGAGAGTTGTAAATTAAAGTTCAAATAATGTTGCTGATCATTTTAGAAAGTTCAGTGAGTCCTGCTTAGCTGCATGTTCCCATAATTTATCTTGTATGTTTCAATCCTGACAATTCTTCCAAATTTCTTTCTGCACTTTTTCTGATGTTATCATACCAGTTTCTTTTGTTTTTTATTTTTTTTAAGTGGGGGAAGGGAGGGGTGTCTGTCTTAAGTCTCCTTACTGCTCCTTTCCCTGGATTTCTGTATACTACAGATTGATGTCAGTAATTTTAGCACATTCGACTTGGTATTATGGATTATTGTTAGAGATATTCATTGATTGCACAATTTTTTTTAAATGTCGCCTTTTTAAAAAAAAATTTCGCTGTGTAATGTTGTGTCGAGCAACTCAGACTAAAAGTGATTACTAACTTACGAAAATCGTTCTCAAAGGGCTCAGGAAAGTAAGAGAGAAAATGGAAGTTAAGCCAGAACATAGTTTTTAAATTAAAAAAAAAAAATCTAATATGCTGTACAACACTTTCGCTGCCAAACAGCACCGGTAGTGTTGGTATAGAGCATAAATATGCAAATCAGTGCTAAAATGGATATTCAGGCAAAGTCTAAATAAAAGTAACCATATTTGTAACTCAACCTATATTTATTTTTAATTTTTATAATGTAACTTCCTTCCAGTTTCTTTCTACTAAACTCTCTAACCAAAACTTATTCTGGCAGAGCATGGAAATTAGTTCAGGAGCAGCGAACGAAGAAGAAGAAGAAGAGTTCAGGAGTGAAAAGGGTTAAAGTTTAGAATATCAGCTCCCGCGGCAAGATTCATAACCTTACATAAATCTTTGAATGGGACCAACTGTAATGTATGGTTCAGAAACGCTGAGAAAAGCAATAGAAGATAACATTGATCTCCACTCTGAAATCTAGCAAATATTGATCTCCACTCTGAAATCTAGCCAACATTGATCTCCACTCTGAAATCTAGCAAATATTGATCTCCACTCTGAAATCTAGCCAACATTGATCTCCACTCTGAAATCTAGCAAATATTGATCTCCACTCTGAAATCTAGCAGTTCTAATTACTAGAGTAAAAAAATACATGAAAAAGAAAGACTAAATTCACATTTATACGGGAGATATAAAGATAAAACTTACGGAAATACTAAAGCAAATGATGGAGAGACAATGTGAAAAGAGGTTCTGCTACAATCTAGAGTGAATAAAAGTAATTAGGAGATGGACAGTCATGGACTAAGTTGAATGGAGGTACATAACTTCTGGGAAGAGCCTTAGAAACTGAAATAGTAGTGAAAGAAACACACAGAGAGAGAGAGAGAGAGAGAGAGAGAGAGAATGAATGAATGAAGAAAGAAAGAGAGCTGTGTCTGTTCCGAATTGTTGCTAAAATTATTTTCAGTTACTGGAACGCACTGAGACTCCGGTGTCTTATTACTTCAAAGATGGCTTTTCCGTTTTGTTGAAACTTTGTATACTTCAACGTTTTCGGAATAAGAAACGATTTCTCACATTAACTGAATTCTGTCCTTACAGAGGTGGAGAGTATTTGAGAATCTTGCCATCGAAACTCACTGAGGAGTCGTCGTTTTCATATCTTCTTGGAAGCGTAGAAAACTACGATTTAAAAAACTGCCGTATTTATCTATTGTCACTATTACCATAATCAAGGATTTTAAAACGGATTTTAGTAATATTATATTCGGAATAAAAACAAGATCTCTGGAGAGGGAATGGGGTAGTATTAAGGGATCTCATTTACCAACACGGGTATGGTAATGTTTTAAACTCCCCAGGATACAGGGGAAAAAACCTGTAGGAAAAAAGATAAGACTTTAAAAGTAGCATTTTATCGTATGAACTGGCGAGAGAAGATGACTCCAGTCAGACTGTGACTTCTGGCTGCACTCAATCTTTTCTTAGAAGAATCAGTAACAGAGTCTCCAGGGAGTTATTTATATATCAGTCAAATGTATGTAAATTATGTCTTATGACCTGAAAGTGGTAACTCCTATACGGGGATGCCGGGAGTCTTGACAGAAGTACTAAAGAGTGGAGTGATGTACACCTTGGATGAGAGCAGCCGGGGGAACCAAAGCTAGAGAAGAAAATTAATGAAATAGAAAACAGAAAATGTAACGTCAAGAACTGGAAGACACTCAGAAATATCAGGATTCTAAACTTTGTACTGAGAGATATACCTGAATCTCACAAAACAATCTTCTACTCTCTTTCTTTTTCCCATTATGTACCTTTCCTAGACGGTCTTCTGTAAATTCTCATGACGTTTAATGTGTCCAAAATACTTAAGTTTTCTCTGTTTAATCTACTTTACTAGCCAACCTTTCTTCAGTGTTAAGTTCTTGTAGTATAGATATATTTGTTCTTTTTTGTGTCTACGATATTTGACACTTCTGTAGCATTTACATCCAAAGGCATGCATGTGTTTCTCTGCTGTTTTGTGTCCAGGTCTCACAGGCAAACGTTGCCATGGGAAAGATAAATGCCGTTAAAAATATTATTTTTGTAGTTCCTTTTAGTTTCCCTTATTTTATCCCCAGTATTAGTTAGTAATGATTAAGGTATTCAAAACTCTCCACCTCTTCCAGATTTTCCTCATTGATATATATTTTCAGCTCATCATCATCATCATCATCATCATTATCATCATCATCAGTTGCCGTGCCGACTGGCGTTCGCTATTATGTTTCTCCATAGTACACAATCCTTCATGCAGGCCATCAGTTCAGTTGGTGATCTCCTCTCACACCATCCTGTCAGACTGTTCAGTATCATTTCTCTTGGTCTTCTTCTTGATCTTCTTCCTTCTATTTTTCCTGTTGTTATAATATTTTCAGTGCACCCTATTCTCATTACATGTCCTATGAAAGTACATTGTCTCTCTCTTATTTTTTTGACAAGATTTTTTTGTCTCTCCAGCTCTTCTCATACATTCTTCATTAGTTATTTTTGCTGTCCAGGGGATTCGCAACATTGTTCTAATAAACCACATTTCTACTGCTTCCAATGATTTTTGTGCAGACTTGCCTATTGTCCATGATTCACTTCCATATAACAAGATAGGTTCAGTATAGCATTTTAGGACTCGTTTTCTAACATTGACTGATAAGGATGTGTTGGATAATATGTTTCTCACTCTCTGAAATGCAGTCTTTGCTTGGCCTATTCTGTTCCTAATTTCTGTTCTGCATTTCCCATCTGAAGTTATTACTGCTCCAAAGGTATTTGGATTTCTGCACCTGCTTTAGAATAGTTCCATTTAATTTTATGGTGCATGTTGGTGAATTCTGTTTCTTAGATATAACCATAGTCTCGTCTTTTTGGTGTTCAAAGTAAGGCCTTTCTGTTGACTTTCTTTGGCGACTTTATCCAAGAGACTTTGCAGGTCTTGTTGGTTCTCAGCTATCAGTACTGTGTCGTCAGCATACCGAAGGTTGTTAATATTGTATTCTCCAATTTTATGCCTGGTTCTGTGATGATCGTTCTTAGAATATTCTCGCTGTACAGAGAAAAAAGGTCTGGAGATAGTACACATCCTTGTCGCACCCCTTGTTTTATAGGCTAATATTTTCCAGTTCTATTTTCAACTCGAATTGCTGCTTTTCAGCTGGCTTATTTATTTTGTCAGTTGTCATCAATTTAGTTTTTTTTTGCATTAAGATAAAGGCCCCCCCCCCCCCCCCTCACAACTATCCTTACGAACTGACATACATTTGTGCATAAACTAGGAAAAAACGTAGGAGCAGCTTTATTATTTAACGATTACAAATTTGTGACGTTTCGGCGTGAGCCTTAATCATACAAAAAACATACAGGACGAAGAAATAGAGACAGGAGATAAAGTATAGATTCACATGAATGCTATTAGAAAAAATTAATAATGAATAGAGCACTTAGCTGTAACTGTAAGATGTGGCTTGTCCGATGCTGTGTGTGAGAAATTAGTATTGTAAGGAGTAGAGACTGTTTAAATGGAGACCTGTGATGTGTTGTCGGTGAATCGGACCTGGGTAGGGAAACCGTGAAGGGGAGAGAGAGTGGTACAATGTTAACCTAGCCAGGAGAAGGTGAAATAGATGATTATAGTTAAGGTAGATGGGTTGTAATATGATGCTGTGAAGAGGTTCTGAACTATGTGTAACAGGTGAGAAGGGAGTGGAGCTTAGTAGAGAGGGATTATAATAGTTGAAGAGGAGGATGTTAGGTGTAGCTGAATAGAGAGTTTAACCCGTGTGGTTCCAGCATCCTATAATCCTGAATGTAGCGGTTCTCAAGCGCTTGGCGGCTTGTGTCATCTGTGTGACATTGTTTGATGGCTATTACCAGAAAATCAGATTTGCCTCTGTTGTTGGGACCATTGAAATGATTTGGGACTGGTTTCGAAGCATGCTGGGTGATATCGTACAGATGTTTCTGCATGCGGTCCCTTAGTCTGAGGCCAATCTCAGAATGTCTCAGTAAATTATCCTGCATCTTTTGCATATGATGACATATGTCACACTACGGGACTCGCATGTGAATCCCTCATGAAGAGTGAGGATAGTTTTGGGAAAGGTGATCGTTTTCGTTTCCCAGACTACAGGTCAGTAACGCAGCAGGGGCGGTTACATTTTCTGGTGCCAACATATGTAAGGCTCCACTTCAAATGGCTTTGGACGAGGATGTCCTTAAGGTTTGGCTCACGTTTGTATGCCAACATGGGTGGATCAGAGAAAATGTCGTGAGTGTCGGGGTCGAGCTGAATTATTGGCAGATGACGATAAAGAATTTTCTTAACCAGATGACTATGCGAGTGGAAAGGCAGTACTAACTTAACTCTGTCAGATGGAGTAACAGGCTTTTTTCTGAATGCTTCTTTGCGGCTCACTAGTTAGATACGGTTGAAGGCTTCACGAAGGACACTTTCTGGGTAGTGGCGATGACATTCTAATAACTTGTTGGCCTAATCTATAAAGTCCAAATTATCCTGACATATGCGGCTAAGAAGGATGAGTTGGGAGTACGGGATGGAGTTCTTACAGGTGGTGTAAAGTAAATAGGTGTGGCTGTCGGTGGGCTTGTAAAATACAGAGGTGACAAGCCAAGCCTGTTTGTGCCAATATAATTTTAATGTCTAAAAGGTTGACAGCTAAGTGCTGTATTCATTATTAATTTTTTAAAATAGCATTCATGTATTCATGTGAATCTATACTTTATCTCCTCTCTATGTTTCTTCGTCCTGTATGTTTTTTTGTATGATTAAGGCTCACGCCGAAACGTCACAACTTTGTAATCGTTAAGTAATAAAGCTGGTCCTACTTTTTTCCTAGTTTATACAGTCTGGTACCACAGCTTTACTGCAGTGCTTCGTATATAGTTGTATACTTATACACTAATTATTGTGACATACATTTAGTTCTTCCATTTCTTCTTGTGTTGCTGAGTGTAAACGTTGAGGAATTTGGACCAGAACATCTTTTTTTTCCTACAGCGCTGTTTCTTGACCAAAACCAAAAGATAACTTTTGGTATCAGACTGCTGATCCTGGGCATGTACTGTCTGGGTTTTATCTCCAGTTAACTCATCTTCTTAACTCTTTCACTCCATACTGTGCCAGAATAATTTTTGATGAGATATTTTGGTAGAAAGAAACTAAAAGGAAGTTATTTATTTATAAATGTGGGTTTGCTACATTTTGTGTTTATGTAACACACAATAATTAGTGTATAAGTATTCAACTATACACGAAGCATTGCAGTAAAGCTGCGATGCCAAAATATAGACTTCGGCTAAATACTAATTACGTAGGTGCACAAGATCTACCACCACTGCCAGCGGCGTGAAAGAGTTAACACGGGTACGGGATGTAATGTGTATTTGTACCGGGCACTCTGGGTTTTACCCAAATTTACTTCCCAAAAGTTTATTGCGAATGAGTGGCATTACAATAGCAGCTACTGGGTGTTCGGATTCGAGGTTATAGTCGCTTAAATGAGCTACAATTCAAAGCTGATGCGTCTCCTTTGAGCAACGCTTAGTTCATTGTTTCATTGTCGTTCCTCTCTTTTAAAAAAAAAAAAAAACAGTCTGATCTTGCGACATGCATGCATTGGCTGGCTTTTCTTGGTGGTTCATCTTCAACCCTATACAACATTATCAGCAAACGTGGCAGGAGTAATCTCGAAGAAAACTCACGAGGCGGTGTCCATAAATAAGTCTGAGGCCGATTATTCGATCGCTGTTTTTGGTAACTCGTTAAGAGCTGCTGATTGTCACATTGTATCAACAGAGTTGTTCTTAGTGTTCTTTCACATGCGTGAAATGAGAGAGCTGCTTATTGTCACATTGTATCAACAGAGTTGTTCTCAGTGTTCTTTCACACGCGTGAAATGAAAGAGCTGCTGATTGTAAAACTGTGTCAACAGGGTTATTCTTAATCTCATGCGTGAAATGAGAGAGCTGCTGATTGTAAAACTGTGTAAACAGGGTTATTCTTAATTGCATGCGTGAAATGAAGGAGCTGCTGATTGTCACACTGTAAAAAAACAGGGTTATTCTTAGTCTCATGCGTGAAATGAGGTAGCTTCTGACAGTGTTCGCTCCATGTTCATCATTTAGCATAGGATGAAAGTAAGAAACGGTGGCTACCAGTTATATATCATTTTGCAGATTAGTCATGGAGCACCACTCAAGACAGGAGAGATGGATGGATCTCGCTGGACACATGATGCCCTGTTTAATCCTGACAGCTTCCAACACGTAACATGCTATTCCAGCAAAATATGTCTGAGCATTTACTATATCGACTTTTGGATTCAACAAACTGCGTGTGGGTCTTGTTGTATCAGATAGAGACGTTTCGCACGATGAATCTTTATGCGACCATTTCTGATTATTTCATCACAGGGATACCGGATAATCGGTCCATTGTTCCGACGAAAAATCAAGCGCCACCTTTACTACGAATATCAGACATCCTCTAGGAAGGAACAAAGCAAGTGAGTGATTGTGCTATAGGTCTTTAGTTCGAGATATCAAATTGCACGCGTTTTGAATCTTGCAGCACATTATTGATGATATTAGTTGAATATTCATATCCGTGAAAGACAGATTTATGTCCGTTTTTTCTGTTTCATGGAGAGCTTGAGTAAGTAAGTCTTGTACTGCATCTTTTCATTGGAGTTTGCTATTTTTCACATGCCCATACATCATTTATTTCCATTGTTTTAGGCAGCACGGCCAATAACTTCAGCTGTCTAAATTCACATTCGCGGATAATTTTGCTATTTTTGTGAATCATGTTGTTTGTGAAGATTCAGAAACTTTACAATCATTCCCTAATGTTTTTTTCCGTAGTATTAAAAAAAACAAACAGGAATGATAAATGTTCGTGTAGATCGTCTGTTGGATCCCCTCACATAGCTCAGACTTCTGTCAGAATTCAGGTTTACAACTGGCAGAAAGTTTCTGTTCTTACCCTGACCCTCATCATAAGCATAGCACGTAACATGCTTGAACTTGGACCTTCTGCAGTGTGCTAAACACTTGGGGGCGTTTCAACAACAAGCCAAACTGTTGTAAGATAAAAGTTCCGTGCAAACTCACCTTTCCAAAACTGTATATTTTCATTTGCGAATGGTAGGCTAAGTGATCATACAGTCTTGATGGATTACAAATGCAGAAAAAAAAATATTCAGTTCAGGCAGCTAACATTTGGTAAAAATAACTGTAGACTGACAACATTTCTGCGGACAAATGAGATATGGAGGATTTGGACACGTGTCTGTCCATAATGAAGCGTGAAAGATGTACCTGAACTTGAAAGCTAATCCTGAGTTATAACCTTGGAGAAAAAGTTCAGGAGAAATATGCATCAGAAAGAGGGAGGGTTGGCACGAGAATAGAAAGCCAGACTAAACGCATATAGAATGATTAGCCTGTCCTCCATCTCTAGCGGCTTATTGCAGGGATGTTTCGCATGATTAATATAGTTGTGGAATGTCCTCCAGATTGAGGAGGGGACGGGTGATGGGGTTGACAGTAGGCCAACGACCTACCAAGTAAAGAAAAAAGTGCTACAGAAACATCAACAAAAGTGCCTAGATGTCAGAGCTTGGCGGAACAGCGAGGGACTGCGGTAGTGATGGCTTCAGATCAGAATTGGTACAGCCCGAAACATGGAGAACTAGTTGTAGAATCGAAAGCAGACTGAGAGGATTTGAAGGAAGATGCCTTGGGAAATTTTCTAAGAATGCACTGGGAAGAACGCGTGACAAACCAGGAAATAACCGAACGAATGGGCATTGAGAATATTGCTAAAGAGATGAAAAGACGAAGATGGAAATGTAAGGGTCAGATACTACGAATGGAAAAAACACATGACACTTCTATGCCGCCTTGACTTGGACACCTCAAGGAAAAGGAAAGAAGGACAGACCGTTAGAAGCACTGAGACACACAACACAGGAAGAACTAAAGGAAGCGAGAAAGACATAGTTTGAGGCATCCAACTTGCTCAAGATATGATTGGCTGAGGAATCTTTGTTGATGTCCTACACTCCTTTAGGAGTACAGAGGACTGATAATGATGTTTTAATTTCTATAGGAGCATCGATAGTGGGTAAACACTGTGGATTTTAACCTTTAAAGGTCAATGTCTGTCTCTAGTTTAGAAATATTCTATGGCTGGTAAAGAATATGCGTACGGAAATCTAAACTGAGCCAGCAGCCGGGCTTTGACAACACCGGTTATTTTCGGTAACCGCGGTGGACGTTGTTAAACGTGCGTGAGGAGATCATATGTAAACATTTCAGAACAAACGTACACGTGAGCTCTGCAGGCAAGAAGATCTCTGGGATCGTTTCCTCGCCGGAGAAGGAAATTTAGATCCGGGGAACAATTACATTTCCTCCATCTTTCAGATCCTGGGTCATAGAAGAAAATCATGGGCGGAACAGGCAAAAACTGACGCATTTAGTAAAAAATATTTGAGCTAGCATTGATCTAATGTCACCCTTCAAAGAACTCTCTCTCCCTATCTCTTTCTCTCACTTTCTCTCTCTCTCTCTCTCTCTCTCTGCATTAAACTTGTCCTCTTTGCTATCAAAGATCTCATAGTCAGATTAATTTTAATTGACAGAAAAAGTGCCCAAAATGGATTTTTCATTAACTTTGACCCCCATTTCTGGGATCATGTACATGACCCCCAATATTATTACAAAGAAAACGAGACTTAAAATGGACATGTAAAGAAAGAGGGGGAAAAGCTTACAGAAAAGCATTTTAAGTCAGGGTAGATGGCATACAAAGGTTAAAAGCACGTAGGGAATAAATCATTTAGGTTTATAATTTGTCATTTTTAAAAACTCCTTTTTTTAAATACCAAATTTTCTTAGCAACCAGTAGACTGGGAAGGTGAAACAGTAAAGCCTATGTGAAAAAATGGCAAATATAGATAGATTGGATACTAGGAGTTCACTTTTTAAGTATGGAATAGAAAGAGTTAATCGGGCTTCTTTTATTCTTCTTCTATTCTCCTTCTATTCTTCTATTCCTCTTCTTCTTTTATTCTTCTTCTATTCTTCTTCTATTCTTTTCTTCTTCTATTCTTCTTCTTCTATTCTCTTCTTCTTCTTTTCTTCTTCTTCTGTTCTTCTTATTTTCTTCGTCTCCTTCTTCTTCTTCTGTGTTCAAGTGCTGGGTCATGCTAAATCGGAAGCCAGATCACCAGGATGAAGCCTACAGTTCTCTCCGGGCCCTTGCGGCAGCCCAACAGCTTCTGCCTCAGGTCCATCCTCTGTGGCCAAAATCTAGTTTCCTAGGTCAGTGAACGTTGGACACTCTTGGAGCACATGCGCTGGGGGTTTGTGCTCCGTTCCCAACAGAGATCTTGAGTCGGTGCAAGTGGCTCAGTTGTCTGCAGCGCCCTGTTTTTAATCGGAACAAGATAGTCTGTGGTTATCTCCGTAGCCTACACATCTCACTATGTGATACTGTAGACCACACAACAAAGGGAAACATGATCTCCTATACTCAAGTACTATATGATCTCATATCATTATGAAACATGATAAAAAGAGTGATAATTGCAAGAGGAAATTACTTCTCCTGAAAAAACAAGGTAACTGTAGAACTTTAGATGACTCTTGTCATTCTTTTTGTGCTATCAGAATTTGATATGCAGGACAAGTGTGACAGGAACTAGAGTAACTGTCAATATATGTTGAACGCCTTGTGCTAGAAACGCCCAAGCTGTAGGAAGGTAATGACAGCGAGGAAATAGAAGCCGGAATTCCCTGTCAGCGGTTAACAGGTTTGGATGTTTGCTGCCTCGCAGTATGCAAGGATGTTGTCTGCTCTCATTTTATCCTCTTACGAAGAGCCATCAAGCGGGCAAGAGACACACAGCAAACACGTTCACTCTTACCTTAAGTTCTGAAGCTTTTCCTGGGTTTTAAAGCAAATATCTTATATAGAAAAACGAACTTCAGACCCTCGGAATAAATAATAATGGAAAGTTCAGAATATGGTTGACAGTTCATGCAACATCGGCGAATAATTACTTTTTAATTCACTTTCGGCATCTTGAAATACTATAACAATATCCGTTGATGAAGGTTCTCTGAGGTTTTACTTAAGACTCGATAGTTTGCTGTCTTGTAATACAGTGGTTCCCAAGACGCCCCTGCTGTTTCAAAATCCAGGCCACGGACCCCCATATCATATCTCTACAGTGGGTATGTGCTTTACATGCAAGAGAATCTTGTTTCAGCCAATATGGGTACCCTTTAACGAGTAAAGGCTACACTCAGTATCAATCATTTGCATGTCCCTTGTGGAACTTTGCCTCCCTAACAGCTCTCTTGTAGGCCTCTCTGTTGTAAGCAAGATCCCCTGCTGCTGATGCATCCATTTGCAGATTATCATCGATGCCTTGCAGCGATCTTTGCCTTGGTCTTCCCTCGTTCCCTAATAGCAATATAGAAAGTCAGATAGAAAGAAATGCTAGACTATACTAAAAAAAAAACACACCACACACTACAAACTTTGTGAATTTTCAAAATGACATAAATGTAGTTAAGAAAAAATAGACAGCAGTTAATATTCCTACTTGTTCTGACAAATGAACAGAATATGAAATGTGGTGACAGCTAAACAACCTAAATAAGCTGAAAGAAATCATGCCTCTTTATTCTGAACAATCGCTTGCACATCTGCTTCAGTACTCTATTTTTTAAATCTCAAATCTGGACTAACATGAAACCGATGCTTGTTCGTGTAACAATACGTCGAAAACGTTTGTTCACAAAGATTAGGGAACCAGATGCATCAACGCTTTCTCACCAACCTTCTTAAAATCGGGGAAAAAAAAAAACTTCACACAAAACTGGTCCAGTCTGCGTTCTTTGAAAATTATTTTCAATGAACCATCACAGGATATGTCAACAACGTCATTTTGCTCTTCCACGCAGAGACTCGTTACCTGTGCAGGATCACCACGTGGTGAACACATACAGAAAAAAGTTGAGGGGGGGGGGGGGAGTTCTTTTCTCCGCACCGGATTCGCCGAAATATTGGTTGTTAAACTAATAGTGAAAATGAAAAAAGGGCCTTGAGGTTTTTTGTCACGGACCCCCACGGCAAGTTTCGGGATGGAGGAAGTGTAAAGTAGATATGTGTAACCGCGTCCAGAAAGTGAGCAGCAAAGAGGCGTTCAGAGAACAAAAATAGAACCTGCAACCTCATCTGACAGAGTCAGACTAGTGCTTCTTTTCCATCCCTGTTCCAGATGGTTAAGAAAATTCTCTATCGCCATCTGCCACTGCTACAGCTCGACCTTGATGCTCGTGACATATTCTCTTATCTCCCCCTATTAGCCTACAAACAGGAACCAAATCTGCGCCAACAATCCAAAACTGTCATCACACTCCATGAGGGATTAACACTCGAGTCCTGCAACCTAATACTTGTAAATGCCGTTGTGTGCAAAAAGACTGTAGGATAACCTATATGATCGGTCTCAGATTCGGTGACGGCATGAAGAAACATCTTTATGACATTTCTCAGTGTGCTCCTGAGCCAGTCTCTAATCATTTCAACTACCCCCCAACCACAGAGGCAAGTTTGATTTTCCAGTAACAGTTTTTTAACAACATCACTCTGCCTGGCGCCCGAGAACCGTTTCATACATGAATATGGGACTCTGGTGCCACACGGTTTGAACTCTACAGTCAGGTATAGGTATACTCAACATTCCCTTTCTTCCACAATCATATTCCCTCTCTTCTACGTTCTGCTATTTCCCAATCTATAACTTATATTCTGATGTACTAGATTGCAAACCCTCTACCCAATTACATGTATCTGTTTCACCCATCTTTTTTTTGGGGGGGGGGGCTTGATTACCACGATATCCTTCCTCTCCATTCCGCTTTTCCCATCCCCTCTTTATTACCAAATTATCACACATCAAATCTTCATATAAACATTAACAATACTCCACCACGCGCATTCTTGGACACACCTTCTTTCAAGTCACAGCTAAGTGGTCCCTTTTTCTATTTTTTCCATTCTTAATCTGTGTGAATTTATATTTTATCTTATTTCCCTATTTCCTTGTCCTGTATCTTTCTGAATAATTAAGGTGTAAACCGAGGCAGTGCAACTGCGTGTTCTTTAACTCTTTCACTCCTGGATTGTTTTCCTTGCTGTTCCAGAATAAATTTTGATAAGAAATTTTGGTATACAGAAACTATAAGAAAGTTACTCTATAATTTAAAACCATTGGTTGGGTTAGAAATAAGCTAATTTTCACTCTGTTTAGACTTTGTGTAAATATCACTAAAAGCATTGATTTACATACATAATCAAGATCTACCAACCTTGCCAGTGTTGTTTTAGAGCATAAAAGTTAAATAATAAAGCTGCTCCTATTTTTGTCTTAAATAGTTTTAACATTTCGAGAGATTAGAAACTTTACCCTCAGTGTTCGTCTGATCTTGTTCCATTCCTTTTTCCCCTGCGCTCTCAACATAGTACGTGCATTTTCTGTTCATATATTGATTTCTTCTAAGCAGGACATGGTCATAACTGGAGATACAAGATATCTGAACCTTTCTATTGATTTTAGTTGATTTCT
This sequence comes from Achatina immaculata, assembly GCA_009760885.1. Lineage (NCBI taxonomy): Eukaryota > Metazoa > Mollusca > Gastropoda > Stylommatophora > Achatinidae > Lissachatina > Lissachatina immaculata. The sequence goes on along the minus strand of CM019691.1, from coordinate 19,043,185 downwards.
TCTCCGAATTAAATTAGTTGGTGGAACTGAGCCGTATCCATAGACCAGCAATCTCTGGATGGGGTTGTTGTTGATGAGAATAGATCACATTCTAGGAAGAACTGTTTATGGGTTGATGCAGCCGCATGCAAGAGAACGAAAGCTGGAATATCGCTGGCAGGGTTGCCGATTTAGACATTTTTCTTTTATCTAGAGCTAAATAATTTCTGTCCTCCGTAGATGAGAATATTCATCTGAATGTTAGCTATACATCTAGATAATGTTAAACTAAATCTAAATAACTTTAGATAACTTTATTACGCTTCATTCCTTTACTTCTATCCATCCAACAAAAAAAAACCCCACAAATTGTTTGTACATCTTCCATAATCGACTCTTTCTCAATATACGAAATCTATGCTTCAATGTTGAAAGTTCTGCAAATTGGCAACACACTTGTAATAGAGAAGTTGGCAGTCTTGAGTTAGAAAACAGGTAAAAACTCACTAGATCACTAAATGAAGCCGCCCAGGTAATTTCCTAGGTCAGGTGTGACAAGCAAAATATAAACAAGAGGAGGGATGATGAGTAGGGGGCCACAAATTAGGGGTCAGATGTTATGGGAGGAATGTCACCTCTGCTAGCGAGAGAAGCCTTTGTTTTGATGTATAATTAAATCACCAATTTTATTTTTTCATGATAGGTTCAGATTTAGTTGGGACTATATGTTATATCAACGCCAGTCTTAACTTTTCATTGTATAGTTATTATTTTGGAGAATGAATCCAGTGAAGTAGAGAAACACAATTATTCTTGTTAGGATAGCCCAACAATCTGGAAACTTTGTTCAACAGTTCCAATGCTCTCAGTGCGCACTGCGTTCAAATACATGAATATATTTAACTGAATCATTTCTTCCTTGCTTCTCGCTGAAGAAGTTACAAATTCAAGCAATACAAACAAAATTTAGGAAAGAATGATTAAAAGATGTGAAATTGATAACAATGGTTGTTGGGGATGATACCAAAGCCCACTGTAAATTCTACAAGTGTGACATTAAAGTCAGCCGTCTTCGCCTTGGTCTTCCTCTCTTTCTTTTTCCCATTACGTACCCTTCCAAGACATCGCTGATAATCTGGAAATGGATGCATCAGCAGCAGGGCATCTTGCTTATAATCGAGTGGCCTACAGGAGAGCTGTTCCGAGGTAAAGTTTTGCAAAGGACACTGACTGATATTAAAGCATAATATCAAGATTTAAAAGTGCATGGAAAATCTAAGAAACATGCTCGCACAGTGCCCTCTAAAATTCAAGCGCCTTTGACTTTTATACGTGCTTATAATGAATCCTCTAATCTTGAGGCTTCATTTGTCATGTTTATGAGCTAAGACTGTGCTATGTAAACTGTGACTGTGTATGTTGTTGATTTGTGCAAGGCCAATATTATAACAGTAAGACTCTCAGGTATGAAGATGGTTCATACAAATTGTATGAATATTATAGAAAACATACTTTGTGCTCATTATTAACAAGATCTGATGAGTGATACAGATACTAGTAAACTGTGTTTGCTGTTAGACGAGGCAAATGATGTGACTATTACTAAGTTACTTAACATTTCTATTACAGACCACAGTTAGTCATTTGATTGTCCCTTGCGGAACTTTGCTCCTAACAGCTCTCCTATAGGCCTCTCGGTTGTAAACAAGATGCCCTGCTACTGATGCATCCATTTGCAGATTATCAATGATGTCTTGCAGCCATCTTCACCTTGGCTTCCTCTCTTTCTTTTTCCAATTATGTACCCTTACAAGACGGTCTTCTCTAGATTGTAATGACGTTTAATGTGTCCAAAATATTTACGTTTTCGGTGTTTAATCCTCTTTTCTAACCAACTTTCTTCAATATTAAGTTCTTGTAGTATGGATATATGTATGTGTATATATATATATATATATATACTACAGTAATCATCATAATAGAGTGATATCTGCTTATCTTGGACTTGTAGAATTGGATAAATGTGACACTGAAAGTACGGTGCAGTGTAGATGGCTGCAAAACATCGTTGATAATCTGCAAACGGATGCATCAGTAGCAGGGCTTCTTGTTTACAACCGAGAGGCCTATAGGAGAGCTGTTAAGGAGGCAAAGTTCCGCAAGGGACACAATAATGACTGATTGACTGACGTTGTTTTAACACAGGCAAATTCCCAGATATAATTCTCAAAAAAGCTATATAATATTAGATATATTCTGAGGTAATTCTAGATATTTTTGTGGAAAAAAGGTGGCAGTACTGATTATCAGGCTCCATAATCAGGGCTTATGTTGTTTTAATTAATGCGCTGAAGGAAGATACAAGCGAACAAAATTCCTTAGAAATGGGCTCAGATGAAAGGGAAGATTTCCTTGGATTGGAAACGAGCTCAGTAAAGAAATATTTGAAGATATTATATGAAGGTGAAAATAATGAAACAGAGAAGCGTTGGAATCACACAATATTCTGAAATCAGGACTGGTGAAAAAAAAGTACTGGAAAATGAAGCATCAGAAGAAGGAGAAAACATGTCAGTGACACCATCGATAGATTAATAAGCTACAGCAGTTGCTGTCATGTCAGGAATCAAATACATCTAGCGGGATATCCGCTGTAATCAACAACCAATAGGAAACCGATTCTGGAATATAATACTTCCTTCTTTTTGCCACAAATTTTAGATTTGAGAATGGTTCTAAGGACTGTTATTGCCGGAGGTGGTGTGGAGAATTTTGCTCTCCACTCCAACGGCCTGTGTCTCAAATAGCCTCTGGCAGTCAAGTCCAGCTCCTGGCCTTCTCGTGGCAGAACTGTTTAAACTGACAGGAGAAGGGGCGAAGGCGATTATCTGGTGCCTGAAAACCAGACACTTAGGGCAGATAAGAGGCACGTTTGGTAGCTCATCTACCGCTGCTGGCGAGATTCTTCAGCTGCCGTGCGTGGAGCGGTGCTCTTTCCGGCCAGTGAAGAAAGGTGCAAATGGGGTTGCCGCGCTGCACCACTGCGGAAAAGGTGGTAGAAAGGATAAAGTGAAGCAAACAGTCAAATCACAACACCTCTGGTCTGGAGGTCGGCCACGTCTTAGGTGCACTCATATCGGGTGAAATGCCTGAACCGACTTAACCCAGAGGTTAAGACACTGCTGGCGAGATTCTTCCAGTGCTGCACGTGGAGTGAAGCTCCTCCCGGTCAAGGAAAAAACTGCGGAAAAGTAATAAGGGTTGCTGTGCGGCGCAGATGTGAAAAGGTGAAGGAAAGGATAAAGTGAATTTTAATCGGTATGTCCAGTAGTATCGCTGCGAGAGCTACACATACCACGGCGCCTCTGCTCTAGAGGCCGGCCACGTCAGAAATACACCTACACTGGTGAAATAAGCCTAAACCGGCATACACCAGGGGTGAAACTTGATGGCTAGACATGTCACGCCACCTCCGCTCTAGAGGTCGGTCACGCCTGATATACATCCATACTAGTGAAATATGCCTAAACCGGCTCTCACCAGGGGTGAATCTTGAAGGCTACGCATGTCACAGTACCTCTGCTCTAGAGGCCGGCCACGACCCAAACACGCCATATTGGGACAATATCCCTAAACCGGCTCCACCCAGGGGTGGAAGTCACTAGTGGCGAGGATTCATCCACCTGGACAAAAGCTCCATCCTGGTAACAAATAGGAAGGGTAGCGGCCACGACCACAAAATGCTGAAGTCGGAGACACTGGACCAGGGCAGTCTAGATAGGCAACCACCTCTCACCCTTCGGGGATGTATGCGTATCCTAATCACGCTGAGGTTTTCCGGTGAGAAAGTCCAACTCTGGACTGGATGGGCAACCACCTCTCACCCGGGGGCGATACACAGGTATCTCAAAACACGTCAAGGTTTTCCGTTGAGGAAGTCCAACTCTGGCCTGGGTGGGCTACCACCTCTAACCCAGAGGGGATATACTGATATCCAAAACACGTCGAGGTTTTCCGGTGAGAAAGTCCAATTCTAGACTAAACTGATGCAACGAAAACCACGGTGTCACGCAAAAACACTTCTGAGACCCACCAAGAATACAGGCTCAAGGCTTACGATACTCTGAACCTCTTGTGGTCCTCTCGGGGATCTCGTGTGGTCCTTTCGGGGACCACATGGGGGACCACGGGACTTAACGAGGACCACAGGCGTAAATTCAGTGGGATCACAGGGCGGTCTTGGTGGTAGAAGCGAACGAAGAGGAAGAAGATTTGAGAATAAAGTTTAGGTGGAAAATGCATGGTTCATGTTCACATTTAAACAGCTTACGTTTACTCAGTAAAAGAGATAGAGCAGAAGAAGTAGGAACAGAGGACGAGAAGACTGAAAGATACGCACAAAATCTGTACAGTTTATGTTCGACCAGTTGCGTGCATTAGTAAACATCATGCACATGTATAGAACATTTCTTCAAATGTTTCTGAACACAAAAACTGGTGGTGTTGTATTTATGTATATTGTTTTGTCCTCTACTTCATGGATATTCTTCGTTTCCTTCAAAAAAGTATCGGTCTACTTCATGGATAGCCTTCGTTTCCTTCAAAGGAGCATTGGTCTACTTTATGGATAGCCTTCGTTTCTTCAAAGGAGCATTGGTCTACTTCATGGATATTCCTCGTTCCCTTCAAAGGAGCATTGGTCATCTCTCTAACATTTACATAAGATTCTGACTCATGCGACAACATGAACTAACATTTGGCTTATTTCTTTTTTGGACTTTCAGATGTGGCCGAGTGCAGCCCAAGCATGTCAGGGCTTTCACTATTCTTGTTTCATCTCCCTTACTACAGCCTCCATCTGCTGTTACCGTACAACCAAGTCATGTGATCGCTTGGAACTGAACGACATAACCTTTTCTTGGCGGTTTCGGCTATTACAATATTGCGTATCCAAAGGCTTGAAATAGCTCACTGGGCCTGAAGCAGTCTTCACTGGTCATACAGAGTTATTAGAAAGGTCACAATGACTTGTAACAGATTTGCAAATATTTCCTCAGTGGAGCGCTGCCTGCAGTTGGTAAAGTAAATATTATTTGTGAGAAGGATATATGTTTGTTATGTTGATATATTATATGAGAAAATAAAACAAAAAGAAAGGAGACAAGAATAAAACAAATCCCATTGCCATCATTTTAAAATAAGTATAACTTCGCTATATGACAACATTTATAGAGGCAAGGATTGGGCTATTTACATACGTTTTTGTAAAATTTTGTAAAAATGTTCAGATTTTAAGAAAAAACAGAAAGAAATTTTTAAAAAAACACAGGCAGCAGATAGATAGACAGAGCGAAAGACCAAACATATTTTATTTTCAAAGGGTTAAGAATTGGGCACGCAGCCCCGTCTAACATTCTGCCCTTCATCATACAGCTTTCACTCAGTCACAGTCAGTCAGTATTTGTTAATGAGCTTAATAAGCATGAAGACACAATTAAATGATTACAAAAATAAATAATAAACTTATATCTTATCCATACACTCCACGCTCTGATTTATGTAACTACATGAATTAAATTTAATTACAATCTAACATTCATTCAAAACTAAAAGAAAATTATATTTTTAAAAATATAGCAATTAAGACATACTTTAAACTAATTTAGACTTTGATATATATATATATATATATATATATATATATATATATATATATATATATATACCTATACTTCTCATATACTCAAGTACAGATACATATATTCACACACAAATGCCACAGATATACAAACGCATATACACATATACCTATATACATACATACATCCATACACACATATGTATACGTATACACATATACATCAGACAAACTAGGTAGGTAGGTAGGTAGGTAGGTAGCTAGGTAGGTAGGTAGGTAGGTCAAAGGAAGAAAGAAAGTCTCTTCATATCTGTTGTGAAAAATAATGCCAGTAGCAAGTGTGGGGCTTATAAAAGAAATGTTACATATAGAGCTAACGCTACAACTTAAATGTTATGTAGAGAGCTAACACCACAACTTAAATGTTACATATAGAGCTAACGCTACAACTTAAATGTTACATATAGAGCTAACGCTACAACTTAAATGTTATGTAGAGAGCTAACACTATAACTCAAATGTTATTTTAAAATTATCCAACATAACGTGTGGTATGCATATATCACTTGATTACATCACAGCCTGAAAGTGGCTGCGAAAAAAAGCCAAGGACATCAGAGCGTTAGGCCCAGATCCGGCTTATTTTCTGCTTATCTGTACATTTCCACTTATCGTAGTTTGGAAAACTGTGCCTCTGTTTTGTCATCAGCCATGTGCTTATAGAAACAATTGTGCTATCTTTCAACAACAAACGCAGATCATAAAACTGTCCGTGAAACATACTGTGCTGCGGAACTTTATTCTTATCGTCAAGTTATAACTCTTGTCGGTATCTGCGTTATCGTTTCGGCTGCTTGCTGCTCTTCCAGGCATCTGGCTGCTAGAATGAATTACGCCCGCGTTTTTATGTTTATATACGTTTTTTATTTATCGCCATGTTCGTTTTTATACTTTCATGGTTCGCAGATTATTTACTGCTGGCCCTGGATGGAATCTGAGTCGATTTTAATGAAGCATTTAAAGTCAATCGCCCGCGTTGTTGTCTGGGGAGAAAGGAATAGGACCACTGCCACCTTCCACGCATGTAGTAAGAGGCGACTAAGGAGGTGGGGGGGGGGTGTAGGACAACGACCTGTCCCCTGTAAAAGAAAAAATTTGTAGCGTTACAGAAACACGGAGAGGAAAGCCAGGAAACTTTGTCGTGGGGAAGGAAGGGACTCTGATAACAGGGCGCATGACGTTTTTTAGTCAAAGCCGAAAGGAAGCTGCAGAACTGCCATCCCAGTTGAGTACCAGGACAGTACTCACAGACAAGGGATACACATGAAAGGAAACAGATAATAATTCCACGAACAGGGATGACTGGAAAGCCTTTATCTGTGGCCTATGCTCTCAAGGGAGTGAAAGGCGGTCATGATGATGATGACTTATTGTCAGTGAGTAATGTCAGTGAGTATTGTCAATGAGTATTGTCAGTGAGTATTGTCAATGAGTATTGTCAATGAGTATTTCAATGAGTATTATCAATGAGTATTGTCAGTGAGTATTGTCAGTGAGTATTGTCAGTAAGTATTGTCAGTGAGTATTGTGTGGAATAGCTGAGGTGATACCGGCGGGGCTTTTCCTATTCATTGCACTGAGGTTTGCTTCCGCAGTGTCTCTGCTTTCATTTGTGATGTTTGTCCTTGGTGCTACGTGTGCTGCGTGTCCTTCTTCAGCGACTGGACCATAACATCCGTGAACGTGTCGGGAGTTCAGTGGTGATAATCCTGTAACATTTTTTATGGTGTATCTGTGCCACCTTTTCCACCATCTATGTTCTTTTTTTTCCAAATCTCACACTAGTAGTATCTGCTGATTGGAAAAACGCAATAATAAAAATATCAAAGGGTGCTCCTTTATTCACACGTCGTGAAAGAAATGGATAACTGCAAAAAGCACATCACTAAATCTTAACACACAGCTTCCTAAGAGGGGAAAAAATGGACAACATCTGTCCATGTCACCCTGAAGACCTTTCAGATAGTAACAGAGAGGTTTTCTTCAGACACACGTCAAAGCCAGACCACACTTTTTTACCCAGTGACAGCAACAGCAAGAATATTCTTCTTCTTCTTTCTTCTTTTGCTTCTTTTCTTCTTTCTTCTTCTTCTTCTTCTTCGCTTGTTAAACTTCACGAAATTATTTCATGCTGTACACAGACCTTGGTCTACACTGTTCTGGAGAAAACTGAATCTACATCTTTATCGCTTGAGCTTACACATTTGTCTTTCTGCCTTTCAGATCTAAATGTATGTGGGTTTTTTTTTCTTTTTGTTGGAAACAATGTAAATCGTTATTCACTTAAGATCTCCATTTGTCATCTTCTTCTAATATATCAACCAAAACTTTTTATAGACATGATGTAGCTTTAAAAAAAAACTATTTCGGTACATGGTGTACCAGTTTAACTTGAGAGTAACCAGTGTAGCGTAGCTTTTCAAATGCTTCAAAATAAATATGATTACATTTAGATTCACATATTTCAAAGACAGTTCAGTGGAAAAAATTTCAAATATTTCTAAGCACGAAAAGACCCTAAATAAATGAAGATGTCATCGGAGAAGTTTCAGAACAATGAAAACAGATTAAAATTATATGAAAAGGACGGTTAAGAATTTCTTGAACATGCTACGAGAAGACATTAGAGAACTTGAACGTGCCATGAGAAGATAGAAGTTAGAGAACTATAGACGACGACATTCGACGACATTCTAAATGTTGACAAAGTTGTCCTAAATCTTTCAGTTTAAAATGTTCACATGCAGCGTCCCTTACTTCGAGCATGTGCAGGGGAAGTTAGAGTACACATATGTCATCATTTGTTTATGATAACGGCATATACAGTAAAGTTAAAGAGGTAAGGTAGATTTACTTATGATCTGTGCATATACAGTAAATTTAAAGAGGTAAAGGTAAGTGTAGATTGTATATACAATACAGTTAAAGCGTTAAAGGTAAATGTAGATTTACTTATGATCACTGCATATACAGTAAAGATAAAGGTAGACTTACGTATGCCACTGAGACACCTAAGAGACATGATGCTGGTGCCCACATTTTCCTTGACCTGTTGACACTTTACAGAATGATGAGGTCATCATCACCCTCGTCGCCTTTTCCTTCCCCCAGCCCCAGAAGAAGACAGGTACCCATTTCTACAGCTGGGTGACTGACCAGAGGCGCCTCCGGCCGGATTCGAACCACCGACCTCAGCCATGAGACATTGCTGCACTAACCACTTCATCAAGCAGGCGCCCAGCATATAAAGTAAACAGAACACACTACCCCTAGCTCTATTAACTGTGAAATCGTTATCAACAAGTCTCATCCTGCCTCTGTTCCAGACAGTGATCGCGTTCCGAAATCCGTGATTAAAAAAACTCGAATAAAGCTATATTCTTGTACATAAATCTCTTCGCGCCGGAAATTTGATCTTCGTGTAGCAGTACGTTGTTGAGTTCCATATCATCCACACGCGTATACATTCATCAGTGCTCGCGCTGTGGTTTCCCTCTGTCGGCTCTTATTTTGTTATTTGTTAAAAATGACGCGTAAATTGAATTTAGTTGTTTCATTACAAGCGTGGGGCCCACTATGAGTTAAATTTACAAATAATGTGAATTCTGGTTTACTGTTTTTTTTTTTTTTTTGGCATTTAAACTGTGGAATTCTTGTCAAATTTCTGTGACATTTATTATATTATCCCTTTTTCAACACATTTCATGTCACATGTACCGTTTCTCTCCTACTTCTTTCCGCAGTGTATAAATCTCATATTACTATTTACCGTGCAAGACAACGTTGACAATCATGTTTCTCCATCTTCTACGGTCCTTGGTGTTTCTGTTTAGTTCAGATGCTCTTCTTTTTCTGCTGAGATTTTTTTCTTGTCCTTCCTCTCTTCTTTTTTGCCCTTTAACCTTCCAGTCATTACTAAGCTCTCCAACTTCTGTCTTATGATGACGTGTCCGCGAGATATTGACTATCTTTTTCTTACCATTTTAATTAGTTTTGTTGTTCTGACACTTCCCTGGGGATTCTCTTCGTTTATTTCTCTGTCTGTACAGGGTACTTGTTGCTTCTTTCTCCAAAACCACAGCTATGTTGCTTGGAGCTTCTTTGTCATATTTTTGATGAATGTCCAAGTTTCACAACCAGAAAGGCAATATTGACTCTATGTGACAGCTTACATCATGTATTTAAAATGTTAAAACGTTAGAGAGTTATCAGCATTTCTATTCGAACAAATCCAGAAGCTCGCTGATGTTCCTTTTGTGAAGGAAGAGCAGATCAGAGCAGTGCAAGTATTCTATAGCACCGGCGTCAACACTGGCAAACGAAATCATTGAGGCATGACCTTCAGCCAGAGAAGCGACTTTGAAGCTGCTTCAGCTGTTCCGTGTTTCATGTAAACTCTTTAATTTCCTGATCTCATTATACTAAGTGTGCTCAGCCTCTCCACGTACAAACCACACCGTAAGTTCGAGTTTCTGGGTTTTAATTACCAAAGCTCACTATAATTTCTCTCAACGGTTTTTTTTAAACAGGAAGCTTCATCATAACTTTCAGGACATTCCTATGCATGCTCCGTTTCTCTTTCCAGCAATCATTGAAAAGTAGCTTTAGCTTTGCTAATTGTTCCGGCGAGAAACTGATAGTAAGACTGCGCTGTACATATAAATCGGGCTTGTGCTGTATGATCACGTTTCTCAGTCCAAAATCTCTTTATTTGATGGATATAAACATTATCCACGAATCTGGTAACAATATTTTGTTCCTGGGATATCGACAGTGCACTTAAGACAGTATTTTGTGTCCAGAAAATGGGATCCAGTCGGTGTATTGCTCCAGGTCTGAATGATTTCCCCTGTTTTTAATGAGAGTCTGTATGTAGTGGATGAAAAGAGGGAGGGGGGAGGAATAAATAGTTATTTCTTAAACCAGCTTACAAAACTGCTTTCAGAGATCCTGTCAACACTTGCATCATTACGAGCCCAGGCCGTGTCTTAAGTTTTCCCTGCGTATATTTCGGAACTTTTAACTTCTTTACCTGTGCCAACATACGTTGTTATTTCCTCGCCTTTTCCCACCGCTCACTCTGTGGAGTTGTCCGAGAGCAGCGATGATTCACGTGCCGTAGTCCCCGGCCTAGTTCATGCTACTGATTTGTAAGTGATAGAGCTTACGAGTGTACGTGGTTAAGTAACGCAGAGTAAAATCCCCGTTTCCGTTCCATGAAGCTATATTGGGGATATCGTGTTACGCCCGTATTTCCATAACCATCGGTACATTGAAAGTTTGATATGGTCGATATCATACCTGGCCGTATTTACCTTCCCAGATTTCTCTGGTACCCATTTTTAGGGGCTGGGTAGACTCCGGGACAATTTTAGGGTGGTGGTACCAGAAAAAAATACTTGGACTTGAACCCGTACCACCGGATTATTAGAACGAGCGCCTTACTAGTCAGCCAACCAGACAGCCGTGTAGTGTTAGCTTTATAAATCAATACACGAAGCACTTAAGACGTGAGAGAAAGAAAGTTAGTAAGAAATCAACCAATACTCGAACCAGAGACAAGGGTAGGACGGGAAGTCGACTATCCACTCAGCCATCTTACATCTCCAGAAAAAAAAAGATGTTCGAAAATCCTAGTCTTTAAAGCGTGACACCCAGAAAGGAAAACAGGTCATCACACTAACGCTAACCACATTCTGTGTTTCGAAAGCTAACCTAACAAACTATGTTTTGCCATGTTACTATGCGTAAGCCTCGACTTTACTTTTAAAAATCTGACGTAAAGATGAAGGCATGAGTAGTAAACTAGCGTCACTGCACAGAGCCATGAGTGCGCTGATGCCTAGTCAACAGTTGACCAGAAACTCCCGGCTAGGGTCGCCATCAGCACGAACTCCGTAGCTAGCGGCGTCATTCCTCTTCCTTCCCAGAAAGCTAACCCTGGTACCCCCTTTTTTTCTTGAGGCTGGATGATCCTCACGAGTTTTTGCGAGTCAGGGTTGCTCAGAGTCAAGGGGTACATATGGAATGAGGCAGAGAACAGTTCCAAGAGACAAGGGATACAGATGAAAGGAAGCAGAGAATAACTCCAAGAACAGGGATGACTGAAGAGCCTTTATCTCTAGCCTATGCCCTCAAGGGAGTGAAAGGCGATGATGATGATGATGACGACGATAGTTAGAAATTGATTTCAGTTTCAGTTTTAAAACTTTGAATTTGTAAGTGATGTTCTTCCGTTTCTTGTTGCACAGTGAAGGCTGTGTGTTTTTTTTTTTGTAACCCATTCAACCTGATCCATCTCTCAGACCGTCCATTTTCAGAAAGGAATCCCTCTAATAGTTGTCAGTGTAATAGAAAAAAAAGTAAACAATAGGATTGAGCATAAATAGCATACCTGCAAACAGAATGTAAATATTGTAAAATTTTCTTTCCTATGATCGTTTTCTGTGAAGATAAAATAAACATTGTCTGTTTGCCAACTCGGGGAAATTTCTTCCCGGAGTTTGTTTAAAATTGGTAAGAAAATTGGAAGCTGTTGCAACAAAACTAAACTTCCCCAACAGCTCACGTAGAGCTGTGTTCCATAATAGATATCTTGTTGGATATCTTGTGTTTGTATAATTACTTGTCCTGGGCAGTTTCAGCAGGTGGAAGTCACACAGAACTCGCACAGCGTGCGGAAGAGTTTCCTTTCCTTCTGTTTGTGGGGGGTTCTCCCACACCCTCCAAGACTTACATTTTGAAAGCCATGAGCGAAAGGAGAACACAAGTTATACTGAATTGTTTAGAAAATATGTGGAATCTGAGATCTCAGTGCGGTATGTTTTAAACAAGAGACTTATTTGGAATAGATTCTTCCTAAATTGCATAACTTAAGACCTAACGCGACTCGTGAATAATGGCTCAATCCAACATTCATAATTTATACGAAGTAGAAGACAGACAAAAGAAACGGGTCAAGGCATAATACAAAAACAAAAAAACATAAACAAATAGAATTTTGCGTTAAAAGCTTCATTATTATTTGAAACAAAAACTTTTTTAACCCAGAATAACAACATGGGAACAAATAAGGGTTAAAATAAAATTTAAAGGACGGTTGTGAATATGAAGTTAAGTAGCATATTTTTTTTCCCTTTTTATTACGACAACTGTTTGAGCTTTGTTTACGGGATACGTCGGGCCAGCTCATTGTTGATGCCAAATTTAACTACTTATTTCTCTTTTGGATACTGCGTAGATTTTTTTCTGAAGTTTTTTTTTCTAATCCTTACTGAATCCTGTGCACGAAAAGAATGTGTATACATTTTTTATAGGTCAAAAAGTGCATTCATTATTGTTTCTCTGGATATACTTGCCAAATGCTGGGGAAATGGTTACAGGCCCTGCTGTCCTGGTACGACAGTTAATTTGACAGTATAGGACCCCACCAAACAGGGACAGATTAGTAACACTAGTGCCAAGGAAAAGAGTCTTCGGTGGAGTTCACATACCCTCAGCTCGGTCCAAGTTTATTTAATGCCATCTCGAGTGCAGCTATCCGGAGTGATAGTGGATTAGAGGGTTAAGTTTAATTTATAGATCTAGTGTCTGAAAACACAGAAACTATACTTCAGACATAAAGTAAGAAAATCTTGACTTTACTACAGAAAGGGCATGAAAACAGCATTTGTAGTGATGAAAATATGCAGAACGCCATATATAAATATCAAACTTACAGGCAAACTTACACTCTGTATTTCCACTGAACAGAGCATTCTTAAATGACTGACAACAGCTTCTTGGTATATTTTTGTTTACGTCATTTTTAGAAGTGTATTGTAAAGTACTGTCTACTTTTTCTAGGGTTCTCCCACCCCCTCTAACTGTACCCTCTTGTATTCAAATAACTATTCGTATTTTTATTTAATATACGAACCTTCAGAGCGGTGCTTATATATAATGACAGACCACACGGGAGGCAATCGATTACCGAATGTGGAGATAAAAATCGTTAAATCGATTCATTGATTGATACAAACAGGGTCAATAATCCATTCGCCATGGATGAGTTTTCTCCCACACATATTTATATATGAACCTGTGGATGAAATATAGATCAATCGGAAAGTTCTAGGCCCCTACGTTCTTTGTGTACGGTATTTCAATACGCTAACACAAGAGACGCAAGCTCAGAAAGATGAACCTAAACGTGATTGGTTGTTATTTTAGACAATGAAGCCACTCAGTTATTGATAGAATCAGTCATCTTAAAAGCTACTCGGCAGATACTCAAATAATCTGATATCCTCCAGTTTCAAGTTCCCTCTTACAAGATGAAACAGCAGTCATGCATGACGAAAAATTGACCGCGCTTAAATTGTTTCATCACAAAAGTGCTCTGCTGGATTAAACCCAATACTGAAAATCCCAAGTCCATATATCCCTAAAAGAACAGCTAACATGAAGTATATTTTTACTTTCACCAGGATATTAATATCAGTTCTGGTTGTCTAGCAGGGATTAAGATTGTAAGTGCAAGATGGGAGAAACTGACAGTACCAGATCATAGCTATAAACAGTTAATGAGTAATAGAAGAGATCAGATATATTTTGCGATCGAACACTAGAGAGATACAATGAGGGAAATTAAAAGGAGGACATCTATTGCTCTTCAGAAAGTAAAACAAATAAAGAATCTGTGGAGAGGAGCAGACAGAACCACAAAAATAAGATTTTTAAGGACATGCATCTTTCCTATCGCAACATATGCCTGTGAGACCTGGACACTTAACAAAACAGCTGAGAAGCACATAAATGCCTTTGAATGTAAATGCTATAGAAGAGTTCTCCAAATATCGTGACACAAAAAAGAACAAATATATCTATACTACAAGAGCTACATATTGAAGAAGGCTGGCTAGTAAAGAGGATTAAAGAGAGAAAACTTAAATATTTTGGCCACATTAAACGTCATGATAATTTAGAAAAGACCGTATTGGAAGGATACATAATGGGAAAAAGAAAAAGAGGAAGACCGAAACGAAGATGGCTGCAAGACATCGTTGATGATCTGGAAATGGATGCAGCAGCTGCAGGCCATCTTGCTCACAACCGAGAGGCCTACATGAGTGCTGTTTGGGAGGCAAAGTTCCGCAAGGGACATGCAAAGGAATGAATGAATGAACACTAGAGCACGAAGGTAAAAGAAAGTTAAAGTATGAGGCTGGTGGGCCTTGTTAAAGTATGAGGCTGGTGGGCCTTGTTAAAGTATGAGGCTGCAGGGCCTTGGTAAAGTATGAGGCTGCTGAGCCTTGTTAAAATATGAGGCTGCTGGGCCTTGTTAAAGTATGAGGCTGCAGGGCCTTGGTAAAGTATGAGGCTGCTGAGCCTTATTAAAATATGAGGCTGCTGGGCCTTGTTAAAGTATGAGGCTGCGGACCCTTCTTAAAGTATGGTATTAGCAAGAGACCACCAAACTGAGCCTTGATAACTTGATAACTGTCAAAAAAAAACTCTCAATAATATTGGTTATATTAGTTTTTCCCAGCGTCCACTTGAGGGTGGTGGGGGGGGGGGTATTATGAGTTGGAAGAACTGATGGCTGCTTATTTTAGTCATCACGGTGTGTGCAGGCTGGGATTTTTAAAGTTCTGCTCAACCTCCCGCCCATCCCCCTCAACCAAATAGGGGGTAAATAAAAAAACTCCTACCCTACCGTGACTCGAACCCCTGTCTCCAGGATGATAAACAGTTGTTCAAAGTACAAGAACCCTCAAAGATTTCATATGCCTCCGTGGGGAACTGAAAACTGGATCTTCTGGGCCGACGACAACCATTTGGTCACAGAGACTCTCTGTCGGACAAGGAAGTGGTTAATAATCGTTTTATTGACCAAAGACCAGGAAGGGTGGGGTCTTAACTTTATCTTCGTTATCTTCCTTATCTCTTGGTTTTAGATCGAGTGATGAGAAGAGACACACCTGCATGTGTTACGGGCCTTTCAACTATCCTTAAGTCGGGGAGACCTGAGCCGGACTTACATAAATGAAGAACCACCCCACCTCCTCCACCACCCCCACACCACCTCTCTCTCTCTCTCTCTCTCTCTCCGTCAGCACCTTTCTTAAAAGTTCTGAGGTTAAGCTTTCCTAAAGAGCTGACGTGAAGTGCTCACTCTTTCAGCGGTCGAGCATGTTATTTGTTTTCCTAGTATGGAACACAATCTTGTTATCAAAATATTTTCTATTTTCCCCGTCGCTAATATTTTCTGTTACAGTATTCCTTTTCTCAGGTAAACCAAACGACAGTTCGCCCTTGATCCTGCGTTATTGCTTTGATATTATTGTTATATCCGGACTGAACTTCCTTGCGTACGTAATTAACACCTGCTAACCCAGTCTAAAACGGGGGCGCATGGGGAACTCTTCATTGCTTACTGCTAGCAGGACTCCTGTTAGCGTCATAAACGCGGTAACAACATTTCGTCGCTGTTTGCATGCGTTTTAAACGATGTTTGTTACGATATTTCATTAGGTATGCACCGAAATTGTTCTAATAACACTTCAAAATTGATTTTACTCGTGAACATGCTTTTGCTTTTATTTATGAACTCTTTAACTTCTGGATTAATTTCTATGCTGTGCCAGAATAAATTTTGGATGAAAAAGTTTGGTACACAGAAACGGGAAGGAGGTCACTCTATAATTTAAAAGAAAATGTGGGTTGATTTTGTAATGCGCTACTTTTTATTTTATAGAGACTTCTTAAATTAATTTCGCTTTGGGCATTGATTCGTACAGGCATACACGATCTACTAACCCTACCAGTTGTTGCTTTGAAGTGAAAGAGTTAATTCTTTAATTTCCTCACTGCAGCTGTTCATCCTAGAAGAGTGGTTCTCAGACAGGTATGTACAGCCGTCTTGGGCCTTGTCAGAATATTCCCCCATGTGAGGTTGGGGGGGGGGGGTGGCAGTGAGGGGCGAAGAAAGTAGCAGCAAGGGGCATCAGAATATATATATATATATATATATATATATATATATCTGAACCTTAAGTGCCCAGGGCACATGGGGCTTCCGCAAGGGTTTTCCACAAATGCCTGTCCTTCGGTTTTTTTTTTTTTATATATTATATCCTTCTATATTTATCCTTTATAGACTACTCAAAGGCATTTGATTGTGTACAACACCAGAAACTTTGGGAAATAATGGAAAAAATTTGATTTCCAACACATTTGATACAATTAACGTCACTGTTGTATTTAGACCAACAAGCAGCAGTAAGAATAAATGGTGAAACAACAACTTGGTTTGACATAAAACAAGGGGTCCGTCAGGGGTGCATATTGTCACCCTACTTATTTAACTTGTATACTGAAAATATAATGAGGAATGTTAGAGAAGATGTAGACAAAGAATATTACGATGCCATAACAGTTGGAGGTTACGAAATATCAGAGATTAGATATGCTGATGACACAGTATTGCTGTCCACAACACAAGAAGGAATGGAAAAACTAATTATGTCAGTCCGCAAGAACAGCGAAGAGCATAACCTCTATCTTAATGCAAAGAAAACTAAAGTAATGACAACTGACAAAACAAACAAGGCAACTGAAATATGTATCAGTGAGGAAAAACTGGAAGAAGTGGAGAGTTTTGAATATCTTGGATCACTACTAACTAATAATGGAGATACAATGCGGGAAATTAAAAGGAGGACATCTATTGCTCTTCAGAAAGTAAAACAAATAAAGAATCTGTGGAAAGGAGCAGACAGAACCACAAAAATAAGATTTTTAAGGGCATGCATCTTTCCCATCGCAACATATGCCTGTGAGACCTGGACACTTAACAAAACAGCTGAGAAGCACATAAATGCCTTTGAATGTAAATGCTATAGAAGAGTTCTCCAAATATCGTGGACACAAAAAAGAACAAATATATCTATACTACAAGAGCTTAATATTGAAGAAGGCTGGCTAGTAAAGAGGATTAAAGAGAGAAAACTTAAATATTTTGGCCACATTAAACGTCATGATAATTTAAAGAAGACCGTATTGGAAGGATACATAATGGGAAAAAGAAAAAGAGGAAGACCGAAACGAAAATGGCTGCAAGACATCGTTGATGATCTGGAAATGGATGCAGCAGCAGCAGGCCATCTTGCTCACAACCGAGAGGCCTACAGGAGTGCTGTTTGGGAGGCAAAGTTCCGCAAGGGACATGCAAAGGAATGAATGAATGAATCCTTCCCGTGCCGTTAAACATCACATAGGGCTCGCAAAGTAGTTCGCCAATTTTTCCTGTCTTCGGCGAGTCTTTCAAACTCATCAAAGGATTTTATGCTTGTTAATTTAGCCTCTCTTAACAATGTCCTCTTCAGAATTTCACGCGGTCTGCATCTTTTTCTTCGGCCTGTTGTGTTCCACTTGATAGCTTGTTTTGGGATTCTCTGATCATTTCTTCTCATCAAGTGGCCAACATATGTCCATCTCCTTTTCCTTATCACCCATGAGACTGGTTGTTGTTCAGTCATCTGTCTTATCTCTGCATTGTTCTTGAATTCATATATATATATATATATATATATATATATGTATCCGAACCTTAAGTGCCCAGGGCACATGGGGCTTCCGCAAGGGTTTTCCACAAATGCCTGTCCTTCGCCTTTTTTTCTGCTCTTGCCCAGGTGAGCCCTCTATTTCTCAACATCCTTTCTGTTGTTCTTCTCCATGTCTCTTTTGGTCTACCCTTACTTCTGATATATATATACTTGGCCTTTTTTTGGCCTCCACCTTGTAAGAAAGTCCGGTACGAAATAGTATTTGGAAATGGTATTTTGTAAAACTGTACCATACGCCCATCTATTTTCACTGCTGGAAGTGGATAATGTCTTGCTGGGAATGAACCTGCCTGTGATGAACAGAAAGAACATTACGAAAATGGCACAAAGAGCATGACTCAGATTCAAACATAGACCCGCTGACTTTGGTGTCCCAACAAGCCTTGATGGGCGTGCACTGCGATGCACTGGAATGTAATGGAAGTGATCATCTCCCCTGCGCTGTGAGAATTAATCCCTGGTATTTCTGATCAGTTCATATGCCTTTCTTTTCCCATGCCACTTGGTCAGTCCACCAAGATATCTCTCTCCTGACCTTCCCATTCACCATTTTCCCTTTAATTTTCTGGTCATTACTACATTCTTCTCTAACAAGTCCAAGAAATTTTGATTGTCGTTTTTTTCTTATTACTGGTCTCTCATGGCGAAGGTCGGGGGTTCGAATCCGGCCGGAGGCACCCCAGTCACCCAGCTGTAGAAATGGGTACCCGACTTCTTCTGGAGTTGGGGAAGGAAAGGCGGCCAGGCGCGATACTGACCATATCACCCTCTAGTGTGCTGACAGGTCAAGGAAAATATGGGCACTAACACCATATCCCTATATGTCTCTAAGGCATGAGAGGATTACCTTTACCTTACCTTACCTTTTTTCTTATAATTTAAACTATTTTCGTTGTTCTGAAATTTCTCGAGAGGGGGGGGGGGAGGCTCTTTTTTGCTTTTTCTGTCTGTCCAGAGTATTGCTGAATCTCCCTCCTTTGCTGCTTCCAGTTTCTTTAAAAGTAATGGCTACTGCAGTAAAACTGGTTCAGATAATAAATGTAGATAGAGGCGTATGGTGCAGTTTTAGAACGCGGCAGAGGGAGATGTGATCTTAACTAGGAGGATGCCACTAAGATAAGTTTTTCATTTTCTGATAGTTATATATATATATAGGACATCAACAGTAGACTTACTAGAGCAAACCAGGCTTTTGCAATGCTGCAAACTATATGGAAATCAAAAAAACTAAGCATAAATATGAAAATCAGGATATTTAAGAGTAATGTTCTAAGTGTACTACTCTATGGAAGTGAATGCTGAAAAATCACCAAAACTATGGAAAACAAGTTGAATTCTTTCCAGACTAAATGTTTACGAAGAATTAGGAAAATATTCTGGCCAAACACCATAATAAATAACATCTTATTGGCAGAAATGCAGATGAAGCCACTGACAACAATTATTGAGGAAAGACGCTGGCGATGTGTTCAGACATGTGCTCCGAATGACTGACAACTCACTACCAAAAATAGCACTACGATGGACACCACAGGGGAACAGAAGTAAGGGTAGACCAAAAGAGACATGGAGAAGAGCAACAGAAAGGATGTTGAGCAATAGAGGGCTCACCTGGGCAAGAGCAGAAAAAAAGGCAAAGGACAGGCATTTGTGGAAAACCCTTGCGGAAGCCCCATGTGCCCTGGGCACTTAAGGTTCAGATATATATATATATCGTGTTTTGTTTGTGTATGTAATTCTCGAAAATGGCTCGCGCCGAAATATTGAATGTTGTATGTTTTTCATTTATACATTCTCATCTTACTCTCATACTTTCTATTCGTTTTTTTTCCTCACTCACTCTCTCTGCGGCCTTGTAAAACTGCCACCATATACGTCTGTCGTCCAATTTCTTTATCACCCTTATTTTAACTATCCAAGTTTCACAACTGTTGGTTTTTTTTGTATAGCACTGTAAAATTCTTGTTCTAACTTTTATGGACATTTTCTTATTTGTTAGAATCCTCTTCCTGCTATAAGAAGCTCATTTTGTTTTACCTATTCCTGGATTTATTTCATTTGAGCACTTGCCAGCAGCTGTTATTGTTGTTTCGAGGCCAGTGAATTTATTTACTAGCGTCAATGTCTTCCGGTTTGAATGGATGTTGCACTTTAGTATCTCTCTCTCTGAACCTTAAGTGCCCAGGGCACATGGGGCTTCCGCAAGGGTTTTCCACAAATGCCTGTCTTTCGCCTTTTTTTCTGCTCTTGCCCAGGTGAGCCCTCTACTGCTCAACATCCTTTCTGTTGTTCTTCTCCATGTCTCTTTTGGTCTACCCTTACTTCTGCTCCCCTGTGGTGTCCATCTTAGTGCTATTTTTGGTAGTGAGTTGTCAGTCATTCGGAGCACATGTGCACTTTAGTATAGCCTTTCTGATATTGCTGTTGTTTCTGTCTTATTTTGGTTACCATCTAAACCACTTTTCCTGCTAAATTCGATAATCTTGTTTAGTATTTTCTGGTGTTAGAAAGGTGCCGCTAGCACCTCTCAGGCTGCAAATATTGTGGCCTTCTATTTTTTGTTTTTATTCCTTTCGCATTTTTAACGCCTCTCGTGATGTTTTCATTGTATAATGAGAAGAGATCAGGTGACCTCTCGTGATGTTTTCATTGTATAATGAGAAGAGATCAGGTGACCTCTCGTGATGTTTTCATTGTATAATGAGAAGAGATCAGGTGACCTCTCGTGATGTTTTCATTGTATAATGAGAAGAGATCAGGTGACCTCTCGTGATGTTTTCATTGTATAATGAGAAGAGATCAGGTGACAGTACACACCCTTATCTCACGCCCGCTTTTATATCTTGATACTCGCCTGTGTCACTGCTCACTCGTATTGCTGCTCTTTGATTCCAGTACACGTTTTTAATAATTCTCGTATTTTGACCATATATATTAAATGTTTTCTAGCATTTTTAAGTACTGCTAATGAAATGAATGCGCTATGTTACAGTCAACATTAGTTAATAGATAAATTGAATTCGATATATCACAATCAACAAATGCTATATCGCAGCAAGTGTAACCATCAATAAAATAAGATTTAAACTAAAGGAAATGGAGCATATTTTAGATACATTTGTCTCGCGTATTTGTATGTATTCATCGTTTTAAAATGTACTTTTATTCACTGCTATTTCATTCTTGTTATCAGTCTGAAAGTATACATTTTGTCTGGATCAATGCAGACTCAATAGCAGCCAGAAAATCGAAAAGTTGTTCACTCTCTTTGTGGTAGTATAAACTTTAGAACAAAAGCTTCTGCTGTATTAGGACGATGAGAATGAGGTTAGTTTCAGCTCTGACTAGTTCTGCTTCTTTTTCTTCGCTATAAAATCGATATGCTCTTGTGTTTGGCTTTACAAAGCAACGAACTCAGCAACTCTTTAATGAGACCGTAATTTCGTTTCGTGAATATCGAAATAGTTTTATACCGACCCTATACCACCGAGATGGAACTCTAGCTCCCGCAGAATAAAATTCTTGTTTTCCAGAGAAAGCACTTCCTTAACGCGTGCGGTTCCCCGGCTCAAGAGGGAAGCTACGATTACAAATTCATGAAATGAATTGTATCACAAGTATTCTTCGTTTGAATTGTTTCGTTTCCTGTTGCACATTTTTAAATCGCCCATTATGTTATAATCCTTTTCTTCTTAACACTTTTCTGCTTTTGTTTCGCTTTATTTGTTTTTTTTAATTTTATTTTTATATTCAGTTGATTTTCTTTTGAGAATTCCTTTCTTTTCTCGAGATGTTGATAACTTGATTCTGGTATTGGTTTCCCTTAACAAGGAATGTCTCCGAGTTGCTGCTATATTTTTTTTGTAATGTCTTGTGCGTTTTTTAAAAAGTTTTTTTTGAAAAAGTGGTCTTGGAACACAAGCAGAATGTTTTCCTTGTGTGTGTGCTTCTTCGTTGATTCTCTCTCATTGTTCGATCCCCCCCCCCCTTTTTTTCCAACCCCTTGGAGGTGTCTTTCTTGGCATGTTCTGATTTAATTTTCAATGAAACAGAAATAGATAGTTCCGTGAAGTCTTTTATGAATCGGTTAGTAAATAATCTTTGATTTAAATTAGTTGATTTCTGTACGTGTATGTGTAACAATTATTGAGGAAAGACGATGGCGATGGTTGGGACATGTGCTCCGAATGACTGACAACTCACTACCAAAAATAGCACTAAGATGGACACCACAGGGGAGCAGAAGTAAGGGTAGACCAAAAGAGACATGGAGAAGAACAACAGAAAGGATGTTGAGCAATAGAGGGCTCACCTGGGCAAGAGCAGAAAAAAAGGCGAAGGACAGGCATTTGTGGAAAACCCTTGCGGAAGCCCCATGTGCCCTTGGCACTTAAGGTTCAGAGAGAGAGAGAGATGTGTAACAGAAAACTAGAAAGTAAATGTGTTTGTAATTTCTCATGTAAGGTAAAGGTAAAGCGTGTAGAGGTGTACTGCCTTCGGGGGCAGCTGACCAAAGTCGAGATTATGATGTGGCTTCTATGGCAGACCTAGGGGATATGGTGCTAGCTCTCATATTCTCCTTGACCTGTCGACATTTTAGAGGATGACGTAGTCAGCATCTCACCTGGCCTCTTCTCCTTTCTCAGCTCCAGATTAACCCAGGTGCTCATTTCTACAGTTGAGAGATTCGGACGTTTCCGACCGGATTCGAACCTCCGACCTTCGCCGTGAGAGACTGATGCATTAACCACTCCGCCGCTCTGGAGCCCACATTTCTCTCATATGTATATAATATATACCGGAACGCAAGTCTAAGTTGATGAACGCGACATTTCTTTGGCGCTACGTAGTACATGTACCAAGCTGACATCCTCAGGAGATCATAGAACTTGCGGATTCATCCGTAAGGCAATGATGGCAGCCTTGTCAAAATAGAATCAATTACGGTATTAGTTATTTTTATTTATTTATTTATTATATACTTGTACGCATATACTAAAAATAGTGAAATGAAAGGGGAACACGCAGCTGTGACTTTTTTCTGCTATTTCCTCTTTCCAGTCTTATTTGTTGTATATCATTCATGTGAACTTATATTTTATCCTCTTTCCTTATTTCTTTGTCCTGTATGTTTTTGTATGATTAAGGTGTAAACCTAAACGTTACACCTGTGTGTTGGTTAACTAATAAATTTGTTCCTACGTTTGTTTTAAATAGTTTAAACGTTTTGTCTGCTAATAAGTGAGTCTGCCTGTCTATCGGTCACAAGTCAACGTTGAGTAGGAAATACTTACACCACAGCTTCATAATCATCGCTTTAATACGACAGAAAACAAGACGGTGTTTCTGTAATTGCCTAATTAATGTCGAATCACATCTCAAATTACCACAACTGGACCGTTAACCCTTGAAAGGCGCTCTAGCAAAACACGGTCTGTGGTAGCAGTTTTCCCAGCTCGCGAGGACTAATAATCTCGGCTTAACTTTAAGAGCTTAGCACCCCTGGAGTTTGTGGAATGATGTGTAAACTTCGTCGAATGCTTCATTGAGAATATCTTTGCCAGAAGTCAGTTCTCTTTTTCCACGTGTTATTTCTTCGAACAACTTCAGGAGAATTTTTTTTAAAAGGGGGGGGGGGGTTGTTAAAAATAGTAACGAAATCATATAGTTTTGAGACATTGTCGTGGTGGTTTTGTCGTATACATTCTTTTCGTTCTTAACTTCCTGCACTTGTGTAATTAGTGTGTTGTGTTATATTGTTCTTAAAGTAGTAATTTTGCATTATAGCTGTGTGAATTGTCCTACGATGCCCCTATGTGTACACTTTAAACTCGACACAGCGTATTTTTATTTCACTTTTCTTTATCGCTTTCGTGTTGAGTCACATGATCTAAGGAGCCTGTAGCTATTGCAAACTTCACAAGTATTCTGTAGCTTTTGGTGACAGCCGAACAGTTTATACCCACAGATTGTGGTGATTCTGTGTCCAGACTTGGTATCACAGGATTTCAAGAGCGAGAACTCTTTGAAGTGAAAGAACCAGTTCTCACCTTCTCTCTAGGTATTCTTTTGGGTATTAAGTTGTTAAACAAAAATGTTTCAAACGAACACACTAATCAGTTATTAATGGAAGCGTGTATGTAATTTTATGTTAAGATTATGTGAAACAAAAGTAAAAGTTCCTTTATTAATTAACAGGCACACAATTGCAGGGTTTCCGTTTACACCTTAATCATACAAAAACATAAAGGACAAAAAATAGAAGAGAAGATAAAAATTCGGATGAATGAAATATGACAAATG
Organism: Achatina immaculata; assembly: GCA_009760885.1. Classification (NCBI taxonomy): domain Eukaryota; kingdom Metazoa; phylum Mollusca; class Gastropoda; order Stylommatophora; family Achatinidae; genus Lissachatina; species Lissachatina immaculata. Next base: position 19,018,597 of record CM019691.1, on the reverse strand, counting down.
AGAATGGAATAAAAAAGAAAAGAAAAGGGAGCATCTAGCAGTGACTTGCAAAAGGCTCCGTCATAGAATGTGTATGATGAAGTATTGTGAATAATTTAGTAAAGACTTGTGAGATGTGATACAAATCTGACTGGTCGGTAGTTTTATATATACATCATCATCATCGCCTTTCACTCCCTTGAGAGCATAGCCCGCGGATAAAGGCTCTCCAGTCACCCCTGTTCTTGGAATTATTCTCTTCTTCCTTCCGTGTGTATCCCTTGTCTCTGAGCACTGTCATAATTTCTCTTCTCCTAGTAAGTCTAGGTCTTCCTCGTTTTGTATTTCCTTGAGGATTCCATGTCAGTGCCTGTCTTGCTATGCTGGTGTCGGGTTTCCTCAGAGTGTGGCCAATTCATCTCCACTTCATAGACATGATTTGTAGGTTCATAGGTTCTTGTCCTGCCCTTTCCTAGACCTATTCGTTCCTGATCTTGTCCTGCCATTTAATGTTTAAAATCCTCCTCAAGCAGTAGTTCATGAATGTTTGTATTCTCTGTTGTATTGTCTTGGTCATAGCCCATGTCTCCGAACCGTTTAGCAGGACAGTCTTTACATTTGTACTGAAAAGTCTAAGTTTGGTTCTTGTTTTGATGTTCTTAGATGACCATATTTTGTTAAGTTGGATAAATGCTATCCTGGCCTTGGTTATTCTAGCTTTAACGTCCTTTTCCGTTCCCCCATATTTATCCACTATGCTGCCTAAATATGTGAAATATTCTACGTCCTCAATTGGCACACCCTCAATTACCATAAGACTTTTGCTTGCATTATTACTTTTCATTATCTTTGTTTATTGTCTGTTAATATATAGTTCCAGTTTAGCTGAATTCTTGCTTAAGATCTGAAGTTTCTCTTGCATTTGTGTATGGCTGTGTGCCAGAAGTCCCACATCATCTGTGAAGTTAAGATCTTCTAACTGGTTCCACAATGCCCATTGTATCCCATTTCTTTTTCTCTGCGTGGTATTTTTCATGATCCAATCAATTGCTAGAAGAAATAGGAATGGTAATAGCAAACATCCCTACCGCACGCCTATTTCCACTTTAAAACTTTCTGTGAGTGTTCCTTCATGCATGGTTCTACAAGTTGTTCCTTCATATGCGGTCTTTATAAGCTTTGTTGTCTTGGCTGGGATACCATAGTGTTCCAGTGGTTTCCATAGCATCCTACGATCTTGTACTTGTACGAACTCCCTGTAACTGCGAGCTGCTGTTCTTTGCACCCGATGCTTAGAGATGTTGAGGCACAGCATCGTATCTGCGTGGGAGGGGGTTATGGCGGCTACATTTTAGGCCCGGAGTACAGCTAAAAAGCAGGGGGTGTGCAATGCTTCTTTCGCAGACTCCACCACCATTGGGACTATGACCATCTCTGCCCCGTTAGTCAGGCTATGCCTGTTACTGGGGGTATAAAGGAGAAGTGGGACATGATCTTGGTCAGCCATGGGTCGCTAACCTGACACTGGCATATCAGCTATGGGTCACTGATTACCTTATCGGGCATCTTTATGCCCCATTCTACGATCTAAACTATCGAATCCTTCTCGTAATCAGTGAATGTAACTAACAGTGAAGAATTCCACTCCATTGTCTGTTCTACTGTTATTCACATTGTACCAATGTGGTCATTACAGGATCTTCCTTGCCTGAAACCTGCTTGCTCTTCTCTTAGTTTACTATCTACTGATGTTTAATACTATTTAACAAAATCCTGCTGGGTATTGAGAGCAAGGAGATGCATCTACAGTTCTTACATTCTAAAAGATCTCCTTTCTTAGGAAGTTTTATAAGATGGGCCTCCTTCCAGTCCTCTGGGACCTTCTCATCTTCCCAAATCCTGCTAAATAGTTAGAGTAGTATTTCTGTTGTTATTTCTTTGTTCGTTAAGAGCACTTCTGCTACAATTCCATCTGGACCTTGCGGCTTATTTCTCTTCAACTCTGAGATAGCATGTTCAATTTCGGCCTTGCTGGGTGATTCTACTTTGATGTCTAGAGTATTCTCTGCTGCTGGTATCTCCTCTGTTTCTGTCGGTGCTGGCCTATTTAGGACTCCGCTGAAGCATTCCATCCATCTTTACATCTTTTCTTCTTCTGATGTTACTACCTTACCTTCCTTGTGTTTGATGGGCTTTTCTATCCTACATGGTCTATTTGCCAACTTCTTTGGTGATTTCATACAGAGCTCTTATATTGTTTTTACCAGCTGCCTCTTCTGCCTGTCCTGCCATATTATCAAAATAGACCTGTCTGTCTTTCTTTACGCTTGTCCTAACCTCTTTATGTTCTAAACTGTATTCTATCTGAGCTTTTGACAATCCTTCACAGGTTTTCATTGATATAAAAGACTAACACTGCTTTGCTGTCGTTTGCTAAAGTTCGTGAAGGGCAGAAGATAAGCATGTGCGTTACATGTTTCTTGCATCTACGTCGTTGTTTTCTAATAAACTTCATCCAGTGAATAAAAAAAATTGCTGTACATTCTTTGTCCATATCGAGTAGATTTCCTTTGCCTTTTGCCAAAAAACACAAAACAAGGCAAGGCATTGAACTGTTACAGAGAACTGAGTTTTTAAAAAATTTTAGACTGAATTCCCATCCGAGCTTAGAGCTTTGGCACATTCTTGTCTGAAAGAGCATGACGCCTTTTAATTCGCCATTACTGTGATGAATGCAGAGACTACATTCCTACGCGTAATCTCAATAGCCTTACGATCAGTTTGAGGCGGTCCCGCTGTCAATGCAACAAGTGACAGTATATGATAGATTAGCGATAACACACCATTTTCTTAGAAGAATATTCGTATAGAAAAAAAATAATTTTTTTTCTTTACGTTTTCAATGGGGGAACTGTTCATCCACTTTAATTCGGGAACCTACTTTCTTTTCTTCTTTGTACTTCCTAGAGGGAAGTAATCTTTCTCTCTGTCTGTCTTAAAATCTAACATTTCAGAGTAATGTTATTTATCGCTTGAGAGAGCTTACTCCCAAAGTAACATTCCACTCGAGTAAGCCGTACACCATAAATCTGGCTCTGCGCAAAGCTGATTCAGTGCGTGGAACTTGTTCCAGATTGTTAGCTCAGAGCAACAGATGACAGGAAGATCTCACAGCACTCTTAGAACTATCCTTACCAGAGCGCCGAGCAAAGCTCAGACATGAAATGTGATTGGGGTGTAATAATCCGTGTCTGGGCGCCGCATTCTTGGCGTGCTAATTAAAATCATTTTAAGAACAACAAGCGTTACAACAGAGCCAATGCAGCGAGAAATGGAACAGCAACAAGGCTATCAGAAAAAAAATGTGCAAACAATTAAAAAACAAAAGAAACTACAACAGGAACGATTAGACAGGAAACATTCGCCCATTATAGAATAGGGAAAACAGGAAAAGCAAAATTCCAATAACATTAACTGAGGGTAACATATAACAGCTTTGACAAAATATATAACAGCTGCAGTAATGGCAGTGATAAAAAAAAAGAAAATTCCAGATAACAATAGCTCATGTGAAAGCAAACACAACAACAAATACAACAACGGCTGGCTTCACACACACACACACACACACAGAGCAATAAATATATTATCTCCATTCACCTGTTCCGAGTGAGCCATTGTTTCTCATCAGATTGGTGCTTATATCCTATTTTTCTATAACACAGCGACATGCCACTTCTGCTATGGTTCGCCTTGCAGACAATGTGCATATTCTGTGTCCAAAAAAAAGTCCTCTTGTATACCTCTCTAAGCTGACGTAGCCTGGTTTCTGGTTTTCTAAGCTGACGTAGCCTGGTTTCTGGTTTTCTAAGCTGACGTAGCCTGGTTTCTGGTTTTCACTCCACAAACTTCTCATGACAGAACGATTCACTATGGACTTTCTGAATACTGTACCGTGCAATGAATACGGCGTGTAATAATCTGCTTAATAATATTCAATTTGTCAGAACTAGTTTGCTAATGATATTTAAGAAAAAAAAAAGAAAACAAACAGTGCTCGTGTCATGAAGGAACATTTTTTTTTTAGAAATAGGAAACAATGAGGCTTTCTTATGGTAAAGTAAGAGAAGACAGTTTTGTAGGATTAGACGAACCCCTTGTGGTCCTTCGTGGAACTCATGTGGTCTATTTTGGACCACACAGGGGACCACCGGACCTAACGAGGACCACATGTGTGAATTCAGTAGGTTCACAGTGCGGTTTTTGGTGGTAGAAGTGAACGAAGAAGAAGAAGAAGAGTAGGATTAGACTTCGAAAAATATCGCAGACAAAAGCACTTTAGTGAGACGTGAGAGAAAGAAAAATCACAAGAGAATTACCTGGGATTCGAACACGGACTCCGGTAGGACGAGCAGCCGTCTAGCCACGAGAGAACAGCGTACTAACCAACTTTGCCAACTCTCACCTCCTCCCCCCCCCCAAAAAAAGGTGTTTATTCGCATAGTCATTAGTAACTGTTCAGTAGACACGAAGGATCGTGACACCCGGAAAGAAACTAGGTTGTGACACAGAAATTCCGTAGCTTAGATTCGGCCTCTCTAGCAGGTACCAACTTTTTAGACAAACATACACACGGTCTCCTGCCATGTCTGGTGCATACTTGAACAACAATAACATACGGAAGAATACTTATTACATGAAGTTAGTTTCAGGTATAGTTTCATGAACAATTTTTTATAAATAAAATCATCTGTGTCATGAAGAAAAGTTTGATCCATCTAGTGATTCTGGTGTAAGTTTCATCATGCAAGAAAGGCCAGGTATGAAGTTATTTAGAACATATTTCTTCTTCTACAGCTTACATTCCTGCATATTTTCGTCTTTATCTTCTCTCTGATTCTTCCTCTTCTTCTTTGAGCAGCTTCTGAACTCAGCAGCTTTCCGAGCGATAGCGGCCCACTCTCGCAGACAAGATACGCCTCCGCTCCTCTATATTCTTTTTTATTCTCTTGCCAATCGTCGATTAAAAGACAGCCTGTGTCTTCTGCTAGATTGTCTCGCCATCCATGTCTAGGTCAATCTCTTGGTCAATCCTCTTTCACCATTTCTGTATAAGCCATCTTTATTTGTCTATCCTCCTACATGTTTTTCATGTTATAAGCGGAGAGTTCAACAATCTGTAGATTTCTTTGTTAGTTCTTATCGTCCATTATTGTGTTATAGGGTCTCACACCGATCCATTATTTCTTATCAGGATTCTATTCTCAAACGTGTGCTTCTATTTGGTTTTCATCTTGTTTAGCTGCACTCCATGTTTCTGATCCATATATACATCTGGTCTAAACAGTGTCTTATTCTTCTCTCTTCTACCAGACTGACATGTTTTTCGTTATTCTTTCTGAGTTAATGGCTCTGGATATCTTTCTGTTTGATAAACCCTGACATGGATCTACTGCCCTGGGCATGCCGGACTGGTACCATGTTGGTGGGAGGGGTGGCGGGGAGGGGGGGAGACTGGCTGGCTGGAAAGCCCCCCCCCTCCCATGCGGTGTGTGCTTAAACTGGGCAAAGCTGGTCATCTCGATGTCTGTTTTTCAAACATTTACTTGAACATCTGTTTAGGTATTTTATGCAATTTCTTAGTAGTGTTTTCCAGGCTCAGAAAGATTAACAATTAACAAAACAGCGGCAGATGTAGCGAGCATAACAGCAGTAAGGACTGGAGTAGCAGCGTTAATATTGGCAGTAACTATAAAGGGATACTAGTTTTGGGAACACATCCGAAGTGGCAGTGAGGCTAGCCACGAATGCAGGGGCAATAAGAGGCGGTGGTACAGCGGAGAGGCCCGGAGAACACGGAGGGTGACCCTGAAGGCCAAGGTGTAGCCGGAGCGTGAAAAAAAAGTCCGGAGGGCCATCTAAAGATGTGTCTGAAGACTCCAGGGACTTCTTCTTCTTCGTTTGCTTCTACCAACAAGATCTCCCCGTGATCCTGCTGAATTTACTCCTGTGGTCCTCGATGTGTCCTATGAGGCCCACTAGAGATCCCCGAGAGGATCACAACAGGTTCAGAATATCGCGGGGTTTGGGCCTGAATTTTTGGTGAGTCGCAGAAGCAGGATTGCGTGACACTGATTTTCGTTGCACCAGTTTAATCTAGAGTTGTACTTTCTCACCGGAAAACCTCGGTGAGGTTTGGATATCAGCATATCCTCGCCGGGTGAGAGGTGGTTGCCCATCCTGTCCAGTGTTGGACTTTCTCACCGAAAAACCTCAGCGTGATTAGGATACGTATACATCCCCGCTGGCTGAGAGGTGGTTGCCTATATAGACTGCGCTGGTCCAGTGTCTCCGACTTCAGCATTTTGTGGTCGTGGCCACTACCCTTCTTAGTTGTAACCAGGGCGGAGCTTTTATCCAGGAGGACGGGCCCTTGCCACTATTAAGTTTTACCCCTGGGTTGAGCCGGTTTAGGCGTATTATCCCAGTATGGGCGTGTTTAGGACGTGATCGACCTCTAGGGAAGAGGTACCGTGACATGAGTACCCTTCAAGTTTCACCCCTGGTTTAAGCCGATTTAGGCATATTTCACCAGTATGGGTGTATATCGGACGTGGCCGGCCTCTAGCGTAGAGGTGCCGTTGTATGAGTAGTTCACCCCGCGAGACTACTGGGCATACCGATTAAACTTCACTTTATCTCTCCCTTCCATCACCTTTTCACATCAGCGCCGCACGGTAACGCTAATTGTTTTTTCGCATTTTCTTCATTAGCCAGGAGGAGTTTCACTCCAGGCGCGGCATCCGAAGAATCTCACCACCAGTGTCTAAACCCCTGGGTTAAGCCGGTTCAGGCCCGGTATGAGTGTACATAGGACGTGACCGACCTCCAGAGCAGAGGTGCCGTGATTTGAGCAGTCCTGACCTCGAGACTACTGATTACTTCACTTAATCCTTTCTTTCACCTTTTCCACAGTGGCACCGCGCGACAACCCCATTCACACCCTTTTTCACTGCCCGGGAGGAGCCCCATTCCACGTACGGCAGCTGAATAATCTCGCCAGCAGCGGGTTTTAAATCAGAGTTTTCCTTCTCTCAGATGAGCTACCAAAAAGACTCTCATCTACCCGAAACGTCTGGCTTTCAGGCACCAGATATTCGCCTTCGTCCCTTCTCCTGTCAGTTTGAACAGTTCCGCCTCGAGAAGGCCCGGAGCTGGACTTGACTGTCAGATGCTATTTGAGATACACGCCTTGGAGACATTTAATTGGAGTGGAGAGGATACCTCCACCCCACCTCCGGCTATGACAGTCCTTAGAACCACTCCAGGGACAAAATACAGAACAGAGTAGGGGATCCAAAACAACTTTTGAGCAGCCTTAAAAGCATTCCAATAGAACCCTCACCATTTGTACAACACGCTATTGTAGGCTTTGTGTGATAGTCGAACATTCTCCGGAGACTGTTTCCCTAACATATGTGTGTCGCGACTCATTTGTAGGGTCGGCTCGACAACAACACGAAGACGGGTCTAAGAATTAGACTGAAGAGGGAAACGAGTGAGATAATCACATCCAGTGCTTTAGCGTGAAATTTTGCATCCATTATCGATTGGACTGTTCCTAAGCTCAAGAATACTACTTAATTGTTTCTAATTTCAGTTTTAGATCTGGAAATAGATACATTTCCTGTATGTTTATAACAAGTTTTTTTTTTTTTATATTTCTCTAATTAGGTACGAGGTGTGTTAAAAAAGGAACTTTTATGTATCGCGGCAAACTACTGAGCGCACTTAGAGCCAGGTCTTGACAAAAGGCTGACATTTTCCACGTTTCGCTATGAGCATTTGTCGTCGAGCTACATCCGTTGAAGTGAGCACGTGGATAAACTGTTCGTCAGATTAGTGACAAAGTGACAGTGAAGGACGACTTGTGTGTGTGTGTGTGTGCATGCGTGAAATTTTGCTGCATACGTGAAAAAAATTTACAGAGACCCGGCACCCGTTTAACCAAGCAAATTGAAACGATTGCATGAGCCGAACGCCGTGTTACAATTGGTTTAAGCTTTTTAAAGAGGACAGAACATCAGTGCGTGAAGATAAGAGGCCCCGATGACGACCCATGTCGAGAGAGTTCGTGCTGTGATTCGTGGAAATCATTGTTCAGCTCTCCGAGAAGTTGCTGACGAAATGGATATCAGTATAGGATCTTCCCATCAAAATTTGACTAAAAAAACTTCAAATGCTTCACGTCTGTGCAAAATTTGTCACATTTTCTAACTGACGATCAGAAGGAGAACAGTGTGGATATAAGTCAGGAACTGCTTGCCAATACAAATGGTCATGAAAAATTCCTTAAGAACATAATAACAGGAAATGAAACTTGGATTTATGGCTGTGATGTTGAAACCAAGGTACACTCTTTGCAGTGGGTGGGGAAAGTTTCTCCTTTGAAAACAAAACAAAACAAAACACGGATGAGTCGGTCAAAGATCAAGATGCTGTTGGTTGTGTTTCTTTATTGCAAAAACATTGTCCACAATGAATTTGTATCACGTGGTCAGATGACAAACAGACAGTTGTACCAGGAAGTTAAAACGCCTTTGAGAGATGATGTGCGCAGGAAGAGGCCTAAACTGTGGGGAAAACAGACTTCGATGTTGCACCACGACAGTGCTCCGGGTCACGTGTCGCTTCTTATCCGCATTTATCTGGGACAACATCAAACATTCGTTGTGCCTCATCCACTCTATTCTCCGGACTTAGCTCCAGCAGACTTTTTTTTTCTATTTCCCAAGTTTAAAACCATTTTATAAGGACGTCGTTTCCAAACCATAGAGGAGATTCAGGAAACTGCGATAAGAGAACTGTGCATCACTGCAGAGAGTGCGTTCCAGTAAGCATTCCAACAATGGAAGAAACATTTGAAACGGTGTGTTTCGTCAGTAGAGAGAATTATTATAAAAAAAAGTACAGTGCTTACAATGTGGCCAAATGAGCACTTATGTCTTTATAGAAAAAGTTCGCTTCCTCCCCCCCCCCTTTTTTTAAACACACCTTTTATATCTCACTAGCTCTTCCCAAGCATTGCTTAAAAAAATGTTTACTCATTTTCCTGTTGCGGAGTAATACTTATGACCATATGTCCTTGTTTGTTTATCTCTGCAAATTTCTCAGTTGTCATCATTTATTTTTAGTTGCGAATAGGAGTTCCTGACAGGTCTAAAGATCTATATTCAGCTTTGACAAAACAAAACCTTCTATAAACCTGGCCCGCCTGTTTATTTTAGTAATAAAATGTTCTTTTCCTGCCCTGCATTTTCCGGTTTTTGTTTTTGCTTTTTTGTTTGCTTTAAGATGCATGTAGACATGCACAAACACACATAACACACATATAACACACACATAACATAAACACCCCACGAAGAAATGCACAACAAGTAGTAAATCCATTTCTGCTTTCTGAAAGAGTGCGCGAGGAATTAAGAAACCTGTAACAAAAACAAAACAAAAATCATTACATTAAGATATTCTGTAAATAAAAAAAACAACGATTTCGGCTAGAAATATTTATTCTTAGAAAACAGCGGCCAAATTAGATGCGGTTAAAAATAAAAAGAATACAGAACATCTTGAACAACTCGACAAGAACACTACCTGGCATATCGGAGAAAAACAGAAGAGAGGAAGAGAATACACGCAACTGCTACAATAATATTTGGATTGAAACACTGTTCAGAGTGTTGACGGGCATCTCCGTAAACTTGTGCACGCTTCTTGTATAAACGAAGGATAATATATTGGATGTTACCTTGTATAAGCGTGCTAGTCTCACACAAGCTTCTGATCTTGGGACTTCAAAGTCTGACTGCTTTTTCTCTCTCGCTCTGTTCCTTTCTTTTATATTTTCCTCCTCTACCAGATCTTGTCTTGTTTTGTCTTGTGCTGTCTTCCTGTAACTGTGAGCTGCTGTTCTTTTGTAGCCGATGCTGTGGAGGTGTTGAGGTGCAGCATCGTATCGGCGTGGGAGCAGGTTATGGCAGCTACTTTTTCAGTCCTGGAGTATGGCTAAAAAGCAGGAGGTGTGCAGTTCTTCTTTAGCAGTCTCCACCACCATGGGGATTATGCCGATCCCTGTCTCCTTAGCCAGGCTAGGCTTGATGCTGGGGGTATCATCGGAGGGTTGGGACAGAGTCCTGATCAACTATGATTCGCTAACCCTGACGCTAGCATGTCAGCTATGATTCGCTAACCCTGACGCTAGCATGTCAGCTATGATTCGCTAACCCTGACGCTAGCATGTCAGCTATGATTCGCTAACCCTGACGCTAGCATGTCAGCTATGATTCGCTAACCCTGACGCTAGCATGTCAGCTATGATTCGCTAACCCTGACGCTAGCATGTCAGCTATGATTCGCTACCCCTGATGCTAGCATATCAGCTATGGGTCGCTAACCCTGACGCTAGCATATCAGCTATGATTCGCTAACCCTGACGCTAGCATGTCAGCTATGGGTCGCTGATTGCCTAATTTTACAGCGTTTTCACCCTTTAGCAGATTGAAAAAGCTTTTCGTTTGTCTTTCAGAGTCAGTGACTCTGGATAGCTTTCTCACTGAGAAATCATCACCGCCTACCTCCCAAAATACTGGATCTAGTATGACCGTGTCTTTGCTGTACCGTCTGTACATAACCCAACTGGGTGCAGCAAGGGCGACTAACTCTGAACTAATATTCACTATTCAGATGACTCCCGGGATCTTTTCCTTTGTCGAAACATCACAGCGTAATGAGCAAGTAAATCCGGTGATGACAGTACAAGAGGAAGTTTATTGAATGGAACTTGATGATGATGGATACTGGATGGATGATAAAAGAATAACGGGTCTTCAGGTCACCCATTAAACAGTCAGGCCATATAGCTCAGCCATCAAACAGTCAGGCCATATAGCTCAGCCATCAAACAGTCAGGCCATATAGCTCAGCCATCAAACAGTCAGGCCATATAGCTCAGCCATCAAACAGTCAGGCCATATAACTCAGCCATCAAACAGTCAGGCCATATAGCTCAGCCATCAAACAGTCAGGCCATATAGCTCAGCCATCAAACAGTCAGGCCATACAGCTGATTTAAAACTTTCATTCCAGACAAACAGGTGAACAAGACAAAACATGCCGACAATTCTCAAAGTTCCTAGTACAGCTAACAACTCGACAATACAACGACAAACAAATACGTCCCCGCCGGTCATGCGTCTACTTTGTTGTTTTTCTTTAGCTCATCCCCCCATACCAGGTTTAGTCCGACCAAGTCACGTCTGTCCGTTTCTCCGACAAAAGCCAGTCATTCAAGACGGCAGCTCAGAAAATGTAAACATTAAATCATGGGCGTCTCCATCAAAAACCATAATGGAGTTTACACCCGTAACATATACTGTTACACTAGATCAAATATATTCATGTAACTATTTTTTCTGGGTAAAGCTGGGGCGACCATCCCCAACCCAGCGCGTAACAGGTGGCGGATGGTGAAAGTCCTCCAGATATGGAGGATCCCTGTGAATAAGGAGTTGTCCAAATAAGCAGGCGCGGACCAACTGTCGGTAGACTCAGAGAGCGAGGTGGGGTAGTAGGTGGCTCTACTACTCCTATAAAGAGCCTTAGGTGCTCAGTGAAGGGAATACCAGGCGGGTCAGAGGCGCCTTAAAACCTCTCGCTCCCGCTGCCTTGCGGGTAGGACAGGGAGTCCAAAGGCTAGCGGAGAGTCCGTACACAAACCGACAGAAGGCAACGGGAAACCAAGAACAATTATGCTTATTCAGAGTCATAGATTTATCATGAATGACGTTAACAGATGTTCCTCTGGAACAGCCTCGTCCGGTAGGGCAGCTCACGAGCCACAAGTGAGGCCAGATCGCCATCAAGCTACTGGTGGGAAAACTAACAAGTTCAAAATAGCAACATGGAATGTTAGAACTTTATTCCAGGCTGGAAAATTAGAAAATGTAAAGATGGAAATGGAAAGGATGAAGATCAACATATTAGGAATGAGTGAAGTTAGATGGACAAGTGCAGGAAAGATAAACTCAGATAAATATACAATAATATATTCAGGAAGTGAGAAACATGAACGAGGAGTAGGAATTATATTTGATGAAAAAAACGGCAAGGACAATTGTAGGATATTTGAACATCTCGGACAGAGTCCTGCTAGCCCAAGTGAAAGGACACCCGATAAACATAAATATTATACAAGTCGCTGTTGGCGAGATCTTCAGCTGCCGTGCGTGGAGCGGTGCTCCTCCCGGCCAATGAAGAAATTTGCAAATGAGGTTGCCGCGCAGCATCACTGCGGAAAAGGTGGTAGAAAGGATAAAGCGAAGCAAACAGTCAAATCACGTCACCTCTGGTCTGGAGGTCGGCCACGTCCTGAGTGCAGTCATATCGGGTGAAATGCATGAACCGGCTTGTCCCAGAGGTTAAGACACTGCTGGCGAGACTCCTCAAATGCCGCGCGTGGAGTAAAGCTCATCCCGGTTAAGGAAGTAAATGCGGAAAAGAAATAATGGTTGCTGTGCGGCGCCGATGGGAAAAGGTGGTGGAAAGTGAAGTTTAACCGGTATGTCCAGTAGTATAGCTACGAGAGCTATACCACGGCACCTCTGCTCTAGAGGCCGCCCACGTCCGAAATACACCTACACTGGTGAAATATGCCTAAACCGGCACACACCAGGGGTGGAACTTGATGGCTAGACATGTCATGCCACCTCCGCTCTAGAGGTCGGTAACGCCTGATAAACACCCATACTGGTGAATTTTGCCTAAACCGGCTCATACCAGGGGTGAATCTTGAAGGCTATGCATGTCACAGTACCTCTGCCCTAGAGGTCGGTCCCGTCCCAAACACGCCCATACTGGGATAATGCCTAAACCGGCTCAACCCAGGGGTAGAAGTCACTAGTGGCGAGGATTCGTCCTCCTGGACAAAAGCTACATCCTGGTCACAACTAGGAAGGGTAGCGGCCACGACCGCAAAATGCTGAAGTCGGAGACACTGGACCAGGGAAGTCTAGATAGCAACCACCTCTCACCCGGCGGGGATGTTTGCGTATCCTAATCACGCTGAGGTTTTCCGGTGAGAAAGTCCAACCCTGAACTGGATGGGCAACCACCTCTCACCCGGCGGTGATACACGTGTATCTCAAAACACGTCGAGGTTTTCCGGTGAGAAGGTCCAACTCTGGCATGGGTGGGCTACCGCCTCTCACCCAGCGGGGATGCAATGATATCCTAAACACGTCGAGGTCTTCCGGTGAGAAAGTCCAACCCTAGACTAAACTGGTGCAATGAAAACCACGGTGTCACGCAATCCCGCTTCCGAGACCCACCAAGAATACAGGCTAAAGCACTGTGATACTCTGAACCCCTTGTGGTCCTCTCGTGGATCTCGTGTGGTCTATTTTGGACCACACAGGGGACCACGGGACCTAACGAGGACCACAGGCGTGAATTCAGTAGGTTCACAGTGCGGTTTTTGGTGGTAGAAGTGAACGAAGAAGAAGAAGATTATACAAGTGTATGCTCCAACATCTGAAAGTTCTGAGGAAGATGTACAGATATTTTATAATGACATAGAGAGCACTAAAACACACAAAGTCAGATGAAGTTACCATAGTCATGGGAGATTTTAATGCCAAAGTTGGTAAAGGAAGAACTTCGGACATCGTTGGTGACTATGGACTGGGGCAGAGGAATGACAGAGGTTATAAATTAATTGAATGGGCAAGAATACATAGCATGGTTGTAGGAAACACCTGGTTTAAACAACATCCTCGAAGACTGGCAACGTGGTGCAGCCCAGACAAAAAGACATTTAACCAGATAGACTACATATTAATCAACAAACGATTCCGCAATGCATTACTGACAACAAAAACCATGCCAGGAGCTGACTGCAATAGTGACCATGATCCACTCTGTGGAAAAGTTAGAATAAAGCTAAAGAAAGCAGGCAGAAAAGTGAGAAACATCAAACTGAATACAGAACTTCTTAAAAATGACCAAGAACTGCGAGAACAATACAAAGTTATTATAACAAATAGATACAATGCAATAGCAAAGATAAATAGTATAGATGAACAATGGGAAATGTTAAGAGATTCTATCCACCAAACTGTTAAGGAGATAATAACACCGAAAAAAGAAGCCCCTAAAAATAACTAGATGACAGACGACATCTTAGGACTGATGGACAAGAGGAGGAGGAGTAAAAACAACGAGGAAAAATATAGCAAGATAAATAAAGAAATATAGCTGAGAACCAACAAGACCTGCAAAATCTCTTGGATAAAGTCGCCAAAGAAAGTGAACAGAAAGGCCTTACTTTGAACATCAAAAAGACAGAGACTATGGTTATATCTAAGAAACAGAATCCACCAGCATGCAGTATTAAATTAAACGGAACCATTCTAAAGCAGGTGCAGATATTCAAATACCTTGGAGCAGTAATAACTTCAGATGGGAAATGCAGAACAGAAATTAGGAACAGAATAGGTCAAGCAAAGACTGCATTTCAGAGAATGAGAAACATATTAGCTAACACATCTTTATCAATGAATGTTAGAAAACGAGTCCTAAAATGCTATATTGAACCTATCTTGTTATGGAAGTGAATCATGGACAATAGGCAAGTCTGCACAAAAATCATTGGAAGCAGTAGAAATGTGGTTTATTAGAAGAAGTTGCGAATCCCCTGGACAGCAAAAAAACTAATGAAGAATGTACAAGAAGCTGGAGAGACAAAAAAACCTTGTCAGAAAGATAAGAGAGACAATGTACTTTCATAGGACATGCAATGAGAAGAGGGGGCATTGAAATATTATAACAACAGGAAAAATAGAAGGAAGAAGATCAAGAGGAAAACCAAGAGAAATGATACTGGACAGTCTGACGGGATGGTGTGAGAGGAGATCACCAACTGAACTGATGGCCTGCATGAAGGATCGGGTACTCTGGAGAAGCATAATAGCCAACGCCAGTCGGCACGGCACCTGATGATGATGATGAACTATTTTTTAATGCTATTGAACTATCGGGTTTAGGAGATTTTTTTTCATTGCCTGTAGCACAGACGATCTGGAAATTGTAACGGCAGGTGTGGTTAGGTTAGGACCGTCATCACAGCACTGCGTCTTCCTCAGGGTGCTTAAAGTAGATCACATCAGTTCCACGTTCATTTTCTGCCCATTCCACGGGGTTTTACTTACTGCGCGCCATCGTATTCTTCTCCTAGCTTCTTCAGATAAAGCCCCGAATCTGTGTCACAGCTTGTCACGAGATATTCTGCTCAGCTGACATCCCTGGGATTGTTAATCGGGTGTGCCGAAATTATTTTCTTTCTGTCATCTGGTGCGGATGTAAACAACCCAGACGATTTTCATTTCTGGAAACACATTCCACGTCATGGGATGTGGCAGTCAGTCAGTTATTTGCATATCCCTTGCAGAACTTTGCCTCCCTAACAGCAACCCTCCTGTAGGACTTTCGGTTGTAAGCAAACTGCACGGCTGCTTATGCATCCATTCGTAGATCATCAACGATGCCTTTCAGCCATTTTCCCCTTGCTCTCTCTCTCTCTCTCTCTCTCTTTCCTTTTTGCTTATGTACCCTTCCAATGCGACCTTCTCTAAATTCTCATGACGTTTAATGTGTTCAAAATATTTAAGTTTTCTCTGTTTAATCCTCTTTACTAGACAACCTTCTTCAATATTAAGCACTTGTAGTATGGATATATTTGTTCTTTTTTGTTCCCATGATATATGAAGGATTCTTCTATAGCATTTAAACGCATTTATTTGTTTCTCGGCTGTTTTGTAAAGTGTCCAGATCTCACAGGCTTATGTTGCGATGGGAAAGATGCATGCTCTTAAAATCTTATTTTTGTTGTTCTGTTCCTCTCCACGGCTTCTTTAGTTGTTTTATGTTTTGAAGAGCGGTAGATATGGTTAGATATGTCCTTTTAATATCCCTCATTGTATCTCCATTATTAGTTAGTAATGATCCACGATATTAAAAACTCTCCTCCTGGGATGAGCACGAAAGCAAATTTATGACTCACCGACTGCAATGAGCGAAGAACGCGCTGCTCAAGCTAAGGCATCGGTTAGCAACCCATGACAGGGCGCCTGCATCAGGGTTTGGCGAACCAGCCGGCCAAGACCCTATTCTTCCTCTCTGTGGTGGTCTTGGAAACAGACAGTAGCCTGACCAAGTGAACAGGGTTTCGCAATGGGAAGGCGAACCCGGGTCCAAAAGCAGGGTTAGCCGGAGTCGGGATATGTGGGCCGAGAGACGCATACAGGCCACACAATGCAGCTAACGCCATCTTGAAGGCGAATGAAGAAGAAAGAAAGAATGAACGGACGAAAGAAAGAAAGACAGAAAGAAAGAAAGAAAGAAGAAAGAAAGACAGAAAGAAAGAAAGAACGAAAGAAAGAAAGAAAGAACGAAAGAAAGAAAGAGCGACAGAAAGAAAGAACGAAAGAAAGAAAGAAAGAAAGAACGAAAGAAAGAAAGAAAGACGAAAGAAAGAAAGAAAGAAAGAAAGAAAGAAAGAAATGAATGGCATTCTCTCCTTACTATTACTGTTTAATTTTTTCTTTTCACATTAGCTGAGTTCCTTCAGATGCAGTCACGAGTGTAATCTTTGCTTAACCACTCACCAAAGTTCCACAAGAACAAAAGTTCTAAGACTTGCTGACACTGCACCAATTACTGCACCGTTTCTCGAATTCCTTAAGAGTGGATTAAAACAAAAGTATTCATTAGTTCTTGGCAGCAGCTGTCTCTCTCATATATAACTGAACCACTCTACACCAGTGTTTCCCAAGCTTGTTCGGGATGCCGCCCCCTTTTCTTCCATTGCCCCCTACTGACCCCTTTTTTCTTTCACTGCCAACCCCCGTACTTTCCAACGCCCACAAGGGGGTGGGGTGTTAACGCCCACTTTGCTAAACACTTCTCTATCCGATGAAGGCATCAACCAAAGTGAACAATAAAATACAGATAATACATGGAAACCTATACAGGCACACAGTTGTAGCAATACCATAACATATATCGCAACAGAAATACTTCACATACTGTGCTAAGTGCTGGCACATATACTCTTTAGCATATATCTCCGTGAGATGTCTGGACCGGGATGTTTTTTCCGAAATAAGAAGATTTAACCTAGTTAAAATTTCAGAGCTCCTTTCATAATCTCTATCCGTTTTCGCCTGTTGAATTTCTTTCAGTCCCAAGCACCGTAGATTTTCTGTTGTGGAATGTATGTAATAATTTATTATTGGGCCTCATTCTAAAGAAGTGGCATAGCTGAAGTGCATTTTATGTTAAAGGAACCCCCCACAAACTTCAACCAAAATTTCGCCGAAGAGTAACTTTTTATTATACTGCTTTGTAATTGTGTTTAAATTTGTCTATCGCTCAAGATTGTGCAGGAGCCATCTGTAAAGATGACGTAGGTCTGTGGCTGAGAGTGGCACTGAATGATTTCATGAATCTGGTTGAAACTTGGTGGCATGCCTCAGTGAGAAGACAACTGAGGAAACAGCAGGTGACACCACAGCCTGCAGTGCTTGCTTGAAGCCGCCACTGCTGCAGTCGCTTGGCTGGTCGAACAGCAAATACTTCGTTCTGGCACAGTGACGTAATATCAAAACCGTGATCCGTAAGATGGACTTGGTCATGCTTCGCTGGGAGTGGGCCGGACTTTTCTCACATTCTCAAGTTGTGGTCCTGTCATGGGTCTACTGTACCAGGCATGCAGGAGTGCATGATAGTAAGGGAGATGACTGGCTGGCTGGAAAGGCCTGTCGGGTATGCTATGCTGAAGCTGGACAAGCTGGACATCTAGAAAGCTGTTGTGGACAAACTGTGCAGAATGAAGAGTTGGAATAATCCCTACATCTGCAGAATTGTGGAACTTGGGGTGAAACTGGGAGATGGATGGATAACCTCCCTTTGTGAACGGAAGCGATGAATTCACAATCAACGAGTGACTGGGACAATTAGTATATACACCTTACATTGTACTGTTTACTGGAATGAGCGGCGGAGTAGATATGGGAATGTCCTGAATGCAGTGATGCTACCTCTAAAGATCAGTCAGTTAATCGATCAAACAATCATGTAAGATGTCATGTCAAAGTCTCCCTTACTTCAGCCTATATGTATGGAGCAGCATGGCAAAATTTAGCATTCAGCCATGACTGATGAAAAAAAAGTAGTTTATTTCTGTGAAGACATAACAAGCTGAATTCATGGCCACGAAATTAGCTAGCATAGGAACAACTTTGGCGGAAGATCTCGAAACGTCATATCCTGTCCAGATCAGCAAATAGCTCAAATACGGCCTGCATGCTTGACACTGGCTGTGATATGAGTTCCATCATGGCGGTTTGATGTGTAAACGTCTGTCATTAACGACCGTTGCTAAGGGATGCGGAAGGCTTTCTTGCTTTTATTGAGGAAACTATTGATCAGAGCGGGCCCTCGAGTATTCTGGGCGGTCCAGTTGACGAGGGCCCGTGCGCGTTATTGAGATTGGGTGTGACATTAACCTGACCTGTTCAGGGAGTCTGTGAACAGTTTGTAATCCTGGATGTCTATGGCACGTGTCCGCCGCTGTAGGTAAGATGCTCCAGAGGGATGCAGTAAGGAGCGAAAACAAAAAGAATGAAGAAATGAAAAGAGAAGAGCTTGGCCTGCGACTGAAGAAAGGACATAAAGAAATTGAACGTACACCTCGGCGTGAGCTACCTGTGGTACATCCCACGGGGGCCATTTCAGGAAAATATTAATGGTAGTGACATTTTTACTTTTTTGCACTACGAGCATATCAAACACAGCAGAAACGGTGCAACATTTTAGAAGACAGATCAGTAACTCATAAAATGTAATGTATGGGTGGATATATGCGGTCAGCGCAGCTGCGCTATTTGTTCTCATGCAGGCACGCATGCAGGTGTACACACAGGATGTAGGAACGTTTCGCTTCGTCTTAGTTAATATTTATGCGCCCGGTACATGTCACAGTGTGATACGTAATATATATCGAGTGTGTAAAGCTTACAAAATTACAGGTAAATATTTATGGTTACCTGAAGGCGAACAGATATATTTATTGACCGACAGATAGACAGACGAAGTTGGTTTCACATTTGCACGTAGATTGAGGTCAGTTATACAGTTCTTGCTCCTGTTCGATTTTCTTACTCTTTCTATCTTTTTTTTTTTTTTTTTGTAAGCCTGAACTATAAACATCAGTTAACCTTTATTAATAGAACCAGCATTACCGAGGTCGTCATCTCCCTTATCTCTCGCCGTTTCAGATTTGAAACACTTATGTGAATAGTGTAACACGCAATAATTAGTGTATAAGTATACACCTACACACGAAGCCACTACAGTAAAGCTGTGATACCAAAATATATAAACTAGGAAAAAAGTAGGAGCAGCTTTATTACTTAACGATCACAAAGTTATTAAACTTCCTCTGGGAACGGAAGCGTGAATTCACATTCATACTCATTCATTCATTCATTTGCATGTCCCTTGGGAACTTTGTCTTCCTAAAAGCACTCCTGTAGGCCTCTAGGTTGTGAGCAAGATGGCCTGCTGCTGCCGATGCATCCATTTGCAGATCATCAACGATGTTTTGCAGCCATCTTTGCCTTGGTCTTCCGCTCTTTCTTTTTCCCATTATGTACCCTTCCAAGACGGTCTTCTCTAGATTATCATGACGTTTAATGTGTCTAAAATATTTAAGTTTTCTCTGTTTAATCCTCTTTACTAGCCAGCCTTCTTCAATAATAAGTTCTTGTAGTATGGATATATATTTGTTCTTTTTTGTGTCCATAATATTCGAAGAACTCTTTTGTAGCATTTACATTCAAAGACATTTATGTGTTTCTCAGCTGTTTTGTTTAGTGTCCAGGTCTCACAGGCATATGTTGCGATGGGAGAGATGCATGCCCTTAAAAATAGTATTTTTGTAGTTCTGGCCGTTCCTCTCCACAGATTCTTTAGTTGTTTTATTTTCTGAAGAGCGATAGATGTCCTCCTTTTAATTTCCCTCATTGTATCTCTATTATTAGTTAGCAGTGATCCAAGATATTCCAAACTCTCCACTTCTTCCAGTTTTTCCTCATTGATATCAGCTGCCTTGTTTGATTTGTCAGTTGTCATCAATTTAGTTTTCTTCGCATTAAGATAGAGGTTTTGCTCTTCACTATTCGTACGGACTGACAATTAGTTTTTTCATTCCTTTTTGTGTTGTGGACAGTAATACTGTGTCATCAGCATATCTAATCTCTGATATTTCATAATCTCCAATTGTTATGGCATGGTAATATTCCTTGTCTACATCTTCTTTAACATTCATCATTATATATATATATATATATATATATATATATATATGCTCCAAGGCATAAATTTGGGAGTAAGATAAGGACGTGTTCTATCTACTGACATCTTCTCCTTGTATTGCGAAAACATAATGAGAAATATAGAGAGCTTGCCAGTAATATCATTTGGCGGGTACAACCTTAACCACTTAAGATAGGCAGACGACACAGTTCTGATTGCTAAAAGTGATGGGAAGCTACGGGCTCTTCTGGACATCTTGATTCGTGAAAGTAAAAGTAAAGGTCTCAGTCTGAATAAAAAAGACTGCAGTGATGGTCATCTCAAAGAAAAGAATACCACCAAAATGTAGCATTATCATCGATGGCACAGAACTGAAACACGTTGACAGATCCAAGTACTTCCGTTCAAATGCCATGCCGCGTGGCGTAGGCGATCATTTCTCTCCACAATTCCCTGTCTTTAGACTTGATTATGAGATCCGCCGGTGACTTCCTTCCTAGCCACACTGACAGCCCATCCAGTAACTTCTCTCTCTGTCTTCCTCTGTCTCTTCTTTCTTCAGTTTTTCCAGTTGCCACAGTGCGTTCCAATTTTCCTTTTCTCAGGAAATGTCCTATAGATCTCGTTTGTCTGCCTCTGATCTTTGTTATAATTTGCTTTTTAACTCCAGCCTCTCTTAAGACTCTTCATTAGTTTTCTTGGCTGTCCATGGTACCTTCAACATCCTTCTTATAAACCACATCTCCATGGCCTCCATTTCTCGCTGTACTCTCTTATTCATAGACCATGCTTCACATCCATAAAACAACATGGCTCGATGTAACATTCAATTACTTGGAATCTTGTCTCCATTGATATGGATCTGTTGCACAAGATGTTTCTCATTTTCTGGGATACTGACTTGGCTTGAGCACGTCTGCTTTTTATTTCGTTTGACATTTCCCATCAGTTGTTATAATCGTTCCTAAGTACTTGAATCTATCAACTTGTTTCAGATTTGTGCCGTCGATAGTAATGCTACATTTTGGTGTTATTTTTTTCTTTGAGATGACCATCACTCCAGTTTTCTTTTTTGTTCAGGCACAGACCTTTATTTTTACTTTCACGAACCACGACGTCCAGAAGAGCCTGTAGCTCCCTTCACTTTTAGCAATCAGGACTGTGTTGTCTGCATATCTTAAGTTGTTAAGGTTGTACCCGCCAACTGATATTCCTGGCATGTTTTCTATATTTCTCATTATGTTTTCGATGCACAAGGAGAAGACATCAGGAGATAAAATGCATCCTTGTCTCAATCTGAATTTTATGTCTTGGAATGCTCCTATTTGGTTCTCAACCCTCATTGTTGCTGATTGCCGCCAATATATGTTTTTGATAAGTTTCAGATCTTTCCCATCTATTCTGATGTCTTCCAGCATTCTTATAATTTCTGTGTCTCACTTTATCAATGCTTTACAGTAGTCTATGAAGCATAAGTATAGGTCCATCTTTACTTCTGTTGATCTCTCCGTCAGTGTTCTTATATTCTTATATATATATATGGCGTTACTTGTACCTTTGCCTTCGACGAAGCCGCACTGTTCTTTAGCGATTTCTGGTTTTATTTTGCTCCTAACTCTTCTTCATGAGAAGATTCAAGTACCTAGGAACAATTATAACAGCTGATAGGAAATGTCACAACGAAATAAAATTGCAACAGATCCATATCAATGGAAACAAGATTCCGAGTACTTAAGTGTTACACCGAACCAACTGGAAAAGGTGAGGGAAGAAGAGGCAGAGGAAGACACAGAGAGAGAGAGAGAGAGAGAGAGAGAGAGAAGTTGCTGGATGGGCCGTCAGTGTGGCTAGGAAGAAAGTCACTGGCGGATTTCATAATCAAGTCTAAAGACAGGGAACTGCGAAGAGGAATGATCGCCTACGCCACGCGGCACGGCACTTGATTGATCGATATATATATGATATATATATAAATGATTTCTTTGTTTGCTTATTTAGTGACAGTAATTATTAATTTACATAGTTTATCTATCATATTTGACTTACTGTGGGTTCATTGAAACATAATCCCGCTGTTGATTTACAATCCACAGCGATAGTAAACACACTGCTATTTAAAAAAACAAAAACACATGATGGCTCTAATGTTGTTGGTCACGACGTCTGGTGTTAGTTACCAACATCATCTGGCGTACCTGAGCAGCTCAATGGACATTCTCCTTTATCCAGGACACAGTGGAAATTCATCTGCCTATTTATCTTAATTGCCCGTCTATTCTGTGTGTGCCCACATGCCTCGTCACGACTCTGCTACAGTACTACTGAAACTAGGCGATACAAGACCAGTTTAAACATCCGATCTGAAAGTCATATCTCAACAACGAAGAAACAGTAAAAGAAAAAAGAAACAAGTATCATCATTATATTTTTCTTGATCGCAATTATAGCACGGAGTAACGTCTGGAAACTAGAAAATAAAAGTAGAAGTTTCATTTTTTTCTTTTTGCGCGGCTCAAAAAATTTTGTGCGCGGTTTAGAGAGAGCAGAGGTTACAAATCCCATCTAAATTCTAGATCACGTCCAACACACAGTCAACACAACATTGGAGTCATCTCTCTAAAAACACCGAAAGACATACTAATGTCAAAGGACCGAACACGTATGGCCGTGCCCCGGGTGTAATGAGGCCGCTCCCCAGAACCAGCATCGGAACTAGGCCCCTTTTTTACACTTAAGGTTAGAGTTGGCCCGATTCTCCAGCTCCCAGGCCTGTCACCGAGGTCTTTACATCGGACTCTTACATTCAAGTGTTGGCTTATGTGGTGTTTCAGGCAGGTGTACCGAGAATTTCCCACCTCTATTCCAGCTAAACAATCTAAGGTCCTGTGTACACAAAAATGTTCTGTCATTTAGCAGACAAGAGTTCACTGCACCAGGTTCAAGAACTGTAGTGAAATTAGTACAATTAAGAACGCAAGTAACCACGTGCTCTGTTTAAACATTTGGAATAAAGGAAATAACGAAACACAAAAGGAAATGCTTTCTTAAAACAAACACTTAATTTAAAAGTTGAGAAAAAGAAAAAAAAACTACACAGAGACCCCCCCCCCCAAAAAAAAAACAAAAAAACTACATTACACTATATCCGTGCTTCTGCTATAGACTTATTTTCACGCGGTTATTTCTGCACAAATAATTATGTGTTTAAAATCATACTTTTCAATACCCCCCAAAAAAAGTGTCGGATTTGTGCGTGTGTGTGTCTGTGTGTGTGTGTGCGCGCTCCATCTATCTATTGCCCGCCGTCTGGCGTTAGCAATTATGCTTTTCCACATTTCTTTTCTGAGTTCTAATTATAAGCTGTGCTAGCGTTCTCTGTCCGTGCCATCTTGTTAGTCTGCTCTCTCTCTCTCTCTCTCTTCTCTCTCTCTCTCTCTCTCTCTCTCGCAAGTTAAGTAAGGGTTTATTAATTATTTACTTATCTATTTATTTATTTACTGCATTTACACGCATATTTTGTTCAATAACAAATGTTGAATATCTGTGACTGAGTGAAAGCTATATGATGAAGGGCAGAATGTTAGACGGGCCTGCGTGCCCAATTCTTAACCCTTTGAAAATAAAGTATGTTCGTTCTCTCTCTCTCTCTCTCTCTCTCTCTCTCTGTCTTTTGCCTTCTAGTGTGTTCTAGCCTGCCTCGCACTAGAACGTATCCAATGAATTTGGATTGTCTTCTTCTGACAATGTCAAATAGACGGTCGTTATAAAAATGAAAATAATTAACTCTTAACAGTGAACGAACGCTTACAAGTAAGAACGCTCAAGTAAATTGGGAGATATCTCCTCTCAGTGAGGCAGCACACATGAAAGCAGTAAACAGCGCACATTCAGCTCGCGATTTCAATAACATTTTCCATTCCCATGTCGGTGAAAACAGCTTGTTTATCAATGATCTTGCTTGCCTGCCTGCCTGCCTGCTTGCCTGCCTGCCTGCCTGCCTGCTTGCCTGCCTGCTTGCCTGCCTGCCTGCTGCCTGCCTGCCTGCCTGCCTGCCTGCCTGCCTGCTCAGTGTACTTCTGGCTGACCTTATGAAGAATATGAACCATCAGAAAATAATCCAAACCTTTTAGTTAAGTTCTTAAGACTTTTGAAACATCTCGACATTTCATGATGTTTTCTGTAATGATGTCTAATTGTATGGTAAGTGTAATCTCGTTTAATGCAGTAAGTTAAATTTTTGTCCAAGTCCACAAAACATCAGACACCTTTGTTCTATTCTGCCTCCAATGTCAAGAAACATCAGACGCTATCGTTCTATTCTAGCTTCAGTGTCAAGAAACATCAGGCTTATTATGCCTGCTTATTTCGTATGTTTGACTTCTCAGCCCTACATTTCACTAGTATCATGCCTTAGTGACTCTGAGCTTAAACTTCCACTGTAATTTGACTCCATAATATTAATTAGTGTATCAACGACAGGCACTCAAGATTTCCCTCTTTCAAACAGTCTAGGGCCATCTCTTTCGTCGTTGCTTCGTCGTCGGCTTTAGTGCCAGCTTCGAGTCTGGTGGGTGACTGTTGGTGTCTACTTGGTGTCTGCTTACTTATGCTTACAGCCCAACTCTCCAGGATCGGACAAACACTCAGTGGCAACGCAAGTAACAGCTGTGTAGATTATAATGGCTTTATTTGGTGCAAGTAGTGACATAAAGGCGATGGCGATTAGTAGAAAACAGTAGCAGTGACAATTCTAAATAATGCGACATGACGTTACTCCTGCACGACAACATATATGATTCCAGGCGTCTACTAACGTCAAGAAGACTTCGACGCCAACAGAATTCTACCACATACTAGATTCACTATTCTATACTGCAAAAAAAAAAAAACAAACAAACAAAAACATTGCCAAAACTAAGACACAGACCAAGTTCCTACACTACAAACTACGTCCTACTCTAACAAAACTAAGACTCAGACTCTAATGAACGCAAAACTAAGACCGACCCTCAAAGCCTAACTTTCCACTCTCCGTCAGCTGATCAGTCTCTACTTCCACGAGTTCCACGGCCAAGCCTGTGACATGCAAGGTTAAAAGGGACTGAACGATTAGTTAAGAAATCTGCGGGACCTAACCTCTTTTATACCCAACTTTTAGATTCCAGAATACTTACCTAACTTTCTGTGTTCAAAAACATCCCATATATTATTATAGACTTATCCCTAGAATACTGCCACAGACAAAACGAAGCTCGTCTATACAGTGTTAACCAAGCTCGTCTATACAGTGTTAACTAATTTCGTCTATACAGTGTTAATCAAGCTTGTCTATACAGTGTTAACTAATTTCGTCTATACAGTGTTAACTAATTTCGTCTATACAGTGTTAACTAATTTCCTCTATACAGTGTTAACCAAGCTTGTCTATACCGTGTTAACTAATTTCGTCTATACAGTGTTAATCAAGCTCGTTTATACAGTTTTATCGAAGAGATTTTCACGTTTGATCTGTAACAAAGGAGAGGTCTCCTTGTTCCCTGACGCGATTAGAAGTGCGATCCATTACAATATCAGAAATAGAAATCTCATTTTGGTCAGTCTCTGTCATAGAACAGTGGTTCCCAATTAAGAAAAGCCCCTGGAACCTCTACCATATCAAAATCCAGACCACGGACCCGCCATACTTTGGAAATGTTTCATATCTGAAACATTAAATGCAAAATTGGTTGGGGTTTTTTTTTAAGCAACTGTGGATAACCTTTAAAACACTACACTACACTTAAAACACACTACAAACTTGGTGAATTTTCAAAATGACAGTAATGTAGTTAAGAAAAAAAAATCAGACAGCAATTAACATTCCATCTTGTTCTGACGAACAGAATATGAAATATGTGACAGCTAACCAATGAAAATATGGCCAGAGAAATCATGCCTCTTTTTATTCGCTTCCGCGTCTGGTTCAATATTTCCTATTTTTAAACGTGAAAAAAAAAAAATTTCTGTCCTCCACACAGGATTCGCAGAAACATCGGCTGTTAAACGTTTCACATTGAAATTTTTTTTAAAAAGAGACCTTGAGCTTTTGTCACGGACCCTTACGGCAAATTCCTCGGGGGTCCGTGAACCACTAGTTGGGAACCACTGATCTAGAACATTTATTTTTAACAATGCGTTTTCAAGCAAGGAATAACGGTGACAAGAATCTGAAATGAAAATGAAAATATAGGTCTTGAGCGTCTTCCTTCAACAGGCGCCCAACCCTGGTCTCTACCTGGTGTGCCACTTACTTAAAAAACATTATCATTGATTCAATGTATATCTGCATAGCGTAGTTCAAGACAAGTTTCTGTGGAATATTGCTTGTTTTGTAGGAGGACTCATGTAAGAATTATGCCAGTTGTCTAATGTTTTAATTAATAATAATTAATATTATTTAACCCTAGTTTGTTTTTTTTGTGGGGGGGGGGGGGAGGCAGTTGACCAGAGTAGATATCTGTTCAGTATTTCTACTTTTTATGTTTTTTTAATCATTTCTCTCAGCCTATGTGGTTCATCGTGCGGACAACATGGTTCTACATTCTATTGTGGCTCCACTCCTTCATTGTCTGTGTCATCTGCCAGCATATCTTCTAGGTTCTCATACTCGGTTTACTTTCATGTCCCCACCCCACCCCACCCCACCCCTCGTTTAGTCATGGAATCATTATCTGCTCTAATCTCAGCCACACATCTTCAGACACTGTCCCGTAAAAATTACGGTCCGGATTCCTCTCTCTTTCGTTTCATTCAGCTTTCCCGGGTTGTAGCTCAACCGCGAGAGTCCCATGGTTGGGTAGGTACAAAAGTTACAAGGCCGTGAAACAACGATCGCTGAAGTCCATGAGAAGCGAGGGTTAACACTGAACAGATCACGCGGGCCACCGACTTCCCTCCAAATCTCGCAGAAAGCTGACCAGCGTGGAGAATCTGATATTTCCGAGATTTTATTTGTCAGAATGTGACAACTCATTCCAGTTTTTTCCCTTCCCACCTTTTTTTCTTTTTTTTCCATGAACGTGATTCTTGCTTCTGATTTGGCTAAAAAGACACTTCTATAAAATGTGATGTTTATGGTCGTGCAGACAGTTCTATAAAATGTGATGTTTATGGTTGTGCAGACACTTCTATAAAATGTGATTTTTCTGGCTGTTCAGACATTTCTATAAAATCTGATGTTTCTAGCTGTTCAGACTATTCTAGATAATGTTTTGTGGCTGACTATACAGACACTTCTATAAAATGTGATGTTTCGGGCTCTTCAGACACTTCTATAAAATGTGATGCTTCTAGCTGTTCAGACACTTCTATAAAATGTGATGCTTCTAGCTGTTCAGACACTTCTATAAAATGTAATGTTTTAGGCTGTTCAGACACTTCTATAAAATGTGATGTTTCAGGCTGTTCAGACACTTCTATAAAATCTGATGTTTCTCTGCCTGTTAGAACTTCTAGATATTATTTTTGTGGCTGGCTATATATTTTCTATAAAATCTCATTTCCCTGGCCCTTCACAATATTCATCAAGACAACGTTTGACGAATATTTTTTTGTTGTTAATGTTGTTTTATGAAATTATCTGTAGCATATATCTTTTGTCTTGAGCAGGCAACATAAGCTCGTCTATTTTATGCTGACTGATTATCAAAATAAAGTTTCGGTGGAATGAGCCATCAAACGGTCTATGCAGTAAAACAGTGCTCGGAAATTTCAGTAAGAAATCGTCAAGAATTTTTAGTCAATGCCTTAAAGGGTTCCATTTTGTTCTCTCATCCTACGCCACAAGAGTTAATGTAGACAATCATGAGATGCTTACTGATCTTGATAGTTGATGGTTTCCATTTCTCATGTTATTGAGACCTTCTTGATTGTCCATTTCTTTCTTATCTCTTTCATTTATGAATTAATTTCCATGCTTTGCCAGAATAAATTTTGATGAGAAAGTTTGGAAGAAAGAAACCAGAAGGAAGTTACTCTACAGTTTAACAATGTGGGTTGGTTTAGAAATATGGTTTATTTTGTCTAGACTGCCTAAATCTGACCATTGATTCGCATGGGGGTTCAAGATCTGCAAACACTTTCAGAGTTGTTTTGAAGTGAAAGAGTTAATTTCATCATCTTTCTTTGCTTCTTTCTACTTTATCTTATCTTGTTCATGCTCCAGAGTACAAAATGTTCTTCCAGGAAGATCTATGATACTGGAGATTTAGGTTAATGGAATTACAGATGATATGATTTGCTTTAAAAACAAAATTCTGTTTCCATGGCACTAGAAAACATCATGTTAATTACATACATCAGTGCTAAAACTAATTTAAAACCAATTTCCATCTGTTCTAAAAAAAATGCATACTTTTTAAAACATTTTACGAAAGATTAAACATAAATACAGTAACGCAATTATTTTCTTCAAACCTCTGTAACTGAGAAAGCTACCAACAGCGATGTTCAGTAGACGAAAGCACTCTCACTCTCTCTCTCTCTCTCTCCCTCTCACTATCTTTCTCTATCTCTCTATTTCCCTCCCTCCCTAATGTTCCTAGTCATATGAGTGAACAATTACACGGATAGGAATTATTTTTAAACGTTTAAAATGTTTATTTTCTGTTATTCTTATTTCTAGTATTTGTTATTTTGATGGTATGGGAATTTTGCTGTTTACATAGATTATACATGAACATCTAACAACAAAGAAAGGAACGCGAATAATATTCTGGCCTGATTCATTCTTACATGTCCAAACATTACACACAAGGAAGGAAACACACGAATAAGATTCTTCATCAGTGGATCATTTGTTTATATTATTATCGGTTTGATTCCTACAAAAATGTTATCAGCAGTGGAATTGCTAAAATCAACTTAATACTTTGTACATAAAATTGAGTTAGTATGAATTACAACCAAATTGTCCCATGCATATAATCTCAAATTATCATCCTTAAATGACTGAATGTTCTGATTGTGACGAATATAATTATTGGCAAGAAAATGGCTTAATAAACGAATATAGATAAAATTCAATGACATAAATTTTGTATACATAACAAACGATCATTACATATTAACAAAATATCTAAAGACTAATACAGAAATAATTTTATAACGGAACTATGATTATTCATGTACTATTGATATTATCTCTGTCATACCTGAGTGGGTCGGGATGGGTCGGAGGAATCGACAGCACAGTTTGCACGCGTCCACATCACAGAATAAAAACGAATACTAACCCAACACATATATATTTCCATCGACGAATAAACATACTTATTCGTGCTTGAGAGAAAACATTACCTCCCCCGATCCGCTGTCACCTTCTACGTGCTCAGCGTACAAATCCCGACCTCTTAAAATTCTCTCACATTTTCTTTATATGCTGGGTCAATGGACTGGTTTTCTCGGAGTTGTGCACCTCCAATACTAGCCTGTCACTGACTTTTTGTTCCTACGCTTAGGGTTGCCAACCCACCTAGGTAACTAGTCTGTTCTTATTTCTGCCCATCTCACACATGATTATATTCTTGCGTATATCCTCTATATTGCCTTTCTTTGTGTTTATTCCATATTAAAGTTCATATTCACTGCTGATGAAAATAGATGCTAAATTTCTGCTCCTCTGATTCTTTTTTCCTGTTCCTGTCTCCCCTTTTGTTACGATCACTTCTGCAGTCATGATTTCGAGTTGTAAAATCATTCGGTTCTGTTCATCTCAGCAGAGATAACTGGTGTCACTAATCGGAAACAGGGAAGCAAAAGTCAAACTATGCATGCACTGAAGCATCTTGTCATTTCTGAATAATGGGAAAGTATAATCTACTGTGCCTTGTCTATAAATTATCATCTCTTGACTGTAAATTCCCATCTCTTGACTGTAAATTCCCATATCTTGTCTATAAATTCCCATCTCTGAGTTTAGCTATTCTTCTGTTTGTTTTGTTTGTTTTCCTCTTTATAAATACTTTTTTCTACTCTCCTATAATCAGAACATCCCTATCGATTCCTATCTTCTTGTCACAGCCTGTCACACTTTCAACGTCTAATTTCTCTCCCCTCTCTCTCTCTCTCTCCTCTCTCTCTCTCTCTCGTCTTTAGTTTTATTGTATTTGCAGATAAATTAAAAACGTTTATGTGATATGCTCTCCTGCGCTAGCATTAAAGAAAAGTGTCAGTGAACAAAATCGATGTAGAATGATTTTATGTCATTTCCATCTACTATCAATTGTTTCCACGAAAAGCTGAGATCGATGGCCATCGACCACCAATTTGTCAAATCCACTTCATTTGCCTGCAGAGTCTATCACGTTTAGAAAAGAGGGCAATAGATTCTGAAGAAGATTTTGGCCTCACGAAATTTATTTTTACACTGGGTAGCAATTCATTTTATTACGGGAATTCAATTTATCTCTAAAACAAGATTTCTGGATATATCTAGCAGGGGTTTTGTTCTATAGGAAGAATGAAACATGGCAAATTCTATGGATGGACCTCACAACAGAGATGTTAGTCAGTAAGTTTGTCAGTTTATCTATGGCGTCTGTTCTGCTATCTTTTGTGTGGCTACATGGGCATTCTGCTTCCAGAACGCTCATTCATCAGGTTTATCTATCTATCTATCTATCTATCTATCTATCTATCTATCTATCTATCTATCTATCTATCTATCTATCTATCTATCTATCTATCTATCTATCTATCTATCTATCTATCTATCTATCTATCTATCTATCTATCTATCTATCTATCTATCTATGCATCCGTCTGTAGTTTATTACTTATCTATCTATTAGATGTTTCATCAGCCTGTCTGTCTGTCTGTCTTTCTATCTGTTCGTCTGTCTCTTTGCCTATGTGTCTATCTCTCTCTCTCTGAACCTTAAGTGCCCAGGGCACATGGGGCTTCCGCAAGGGTTTTCCACAAATGCCTGTCCTTCGCCTTTTTTTCTGCTCTTGCCCAGGTGAGCCCTCTATTGCTCAACATCCTTTCTGTTGTTTGTGTCTATCTATCGTTTAATATTTATCC
The DNA here is from genome assembly GCA_009760885.1 of Achatina immaculata. NCBI lineage: Eukaryota > Metazoa > Mollusca > Gastropoda > Stylommatophora > Achatinidae > Lissachatina > Lissachatina immaculata. The sequence continues at coordinate 18,987,126 of CM019691.1, read as the reverse complement.
ATCTGTTAGTTGTTTCATCAGCCTATCTTTCCTTTTTTAGGTAATACCTTCATATCTGTCTACCTTTTCATCTGTCGTTTCATCAACTTGTCTGTTTGTCCTTCTGTTCTGGTACCTCCTTTGTCCGTCTATCTGTCGTTTTTCTACCACATTACACACTCTGTTTCCTTTCCCCAGTTTCCTCTTCCAGACCTTCCTTCCAGGTAAACGTCCGGGTTTTGGCCAGAACTCTCCTTTCTCAAAGTCCTAGCTGGCAAGTTGTAATGCTTCCTCCTCTGTGATAAATAACGCTAGCTATCTCTTAGCAGGAGATTACTTTATGTTATCATACTCGTGGCGTTTGCTGGATTATGATGCGAAATGTTGATTTTGGTAATTACTCTTGGCAAAGGTGTGTTATTACCCGGACAAACCTCCGGAAACATCCCTCAACAACTGTGTTTTCTGAACAATCATTATCACCATGTCATTTTATATGATTTACAGAAACATTTCCTGCTGTAGTTCCGTTCCTGTTTTTCCCGTCGTACTTTTGCTATTGCTTGTTTCTATATTCCTCTTGTAATGACTGTTTTAACCTTCATTCTACTTATTATGTTTATGTAAATAACTAATTAAGTAGAAAAGTAGGACTGGCATCTTACATCTTTCCCGTGCCGTTAAACGTCACTTATGTCTCGCATGGTAGTTCGCCAAGTTTTCCTGTTTTCGGTGAGCTTTTCAACCTCATCAAGGGATTTTATACCTGCTAATACTAATCTGGCCTCCTCTTAACAATGTCCTCTTTAGAGTTTCACGTGGTCGACATCTGTTTCTTCGGCCTATTGTGTTCCACTTGATATCTTGTTTTGGGACTGTTTCTTCTCATCACATGACCGACATATGTCCATCTTCTTTTACTGATCATCCATGAGACAGGTTGTAGTTTGCTCATCTGTCTTATCTATGCGCTGTTCTTGAATTCGTTCCACTTTATACCGAGTGTTTTCCTCAGGCATTTGTTTTCAAAAGATTTTAATTTGTCTCTATTTCGACAAACATACTGAATAAAAGTTAATATAATGTCCTGTGATATTTGCATCTCGGAGAGGGAGTGAAATGTTAGTGCCTTCACATTTGTAATCAACAGCATTGAGAGGCAGGCCAGCACACCTCTCCTGGCTGTCTTTTTTAACCTCTACGGAGAGGAGAAGCCTTGGGTTCATTTTCTTGAGACTGGATCGACCCTGGTCGCGGTCGGTCCGAGAATAAGACTCTGCATCAGAAATTGAACCCAGGACCTTCCTGTCGGCAGGCAGGTGAACTAATCCCCATACCACTGCGGCTTCTGTGCTTATAAACACAAACATAACAAAATCCATTGTCATTTCAGGGCATAAATTGTTTGGCCCTCCACCCCCCCCCCCCACCACCTCCAGGAAAAAACGAACACTACAGATCTGTGCTGGAGCTTCACACTTCTCGTTCTTCTCGTTCCTGTTCTGTCTCCCTGGAACTTCACCGATCTTGTTCTTCTCGTTCTTGTTCTACCTACCTGGATCTTCACAGATCTTGTTCTTCTCGTTTCTGTTCTATCTACCTGGATCTTCACAGATCTTGTTCTTCTCGTTCCTGTTCTATCTACCTGGATCTTCACAGATCTTGTTCTTATCGTTCCTGTTCTATCTACCTGGTACTTCGAGCAGAGTGTTCTCTTCAGCCGGTGCGTTGCGGATGTTGAAGCTCAGGCATCTTGCCCCATCAGGGCGGCCAGACTGAAGGCAGGGTGTGGCTTAAAAAGGCAGCGAAAAAAAAAAACGTTTTAATACTCACCAACAGACCCCACCGCCATGAGCATCATTGCGATCCCTGCTCCACTACCCAGACTGAACCTGCTGGTGTGAGAGCTGACGGAGACTTGGGGACAGTCTTGCTCACCTGTGGCCCTGCTCCACTACCCAGACTGAACCTGCTAGTGTGAGAGCTGACAGAGACCTGGGGACAGTCTTGCTCACCTGTGGCCCTGCTCCACTACCCAGACTGAACCTGCTGGTGTGAGAGCTGACAGAAACCTGGGGACGGTCTTGCTCACCTGTGGAACACTGACTCCTGACGGCTGAGCCGTCACGCTGGAGCAGTCATCTTCATTCCGGAACTTCACAGGCAGAAAACGTTAGTGAGCACCAAAAATAATAATAATAATAATAATCCAGGTCATGTCTCATGTATGATCAACCGCATAAGATTATGGAGCAGTAGTCTAAGAGTGTTTCTGTGATGTGTAATTTGTTGGTCAACTGCAAGACCTAACGTTCTGAGTTAAGCTGATATTTTATTTCGTGAAGTTAGAACTCATCACTGAATCTAAATCGGCCAGTACACAAAAGGAGACAACCCTGTATATCACAAATAAGAACACACTGGGGCTACTGCTCCATAATCTAGAATAGTTGTTTAGCATCAAAAACAAAAGACCTTATATAAAAAAGAAGGTGAAGACAAGCGTACTAGCGAAAATATCCAGCACATGTTTGCACACCAGCACAAACAGTTTACAATTTCTCTTTTGAAAAATAAGACTCATGTTGTACAAAGGCGAATGTGTTCATACTTTATGTCTCTGACATTGCATGTTGTATATTTTTTGTTGCCATTATTTAAAGATAATCTAAAAAGATTTTCAGCGCATAAACAATGATCTTTCCCAAAATCTTATCTTGACTTGTAGAAGAAAAGCCTTGCTTACTCTGGCGTCCACCTTCGGAATACCATTCCATCCCAAATGAAACTTGTTAAGTAATATTTCTTCTTTAAACCTCAGGCTGCATCAGCGTTTATTCGAATTGGATTATATGTTCACTGAAGTTCTATGCCTTCCTGGCAGCTTTAAACTTTAACAAGCAAGTTATATTTACAGAATGGCTGGCTTGCAATAATTCTTCTAATGTGTCATAATTTGATCAGAGATTTAGATATAATGTGTGTCTGAGAGTGCAAAAATAAATTTATCACATGTCTTTGGTATTTTATAAATAGTTGAAAATGTAGATAAGAGGCTGAACATAAAAGTTTTCTTATTTTCAACTTTACTCGTGCTAATCATGCATTTAGTATAAGGAGGTAAATGTAAATTCCGTTTTTCCGTGCCGTTTTAAGCGTATAGAGTTTACGGTGTTAGGCCCGTATTTCTAAGGCCATCGGCACATAAACGTGTGATGTAGTCAGTATCACGCCTGGCTGCATTTACCTTCCCAGATATCTCTGCTACCAATCTTTAGAGGCTGTGTGGACCCTGGGGCATTTCTGGTGTGATAGTACCAGAAAAAAATCCCATTCCTAGAACTTGAACCCGGTATCAGCGGATTAGTAGATCGAAAGCCTAACCACTCGGCCAACCACGCCACCTTGTATTTAGTGTACTCGTAATATATACGGGAGGCTCCTGTGAGAAAGTAGAGAGAACAGGTCCTGGCCTACCTTGTCTCACAATGCTAATGCATAGAAATGCGAAGGCACTAATATGTATCGAAACGTTTGCCATATATTGAAAATTCAGAGACGAAAGACAGTCAGGCGGATCTACGTGCAGTCGGAGGGATCTACGTGTAGTCAGACTTATCTACGTGTAGTCAGATTGATCTACGTGCTTCAATTCTTCAACCGTTGAAAATAAAGTCCATCCGTCTATTCGTTCTTCATTTATTCCATCCACCCCCTTCCATATTTATACCCTTATCCTACCTGTGTGTGTGTGTCAGCTCATAAAGATCTCCAGAGCCACACAGAGACATGTTTGTCGTTGAGTTATCGCTGTTTGCCGGCTGGGGGAAGACTCGACTCAAGTAGAACAGACATCGATCAGCTACTACCTAGATGAGGTCTTGGTGGTTTTCTTGCCGTTTCATTCATGGAGCTTATATATTCTCAGTGCCATTTGCCAGAAGGAATTTCACTGGCTAACCAGTTCTCGCTTGTTTACTCTCCAGTAGTTTTTTAAAATTCTGTATCCTCCTTACATCGTGGTCTAAAACTGACCTGCACGTGGAAGTAAGACTCCAGGGATGATACAGATGTCTTTTGCTTATTACACGGAGAAGATACAGATGTATTTTGCTGTTACATGGAGAATGGTAAAAGAGGCATCCCTTCCTTATGTCAGCGCTGGAGAAGGTTCGTGCCACCATAGCTTGGAGAGCATGCTGTGGATCAATAACGTGCAAGAACCCACTGAAGAACTTAGCACTGCATTCTTTGTTGAGAGAGCTCGCAGAAAAGAAAGTTCCTTCGTTACAACTATAATGTCTTTATCAGCTATCATCAGGATCATCGTCGTCATCATCATCATCATGATGTGTGAAATCCACTGGATTCCATAACATTTAGAAGTAAGATTAAAATAAAGACATAAAGCAGTCATTGCATCTGTCCTGTTTCTTAACTTCATATGTGTATAAAATATTCGTCATTGTATAAACATCAGTTTTTAATAAACCTGGTATGTCCAATACTCGTTATATTTAAAAAGAGTCGTATCAGGTATTTCTAATGGCTTCTCCATACTATCTTTATTTCTGCAACACCTACAAAGTCTTCACCATGGAAGCAGCTAAGCAAGAAGCAGCGGATCTCTTATATAAGCAAACACACACACACACATCCAACATAGGACCTACTCATGCATTCAGTTTGGGGCAGTGTTGCTGCTGCTACAGTATTTCAGACAGTCTAAATGACACATTCTGGGTTTTTTTTTGTCTGTTTATTATGCACTTTTCTCATGTTGCAGCCTCGTTCCCTTTCTTAAGTCCAGTTCCCTGTGCCTATTCCCTGACATGCCGTCGTAATGATCCTTCAGTTTTGTTACCCAGTTTCCACATTTCTTCGCACTCAAAACTCCTTTACAAACATTTTCTCTAGTGTGCTTCTGTTAGCACTCTTTTAAGATCCAGTGCAGAGTCTGTAGCATTCATCTATCTTGTTTCATTCATTTATCATTGATCTTGTGAACGTTTTCGTCCGCGATCAATTTTGTTGGTAAAATAATGCCAGACGTAAAACTATGTAACTGAAACACAAGATATTTTGGGATTGGACTGTGGCTGTTTTCGTGTTTTATGTGTTTAGTTTGTATCCTCGGACAGGCTCCGCGATACTTCTTCATTTTCTTTTATAACTATTTCTGTTTTATTATCTGAACAGAAATATACGCCTCACTGCCGTGTCTCTCTCTTTATCAACATTTATTGATGTCCATAATATCATAACCCAGAATAACACACACGAAAATATTACTTCGGGCAACCCCCCCCCCCCTCCTGCCATAAATGCCCTTAGTCAGCGCTCACCCTCTTTCCCTATTCTCTCCCCTGATAAAATGTGACCATATCCTTTCTTCTTTCTATAATACATTGATTTTCTCTCTGTCTTACCTTCCGCAGAAGAGTATTTCCCTAACAATCTTCAGTAATGCCTTCCCTGCGGGCATATTTTCATTGCAACAATACTTTCATATATTACATAGTGTTTCCATCTATATTTTCCTTGATGTTGTATTTTCATTACAGAATTGTATTTCTTAGACAATATCTTCTTCTCAGTTGTCTTCTTCCCTGCGGCTTCTTCCCATCCAGCAATATGCTTCCAAGCTACTAAAAAAAAAATCTTTCAGAAAAAGTATCTTCCTTCACAGAAGCATCTTTCAAGAAGCTTGGACACTTATGGAAGTTCAGTTTAGTCATGTCTTTATTTTATTTTCTAAAGCTGATCCTTTTAGACGTGAATGTCTTTTGCTATTTATTTTAAACCTTCTTTAAAATCAAATTTTCTATCCAGCAACATACTTCTTCTGTGTCCCTTACCAACTATAGACCAATATCCATATTATCGTCATTATCAAAACCACTCGAAAAACACATACACAAAATAACTCTACGACACATGCAAGAGAACAATTTACTCATAGACAGTCAGTCAGGCTTTAGACCCAATCATTCCTGCCACACAGCTCTTACCAAAATGACAGAAAACTGGTTAGTAAACATAAATGACGACAGACTATGTGGTGCCATTTTTGTCGACTTTAAAAAGGCATTTGATATGACTGACCACGATATTCTTGTAAGAAAAATAAAGACTTATAGACTGCACCCTGACCTAATAAAATTAATTGCATCGTTTCTGTCAGACAGACAACAGGTAGTATTCTTCAACAATTCTCTATCAAATTCTGCTAAAGTTGACACTGGTGTTCCGCAAGGTTCTATTCTAGGCCCGTTGCTCTTTGCTATCTATATCAATGATCTTCCACTTCATCTTAAACACTCTTCTTGTGACCTTTTTGCCGATGATTGCACAATCTACACCAGTGACTACGATTGTGTTAATCTAGAATCAACTCTTCAGGTCGAGTTATACAATTTAATTGGATGGAGCAAAAATAATGGCATGATTATAAACACCGATAAAACAAAATCAATGCTCATAACAACAAGACAGAAACTACAAAACGCAACAAAAATAACACTTCGGCTCTGTACAGAAACATCACAGATAGAAAACGTTAGCGAGCACAAAACACTAGGTCTTATTATTGACCAACATCTGACCTGGAACTCTCATGTGCAATGTCTAACAAAACTCATCGCACAAAAAGTATACCAATTAGCTAAAATTAAGCACTTCATCGATCAAGACACTAGGAAGACATACTACATAGCTCATATACAAACACATTTAGACTACTGCTCAACAGTTTGGGATGGTTGCTCAATGTCAAATACAAAAAGGCTTTGCTCTCTCCAAAAGCGAGCAGTAAAGCTTATTAGTGACAAAGATCAAGCACAAACAACTAATCATCACAAACGTATCAAAATACTACCTCTTAAGAACAGGTTCCTCTTCAACAAGGCCAAGTTAGTACATCAAATTCTTTCACGGCATGCCCCGCCTTATCTATGAAACCTGTTTAAATTTAACCCAAAGTGCAGCCAACGCTTGAACAACATATGTCTTCCAAAACCTAGACTTGACCTTTACAAGAAAAGCTTTAGTTATTCTGCTGCTCATCTTTGGAATACCCTCCCATCCTATATAAAAAATATAAATTATACTCCTTCCTACAACTACAAGCTTTCCCAATATCTATTTGATGTCGACTACATGCCTCCATGAATTATAAAACTTAAAAGTTATCTTAAGCTGCTCTTACAGACACCGAATACAATTAATTGTTTTCTGAATAGTCCCGAAAATTTTGTTTAGTAGATAGTCATTTATAATGTATGTAGTTACTTCTGTACTGAGTGAATGTGTAAGAGCGAAACGTAAATGTTATATTTTATTTTATGTCTCTCAGCTTCAATGTTAGTTATGTTTGTTATATGAACAGCATATTTGTAGAATGTCTGGAATAGAGTGAAAGATGTATGATAAAGGGCAGAATGTCAGACGGGCCTGCGTGCCCAATTCTTAACCCTTTTGAAATAAAGATCAATCAATCAATCAATCCCTAGAACTGCCAGCTGGTGTTCTTTGCAGCCGATGCGATGAAGATGTTGACGCACATTATCGTGTCTGAATGGGTTAAGGCGGCTGTTTCTTTTTCATCTATGAGACGATTTAAAAAAACGGAGGGAGGGGGTGCATTACTTTTTTTGACAGATTCCACCACCGTGGGGGTTAAACGATTCCTGCCCCCTTACCCAGGCTATACATGTTACGAGGGGGGGGGGGTACTAACAGAGGACTGGGGCATGGTCTTGATAGACTATAGTTCTAACTATAACTCTAACCAACTCTAGAATTGCAATGTCGGCAATGTGTCTCTGACTGCCAAGTCGGACAGCGATTTCACCCTCAGTATATAATAAATATACGATTCATTCATTCATGTGCATGTCCCTTGCGGACCTTTGCCTCCCTAACAGCACTCTTGTAGGTCTCTCTGTTGTAACCAAGATGGTCTGCTGCTGATGCATCTATTTGCAGATTATCAACGATGTCTCGCAATCATCTTCGTCTTGGTCTTCCTCTCTTTCTTTTTCCCATTATGTAACTCTTACAAGACGGTCTTCTCTAAATATAAGATACCTTTCTTTAAACTGCTTTTATTTCTTAACCCAGTTCTCTTTTCTAACTACAATACAATGGCTCTTTTTGGTAGCCCTCATGTTTCTACTAACTACATCACAATGTCTTTTTTGTAGTCACGTATTACATAAACAAGTATTTTGCTCCACTTTAAAGTAGTACTTATATTTTATATATTCAATACGACGTTGTCATAAGTTTTCTTAAACACATATTATCATCTTTTAATAGTTCACGCATAATAAAATATTTTCCCTTCTCTTCATTTGTATGTACTTAACTCCATTTAACTTACAGCAGAATATTTATCAAAATTGTTTCTATTTAAAAAAAGGTTTAATTTTACTGTTATATTTTCACTGTATTTGTGCCTTACATCACATTATGTCTTACAGCACATTGTGTCTTACATCACACTGTGTCTCACATCTCATTATGTCTTACATCACATCGTGTCTTACATCACACTGTGTCTCACATCACATTATGTCTTACAGCACATTGTGTCTTACATCACACTGTGTCTCACATCACATTATGTCTTACATCACATCGTGTCTCACATTACATTGTATCTTACATCAGATCGTGTCTCACATTACATTGCATCTTACAGCACATTGTGTTTTATACCACTTTGTCTTACGTCCATATCTTCCTGTAAAGAAGCCGTCGTTTACAACCACATCTTTCCGCAGGCAAATCACACGTCAATATTTTCCTTCCAGCGCAAGCCATATTTTTGTCAGTTAAAATATTTTTAGATGCATTCCCCAAAACATAGTTTTCCTTCATTTCTGTTTTTTTTTTCTCCTTCTGTCCCTGATGTCAAGGGGCATTTGTCTGCACAAGCCAGTTCCATTTTTATAGCTTTTCTTCCTTGAATTTTCTAATTGTCATCTTTTGCTTCTGTACGAGCGTGTCAATACTGGAGCCCCGAATTCGCGATCAATTTCTTCTTTATTTGGCTGTTAATTGTCCATGCTGAACGCTGGAGTTTTTAACAGCATCCTTCGTGATTTTTAACTCCTCAGTTTGTTTCATTCGGCGCTTCCTTATATTTCTATACATTTGTCCGGATTGGAACAGATGTGGAAAGTGGCCCTGCAGTTGTTTCTGTTATATCTGTTGAGACCTTTATTTAGCGTCAGTAAGAGCAGCTTGTGTAAGTTGGTTGGTTGGTTGGTTGGTTGGTTGGTTGGTTGGTTGGTTGGTTGACTAATGATTATTTACAACTATGAACTTCGGGTTAATGATTTTCTTGTAAATGTGAGCTTGGAAATGATGAATTTCTTGCAACTGTGATTTTGGAGTTAATGATTTTCTTGTAATTATAAGCTTCGGATTGATGTTTTTCATATAACTATGAATTTGTGATCGATGATTTTCCTGTAACTATGAGCTTGGGATTGGCAATTTTATTGTGGCCATGAACTTGGAATTGATGAGCTTCTTGTAACTGGGTACACAGGACTTGTGACTTTCTTGTGACTATGAGACTGAGATTGATAATTTTCTTGTAATTATGAGCCGGGGAATGATAATTGATTTTCTCATAATTATGAACTTGAAACTGGTGATTTTTGTTGTAACTGTCAGCTTGGACTTAATGATTTTCTTGTGACTATGAGCTTGGGATTAATGATTTTCTTGTAACTATGAACTTGCGATTGATTTTTTTTTTGTAACTGGGCGCTTAATTAAGGACTTGTAGACTTATTGTAACTGTGTGTCTGAGTTCCTGGCAGCTATTATTATGTTCAGGATCTTCAAGACAAACATGATGTCGGACTGGGAGTGAGTTACAGTAAGTCTCAAGTACAGAAAAAAACCGGAACAAAACATTCCTTTCCGCAGACCCCGTCATGTTGGGGCCATACATTGATTCCTACTTCATCGGCCAGGCTGACATAATTGATTATTTGTCAGGCTGACATAAATATGTCAGTTGAATGTGGCTTGCATAAATATGTCAGCTGAATACGGCTTGCATGTCTTCGCGGCGTTGTAATCTCTTATCTCATTTAGCCCTACTTTTGAAAGAAGACTTCAAGTGTATATTTATAACGTTTTTTTTTTCGTTCTTTAAAATTACTTCTGTTACATGTGACGTCGTTTTTAATGACGCTCAAAGGTTTGCTGCTGCAGGCCGGATGTCATTAACCCTTGTACTCTCGTAGAGATGCTGAAGATCAAGGCGCCCATGGAATGGTGGGAAGTGCTAACATGATGGTCTGTTCTAACATGCACAGAATTACAGCTATTGTTTGTTTGGTTCTTCAAACATGATTGTAGTTTTGTACAAGGCTGTTGGTATTTGTTTTATGCAGAATACAACTTCTCCCTTTTTATCCATTTTTTTTAGGAAGACAACACTGTAATCTAATAATACTACATCACTGAGGTAAAGTTAAAGGAAATGCGTTATAAGATGGAGTGGTAATCTCTCTCTCTCTCTCTCTCTCTCTCTCTCTCACACACACACACATACACACAAACATACATACATACATATGGGCAAGAGCAGAACAAAAGGCAAAGGACAGGCATTTCTGGGAAAACCCTTGCGGAAGCCCCATGTGCCCTGGGCACTTAAGGTTCAGATATATATATATATATATATATATATATATATATATATATATATATAGTTCTAGGTGCTCGTTGTTTACTTGTGGCCATGGAATTATGTATGTGATGTTCTGATGGTTCAAAAGATGATATATTTATTTTTCTCGACCCATGAGTATCGTTGTATGCTGTTCTTGAAGGTCATCCTTTGTACATGTTATGTAAATGTATTGTTTTCCAGCTGTCCGTATTCACAGAAATGCTAATAATTAAGACTTTATGACATTTTCCTCACAGCTCTCTGAAACTTCTTGTACGTAGTGAAAATAGATCGACCAAGAAAGTGCTAAGAATTAGGGCATGTGCTGTATAACGGCATAAATTTCGCGTAAACACCTGAGGGAATTGAAACATAAGTATATTTCTCCATCATATTTCGTGTAATGTTCATGATGATAGAGTACAATTTAAGAGTTTATAATAAAGTTATTGAAAATAAGTCTAAAGAAGAGTTTACATTAGACCTAGAATATGGAGAAAGTGAGAAATTAACTATTTCTTGAAAATAGTTGTCACGAGTATGGTTTACCGGACTGTCATCATTATAGATTCAGGGACGAAGTTTATACCTGTGCGTGGATTTTTTGTTTCACATTATGGGGTTTATTTGTAATAAGAACATTAGACAAGTGTGTTTTTGGGTCAGGTTTTTGACTGCGGTGTCAAGAATTACACCGTATGCGATTCCGAGAGAGGAGAACAAAGGGTTAAACTTTTATTCAAAACAGCGAAATCTCAAGTTACAGTAATTATTTAATTCCGGCTTAGTTTTGGCCTTCATGTTGTGGCAAGTTACAACTAATATTAATCACGATTTCATCTCACAGAGGCAATTGCTGTTACAGTTACTACCAAACAAAAAAGGTGCAACAGTAACGTAATGCGGTAGCTTACTTTTCTTACACACACAAAAAAATGAAAGTTACAGTTCGGGAAATCAAATGAAATGGGCACGATTAATATTACCAACAAGTACTTTATTTTACAAAGAACATGAAACACTGATTATATCCCCTGTTGATTACACTCCCCTAGTAAACAGGATGTGATATAATCCATTACATTGCAACGCCCTTGTAAATGCCGTATTTATTTTAGCGGAAAATCTTTCGCCCAGTTCTAATAGATTTCATGGGAGCCACTGGTATATAAATATGTATTTTTTCAAGGAATATTACTGAATATTATATGATAATACAGATAACTATAATATAAAAAGTGTTATGTTTATACTTCATTACAACTATTCCGGCTGCAAAAACAGATTATCGCAGGAAAATTCTAAACAGTGTCATCAGCTGTACATAAGTTAAAGATAAGGACATAGATTTTCCGTCTGTCGCTTGCAGCTCCCATCGTTAGCGGTAATTGTCGGAGCTTATTTCAGAATGTTGTTCCCTGGATGGCCTCTCGACTGCCACATCAGCAAGTTTAAGCAAATATCACTCGGCGTTTATTGCAGAGCTGCTCTGATATGTTGACCTGTGTTGTGGATGACTGTGGTGTCACTGCTACGGCATAAGTAAGCCAAGGACGGGGGGAGAAACAGCGAGGAGGAGAGATTTCACCATATTTGATGCGTCCTCACATTTTCACTTCTCTTGAGTAAATGTAACGTCGACTGAGCACACAAATGTAAAGGTTAACATACTTTATTTCTATATAGTTTTATAGCATACTATACATTCTATTTTGCACATGGTTATTAATATCCTTTGCTGCAAATAGCAAATCTTGAGGTCATGTGAAATAGAAACATATCGAAGGAAAAATTAAAATCCACATCTTCCGTTTTTTGGTTTTAAAAAATCTGAATTTTGAATCATTGCAAGCAAAAACAGTATATATATATATATATATATATATATATATATATATATATATATATATATATATATATATATAATATATATATATATATATATATATATATATATATATATATCGGCCTGGTTAGCTGAGTGGTTAGGCGGTCGGTTTACTAATCCAGTCTTACTGGATTCATTCCTAGCAGTGGGATTTTTTTCTGGTACATACCGAAAAAAGGGTTCACCCAGCCTCTAAAACTGGATACCAGAGAAATCTGGGAAGGTGAAGCGGCCAGGCGTAATACTGACCACATCACACCTTTCATGTGCCGAAGGTCATGGAAAATACAGGCCTCACACTATTCCTCAATATGCCTTAATGGCATGGGAACGGGAATGTTAGCTTGTACGCAATATATATATATATATATATATATATATATATATATATAAACTAAGATATAAATATGTAGAATGGTTATTCATGCTTTCGTAATGTGCCTCGTAGTTAGCATTTTTATTTTGTGCATGATTTTTTTTTTTGCATCAATAAGTCTAAAGTTCATACCTGTGGACTTTGTTAGTGAACGAAAGTGTTTCCAGCTTAACAGACAAAAAGAATTAACCGTTGTTTTGTTGTGGTACTGCCCCAGTCCAAATTTCTGTAATATGCCTTTAAATTGCCCTTTATCCTGGTGAGTATTGCACAGAATATGATGGAGAACTACTCTTTGATTTCAATTCACTGAGGTGTTTACGTTTTGTAACAGGAATGCCTTAACACTTCCTTGGTCGCTCCTTTTCCACCATGTTCAAGAAGAAGTAAGCACGTCGGGAAAACACGACCGGTGATGGTGGGCACGTTTTCCTAGCAAGAGTGGGGCAGTCTCTGGTCATTCGTCGGCCGATATGCTGCTTGCTGGTCACCCGGGCGAATGGTTCACTTGTTCTAGGGAAAGATGGGTGTTTTTGTGGGCAAAGTTGTCTGTGTGTTTCTTTGTCGGTGGGTAAGGTGTATTTCTGCATAAAATTTGTGCATTTCTGTGAAATTGTTTGTAAACAGCCCCGGGCACCGTTTTTGACAGTCTAAGCCGAGCAAGTGTGAGAGGTAGGAAGGTGAGTAAGTGTGAGAGGTAGGAAGGTGAGTAAGAGTGAGAGGTAGGAAGGTGAGTAAGAGTGAGAGGTAGGAAGGTGAGTAAGAGTGAGAGGTAGGAAGGTGAGTAAGAGTGAGAGGTAGGAAGGTGAGTAAGTGTGAGAGGTAGGAAGGTGAGTAAGTGTGAGAGGTAGGAAGGTGAGTAAGTGTGAGAGGTAGGAAGGTGAGTAAGAGTGAGAGGTAGGAAGGTGAGTAAGAGTGAGAGGTAGGAAGGTGAGTAAGAGTGAGAGGTAGGAAGGTGAGTAAGTGTGAGAGGTAGGAAGGTGAGTAAGTGTGAGAGGTAGGAAGGTGAGTAAGAGTGAGAGGTAGGAAGGTGAGTAAGAGTGAGAGGTAGGAAGGTGAGTAAGAGTGAGAGGTAGGAAGGTGAGTAAGAGTGAGAGGTAGGAAGGTGAGTAAGTGTGAGAGGTAGGAAGGTGAGTAAGTGTGAGAGGTAGGAAGGTGAGTAAGAGTGAGAGGTAGGAAGGTGAGTAAGAGTGAGAGGTAGGAAGGTGAGTAAGTGTGAGAGGTAGGAAGGTGAGTAAGAGTGAGAGGCAGGAAGGTGAGCAAGTGTGAGAGGTAGGAAGGTGAGTAAGTAGGAAGGTGAGTAAGTGTGAGAGGTAGGAAGGTGAGTAAGAGTGAGAGGTAGGAAGGTGAGTAAGTGTGAGAGGTAGGAAGGTGAGTAAGAGTGAGAGGTAGGAAGGTGAGTAAGAGTGAGAGGTAGGAAGGTGAGTAAGTGTGAGAGGTAGGAAGGTGAGTAAGAGTGAGAGGTAGGAAGATGAGTAAGAATGAGAGGTAGGAAGATGAGTAAGTGTGAGAGGTAGGAAGGTGAGTAAGAGTGAGAGGTTGGAAGGTGAGTAAGTGTGAGAGGTAGGAAGGTGAGTAAGAGTAAGAGGTAGGAAGGTGAGTAAGAGTGAGAGGTAGGAAGGTGAGTAAGTGTGAGAGGTAGGAAGGTGAGTAAGTGTGAGAGGTAGGAAGGTGAGTTGTCCACGCGTTCTGCTGGACCAGATCGAGAAAACAATGAAATCTTAAGGCCAAGCTAATGGTCCAAGTAAAATTGAGATCAGTGAAGTTAACAGAGCACAATGCTGTATGGTTAGATATGGAAAATATGATAGACGAAGAACTTTTCTTTAGACGTGAGACAAGAGAATTACTTGGGCCATGAACCATGGAATCAGGTATGACGTGCAGCCGTCTAGCCACCAGAGAACAGCGCATTAATAATCTTCGCTATCCTGCACCCCCACATCTCCCCCACCCCAATCCCAACCACCCATATTCAAAAAAGAAAAAGGTGTTGGACAGCGAAGCCATCAGTGCTATCCGGTCGAAAATCGAGACACCCTAAAAAGGAACGACGTCGTGACACAGAAGTTCCATCGCTTAGATTCAGTCTCCCGCATATGTCAAAGTTTTCAGACACAAACTTACACACATGGTCTCCTGCAAAATGTCCAGTGCATGCTGGACAATAATAACAACAAATAAACGAATACTTCTGTAGTTAAAGGTAGTTTCAGGTTATGGTTTCAGACACGTATGTTTATCTTTACTCCTATTCACACTCGGAGGGTATCGGTGCGACAAAGGGACACGATTCAGTGCAGCAGTCTTCATCCTACTTGGCAGTCTGAGGTATGCACGATATGAAGGATATGACACTATCTACTTTATCCTTCAAGGCTTTAAAAGCTCGGGATGAGATCTGCCAGCCTTCCTGGCTTTCTGCCACGCTCTGACAGACTGTCTTTTGTCCAACCATGCCCTCTCAATCTCCTCATTCCAACAAGGGGGTTGTGTCCATTTCCTCTGTCTTGTCCTAGGACGCTTCAGTTTGCCACGTCTGATCTTACTGATGGTCCGTTGTCGTGGTGGAAGATGTTCACTATATCCGCCTGAATTCTAGTTGTGCGCTTCTCAACCAATGTGGCACATGAATAGTGGTCACTGCCATGGTATCCAGGAGCAGTCCACCTGCATTTCTGTGCTAAAGAAGGTGACACCAGGGTCAAGTCAATGACGCTCTCAGAGTCACCCGGACTCTCCATTCTGGTTGCTCTTCCAGAGACACAGAAGGTTTGTTCTGACTCCACGTCTTCTTCCTGCCTGCTGAGGATGCCTTTTAACAAAAAATTGTTTTCCGTCCCGTGCGAGTGGAAGTTGTACTTGTCGTCTGTACATGACGGCCATTAAGGTTGCGTTTTGAGATTTTTGAAACATGCTGGTGAAGCTGTTTGCGTTATGTTGTTGTTTGTGGAGTATTTGAAGGAAGGCCATGATGAGTTACAAGTAAGCACCCGAACTGATAAGTTCCAAAATTGGGTTTATAGCGGGTAAAGCTAATACAGCACGGAGAGTGCTAAATACTTATCACTGAATATCAGTAGAAACTATGCAAACTATATTCGATTTGAGAGTATTAAGTTTTGAAAATATATAGAAGTGTAACCTGAATAGCAGTGGTTTTCAAACTTTTCGGGCTGCCGTCCCCTTGCTTCCCAGATCACATCCCTAGCGCTCCATGAAGCCATTTTTCGCTCATGTGGTTCTGATGGCCTTCCCTCCCCCCTCCCCCACCCTACACCTCCCCTGGTACTTTCTTCTTTTTTCTATAAATTTGTTAGTTTTGAATGAATGTGTGAATGCAAGTCTATTTCACGTTGTTGCATAAATCAGAGTGTAGAGTGTATGGACATGAGATAAGTTTATTATTTATTTATGTAATCATTTAATGTGTCTTCATGATTATTATGCTCATTAACAAATGCTGAATGACTGCGACTGTGAAAGCCCAATTCTTAACCCTTTGAAAATAAAGTGTGTTCGTTCGTTCGTTCGTTCGTTCTTTTCCCTCAATGCTGCCCTGGATACTACCACCTCGATAGTTTCTGGCTGGTCAGACAAGAACAAAAGATTGTTTGCCTGAAAGTAAGCAATATATTGTGAGAAATAGTAGAAATATCTGGTAAGAGAATGGAGGAAACAGACAAACAAAGATAGTCTATACAGAAGTGATAAAAGGGGATAGACTAAGAGGTAGACCAAGACAACGACGGCCAGAAAAAATAGAAGAAGACATATGCGCTCTTGGAATCGACGAATGGCAAGAAAAGATCAAGAACAGAGAGGAATGGAGACGTGTCTTGTCTGCAGAAATGAACCTCATTGACCGGGAAACCTGCTGAATTCAGCAGCTGCTCAAAGAAGAAGAAGAAGGAAGAGGAGGAGGACGAGGAGAAAAAGAAGAAGAAAGAGGAGGAGAAGAAGAAGAAGAGGAGAAAAAGAAGAAGAAGAGGAGAAGAAGAAGAGGAGAAAAAGAAGAAGAAGAGGAGAAGAAGAAGTAGGAAAGAAGAAGAAGAAGAGAAGAAGAAGAAGTAGGAAAGAAGAAGAAGAAGAAGGACGAGGAGGAGGACGATGACAAGGAGAAAAAGAAGAAGAAGAAGGAGGAGGAGGAAGAAGAAGAAGAAGAAGGAGAAAATTTGATGACCGACATCAAATTGCTTTATAGCTGTCTTGTTTCAAGGACAAATCGCTGACATGACAGAGAGTTGTGTAGATGAGATTGCCGAATTTTTTGTTTCCTCCTTGCACCTGATATCTTCTCAGACGTTCTATTATTATCTCCCAGACGAAGTGTGCGTCACAGCTCCATAGATTTCCACCGTTAACGATAATCATTACCTAGGGAAACACCAACCTGTCCTCATGGACATTTGCCTAAATAACTAAATTAAGTTTTCCGGGCTCTTTTCTCCAATTTTTTTTCCAACGCGTAACAAAATGAATCTTTTTGGCTTACGTCTTTTGTAAAAGCTTACGGGAACCTAAAAATGAGGTTCCATGTCTCCACAGACATGGCTTAATGTCTTGTCACACAGAGATATGTGCTACAAGGTTTTGTGTGTGTGTGTGTGCGTGCGCGCCGAATGATCGGATTACACGTCGGCCGCTCTTCTCAAGACAGGAATTACCAACAGTTGTTATGCATTATAGATATATCAGAGAATAACAACTACTTAGGTTTACCTGAAAACATAAATCCTGATAATTCGTTTCAATGACACTCTCTGATATAATAATACCCACGTGTACGCTACGTTTACTGATAGATGCGAGGCAGATTTTTTTTTAAAATAACGGAAATTTGAAAACTGTACGGCAACCATAACAGGTAGAAGATGATGCAGTATAAGACGCTCGTAATGGCTTATGGGTAGTATGAACACGCACAGCGCAGCGCTTTGCCCTTAGTCTAGTTGCGAAGTCAAGGTGGATTGTGATGGCATTAGTACACGATGATGTGTCTGTTGTGCCTGTACAATGTTTGATCTTAGAGCTCTATGTGACTTTATGCAAGGCACACACCTCGCTCTCCACCAGAAAAATAAAGAATAACAAAGTATGGTTTGTTGTTCACGGGTGACATGTTTATTGCGTCCTGTTATCAGCGGGGAATCTAGCATAGTTATCAACAACAGCGAATGCACAAACGATAGCGGACAGTCGTACAAATAAAAAATAGAGAGCAAGACTCGTGTAGTGTCTGCTATTCACCAACGAGTCTCCTGTGATAGAATTATAACGGGTGTCTTGTGCAGGTAGCGGTCTCGGCAGGGATCTGACGTAGTTCCACAGCTCTATGTAGTTAAGAGAAACCATGCTTAGCCTCCAAGCACGTGCCCTTACATAGGACGGGGCCAAGTCAAATTTGGATCGCACTCTGATAAATTACTGTAGATGCAGAACCCATTCCTTTAGAAGCTACGTTGAAATCGATTCGATTATGCATGTCTGTATGCATTGACATGATTTTTTTAAGTAAAAACTTTTGTTGAGACAGATTCTTCAGATGTTCTTGTACTTGTATGAACTCCCTGTAACTGCGAGCTGTTGTTCTTTGCAGTTGATGCTGTAGAGGTGTTGAGGCACAGCATCGTATCGGCGTGGGAGCGGGTTATGGGAGCTATTTTTTCAATCCCGGAGTACAGCTAAAAAGCAGAGGGCGTGCAATGCTTCTTTAGCAGACTCCACCACCATGGGGACTATAGCAGTCCCTACCCCGATAACCAGGCTAGGCCTGTTACTGGGGGTACCACGGAGAGGTGGGACAGGGTCTTAGTCAGCTATGGTTCGCTAACCCTGACTCTAGCATATCAGCTATGGGTCGCTGATTGCCTCATCTGACAGGCGTCTTCACCTCCTCTCCAGATGTTAAACTGATGATTTCTGAACTAATTCGTTCATGTACTCCACATCTTCGTTGATAATCTGCACATGGATGCATCAGCAGCAGAGCACCTTGCTTACAACCGAGAGGCCTACAGGAGATATGTTAGGGAGGCAAAATTCCGCAAGGGACATGCAAATGACTGACTTCACATGTTAACTTGTTTTTAATTTTCTATGAAAGGTTTTGTCTTGTCTTGTCTCCTTCCTCGTGTACCTTTCAGTGCTTAAATGGAAAATAGACTTTTTGATAAAACTTCCTACAAGCGCATTACTTAAGATTTCTAATAGTTCCTCCATTCATCGGATGTATGGTCGATCTGTGCATAAGTAATGGTGCCAGAACGTATACAAACTCTCAAGTATTAACTAAGATTAAAACCTGCAGCAAGCTGTTTCCAGAAGCACGAAGAGAAAGTGGGACAGTGCCCTGGTTAGCTCTGTTTTACTTAAATTGATTTCTGGTCCATCCCTCTGACACAGTCATCTTGCTTCCATAAGCACGTTTTCTTGATAAAAAGTAAAAGAAGCATAAATATATAAAGACTGTATCATTGACATGAAAAGTCAAAAGTCAAGAAAGTTGTCGTTCCACTGTAAGTGACAGTATTTCACAGCCAAAGATTCACGTAAAAAAAAATTAATACAATAAATTCAACAAAATAAGCATGATCTTTGCACAAATATGGCTAAAATCTTTACATCAGTTCATAACACAAACGGAAATATAAGCTTATTACATTCCGAACAAAAGTACTGGACGAAAGAAAGATGATAGCAGGAGGGGTGTAATGATATAATTTTGTAGACATAAAATAGGACAGCTTTGTCGTTTGTGTCTTCAGACTTGGCAGTATCACAAATATCTGTCATGCCAACCTAAGGTGCAGAAGTAACAGTACCTCGTGGAGACTGCAGAAAACGTAGGACAGTGTACAGCAACTGTGAGAATAGCAGATAGTGAGACAGATTAGACCATTGGGTCCATCGATTCAACGAACCAGCAAATATATAAACGCAACAAATACGATGCTGCAGTGTAAACTGAAGTTTGCTGATAAGACAAGGGCAAATTGCCTGAAACGTTCACTTGGACATCAACTTCATGTGCAGACCTGAAGTGTACTCAGCAGATGATTAATGAGCACAGAAAAGCGACATCATTCAAAACAGCATTTTTGACAATAACTCATGACAGGTTCACGAGAATCTCGTTAAACTTACTGAACACAAAACTCACTGACCATGTTATTGAATGCCTATAAAAGATTGACGCTCCTCGAATCAATTCATTTGAAATTTAAATACGCAAGTATGGCTCATCTCAGTACAGAACAACGACTGATCATCATTAGACGTTTACAGACTGGACAGTCACAAGGTGTACTGGCTAGACAATTTAATGTGGTTAGAAACAGCATTAGTCGCCTTTGGAGACAATTTCAAGAAACTGGCTCAGTTGCAAACCGGCCGTGCAGTGGAAGACTCATAATCACTAGTCCAGCATCGACAATGGACCGTTGCGAATTATTGGAGAAGGGTTTGGTTTAGTGATGAATCATTTTTTCTGCTCCAGGGATACTATAGACAGAGAAGAGTTTATCGCAGAGTCCAAGAGCATATGGACTGCGTGGATGAGGCTCCTCCACATGGTGGTGGAGGTGTACTGGTATGGGGGACGATTAACTTCATGAGAAGAACTGACTTGTTGCAAATTGAAGGACGCCTGAATTCCTAACGATACGTCGCTGAAATTCTTCGTCCTCACGTCCTGTCACTTCTGGCTGCACCAGGGTCGATTTTTCAGCAGGATAACACTCAACCTCATGCGGCACAACTCACCACCCAGTTCCTCGCTGACAACAACGTCCAGACAATTCCGTGGCCATCCATGACATCATACATGAACCCAACAGAACACTTATGGGATGAACTCAACAGACAAGTCTGCCAGCGAGACGTGGCGCCAACCAGTCTCCGACAGTTGTCTCTTGCACTGCGGGAAGAGTGTGCAGCCATCCCACAACAACAGATCCAACGGCTAATTGGATCCATATCAAGGAGATGTCGTTCTCTGATACAGGCCAGAAGAGGCCATGCACCTTACTGAAACGGAAGCCTCAGTCGCAAAGAATAAAAAGTCCAAACCAAATTTAATGAATACATTTCATTTTAAAGTCTTAAAGATTTTTCATTCCAAGATTGAAATATTAATTCTGTAAAATAAAACTTTGACACAAGTTTGAAATTTGGTGTCCATTACGACTACAGTAGTGTTGCTTTTTTAAAAACAGTATAATATATATATTATATATATATGTTAACATCATATGGGTTATATTTATTGCTTTATTTTTTAATGAGGTATAAACGGGTGTTCTCAGGTCAGAAAGAGGATCCATGGTCAAAATAAAGTTTTAAAAATTCCCTGGATTAGACTGAGAGATAGCTATATAATCAGACATACAAGCGGGTAAATAGGCAGTCAGGAATAGATACAGACAGACAGGCAGATAGACAGATAGACAGACAGATAGACAGATAGACAGACAGACAGACAGATAGATAACCGCAAACAACGCGCTAAGAAAAAAGATAAACATACAAGACAGGGTAAGGACTGAATGCCACGTGACTTAACAGTCCCCATATAAGGAACAGTCAGTGTCCTGTATCACGTGCCAGTGTTGATTTTGGTTTTCTCCGTGTCATCAATCGCTGATTGATGAGGTTTACCTAAGTCTTCCTATAGATCGTCGAGTCTTGGAGGACTACCATAGCGGACGGAACACAGGATTGTGTCGGTTCCTTCATGATTACAGCAACAGATATTGGATTTTTTTTCCGGATGACATACTGAAGGAAATTACTATGTCGGGCAGAGATATTGAAGCGCCGTGCAATTCTTACTGCAAATTGCCAGATAAGTCTCTGCAGAGAATGATATGCACGACAGTAATTGAGGAGTAAAGGGAGGCCTTTGGTGCTCACAAATTAACGCAGCAATTAATGTACACAGAGAGGAGAAAAGAGTTAAAATGAGATCCCCTTCTTGGAATGAAGGTCTTAGTATGGTGCACATGCTCCTTAGCCCCAGGGAAGACTATTACGAATGGAAGCGGAAGATATGTGTGAGGGAGGGAGGGGTCTTCTTCCTTCTTCCCTCCTGTCCAGGAAGATGAGTTTAAATCGATTCGATGTTTCCATCCCTTGGGCATGTTTCTATGTGACAAATCCCAGAGTGCAGCGGGATAATCTGTTTTCTGTTGTCGGTATTCTAAAGAATAACACGTACAAAGAATATTACGGTCACATTAATATTTAAACAATTATTTCCTTTCCGTTTCTCTTACGTAGAACAAACCTTGCCCTCACAGTCGACCTGGATGTCCGCAGATTATCTCCCTGGTTTTTTTTTCCGCAGTGGATTCAGAAACTGGACGGGGAATAACCTGCGGATGACGAACAAAACGTTAACTCTGAGGCGTCAAGTGCACATATACATGAAAGTGTCTCAGAGTTGTCCTTCCACTGTTAACTGTTTCCTAGAAGATTGATTTACGTAGACTTTGTGAGTAGAGTTATCTGAATACATGATCATACTGTTTATATCATTCATCATCATTCATTTGCATGTCCTTTGCGGAACTTTGCCTCCCTAACAGCACTCTTGTAGACCTCTCGGTTGTAAGCAAGATGGCCTGCTGCTGATGCATCCATTTTCAGATCATCAACGATGTCTTGCAGCCATATTCGCCTTGGTCTTCCTCTCTTTCTTTTTCTCATTATGTAGCCTTCCAAGATGGTCTTCTCTAGATTATCATGAAGTTTAATGTGTCCAACATATTTAAGTTTTCTCTCTTTAATCGTCTTTACTAACAAGCCTTCTTCAATATTAAGTTCTTGTAGTATGGATATATTTGTTCTTTTTTGTGTCCATGGTATTTGAAGAACTCTTCTGTAGCATTTACATTCAAAGGCATTTATGTGTTTCTCAGCTGTTTTGTTGAGTGTCCAGGTCTCACAGGCATATGTTGCGATGGGAAAGATGCATGCCCTTAAAAATTTTATTTTTGTAGTTCTGTTTGTTCCTCTCCACAGATTCTTTAGTAGTTTTACTTTCTGAAGATCGATAAATGTTCTCCTTTAAATTTCCCTCATTGTATCTCCATTATTAATTAGTATTGATCCAAGATATTAAAAACTCTCCACTTCTTCCAGTTTTTCCTCATTGATATATGTATCAGCTGCTTTGTTTGTTTTGTCAGTTGTCGTCAGTTTAGTTTTCTTCGCATTGAGATAGAGGTTTTGCTCTTCGCTGTTCTTACGGACCGACGTAATTAGTTTTTCCATATATACGTAGAGAGATTTAAAATATTTCAAATAAAATCCTTCGATCTGCCGAAGTCAGGGCACGAACATGATAAACAATTTTTGGAGTTGGTGCTGGATCTTCTGTCTCGAAGTCTCCATGCTGAAAGTTATCTCGCCACTTCCTCACAGTTGTGTACGATGGACACTTCTCACTCAAACTATGGGGTGTACAATCTTAGATTTCTTTTGGTGTTTTCTTCCGCGGGGAAATTCCGCACTTGGAAATTGCACATCTTTTGTTGACTTGGTTCTGTTGTAAGGGAACGAATGAAAGTGTCGAGTGACTGCGACCGACTGTCGGGGAGTATGACGTCTCATAGCTTATGGAGAGAGGAAAGAAAACAGTCAGGATGGGCAGTGGAATTGTTTGTGTCGGTTAGACAAGCTGAGGCCAGACCTGTGATATAAGGTTTCTATCAACGAATTCTCCAGAAGGTTAGTGATAACAAGTGGTGAAGATTGTTATGCAAAATACGACTGACCACCTTCAGACTCAGATTGGCAAGAAGACGCCTGTAATAAGTTTAGCTGGAACAAATATGGTGAAAGGCAGTCCAATATAGGGCGAGTTTCAGTGAACAGCCAGTTGTATGTTGTTTTTTTTAGTCGGGAATATTAGTTTAACACGGAAGGTCTGCGTGTTAACATTCTGATTTAGTGACTATTGAAAGGAATCAAGATTATTTGCAGTGTGAGTTGTTTGGGCTGATTAGTAGCAGAACCTGTGAAGAATGAGGGAGCTAAGACAGTGTGTTTCTCTTGAATGTTTTGTGTTCGATACTGGGAGTTAATTAAACTGATTGAGATTTTACCGAGGAGTCAGTTTTTGTTTTATCAAACTACATGTGTATACCCCGCTGAGAGCCGCCCTACTCTGGCACTGATCTGAAGAAAGCCAGAAATTAGCGCTATGATCCTGCAAACCGGCACCTCATGCTGGTAAATTATCATTCGCCTGAAGTGAGAAGATTATGCTCGGGTAAGTGGGTCGGGCTGATAAACTTTTCAGCAACCCCCCCACCCTCCTAAATAAAGATGAAATAATGAGAAGCAATAATGAGACCAGCTGACGTTGAATGTCTTTGTCTCATATTCACCGTATGTGTCTGCTCACGCGTGTATGTATATGTGTGTACGCACGTGTGTGCGTGCCTGCGTGCGATAAAAGAGTAGTATATTGCTAGGACTAGCAAAATGTAATTGTTTCGCTCCTATTTCAATTCCATGTTCGCAGACTATAATTCTGCTTATCGCTATAACTTATTTTTAGAAAATGTGTCGCAACATCACGAAGTAATGTTGTTATCGGCGTTTTGATAAAACAGTATAAAAATTTCCAGAACGATTGTGAAAATAGCTTAATGCCCAAGACATTATTATTAAAATTGAATAATCTGATAAAACATTCATTTTTTGTCTTACATTTAGCCCAGGAAATCAGGTTTTGAGAAAATTGTTTTTACAATTTTTTCTGTCCTAATGGACGTAAGAAGTTCTTAACGACCTCTCTCAAACGCATTTAAAAATGCATTTAAAATCCTCTGCAACATACATCAACTGTATAATTTAACAGTTGAATAACGGGGGGTTTTGAAATGGTTATAATTGTTATTTTTAAAATAAATTTTTAGCATTCTGTTCAAAGTTCATTAAGCGCGTTTTAAAATAAACACTGGTTGTAAAACGTACAAATGCTGAAATTAGACAGACAAACGGACGGATGGACAGACACACAGACAGACAGTTGTGTATGATTCAGTTTTACAAAATGATAGAGAGAGTAGGAAAGTGGACAGAAACAAGAATGGCAGAAAATAAGATGAGTATATAGAGGCTCCGACATAACGCATAGATCCATTTTAAAAATTGAAAATAAATTAAACGGCATACACGTTTTTGGTAAAAAAAAAAAAAAAAGTGAAATGAAACTCAGAAAAGTGGGTATTTCTATTATCACTGACAATCATATTGTAGGAGCTATTTTTTTTTAATGGGGATAATTATGTCGGTTATTTATGTGATATTACACTGCATTTTTATGTATGGTTGGAGGTTACACATGCATTCACCACTGCACTAATGGAAGAAAACAAACACAATCAATAATGCTTCTTCAGAAAATCATATACTTATATTGATGTAAATCATTTGTTTACATGGTGAACACAATCACACAAAGGATCATCAATTTATAACTTATTCATCAGCTTTATCATCAACAACATAATCATTAAAATGATTTCCTTAAATATTCAGATTCCTAGATTATCTTGATCGACAGTGGAACTTCTAAAGAATCAATTTTAATCCCTTGTACATAATCAATAAAAAATCTCCAATCTCCACCGTTAATGATTGTGTGTCTGATGTATTATAAGGAACTAATTGGCAATAATTGTTACGACATACATATTCATAAACTTCAGCAATACGTATTTATGTGCACACATGAGCCATCATTGCATATTACCAAAACCTTCTAAATCTTACACAGACAAATATGTTGCACTAGAATTATAATTATTCATGTGCCCTTCAATTAGAGAAATATGGGAAGGTAAAGCGGCCAGGCTTGATACTGACCACATCACACTTTCATGTGCCGAAGGTCATGGAAAATATGGGCCTAACACTGTATTCCCCCAATATGCCTTTATGACATGGAACCGGGGATTTTGCCTTTACCTTTTTTTTACCCTTCAATTATCCTAATCATACCTAAGTCAGGTCTGGCCTGGAAAGCACAGTATGGACGCAGCTTGCACGCGTCCACATCACAAAGGTATAAACCGATTATTAACTTACATATATATGGATTTCCATCGTCAATAAACATCTAATTTTCAGGCTTGCACGACAAGTGACCCATCCCCCTCCCCTCTGACTGCTGGCCTCACGTGTTCAGAGTACAAAGCCCCGTCCTGGTGAAATTCTGTTATGTTTTCTTTACATACTTGGTCAGAGGCGGGCCTTTCTCAGAATTGCGCACTTCCGGTGCTAGCCTGTCTCTGACCCATGTTTCTACGCTCTGGGGTTGCCAGTCAACCCAGGTAACTATTTGCTTATCTATTCCCTACAATATTTAGGATTTGAAAATTACGCTGGTTGGATGACTGCCATTACATTTGATACATTCAGCCAGGCGTCTGGAAAATTCCTGCATAACATGTTCAAAGGGATATTTTGAATGCAGTGTCGGATTCGATCTTTTAGGTCTGCAACTGACTGAGGTCGACTAGCATACACCGTGTTCTTGAGGTATCCCCGCCAAAAAAAATGTCTGCAGCCGATAAATTCGGTGACTTTGCCGGCCAATGAATATCCACAAATCTGGAAATAAGACGATTGGGAAATGCTTGTCGCAGCATGGCCGTGGACTGACGGGCTGTGTGGGCAGTTGCTCCATCTTGTTGAAACCACATTAGTCTTATCTGTATTAGCCGACACTGGAATTAAGAACTCAGTTATCATCTGCACATAGTGATTGCTATTAAAAGTAGGAGGACGGTCGTCTTCGTTTTCAAATAATATATGGGCCAATGACGCCGAATGATGCAAGCCCACACCACACTGTTACTCGTTCACTATGGAGCGGTTTCTCATGTAGTAATTGTGGACTTTCATCTGACCAGGATCTGAAATTCTGCTTGTTCATACTTCCTAATAACTCAAAATGTGCTTCATCAGACATTATGAGCTTATTCAGCAAATTTGATTTTCTTCAATGCGTGCTAGAAAATCGGTAGCAAAGTCAAATCTGTTAATTTTATCCAGATCATTCAGTTCCGGCACAACTTGCAACTTGTAAGTGTGGAAATGCAGATGATTATGAATGATGCGACGTAGCGAGCGATCCGACATACTAAGTGCCAAAGCCTGCCTAACAGCTGATCGCCGAGGGCTACTAAGCAAAGCGTTGGAGACTTCTTGAATTCGTTCAGGTATCTGTTGAGTTCTTGGACGACCAGTAGACCTGTTATTAAGGCAAATAGCGGTTTCCTTAAATTTTTTGATCCACTTCAAAATTGCTCTCCGATCGGGAACATTATTACGGGGATGCAACTCAAAATGGAGACGAAACTTTCGTTGTACAGTAATAGACGATTCTCCACTTTTAAAATAAGTTTCAACGGTGAATGCGCGATGTTGTGTTTGCCAAGAAGCCATTGCTAAAAATGACCATTTGTCTGCTGCATCTGTGACATCACGTTTTTTTCCACACGTATTCAGTTTCTGCGCACTACGTCAGTTAAATCCAGCTATACTTTATGCCGGACCCTGTATAAATGTAAAACGTAAAACAATCCAATATTTCGACAAAAGTCTTTTTCAAGGATCACATACAAAAACAACACAACAGATAAAAACACGAAAAACAGATGAAAGATTAAATACTTAGCTTTTTGGTTTCCTCCTTGTAAAAGAGAGGTGGGCACAAAATGCCTCTCTGCTTCTTTAGTCTGAAATTAAAGCTACGTTGACAGTCGTCTTACAACGAAACAAATACAGACACAAAGAAAAATTATTGAAATGGGGATAAAAGTATTCCAAATGGATGAGGGTGCTGATCAGAACTAATCCCCTTTTCTTTAGTGCGTTTCTTTTTCATGGTTCATCACGATCTAATCAGGATTTGCAGGGGCGTGACCGGAAGTGCACGCGCCATGATACTGCCATTAATCGCCGGTGAATTGCCTTGCACTAATGCCTGTATGAGTGCGAGCCACGGCCGAGAGATTGGAAAGTTTGGATTGGTGGATGCTTGTGTGGCAGGTTTTATAACTGACATGTTACCGAACATGTTGACGTGTGATGGCGAGCCAGCGTGCAAATAACCCCCGCGACCTTTTTGTTTTCTTTTTTGCAAAAGGAAAAATAAGAAAGAAAATAAGAGAAACGGAGACAAAGATTAAATCAATCAGGGGCTGCGGAAGTGATTCAGTGTTCGTTATATATATATATATATATATATATATATATATATATGCACAGTGAAATTTGCATCTGTTTGTCAAAAGCATAAGAAAAGCAAAATATACTTTCAGTAATTGAAAATGGAGGCAAACAAAAATGGAAAAGACATGCAATCCTGCATTTACAAATGCCTTTACTGAGCATTTATGGTATCTGTATCCCCAAAAAGCCTCAGGACATAAAATAAAACATCAGCTATATTATAAGACATCAGCTGTATTGTAAAACATCAGCTATATTGTAAGACATAAGCTATATTGTAAGACATGAGCTATATTGTAAGACATGAGCTATATTGTAAGACATGAGCTATATTGTAAGACATAAGCTATATTGTAAGACATAAGCTATATTGTAAGACATAAGCTATATTGTAAGACATGAGCTATATTGTAAGACATGAGCTATATTGTAAGACATGAGCTATATCATAAGACACCAATTACATTGTAAGTATACAAAAGAAATATAACTAGTTAACGATCCCGACCCCACCCCACCCCCCCCCCTCGTTCCCCCCAGTATAGATAAAGAACGACATGTGGCTCTTCCAACGTGACATTTAATTGTCTTAGCTGCGACTACGTCGACGAGGAGATCGAAGAGTTCTGAGACAAATGTCAAAATATTTTCCCTACACGTGTCCCCCCCTGTCAACTTATCATTACCACCAAAGCAGGAATTAGAAGGCTGATATATGTCAGTGCACGAATTAGAAGGTTAACATATGTTTACCCAGAAATGTGTCACCGTCAGGAACAGCCAGTTTAATTGCCCAGTAATAAAGTCAGAGGCAAAGACCTTGCCTTTTGTGTGGCATTTCATGGAACCTGTTGTGATTTCCCTGACGGATTTTGTTGTTTCTTCCCCCAGGTTGTCGTGTTCATCCGAGGTTTATTAACTGTGTTCAAACATGGAAACTTGTTGCATACAATCACAAGTTCTGCTGTGTTATTACTTCGATTTACAGTTGTTAGTTTTTTTTCTTATAATCCAAGTAAGCGATGTTTATCGGCTGGGTCTGACAATCCTGACGTTTCTTCTTATATCGCTGGATCATTATAACACCTGGATATCTCAGAAGATCAGAACTACCGAGCTAGAAAAGACACTGGTTGTTCCATGCTTTTACATGAAGTTTCTCAAAACCTCACCGCCCAAATACTGCTAGCTGTTCTTCTCTACCCAACATATAAGTTTCTCAAAACCTCACCGCCCAAATACTGCCAGCTGTTCTTCTCTACCCAACATATAAGTTTCTCAAAACCTCACCGCCCAAATACTGCCAGCTGTTCTTCTCTACCCAACATATAAGTTTCTCAAAACCTCACCGCCAAAACACTGCCAGCTGTTCTTCTCTACCCAACATATAAGCTTCTCAAAACCTCACCGCCAAAACACTGCCAGCTGTTCTTCTCTACCCAACATATAAGTTTCTCAAAACCTCACCGCCAAAATACTGCCAGCTGTTCTTCTCTACCCAACATATAAGTTTCTCAAAACCTCACCGCCAAAATACTGCCAGCTGTTCTTCTCTACCCAACATATAAGCTTCTCAAAACCTCACCGCCAAAACACTGCCAGCTGTTCTTCTCTACCCAACATATAAGCTTCTCAAAACCTCACCGCCAAAACACTGCCAGCTGTTCTTCTCTACCCAACATATAAGTTTCTCAAAACCTCACCGCCCAAATACTGCCAGCTGTTCTTCTCTACCCAACATATAAGCTTCTCAAAACCTCACCGCCAAAACACTGCCAGCTGTTCTTGTCCACACAGCATATATGTTTCTCAAAACCTCACCGCCCAAATACTGCCAGCTGTTCTTCTCTACCCAACATATAAGCTTCTCAAAACCTCACCGCCAAAACACTGCCAGCTGTTCTTGTCCACACAGCATATATGTTTCTCAAAACCTCACCGCCCAAATACTGCCAGCTGTTCTTCTCCACACAGTATATAAGTTTCTCAAAACCTCATCGCCCAAATACTGCCAGCTGTTCTTCTCCACACAGTATATAAGTTTCTCAAAACCTCACCGCCAAAACACTGCCGGCTGTTCTTCTCCACACAGTATATAAATTGTTTCAAATATTATATCAGTGTGTGCTTTACTGTGGGTGCAAGTGTATCATGTATCTGAGAATTTGTATTATACCGAATCCAATTGCAGCTTCGAAGATTTCTGTGATCGCGCTAGGAATTTTTTGAAACCGACAGAACCGTATTTGTCTTTCATCTTGCATGAAGTATTTTTCGAAATACCGGTTTTCTCACTACAACTTTCGGTATCTCATACTTTCTTTGTTGTAAATTTGAACACATTTTACAAAGATGAAGAGGAGCTACAGGCATGATGTCCTTGACATCGTGGTTCGTGAAAGTAAAAATAAAGGTCTCAGCCTGAACAAAAAGAAGACTGAAGTGATGGTCATCTCAAAGAAAAGTATACCACCAAAATGTAGCATTACCATCGATGGCACAAATCTGAAACAAGTTGATAGATTCAAGTACTTAGGTACGATTATAACAACTGATGGGAAATGTCACAATGAAATAAAAAGCAGACGTGCTCAGGCCAAAACAGCATTCCAGACAATGAGACACATCTTATGCAACAGATCCATATCAATGGAAACAAGATTCCGAGTAATTGAATGTTACATCGAGCCAATTTTGTTTTATGGGTGTGAAGCATGGTCCATGAATAAGAGAATACAGCGAGAAAAGAGGCCATGGAAATGTGGTTTATAAGAAGGATGTTGAAGGTACCATGGACAGCCAAGTAAACCAATGAAGATGTCTTAAGAGAGGCTGGAGTTAAAAAGCAAACTATAGCAAAGATCAGAGGTAGACAAGCGAGATTTATGGGACATTTCCTGAGAAAAGGAAAATTGGAACACACTGTGGCAAGTGGAAAAAATGAGGAAAGAAGAGACAGAGGAAGACAGAGGGAGAAGTTACTGGATGGGCTGTCAGTGTGGCTAGGAAGAAAGTCACCGACGGATCTCACAATCAAGTCTAAAGACAGGGAACTGTGGAGAGAACTGATCGCCTACGCCATGCGGCATGGCACTTGAATTGAACTGAATCTTATATGTGGGCCAGATTTAATTAATCTTGACACAATGCTCACAGTGCTGAACCAGAGTGAAAACTGGCTGATTCTCTTCCATGCAGTCTCCGAGCATCTTCATCCTAGTGCCACGATTATCCTCCAACCGATTTCGCTGGTTGCTTTTTACTAGGTTTCTTGATAATATAAACTGGTTACGGTAACAGACGACTTCCAAAATTTTCGGGGTTTTTTTGTTTGTTTGTTTTGTTTTTTAATCGGTAATTTATCGGTAAATTGTCGGTTAACGCGATCACTGAACCGTATCAAAATCAATCTTACCTTTGAACACCTGTAGTATACGGAAGCCAGTCATGAAATTAAAGATTTGTGTTGTACCGAAGCCAGTCATAGAAATGAAGATTTGTATTATACGAAAGCAAAGTCCAGTTATTTTCATTCATAATATTTTACAATATCTTTCTCGTTTATGGCGTAGGTAGCCGTTACTGTCGGCAGCAGTAAACACAAACAGTTCTAGATGACCTGCAATTCCCGCCATGATCGTTGCCTGTTTCTCGTGTTTTTCTTGTATATTTGTCCTGAAGTTTGCCAAAGTTCCTTCCTTGTGTCTTTTTTTCTTCTGTGTGCTGTTGCTTCCAAAAGGCTGTGCTATCTGTGTTCAGACTAATGTCAAAATGTAATGTTGAATTAAAAAGACAATAATAAATATTTAATTAAAATACAGAGCATAAACCATGAGTGCTTTTTTGCAAATGAGAATTGATATTGGATATAAATTTTGTTAGCCGGTGTGATAATGCACTATGGGTTCAAAAACATATAAATTTTGTTAACCAGCGTAATAATGCACTGTCCATTCACAAACATATAAATTTTGTTAACCAGTGTAATAATGCACTGTCCGTTCACAAACATATAAATTTTGTTAACCAATGTAATAATGCACTGTCCGTTCACAAACAGCCCAAGACTGCTTCAACATTCTGGCAATATTTTAATACTGTAGTCATTTTTTTTTCCATTACTCTTATCATCTCCTGCTTTCAATTTCGCATGCCCAGTCGCCTAGACAAGGACATGTGTCGTCTTCATGAACCGCATTGTCAGAGGGAGTTCATTTATGCCCCAGAAGTTTTCGTCTAAACTCCTCCTGGAACCAGATTTGGGCTCATAAGTCTCTGAGAGAGTACAGGGTTTGGAGGATGTTTTCTCTAGAATCAGAAGATCGTTTTGATATGTACAGAGGGTATCGTAACGAGCCTCACTTTACGTGGAAGGGCTTGTGGTCTGTGGTGTCTTGTTTGGAGCCTGAAAACCATGGTTTGTTGTGTTCTGAGTAGTTTTCTAGTGAGAACTTTTGGGTATATCTAATATCTGTTGTCTCCATGCATTTCATTTAATATATTATTAAATGCACAGTCACTCTATGAAAAAAAAGGCAAAGTCCTCATTTCCATGCTATTAAGGCATATTAAAGATACGGCTCGTATTTCCAAGGCCATCGGCACATGGAAGTGTGATGTGGTCATTATTACGTTTTGGGCACATTTACTTTCCAGATTTCTCTGGTAAACATTTTTAGAAGCTGAGTGGACCCCTGGGGTTTTTTGGTGGGGTGGCAAAACAAAACAAAACACCACTGCTGGGACTTAAACCGGATTTGTAGACCAAGCACATAATCACTCAGCCAACCAGGCCACCTAACAGTCACTCTACAACTGAATACGGCTGTGACTGCGCGAGATCGAAATCTTTCAAAGCACTGTAACGAAATTATTAAGACTTCTCGAAGAACAAGTTTTTCGGCAATCTGTTTACAGCAACTGAGACTCCACAAGCCTGTGATCTCATCGCGTGGCCCGAAACCATAATCAGTTACTGAAATTTCGACCGACTTAACGCACAGAGAACAGGTCCACCCAGGCACCGGTTTTCGCGTGCCTGGACCAACATTAAATGACGAAGACTTTCTTTTCTCTTTCTTTACTGACAATGAGAACGGAATGATTTTCTTGGTCTCTAAAGAAGCAGAAGAACTGTTCTGAGCAAAAGGTCAACAGGGGAATGATTGCTCAGACATTTGGTTGACGGAATGAGTTGATGTTTGGTAGCGCTCCACATTTCTGATGTAATGTCTGTGATTAGTTGTAATAGCTGGTTATTTTTCGTAACCATAAATAAGGAGATGGAACAAAATGTTAGAACATTACTAAATGTTTTATTTGTTTAGTCGCTGGTTTTAACAAATGTAGGTTGAGCGTATTTATTATTTCCCCGCCTGTGTTAATATCTCACCTCTCTCTCTCTCTCTCTCTCTCTCTGTCACTGGCTGTCGTTTCATCCTATTATCTATCATCCAAGTCACAGTTTCATGACATTGGTCATCTCTGTGGCTGTGTGTCGACTTCTGCCATTTCACTCCCTCGTTTTCTCTCTTTAAGATTCCAACTTTTCTTGATTTATTCTGCATGTAGTAGAAGTCGCTTACCGGGAACTTTCTCCGTAAAACATATCTGTTGACTTCAGTCATTTTCTGTCTTTACGTTGTTTTACATCTGATTTTACACGACTCTCTCTCTCTCTCTCTACCTCTTCGTGTCTCACTCCTCTCTCCCTTCCTCTCTCTCTTTCCTTGTAATCTCTCTCTCACCCTCTCTCTCTCTCTGTGCCCATTTCTTCAACCTTTGAAAATAAAGTTCATTCGTTCTTTCAAGTTCTCTCTCTCTTCTCTCTCTCTTTCTTCTCTATCTTTTATGTCTCTCCTCTTTCTTCTCTCTCTCCTCATTTCTCTCCCTCCTCTCTCTCTTCTCTCTCTCCTTTTCGTTCTCTTCCCTCTCTTCTCTCTATCTTTTCTTTCTCCTCTCTTTTCCCTCTCCTCTCTCTCTCGTCCTATTTTCTCTCTACTCTCTTTTCTCTCTCTTCTCTCTCTACTCTCTTCTCTCTCTCTTCTCTCTCTCTTCTCTCTTTCATCTCTCTCTTCTCTCTCTTTTCTGTCTCTCTTCTCTCTCATTTCTCTCATCTTTCTTTTCTCTCTCCTCTCTCTCTTCTCTCTCCTCTCTCTCTTCTCCTTCCTCTCTCTCCTTTCTCTCTTCTTTCTCTCCTCTCTTTTCTCTCTCCTCTCTCCTCTCTCTTCTCTCCCCTTTCTTTTCCCTTTTTCTCTCCTCTCTCTCTTCTCTCTTTTCTCTCTTCCCTCTTCTCTTTCCTCTATCTTCTCTTTTTTTCTCTCTCTTCTTTCTCCTCTCTTTCTCTCTCCTCTCTTTTCTCTCTCCCTCTCTTCTCTCTTTTCTCTCTCCTCTTCTCTCTTTTCTCTCTCCTCTATCTTCTCTTTTTTCTCTCTCTTCTTTCTCTTTTCTTTCTCTCTCCTCTCTTTTCTCTCTCCCTCTCTTCTCTCCTCTCTCTTTTCTCTTTCTTTTTTCTCTCTCTTCTTTCTCCTCTCTTTTCTCTTTTTACAATACTCCTCTCTTTTCTCTCTCTCCCTCTCTTCTCTCTTTTCTCTCTCTCCTTTCTTTTCTCTCTCTCTACTCCCTCCTCTATTCTCTCTCCTCTTTCTCTCCTCTCTTTTCTCTCTCTTCTCTTCTCTTCTTTCTCTCTTCTTTCTTTTTTCTCTCCTATCCTTCTTCTCTCTTTTCTCTCTTTCCCTCTTCTCTCTTTTCTCTCTCTTCTTTCTTTTCTTTCTCCTCTCTCTCTTCTCTCTTTTCTCTCTCCTTTCTCTTCTCTCTTCTCTCTTTTCTCTATCCTCTCTCTCTTCTCTCTTTCTCTCTTTCTTCTCTCTCCTTTTCCTCTTCTCTCCCTTCTCTCCCTCATCTTCTCTCTTCTCTCTCTCCACACTTTCCCCTCTCTCTTCTTTCTCTTTTGTCTCCCTCTTCTCTTTCCTCTCTCTCTCTTCTCCTTCCTCCTCTCTCTCTCTTCTCCTCTATTCTCTCTATATTCTCTCTCTTCTCTCCCTTCTCTTCTCTCTTCTTTCTCTTCTCTCTCTCCCTGTCTCTCTCTCTCTCTTTGACAATCGTCCACTCCATTTCAGCGATCGATTACTGACATACAATCATACATCTAGGATATTCTTTCATCAGTTTCATTTTTGTCATGCTGCACGTATTAACTTTCATCTACCTGTCTCTGATCTTTTCTCATCTACCTATCTCTGTTCTATTTCATCTACCTATCTCTGATCTATTTTGTCTTTCTATCTCTGACCTTTTTCTCTAAACATCTCTGATCTTTTTCTCTACCCATCTCTGACCTTTTTCTCTACCCATCTCTGACCTTTTTCTCTACCCATCTCTGACCTTTTTCTCTACCCATCTCTGACCTTTTTCTCTACCCATCTCTGACCTTTTTCTCTACCTATCTCTGACGTTTTTTTCATCTAGCCCGTATTGTAATACTTTCATATGCTCCATCACCTGGTATTTCTTCATATTCAGCTTCAAGCAACCCTTTCAATATCCCACTCCTTTTACCTGACATTTCTTTCCAGTTCTTTCCACGTGCGCGAACTGCATTTGGAAAAGAAAATTTTAAAAAAGATAATTGATTAAAGGTAAGATGAAAAGTCTGAATTATCTGTGTCCTGCTGCTGTGATGTTTACCAAATCTTCCTAAGGTCAGATTTGACGCTTATTTCGCCAGCCGCGATCATTGGCTCATTGGCGTTGACGGTTCATTCCACAGTTATCCATCAGCTTTACTATAAGCGTTTTCACTCACGCGTGATCGATTGAAAATTGCTCGCTGATGGTCTACTGTGCTCAGAGAAAACAGCAGTCATTTGCTGTGACAAGATTTGTGCATGTGTCTTCGTTCAGTCTTCATTCAAATCTGTGGAAACTACTTACTGATGCCGATTTTGTATAACAAGAAGTAGTCAAGACCATGTTGTATTCTACTCTTTATAAACCTGTATTCACAGCTTTATGCTAATTTTTTCATTGTTTCATGGAGTGTTAAGGGATAATTTTCTGTTACTTAAGTCTATTTTTGCGCGATGAAATTAAGCTTTTTTAATGGAGAAACAAGCTATCAGAGTTTGACAGAATTTTGGAAGCTAAAATCCCAGTCTTTCACTGTCGTGTTTGCTGAGCTATAGGAAAGGAATTTCACTATTTTAACGTCCTGATTATGGACGTGCAATATTTGATCCCGGAAATAGTTTATAGCCTTTACCCCTTTACACTTTTCAGAAGATTTCACATGTAATTTTTTTTTTACATGTGACAACATTCGAGAGAAAATTCTTCTTCTTCTTCTTCTTCGTCTTCGTCTTCTTCTTCTTCTTCTTCTCCTCCTCCTTCTTCCTTCTTCCTTCTTCTTCTCCTTCTTCCTTTTTCTTCTTCTTCTTCTTCCTTCTTCTTCTTCTTCCTTCTTCTTATTCTTCTTCTTCTTCTTCTTCTTCTTCTTCAGCGTTCGCTCTCAGAAGGGCGATGGTTGCCTTTTGCCGCAGTTCAGAGAAATAACGACCTGGTTCTTGTAATGAAGATATATAGAGGTGTATGGTTCAGTTTTACCAAACGTTTTTTTTTATTTATATGTTCTCGTCTTACTTTCTGCCATTCTTGTTTCTGCCTACATTCCTCACTCTTTCCGTCCTGTCGCAGCTAAGTACCTTTCGACCCAGCACATCAGACTTCACATTTATGCATTTTTTTAGACCTGGTTTGCCTCCCCATTTCGAGTCCTAGTCACTTAGCCAAGTTACTGTATCGTTTCCAGAAGTACCACTGGGAAGCGGAATTAGGGTCTTGCCTGGCTACGGTTCGCCAACACTGGCGCAGGTAGCCATCTGCAGATCGCTGACCTCTGTCTGAATCAGCTTTAGCTCTGGGTCCTCGGAAAGAATAAAATAATTTCACACGTTAAACGCTTCCATGAAAAGTGTTCACTTCTTCCGACAGTCAGTTCAAAGATAAGTAATCAAAGTGTTACTGACCTCGAAAACTACGTTAATATACGTTATTCGTTGCAATAAAATCCACACACGTTTATGAACGGTTGCATTTGATTGTGTCTTCATAGCGTCACAGGAATTTCATTCCACAGTTATTCAGTGCATGGAGTACAATGTTAATTGAGCATGTGTCATAAAATAATCCGCTGGAGCGAAAATCTGATGAGCGGATGATATCTCAGAGTTTTAGAACATCACAGGTAACCGAGAATCTGTCGTACCTTAGTCGTCTACTAAATCAAAGATGATTCATGGCTTATTTGTAGTGCTGCACACACAGAGCAAGAACCAGGGGCGAGAACTGAAGCGTGTGCTAACATTGATGCTAAGCTGCATTGTTATGTTAATCATATGTCGGTATGTCTTACGTCAATGCTATCCATTTTTTCCGTGTTCATCGACTTTAGATTCTTGTACAGCTGCGCATTTATGGGACTCAATTTCCCGTAACATTTTGTTTCCCTGTTATTCACTCTCAACTTTTTTATGAGTGGATTCCGGTGTTCCTCGCCGTGCAGGTAGATATTAATTGTATTCAGAAGTTTATTTGTCCTCAGCCATGTTAGTGCATGGTATATATATATATATATACCTGAAGGCAGAACTCACAATCATTGGTGTAAGAAGGTAGATCATTATCGACTGTCATAGTCGCGGCCTTATTTATGTACTCAGCATCTACATCAAATGAGCTCAATGTCTTGCTGTGCCACACATGACTGAGGTAACAAGGCCTGAAAACTTGCTACAAACAGTTTGGTGCGTATGTTACATAAAAACCAGCTCCTATAAATTTATAGCATCAAATAAATGTATAAACTTTTCAACTGCTTTAAATACGAGTTTGTTTTGTGAAGCATAAACAGTGCTCAAAATCCACTGGAAGCAGAGGAGATGTGGTTCCTAAGAAGAAAGATGAGAATACCACGGCCAGAAAGAAAACAAATGAAGAGGTTCTAAGTGAGGCTGGGCAAAAGAGATAAGTTATGGCGGCAAAATTCGGAACACAATAGTCCAGATTTGTAGGCCATGAGTTGAGAAGATGCAGACTGGAACAAAAGGTCAGAGGAAGACAAAGAAACAAGATACTTGACGGATTAAAAGAGTTGCATGGAGCAATGTCCAACACGCATCTTATAGAAAGAGCAAAGGATTAGATGGTTGTGATGGCCAACGTCTGATTGCAGAGAGAGAGAGAGAGAGAGAAAGAGAGAGAGAGAGAGCTCAAAGAACCACACATCTTCAATACAGAAAACAAAAACATTATTTCCAAACAGTGAGAAATAATTCATATAATACATCTGCTTTAATGACTTCAACACAGCTACATCCAGTTTGCTTCAAGACTTTGGGTCTTGGATGATACCTGTAGTAGTTTCTGAGCCCAATGTTAACAGTCCATTAACTTAACAAGCATGTTACGTGTAGCTAGAGATATCAGTCCACTGACTAAACTAGCATGTTAGGCGTAGCTAGACATATCAGTCTGTAGTTATCAACTGCAGTTCTTCGTCTGGGCAGTCAAATGTAGACTTTGATTAAGCAGATCTATTGGTTTGACGCGGATTCTACTGGACTCAGTCTAGCTATCTACAACATCAGTAGCTTTTACGTCACTTAGTGTTCATTTCCGATTGGTTGACATCGGCCAATCAGCAGTCCCCTCACATGGGAAAAGAATGTTATGCAAACTGAAAAAAATTGCTGGCTTGTACTGGTGAGTCGATGGTAAGTGAGTGGAAGACGTGTGTGTGGGAGAGAGAGAGAGAGAGAGAGAGAGAGAGAGAGCGAGAGAGAGCGAGCGAGAGAGAGAGAGTTATGCATACTCTGCAGTAGTAACACCTGACCAACAGATCTGGTGGAAACCAATTAAAAATCTAGGTCCTATAAAGTCCTAACCACAAATGCCATCCACCTCGTCTTCTAAACGATGACAGCGCGAATAAT
Organism: Achatina immaculata; assembly: GCA_009760885.1. Taxonomy (NCBI): domain Eukaryota; kingdom Metazoa; phylum Mollusca; class Gastropoda; order Stylommatophora; family Achatinidae; genus Lissachatina; species Lissachatina immaculata. Next base: position 18,947,944 of record CM019691.1, on the reverse strand, counting down.
AGTTCCTCCTTTAGTAACTTTATTATGTCCCTTAAACAAGAAAGTGGCAACTTGCATGTGGTTACATCGCAGAAATGTCTAAGTTAATACTTCGTATGTGTTAATATTGAAACTCATTTTCTGCAGCGAACACTTTGAAGTTCAAGAGAGTTTTAGTCGGTTACTATTCTCGTCGTGCCTGAAATATTTCCAAGTCAGTTTAAGGTCTCATCAGTCGCTCAGTTACTGAAACAACAATTTCCCCTCGCGGATACAATGCTGCCTTCTATTAGACGGATTTTCAGTTTCTCTGGTATTCGCAAACATTTATTCACTGGATTTGTTTCAGGAGAAAGATTTTAAAGGGATCATGGTGGATAGATAAAGCAGAAAAGCTGGGGTATTGTCTTTCGTTGATATTGGCATACAGAGACGTTGCTTTCGCTTGGCTATGATGGTAGTCGATTTCTCAACTCATCTAGATCGATCCAGCAGTTGTGGTGTGGGATTATTTTTTACGGGATTTTAGCTTCCAACTGTGCAATAATTAGACAAAGCTGAGATGCGCGATAACGGCAAGGTCGTTTGTACAGATGAAACAAAGAAAAGAAAAATCTGGAAGAAGGGAAAGAAGGACAGAGAATAGGAAGCGATAAACTGCAAGGATACAGAAATGTGTACAGAAACTAAGAACGACATTTCACACAATGAGGAAGGTGAAGCTGGTAAATGACTTACAAATTCCAAGACATTAGTGACGACAGGCAAAAGAATTCATGTTACTTGTTACAGCAGATATGTTCGCTGCTGCTTTCAGCTGATGAGCAGGCTCTTGTTTGAGATGTTGAATAAGATTTTGATTTACGCAGATAAAGAACTACAAGAGCTTCTAGGAATAGCAGTGGCAAAAAGTGAACATAAAGGGCTATCATGGACAGTAAGAAACAGGAACGATGATCGTGTCCAGAAGGAAATCCGTACCAGAATGCAATGTAAAAATCTCAGAAATAATAGTACAAACAAGTACAGCACAGATTCAAGTATATTTGTATTGTCAGATGGTATTTGTATCACAGAGATCAGAAATAGAATACGTCAGGTAAGGGTTTCATTTCAGAAAACGAAAAAAATATTGTGTGCAGTCCATCTTTGTCAACAGATACTTGAAATGCTATATCGAGCCAGTCAGTCATTTGCATGAACCTTCCGGAACTTTGCCTCCCTAGCAGCTCTCATATAGGCCACTCGGTTGTAACCAAGATGCCATGCTACTGACGCATCCATTCGCAGATCATCAACGATGTCTTGCAGCCATCTTCGCTTTGGTCTTCCACTTTTTCTCTTTCCCGTTATGTACCCAACATAAGACTATCTTCTCTAAATTCTCATGACGTTTAATGTGTCCAAAATATTTCAGTTTCCTCTGTTTAATCTTCTTTACTAGCCAGCCTTCTTCATATTAGGTTCTTGTAGTATGTATATTTTGCCCCTGACTCTTCTCATGACAATACGAAGCAGGATTTTGGTAACATGGCTCATAAGACTAATGGTTCGATGGTCTTCACAGTCTACTCCATCTTGTTTCTTTGGTAGGGCAATGAATTCTGATTGCAGTAGGTCTGATGGGACATAATTACTGTTATAGATGTCATTCAACAGTCTGGTAATTATTTCTATGCCAAACTCTCCTAATGCTTCCAATTCTTCCTTGGTGATTTTATCTGGTCTTGGTGCATGTTATCCTTCGTGTGTTTGATGGCTTCTTCCACTTCTGCTTTTAATATGAGAGACCCTTCATTATTATTCTCCTTGTACAGCGAAAAAATAATGAGGAATATAGAGAGCTTGCAAATAATATCAGTTGGCGGGTACAACCTTAACAACTGAAAATATGTAGACGACACAGTTCTGATTGATAAATGTGAAGGGTAGCTACAGGCCCTTCTGGACATCGCGGTTCGTGAAAGTAAAAGTAAAGTTCTCAGCCTGAATAAAAAGAAGACTGAAGTGATGGTCATCTCAAAGAAAAGAATACCACCAAACTGTAGCGTTACCATCGATGGCACAAATCTGAAACACGTTTGTAGATTCAAGTAGTTAGGAACGATTATAACAGGTGATGGGAATTGTCATAACGAAATAAAAAGCAGACGTTCTTAGGCCATATCAGCATTCCTGAAAATGAGAAACATCTTGTGCAACAGATCCATATCAATGGAAACAAGATTCCGAGTACTTAAATGTTACATCGAGCCAATTTTGTTTTATGGATGTGAAGCATGGTCCATGAATAAGAGAGTACAGCGAGAAATGGAGGCCATGGAAATGTGGTTCATAAGGAGAATGTTGAAGCTACCATGGACAGCTAAGAAAACCAACGAGAGGCTGGAGTTAAAAGGCAAATTATAACAAAGATCAAAGGCAAACAAGCGAGATTTGTGGGACATTTTCTGAGAAGAGGAAAATTAGAACACATTGAGGAAACTTGAAAAATTTAGGGAAGAAGAGACACAGGAAGACAAAGAGAGATTTTACTGGGTGGAGTGTCAGTGCGGCTAGGAAGAAAGTCACCGGCGGATCTCATAATCAAGTCTAAAGACAGGGAATTGTGGAGAGAAATGATCGCATACGCCACGCGGCATGGCACTTTATTGACTGAGTATGTATATGATGTGTTCAGTATTACTATATGGCAACGAATCATGATCACTAACAAAACAGTTAGAGCATTAAAGGTAACGTACATGTGGCTTCCTGCCATGATTGTTAAGAATACCATGGACAGCTAAAATAACAAATGAAGAATGCCTAGGAAAAGCCAATGATACGCGAACCTTAATAAACACAATGGAGGAGAAAGTCTAGGTTCATTGGCCATATAACTGGAAGAAGAAGAGGAATCGAAAATATGGTAACAGCAGGGAAAATTGGAGGCAAGAAAAGAAGAAGCAGACCAAGAGAGAGAAAATCTTAGACAGCTTGAGAAAATGATATGGGAGAAGCATACAACAGAACTGATGGAAAACATGAAAGATCGGAAACCGAGGAGAGACATGGTCGCCAACGCCTTCAGGCATGGCACATGATGATGATGATGATGATGATGATGATGATGAAGTACCTATTTCAAGACGGAGCTTAACAGGTAGTTCCGATATTAAAGTTTTAACCTATTGATCAATGTTACAGCATTGATCTACTGAAAAATGTTGTAGCGTCGATCTATTGATAAATGTTAAACTCTGTGACCTACTGAAAGTGTGGTGACCTATTGATCAATATTAAAGCGTTGATTACTGATCACTGTTAAAGTGTTGACCTACTGATCAATGTTAAAGCGTTGACTTACTGATCAATTTTAAAGCTTGGACCTACTAATCAGTATTAAAGCTTAGCGACTTATTAATATTAATCTGTATTAAAGCTTGCCGATTTACTAATCTGTATTAAATCTTGGCGATCTACTAATTAGTATTAGAGCTTGGCGACCTACTAATCAGTATTAAACCTTGGCGACCTACTAATCTGTAATAAACTTTGGCGATCTCCTAACCAGTATTAAAGCTTGGCGACCTACTAACCAGTATTAAAGCTTGCGACATACTAACCAGTATTAAAGCGTGGCGACCTACTAACCAGTATTAAAGCTTGGCGACCTACTAATCTGTATTAAACCTTGGCGATCTACTAATTTGTATTAAACCTTGGCGATCTACTAATCTGTATTAAACCTTGCCGATCTACTATTCTGTATTAAAGCTTGCCGACTTACTAATCAGTATTAAATCTTGGCGACCTACTAATATCACCAACTGAGCTGATGGCATGCATGAAGGATCGCGTACTCTGGAGAAGCATAATAGCCAACGCCAGTCGGCACGGCACATGATGATGATGATGACCTACTAATATGTATTAAAGCTTGGCGACCTACTAATTAGTATTAAACCTTCGCGACCTACCAATCAGTATTAAACTTTGGCGACCTAGTAATCAATATTAAACCTTGGCGATATACTAATCTGTATTAAAGCTTGCCGACTTACTAATCAGTATTAAACCTTGGCGACCTACTAATCAGTATTAAACCTTGGCGACCTACTAATCTGTATTAAAGCTTGGCGACCTACTAATCAGTATTAAACCTTGGCGAACTACCAATCAGTATTAAAGTTTGGCAACTTACTAATCAATATTAAACCTTGGCGATATACTAATCTGTATTAAAGCTTTGCGACCTACTAATCAATATTAAACCTTGGCGATAAACTAATCAGTATTAAACCTTGGCGACCTACTAATCAATATTAAACCTTGGCGATATACTAATCTGTATTAAACCTTGGCGACCTACTAATCAATATTAAACCTTGGCGATATACTAATCAGTATTAAACCTTAACGACCTACTAATCAGTATTAAACCTTGGCGACCTACCAATCAGTATTAAACTTTGGCGACTTACTAATCAATATTAAACCTTGGCGATATACTAATCTGTATTAAAGCTGTGCGACCTACGAATCAGTATTAAACCTTGGCGATATACTAATCAGTATTAAAGTTTGGCGACTTACTAATCAATATTAAACCTTGGCGACCTACTAATCTGTATTAAAACGTGGCGACCTACTAATCTGTATTAAAGCGTGATGACCTACTAATCTGTATTAAAGCGTGATGACCTACTAATCTGTATTAAAGCGTGGCGACCTACTAATCTGTATTAAAGCGTGGCAACCTACTAATCTGTATTAAAGCGTGGCGACCTACTAATCTGTATTAAAGCGTGGCGACCTACTAATCTGTATTAAAGCATGATGACCTATTAATCAGTGTTAAAGCGTGATGGCCTACTAATCAATGTTAAAGCGTTAACCTACAATGATCAGTGCTAAAGTCTGTCGCATTGAATGGAACAGAATCTTAGCCAGACCATAAATCTGAGGAGAGAGGATGAGGGAAGCGGGTGAAAAGAATTCAGCAAAAAAAAAAAAGTCGCAGCAGATTTTGTCGGTTCAGCTTTTAATTCATTTTTTGTCTGTATTTAAGTCACTCCCAGCATTTATTCTTGAATGCTGGCGTCGGGTATCATTTCTACAGCGCTGTTGTCTGGAGTGTAACGAAGGTGGATTCGAACCCACATTCTTGACAGTGAGTAGACAGTTTAGCTTTCGACTGAATAACTCCCCTTTGCGCAAAGGAGAGGAATAATTTGGGTCCTTTCTAGCACATTCCTCTTCGAGAAGAAGAAACACATGATGATGATGATGATGATAATGATGGCGGCGGTGGCGGTGCTGGTGGTGCTGGTGGTGGTGCTGGTGCTGTGGCGGTGCTGGTGCTGGTGGTGGTGGTGTTACTGGTGGTGCTGGTGGTGCTTGTGCTGGTGATGGTGTTGCTGGTGCTGGTGGTGCTTGTGCTGGTGATGGTGTTGCTGGTGCTGGTGGTGCTTGTGCTGGTGGTGGTGTTGCTGGTGGTGGTGGTGCTGGTGGTGCTTGTGCTGGTGATGGTGTTGCTGGTGCTGGTGGTGGTGCTTGTGCTGGTGGTGGTGTTGCTGGTGCTGGTGGTGCTTGTGCTGGTGATGGTGTTGCTGGTGCTGGTGGTGCTTGTGCTGGTGATGGTGTTGCTGGTGGTGGTGGTGCTGCTGCTGCTGCTGGTGTTGCTGGTGGTGGTGGTCTACATTGTAGTCCCAGCAGAAATCTTTTAAAAGTGTGCATTTAAAGAAACAATAATCTATAAATTGTAGACAATATTTCTGATCTCAAAGCCGGAAGCAGCGAAAGACACACAGCCAGAACTTAAATCGTTGTGGACAAATTTACCAGCAAGTAATTCTTCTGCTTGGGTCCCATCCTCCCCGACGGTCTTTAGCTGCGATACCAGGTTCGGCAAAAAACGAACCAAACAAACCTCCCACGTGGAGGATGGATATTTAGACAGCAGGTGAGTCAAATAATGAGACAAACAGCCCATATTTACTCAGAGCTAGTCCAGGGGGTGAAAATCGCTCACGTAATCTTTGGGGCACACACGCCTCTCATCCGGGAACTTGCCAGTGTTTCACGGGTTTCCTGTATGTCCGCACGTGTCGAAGCTTGATTGAGAAGCGTTGCCATTGTTCGGCTCTCGCCTTCGTCATTTCATATTTCATATTACGCAATTATCTCCCCTGAGATCGGCCTTTTCTAAGCAAATACCGGGCACTGGTATTAAATTTCTCTCTTGCACTTCTTGACACAGTCCTAGCTGTTGTTAGATTAAACGTCAAGTGACTATATTGTTCTAGTCTCAGCGACGTTCTTAAATTTATCTTCCAATTACTATTGTTTTTATAGGAGAAATTAAGAAAATATTCATTATAAATATCTGATAGTGTTATTAATCACTACCGTGAGAAATAACACCTTGATAGCAGAAATGCTTTGAAGCCATTATAAAGGAAAGACGCTGGCAATGGCTGGGGCATGTACTCCGGATGATTGGTAATTCATTACCAAAAAATGACACTGAAATGGACACCACAGGGGAACAAAAGTAAGGGTAGATCAAAGGAGACGTGAAGAAGAATAGTAGAGAGGATGTTGAGCAATAGAGGGTTCAAGTGAGCAAAAGCGGGGAAAAGGCGAAGGACAGGCGTTTGTGGAAAATCCTTGCTGAACCATGTGCATTTGGCAGCTAAAGGTTCGAGCGAGAGAGAGAGAGAGAGATTGGATTATTAATCACAGTCAAAACCTCCCTCTTTCTAATTCTTGCTCTGTAAAAAAAAACAAAATTTAGTCCTAATTTGTGCATCTTCAAAGTTACCAATCTTACATCTTACATCCTTACCGTGCCGCTAAACGTCACATGGTAGCTTGCCAAGATTTCCTATTTTCGGCGAGCTTTTCAACCTCATTAAGGAATGTTATTCCTGCTACAGCGGCCTTTGTTAACAATGTCCTCTTTAGAGTTTCACATGGTCGACCTCTTTTTCTTCGGCCTGTTGTGTTCCATTTGATAGGTTGTTTTGAGATTCTCTGGTTGTTTCTTCTCATCACATGACCGACTATGCCATCTTATTTTTCTGATCACCCATGAGACAGGTGGTTGGACAGTATCTGTCTTATCTCTGCGTTGTCCTTGAATTCGTTCCACTTTATACAAATTATTTCCTTAGGCATTTGTTTTCAAAAGAGTCTAATTTCTTGTCTGTTTCTTTAGTTGTTTGCCAGCTTTCGCATGCATAAATGAGGGTGGATATTATATATGAATTGAATAATCTTAACTTGGTTTTTGTGCTTATAACTTTTGAGTGCCATATGTTCTCAAGATTCTTGAAGGTCAATGCTGCTTTTGCAATTCGAATTCTAACTTCCTTTTTAGTGTCACCATCCTGGTCTATATAGCTGCCGAGATATGCAAATTGGTTTACTTCTTCAATAGCTGTTTCTTCTACGTATATTTTTCCTTCATGGTTAATGAGAAGTTTCATTATTTTTGTTCTGTCCTTGTTAATTTCAAGTCCTATTTTACTACCCGTTGAAGACAAAGTATCTGTTTTCTTCCTGCATTGATTTCACATTGTCACTAATAAGAGTTATGACTTCTGCAAAATCAAGATCTTCTAGTTGGGTCCTATGTACCAGTCAATGCCCATTGTACCTGTACAGCATTTTTTCATTGTGAAGTATATGGCAATTCCAAAAGGCATGTGAAAAGAGTTTTTTTTTACTAACAGTTAACCATTAAGCTCAATAGTAACCCTGTGTATCATAGATTCTAGAAGTCGTTTCACTTTCGTCACAAACTAACGCGGTTTGTCACACAGATCTGGATCTTTTCAAGCACAAGAAAACTTGTGGCCTTCCAGAACTCTGATGTGACGACATGTAGTGGCCACCGTGTTACACTGACCTTTCGTGTCTGGAGTTTTTAATTTGGACTGTATAATTAGTCCCTTACAATATCTGCTTTCATCTCAGTTTTACATTTGTCCAGCATAGCGGTTATCAAACCTATGGGCCGCGGACCACAAACGGTTATCATAAGATTATCATATGGTTCATTTTGTTAGTTCATGTATATTAACGGTTTTGTGTTACGTTACATCTTCTATTGATTTTTTAAATGAAAGGTTATTGGCATTGCGATATTACATATAAAATGGTGGCCCACAAACTGTATATAGTTGAAGGAGTGGTCCTTGATCGTAAAAAGATTAGGAACCCCTGGTCTAGCAATCAGTGCATGTTTACAGAATCTTCTTCCTCAGCTTTCCGAGACATTAATCTCATTGCTGCGGATAAAGATCGCCTCCTTTCTTCCCTATTCCTAATCTTCTCTCTCCCCAATCGCTGACACTAATTTCCTGTATATCCTCTTCTATATTTCTTGTCCATTTGTCTTCTTTATCTACAGCTCTGTCTTGCTTCCTTCATCTCTTTTATATACATCATTTTCGTTTCTCTGTTCTCTTCAATTCTTGTACAGAATATAAAATGTTTACAGAAAAGCTATAACAATTATGTTGATGCATAACAGTTTATTTAACTTCTGGTCAGACTCTGAAAGTAACTTCTTGCCTGTAACTGTTTACTTTATATTGTTCATGGTCAATATTTTGCTTAAGGACGTGCAGGTCCTGCCGTTGTAAACGTTACTATCACGTTTGCAGCGTGTGTACTTGTGCTAAATTAATGTTCCATGTTTGCAATATTATGACAGATGAGAGATGAAAAGATAGACTGCGAAGCGGAAATCATTGTCCGTGTCTTGCCTTTTGAACTTTCGTTTGTTCGGTTGTCCTCTACCCGGTATCATCGCATACGCCCAAGAAAGACGTCCCGCTGTGTCCGTGGTTTCATGAAAGACTCTATTTGTATCTTTGAAAAGATGCCTCGTTTCATAACATTTTTGAATAGGCCGTATAAAAGGTTTTAAATAAAAGTAAGAGGCAGGGAAGGAGAAACGAGTGCTTCAAAGCGGACATATTACTCTGGGGAAACGACACAGGACTGTGATCATCATCATCATCATCATCAGGTGTCGTGCCGACTGGCGTTGGCTATTATGCTTCTCCAGAGTACACGATCCTCGTTGCAGGCCATCAGTTCAGTTGGTGATCTCCTCTCACACCATCCCGTCAGACTGTCCAGTATCATTTCTCTTGGTCTTCCTCTTGATCTTCTTCCTTCTATTTTTCCTGTTGTTATAATATTTTCAATGCCCCCTCTTCTCATTGCATATCCTATGAAAGTACATTGTCTCTCTCTTATCTTTTTGACAAAGGTTTTTTGTTTCTCCAGCTCTTCTCATACATTCTTCATTAGTTATTTTGTTGTCCAGGGGATTCGCAACATTCTTCTAATAAACAACATTTCTGCTGCTTCCAATGATTTTTGTGCAGACTTGCCTATTGTCCATGATTCACTTCCATATAACAAGATAGGTTCAGTATAGCATTTTAGGAGTTTTCTAACATTCATTGATAAAGATATGTTAGCTAATATGTTTCTCATTCTCTGAAATGCAGTCTTTGCTTGGCCTATTCTGTCCCTTATTTCTGTTGTGCATTTCCCATCTGAAGTTGTTACTGCTCCAAGGTATTTGAATTTCTGCACCTGCTTTAGAATAGTTCCATTTAATTTTATACTGCACGTTGATGGATTGTTTCTTAGATATAACCATAGTCTCTGTCTTTTTGATGTTCAAAGTAAGGCCTTTCTGTTCACTTTCTTTGGCGACTTTATCCAAGAGATTTTGCAGGTCTTGTTGGTTCTCAGCTATCAGTACTGTGTCGTCAGCATACCGAAGGTTGTTAATATTGTATCCTCCAATTTTTATGTCTGGTTCTGTGATGATCGTTTTTAGAATATTCTCGCTGTACAGAGAAAAAGGTCTGGAGATAGTACACATCCTTACCGCACCTCTTGTTTTATAGGTTGATATTTTCCAATTCTATTTTCAACTCGAATTGGTGTTTCTTGCTGCCAGTATAGATGTTTTACAATCCTCAAGTCTTTGCCGTCTATACTGAGGTATTCAAGCATTTTAATAATTTCATTATCTTTCACCTTGTCGAATGCCTTGGTGTAATCAACGAAGCATAAGTAGAGATCTTTCTGTACTTCTAAAGCTCTTTCTGTTAGTATTCGTAAAGCATAAATAGCATTGTGTGTTCCCTTTCCTTCAACAAATCCAAACTGTTCATCTGCTATTTCCATTTTTATCTTTTTCCTTGTTCTTTTCATAATGATTCTCAGAAGTAGCTTCGTTATGTGACATGAGAGGCTGACATTCCTTTGCACCTGGTTTCTTTGGTAGTGCTATAAACGTGGATTTAATCAGGTCATTTGGTATATAACCACTGTTGTAAATATCATTCAGTAACTTGGTTATTATTTTTATTCCTGTCTCCTCTAATGCCTCTATTTCTTCTATTGTTATATTATCAGACCCAGTCGCTTTTCCATTCTTCATGTGCTTGATGGCATCTATAATTACACCTTCACGTACTGGCGGTCCATCATAGTTTTCAGAATCTGGTGTTAATTCTGGTCTTTCTCCTCCATATAGCTCACTGATGTACTCTGTCCTCCTGTCCACAATGTCTTATTTTTCCATTAACATTTTACCGTCTTTTGATTCTAAGCATCCTGTGGTATATTTTGTTTTCCTGCCTGTGAGTTTACTAATTCGTTTGTGCATGTTTTTGCTGTCTTTATATTGAGAGTCCTCTATTTGTCTGCACTGTTCATTTAACCACACTTCCTTTGCTTCTCTGCATTTGCGTCTTATTTCTTTGTTTACTTTGCTATATTTTTCTTGGTTGTTTTTACTCCTCCTCCTCTTGTCCATCAGTCCTAAGATATCGTCTGTCATCCATTTATTTTTGGGGGGCTTCTTTTTTCGGTGGTATTATCTCCTTAACAGTTTGGTGGATAGAATCTCTTAACATTGCCCATTGTTCATCTATACTATTTATCTTTGCTATTGCATTGTATCTATTTGTTATATTAACTTTGTATTGTTCTCGCAGTTCTTGGTCATTTTTAAGGAGTTCTGTATTCAGTTTGATGTTTCTCACTTTTTTGCATGCTTTCTTTAGCTTTATTCTAATTTTTCACAGAGTTGGTTATGGTCACTACTGCAGTCTACTCCTGGCATGGTTTTTGTTGTCAGTAATGCATTGCGGAATCGTTTGTTGATTAATATGAAGTCTGTCTGGTTAAAAGTCTTTTTGTCTGGGCTGCACCATGTTGCCAGTCTTCGAGGATGTTGTTTAAACCAGGTGTTTCCTACAACCATGCTATGTATTCTTGCCCATTCAATTAATTTACAACCTCTGTCATTCCTCTCCCCCAGTCCATAGTCACCAACGATGTCTGAAGTTTTCCTTTATCAACTTTGGCATTAAAATCTCCCATGACTATAGTAACTTCATGTGACTTTGTGTGTTTTAGGGCTGTCTCTATGTCATTATAAAATAGCTATACATCTTCTTCAGAACTTTCAGATGTTGGAGCATACACTTGTATAATATTTATGTTTATTGGTTGTCCTTTCAGTTGGGCTAGCAGGACTCGGTCAGAGATGTTCAAATATCCTACAGTTGTCCTTGCTATTTGCTCGTCAAATATTATTCCTACTCCTCGTTCATGTTTCTCACTTCCTGTATATTATTGTATATTTATCTGAGTTTATCTTCCCTGCACCTGTCCATCTAACTTCACTCATTCCTAATATGTTGATCTTCATCCTTTTCATTTCCCTCTTTACATTTTCTAATTTTCCAGCCTGGAATAAAGTTCTAACATTCCATGTTGCTATTTTGAACTTGTTAATTTTGCCACCAGTAGCTTGATGATGATCTGGCCTCACCTGTGGCTCGTGAGCTGCCCTACCGGACGAGGCTGTTCCAGAGGAACATCCATTAACGTCGTTCATGACAAATCTATTACTCTGAATAAGCATAACTGTTCTTGGGAACTACAACAGTGGTTTCCCGTTGCCTTCTGTCGGTTTGTGTACGGACTCTCCGCTAGCCTTTGGATTCCCTGTCCTACCCGCAAGGCAGCGGGAGCGAGAGGTTTTAAGGCGCATCTGACCCGCCTGGTATTACCCTTCACTGAGCACCTGAGGCACTTTATATGAGTAATAGATCCACCTACTACTCCACCTCGCTCTCTGAGTCTACCGCCAGTTGGTCCGCGCCTGCTTATTTGGGTAAATCCTTATTCACAGGGATCCTCCATATCTGGAGGACTTTCACCATCCGCCACCTGTGACGCGCTGGGTTGGGGATGGTCGCCCCAACAGGACCGCGAAGAGAAGCTATTCACAATTTGTTTGCCTGTAGCAGGTAGTGGAATGCAGTAACATACATACATACATACATACATACATACATACATACATTGATTTACTTGCATCCATCCATACATATTTGCATGCTTACATACATATGTACATTACATACACACATATGTACATGCATATATACATACATATATGCATTACATACGTACATACATATATACATTACATACATACATAGATACATACATACGTACATACATATACACATTACATTACATGAAATACATACATACAAGCATACATACGTACATACATATACACATTACAGTACATGACATACATATACATACATGCATACATACATACATACATAGGTACACACATTTACATTGCTTAACCCGCTAACTATTCAACACGATACTATGGCTCAACATCTTCACTGCATCGGCTACAAAGAACACCAGCTGGCAGTTCCAGGTAGGTAGGTAGAAGAAGAAGACGACGACGATAAATAAACACGGCTTAAACAGCAATATAACAATGCAGCTGATAGATGTCAGGGACAATAGAAACACACCCACACACACATATACATATAAAAACGAAAATATCGAAGTGAGATGTCGAGGTTAAAATCTCATGCAAAGTGTGAAAAGCCTCCAAATGTCCTCTCGCAGCGTCACAGCGAGCCTCTTTGTTCGCGAACATCGCTCGTCAAAAATTCAGAGTCATTCGGTTGACTGCACAGTCACAGCTGAAAGAAAACTTGTCACTATCCATGCTTTGACTGCGCGCTTTTTCCCAGCTGTTTTTATTGAGCTATTATTGATCATATGATACCTTGTTGTTTCTGAGACCAGTCAGTATTAATGAGCTGGAGATACAAGGAGAAATTATTCAAAATATATAGAATGTGTCTTAATACGACAGGATCATGAAGAACATAGACAATGTGTGGTCACAAGTGTGTAACAGCTCGAGAGAGCAGTCAGAGAAATAAAGTTTATACAGAGTCAGAGCTTGAACGTGACGATTAACAGAATGTTGCGTTAAAAAGATGTGCGTGGGGATAATCATTTATTTACGAGCATTGTTTGGTCATCTCAAAGAAAAGAATAACCACCAAAATGTAGCATTACCATCGATGGCACAAACTGAAACAAGCTGATAGATTCAAGTACTTAGGAATGATTATAACAACTGATGGGAAATGTCACAACGAAATAAAAAGCAGACGTGCTCAGGCCAAGTCAGCATTCCAGACAGTGAGACACATCGTGTGCAACAGATCCATATTAATGGAGACATGATTCCGAGTACTTACATGTTACATCGAGCCAATTCTGTTTTATGGATGTGAAACATGGTCCATGAATAAGAGAGTACAGCGAGAAATGGAGCCATGGAAATGTGGTTTATAAGAAGGATGTTGAAGGTACCATGGACAGCTAAGAAAACCAACGAAGATGTCTTAAGAGAGGCTGGAGTTAAAAAGCAAATTACAGCAAAGATCAGAGGCAAACAAGCGAGATTTGTAGGACATTTCCTGAGAAGAGGAAAATTGGAACACACTGTGGCAAATGGAAAAACGGAGGGAAGAAGAGACAGAGAAAGACAGAGGGAGAAGTTACTGGATGGGCTATCAGAGTGGCTACGAAGAAAGTCACCGGCGGATCTCATAATCAAGTCTAAAGACACTGAATTGTGGAGAGAAATGATCGCCTACGCCACGCGGCATGGCACTTGATTGATTGATTGATATTTGTGTGTATTAGAACTTTCTGTATTAAGACTTTCGTGGCATAAATGCGGTTCTGGGCCAATTATTCATCGTAGTATGTGCAATATGGTCAGGTTTCTTTTCTCTCTTTTTTATGAAATTCTGTGAAATTCTAATCACATCTCTTGAAAACCATTTCACCAACTTCTTGCCATTTGCAAATATTCCTCTCATTTCATTTTCTTCCACCTTATCTTCATTTTCTTCCACTATCTCTCTTCATTTTCTTCCACTATCTCTCTTCATTTTCTTCCATTCTCTTTATTCATTTTCTTTCACCCTCTGAGTTCATCTACTTCCATCCTCTCTCTCTTCATCTTCATCCATCATCTTTCTTCCATTCTCTTCTTTCATTTTCTTCCACCACCTCTCTTCATTTTCTTCCACCCTCTCTCTCGTCATCTTCATCCACCCTCTCTTTTCATTTTCTTCCATCCCCTCTCTTCATCTTCTTCCACCTTCGTCCTCCTTCTTCCGCCCTCTTTCTTCATTTTCTTCTACTCTCCCTCTTAATCTTCCTGCACGCTCTCTCTTCATCTTCCTCCACCTTCGACCCTCTCTCTCTCTCTTCATTTTCTTCCACCATCTCTCTTCATCTTCTTTAACCCACCCTCTCTCTCTCTCTCTCTCTCCTCATCCACTATCTCCCTTCAGTCTTCCTTCATTCTCTCTCACTTCACCTTCTTCCACCCTCTCTCTTCATTTTCTTTCAGCCTTCTCCTCTCCCGTAATACATTGATAGTTAGTGTATAAGCATATAAAACTAAATATACAGATATACACAAAGTCACCATAGTAAAGCTGAAATAAAAGAATGTGAAAACTATTTAAGAAAAAAGTAGGAACAGCTTTATTAATTAACGAGCGTACAGTTATAATATTTCAGTTTGCATCTAATAATACATGCAGGACAAAGAAATAATGGAAAGAAATAGTGAAACTATAAATTCACATAAATGCTATACGACAAATATTAATGTAAAAAGAAATAGAGCACTTAGCTGTGACTTGTAAGAAGCTGCGTCCAGGAGTGCGTGTGGTAGAGTTGAGATTGTTTAAATGGAGACTTGCGGAGTGTGATAGGTTGGTAGTAACGAGGGGGGAGGGGGAATCGCGGAAAGGAGAGAGATTGATACAGTGATAACCTAACCGAGAGAAGGGTGGGTGGAATAGGTGAATGTCGCTGGGGGTAGAGTGATAGAAATCTAATTCTGTGAGAAATTTCTGAAATATGTGTTGCAGATAAGGAAGGAGCAGAATTTGGTACAGAGGTAGTATGATTGTGGAGAAAAGGAATGATGAGTATAGCTGAATTTCTAGTTAAAGCCATGGGGTTCTAGCGTCCAATATTCCTGAATGTAGAGGTTCTCAAGCGCTAGGCGGCTTGTGTCATCAGAGTGACATTGTTTTATGGCTGTAACAGAAAAAAAAAATCAGATTTGCCTTTGTGGTTGATGCCGTTAAAATGATTAGGGACTGGTTTATAAGCATGCTGGGTAATATCTACTGATGTTTCTGAATGTGGTCACCTAATCTAGACCATATATATATATATATATATATATATATATTATCCTACACCTTTTGCACACAACAGAATGTATTGCGTTCCGAGACTCGCATGTGAATCCCTCATGGAGAGTGAGGATAGTTGTGAGAAAAGTGATCGTTTTCGTTTCCCCAGACTACAGGCGCGTGACATGGAGAAGGCGGTTTTATTTCTGTTACCATCAAATGCAAGATTCTGGTTCAGGTGGTTGTGGACGATGATGCCCTTAAGATTTTCTGTCTCGTTTCTATAGCAATAAGGGTGGATCGAAGAAGGTGTCACGGGTGTCAGGGTCGCGCTGTATCAGTGGCAGATGGCGAAAGAGAACTTTCTTAACCATCTAGCCATGTGGATGACAAGAAAGCACTAATTTGATTCTGTCGGATGAAGTCACAGGGGTTGTTTTTTTTTTTTCTTAACGGCTTTTTGTGGCTCACTTTTTTATATGGTTGAACGCTTTCTGATGGACTTTCTCTGGGTAGTGGCGATGACGAAAAAATTCTAATAATTTGCTAGACTGATCCATAATGCCTGGGTCATTCTCGCACAGACGAGCTGAGAGTACGGGGTGGGGTCCTTACAAGTTTCAGAGTTAGAGATGGTAGTACGGTATGGGGTCCTTACAAGTTTCAGAGTAAGAGGACCCTGTAACACATATTTCAGAAACTCCTCACTGCATTAAATTACTAACCTTCTACCACAACCACATTCACCTATTCCCCCACCCTTCTCCTGACTAAACTACCACTGTATCACTCACTCTCTCTCCTTTCCGCGATCCCCACCCCCCCCCCTCGCTAATACCAACCTGTTACACATCTCAAGTCTCCATTTAAACATTCTCAACACTCTACCACACACACTCCTGGACGCAGCTTTTTACAAGTCACAGTTAATCCATTTTTTTACGTTAATATTTGTCGTATAGCACTCATGTGAATTTTTAGTTTATCTTCTTTTTTCCAGTTTCTTTGTCCTATATGTTCTTGAATGATTAATTATATGCTCTTTTATTAATTTTTCTTGCACAGTTTATACATTTCTCGTTTCGTGGTCTTTCATCTCCATCTTTTATCTTCTTTCATCCTCTCTCTCTCTTCATTTTTTCCATCCTTTCCTTCAGCTTCTTCCGCTTCTCTCTTCATTTTCCTTCACTCTCTTCTTTCTCCCATACTCTCTCTCTCTTTTTTTTCTCTTCTTCTACCCTCTTTCTTCATTTTCTTCACCCTCTCTCATCATCTTATTCACTGTCACTCTTCATTTTCTTTTACCCTCTCTCTTCACTTCTCTCTCTCTCTCTCTCATCAATTTCGTTCAGCATCTCTCTTCATCTTCTTCTTCTTATTCTCTCTCTCTCTCCCTCTCTCTCATTTATAATGTATGTAGTTACTTCTGTACTGAGTGAATGTTTAAGAGCGAAACGTAAATGTTATATTTTATTTTATGTCTCTCAGCTTCAATGTTAGTTATGTTTGTTATATGAACAGCATATTTGTAGAATGTCTAGAATAGAGTGAAAGATGTATGATAAAGGGCAGAATGTCAGACGGGCCTGCGTGCCCAATTCTTAACCCTTTTGAAATAAAGACCAATCAATCAGTCAATCAATCTCATCAACTTCTTTTAACCTTTTTCTTCGTCTTCATCTTCTTCATCTCTCTCTCTCTCTCATCAGTTTCTTCCAACCCCTATTTTCATCTTCTTCCACCGTCTCTTTTTATATTTTTCAAGTGACCAACGACTTCCCTAGCTACCGACTTCTCATAATTCACGAAGTGTTTGTTTTCTCCACATCGTTTGAATTAGTTGAACAATATTATACATCCAGGGTGTAGTCAAGCATGTTCTAAAATCACTTGATGGGGCATGGACTTATTTTTCTTTCCTTTACCTGCTGTGGTCAGTCATTTCCATGTCCTTTGCTGAACTTCACCTCCCTAACAGAACTCTTGTAGGCCTTTCGGTTGTAAGCAGGATGCCCTGTTGCTGATGCATCCACTCGCACATCATCACCGATGTCTTCCAGCCATCTTCGTCTTGGTCTTCCTCTTTCACATTATGTACCCTTCCAAAACAGTCTTCTCTAGATCATCGTGACGTTTAATATGTCCAAAATATTTAAGTTTTCTCTGTTTAATCTTCTTTGCTGGTCAGTTTACTTGGTAGTCGCCTTACTTATTTAACTTGTATACTGAAAATATAATGAGGAATGTTAGAGAAGATGTAAACAAAGAATATTACGATGCCATAACAATTGGAGGTTATGAAATACCAGAGATTAGATATGCTGATGACACAATATTACTGTCCACAACACAAAAATGAATGGACAAACTGATTATGTCAGTCCGTAAGAATAGTGAAGAGCAAAACCTCTATCTTAATGTGAAGAAAACTAAATTGATGACAACTGACAAAACAAACAAAGCAGCTGATATATGTATCAGTGAGGAAAAACTGGAAGAAGTGGAGAGTTTTGTATATCTTGGATCACTACTAACTAATAATGGAGATACAATGAGGGAAATTAAAAGGAGGACATCTATTGCTCTTCAGAAAATAAAACAACTAAAGAATCTGTGGAGAGGAACAGACAGAACTACAAAAATAAGATTTTTAAGGGCATGCATCTTTCCCATCTCAACATATGCCTGTGAGACTTGGACACTTAACAAAACAGCTGAGAAACACATAAATGCCTTTGAATGTAAATGCTACAGAAGAGTTCTTCAAATATCATGTACACAAAAAATAACAAATGTATCCATACTACAAAAAACTTAATATTGAAGAAGGTTGGCTAGTAAAGATGATTAAACAGAGACAACTTAAATATGTTGGACACATTAAACTTCATGATAATCTAGAGAAAACTGTCTTGGAAGGGTGCATAATGGGAAAAAGAAAGAGAGGAAGACCAAGGCGAATATGGCTGCAAGACATCGTTAATGATCTGCAAATGGATGCATCAGTAGCAGACAATCTTGCTCACAACCGAGAGCCCTACAGGAGTGCTGTTAGGGAAGCAAAGTTCCGCAAGGGACATGCAAATGAATGAATGAATGCTAGTCAACCTTCTTCAAAATTAAGTTCTTGTAGAATATATGAATATATTTGTTCTTTTTTTTGCACCCAGGATGTTTGAAGGACTCTTCTGTAGCATTTACATTCAAAGGCATTTATGTGTTTCTCAGCTGCTTTGTTAAGTTCCCAGGTCTCACGTTCTTAATTTCATCTTTTGTGTCCTCTTTCTCCTTTTTTTTCTCTCCACTGACATACATCCGATGCATAAAACGTCATAATTCCACTTGTTCTTTTGACACATGAGACGACCATGATGCAACCCTGAATTTTCTTAAGAAAAAGAGGGTTAAAACACAAAGTGACAACAGGAAATAACTGAAAGGGGCAGAAGAGAGGAAGATAAAGGAAGGAAAGAAAGGTCAGGAAGATCAAGTAACAAGTGCAATCATTAACAAAAGATATAACGGATGATTTACACAATCGACTGCTTCGTGTGACCACATAAATACACCCAGGTCATTCGCTATAGCATTTAAAGATAAAAGGAGAACCAATCACTCTGGTCACTCGGCATAGCCCCGGGTGTTCCACTACCTCTTGCACTCGTGGGACCAATGAAGATTTTATAACCGCTCTTTGTGTTGTTTACATAATGTAATTAATGTTTATTAACCTCCCTTATAAAACATTTCTGTTAAGTATCCCTCGTTTAAATGTCGAGTTACAGAAGATTTACTGGCAACCTGAAAAGGGCGCGTAATTACAGTACTTGCTACACTTGGCTGGTTGATTGATAGGTACGTTTGAGTGCTGGTTGATGTGTTCGTCTATTGGATTGTTCGTTGATTTGTTTTATTTTGTTTTAGCTTCTTTGGATGTTGTGTCGTTTTAGGTGGTTTCTGGGCCGATAATCTTCCTTTTAACTACAAACATGAGCGGATGACTGCAGTGAATCATCATGTCATCATCTTGTGCCACCTCCTCATAGAAGACTGGCTGCATGGGGCCCTTCAACTTGCTCTGTTTCTTGTTTTCACGGTGCACCAGGGATGGTGAAGATCGTGAAAATAGGTTTTAAGTCAGTCTGAGAGTTGGTTGCACTGGGTTTCAGGAGCGAGCATATTGCACTATCCTCTCAGCAAGGTCCACAAATAATGCAGTTTTGTCTATTTCCAAGAAATACACTTGAAGGTAACGATAGTTTTGACTAGCTATGATTCACCAGACCATGATGGCTAGATATGATTCACCAGACCTTGATGGGTAGCTGTGATTCATCAGTCATGATGATTGACTATGAATCCTAGCCCTGATGACTGACTATGATTCACTAATGATGACTGACTATGATTCACTAGCCATGACGACTGACCATGATTCACTAGCCATGACGACTGACTATGATTCATTAGCCCTGATAACTGACTATGATTCACTAGCCCTCATAACTGACTATGATTCACTAGCCATGATGGCTGACTATGATTCACTAGCCATGATGGCTGACTATGATTCACTAACCCTGATAACTGACTATGATTCACCACCCCTGATAACTGACTATGATTTACTAGCCATGATAACTGACTATGATTCACTAGCCCTGATAACTGACTATGATTCACTAACCCTGATAACTGACTATGATTCACTAGCCCTTATAACTGACTATGATTAACCACCCCTGATGACTGACCATGATTCACTAGCCATGACGACTGACTATGATTCACTAGCCCTGGTAACTGACTATGATTAACCACCCCTGATGACTGACCATGATTCACTAGCCATGACGACTGACTATGATTCACTAGCCCTGATAACTGACTATGATTAACCACCCCTGATGACTGACCATGATTCACTAGCCATGACGACTGATTATGATTCACTAGCCCTGATAACTGACTATGATTCACTAGCCATGTTGACTGACCATAATTCACTAGCCCTGATAACTGATTATGATTCACTAGCCCTGATGACTGACTATGATTCACTAGCCCTGATGACTGACTATGATTCACTAGCCCTGATGACTGACCATGATTCACTAGCCCTGATAACTGACTATGATTCACTAGCCCTGATGACTGACCATGATTCACTAGCCCTGATAACTGACTATGGTTCACTAGCCCTGATAACTGACTATGATTCACTAACCCTGATGACTGACCATGATTCACTAGCCCTGATAACTAACTATGATTCACTAACGCTGATGACTGCCCATGATTCACTAGCCCTGATAACTGACTCTCTCTCTCTCTTTCTGAACCTTAAGTGCCCAGGGCACATGGGGCTTCCGCAAGGGTTTTCCACAAATGCTTGTCTTTCGCCTTTTTTTCTGCTCTTGCCCAGGTGAGCCCTCTATTGCTCAACATCCTTTCTGTTGTTCTTCTCCATGTCTCTTTTGGTCTACCCTTACTGATAACTGACTATGATCCACTAACCCTGATGACTGACCATGATTCACTAGCCATGATAACAGACTATCATTCACTAGCCCTGATGACTGACCATGATTCACTAGCCATGATAACAGACTATCATTCACTAGCCCTGATGACCAGCTGTGAATCACCCAACCATGACAACCAGTATTCATTTTTTCCTCTTAGA
Organism: Achatina immaculata; assembly: GCA_009760885.1. Lineage (NCBI taxonomy): Eukaryota > Metazoa > Mollusca > Gastropoda > Stylommatophora > Achatinidae > Lissachatina > Lissachatina immaculata. The sequence continues at coordinate 18,926,683 of CM019691.1, read as the reverse complement.
TTTACTAGTAAAACGTAACCTACTTCACTTTTTCTGGAAGAGTGAGCGAACGACAGAGTGAATGAGTGAGAGAGAGAGAGAGAGAGAGATGCTCTTTTCTTGAGGTTTTTCTATATCAAACACGCCGGATTTGTACTTGTACGAACTCCCTGTAACTGCGAGCTGCTGTTCTTTGCGCCCGATGCTGTAGAGATGTTGAGGCACAACATCGTATCTGCGTGGGAGCGGGTTATGGCGGCTATTTTTTAGTCCTGGAGTACAGCTAAAAAGCAGGGGGCGTGCAGTGCTTTTTTAGCAGATCCACCACCATGAGGACTATGGCGATCCCTGCCCCGTTAGCCAGGCTAGGCTTGTTACCGGCGGTACCACGGAGAGGTGGGAGAGTGTCTTGGTCAGCTACGGGTCGCTAACCCTGACGCTGGCATATCAGCTATGGGTCGCTGATTACCTTATCGGCCGTCTTCACCTCTAAAAATCAATCAGTCAATCAAGTGCCGCGTGGCGTAGGCGATCATTTCTCTCCACAATTCCCTGTCTTGAGACTTGATTATGAGATCCGCCGGTGACTTTCTTCCTAGCTACACTGACAGCCCATCCAGTAACTTCTCTCCCTGTCTCCCTATATCTCTTCTTCCCTCAGTTTATCCAGTTGCCACAGTGAGTTCCAATTTTCCTCTTCTCAGAAAATGCCCTACAAATCTCGCTTGTCTGCCTCTGATCTTTGCTGTAATTTGCCTTTTAACTCCAACCTCTCTTAAGACTTCATCGCTGGTTTTCTTAAAACCCCCAACACGCCGGCTACTAAATGGTATAACAATTCGTCAGTCTCGTCACGCGGTTTTGCTCGGATACCAGTTGTCTACTAGAGGTAACAGCAAAAGAAGAAGTGTATAAATGTATTAACATACAATAATTAGTGTATAGGTATACAACTATACAAAAAGGACTGCAGTAAAGCTGTTATACCAAAACGTATAAACTAGGGAAAAAAGCGGTCTGCCCCTTTTTCTTCGGCCTGTTGTGTTCCACTTGATAGCTTGTTTTGGGATTCTCTGCTCATTTCTTCTCATCAAGTGGCCAACATATGTCCATCTCCTTTTCCTGATCACCCGTGAGACTGGTTGTTGTTCAGTCATCTGTCTTATCTCTGCATTGTTCTTGAATTCATTCCACTTGATGCCGAGTATTTTCCTTAGGCATTTGTTTTCAAAAGAGTCTAATTTCTTTTCTATTTCTTAGTTGTTTTCCAGCTTTCGCATGCATAAATGAGGGTGGATATTACATTTGAATTGAATAGTCTTAACTTGGTTTTTGTGCTTATAACTTTTGAATGTCTATGTTCTCAAGATTCTTGAAGATTGATGCTGCTTTTGCAATTCTGATCCTAACTTCCTTTCTAGTGTCACCATCCTGGTCTATGTAGCTGCCAAGGTATGCAAATTGATTGACTTCTTCAATATCTGTCCCTTCTATGTGTATTTTTCCATTTTGATTGATGGGAATTTTCATTATTTTTTTTGTCCTTGTTAATTTCAAGTCCTATTTTGCTAGCCAGTGAAGATAGGCTATCTGTTTTTTTTGCATGGAATTCACATTATTACTGATAAGAGTATGTCATCAGCAAAATCAAGATCTTCTAGTTGGGTCCCATGTACCCAGTCAATACCTGTGTTACCTGTGCAGCATTTTTTCATTATGAAGTCTATTGTAATCCCAAAAAGTAAAGGAGACAATATACATCCTTGTTTCACGCCTGTTTCAATCTGGAACCATTCACTCATCCCTTCTTCTGTCTGACTGCACAACCATATCCATTGTATAAGTCCTTAATGATGTTGACAATTTTAGATGGTATTCCATATAGACATAAAATTCTCCATAATGAATCTCTGTGTATGCTATCAAATGCCTTCTTAAAATCTATGAAATTCAGTATTAATGGTTTCTGCTTTTCAATATGTTCTTCAAGTATTATTCTGAGAGTAAAGATCTGGTCGAGACAGCTTCTTCCTTTTCGAAATCCTGCTTGTTCTTCTCTCATTGCAGTATCCACTATATCTTTGAGTCTTTTCAAAATGACTTTGCAAAATACTTTTGACACAACTGATATTAAGGTTACTCCTCTCCAGTTGTTACAGTCACTAAGGTTGCCCTTTTTTGGTATTTTAACAATGATTCCCTTCTTCCAATTAGAAGGGACCTTTTCTTCTTTCCAAATCTTGTTAAACATTCTCTGTAGTTGTCTCATGTTGTCACTATTGATAGCTTTTAGCATTTCTGCTGTTATTTCATCTTCACCTGCAGCTTTGTTGTTAGCCATTAAATTCACTGCTGTTTCAATTTCATGCAATTTAATTTCATCTAGATTGACATTTAGTTGTGGGGCTGGTAAGTCAGTTTCAAGGTTTAACAATTCTTTTGGGTGTGGTCGATTGAGTATTTCTTGGAAGTGTTCAGCCCATCTTTGCTTTTGGTCTTTATTTGATGTTAATAGTGTTCCAGTTTTGCTAAGGATTGGTCTTTCTTTAGATGTAATAGTACCTGTTAGCCTCTTTTGTATGTTATATAAAGTTTTGCTGTCTCCTGTTTTTGCTGCTTTTTCTGCCTCTTTCGCCATATTGTCTATGTATTCTCTTTTATCCCTTCTAGCTGAACTTTTTACTTTCTTGTCTATGTCTTTGTATTTTGCTTTTGCCGAATCTCTTTCATGATCTGCTTTTGCATTCAACATGTTTAATTTGACTGCTCGTCTTTCATGTATATACTTCCATGTTTTATCTGATATCCATGCTTTTCTATTTGGTTTTTCCAAAAAACGTATTAACATACAATAATTAGTGTATAGGTATACAACTATACAAAAAGGACTGCAGTAAAGCTGTTATACCAAAACGTATAAACTAGGGGAAAAAGCAGGAACAGCTTTATTATTTAACAATTACACAGTTGTGACGTTTCGGCGTGAGCCTTTATCAAGCAAAAACAAACAGGACGAAGAAGCAGAGAGAGAGAGAGAGAGAGAGAGAGAGAGAGAGGAGACAAAGTACAGATTCAAATGAATTTGATGTTAACGAAACAATATGCAAATGACTTATCTCAGCTTCTGTAACAGCACAGGCGCTTGTGGTTCAGCGTGGTTCAATGCTGAGATAAATCATTTGCAATTTTTCTTTAATTTTTTTCTTCATTTTCTTATTGTTTCGTTAACATCAAATTCATTTGAATCTGTACTTTGTCTCCTCTCTCTCTCTCTCTCTCTCTCTCTCTCTCTCTCTCTGCTTCTTCGTCCTGTTTGCTTTTGTTTGATAAAGGCTCGCCCCGAATCGTCACAACTTTGTAATCGTTAAATAATAAAGCTGTTCCTACATCTTTTCCCTAGTTTATACACTTTGTATCAACGTTTGTGTGAAATGACTGCCATGGCTGAAAGAGGAGGGCAGAAAGAGATATTTTGTTGCTTGTTCTTCTTTTTTTTATACACCTCATGGTGGCTGCTAGATAATTGTAGCTCCGGGCGGTGGCGGAGGGTTTTTAGGTTAAAATCTTAGCCTGGACAGAAGTAGCACCTTGTTGATCATGCTACCTTCCGTGCTTTATGTTTACATTTTGTTTAGTTCAAAAGTTTTAAATCAAGAAAGATATTAGTTCACGTTTTTTTGTTGTTGTGCTCTTTATATCTGATTCTTATCAGGCTTTATCAAGTGCTTGATGGAAATGATTTCCTTTAAAATAGCGATCATTTCCAAACGTTTTTTTTTTTACGTAAAAGGTCTTCTAATTGTCGTATGATAAAGGTAGCACTGGTCGGGTCTAAAAGACGTCTAGAGGATATGATATTAGTGTCTGTGTTTACCTTGATCTGTCAGCACACTAAAGGGTGTTGTGATCAGCGTTACACCTGCTTGCCTTTTACTTCCCCTGCTCCAGGAAGGAACCAGGTACTTTATTTCTACGGCTGCGGTCACTAGGGCGTGCTTGGCTGGGACGTGACCCACAAACATGGCGGTTAGTTTCTAACCCACAGTTTTTCAAGCGGTGTGCAACGGCACGGTGGCGTGCAGTGAGAGAACTAGAGGCGTGCCGTAGGAGAACTAGAGGCGTGGCGTGGGAGAACAGAGATGTGCCGTGAGAGAACAGAGATGTACCGTGAGAGAACAGAGATGTGCCGTGAGAGAACAGAGATGTGCCGTGAGAGAACAGAGATGTGCCGTGAGAGAACAGAAATGTGCCGTAGGAGAACTAAAGGCGTGCCGTAGGAGAACTAGAGCAGTACCGTATGAGAACTAGAGGCGTGCCGTTAAGGAACAGAGATGTGCCGTGAGAGAACTAGACCTGTGCGTCCAGTTTTTAGAATTAAAATTATTTTTGACCATTCATCCATTCATTAGCATGTCCTTTGTGGAACTTCGCCTCCTTAACAGGTCATTTGAAAGCCTTTCGATTGTACGCAAGATGCCCTACTGATGGTTCACCTATTCACATATCATCAACAATGTCTTATTGCCATCTTCGCCTTGGTATTCCTCTCTTTCTTTTTTTCCATTATGTACCCTTCCAAGACTGTCTTTTCCAAACTCTCATAATGTTTAATATGTCCGAAATCCTAAAGTTTTCTCTCTAATCTTCTTTATAACCAATCTTCTTCAATATTAAATTGTTGTACTATGGATATATTTCTTGTGTGAGTGTGTGTGTGTGTGTGTGGTGTGGTGTGGTGTGGTGTGGTGTGTGTGTGTGTGTGTGTGTGTGTGTGTGTGTGTGTGTGTGTGTGTGTGTGTGTGTGTGTGTGTGTGTGTGTGTGTGTGTGTGTCCATCCATGATATTTGAAGGAGTCTTTTACAGCACTTACATTCAAAGGCATTTATGTGTTCCTCTGTTCTTTTGTTAAGTGTCCAGGTCTCACATGCATATGTTGCGATGGGAAAAATGAATGCCCTTAAGAATCTTATTTTCGTAGTTTTAGCTTATGAAGAGCGATAGGCGCTCTCCTTTAATCTCCCTCATTGTATCTCCATTATTAGTTAGTAATGATCCAAGATATTCGAAACTATCCACCACTTTCATTTCTTCTCACTGATATATGTTTTATTTGCCATATATGTTTTCTTAGTTGCCATCAATTTAATTGTCTCTTCATTAAGATAAAGGTTTTGCTCTTCATTATTCTATCGGACTATATCAAGATATAGTGGATGCTGCAATGAGAGAAGAACATCCAGGATTTCGAAAAGGGAGAAGCTGTTAATCCTGAACTTCATAGACTTTAAAAATGCGTTTGATAGCATACACAGAGAATCATTTTGGAGGATTTTAAGAATATATGGAATTCCATCTAAGATTGTCAACATCATTAGTGTACAATGGATATGTTTGTGCAGTCAGTACAGACGAAGGAATGAGTGAATGGTTCCATATTGAAACAGGCGTAAAACAAGGATATATATTATCTCCCTTGCTTTTAGGAATTTCCATAGACTTTATAATGGGAAAATGTTGCAAAGGTAAAACGGGCATTGATTGGGTACGTGAGACCCAACTGGAAGATCTTGATTTTGCTGATGACGTAACTCTTATCAGCGACAATATGAAATCAATGCAAGAAAAACAAATGCCCACTTAAAATGAACAAGGATAAAACAAAAATAATGAAGGTTCTCATTAACGACGAAGGACAAATATACGTAGAAGAAACAGCTGTTGAAGAAATAAACCATTTTGCATATCTCGGCAGCTATATAGACCACAATGGTGACACCAGAAAAGAAGTTAGAATTCGAATTGCAAAAGCAGCATAGACCTTCAAGAATCTTGAGAACATATGGCATTCAAAAGTTATAAGCACAAAAACCAAGTTAAGATTATTCAATTCACCCTCATTTATGCATGTGAAAGCTGGAAAACAACTAAAGAAATAGACAAGAAATTAGACTCTTTCGAAAACAAATGCCTAAGGAGAATACTCGGTATAAAGTGGAATGAATTCAAGAACAATGCAGAGATAAGACAGATGAACAAACAACAGCCTCTCTCATGGTTGATCAGAAAAACAATCAGAGAATCCCCAAACAAGCTATCACGTGGAACACAACAGGCCGAAGAAAAAGAGGTTGACCACGTGAAACTCTAAACATGACATTGTTAAAAGAAGCCAGTTTAGTAGGCATAACGTCCCTCGATGAGAATGAAAAACTCGCCGAAGACAGGACGTCTTGACGAACTACCATGCGGGCCCTATGTGACGTTTAACGGCACAGGAAGGATGTAAGATGTAAGATTCTATCGGACTGACATAATTTGTTTCTCTGTTCCTTTTTTTTTGTGTGTGTTGTGGACAGTAATACTGTGTCATCAGCATGTGTAGTGTCTAGTATTTCATAACGTCTAATTTTTATATCGGTGCAGTGCTCTTTGTCTGCATCTTCTCTCTCATTCCTCATTATATTTCCGGTATTATTAAATCAATAACTTGACCAAATTACAACTCATTTTCTTTCTTTTTTTTAAAGATAAATAACCGCCAGGTAGTGAACCCAGAACACTGTAGCTACTAGTCCCAGTTCAGCCAGAAGTGAAATGGCCAGAAATCTCTGTGCCTTCCAACCAGACCCATATTTAACATTGAATATAGTCAGCCTAGGGTGTAAACTTATAAAATACAAAAATAAAAATGCAAAACTATACGAGGGCCCAACATTAAGAACACAGATGTGCGGCCATAGAAATTTGCGTTACCAAATCTGCCATAGTCTGAAAAAGTTTAGGAATCTCTGAACTAACTTGTCCACCATCCTAGAATGTCGTGTGCTCAGAATACGATTTTTTTTTCAGTGTGCCATTCATTGTAGTGTTAGAGCTTTTTTTTGTTCTAGAAACAGTCCTTTTAGTCTGTTAATATGGCTGACCTATGCAGTTCTGTGAAACAAGTGAAAATAGATTTCTAAAATAAAAATGTAAATGAAAAACAAACTAGAATGAGGTCCTCCTTCCATTGATGAGACCAAACAATCTTTGGTGGAGTGTCACGATGGTGTTCATGAAATGTTTGCTTCTTAATTTTAAAGTGTCAGGATTGTGTTTATTAAACGCTTGCTTCTTCAATATAAAGTGTCAGGATTGTGTTTATTAAACGCTTGCTTCTCCATTTTAAAGTATCACGATTGTGTTCATGAAACGCTTACTTCTTCATTTTAAAGTGTCAGGATTGTGTTTGTTAAACGCTTGCTTCTTCATTTTAAAGTGTTAGGATTGTGTTTATTAAACGCTTGCTTCTTCATTTTAAAGTGTCACGATGGTGTTCATGAAACGCTTGCTTCTTCATTTTAAAGTGTCAGGATTGTGTTTATTAAACGCTTGCTTCTTCATTTTAAAATGTCAGGATTGTGTTTATTAAACACTTGTTTCTTCATTTTAAAGTGTCAGGATTGTATTTATTAAACGCTTGCTTCTCCATTTTAAAGTATCACGATTGTGTTCATGAAACGCTTACTTCTTCATTTTATTAACATCCGCTGTCCTCCAGGAGTTCTATTTTCTCATAATAGCCTCTCTCTCTCTCTCTTTCTCTCCTCTTTTTTTTATTTCTCTCTTTCTTTCTTTCTCTCATTCTTTTTTTTGGTCTTTTTTTCTTTATTTCTTTCTTTTCTTTCTTTCTTTCTATGATGTAAAGCAAACTGTCACACGAACCTGTATGAAAATTAAATTTGTCCGTTCATTCGTTCGTTTTCTTTTTTCTCTCTCTCACTCACTCTCTCTCCCTCACTCTTTCTCTCTGCCTCTGTCTCTCATTCTTCACATATTCATTAAATAGATATGGATATCCATTAACGTGGACGACTGCGAGAGTGTGTTTTTCTTTCATGTATGTAATCACTTCCTGTATTGTGCAAGTCTGTGAAAAGGTAACAGGTTTCGTCACTACAACTTTGTTATTTCAGTTTTAATCATGTTTATTCTATGCAGAACATATTTGTACTATCTGAGATAGAATGTCTGGGACTGAGAGAAAGTTGTGTGATAAAGATCTGAATGTTAGACCGGCTTGCCTGCAGAGTTTTTTACCCTTTTGCAAATAAAGTGAAATCTCAATCTCTCTCTCAGTCTTTCTCTCTCTCTTTCTCTTTCTCTCTCTCTATCTGTCTCTCTCTCTCTCTCTCTGCCTATCTCTCTTTCTCTCTCTCTCTCTTTCTCTTTCTGAATGTCAAACTAGCCTGCATGCCCAATTCTTAATCCTTTGGAAATAAAGATCAATCAATCAGTCAATCTCTCTCTGTGTCTCTCTCTGTTTCTCTCTCTGTACTTCTCTCTCTTTCTCTCTCTATCTCTCTCTGTCTCTCTCTTTCTCTCTATCTGTCTTTCTCTTTCTTTCTCTCTCTTTTTTTCTCTTTGTGTATCTGTCTCTCTTTCTAAGTATGTCTCTCTCTCTCTCTCTTTCTCTTTCTCTCTTTCTCTTTCTCTCGCCATCTCTCTCCAATTTTGTTGCACACTCAGTTGTCAGTTTTTCCCATGCTGTCATCTCATGTGGTCTTGTTACGACATGGCTTCTACAAACTGGTACCCCACATCTCGTTTGATGATCATTTAAGTGGTCTTTTCTGGCTTCTACGAGCGTATTAAAACTGTGGTAGCTCTTTCTAAAGGTTAATCTGTGTGCATATTTAGCGCTATTATTTCAAGATTTCTGTAACTCCTCTTCTATCTAAGTGATACCTTCTCATGCCTTTAAAAAACATAAGGAAGTAAGCGAAGGAGAGAGAAAGAGAGAGAGAAAGAGAGAGAGAAAGAGAGAGAGAAAGAGAGAGAGCTGACTTTTATTTTTCTTTCGTTTCCTAATCATCATCATCATCATCTTTCACTCCCTTGGGAACATAGACCACGGGTAAATTCTCTCCTAGCGTCCCTGTTCTTGAATTTATCCTCTTCTTCCTTCCACGTATATTCCTTATCTCTGAGCGCTGTCTTAACTTCCCTTCTCCAAGTATTTCTAGGTCGACGTCGATTTCTGTTTCCTTGAGGATTCCATGTCAGTGCCAGATGCTGGTGTTAGATTCCCTCAGTGGGTGGCCAATCCACCACAGTTTCTTAGACATGATTTGTAGGTTCATCGGCTCTTGTCCAGCCCTTCTCAGACCTCCTCGATCCTGGTCTTGTCCTGCCATTTAAAGTTTAAAACCTTCGTGTCACAATATTGGAAGCTTACTGTTTTTAAAACTTCTCAGACATGTTTTCTTCTCATTCTGTCTTTCTTCCCCTTTCTCTCGTCCTTTTAAAAAAAATTATATTGAGAAGGAGACTGTGTGTATGTGTGTGTGACGGGAGTCTGTGTGTATGTGTGTGTGTGACGGGGAGACTGTGTGTATGTATGTGTGACGGGGAGACTGTGTGTATGTGTGTGTGACGGGGAGACTGTGTGTGTGTGTGTGACGGGGAGACTGTGTGTATGTGTGTGTGTGACGAGGAGACTGTGTGTATGTGTGTGTGACGGGGAGACTGTGTGTATGTGTGTGACGGGGAGACTGTGTGTATGTGTGTGTGTGACGGAGAGAGAACGAACAGACAAAGGCGGTGATCTGTAACAGCAATAATTAATTAATTAACGCATTAAGAACGACCTCCTGATCATAAATGATTCTTCCATCGTGCTTCCTTCATCCCTCCGCTCTTCACTTTCAGCATTAAGAACCTTCCACGTCATCTTCCGACAGCGACCTATTTCTGCGAAATATTCCACCCGGCCGTTGCTACCCACCGCTCTAACAGCTCATCAAATATTCACATCTAGTCCTCAGTTATAGAATTCTGTTCTTGTGTTTTAAACTCAAGCTCTCGCGAAGAAACCTGCCAGTTCCCGGGGGGAAGGAATGGAGGGGGGGGGGTTGTGTCATTAAAGTGTTCAATTATTTATTCGTCATGAAGGGATCTAACGTTGTTAACGGTTGGACGGTCCAAGGAGAGTTTTCGGTTTCACGATATCTTAACAATACCACAGTGAATACTGGTTTTACTTCTCCCGTGTCTCTCTGGACTGGTTAATTTATACAGCATTGTCCGCTTATACACATTTTCAAGCTGCAAGTGGCACTTAGCTTAATCTGGGTCAATATTGTGTAAACCTGGGTTTATATTTTCAGTGGAAAGCAGCCGTTCTGACACGCTGATATCGATATCCCTGGGGGGGGGGGGTGGGAGTTATGGGGAAACAAATGATGGTGGTGTGAGATTCGATCTCTGAACAGTTTTCTTTTAAGGCTGTTGGTGGAATCAGATTTTTTTGTTTCAGCTGTTCCGCTCTTAGCTATTCGTATATAACACAAAATCAAGCGGTTGGCGTGTTTTGAAGTCATACAGGTACCTATTGGGACTGATGATGATGATGATGATCTCCAGCCTATGGTCCTCGGTCCTTGGACCAAAAAGAAAAACATTTAAAGGTTTTTGCCATTTTGACCTTATATACTTGTATATGTTGTATATGTGTGGTCTGCAACTTGCGTAAATAGTTGGAAGTGTGGTCGTTTAAATTGTTAAAAGGCTGGGAACCACTGATGTCATGATGATCATCATCATCATTACCATCTTGACAGTCTGTATATATAGAGAGAGACTGAGCAATACATTGGGGACCTGTAATCATGAAAAGGTCAAGAACCTCAGATCCAGGGGAAGAAATATTCCAGTATTACTCTAAGAACCTCAGATCTAGGGGAAGAATATTACTCTAGGAACCTCACATATAACCGAAGAACAGATTCCAATATTACTTTAATAAACTCACATATAACGGCAGAACTTATTTCAATATTGCTCTGAGAACTTCACATATAACGGCAGAACATATTTCAATATTACTCTAAGAACCTCACATATAACGGCAGAATGTATTTCAGTATTACTCTGAGAACTTCACATATAACGGCAGAACGTATTTCAATATTACTGTAAGAACCTCACATATAACTGAAGAACGTATTTCAATATTACTCTAAGAACCTCACATATAACTGAAGAAGGTATTTCAGTGTTACTCTAAGAACCTCACATATAACTGAAGAACGTATTTCAATATTACTCTAAGAACCTCACATATAACTGAAGAACGTATTTCAATATTACTGTAAGAACCTCACATATAACTGAAGAACGTATTTCAATATTACTCTAAGAACCTCACATATAACGGCAGAACGTATTTCAGTATTACTCTAAAAACCTCACATATAACTGAAGAACGTATTTCAATATTACTCTAAGAACCTCACATATAACAGAAGAACGTATTTCAATATTACTCTAAGAACCTCACATATAACTGAAGAACATATTTCAATATTACTCTAAGAACCTCACATATAACAGAAGAACGTATTTCAATATTACTGTAAGAACCTCACATATAACTGAAGAACGTATTTCAATATTACTGTAAGAACCTCACATATAACTGAAGAACGTATTTCAATATTACTCTAAGAACCTCACATATAACTGAAGAACGTATTTCAATATTACTCTAAGAACTTCACATATAACTGAAGAACGTATTTCAATATTACTCTAAGAACCTCACATATAACTGAAGAACGTATTTCAATATTACTGTAAGAACCTCACATATAACTGAAGAACGTATTTCAATATTACTGTAAGAACCTCACATATAACTGAAGAACGTATTTTAATATTACTCTAAGAACCTCACATATAACTGAAGAACGTATTTCAATATTACTCTAAGAACCTCACATATAACTGAAGAAGGTATTTCAGTATTACTCTAAGAACCTCACATATAACTGAAGAAGGTATTTCAATATTACTCTGAGAACCTCACATGTAACTGAAGAACGTATTTCAATGTTACTGCGATCTACTGAGACTTTTGCTGCTCCTCTGGTCCCCCCCCCCTTCCCACTCTAAGGCTCTGGTACATTAAAAAAAATATCCTTATGCATATCTGATCAGTCCAGCTTACTTGGCTTTGCTTTAATCTTAGTAGTAGACCCGTGTGTTGGAAATCACAGGGGACCATCCCACAGTGTTCCCGATGTACGAGCCATATACGTCTACCTTACATGACATTTTCAATGAAAAGTTGGATTAAGTTCAGGTTATAAAATTTCTAGTGCATATTTTTTTTTCGGTCGTCCCAGGAAAGTGTGTGAAAAGTAAAACGCTAGGAAAATGCCATTTCTGCTGATATTTTTGGCGTAAGGTAGTGACTGCAACGGCTTTGAAATACTTGCATCTGTTACATGAAGACTGTGCTGCACTGGCTCTTGGAGTTGCCGGGAGTTTGTCCAAGAACAAGCCTTTAAGAAAGCACCATCATCATGAGGAACCTTTCCTGATCAACCCAACTGCGACACAGGAGAAGTGCAACAGCCTGTTTCTAGAAACACTATCAGAGGTATTTCAGTTCATTGTGCCGAGTTTCGTTGTCGATCCACAAGCACAGCGGTTCTGGAAGTGTTTTTTTTTTTCGTCTCAGACTCCTAAACCCATTGATAATTATTATTATCCGCATAGAAGTAATTTTTAAAATCTGCTCATATTTCTAGTACATTCCATATTCCAGACTTGATCTGCTGACCCTCACTTGACCCTTCCTGGATCCGCCAGGTGTCCGAAGGCAACAGTTTGGGAAACACTGTAGCACAATCATCTTTACTCCAGAGGCACTCTGTTGTACCGGAATGAGGGAAAAAAGTTTGTATCCGCTGTAATACTGCGTCGAGAGATTCCTTCGCTGTAGGAGATGAGAGCGCTCGCAGAGTTGACCGATGTGTGATGATGATCCCTTTAATATTTTAACAAACCTTTTTAAAAAGTTACCCCATGTCTCAAGAAAGAAATAGCCACAGCGGAAAAACTGGTTGTAGTAATGAGGGTAGACAGAGGTGTATGGTTCAGTTTTACACAAAAAAAGCTAGAAAGAGTGAGGATAGTAGGCAAGAACGAGAGTGACAGAAAGTAAGATGAGTACACATTAAAGAAGAACATACAACAATCGAATATTTTGACAAAAGCCTGTTTTCAGCCTTTTTTCGTGCATGATCTTTGAAAAAGACTTTTTGCCGAAATGTTGGATTGTTGTATGTTCTTCATTTATACATGCTCACCCTACCTTCTTGCCACTCTTGTTTCCTCACTCTTTCTTATCTTTATGTCAAACTGAACCGTAGACCTCTGTCTACCCATATCATGTCTCATAGAATGCGCGTTAGCTATAGAAAGATATATTACTTCATCTTAAAGTGTACGTTCCTCATACAGTAATATTTAGTTTTACGCCTGATTTACTTTCATCGCCAGCGTATTTCATACACCACCCCCCCCCTACTCTAGTGTATGTTTATATTGCAGCTGTAATCTCAGTCAGATACTCAGTGTTTATGCCGATCCCATTTTATCTCATAATAATAGCCATATTGTTTGGCCATCAATCTCACGCTCAGAGCATTTCGATTGTTTCCCCTGCCTTGATCTGTTGTTTCTCCTCTTCTAGAATTACATTCAAAACTACATCAGTGTGGTCCTATAACATAGAAACTGTCATCTTTCCGTGCCATCTCCCCTAGTGAAAAAGATCTACAGTAGATTTAAAAAAGGGATGTCCTGAAATGGCACACTGTATCCTGCGCATTTCCTGATAATGTTCTTTTGAACTTGATATCTTGCTTCTCTTTTGCTCTGGACTTACATGTTACTACGTAGTTTCTTCAGAAAACTGTTTAAAGTTGTAAATTATTATCCTTGTGGTTTGTTCTAATCCTCTTCTGTTTTTTTTATTGTTGTTGTTGTTTTTCTTTCACACGTTCCCATCGTACCTTATTACTATGCAATCTGAACGCTCAAAGTTTACGACAAGATATATAATGTTTAGCTTTCTACACTATGAACTTAACAGTTCATGGTCCAAGCTGGTTTTAGACATGTAAGAGGAATAAGAGATTTTATTTTCAGTATAAGATTAATAATAGAGAAATGCACAGAATTTAATGTGGATTTATGGGCACTAACACCATATCCCTATGTGCCTCTAAGGCATGACAGGATTACCTTTACCTATATTTATCTTTTATAGATTATTCAAAAGCATTTGATTGTGTACAACACCAGAAACTTTGAAAAATAATGGGGAAAAAGGGGGTTTCAACACATGTGACACAATTAATATCACTGCTGTTTCTAGGCTAACAGGCAGCAGTGTGAATAAATGGTGAATCAACAACTTGGTTTGACATAAAACAAGGGGTCCGTCAGGGTTGCATACTGTTACCTTAATTATTTAATTTCTATACTGAAAATATAATGCGGAATGTTCAAGATGATGCAGACAAAGATTATTACGATGCCATAACAATTGAAAGTTATGAAATACCAGAGATTAGATACGCTGATGACACACTATTACTGTCCACAACACAAAAAAGGGATGGAAAAACTAATTATGTCAGTCCGTTAGAACAGTGAAGAACAAAACCTTTATCTTAATGCAAAGAAAACTAACTTGATGATAACAGGAAAACAAATAAGGCAACTGAAATATATATCAACGATGAAAAATTGGAAGAGTTGGAGAGTTTTTAATATCTTGGATCATTACTAATAATGGAGACACAACGAGGGATATTAAAAGGAGGACATCTATCGCACTTAAAAAAAAAACAACAAAAACAACTAAAGAAGCTGTGGAGAGGAACAGACAGAACTACAAAAATAATAATTTTAAGGGTGTGCATCTTTCCCATCGCAACATATGCCTGTGAGACCTGGACACTTAACAAAACAGCTGAGAAACACGTTAATGCCTTTGAATGTAAATGCTACAGAAGAGTCCTTCAAATATCATGGACGCAAAAAAGAACAAATATATCTATACTACAAGAACTTAATTGTGAGGAAATTTTGCAAGTAAGGAAGATTAAACAGAGAACGTGAATATTTTGGTCATGTTAAAGGTCATGAGAATTTAGAGAAGACAGCCTTGGATGGGTACATGATGGGGAAAAGACCAAGGCGAAGATGGCTGCAAGATATCGTTGATGATCTGCTGATGTACGCATCAGCAGCAGGCATTGTGCTTACAACCGAGCGGCCTACATGAGGCAAAGGAGCTGTTAGGGAGACAAAGTTCCGCAAGGGACATGCAAATGACTGACTGAACTTAACAGGGAATTTTAACTGTTACTTGCGATACATCCTAACCAAGAAGATCTCCGCCGGCAAGCGCCATTTTTGTAGGTTCTGTTGTTTTTTGTTATTGTTGGTTGGCTATTTTCATTGTCTTTGGTAAAGCCATAACTCCAAACTATTGGTTTCTTACTGTTTGTTTTACAGCTCTACGCGCTCATCTCACTGCCTCCTTTGCTATTCCTTTTCATCTTTACTTCTTCCTATTTTGATGTATATAAACCTGCGGTTTACACTTGTGACTATCTTTCCACCATTTTTACCGCAGTCTTCGACTCAGTGGCTACCAGAGACACCTGGGAAGGTAAATGCTGCCAGGCGTGATACTGACCGCATCACACTTCCTTGTGGCGAGTCCCAACGCCTGTTTGGTCTTGTATATTCAGAACGGGATCCCAGTATGCTTCAATGGCATAGAAACGGGGATTTTTTTTTTACCTTAGCTGTACCTCAACTCAGCGACTGTAACCACTGTGTTTGTTGTTTAGAAGTAAGGCGAGTGTTATACTTGCTCTGAGCGACAGAATGAGAACGCCATTTTGTGTTGTCAAAGATGACAAATTGCACATCTCCTTTACTGTGAAATGTAATACTTTGCGCTTCACAATTTGCAAGCCCTGGTTTGTTTTTTCTTAATATTTTCTGGGGGCCGTGAACCACAGAAACACTTATGTTTGGAAGGAATATTTTGTCTTATTGTTCTGAAAGCAAATCTAGCCATATCTGTTCTGTTGATTCCCACGTAGAGTTTTGCATTGCCTTTTACCATAGATGGACATATGTCGGTCAGGTGATGAGAAGAAACAATCAGAGGATACCCAAATAAGCTATCAAGTGGAGCACAACAGGTCGAAGAAAAAGAGATCGACCACGTGAAGCTCTAAAGAGGACATTGTTAGGAGAGGCCAGTTCAGTGGGCGTAACATCCCTTGATGAGATTGAAAAACTCGCCGAAGACAGGAAATCTTGGCGAACTGCCATGCGGGCCCTATGTGACGTTTAACGGCACGGGAAGGATGTATGTAAGATGTAAGATGTTACCATATATCCAAGATGTATGAAACTGACTCTTATCACGTCTAATTCTCTCAGTTCAACCATCATGCCACATCTGAACTGACTTCTCAGGAAAGTATGACTGAACGTTATATTAGACCTTACCTTTGTTACTTGGTATCAGAGCACTGTTTACCCTTTAGGTACTGTCGGATTTCAGCGCGCCTTTGTATAATACTAATGAGAACGAACGAAAAGCCGCTATGTTTGAACAGCGTGCTAGCGCAGTAGTCAGAGAGTCTCTGGTAGCTTACGGCTGCTGGCCCATCGATCATCTCACACCGTTACGGCAATCGACAGGGCCGACAAGTCAGGATTGCTTCTTTTAGCTGCAACAAAGGCCCTGACTGGTCAAATATTTAGAAAGCCTTTCAATACCAGATTCCTCTATGCTATAAAACAGTATCAAGCAAAAAAAAAAAAAAACCTGGTATCGTGTTTTTCGTTCTATGCTTTCTGTGCGTTCTCTTTGCTAGTCTCTTTGAACCTGCTATTGGCACTTACTGTTTACTAGTTTTCCACGGGCATTCTATGTGTGTGCTTCTTATTTTTTTCTCCGTTCTTCCATTAAAAAACAGCATGTTACATTCATTTGATGATGAGTGTTTCTAAAAGGTCGGGTTAATATTTTTTAATGGGCGCCTGCAATGGACTTGGAGACATGGGACTGGTTTTTACGTGAATTTCCTGTTTCAACATTATGCACATACAACTTTTAAGATCAGAGAATTTTGATGGAAGATTTTCCCCTCCTGTATTCAGAAGCTAATCTGCAGTCTCTCGGGAGGGGGGGGGGTGGAAATCAGGTACCATCACATTACATTTCAGAACTTGAGGGGATTCTGACTGACATCACTTTGCTCAGTCTGCAAGCGATGAAACATGAAACACAGTGCTACTCACTCCCTTGTGTCTTGGCGAAAATCAGATTGCGAATCGTGAGGAGGAGAAAAATAGGAGATATTTAACCACAGAAAAGCGTACTTTAGCCATTTTTGCGTCTGTTCTAATTCGGAGGTGGTGACTGGGTAAATAATGGAGCATGTCATCGTGTGCTTTAAACTATACGTTTCTTTTTTGTTTCCAAATGGATTATATATATATATATATATCCTTTTGTTCGGATTTAATTTCATTGGACTGTTAAATATTTGTATTTTCTGTGACCATGCCATGGTAGATGAAGGTTGAAATATGAGATTTCACAAACAGTTAGTGAAATGATAAGTATCGAAGTTCAAGTTCATTGATTAGCGACCTTCTAAGTATGTCGCCATCAAAATGGCGACATCAACATGTACATCAAATTAAAAAATCTCAACTTGAAATATTTGATTATGAATGAGAATGGTATACTTAAGTTTGTTGAACACTTTTAGTTACGTAGAGTCCCGTACATATTTATTAAACCTAATACCATACCGTCATGCCAGTAAAATTCTATTAAAAATCATAATTATTAGACTACGTAAGAACATAGAGGGAGAAATCAAAATCGTCCAGTCTGGTTTTCGACAAGGAAGAGGAACAAGAGATCACATATTCAACATAAGATTAATAAAATGCCTATCTTAATGCGAAGAAAACAAAATTGATGACAACTGACAAAACAAATAAGGCAGCTGAAATATTTATCACTGAGGAAAAATTGGAAGAAGTGGGCATGCATCTTTCCCATCGCAACATATGCCTGTGAGACCTGGACACTAAACAAAACAGCTGAGAAACACATAAATGCCTTTGAATTTAAATGCTACGGAAGAGTTATTCAAATATCATGGACACAAAAAAAGAACAAATGTATCCATACTATAAAAACTTATTACTGAAGAAGGCTGGCTAGTAAAGAGGATTAAACAGAGAAAACTTAAATATTTTGGATACATTAAACGTCATGATAATCTATAGAAGACCTCTGCTCTTAGAAGTGTACATAATGGGGAAAAAGAAAGAGAGGAAGCAAAGGCGAAGATGGCTGAAAGACATCCTTTATAATCTGCAAATGGATGCATCAGCAGCAAGGCATCTTGCTCACAACCGAGAGGCCTACAGGAGAGCTGTTAGGGAGGCAAAGTTCCACAAGGAACATGCAAATGACTGACTCAATAGAGAAATGCAGAGAATTTAATGGGAATCTACATTTCTCTTTTATAGACTATTCAAAGGCATTTGATTGTGTACAACACCAGAAACTTTGAGAAATAATGGAGAAAATGGGATTTCCAAAACATGTGACACAATTAATATTACTCCTATATCTAGGCCAACAGGCAGCAGTAAGAATAAATGGTGAAAGTTTAACATAAAACAAGAGGTCCATCAGGGGTGCAAATTGTCGCCTTATTTATTTAATTTGTATACTGAAAATATAATGAGGAATGTTAGAGAAGATGTAGACAAAGAATATTACGATGCCATAACAATTGGAGGTTATGAAATACCAGAGATTAGATATGCTGATGACACACTATTACTGTCTACAACACAAAAAGGAATGGAAAAACTAATTATGTTAGAACAGCGAAGAGCAAAATCTTTATCTTAATGCAAAGAAAACTAATCTGAAGACAACTGAGACAACAAATAGGACAGGTGAAATATATATATCAATGAGGAAAAACTGAAAAAGTTGTTTAATATCTTGGATCATTACTAACTAATAATAGAGATACAATGAAGGAAATTAAAAGGACATCTATCGCTCTTAAAAAAAGTAAAACAACTAAAGAAGCTGTGGAGAGGAACAGACAGAACTACAAAAATATTTTTAAGGACATGCATCTTTCCCATCGCAAAATATGCGTGTGAGACCAGGACACTTAACAAAACAGCTGAGAAACACATAAATGCCTTTGAATGTAAATGCTACAGAAGAGTCCTTTAAATATCATGTACACAAAAAAAAGAACAAATATATCCATACAAGTACTTAATATTGAAGAAGGTTGGCTAGTAAAGAGGCCTAAAGAGAGAAAATTTAAATATTTTAGACATTAAATGTCGTGATAATTTAGAGAATACAGTCTTGTAAAAATACATGATAGGAGAAAAAAAGAAAGGAAGACGAAGGCTAAGATGGCTGCAAGACATCGTTGATTATCTGCAAATGGATGCATCAGCAGCAGAGCATCTTGCTTGCAACCGAGAGTTCTACAGGAGAGCTTTTAGGGAGGCAAAGTTCCGCAAGGGTCATGCAAATAACTGATTGAATACCATGCAGCTGTCAGTATTGTATCACCTTTTTTTTTACACCCCTAGATTTCAGTATTGTCCAAAGAAAATATTAGTCACTCCTAGCTGATACAGGTTCCTATGTATCTCGTAGGACTGAGGTTCTGATGGAATATAAATTCTTTGCTGTCATAGTGCTGATATCTCTACGCTGAGATATGTCTTCGGTCTCTACAAAATATCTCAAGTAAATCACTGTGGCGTAACTTCGGTCTCTACAAAATATCTCAGGTAAATCACTGTAGCGTAACTTCAGTACCTACAAAATATTTCAAGTAAGACGTGACTTTTGTCTCTACGCAATATCTCAGGTAAGTCACTAATGCGTGACTTCAGTCTCTACAAAATATCTCTAGTAAGACATGACTTCGGTCTCTACAAAATATCTCTAGTAAGACATGACTTCGGTCTCTACAAAATATCTCTAGTAAAACTTAACTTCAGCCTTTACAAAATATCTCAAGTCAGACGTGACTTCGGTCTCTATAAAATATCTCTAGTAAGTCACTGAGACGTGACTTCGGTCTCTACAGAATATCTATTGTAAGATATTGAGATATGACTTCAATCTCTACAAAATATCTATAGTAAGTGACTTCGGTCTCTGCAAAGTATTTCTAGTAAAACACTGAAGCGTGGCTTAGGTCTGTACAAAATGTTTTTAGTAAGTCACTGACGCGTGACTTCGGTCTCTACAAAATATCTCAAGTAAGTCACTGAGGCATTACTTCAGCCTTTATAAAATATCTCAAGTAAGATGTGATTTTGGTCTTTACAAAATATCTCTAGTAAATCATACGAGGAAAGTATACTTCGGAGGCACGATCGAAGCTCTCAATTAGAAAACCTGACGCGTCTCTATCCTCTCAAATTTGGGTATTAGAAATCCTTCAATCCCGTACAGATCACAACACCTTTGGTCACCCCACCTGCCTGGACCAGTCACACAAGAACAGACTCACCTAATTTGCATAATATGACCACAAAACAACACAGACCTGATCACGAAAATCCAACCCCAAATTCTGCATACTTTCCACCAACAGTATTCATGCTTTCTCACCTCGTGACAAGCGACAGTAGTCCACATCAAAGTTATACAAATAAGGTTGAAAGTTCAATGTCTTTTCAATAAAAGTATGATAAACACCGACTTACAAGGTGGATACGTCACGAGGCTCCACCACCCCGATCGCATAGCGTTTCTTCGGTTATTTCTCATATGTTTGTGAGGTTTAGAGGTTCGGAGCAGATTCTGCAATGAACGTGCCACTCTGCAAGAGATTGTTAGACAGTTATTGGTCAGTAAATCTACATAAGGTTAGTTCCCCTTGTTGAAATTTACATTGTGCAGTAATACAGTAAACGTCCTTTTATGTGAACAAATAATAATAAGTAATGATAAGTATGAGCGGTATATGAAGAATTCATTCATTATGTTACCTGCCAGTTTCAGATAATGAGAAACATATTATGCAACACATCCTTATCAATGAATGTTAGAAAACGAGTCCTAAAATGCTATATTGAACTTATCTTGTTATATGAAAGTGAATCATGGACAATAGGCAGGTCTGCACAAAAATGATTGGAAGCAGTAGCAATTGGGTTTACTAGAAGTCATACTGCGAATTCCCTGAACAGCAAAAATAACTAATGGAGAATGTATCAGAAGAGCTGGAGAGACAAAAAAAATATTGTCAAAAAAATAAGAGATTGATTGATTGATTGATCTTTATTTCTCTGAGTGAGTGAGTGAGTGAGTGAGTGAGTGAGTGAGTGAGTGAGTGAGTGCGTGCGTGCGTGCGTGCGTGTGTGTGTGTGCGCGCGCACTTTCATGCAATGCGAAGGGGGCACTGAAAATCTTATAACAACAGGAAAAACAGAAGGATGAAGAGCCACGGAAGACCGAGAGAAATGGTACTGGAACAGTCCGACAAGATGGTGTAAGAGGAGATCACCAACTGAGCTAAAGGCCTGCGTGAAGGATCGGGTGCTCTGGAAAAGCATAATAACAAACGCCAGTCGGCACGGCACCTGTTGATGATGATGATGACAGTTAGCTCTGACGATCGCGCTTTTTTGTCTCGTGCGATCCTTGGTGTTTCCCATAATTTAAACATTCATTTTTCCTTGCTGCTTGGTCAGTCCCCTGTTATTTTTCTAAAGTCCTCCCTCTTCTTTTTTTTCCTTTTGAATTTTCTGGTCGTTGCCAAGTTCGCTAACTTTTTTTAAAAGAAGAAAGAGTCCTTTTTAAAGGTTTTAGCTGTTGATTCTTTCTTTTGTTTTTTTTTCTAATTATGACGCGGTTGTCAGTACTTCATTCATTCATTCATCTGCATGTCCCTTGCGGAACTTTGCCTCCAAAACAGCACTCCTGTAGGCCTCTCGGTTGTGAGCAAGATGGCCTCTGTTGCTGCATCCATTTGCAGATCGTCAACGTTGTCTTGCAGCCATCTTCGGCTTGGTCTTCCTCTCTTTCTTTTTCCCATTATGTATCCTTCCAATACGGTCTTCTCTAAATTATCATGACGTTTAATGTGCCCAGTACTATCTCTTGTAATTGTGAAAGTAGGAGCTCGTGAAAGATCATTTCTTAATGAAGAATTTGAAATTGAATATCATATGATTTCTTAATGAGGAATTTGAAATTCAATATCATATGATTTCTTAATGAGGAATTTGAAATTGAATACCCTATGATTTCTTAATGAAGAATTTGAAATTGAATAGCCTGTGGTTAATTATTGAAGAATTTGAAATTGAATATCCTATAATTTCTTAATGAAGAAATTAAAATTTATTATCCAGTCATACATGGAGCATGTAAAGGTGACTTTGTAAACTTCTTGAAGCTAGATGTTCAAAATCTAGAGGAATACTTTCTTGGCCTACATATGATAACAGCAGTTTATCTTTCTATTTCTGGAAGTGATCTTCCCTGCATTTTAGATTGTAGTCTCTAACTTCTATCTTCATTTTACTCTGAATCCGCCCAGTCTCTTTTCTTGGAATCCACTTCACTGCTTCTTTTGTTTGTTTGTTTGTTGTTAGTAAGTAAGTATGTAAAACCAACCCATCTCCGTTCAATTTTTCTGAAAATCATTTATTTCAAAATGGGCTTGGATTTCCGTGTAGCACAGAGGTTCTCATTTTCCCCAAGCCCCAAACCTCCTTTTTCATCTCGGGCTGCCACTTAATTTCTTCTTCTTCTTCTTCTTCTCTCTCTCTCTCTCTCTCTCTCACCTACATATTAAATCATCATCCAGAAAGGATACCTTCTTTTACTAGAGTAAATCCCTCTCCGTAGACTTGAAATTACTGCCTGGGAGCCACCTGACACCTAGTTGAGAAACCCTGGAATTGCAATTATTATATGAACTCCGTATTAATTTGCAGTGATTGTTTTTATAATCTTCATGAAAATTTAATTTAATATTCGATATACGGCTTAATTACTTTTCTTATATTCCAAATCCCATTATATTCACATACTCTGTACGCAAAAAAAAAAAAAATATGAAGTCTTTTCATATACAGTTTTCATCTTCTGTGAACAATATTCTGTGCTCTCGCTGATTAAACTCATTGTTTCATAAAACAACATTACTTTTTCTCATTGCTTGGCTGTAGCTTGTGATGTTTTTAACTACTTTTCTCTCCAGGGGTAGCAAATGTCACGCTGTACCCTGTCGCTATCTGAAATTGTTTGTTCATAAAAGGCAGTGTTTGAGATCTTTTTTCTTCTTGTTTGCTAATTTATAATTTAAATTGAATCCTTATTTTAAACGCAAGTTCTGAATCTCTGTTTCCTTCGTTTGAGAATACATGTTCTTCCCCAGGGGCAGAACAAAAAGACAATTTTTTTTTTCAAAATAAATCAAGCGCACCATGCCTTCATGGGAGATAACTTCATTTTCCTTGCTGTGTTTTCCATAGAGTTCATGAAAGCCACTTTCTGCCTTACTTCTATTTCTGCTTCTTTATAAGAACTGTCATTTATATTGTTTCACATTCGGAGGTGTCATCTCTGAGTCAAGGCCTGTTTCACATTCGGAGGTGTCATCTCTGAGTCAAGGCCTGTTTCACATTCGGAGGTGTCATTTCTGAGTCAAGGCCTGTTTCACATTCGGAGGTGTCATTTCTGAGTCAAGGCTGTTTC
This sequence comes from Achatina immaculata, assembly GCA_009760885.1. NCBI lineage: Eukaryota > Metazoa > Mollusca > Gastropoda > Stylommatophora > Achatinidae > Lissachatina > Lissachatina immaculata. The sequence continues at coordinate 18,903,045 of CM019691.1, read as the reverse complement.
ACATTCGGAGGTGTCATTTCTGAGTCAAGGCCTGTTTTACATATTTTACGGAGAATTCAGAACTTACTTGTTGCATATTATTATAATCAGAAGTCAGAATTTACATGTTGCACATTATTATACGGAGAGGTCAGAACTTACGCATTGCGCATTATTATATGGAGAAGTCAAAGCATTCTGCTTTATTCGTTTCCATATTCTCTTTTCTATTGCGTGTGTCCAGAGAGAGAGAGAGAGAGAAATCGGCATTTAAGTGATATAACTTCTCTTTGTTTCATGGTATATGACCTCTCAGATGTACAATTCCGGTCTGATTTTCTCCAGATACTTTCTACTTCATAAAACATCTACATTTTCTTAAAACCTTAAACGCCCACTCTTACGTTTTCTGGCTAACCACATCCCAGCTAACGTTTTTTTCTGATTGTGTTCACTTTAGTGTGATGGGTTTTTTAAAAAATTGTTGGTTCTTTCAGCAAATGCTTTTTTTTTTTGTTATGTGAGTCACCTCTGTGGCCACTCTTTCTCTGTTTTTCCTCTTGCAATCGAGTTATTGGCTTCGATTTTCATTATTATTCATTAGGAATATTTTTGTTCGCCAGTTCTTTATGATGAACTTTCAGATGCCTTTCCAGTTCTCATTATGTGCTGTCGCTTAATATTCTTCATTGTTTCTTTTGTTTTCTGTTTCTTCATGTTCCCTCTCTTTGTATTATCAGTTCTTTTTTTTTTCCTGACTACTTTGACAGTTTTCTTTGTGTATAATTTATCAGCCTTAACTAATCAAGAAATTATTTGCAACGTTAGGATCCAGAAATGAAGATTTAAACTGTGTAACTATATTTGTTTACAGGACATTGAACTGTGTTGTCAGTGTGTACTTCTTGTGTGTCATGATACAGCGCTCTGTGTGTTTTCTGTTTTCTTGCCGTCTTTTCGTCCCTTTGTTTTTCATTTAATTTTGCGTAAAAAGGAAAGGCCATTATCTGTGCTAAGGCGCTTTTTTTGTTTCCATAATCGTTCATCCCGTCTCGTTTATTGTTCTTCCAAAGGCATTGAATTTGTAAGTTGCTCACCCTGGATAGAAAGCGGGGAGATATGGCATCGGGTGAGCTCATTCGCCAATAAACATTTAAATTTATGAGAGGGGGAGGGGGAGAGGAATGGGAGATGTAGCAGAGGAGATGGAGATTTGATAAAGGAAGAATACAATTTGGTGCTCAGTACTTGAGATTTGGCAAAGCATCTCAAATCACTCCTTCTCTCTCTCTCTCTCCCCCCCCCTCTCTCTCTCTGTCTCTCTTATCTTCGTCTATCAAACCCATGCATTTAACCGAGGACTTAAAAGAGCAATTTCTCTTACTATATCACGCAATGTGTGCCTTACCTACTTTCTTCTGACAGCTCCATCAAGCTCGATAAACAGATGAGGCAATCAGCGACCTGTAGCTGATATGCTAGCGTCAGAGTTAGCGAACCTTAGCTGACCATGACCCTGTTTCACCTTTCCGTTGAACCCCCAGTAACAGGCCTAGCCTGGCTAATGGGGCAGGAATCGCCATAGTCTCCATGGTGGTGGAGTCTGCTAAAGAAGCATTGCACACCCCTTACCTTTTAGCTGTACTCCAGGACTGAAAAAGTAGCTGCTATAACCCCCTCCAACGCCGACACGATGCTGTTCCTCAGCACCTCCACAGCATCGGCTGCAAAAGAACACCAGCTCGCAGTTACAGGGAGATAGTACAGATACAAGTACCTACTTTCTTCAGTCTGTTAACACGTGACTGTGTTCTTGCAGTCTTCTTTTATGTTTCTGCTAGTTCGTTCATTTCTGCGAATTATCCTTGAACTTCATCTTTTATGAGTTTCTGTATATCTGTTTTTAACATGCTTAGGAAGGTAATTTTTGCCACGGCAAAAATATTCAATCTAATCGGAACGACTTCACTTGAGATGGGCGCTCTTCACTAATGACCTTCGTATGTGCTTTGTTTTCATAATGTCAGCTTTGTGAATGTGTACACTCGCCGGTGCCGTCTGTGGAGAGGAGTAAAGATTTGAAAGGATTTATAGCACAGAGGAACATAAATTTGTCAGCTCCATTAAAACTGACAGTGATGGACTGAGAAATCACCGAGGAATCGATGGAAATCTCAGGGCCTGCCTGAAACCCGGCGTCACGGCATTGCTCGATTAGGTCATAATTTGTGCTAAGCGCTAAAAGATTTTTCTTGGGTCAAAATCATATTAAAAAAAAGAAAAGAAAAGAAAAGCATCAGTATAGTCACGGGTGAGGCTAAAAGCGGGGTTATACTTTAGCTTAGGTTTTTAAAATCTTTTGTATTGTGACACACTTGACCAATTTAGATTGTGACACAGTTGACCGATTTAGAATGTGACACAGTTGACCGACTTAGACTGTAACACTTGACCGACTTAGACTGTGACGCACTTGACCGACATGGAATGTGACACACTATTTATAGATACTTCCTTGGGCGCTGCGACACACCACCTACAGATACTCCTTAGACTTTGTGACACGCTACCTACGGATACTCCTTAGACTGTGTGACACATCATCTACGGATACGTGCTTAGACTCTGTGACAACTACCTACAGATCCTTGTTTAGACTGACACACCACCTACGGACACTTCTTTAGAATCTGTGCCTCATGCAGATGTCCTCTAATCTCGAAATATTGTTTAACATACACTCGAGATATCAAATCTTACTTGTTAAAGTTTAAAATATGCTTAATAGTCTACAGATCAGAGAAATGGCGATTGCGGTAAAACTGATGCTAGTAATAAAATAGACTTGTGTGTGTGGTTCAGTTTTACAAAAAGATAGAAAGGATGAAGAAAGTTGACAGAAACAAGAATGGGAAAAAGTAAGATGAGCACATATAAATGAAGAACGTACAGCAATCCAATATTTCGGCAAACGCCTTTTTTCAAAGATCACATACAAAAACAAAGACATTAGATAAAAGCACGAAAAATAGATGAAAAATTAAACATTCAGCTTAAGCGAAGAAGGATACAAAAAAAAAAAAAGGTTAAGTGTTTCAATCTTCATGTGTTGTTTTCGTATGTGATCCTTGAAAAAAAAAAAAAAGCCATTTGCCGAAATATTGGATTGTTGTATGTTTTCACTTACAATTGCTCATCTTACTCTCTACCATTCTTGTTTCTTCCCACTTTCCTCGTCCTTTCTATCTGTTTGTAAAATTGAACCGTATACCTCTATCTATTTTATTAATATTCTACTTACAAATTGATAATGTGCAACAGTGCAGAAAAAAAAGACTCACAGGCAGAATATGTTTGAAATATGCTAGTCTATATTCCTTTTCTGGTCACATTTCACCATTAGAGAACTAGATATTTTATAATTGTAATATATTTATTACGCGGCTGTAGTTCAGAAGTGTAGTGATATCGATGACGACCCTAGCCAGACTTATGCGATCATGCTGGATGCAGGCAGTTCTGGAACAAAAATTACCCTATACAGTAGTTAGTGGGGTAGGGGTAGGGGTATCCCCTATCAAAGGAGAAGTAAGACGACTCCTTACCTCCGTCAGTCTACGGGTCACCCTTGGGCAAGGTGGAGTACCCGTATAGCCCTCCGATCAGGGTGACGTGAAGCCATGGGAGCAGGTGGTAGATGGAATGGGAGAGCAGCCGACAGATAATGTTGGTTATGGTCACCATACTATGATGGTAGGCAGATGATCTCAATGTAGGGACAATGGCTACGATCACTGACGAGTACAGTCACTGCCCGGAAGGAAATCAATGGTAAAACTATCTTCTGAAAATATACCAAGAAACCCAAACAGCAACAAATGGATGCATCAGCAGCTGGCCATCTTGCTCACAAGCGAGAGGCCTACAGGAGTGCTGTTTGGGAGGCAAAGTCCCGCAAGGGACATGCAAATGAATGAATGATATATTGAAAAGACACTAAAAATGTATATCGTCCCATAAGACACTGTATAATACTGAGATTGCGTGTAGAGAATTTAAAGTCTTTAAATTATGTATGGAGCAAAGGAAGCGTAGTAAAGAACATATATTAGGTAATTTTTAGAGAATAATCTCTACGTTTAGTTTCATTCTATGACACAGTGCTTTTTTTTAATAAGACAGTGGTTCTAAACCTGGGGTCTGTGGACCCCCAGGGGTCCAGGTAATAACTTTTGTTGGAGATCCACTGACCAGCGTATTGACTGGCTCTGTGGAAAATAATCTTTGCATTATCTAGGATGCATTTACTTCTTTACACTTATGGACGAGGCTTAAAGCTGTTCTTGGGTCAGAAAGGTTACCCATCGCCGAAAAAATAGTTACAAACCACTCTTCTAAGAGACTGCTGAGAGCAAGAACAATACACGAAAGTAGGAAGAATGTCTTTAACACCGGAAGAGAATCAGAAGGCAAAGTTTTATGAAGTGTTGTAATTGGCACTGTCCACTGTATGGTGTTTTCTTAAACATTCTGCAAAAACATATATATATATATATGTATATAATGATGATTAATCAACTTCAGAAACCAAACAAACAAACAAAAATGACATGGAGGGCAAATCCACATATCCTATTCAGAACTGAAGATTTACATTTCAGACAAATCAACAAATAAAAACAAACACAATATGACAAGAAGCAACTGTATGCAAAAACGAAAGCGTAAACATACTACAGTGCAGCATCTTATCAAGCAGTAAGACACTGACATGATTCAGTTGTCCTGGAACAACAAACTGATGTCGATTGCACAAACGAAATAAAGTCAGGATTAGGTAAGGCAAAGACAGTTTTTTAATGACATGAAGAAGATAATAAATAACATTTCCATAAAAATAGGAAAAGGAGTATTATAGTGCTGTATACAACCACTATTGCTGTATGATTGTGAAACTTGGACAGTTAGCTTAAAGGTGACACAGAAATTGGAAGCAATAGAGATGTGGTTTCGGAACAAAAAAGATGCAACAATTACCCGCGGAATCAGACAGAAAATCAAAGGAAAATTTTCTCAGAGAAGTTTCAGATCGACGAAAAGTAGTTAAAATTATTTTTAAAAAAAAGTCAGCCAAAACTTTCTATGATATGTCATCATTCAGTAAACTGAACACGAAAATTTCTAGGATATGTCACCATTCAATAAACCGAACTCAAAAATGTCTAGGATATGTCATCCTTCCAATAAACCTGAAGGATTGTTACATATTACCACAACTAGCTATTGCACTGCATTGCAGGGCTGTGTTTGTTTGGTCACCCCTGGGTCAGAAGCTACAGAACTTGGTAATCGCTGGAAAATTCAGAGGAAGAAGAAAGGAATTGCGAAAGAAAAAAAGTCTCCGCGAACTGATCAGTGGCGTTGAAAAATGAAAGGGCATCTGAAATGATCATAAACAGCAAGGAGCCCAGGAGATGGAGAAGCATTATCGCTAACACAAATTCGAGACAACATATAATAACAATAATAATAATGGTAATAATAATAGTAATAATAATAATATAATGATACTTATTATTATTATTGGCTCAGGAAAATCCTCGGTATAAAGTAGAACAAATTCAAGAGCAACGCAGAGATAAGGCAGATGAGCAAACAACTTGTCTCACGAGTGGTCAGAAAAAGGACAAGTCACACCTTACAACTTACAGCTAAGAACTCTATTTAATTTTTTAATTTTTTTTCTTTTTAATAGTATTCATGTGAATCTATACTTTATCTCCTCTCTCTCTCTCTCTGTTTCTTCGTCCTGTATGTTTTTGTATGATTATGGCTCACGCCGAAACGTCACAACTTTGTAGTCGTTAAGTAATGAAGCTGTTCCTACGTTTTTCCTTGTTTATATATTCAGAAAAAGGAGATGGACATATGTCGGTCACGTGATAAAAAAAACAGTCAGAGAATCCCAAAACAAGCTGTCAAGTGGAACATAACAGGCTGAATAAAAAAAAGTCGACCACAAAAAAACTCTAAAGAGAACATTGTTAAGAGGGGCCAGATTAGTAGCCATAAAATCTCTTGATGAGGTTGATAAGCTTGCCCAAAACAGGAAAACCTGGCGAACTACCATGCAAGCCCAGTGTGACGTTTAACGGCACAGGAAAGATGTAAGATATTATTATTATTATTATTATTACATGATGATAATTATTATGATGAATTCTTTCACTATTTATTTGTGACGGAATCTCATTATTTAATGAGGAACATCTGCCCATTCAAATTGTATCATACCAATAAATATCTTTATTTCTATCACGTAAGCTTGCATTATAAAGGTTTTGTAACACAAATAAAGATATTTAAATCTATATTCCTGTAGACATGATTCTACCGTAGCTATTACTTCAAACTTACATGACACAAGTAAAGGTATATAAAACTACGTTCCTGTACTTCAAACTTACGTGACACAAGTAAATGTATATAAAACTACGTTCCTGTACTTCAAACTTACGTGACACAAGTAAATGTATATAAAACTACGTTCCTGTACTTCAAACTTACGTGACACAAGTAAATGTATATAAAACTACGTTCCTGTACTTCAAACTTACGTGACACAAGTAAATGTATATAAAACTACGTTCCTGGAGACTTGGCAACCTAGAGAGGGCTTAGATTCAGGAAAACAAAGAAAGGGTGACCGAAGAGACGACGAGGTCAGGGCATCACTGAGACCTTTAACACCACGCTCGCTGAGGCAGACATCCTAGCTAGATAATGCGAGGTTTTCAGATTGGTGTTCAAGAATACAATGCTCTGCACAGGACAAGACACGGAAATAGAGTCCTGCAGTTCAGCTAGTAGTAGTGGCATGGGGAGTGCCATGGTCCTGCAGAGGTCTTGTCGTTTCTATGAGTGGCACTCTTTTCTCAGCCTGGCCGCAGTTTCTCCCGAGGAAACGGGATCAGGTCGACCACAGCGTAGCACTACAACATGCTGGCAATAGCCATCTCTTTATCTGAGTCCTGTTTATCACTTGAAGAAGTTATTCCCCCCCCCCTCCTTTTCTAACCTCGCCACCGCAGCAAAACATTCTCCACCTCTCCGACACCGGTAAAATAATCACCTCATTACTGGAGAATTTCACAGAGAAGTTGTTCTTCAGGAGTTGGGTGTCAGCCGTTGTATGAAGAGAAGTGTAAATCACGCGCTGAATAATGGTTTACACATGGTTATCTTGTCACCGGTTACCTTGTATACTACTGCCTTTGTCGCGTTTATTGTCGTATATTTCAACGTGCATTATTCTCCATGAAAAGGTTTTTGTATTATGAAGCAATGCGTTTGCACTTAGTGTAATTTACGTACGTCTCTGTCCCATTTGTGCTGTAAGAACAAGAGCTTTGGTACTGGCATGAATTCTTGTAGAGGTCAAAAATTGTCGCTGTAATTGCAGATGCATCTTCCTCAACGTGCAGGTTTAGAGTTCTTTACAGGTTATGCTGTTTTTTGAGATATTGCACGAGGCGAAGCAAATTGGTTGGAGGGGGGGGGGGGGGTACAGTACTGCACTTTTCGTTAGACTCTGGACCAGTATAACCTCCTCATCACACTACACCGCCATGAGAGGACATCAGTCCTTGACCGTTAACTTAGGACTGTATATTGTTACTGTAATAAATAACTTCCTTTCATCAGTGTTGATCTTAGGATGATTCGCCTTTTGGATTTAGATTTTCTCGATCTAGTGATTGCCTTGATGACTCGCCTTTTATATTTTCTGTACCTATTGATACTTTGTGCGCTCCTATATCTGCTTACAGCCTTAGTTCTTCCCTTATTATGAGTCAAAGAGTTATAATCCATTGCCCCATCCTGGAATTCGATTCTGTGTCTAACGCATTACTGTTCTGTTCGAGCACGGTCCACTTTTAAATTATACAACATATAGTCTTTTAGATAGCACTATCTAAGCGTGTAGCATGGCTTTGTAAATAATGATTATAGTTGTTGTTATTATTATTATTATTATTAATGAACATGATTATGAAAATATACTGTAAACAAAATAGTAAAATCGAATAGCGACAGAGAAAGGTTGGTAGGAAAGGAAGAGAAAAGTATAAAACTTCCATGACACTAGAACAAGACGCGGACAAAAGTAAACAATGGAAACAGTGAACAGAAAAATACGAGACTCACTGACGCTGAGATATAGGTAATACAAAGGAAGGACGCTAGAAAGTAGGATGGTCCAGTGATAACAAAGCGATGACTGGACGTTGACACGTGTAAACAAAATAGAAAAGACGAATAGGAAAGGCAGACACAGTGAAAAGCAAAGGCACAATAAAACCCCCTATATGAAAGAGTCCGCAAGAACAGCGAAGAGCAGAACCTCTATCTTAATGCAAAGAAAACTAAATTGATGACAACTGACAAAACAAACAAGGCAACTGAAATATGTATCAATGAGGAAAAACTGGAAGAAGTGGAGAGTTTTGAATATCTTGGATCGCTACTAACTAATAATGGAGATACAATGAGGGAAATTAAAAGGAGGACATCTATCGCTCTTCAGAAAGTAAAACAAATAAAGAATCTGTGGAGAGGAGCAGACAGAACCACAAAAATAAGATTTTTAAGGGCATGCATCTTTCCCATCACAACATATGCCTGTGAGACCTGGACACTTAACAAAACAGCTGAGAAACACATAAATGCCTTTGAATGTAAATGCTACAAAAGAGTTCTCCAAATATCGTGGACACAAAAAAGAACAAATATATCTATACTACAAGTGCTTAATATTGAAGAAGGCTGGCTAGTGAAGAGGATTAAAGAGAGAAAACTGAAATATTTTGGACACATTAAACGTCATGATAATTTAGAGAAGACCGTATTGGAAGGATACATAATAGGAAAAAGAAAGAGAGGAAGACCAAGACGAAGATGGCTGCAAGACATCGTTGACGATCTGGAAATGGATGCAACAGCAGCAGGCCATCTTGCTCACAACCGAGAGGCCTACAGGAGTGCTGTTTGGGAGGCAAAGTTCCGCAAGGGACATGCAAATGAATGAATGAATGAATATGAAAGAGCAAGACTTAGGTAAATAACAATTGTATAGGAAGTGATGCAGACTGACACGCATGACACCTATTAGCGTTAGGACTGTATTGCACACGGTTTTTAAATAAAGGATTGACCAACTCGGCCAGCTGACCACTTAAATATTTAGAGGCGTGGCCTATTGGACAATTGACTTACGACATATAAGTCACGGGGCAGTTTGAATGATGAACCCATTCATGGGAACTAGTGGACATCTGAAGGGTGGAGCCAAAATACTTATTGGTTAATCCAATAAGCTTGACTTGAAGATAAGAAGGCGAGCGGGGAGACAGGAGTGGACGAAGAAGTACGGAAGTACAGGAGAGAGGAGACAGAGGAGGGAGCCCGAAGACTGGTCCAGACAAGAGAAGAAGAGAAGGACAGAAAAAAGAAGAACAGAGGGACAGGCAAGAGAATAAGAGAAGACAGAGAATCAGAGAAGAACAGCAGAAGGTGAACACAGACCAGAGAAGACACGAGATAGAAATAAGACGTAGGTAACGACAGATGGAACAGATGGACAATTAGAGCAATAGATACTCAGGAAAAGCAGTTTTGAAGAAATAGTTTTAGGACAGATTGAAAATGTGTTTCGAGTGATTCAAGTTATTACGAAGAATTGATACTTTTGAAACTTCGAGTACAGTGATTTAGTCGTGTAATTGATTGACCACGTGTTGCAGATCTGATATAATACTGAGTTAGCAAATATTCTCGTATCAAGTGTAGAATATTGTGAAGCTGAAAACATTGACGAAATGCACCATGTAGAATATGATAGAGTTTTTTTAGATATTGTGAACAAATGATTAAGTGATTCAATCCATGTGATGTTGTCGACAATACATCTTGAACGTATTTGTCAGAATTAAATAATCCAGTGAACAGTTCATCGGACTTGCTCTGATCTAGTGAATGTGGTAAAGTTTTGTGAAACCTGTGATGTGTTAATCATAGAGCATCTGTACTATTCAATACTATAGAACTATTCTATAATATGGAACTATTCAGAAATAGATAATTCCAATCTTCTGTGTTATAAGCGTGTTGTTACGAAAAAAGCACGCTTTTTTTCCTTTCTCTTCCTTCTTTCGTTCAGCATATCTCTCTCTCGATAGTTTTTCTACAAAAGGTATCGTTGTTTATCCAGCGTGCTTGCTTCATTGAATATGACGTTAAAAGTGTCAGTACTTTTTTCTTTGTTATTAGCGCAGTTATTACATGCAATATTTGAGTGAGTGTGTATTTACAAACGCATATATACATGCAAGACCATCGTATTCACTTCTTCGTCTTCTTCTTCTTCTTCTTCTTCTTCTACTTCCATTGAACTGCCAGCTGGTGTTGCTGCACCCGATGGGGTGACAGTGTTGAAGGACATCATCGTACGGGTTTTAGAGTGGGTTCCGGCGGCGATTTTGTCAGCCCATGAGTGGATCCAGAAAAGCAGAGTGTGTGCAGCGCTCCTTTAGCAGACCCATCCACAGTGGAGACTTGTACTTTGTACTTGTACGAACTCTCTGTAACTGCAAGCTGGTGTTCTTTGCACCAGATGCTGTTGAGATATTGAGGCATAGCATCGTATCGGCGTGGGAGCGGGTTATGGCGGATACTTTTTCAACCCCGGAGTACAGCTAAAAAGCAGGGGGTGTGCAATGCTTCTTTAGCAGACTCCACCACCATGGCGACTATGACTATCCCTGTCCCGTTAGCCAGGACAGGCCTGTTACTGGGGGTACCATGGAGAAGTGGGATGGGGTCTTGGTCAGCTATAATTTATCAACCCTGGCGCTAGTATATCAGCTGTGGTTCAACAACCCTGGCGTTAGCATATCAGCTGTGGTTCATCAACCCTGGCGCTAGCATATCAGCTATGGTTCATCAACCCTGGCGTTAGCATATCAGCTATGGTTCATCAACCCTGGCGCTAGCATGTCAGCTGTAGTTCATCAACCCTGGCCCTAGCATGTCAGCTGTGGTTCATCAACCCTAGCGCTAGCATGTCAGCTGTGGTTCATCAACCCTGGCGCTAGCATGTCAGCTGTGGTTCATCAACCCTGGCTAGCATGTCAGCTGTGGTTCATCAACCCTGGTGTTAGCATGTCAGCTATGGTTCATCAACCCTGGCGCTACCATGTCAGCTATGGTTCATCAACCCTGGCGTTAGCATATCAGCTATGGTTCATCAACCCTAGCGCTAGCATGTCAGCTATGGTTCATTAACCCTAGCGCTAGCATGTCAGCTATGGTTCATAAACCCTGGCGTTAGCATGTCAGCTATGGTTTACAAACCCTGGCGCTAGCATATCAGCTATGGTTCATCGACCTTGGCGCTAGCATGTCAGCTGTGGTTCATCAACCCTGGCGCTAGCATGTCAGCTATGGTTTACAAACCCTGGCGCTAGCATGTCAGCTGTGGTTCATCAACCCTGGCGCTAGCATGTCAGCTATGTTTCATCAACCCTGGCGCTAGCATGTCAGCTATGGTTCACAAACCCTGGCGCTAGCATGTCAGCTGTGGTTCATCAACCCTGGCGCTAGCATGTCAGCTATGGTTCATCAACCCTGGCGCTAGCATGTCAGCTATGGTTCATCAACCCTAGCGCTAGCATGTCAGCTGTGGTTCATCAACCCTAGCGCTAGCATGTCAGCTATGGTTCATCAACCCTGGCTCTAGCATGTCAGCTATAGTTCATCAACCCTGGCGCTAGCATGTCAGCTATGGTTCATCAACCCTGGCGCTAGCATGTCAGCTATGGTTCATCAACCCTAGCGCTAGCATGTCAGCTGTGGTTCATCAACCCTAGCGCTAGCATGTCAGCTATGGTTCATCAACCCTGGCCCTAGCATGTCAGCGATGGTTTACAAACCCTGGCCCTAGCATGTCAGCGATGGTTTACAAACCCTGGCGCCAGCATGTCAGCTATGGTTCATCAACCCTAGCGCTAGCATGTCAGCTGTGGTTCATCAACCCTAGCGCTAGCATGTCAGCTATGGTTCATCAACCCTAGCGCTAGCATGTCAGCTATGGTTCATCAACCCTGGCGCTAGCATGTCAGCTATGGTTTACAAACCCTGGCGCTAGCATGTCAGGTATGGTTTACAAACCCTGGCGCTAGCATGTCAGGTATGGATCGCTGACTGCGTCTTCACTTCCGAAAGTTATTACGTACAATCTTCTGCTAGGTTTGTGTATTTATAATCATATCTATAAATCTGGCACCATCTATTCACATATGAAAGACACGACTAGAAGAGCAGTTACGAAGGAAATAGAAAATAAATTTTTCAGCACTTGCTGTAGTATTTATTGTAGCACTTGTAGCACTTCCTGCTGCATTTTTATAGCAATTTATGTAGCACCTTTTGGGTAATACTTGTGTAGCACTTGCACTTCCTGTAGCAATTTTTGTAACACTTGCTTCACGGCGGAAAAAAATGGGAAAGTGGCTTATTTTTTTTCCTTTGTCTTTTTTTGCAAAAAAGGAGAGAAAAACAAAGAGAAGAATACATTATCAACGGACTGCCTAAGTGGCATTGAAAAATGAAAACATTTGAACTAATCCGAAACATCAAGCAAGGTACAGAATAGAAAACTATGGTCGCCAATGCTATTCGATATGTCACGCAATGAGTGAATTGCATGCTAGCTGTACTGATAGTAACTAAGGGTGCGAATGGGCAAGCTGAGAACGACGCGGTTTCTCGGACAGAAGGCAACTGGTTTCATCTCCACTGCTCTTAATCTCAAACTATCAAAACTGGTACTCGGCAGGCAGGTGCGAAGAAAACTGTCTCAGCAAACTATTATGCCACATGCACGAGTTTTGTATAGGAAACATATCACGTGCAGTTCCGCGAATGTGAGACTTGATCTGAGAGGCGGCAAGTCAGACAACAACAGTAAACAATAAATGAAATGCAAAAGGCCAGTGTTAACCTATTTTGCGCCCTAGTTGGAATCCCAGATAAAGCTTGCCTCCTCGGTTCTGCGCCTCTTTGGGAAGGCGTGCTCTATAGATGGTTGTTTAGTTGGTATAACTGTAGCGCTAGCCCTGGTTGTTGAGTGAGTTTAACTTATTTGATGATGATGATGATGATGAATATGATGATGATGATGATGATAATCTGCCCTATCTTTCTTGATTTTTGGACTGCGTATAATAAGAAGAGTGGACGATGTCCATCTACCTAGTTCTATTGTTAGTCATTGGGCTATCTTAAAGGATCTTCCATGCAGGGGATCATGTCAGTATCTGACTCTTCCACACGGTCCATATGTTACAGTCAGTTTATCTGTCTCTTTGACTCTTCCACAAGGTCTGTATGTCACAGTAAATTTGCCTGACTCTTCCACAAGGTCCATATATCAGTCAGTCAGTCAGTCAGGCTTGCGGAACTGTGCCTCTCGGTTGTAAGCAAGATGCCCTGCTGCTGATGCATCCATTTGCAGATTATCAACGATGTCTTGCAGCCATATTCGCCTTGGTCTTCCTCTCTTTTTTCCCATTATGTACCCTTCCAAGACGGCCTTCTATAAATTCTCATGACGTTTAATATGTCCAAAATATTAAAGTTTTCTCTGTTTAATCCTCTTTACTAGCCAACCTTCTTCAATATTAAATTCTTGTAAAACAACCATATGTTACAGTCAATTAATTCGACTGTTTCACAAAGCCCACAAATCACAGTAAATTTGTCTGACCCTTTCGCAAAGTCCATATGTCACAATTAATTTGTTTGACTCTTCCATAGGGTTCATATGTCACAGTCAGTTTGTCTGATTATTCCAAAAGGTCCATATATCACAGTCAATTTGTTGACTTTTTCGCAAAGTCCACATGTCACAGTCAATTTTAAGGAATATTTTTAGGGAAAAAGAAGACTGTTATCACCAACCTTGATCTATCGGCCCTAATGATGGACTACCTTTCCTGTGTGGTCATTAACGGTGAATATGAATTATATCTAATTGTAGCTCTGAATAATGTTTCATTCATATTATAATTATCACAGAAGCGGGAGAAGGGCTGTTTGTAATATGTAAATAATTTTCGCGGTTTCTGTTTGTTTTACAGGCTGCCAGAGGTCACGACAGTGCAGAACGGCTACATTTTTTTTGTCGTGGAAAAACTGTGGAGCATCGCCATGATCAATTCATCCTTTTTTGACATGTTTGTCGAGCCCTTGTGAAACTAGGACACACAGACATCACCTCTAGCACCACCTGCCAGTTCTAGTTGGGCCCTATTATTAAGGTTGTCTGTGGCGTTAAGCGTCCGGTATTCAACAGATTTCAGAGATCACGTATCAGGATATGAGACACTTTCAAACCTTAAATGACCTAGTTAGAATGTGGTGATGTTGTGGCTACAACATTATTACTTCGACTTTTTAGTGAACAATACATTTCTGGTTGGCTACTCCCATGTGGGAATTCACTTAGCATTCGATGATTGAATTTATATTTCTGTTACAAATAAATGTATGAAAGCATAAATCGCATACTTAGCATATTCTAAGTTATAAATATCACAGAGTTTTAAGATATCTTCAAACTTTTAAAATATCGAAATATTTAACTCTGCTACTTGCTCTGTAAACTAAATTGATGACAACTGACAAAACAAACAAGGCAGCTGAAATATGCATCAGTGAGGGAAAAATTGGTGGAGAGTTTTGAATATCTTGGATCACTACTAACTAATAATGGAGATACAATGAGGGAAATTAAAAGGAGGACATCTATCGATCTTCAGAAAGTAAAACAACTAAATAATCTGTGGAGAGGAACAGACAGAATTACAAAAATAAGATTTTTAAGGGTATGCATCTTTCCCATCGCAACATATGCCTGTGAGACCTGGACACTTAACAAAACAGCTGATAAACACATAAATGCCTTTGAATGCTACAGACGAGTTCTTCAAATATCAAGGACACAAACATGTCTCTATTACAAGAACCTAATATTGAAGAAGGCTGGCTAGTAAAGAGGATTAAACAGAGACAACTTAAATATTTTGGACACATTAAACGTCATGATAATCTAGAGAAGACCGTCTTGGAGGGGTACATAAACGGAAAAAGAAAGAGAGGAAGACCAAGGCGAATATGGCTGGAAGACATCGTTGATGTTCTGCAAATGAATGCATCAGCAGCATTACATCTTGCTTACAACCGGGAGGCTTATAGGAGTGCTGTAAGGAGGCAAAGTTCCGCAAGGGACATGCAGATGAATGAAATGAAACTTTCTCTGTCACTTAATTGTAAGGAAAGACTGAGCTTTTTAAAAAAGGCATTTTTTATCCAGAACAGTCTAGCTCTCAACAGAAAAGATCAAAATTAAATATCTCTTATAGCTTCATTGCCATGCTTTCTTAAATATAGTATCAGATTATACTGTCAGATAAATTCACCAGAGAAGCAGTCTTTGTTCTTTGCCAGGTAAATATCGAAACGGTATAAATCTTCCGTGACTCAGACAGACAGTGCACATTTTCAGTAACATTGATATTTCCTTTCAGGGAAACACCATATAAACTCAGTTCGTAGGGATTAGCGAAAGTTTTCTATACAAACATGGTTATTCCATCTTATTTCTTGAATTTCTTAAACCTTTACTTTCATGTTCTTTAATTTCTTTACGTTTTACTTTCGTGTGATTTAATTTCTTAACTTTTTACTTTCGTGTACTTTAGGTTCTTAAATTTCGTGTGCTATCATTTCTTAACTTTTTTTTCATGTTGCTTTAATTTCGTTACTTTATTAATTTATACTTTCATGTATAGCTCAGGTGTAGCTCATCTTTCTTGCAAAAAGTCAGCCTGTTCTTCCCTCTCCGTCACTTCCTCCTTCACTTTCCAAAGAAAAACTTTCCTTGTTGACTGATTTACTCACCAAGAACACCGAGGTAATTGAGTGACTTATATTGTTAGTTCCTTAAATACTGTTGTTTTCCGAGATCAGTATTAACAGAAGATATTGATATTTATTTCCCTTCCTAGTAAACATAATAATTTGTGGACGCGTAGCAATATGGTAGCTGTATACAGGGATCCAATATTTTCCTCAGAAGGTGGAAAAAAAAGAGGATTTCAATGTCTTTGTTCGACAGAGTCAGAGCCGGAGCAGTCATAACATAGTTGATATTGTGTCAAATCAATGGGTTCAGAAGCACTTGTCTAACGTTAGAGTTTTCGTGTAATTCTGCACCACGCTGGTACGTTCGGACTTGGTGCTTACAGATGGGATATAACAGGAAAAATATACCGGCTGAACGCTTCCGTGTGGATCTGTTTATTGTTTAGTACATTCATTTCCTGTCTCTTTATTCAATAAACTTTGAAGGATTGATACATATTACTACAGTTAGCCATTGCTCTGCAGTGTTGTGTTTGTCAGGAGACGCGGAAGTACGAGGAAGCACGGACAGAATCTGTTGCAAAGTAAGCTCCTCGCCAAGTAAGCCCATCCCATGCCAGTGTACGGGCTCAGATGGTCACGTGAATACCAAAGTAATGCGTGCCCTGGATGAACATTGTCAGAGACACCATTACCACCCAGAGCCGGACCATCTGCAGCAACATCAGATTCGTGACAACAGCTCTCAACAGTTTTGTTGGGCTGCGCGGTTTATGCTTGCTTTCCTGCTAGTTGTGGGAGTAGGTAAGTATTGCCTGGAATGCCTCCTTTATTCTCTTGTATGAAATACTGAAGACATTTGCTGTTTATATATTTTTTTCCTTGTGTTTTTAACTGATGCTGTTTCGAAGTTTTGCACAAAACGCCGTAAAGGTAATGTTTTATATTTATGGTGCAGTACTGTACCGCTTGCTTTTATGTGCAGTGAATTGTGAGCAAATTCTGTGAATGTTGAAAACGAACAAAATATTCCTTTTATGCAACGAGCCATAAACTGTCTCTCCTTTGAGTTTTCTTGGCGCGCGCGCCAAAATTGTCCATTTCGGCGTGAATTTACACAAGTCTCGGGTTGACAAGATGGTGTTCCTACAGCGAGGGTTTGCCTTTCAACAAGTGCAACCTCTTCGTAATCATTAACTATTTTTTTTTCTCTCAGCAATTCTTACTACTTCATCGTTCTCACAGATTTTATAAGCGTGGTATAAAGCACACGTTTAATTTATAAATATAAAGAAGTCACATAAAACCGCCTAGGCAAGAACCACTCGTACATCCGACATTTTTACTGAGCCAAGAAATGGTTCCGTGTTTGTTCGCACTTGAACCATCACTGCTGTAAAAATAGGTGCTCACTACTTGTATTGCTGGAAACTGAAATAGTAAACTATAATGTTCGCCTGGCAGTCAGTACATTAAGCAATAAGCACTTCATTCACGCATAAAAACATGCACGCAGATGCAGAGCCCCGAGCTTACAATTCGGTGTTTGTTTTGTGTGTGTGTTTTTTTTTTTTGGGGGGGGGGAGGGGGGAATTTTAAAAAACTCATTCGCCTAAAGAAAAATAAGCTGAACGATAATTAGCAAATAGTTTTAATGAGAATCTGCACAATATGATGAAATCAAGATTAGCTAAGCTAGGAACCTGGGTCTTCCTGCACACTGAAGGCCAAGCTGGCAAAGCTGCGCTTTCAGCTAATCCCGAGTCCTACATATTTCAGCCAATCCCAAGTCCTTTACTTTCAGCCAATCCCAAGTCCTATACTTTCAGCCAATCCAGAGTCATATACTTTCAGCCACTCCCGCGTCCTATACTTTCAGCCAATCCCAAGTTCTGTACTTTCAGCCAATCCCAAGTCCTATACTTTCAGCCAATCCAGAGTCATATACTTTCAGCCACTCCCGCGTCCTATACTTTCAGCCAATCCCGAGTCCTATAGTTTCACCGATCCTAGACAAAATACAAACAGCGAAAACAGAGATACACACTTCTCGGGGTACCGCTTGTAGACAAAAATTAGTGCAGCACAGACACTTCTCTGGTACTTGTAGACAGAAATACTGCACACATAGTCACTTCTCAGGTACTTGTAGACAAAACTAGAAAGCATACTATAACGTTACACAGAACCTTTTTCTGTAAGAAAGCAGTATTTATATTTAACTAGCTGATTATCCGGCGTTGCCCGGGTATTTATCCCAATCAACAACGTTCTATTCATTTCCACAACCTTCTAAACGGTTCTACAACGTTCTGTTCATTTTCACAGCCTTCTAGAATGGTCTACAGAGGTCTATTCAGTTCCACAATCTTCCAGAAGGTTCTACAATGTTCTGTTCATTTCCACAACCTTCTAGAAGGTTCTACAGAGTATAGAAGGTTCTACAGAGTTCTATTCCTTCTATTCGGCTAAACGTAGGCTTAATTGTCATCAGGACTGTCACAAATCAACATAGCGACCCCGAACACTATGGATTCGACACTAATCTCTGTCAATTTGTACATTTTATTTTTCACCACTTCTCACCCCCCCCCCCCCATGCCGATGGAGGCTGAACTTACGAGTGCCACTATTCATCTCAGCGACTGAGAAAACTATGGATTCGACAGTAATATCCGTCGTTTTCGATTGTTTGTACTTGTCACTCCATCCCACACCCACCCCTAGGACCCCATGTCGATTGGAACTGATCTTGGACTTAAACGGCATCAGAAGTGTCACTATTCATCTCAGCAACACCGAAAACTATGGGTATGACACTAGTATCGGTCGCTTTCGTTTATTTTTACATGTCACCCCCATCCCACTGTGGTATTTGATATTTCTTTACTAGATTGATGAAAATTATTATTTAATTCTTTTATTTTGTCTGGCCGTCGTCGTACTGAGTGGTGGAAGGATGACTATACCATACATTCACACTTTACATATATATAACAGGAACACGAAACAACAATCCTTTTTCTTAAAATCACGATCAATGTATTTACCAAGTTCTGATCCACAAGGCAATGCGAATCAAAATAAAACCTATGCGCACGAAGTCCATATGTTTATATATTTCCACACGCGTTATTGATTCATAAAAAAAGGTTCCTTGAATAGTAAGATTTCAATCCTGATTATAAATGCACACAACTAAACTATACACGTCAGCCTCCATCTATCGAATGACCCTCCTGGTCCACGTCTGCCGCTGGACTTCCACGTGCTCAACTTATCTCCCTTTTTTTCTATTCTCGACTTATATACCTGGCCAGCGCCGGACTCGAAGGCCTGGGGATTTTCCATTCAAAACCGGGTCACTGCTTGCTTATTTTTCCACTCCTTACATACTCCCCCTGGTTTTGTTTACAAAATTTTTGTATGGAATACAATAAATTTTACATATACGTTGTAGCATAGCTACATATCCTGAACTCAAAGTCTTTATGTCCTTCTTTTGGAACCAGCACACATGTTGCTGTAGTTGCGTGTCGTCTTCCTCCGGTTAGCCTGTTGGTGTGTTGGTCTGGCCTATTTTTTGTAATTTTGTGTGCTTTGCAGTATTTCTCATATACTGTATTTGGTCGTGTAATGTGGGCAAGGCTGCTACTCGTTGTTCGACGCTCTGCTCTGTAGCTCTGTCTTCTGATTCGGCGGATGGTTGGTTTTCATGTACTAGTAAGGATGTACTTGTTCGAGTGGTACTGTCATCACTGTCTACTGCTACCTGTGGGATGGATACGACTTCTTCCTCCGTTATTTCTGCCTGCGTACTGTCAGGTTCGGTCTCTGATTCCGACGAGTCTACTACTATCTCATCGTCGGTGTCGTCATCGTTGTTGGGTGCTATACTGAGTGTAGCCTGTCTGCGCTGATTGTTTCTGTCGTCTGTAGGGATATTCCAATCTTGTTTGGCCTTTCTCAAATGGTTTGCGTGGACTCGTTGTATTTTCCCTGTCAGTTGGTTCTTTATTATAAATGATACTGGAGATAACTTTTTTAGAACAAAGAATCCCGTTTTCCATTTGCTGTCGTGTTTTGATGTCATATGGTGGTTTAATAAGTATACTGGATCGCCTATAGAAATGTCCTCAGTTGTGCTTTGTTCATCGTACTTTTGCTTTCGCGCGTCTTTGGTTCTGTTTATGTGGTTTATCACTTGTATAAAAGCTTTATGTTGTTTCATTAGCGTGTGTTCTATAGAATCATTTTCACTGTAGCAGTGTGTTCGTAGTCTCAGGATGGCGTCCAGGGATAGAATGGGGTGTCTCCCGTACATGAGGAAAAATGGGGAGTATCCTGTTCGTTTAGAAATGTTCATATTCATCGCTGCCACCGCCTGTGTCAAGTACTCGTCCCATTTACTGACCTCCGTGTTTACCAGTTTGGCAACAATATCATTTAGTGTGCGATGTTGTCTCTCGTTTGTCCCGTTGGCTTGAGGATGGTATGGTGTTGTGAAGATATGGTGAATGTTATAGCGTTTCACCATAGTTTGGAATTGTTCTCCGCGAAACTCGGGACCGTTGTCTGTGACTATAGTAATTGGTACTCCATGTCTTGGGACGATATTGTCGATTACAAAATCAGCTACTGTTTTACTTTGGATGTTTGGCGTTGGAAAACACTCCGTCCATGCGGAATATTCGTCTGTTACATGCACGATGTACTTGTTGCCTGATGTGGTGACTGGATAAGGTCCTGAACAGTCGATACTTAATTTCAGCATGCATGCCGGTGGGGTATCGGATATTTCTAGCGGATTCTTTAGAGGTAACAAGTTTCTTGTTTTGCACGTTTGGCACTGCTCTATGTGCTGGTTTACGTCCTGTCTCATGTTTTTCCAATAGTATCCTATTTGTATGGCTTTCAACGTTTTTTCCGTCCCCATATGCCCGTTATTATCGTGGTATTGTGATAACACATGTTGTTGTAGATGTTGTGGCGTGACGGTTCTCAACCTGTATTCGTCGTCCTCTTCTTCTACTTTGTATAGCACGTTATTCACTATTCTGAACTTTTCTCTGGTTTTTCTTGGTAATCGGTTGTGCTTCATATCTGCTTTTAATTGCCTTATCTCCTCGTCCAGGTCTTGCTCATCTGCCATGATGGGAGGGGTGGGTAACTGTTCGGTGTGGGCTGGTAGGACTTCGGATATTGGTTGTGGCTGTGGGAAGGGATCGTACATGGGGAAATCAGTTGGCAGAAAGGATGAAGAGTTGATGGTGTTTATTTCAAGCAT
This sequence comes from Achatina immaculata, assembly GCA_009760885.1. Lineage (NCBI taxonomy): Eukaryota > Metazoa > Mollusca > Gastropoda > Stylommatophora > Achatinidae > Lissachatina > Lissachatina immaculata. Next base: position 18,881,795 of record CM019691.1, on the reverse strand, counting down.
GTTATCCTGTTTGTTGACAGTTTCTGCTGTCTGGTGATTGTTGTCCTTACACTGTTCTGTTCCTGGCCGAGAAAACTGGTCGGCGAGGTTCCGTGCTCCTGCGATATGACGAATGTCTGCAGTGTAGGCTTGGATGAAGTGACTCCATCGTTGTATTTTGAAGTTCTTGTGCTTGGCGTTCATTAGGTTTATAAGTCCGATACTGTCTGTTCGGATGCTTAACTGGCTGTGTAACACATATTTGTGGAGTTTCTGTAACGCGTACACTATGGCGTATGCCTCCTTCTCGTTGATGTGCCACTTGCTTTGTGACTCACTTAGTCTATGGGATAGAAAGTAGATGGGTTTTAGGTTTTCCTCTCTCTGTCTTGTGCTGTTGTCTTGTAGCAACACGGCGCTTACTGTTGTTGCTGATGCGTCTGTGTAAAGTATCATCGGTTTATTTAAATCTGGAAATGCGAGCATAGTCTGTCGCATGAGGTCGTTTTTTAGTGTGTCGAATGCCCTTTGACATTCTGGCGACCAGGAGAATCGGCTATATTTTCTTGTGAGCGCGATTAAGGGCTCTGCCTTGTGGGAAAAATTGTCTATAAACCTTCTGTAGTACGATATTGTTCCTATAAAACTTCGTATTTGTTTTATTGTCCTTGGTGTGGCTATCTCTGCCATTGCCTTTACTTTCTCTTTATCTGGTGTGATGCCTTGGCTACTTATGGTAAAGCCTAAATAATTGATTTTGTTCTGTGCGAAGTTGCACTTGGCCATTTTCAACTTGACGTCATGTTGTCTTAGCCTGTCAAACACAGATTGTATGTGTTTGATGTGGTCCTGAATCGATGTCTTAGTAAAAATCAGGATGTCATCTATGTATGCTATGGCGTGGTCTGATAATCCGTACAGTACTTCATCCATTAATGCCATGAATGCTGCTGCAGCGTTTGCGACACCAAACGGAGTTCTGGTAAACATGAACTTTCCAAAACTGGATGTGAAACTGGTCTTCACTTTAGAGTCATCTGTTAGGGGTATACTCCAATATCCTGATTTAGCGTCTAGTGTGGTAAAGTATTTTGCGCCGTTGAGTACTGACATAATTTCTTCCACGTTGGGCATCTGGTATGTGATGGGAGTCGTGATTTTGTTTAGTCCTCTAAAGTCGCAGCAAAAGCGATGTGTTCCGTCCTTTTTTCTTACTATAACTATCGGTGAGTTCCACTTGGACAGTGGTGCTCGTTCTATGATCTTTGCCTCTAGCATATCCTTGATTGCTTTCTCTATAATGCCTCTGTGTTTGAGTGGCGTAGGGTATGGTTTTGTGTATGCTGGTGGGTTGGCTCCAGCGTCTATGTGCAGCTGGACGGTATTAGTTCTGCCCAATTCTAAGTCGTTATTTGCGAAAATGTCTTGATTCTTGTATATTATCGTTTTGATAGCGGCCTCGTGTTCTGGATGTACCTGCATTTCTGCAAGCAGTTGTTGGATTCTATCAGTAGATCTGGTGTTATTTGCGTTGTTCTGAGTTTGTTGTTTAGTTATATTATTTATGTCGAGGCCGAACTCTGCTTTTGCTATGATTTGTCCTTTTTTTATTCTAAAATGCCTGTTGGAGTTGTTGGCTATAGTCACGAGGCATTTTCCTTGTTTATCAAGGTTAACGATACTGTCTATAGTTTCAGCACAAGGTTCGTGAAGTAATACACTGTTCTGGTGAATAGTGATCATTAACTCCGTGTCTTTAAATGCAGGTAAAAGTCTTTGCAATTTTGCTGGTACGATGATTATTGTTTGGGGTTTAATTGTGACGTCACAAGTAGCTCTGATCGTTGAGCAAATCTCGTATTCGTTTTTCATAGGTACTTTGGTATTTCCAATCGATAGCTGCATGCTTCCGAAATCCATCGTTGCTTTTGTGTGAGATAGAAATCGTATAGTGGTTAGTACTTCGCGTTGTGCCCGCGACAACCCAGGTTCGAATCCTGGTCACGGCACCCCATGTGGTATTTGATATTTCTTTACTAGATTGATGAAAATTATTATTTAATTCTTTTATTTTGTCTGGCCGTCGTCGTACTGAGTGGTGGAAGGATGACTATACCATACATTCACACTTTACATATATATAACAGGAACACGAAACAACAATCCTTTTTCTTAAAATCACGATCAATGTATTTACCAAGTTCTGATCCACAAGGCAATGCGAATCAAAATAAAACCTATGCGCACGAAGTCCATATGTTTATATATTTCCACACGCGTTATTGATTCATAAAAAAAAGGTTCCTTGAATAATATGATTTCAATCCTGATTATAAATGCACACAACTAAACTATACACGTCAGCCTCCATCTATCGAATGACCCTCCTGGTCCACGTCTGCCGCTGGACTTCCACGTGCTCAACTTATCTCCCTTTTTTTCTATTCTCGACTTATATACCTGGCCAGCGCCGGACTCGAAGGCCTGGGGATTTTCCATTCAAAACCGGGTCACTGCTTGCTTATTTTTCCACTCCTTACACCACCCTCACCCCTAGGCCCCCATGCCGATAGAGGCTGAACTTGGACTTAAACGGCATCGGAAGTGTCACTATTCATCTCATCGACCCCGAAAACTATGGATTCGACTCTAATATCTGTCGTTTTCGATTATTTTTACATATCACCCCATCCCACCCCACCTCTAGAACCCCATGCCAATTGGAGCTGATCTTGGACTTAAACGGCATTGGAAGTGTCACTATTCATCTCAGCGACCCCGAAAACTATGGATTCGACATTAATATCGTTCATCTTCAATTATTTTACATGTCACCACGACCCCTAGGGGTCATAGGGGTATTCTAGGGGTGATCTAACCCCCACGGTGCACTTTCCAAATTCATATGTGTGCTATGTTTGGTTGAAATTGCTCCAGGCGTTCCAGAGTGATGTTGGAACATACATACACATACACACACATACATACACGTACATACAAACACACACATACATACACACATACATACATACACACATACATACACACACACATAAAATTCCCGCTCCACGCCATTAAGGCATATTGGGAATGCAGTGTTAAGCACCCTTATTTATGCATGCGAAAGCTGGAAAATAACTAAAGAAATAGAAAAGAAATTAGACTCTTTTGAAAACAAATGCCTAAAGAAAATACTCGGCATCAAGTGGAACGAATTCAAGAACAATGCAGAGATAAGACAGATGACCGAACAACAACCAGTCTCATGGGTGATCAGGAAAAGGAGATGGACATATGTTGGTCACTTGATGAGAAGAAATGATCAGAGAATCCCAAAACAAGCTATCAAGTGGAACACAACAGGCCAAAGAAAAAGAGGCAGACCGTGTGAAACTCTGAAGAGGACATTATTAAGAGAGGCCAAATTAACAGGCATAAAATCCCTTGATGAGGTTGAAAGACTCGCCGAAGACAGGAAAAATTGGCGAACTACTTTGCGAGCCCTATGTGACGTTTAACGGCACGGGAAGGATATAAGATATATAAGATAAGTGTTAAGCTAGTATTTTCAAGACCTTCGGCGCGTGAAAGTATTGGTGTGACCAGTGTCACGTCTGGCCGCATTTTCCTTTCCAGATTTCTCTAGTACCCAATTTTAGAGACTGGGTGGACCCCGGGGGCCTTTTTTTGTGTGTGATGTATTGGTTCCAGAAAAGAAAAAAAAAACATTCCCACAGTAGGGACTTGAACATGGTACCACCAGATTAGTAGAGCGAACCCAATCGCTCAGCCAACCAGGCCGCCAATTCAAATATATGATAATTTTTCTCTGCTCCCCCCCCCCCCCCCCCACCACTTTCCAGCTAAAATTCAAAACAACAAGCGTATCGCAAACATCCCAGAGAGAAATTGTTCTTACGAAAGATAAATTACGTATAATCATCTGTGAAATTTGTTTTGCTCTGGAAGCTCTGGCAAACTGTTGCCCGACAGCGACAAGTGATTAGCGCAGTTTTACGGTCTGCTCAATCCATTACAAAACCTGAGACAAATTATCACTTGTCAAAACATATATATATATATATATATATATATATATATATATATATATATATATATATATATATATATATATATGTATATATATATATATATATGTCAGATACGTCCACGTTGCATGTCATAATTGCAACAGCTCACGAGAATGTAGGGCGGATCACTGGAGACAGTCGGACAGAAAAGAGAGTCTGCTAGAAACCCTAGACAGAGTGGAAGAGATTATGGAAGATTAAATAATGACGAAAAATATAAATGAGGGGCAGATAGAGAGTGGGAGAAAGCTGGAAGATAGATTAAATAGTAATGAAAAATATAAATGAGGGGCAGATAGAAAGTGGGAGAATATAAGAGAGGTTTTAGATAGATTAAATAGTAAAGAGAAAGATAAATGAGAGGCACACAGAGAGTGGGAGAGAGCTGGAATATAGATTAAATAGTGAAGAGAAAGATAAATGAGAGGCACATAGAGAGTGGGAGAATATAAGAGAGGTGGTAGATAGATTAAATAGTGAAGAGAAAGATAAATGAGAGGCGGATAGAGAGTGGGAGAATAGGAGAGAGCTGGAAGATAGATCAAGTGATGAAGAGCTTTGTTTTCTGAGATAGCCAGAAAATATCTGGGATCGCCATAAATGTTTTCAAGTTTGTTGTATGCATGCAGTGACGGCTCATTAGCGTATGTCAATATTGACGTAATAAAATAGCAATCATTTCATGGTTAGAGGTTTTAATAAGGTAAAGAAGAAGTACTGAAATAATGAAATTTTTCACGAATGGCTATGCCAAAAACCAACCCTTTTTGTGTGGTTTTCTTTTTAATATTTCATGAGAAGTGATGAAAATGGTTATCCCGTTCATTCATTCATTTGCATGTCCTTTGCGGAACTTTGCCTCCCTAACAGCACTCCTGTAGGTTTCTCGATTGTGAGCAAGATGCCCTGCTGCTGATGCATCCATTTTGCAGATCATCAACAATGTCTTGCAGCCATCTTTGCCTTGGTCTTCCTCTCTTTCTTTTTCCCATTATGTACCCTTCCAAGACGGTCTTTTCTAGATTATCATGACGTTTAATGTGTCCAAAATATTTAAGTTTTCTCTGTTTAATCCTCTTTACTAGCCACCCTTCTTCAATATTAAGTTCTTGTAGTATGGATAAATGTGTTCTTTTTATCCGTAGAGGAGAATTTGTGATAATCTACCTTCTTCATATAGTTTTCTATGTTGAAGGGACAAATAGACGTTTTGATAGGGCTCGATGATTTGCTTCATATAATGGGATATTTAATGCTACTGTAATTTCCTCTCTCCATCACCTACTTGGGCGGCCTCTTTCTCTGTTATCTATAAATCTTTGTGTGAATGTTTTCTGTGGTATACTATCTGGTGGTAACCGTGTAACATGGCCAAACCATTTGACTTGCTGTTTCTGGATATAGTATAATACTGGTGTTACTCCAAACTTTGCCCTGAAAGTGTCTTTTTTTTTTTTTGGTCTTTTCTTCTCACATTTAGTATTCTCCTTAAATATCTCATTTCTGTCGTGATGATTTTTCTTTTCTTCTTGGCTGTTAGTATGCGTGCTTGATAGCACAGAGATGGGAGGAGAACTATGTTGTACAGTGCCCTTTTTGTTTCACTTGTGATGTATTTGTTTTTCAATAAAGGGGTCATTTGTAACTGTTATTTCTTTGTTATAAAATTTTGTCCTTTTGCGCATTTTTGTCTTTATTTAAGCTGTTAGCGCACAGAAAAATAAAAGTTTCGTCACAAAAAATAGTTTTCTTACTTATTTTCTGTGGTACTTTTTTTCAAGCAGTGGTAAGTGACTGTAGTATGTTGATCTTGCTTTGCTTGACGTCCCTGTAACCACGAGAACTGGTTATTTCCCGTGTACACGGTGGCAGTCTCAATACACAGGCCTCTCTGAGGGTGGGGATTAGGCTGCCTGAGCCGAGTTGCGGATGTACGAATCCGACTCCTCGGCAGACTATAAGACCAACGAGAACAGGCTCTGCTCTACACGGGATTAGCTTAGGCTGAAGGTAATCAACAGGTTGTGCTCTACACGGGATTAGCTTAGGCTGAAGGTAATCAACAGGTTGTGCTCTACACGGGATTAGCTTAGGCTGAAGGTAATCAACAGGTTGTTCTCAGTTAAGAGCACCACCGCTTTCTTCCTCGATCTTCGGAACTGGAGGTGTTATCAAAGTTCTACGCGTGTCAGATTTCATTGTCCAGCCAGAACGAATGATACGAAAACCACTTTCTTTTTAAATAGCCAGTTTGACAATGAAGAATACCTAAGGAATGCCAGTGAGAAACGAACCTTATTGAGCACACAACAGGGGAGACACTTTCGGTACATCGGAGGAATTGAAAATATCGTGACAGCAAGGAAACTGGGAGGTAGGAAAGGAAGAGGCAGATCAGGAGAGAAAATCTTTGCTGACTTGAGCAAATGGCATGGGAGAGTCACAGCAGCAGAAATGATGGAAAACATGAATGATCGGGATCTGTGAAGAGACATGGTCGTCGACGCTTCCATGCATGGAACGTGATGATGATGATTTGACCAAACACTTGCTAAGGGTCGTATTGGATCATTGATCCTCCATAACGTGGATAAAAGAACAAAACAGTAGCTTAACACGTCGCAAGAGGTCACACAACACAGTTGTGTTTCGGTCTTGCCCATGTGGAGCTCCACAACTACAAAAAGAAACAAAGAAAAAAATGAGAGGACAGTTGTCTCGTCTTGTGCTATCTCTCGGTAACTGCGAGCTCGTGATCTTTGCAGCCGGTGCTGTGGATGTGTTCAGGCATAGCATCGTATCGGTGCGGGCGCGGGTTATGGCAGCTACTTTTTCAGTCCTGGATTACAGCTAAACAGCAGGGGGTGCGCAATGCTTCTTTAACAGACTCCACCACCATGGGGACTATGGCGATCTCTGCCCCGTTAGCCAGGCTATGCCTCTTACTAGTTGTACCACGGAGAGCTGGGACAGGGTCTTGGTCAGCTATGGTTCGCTTACCCTGACGCTGTCATGTCAGCTATGGGTCGCTGGTTGCTTAATCGGACAGCATCTTCACCCCCAGAACAGTTGTTATGAGTATATAATAAAGTAATATAGTTCTTATCACCTCCCCACTGACCAAATATAGCATACCTCAGTTTTCTAGCACAGAATTATTACGGCCCTATTATTGCCTGCAGTATTTTTTTAAAATCCTGCAGTTAAATGCTATGCTCAGTTTAGGAAAGTAAGACTATTTCTTCTTAAACACAAATCCATAGTTTAAATCTTTCTTCCCTGTTTTTTTTTTTACTTCTCTTCCACAAAACATTCCCTGTTTTGTATGTTTACGACCGCGTTACAGACAGACGTGTTTTTTTTTCTTCTTCTGTGGCTTCACAAATTCTTTTAAATGCATGCTTCAACTCCGCTTCCATTGCGCCTATTAGATCCATGCCGTTCAAATGTCTGAGAAATATTATTTAACTGATGGCTTTTATATTGCTACCCTTCTTTTTCTTATTGGCCTCAGCCATGCCGAGCTTAATGAAGAATGACGAAAGGCATTACTTTGTTTAGGATTTATTGGCGCAAAGAAGTGGATAGATTCCTTTCTTACGCGTCTGTTCACTTTATGTGCTTTTATCTTCCGGTAATTTTAACTCTGTGACCCATTTCTGTATGAACTCCAGACTCCCTGTAAGCATTTTAAATAATGATTCCCCTGATTGCTGGTTCACGGAGTGTGCCATATATAAAAATAAAAATATCCCAGACACGTACATGCCGTCTATCCTCTTTTCTGTAATGGCACAGTGTCCCGTCTTACCGTTGCAAACTCTGTGTACTCGCATTGACAGTGCTCACACTCAGCCAAACACGGCAGTAGAGGATACAGAATCAGGAGATGCATTATTCTTGGATGATTTCGGAATACATCCTGTGAAGACTTGATTTTCCCCTACAAAAATAACAAAGTCCAAGACATGTCCGCATCGCAGAGTGAAGTCTGATATGAAAGAATCATTGCATGAAAAGTTTAGTGAAATAAACTGAAGCAGGATTTCAACAAAAGAAAATAATTAGTTCAACATACGGAAGATAAATTCTTGCGGACGTCTAATGTTTCTTCTTCTTCTTCTACTTCTTCTTCTTCAGCATTCAAACTTGGCCATGTTAATTCAGAAGAACACTCGCCAGGATGAAGTCCACAGTCTTCTTCAGGTCCTCCTGGCAGCCCCATCGCTTCTGTCTTAGCTCCGAGCCCTGTGGTCATGTCTGGTTGCGTAGGTCTGTAAAAGTTGAGCACTCTTGAAGTACATGTGAGCCTGCTGGTGTCTTCTATCGATAGGGGAAAACTTGGTGAGAGACTTAAACCTGCCCTTGTCAGGCACACAAGCGTGCCACACTTTTATCATCATATTTGATAGAGCATATAAATAAAGGACCCTAATGCTGTAACGGTTCTGATATGTAAAACCTATAGTAATGGGGAAGATATGATCTTCATAGATGGGTCAGATGGTAGCTTCAGAGTGTGCATGGACTTGGTATGCTGGCGAGGGACGATTGCAGAAGAAGTCAGCAGGACTTCTGTCTGTACCACACCCAGGCTTACGGCAGATTAATGACTGTTGAAAGGGCGCTATATTGGTCCCTACAACATAAAACTATACTAACGCCTGCATTTGGATCCACTTACCCAGGGTGCCCCAAATAACATTCAATATTGTTTAACATAGAGAGAATGGCACATACTATCATATTTTATGTTTTCAGCTAGATTTAGAATTCATTTATTTCGTAATATTTATGATCTTAATAAAGTGGAACGTTTTATGTTGTATTTATATTTTTCCAGCTGGGTCCGATAAGACTGAGATAGGTTATTTAAATACAAGGCAGATGTTTTTATATGTGTTGCTGTCTCTCTTGTTGACGTTTTTATCTGTGTTGCTGCTTCTCTTGTTGACGTTTCTATCTGTGTTGCTTCCTATCTTGTTGAAGTTTCTGTGTTGCTTTCTCTCCTGCTGACGTCTCTGTGTTGCTGTTATATATCATGAGAGAGGTCACATGCCTTCGTTTCTATGTCGCTGATTGTCTTTTTGACGTTTCTATCTGTGTTGCTACCTTTCTTGTTGATATTTCTGTGTTTCTACTTCTCTTGTTGACGTTTCTATCAGTGTTGCTGTCTCTTTCATGCCTCCGATTCTAAGTCGCTGTATATGTTGTTGACGTTTCTATCAGTGTTGCTGCATTTCTCTGATATCACCGACCTGTCAGTAGCGTCATTTTAACCTTTCCGAGAAAATGTAAGAAAACTAAAAAACTATATCATTAATTATTTTAATCATATTTTTGTTTTGTGGCGAAATTGACTTTAACTCCCCCCCCCCCCACACACACACACAATTGTGAGAAGAACAAAGAAACAAAAACATAAAGCGCTCTGACACTAATTTGGCTTTTTTATTGTTTACTAACTGCTTACTTTGGCCGCTATTGCTGTTATTGTGCTTCTCTCTGTACGCATTAGCTGCTCCTTGTGGAATCAAATAATAGAAGCTAAAGAGGTAAATCAAGAGAAAATTTCATGGGAAAGTTAGATGAGAATAAGAACAAATCTCTGCATTGTTACACAAAGCAGGGTTTTCACAACACTGAAAATCTGAGCAAGAAAATCATCATTTTGCCAAGAGCAAAACATTCTTAGAAATACGAACATTCTCCTCACTGCAGTCATTATTAAGTAAAACAGTAAATTCGGATAATCACACAATGCATGCATCTTTAGCATAGGCTCTCATCATGTCTAGAAAAGTCCATAAACCCATGAAACAAGATCCCCAATCGACCATATTTTGGACATGTTTGTCTCTCATTTTATCCTCCCTTCACATAGCCGTTTTTGCCAGCAATATTCTCTTGTGACGTCTAGTCCATCCTTGCGCTGAACTAAATAAAGTAAACCATGCATCTTTTGCTGATACTTCATAAATTAATCTTTAACTATACAGTAAATAAGGCTGTACATCAGGGGAAACAATGCAGGAAATGTTCATACAGCTCCCTCACTGCTACATGATGTAGAAATTTAACAGATGTAATCAGCTGTATCGTATTGGTACAAGATACTTAAGAGATTGGTTTAACTCTGTACATGTTACCTAAGAGACTGGATTAACTCTATCTAACGATCACATGATGACGCCGAAGAAAAAGGCGGATACAACTCTAGTTAACTTACATATGACATATTACGGTGTTGTCTTAAAGGATGATAGTCGGAATATTATAAGGCCATTCGCACATGAACACACTTTGTTATGGAAGCAGATTTGTAATAACACCTGAACTTAATATATTTAGAAATGACGGAAGTCAGGGATATGCCTATAAAAATGGCATTGAATCACCTTCTTTCCCTTTTGCACAAAATCTGTAAGATATAGCCTCCAACATATTATATCTCTGCTGGCCTCCAACTTATTATATCTCTGCTGGCCTCCAACATATTATATTTCTGCTGGCCTCCAACATATTATATATCTGCTGGCCTCCATCTTATCATATCTCTGCTGGCCTCCAACATATTATATTTCTGCTGGCCTCTAACATATTATATCTCTGCTGGCCTCCAACATATTATATCTCTGCTGGCCTCCATCTTATTATATCTCTGCTGGCCTCCAACGTATTATATTTCTGCTGGCCTTCAAAATATTATATCTCTACTGCCCTCCAAAATATTATATCTCTGCTGCCCTCCAACATATTATATCATTGCTGGACTCCAACATGCCATATATCTGCTGAGCTCCAACATACTATATCATTCCTGGACTCCAACATACCATATATCTGCTGGCTTTCAACATACTATGTCATTGGTGGACTCCAACATACTGCAAGGTCGGGCATAAAGAACTAAAGCATAGCTGGATTTTAAAAATGGAAAATAAATAAGCGTTATACATCTTTTTTGGTAAAAAAAAAAGTGAAATTAAACTCAGAAAAGTTGATATTTTTATTATTACTGACAATCATATTTAGGTTTTGAAAATTACGCCGGTTAGATGACCGACATTACATTTGATACATTCAGCCAGGCGTCTGGAAAATTCCTGCATAACACCATTTAACATGTTCAAATGGATATTTTTAATGCAGTGTCGAATTCGATATTTTAGGTCTGCAATTGACTGTGGTCGACTAGCATACACCGTGTTCCTGACATACCCCCACAAAAAGAAGTCTGTGGCCGATAAATCCGGTGACCTTGCCGGCCAATGAATATCCTCAAATCTGGAAATAAGACGATTGGGAAATGCTTGTTGCAGCATGGCCATGGACTGACGGGTTGTGTGAGCAGTTGCTCCATCTTCTTGAAACCATATTAGTCTCTTATTTATATTGACCAAGTCTGGAATGAAGTATTTAGTTAGCATCTGCACATAAAGATCACTGTTAACAGTAAGAGGATTTCATGTGCCAAAGCGTTGCTAACAGCTGATCGACAAGGGTTACTCAGCAATGCGTTGCGGACTTCTTGAATTCGTTCAGGTGTCTGTTGAGTTCTTGGACGACCAGTAGACTTGTTATTAAGGCAATTAGCGGTTTCCATAAATTTTCTGATCCACCTCAAAATTGTTTTGCTCTCCGATCGAGAACATTTCACGGGGATGCAACTCAAAATGGCGAGGAAACTTTCGTTTTACAGTAAAAGACGATCTCCACTTGTAAATTAGTTTCAACGGTGAATGCGCGATGTTGTGGTTGCCAAGAAGCCATTGTTAAAACTGACAGTTTGTCTGCTTCATCTCTGACATCATGTTTTTTCACACGTATTCAGTTTCTGCACACTACATCAGTTAAATCCAGCTATTCTTTATGCCGGACCCTGTATATCATTGCTTGACTCTAACATACTATATCATTGCTGACTTCCAACATACTATATCATTGCTGACTCCAACATACTATATCACTGCTGGATTCTAACATGCTATATCTCTGCTGGCCTCTAACATACTATATCATTGCTGGACGGCAACATACTATATCTCTGCTGGCCTCTAAATTACTATATCATTGCTGGACTCCAACACGCAATATCTCTGCTGTCCTACAACATACTATATCTCTACTGGACTCCAAAATACAATATCATTGCTCGCCTTCAACATACTATATCACTGCTGGCCTCTAACATACTTTATCATTGCTGGATTCCAACATACTATATCCCTGTTGGCCTCCAACATGCAATATATATGCTGACTTCTAACATACTATATCATTTCTGGCCTCCAACATACTATATTTCTGCTGGCCTCCAACATGCTATATCTCTGCTGGCCTCCAATATGCAATATATATGCTGACTTCTAACATACTATATCATTTCTGGCCTCCAACATACTATATTTCTGCTGGCCTCCAACATGCTATATCTCTACTGACCTCTAACATACTATATCTCTGCTGGCCTCTGACATACTATATCATTGCTAGCCTCCAACATAATATATCTCTGTTGGCTTCCAACATACCATATAACATTCATCACTTCTACATTCTGACAAGTCTTCTTCTTGTCGAATGTACAGCTAGATCTGCCTCACTTCAGATATCAGTAAACACATGATTTCTCACTGACCCATCAAAATTTCTATACAGACTGAAGAAGACAATCAATTTCCACCTGATCTAAGCATACAAAGTACAGCAGCGACAAACATTTCAAGATCTTAATTTTAATGAACCATTTTCAGCATTGCAATTTATCTTACCAAACAATTTTCCCATTTCATAGTTTGTTTCTGTCTTTTTTTTTTCGCTGTAAAGATTTTTTTAAAAAATCTTTTTGTGATGTTAGAGCGCTGCTATTGAAAGCACGTGATGATAATGTTCTATATTTCTGGAGCTGTTAGCAGGATATTCTTAGCAGCCGATGCAATGAAGATTAAGTGCTGCTTCAAACAGACAGCGATTGACCGCGGCTGTCTAGCAGACTCTGATTGAAGCCAGAGCAACTATCGTGGCGGACCCCACTATAATGGGACCACGGCGAGCCTTGTCCAGTGGCACATTAGCCATCAGGTTGAACAAGCTTAATCCTAGGATCCCCGAAATCAAGGAAAGAAAACTCTACATATACACATTTTTTCATAAGAAAATCATTTATAATTGTCATTTCTGCATTAGCAGGTCGTGTTATCCTAAAGAGTATGATTTATTTGCTGTGCTTTTGTCTGTTTAATACAAAGCCATGTCGTAAAGAGTAGAGATTATAACTAGATGGGAATCAGACTATACTGAGAATAGAGACGGTTTAAGTCGGGAGTGGGGCTATTACTTAGTTTATCCTAGGATTCTGGGAGATTTTTAATCTGTCATTGCATGCTCCTTTAGCCGAGACTGAGCCTGTTAGTCGGAGCACTAGAGGAGAAGTGGGACAGAGAGGCTGAGCCTGTTAGTCGGAGCACTAGAGGAGAGGTGAGACAGCGAGGCTGAGCCTGTTAGTCGGAGCACTAGAGGAGAGGTGAGACAGCGAGGCTGAGCCTGTTAGTCAGAGCACAAAAGGAGAGATGAGATAGCGACGCCGAGCCTGTTAGTCGCTTCACTAAAGAAGAGGTGGGGCAGCGAGGCCGAGTCTGTTAGTCGGAGCACTAAAAGAGAAGTGAGACAGCGAGGCTGAGCCTATTAGTCTGAGCACAAAATGAGAGGTGAGAACGAGGCTAAGCCTGTTAGTTCTAACACAAAAGGAGAGTTGAGACAGTGAAGCTGACTCTGTTAGTCGGAGCACAAAAGAAGAGGCGAGAACGAGGCTGACTCTGTTAGTCGGAGCACAAAAGAAGAGGCGAGAACGAGGCTGACTCTGTTAGTCGGAGCACAAAAGGAGAGGTGAGAACGAGGCTGACTCTGTTAGTCGGAGCACAAAAGGAGAGTTGAGACAGTGAAGCTGACTCTGTTAGTTGGAGCACAAAAGGAGAGGTGGGACAGCGAGGCTAAGTGTTAGTCAGAGCACTAAGGAGAGATGAGACAGCGAGGCTGAGCCTGTTAGTCAGAGCACTAAAGGAGAGGTGAGACAGTGTATTAGTCAGCTCTAACTTCCTATCTCTCTTGATAACCTGTACCGTCATACTAGTACAGTAATCTTTGCTCCCTTTTAGAATAAGCTGCACTGACCAAGTCCTTCAGTTCCTTTCTTTCATCACAGGAATCTTAGTATAGTAACTGAGTTTATACATCAGCTCTGCTTACAATGAAATATAAATGAGTGCTATACTTATCTAGAAAGATTAAAAAAGTAAAGGTAAAATTCCCGCTTCCGTGACATTAAGGCAAATTGTGGATACGATTCTTTGGTCCGTATTTCCACGACCTTCGGCACATGATGGTGTTTTATAGCAAGTACCTCGCCACATTTACCTTCCCAGATTTCTCTGGGTCCTATTAATAGAAGCTGAGTGGATCCATGAAGCCTTTTTTGATGTGGTGGTTCCAGGAAAAAAAAAATTCTCACAGCTGGGACTTGAACCCGGTGCCACCGGATTAGTATACTGACCCGCCTAACCACTCAGCCAACCGGGTATTGGTCTATCTTTATTGACACTTAAATAAGAATTATTAAGCTGAGTGCCAGAATAGGCAATGAACTAGTGTACATTACTACTTATACTGTTGATTAGTCTTCTTGTGGAGCACAATTTTCATTATTACTTCTTGTTGTTGGTGCTAATAGATCAGAATGTATGATCTAAATAGACAACCTAATCTCCTATCCTAAACACTCAGAAAACCCAACAAGAACTCCCAGTCACAATACTCCACGGAAGAATACTGAGACACAACAACTTGACTAAACTTGGCAGTCTTCCAACATAAACGAACTTGTCAACAGCGAGGGTTCCAACAAAGTCAGTGATGTAGTTTTACATCAGACAACACAAATGTAGTAATGGATAGAATGAAGGATGAAATTGTGATGATGAATAAACATCACTGCCACAAGGCAGGAAATAGAGAATACAATGACAAGCAAAACTTCACGGCGAGAACTAGTTTGCCATGAGGGACATATGACAATAAGGAAAAATACCAACTTACATACTTACAATTCAAATTCACCGTGAATACCAACTTCACTTCCAAAATTACCACATCTCAACTCCTTCAATGGTAAACATCACTCTTGTAACTATTTCATCATTCTTTATATATTTCTTAACAAACTTGCAAGTCTGTCCTAGTTAGTCAGTCATTTGTATGTCCCTTGCGGAACGTTGGCTCCCTAACAGCTCTCCTGTTAGCCTCTCGCTTATAAGCAAGATGCCCTACTGCTGATGCATCCATTTCCAGATTATCAACGATGTTTTGCAGCCATCTTCGCCTTAGTCCTCCCCTCTTTGTAAAGCTGGTCTTCTCTAAATTATCATGACGTTTAACGTGTCCAAAATATTTAAGTTTTCTCTGTTTAATCCCCTCTACTAGCCAGCCTTCTTCAATATTAGGTTCTTGTAGTATTGATATATTTGTAGTCGGTCCTGAAAAGGTCAAAATTCCCAGAATTACATAATGACAAAGCTAAACACAATGAACAACTCCAACTATTTCCTTAATCTGAGTACATCTCAAAACAATCTCCCCTCCCCGAAATGGGTAAGTCAAACATAGACTATCACATGACTACTAACTTGACTCTGACCTAACTCATACTCTATCTCTCATACTCCCAAAAATCAGTTTTATAATCTCTGCTACAACCCCCAGCTATGCCGTGATTCTCATTTTCTCCCACGCTATAAACAATCGCATGAATCCCACTACTCATTTTAACCTTGCTCTGTTTTCAGTACAGAATCTAGCGGAGCACTAAGTTTCTCTAGTAAACTACATTACTGAAAACTGGAAACTTCTAAATCATTTATCACGAGATTTTTTTTCTTCTAAATTCATGTAAGCTGCAAACAGACAATCAGGGGGAAGTACTGCAGGTATTCGCACTTTACTTGGTTACGACCCTTACCATAAATGGCTATTCTGGCATACACTTTCCTAGTTGATTTCGGCTAGTTTCTCATCCCCCATCCGCTGCTTAAGTTAATAGATTCCTATAATACTTGGAAAATAAAATGCTACAACCATCAAGCCATCGACGGCCAAGATTTTCAAAAGGCGGTGCGTCCCTCACGAAACCATAACCTCTCATTATTATCAAATTACGAAATACACATTTGAAATGGAATACATGGAAATGTGCCCCCCCCCCCAAATAACACTCCTGAATCAAACAAGCTTTCCACGGAGTAAGTAGTTATTTTACTTAGACAATTCACGTCCAAAATTAGCCTTTACTTCTCTGACAGAATAGATCACGAGCAATGATGTTTTACGGGCGATCGATTGCACTCATGGAGGTTTCTCATGAGGGCTATTAACCAAAATTGCAATCGTTCCGTCTGAAGTGGGAGGGTAGACAAAGTGGAATATCAGTAGAGCCTGGCTTTATCCCCTTTCTTCTGGGAGTGTTTTATCACCCATACACACAACCGCATATACAGTACATATTTTGCTTAAAATTACAAACGCGTACACACAGGCACACAAAAAAAAATTTCAAATCGCACTCGATTTAATGAGTGAATTTAAAGTGTTCACAATATTAGTTTCTATCTGTGCTACTACCTCTCTTTCCTGTTTTTATGCCTGACAATCTGTGAGGCTGTCTCTCTTTCTTCCTTATATATCTGACAATCCCAGTGGCTGCCTCTCTTGTTTGCGTCAATATATCTGACAATCCGTGCCGCTGTTTCTCTTGTTTACGTTTTTATCTGCCTGTGGTGCTGTTTCTGTTGCTTATGTTACTCTCTGTGCTGCTGCCTCTCTTTCTTTGGTGTTTCTCTCTGTGTTACTGTTTCTCTTTTTTTGTGTGTGTGTTTCTGTATGTGTTGCTGTCTCTCTTATTTTTTGGTGTTTCTGATTGTGCTGCTGCATCTCTCTTTTTTTTGGTGATTCTGTCTTCTCTCTCTCTCTGAACCTTAAGTGCCCAGGGCACATGGGGCTTCCGCAAGGGTTTTCCACAAATGCCTGTCCTTCGCCTTTTTTTCTGCTCTTGCCCAGGTGAGCCCTCTATTGCTCAACATCCTTTCTGTTGTTCTTCTCCATGTCTCTTTTGGTCTACCCTTACTTCTGCTCCCCTGTGGTGTCCATCTTAGTGCTATTTTTGGTAGTGTCAGTCATTCGGAGCACATGTCCCAACCATCGCCAGCGTCTTTCCTCAATAATTGTTGTCAGTGGTTTCATCTGCATTTCTGCTAATAAGATGTTATTTCTTATGGTGTTTGGTCAAAATATTTGTCTAATTCTTCGTAAACATTTAGTCTGGAAAGAATTCAACTTGTTTTCTATGGTTTTGGTGATTTTCCAGCATTCACTTCCATAGAGTAGTACACTTAGAACATTACTTTTAAATATCCTGATTTTCATATTTATGCTTAGTTTTTTTTATTTCCATATAGTCTGCAGCATAGCAAAAGCCTGGTTTGCTCTAGTAAGTCTGCTGTTGATGTCCTCTGTGCTGTCTCCATTTTCTACTACTCTGCTGCCAAGGTATACAAATTCGTTGACCTCCTCCACTAACTTGTTATCTACTCTGAGTACATTTCTGTTGTTCACATTTTGCTTCATTAACTTTGTCTTTCCTACGTTGATCTTTAGTCCTATGTTGTTTGCATTCTGAGTTAGCTTGTTTATTTTATCTTGCATATCTTTGTGACTGTTTGATAATAGACAAATGTTGTCCGCAAAGTCAAGGTCCTCCAGCACTGTGTCAAGGGTCCATTGTAATCCTCTGCGTTTGTCTTCATTAACCAGTCTACTGCCAAGATAAATAATGCTGGTGATAGTACACATCCCTCTTTCACTCCTGTTTGTACCCTAAAGCTTCTGGAGGTATGTTCTCCATAGATAACTTTGCACTGAAAACCCTCGTATAGGGCTTTTATTACATTAACTATTTTATGGGGGAGGCCATGCCATCTTAGGATTTTCCACAGCGCATCTCTGTTGACACTGTCAAAGGCTTTCTCAAAATCTATGAATAATGCATATGTTGTGCTATGCCACTCATTTGCCTGTTCTAATATTTGTCTAAGTACAAATATGTGGTCTATGCATGATCTTCCTTTCCTAACTGCCTGCTCTTTCCGAAGTTTTTCCTCAAGTGTTGATACAATTCTATTGATGATTATTCTGCAAAATGATTCTGTCTTGCTGACTCTTTTTTTTTTTGGTGTTTGTGTCTGTGTTGCTCATTCTGTTTTTTTTCTTTTGGTGTTTCTGCCTGTGCAGTTGCCTCTATTTTGTGTGTTTCTGTCTGTGTTGCTGCCTCTATTTTTTTTTTGTTGGTGTTTCTGTCTGTGCTGTTCCTCTCTTTTTTTTTTTGGTGTTTCTGTCTGTGTTACTGCCTCTCTTTGTCTTTTGTATTTCTGCCTGTGTTGTTGTTTCTCTTTTTTTTTTGGTGTTTCTGTCTGTTCATGTTTCTCTTTTTTTTTTGGTGTTTCTGTCTGGGTTGTGACCTCTCTTTATTGGTGCTTCTGTCTGTGTTGCTGCCTATCTTTTTGGTGTTTCTGTCTGTGTTGTGACCTCTCTTTTCTTGGTGTTTCTTGTCTGTGTTGTGACCTCTTTTTATTGGTGCTTCTGTCTGTGTTGCTGCCTCTCCTTTTTATGTTTCTGCCTGTGTTACTGCCTCTCTGTTTGGTGTTTCTGTCTGTGTTGCTGCCACTCTTTTTTTGGTGTTTCTGTCTGTGTTGTGACCTCTCTTTATTAGTTCTTCTGTCTGTGTTGCTGCCTCTCTTTTTGGTGTTTCTGTCTGGGTTGTGACCTCTCTTTATTGGTTCTTCTGTCTGACCTCTCTTTATTGGTTCTTCTGTCTGTGTTGCTGCCTCTCTTTTTGTTTTTGGTGTTTCTGTCTGTGTTGTGACCTCTCTTTATTGGTTCTTCTGTCTGTGTTGCTGCCTCTCTATTTGGTGTTTCTGCCTGTGTTGCTGTCTCTCTTTTTTTTTTTTGATGTTTTTGTCTGCGTTGTGACCTCTCTTTTTGGTGTTTCTGTCTGTTTTGCTGCCTCTCTTTTTTTATGTTTCTGTCTGCGTTATGACCTCTCTTTTTGGTATTTCTGTCTGTGTTGCTGCCTCTCTTTTTGATGTTTCTGCCTGTGTTGCTGCCTCTCCTTTTTATGTTTCTGTCTGTATTGCTGCCTCTCCTTTTGGCGTTTTTGTCTGTGTTACTGCCTCTCTCATGCCTCCATTTCTATCTATGTTGCTATTTCTTTCATTTCTTCGTTTCTATGTTGGTGCTTCTCTCATGTCTTCCTTTTATGTGTTGCTGCCTTTCTTGTTGCGTTTTTATCTATGGTTTTCCCTCCATTATGCCTACGTTTCCATGTTGCTGCCTCTCTTGTTGACATTTCCATGTTGCAGCATCTTTCATGCCTTCATTTCTATCTATACTGCTGCTTCTCTCATGCCTTCATCTTTTTCTGTACCGCTGCCTCTCTTGTTGGTGTTTCAAATATTGCTTCTTCTGTCATGCTTTCGTTTTGTTTTGTTGGCCACTCTCTTTTTTTTTTTTGGCTTCTCTATCTGTTTTGTTGTCTCTGTCCTGCCTTCATTTTTTTTAAATCTGTTTTACTGCTTCTCTAACTATCGTGTCTATCTGTATTGCTGTCTCTCTCATTTCTTCGTTTCTGTCTGTGCTGCTGCCTCTCTTATCTGAGCTTCTATCTGACTGCGTTGCTGCCTTCCTTGTCTCTAATGATATCTGAACTATCTAAATTACTACCATATCACACTCTTGTTATAATGGATGAGATTAAAGCTAGCCTTCTTAACTGACTTACTTCAAACTCTTTGCCTTGTTTTCTCCAAGATTTACCAAGGCCAAAACCTTTTGCACTCGTTTAGCAACCGAATGGTCGAGGGTTCGAATCCCGTATTGGTCTGAATTTTTTTTCAGACCAATACGGCCCCGAAGTCGACCCAGCCTCGTAAAATGGATACCAGAGAAAATCTGGGAAGGAAGGGCAGCGAGGAAAGAAACTGGCCGCCCTACCTCATACGCTGATGGCCCAGCATAATGAGGTCTCTAACGCTTCATCCCCTACGGTATTTGCTATGGATGCTTTGTCGTCTCTAAAATTTACTAAGGCTCAGTCAGACACCACAAGAAACATCATCTGTAATTCGTTAAGCTATTTATATACCCTGCGGCTTTTGTTCTGCACTGGTTTTGTGAGCCAAATATAACAATCGCGGGGCTGGCTGTTTATGACAGACCACGAGTATAAACGAGCTTTTATTTTTTTCTGGTACTCTCTTCTCCTGCGTGTTATTATAGAATATTCAGAACACAGGACAACCGACCAGTAAGTGGAGATGTAGAATGAGAATAAAGAAATGACGGCTTATTTTTTTTTCACGCGATTCCTGTGGTCTCTAGGTCGTGGGACCGACCGTCACGTGTACATTGCCGGCCACGTTAAAAATACCTTGGCGGTTGGAAATCGACAAAAATAGACCAGACGACGGCCACTGCCGGGCTAAAACAACATTCTAGGAAATCTACCAGGAAATGGGATCGGGCGCTTAGATTATCTATACTGAATACGACACCCCCTTCTGAGCCGGTGAATGGAATGGCTGGAAAGGAGGAAGGGGTGAGGGTGGGGGGGGGGGGCTTTGCCGAAGAAAGACGAGCAGACACGGGAATGCTCTAGCAAACGATGAAGTCATTTTTCCCAACAAAAAGAACAAATGGGCAATCTAAACATATTAAAACAGTCGAGCCCTGGTTTAAAGAACCAGATGAAAGGAATAGAAACAGATCTGACTTAGGATTCTCTCGGCAGCACTATATGCCCGGCACACACAGTCTTTGTGAATGTAAGGTGCCCTTTACAGTAGATAACTTTACACTGTAAAGGCCTTATAATACACGAGTTTTTCATTTCTTTCGATTGCCATTTTCAGCTTCAAATTGTATATAAATAGGAAACAGCGAGACTCTCGTACAGTAAAGTAAGAGAGCACAGTTTTGTAGGATTAGACCTCGAAAAAAATTGTAGACAAAGCACTTTAGTGAGACGTGAGAGAAAGAAAAATCATAAGCGAATTACCTGGGATTCGAACCACGGACTCCGGTAGGACGAGCAGTCGTCTAGCCACGAGAGAACAGAGTACTAACGAACTACCCTATCCCTCATAGCGTCCGCACTTCAACTCCAAGGTAATTCTCTTGTGCTTTGTCTGCGATTTTTTTCGAGGTCTAATCCTACAAAACTGTGTTCTCTTACGTTACCATTCTCAGCTAATGTTCTCCGGCATTTCGTTGTCTTTCACTCATTAACTCTAATATAACAGCGCTATCAAACTTCAGGGTGTGTTTAGAGTCTTTATTTGCTAGAAAGGGTTCTTGTACATTTGTCAGTTATCGCATTTTTAGTCATCCAAACTGTGAGAAACTCTATCTCAACCCGTGATCTTCTTCTTCTTCTTCTTCTTCTTCGTTCGCACTGTCTGTCTATATCTGCAGTCCTGTCTCTTGGATAAATTTCACTGTTTTTTGTAACTCATGTATGGAACCGTAGAGCTTATCTTCTTTAGTGGTTTCACTGGGCCAGTAATTATTTCTCAGTGTCTCGTAGTTGATGCAGTTCTGGAGGATATGTTCCACGGTTTGGGGCACCTGGGCACATGTACATAGATTAGTAGTACCAACCTTAAACTTTGTATACATATGACTTCGGAGTCGGCTGTGTCCTGTTCGGAGACGGAAGATGGTGACTTGTTCCTTTCTGTTTAGCATGTGATAGTCATCATGTGGTGGTGTTTGTGGCTTCCTGTAGGTTTTTATCATGCTTTTCTTCTGATTATAGGTGACTGGTATGTCTGGTTGCTCCATTTCAGTGCCCTCTTTGGCCAGATGGTCAGCTTTCTCATTGCCTGGTATCCCACAGTGGGAGGGAATCCACTGCAAAGTGACTCCATGTTGTAAGCCAATTTTTGACAAGGCATCCTTAAGGTCTGGTAGTTTGTTGCACTGAAGAGCCTCCAGTACTGATCTTGCATCTGTGAGAATTACTACAGGACATGTATCAATTCTGGAGTCTGATAGTTTTTCAACTGCAGCAATAACTGCCCTAACTTCTGCATCAAAGTTGTTGCAGTATTTACCAGTGGGTATGGAAATCTTGTCAATGGTGTTGTTTGGATATTCAATATATGCTCCTGCCCCACCATTTTTTATGGCATTATGTGCAGATCCATCTGTATACACACGTATCCAGGTGTCACATGGATATTTGTCATCTAGAACACTAAGTGTGGCTACTGATCTTACAAGACTGCTCTGCATCTCACCATTCTGCACACCTTTCACTTCAGTCTGAATAGTTATTTGTGTATAATCTGCTTCTTTCCATGGTGTATGCTCTGGTACAGATGATAATGGAGTGACTACAGTTGGAAGGTCAGGTATCAGCTTACGCATACGCTTGGCCTGATGAATGAAGCTGCTTCTTTTAAGCCGTCCTAATGCCAAGTTATTGAATCTCTCCTTCAGGGGATGGCTTACAGAGCTAAGGAATTTTTCTCCCATGGTCATGACCTTTGTGTCTCTACGTTCCTTTAGCGGTTGAACACCAACTATTTTCTGCATTTCTACTATTGGTGTGGACCTCATGGCACCTGTGATAATCCGTAGTGACTGATTTTGAACCTTGTCTAGATTATGCAGCGTAGTGTTTGATGCTGTGCACCAAGATGTTGAGCCATATTCTAAATGTGGTAGAATACTTTGCTGATATACGTTCTTGAGGATTCTTTCACTAGCTCCCCATGTAGTCCCACTCAATTTTCTTAATGTGGCTAGTTTTCTTCTGGCTTTTGCTTCTGCACTGTTGATGTGTTGCTTCCAAGTCAGTTTTGAGTCATCAACCCGTGATAAATTAACATCAGCGAGTGGGGGGAAAAAAAAAAATGCTCTGTAGTTTCTAAGAATTATTTTTGGCTTTGGGTAGGAAGGGGAGAAAAAGAGAGAGAGCGAGAGAGAATGAATGAAGGAATAATCTTTATTAAGAAAGGGGAAAGAGAGAGAGAGAAAGAAAGAGAGAAAACGAGAGAAGGAGAAAGAGAGGGAGAGAGAGAGAGAGAACAGTTCCCCCAGCTTTGTTAGCACATACTATTCAGGAAGCAATTAGTAGTTTACATTCTCGCCTGTCTGCATACCGATGGTACTCAAGATCGTGGCCTGTCGACACGCAGGCTATATCTTGCGCGGATGTCATGTACTGCGGACTATGAGTCTGGCACTATAGAGTTAACTGGACACCTATCTACACTGAGTGAGCAGCTATGTATACTCTAAATATCTGAAGCGCTTGTGTCTAGGCAGAAGGGAAACTGTTTTCTTATTGGCTGATAACACGCCTTGTCCATCATTCCTCAGAATGTTTACTCTGTATTTTCAACTATGTCTTCTTCTTCTTCTCCTTTTTTTCTTCTTCATCTATCTCCCTGGGACTGGAACATGGTGTTCTTTGCAACTGATTCGGTGAAGATGTTAACACACAGCATTATATCGGATTGGGAGCGTGTTTCGGAGACTACTTTTTTTCAATCCTTCACTAGCACTAAAAAACCAAGAGGTGTGCAATGGTTTCTTAGTGAATGCACCGCCAAAGGGGGCGATGGCGACCCCTGCCCCGCCAGGTCAAGCGAGAACTGTTACTGGGGGGGAGGGGGGGGTAGGGACTGAGAGATGGTGTAATGATGAAGTTACAATGCGGGTTAACTAATTATTTTCAAGGTGAATTATAACATATCTAGCTAACCTGCTCCCCGCTTGCAAACCCACCTAATTCTTAGTACATATACTATACCCACGCAATTCTTAGTACATATACTAGTACTATACCCACCTAATTCTTAGTAAATATACTAAACTGAAAGTTTGAAAGTTGAGTTTTCAAGTTTACTAATGAAAGGCAGAATGGCATACGTGCTTGTCTGTCCAGTTCGTCACTCTTTGAAACTAAAATTGGTTCATTTGTTCTGTCCTTCTTGTGTCTGCCTGCTTATCTGCCTATTTGCCTGGCCTTCTGTTTATGCATCTGCGTATCTGCCTGCCTGCGATTCGCCTGTCTGTCTTTCTGCCTGTCTGTCTGTCTGTCTGTCTAGCTGCTTACTTTTCGAGACTCGTCCTTTCCTTCCGTCGGTTTATATTTACCTAATTACTGTTTTCAATCTAAAAATATGTCTATTTATGAATACGTCTTACTTTGTCTGTCTTCCACCCATCAGTTTCTTCGGCAATGCTTTCATCCTTTCTGCCAGTTCACGTAGTTTTTATCGACCCAGCCGCCCCCTCCAAATGCCTGTCCATCTTTAGTCTAATTGGAAACAAACCCTGTTACTGTTATGAACCTGCGAAACACTGGAATAAAACACAGAACATTCAGCTATTTCTACATTGTTGTAAAGCAGTCATCCACGCTTCATTCCTGCTCTCTTCAGAAGATAAACTATGCGAGCAACATCGCCAACATTTGCTCTGTATAATTAAATGAAAGTAAAGTGTTTCTTTCCTTCCACTTTTGACATATATCACTTAACAGACACAACAAAATATAGAAAAAACGTTGATAAAACCCATATGTTATACGACAGCCCAGCAAGGCAAGAAATACGTGTTCGCCTTCTGTTCCGTGGCTATAATAACTCGCCTTCAGAAACGTGTTTACTAGACACGTAACTACACCTGTTGCTGTCATTCAAATATTTACTTTGTCTAAAAACTGTTTCTTGTCTAGCATTTATTATTCCAACTGTCGAGATTGCTACGTTTCGCTGTCAAGTTTCCTTGTTAAATTCCAGATACTTTTGTAGCATTTCCCTGTCAGCTGGTATTATTTTGTGTCATTATTTATATTCCCTCGTTTTCTGTTGCAAACTTCAAGCAGAACGAAATGATTAATTCTGAGCCAATGGAAAGAGTACGGAATCAAATGGTGGCAAACTGTTTCACGAGATCAACTGGACTGTCTCCTCTGTTCAGTTATTTCCCCTCATTTTTGTTCTTGTTTACATCCATTCTTTTCTTGTTTCTAATGTACGATCTCTCTCTCTCTCTCTCTCTCTCTCTCTCTCTCTCTCTCTCTCTCTCTCTGAACCTTAAGTGCCCAGGGCACAAGGGGCTTCCGCTAAGGTTTTCCACAAATGCCTGTCTTTTGCCTTTTTTCTGCTATTGCTCAACATCCTTTCTGTTGTTCTTCTCCATGTCTCCTTTGGTCTACCCTTACTTCTGTTCCCCAGTGGTGTCAGTCTTAGTGCTATTTTTGGTAGTGGGTTGTCGGTCATTCGGAGCACATGTCCCAACCGTTTTATTCTTGTTTCTACCGTATTATCTTCTTCCATTCTCTTCTTCTTTCTACTCTATTGTCTACTTCCATTCTCTTCTTATTTCTGCTGTATTATGTACTTCCATTCTCTTATTGTTTATACTGTATTGTGTACTTCCATGCTCTTCTTGTTTCTGCTGTAATATCTATTTCCATTCTCTTCTTATTTTACTGTTTTATCTGCTTCTATTTTCTTCTTCCTTCTACTTTATTATCTACTTTTATTTCTTTGTTATCACAGTTTTTACTCTATTATCTACTTTCATTCTGTTATTGTTTCAATTCTGTTTACTACTTCTATTCCATTCGCTCTTCAAAAAAATTAAAAAATAAAAAATATGTGGAGAGAAACAGACAGAACTAGAAAAATAAGATTTTTAAGGGCATGCATCTTTCCCGTCGCAACATATGCATGTGAGACCTGGACATTTAACAAAACAGCTGAGAAATACTAAGTGTCTTTGAATGTAAATACTACAGAAGAGTCCTTCAGATATCATGGACACAAAAAAAGAACAAATATATCTATACTACAAGAACTTAATATTGAAGAAGGCTGGCTAGTAAAGAGGACTAAATAGTGAAAACGTAAATATTTTGGACACATTAAACGTCATGATAATTTAGAGAAAACCATCTTTGTAGGGTAAATAATGGAAAAAAGAAAGAGAGAAAGATTAAGGCGAAAATGGCTACAGGACATCGTTGATGATCTGCGAATGGACACATCAGCAGCAGGACATCTTGGGTACAAGAGGCCTACATGAAAGCTGTTAGGGAGGCAATTTCGCAAGAGACAAGCAAATGACTGACTGATTCTTTTGTTTCTATTCTATCTTCTACCTCTTTTATTATGCTGTTTCTATTCTGTTTTCTATTTCCAATCTGCTGTTGTTTCTCTTCTATCTTCTCTTCTGTTGTTGTATCAGCTTTGTTATCTTATTTTTCTGCTAGTCTCCTTTTCTAATGTTTTCCTTTTCCGTTTGCTGATATAAATTACTACTACTTTGCTGTCTATTTCCGTTGCAAGTATCTGTTGCTGCTTTGTTGCTTTTCATAACTATCTGCGTTCTCTTATGATGCCTTCCTACAGTCCGGCGTGTTCCCTCTCTACTGTCATCTACTCATAAACATCCAGTATCTTGGTATCTGTTTAAAGTGCTGTTAGAATGCAACTATTCTACCGCTGTATGTTTCTACTCTGTTATTTCCTGGATTCTTTCCTTCGTTATCTGCTATATTATTCAGTTGCTATTTGCTTCTGTTTTTGTTTCTTTTGTCATGTCAGTGTTCTGAATGACCACGCAGTTCAGGTTCACCAAATCACTTGTAGCTTAATGAATGTCACGGTCATATGTTTTGACATCAGTATACGAGTTTATTTACACCTTTGTTTTTTTCTTTGGCAGATTGGTCGGATGTTTCCCGAAATCTTTTAAAAGTTATTGTTTGTTCCAGGTTAGCCAGGCTGAAGCTGAATATTTGGTGTTACAACCATTGATCTAGTCTTGACTTGTCTTGTGCTATCTCCCTGTAACTGCGAGCTGGTGTTCTTTGCAGCCGATGCTGTGGAGTTGTTGGGCTACAGCATGGTATTGGCGTGCGACCGGGTTATGGCAGCTATTTATTTTTCAGTCCTGGAGTGCAGCTAAAAAGCAGAGGGTGTGCAATGATTCTTACCAGACTCCACCACTAAGGGGACTACGGCAATCTCTGCCCCGTTAACCATGGTAAGCCTGTTACTAAGGGTACCAACTTAGAGTGTCTTGGTCAGCTATGGTCCGCTAACCCTGGCGGTAGCATATCAGCTATAGGTCGATGATTGTTTCATTGGACAGCGTCTTCACCCCAACAACCACTGATACAAACAGAACTAAAAATGGCACTCCAAAAAAGATCATGTTTTCTCTGCTATATAACACAGGAAAGTAGAAGTTGAGAAGGAAATGGAAAGCAACATCGGGATCTTGTAATTATTTATTTAAGAGGAAATATTTTATATTCACTCTATCTTTCATCGTGTATTTTTTTATACAAACATGGCTTTGTTTCATCCTGTTAAATGCTTTAAATTTTGTGAACTGTACAACTCAATTCTCTCTTCACAAACACGTCTTTACTGCAAGAACTTTGTAGTTTTCTTTCAGACTATAATCGTTCTGACTTCTTATGTTAAACAGCGGTTTTCAATCTTTTTTTTTCAGATCGCGGGCTCTTGAAGTCAGAATGATTATACCCCGGCACATAATATTAAATTAGATACCTTCACATTTCAAGAACTCTATGTAATAGAGATTTCTTAAGCGGACTCCACGTGACACTCGGATCATAGTTTGAGAACACCTGTAAAAAAAAGAGAAAGCTGATTTCGTTAGATATCCAGAATTGCTGATTGAGTATCTTGTTTTCATCGCGTGCCTGGACAAGCCGGTCCCCGGGCACACGCTGATTTTATGTCGATACAATCTTCTTAGTTTTTCTTATTCTCTCTTCCCTACATCATGAAGACCATTATGAAAAAAAAACATACCTTTTGAAATAGGAAAAAGAATTTTTAACCGACTGGTACTTGTGTTTTTTTTTCCTTTATCTCTTTTCTTCTGGTTCTGCCTACCAGTTTCCTGTTGCATTCTTTCATGATCACGAGCCAGCTATTAGATATTCAGAAGTAGTACTTCCATATGGCAGAATTTCTGGGAATTTCTTGCTTAATGGCTATTTAACTCCAAACCTTTCTTTACTGTGTCTGATGTTGCATCATTAGTGTCTATTTTTGATTAGCTATAGATGCTCGCTATAAATGTTTGCCGAAGGATTTCCGGCTTTGCAAGATGTTGTATAAGCAGTTATTACTTTTCTGCTGTGTGTAACCTTTCACTGGCAAATCTTTGTTGTTTTCATATGGCAGATGCAACATTCGTCGTGAGAAAGTAAGAATATTATTGGCAAAATCTGTGGCAGACACGTTTTTCTTTTCCGTTCCAAGACAGACAGTGAGTTCGGGATTTGCGATGTCCGAACTTTAAACAGGCAAGAACAGCTTTTGAAATTCTATTTTTAACTGTTGACAAAATCTAGTAGCTAAATTTGGGACCGATAGCTTAACTGTTTTAAACTGTTAACAAAATCTAGTAGCTAAATTTGGGACCGAGAGTTTAACTGTGTTTAACTGTTGACAAAATCTAGTACCCAATGGGAACACGGAGATATATTTTGCTCCCTACTGGCAAAACCGCCTAAGTACTGGTCAACAACTTTGACCACAAATAACTGAGTTACAACCCCTATTCTGTTATACACAGTTGTTACGAAACATGCAGCCATCAGTGAGCAGAGACGCATTTAAGTCTTTTACGGCAAGTCTCAAATCAGTACTCTCGATATTCAATTTAAGCCTGAAGTTCTTACGAGCAACTTCAGGTCGAGTCCCGTGTCAAGTCTGAAGTCTGTGCGTCAAAACGCGGGGTGACTGTTGGTTCTAGTTCACAGATCAGCAGCGGTTTATTATATCACATACAAGAGGAGCAGGTTGCGATCCTGAAGCATAATGAATTAAAGTAACACCATATATACTTACTTGGAGAAAAGAAATTATGACAGTGCTCAGAGATAAGGGATACACATGGGACGAGGCAGAGAATAAATCCAAGAACAATGATGACTAGAGAGCCTTTATCCGTGGCCTATGCTCTCAAGGAAGTGAAAGGTGATGATGATGATGATGATGATGATGATGACGTTGTATGCTCTATTCTTCATTGTATGAAGTAGCTCTGCAGTAATTCATTAATTCTTGGTTGTTTTGCACATTAATAAAACATATTAAGAGTACAGTATTAATCTTCACTTTATCATCAGCGTCCATTAGACTTGATGTCAAGCCAGTGAGTAGACTGACCAAGAAAAAACAAACAAAAGAAAGACAAGTCGCAAGACGAGCCCAAGTTGCTGTTCTGTGTCTTCAAATCCATTCTCTAAAAAGTCTTCATCTGTGACTGCTAAATCCATTAGTCACAGGAGAAAGCCGTTTGTTTGACAGTTAACAGTGAAAAAAATGGAATATTAATGATAGATGATTTACAAAGTCTCAAATAACAGTAGGCTGATGTGTAATTATGGCGTTAATGTTAGAAGAAAAGTTTAAGATTCATAGTAGACATAGTGAAACTGTTGGAAAGCGCTTAATCAGAAGAGTGTAAATTAGAACAAAGAACAAATTTTTAAACAGTGCTGATTAAACATCGTAAATGTCACTAAAACACGGGTAAAAGATGATCAGGAAAGCAGAGCTGAATGAATAATTTACGAGAAATAATTGGTACGCTGAAATAGGATAAACACAAAACATAGCATGCTTGAAAGCAGAGAAACATAAAAACTGGGAAGGGGGAGAGAGAGAGAGAACAGAGAGAGAGAGAGAGAGAGAGAGAGATTGTGTCTGTTTGCATGTTTGATTTATTGATTTTCTAGATTCTATGACAGGATGTGTAACATAAAAGTAGTAAAAAAATGTACATAGAGAGGCGGGGATATGTGTGTGTGATAATTACAGCAAATTAAAGCTGTTTTGTGCAACAATCCTGTATTTCAGGTACGCGAGATATCCCCCAAAAGATTGCAGATAGTTCCCAGCTGACATGAGCGTTAGTGACGAGGCGAAGAAAGACACACACAAACACACACACATACACACACACACACCCGCACACACACAAAACTGCTCAAAGGCCGAGAGCTTGTGTAAGTTTTAAACGGTATATTTCTAGAAGGGTTGTCGAGTTCGAGCTCTGTCAGTCATCTAAACTTTCAAAGACTTACACCATAATATTCTAGATCTGTAACTCCACTCATCCACGTCACTGATACTTTTCAGCACATGCACTTCAGCCTCAGCGCTGTGTCAAATTCGCAAACACCGCAAAATTCTTACGGCTTTTTTTTTTTGCAACGACTAGAATAACAAATGATTTGCTAAAAGGAGATCGTGCCGCCCCATAAGGGATTCAAAATTCCATTTCAAGAAACAAGGATTTATCAAACATGCGAATTAGCTCTGATGATTCAAACAATCAGCCCAAGCGGACAGTACTTGTTCTTGGCGAGATTTTAATGTGCATATGCATAACTCAGATAGCTCAAGAAAGAGTTAATTTATGAAATAAGCCATAACTGACCAACGCCAACATCAAGCTAACCCTTTCTTCGAAAACGTGGGGCAAGGGTTATGTAAGGCAATCAGTATTACTACAAAAGCATTGAACATTTTGGAGGTCTTTATGCCACTTTTAGTTCTTTGGCCTCACTTTAAGAGTTATAGTTCTAAGTAAAAACTATATTTCCGTTTCAAGGAAAATGTAACAAATAATGCCCTAACGTTTATACAACTAGGGCACTTCGCTGCGTATATGTCCTCAAGTGTACAGACGAAAAAGTGCAGTCACTGCACTGACGTTGGGGAAAATAAAGGTAAAAGTGATAAGAAAAAAAACTGACGTTCGGGATAATAAAGGTAAAAGTGATAAGAAAAAACTTACGCTGAGGAAATTAAAGGTAAAAGTGATAAGAACGATGTGATATAACTTAGTACATTGTTCTATTTTTGGCTGCTGATTGAAGGCGTAATGTAGCGCCTGTGATCACAGACTGCGTGATCAGTCACGCGTGAACAGGGAAGAATCAAGACCCACTGAGACCCTCCATGAGCGGAGAAACCACGTGCACCTTGGATCACACTTTCTAGTCTTCCCCCTCGTCGGTTTCCAAGACACTGCTAGTGCTGAACTGCTGCATGTCTCTGACTGCATCTGTATAAAAGGCATAAAATGACTTTTCGAAGCTGTGGCCTACATGTTATAAGACGCTGAAGGACATTTGACACAAATAAACCCATTTCCTTTGCTGCTCATTTTTGCTTAATTTAAATATTGTTGAGGTAGCAAGAGAGGAGAGAATGCAGTTGTCAGAAATGTGTCATCTTGGACGTTGGCTCGAAGTCCCGTTCCCCCCCCCCCCCCCCAGATATATTTTAGCATTGTAAACTGTCCGTTCGGTACATTATAATGTCTTTGTTTGCATACTAAATTCCTCTGGTGAACAAATCCATTACAAATTAGTGCGTACTCTTCTCCTAATTGTTCTAAACATGGAATCATCACACACACACTCTCTCTTTTCTTCGCTGTAATATATCCCTTTACATAATTCTTTTCTAATGAGTAATACCTACTGATTTGTGAATGTTCTCACCCGCCAGACTGCCGCTAATATCACTCCCTCTTTAGAATCAACTTTTTAATCTCCCACGACTGAAGAGCGCATTATATCGCCGATTTTATTCTTGTTACTGCCTGCGGTCTCTTTAAGATAAATACAGCTCTTCTTATATAATATCTCAAGAAAAGCAGCATGAGATATTTTATGTGAGAATGCTAATTAGTTAGCTTTCTAGCACATACTTACGAGTAGGTAGGGTTAGCTTTCTAGCACATACTTACGAGTAGGTAGGGTTAGCTTTCTAGCACATACTTACGAGTAGGTAGGGTTAGCTTTCTAGCACATACTTACGAGTAGGCAGAGTTAGCTTTCTAGCAAATACTTACGAGTAGGTAGGGTTAGCTTTCTAGCACATACTTACGAGTAGGCAGAGTTAGCTTTCTAGCACATACTTACGAGTAGGTAGGGTTAGCTTTCTAGCACATACTTACGAGTAGGCAGAGTTAGCTTTCTAGCAAATACTTACGAGTAGGCAGAGTTAGCTTTCTAGCAAATACTTACGAGTAGCCAGGGTTAGCTTTCTAGCACATACTTACGAATAGGCAGAGTTAGCTTTCTAGCTCTTCTTCTTCTTCGTTCGCTTCTACCACCAAAACCGCACTGTGATCCTAGTAAATTTACGCCTGTGGTCCTCGTTAGATCCCGTGGTCTCCTGTGTGGTCCCAGAAAGGACCACACGAGATCCACGTGAGGACCACAAGGGGTTCAGAGTATAACAGGGCTTTAGCCTGTATTCTTGGTGAAAACCTCAGCGTGATTAGGATACGCAAACATCCCCGCCGGGTGAGAGGTGGTTGCCTATCTAGACTTCCCTGGTCCAGTGTCTCCGACTTCAGCATTTTGCGGTCGTGGCCGCTACCCTTCCTAGTTGTGACCAGGATGTAGCTTTTGTCCAGGAGGACGAATCCTCGCCACTAGTGACTTCTACCCCTGGGTTGAGCCGGTTTAGGCATATTATCCCAGTATGGGCGTGTTTGGGACGAGACCGACCTCTAGATCAGAGGTACTGTGACATGCATAGTCTTCAAGATTCACACCTGGTGTGAGCCTGTTTAGGCAAAATTCACCACTATGGGTGTATATCAGGCGTGACCGACCTCTAGAGCGGAGGTGGCATGACATGTCTAGCCATCAAGTTCCACCCCTGGTGGTGTGTGCCGGTTTAGGCAAAATTCACCAGTATGGGTGTATTTCGGACGTGGCCGGCCTCTAGAGCAGAGGTGCCGTGGTATGTATAGCTCTCGTATCGATACTACTGGACATACCGATTAAACTTCACTTTATCCTTTCCACCACCTTTCCCGTCGGCAACGCATAGCAACCTTTATTTCTTTTCCGCATTTCTTCCTTGACAGGGAGGAGCTTCACTCCACGAGCAGCATTTGAAGAGTCTCGCCAGCAGTGTCTTAACCTATGGGACAAGCCGGTTCATGCATTTCACCCGATATGACTGCACTCAGGACGTGGCCGACCTCCAGACCAGAGGTGCCGTGATTTGACTGTTTGCTTAGCTTTATCCTTTCTACCACCTTTTCCGCAGTGATGCTGCGCGGCAACCTCATTTGCACCTTTCTTCATTGGCCGGGAGGAGCACCGCTCCACGCACGGCAACTGAAAAATCTCGCCAACAGCGGCAGATGAGCTACCAAACGTGCCACTCATCTACCCTAAGTATCTGGTTTTCAGGCGCCAGATATTCGCCCTCGCCCCTTCTCCTGTCAGTTTAAACAGTTCTGCCACGGGAAGGCCAGGAGCTGGACTTGACTGCCAGAGGCTGTTTGAGACGCATTTACAGTCCTTAGAACCAGCTTTCTAGCAAATACTTACGAGTAGGCAGGGTTAGCTTTCTAGCAAATACTTACGAGTAGGCAGGGTTAGCTTTCTAGCAAATACTTACGAGTAGGCAGGGCCTCAGAAAGAAATTTTGAAAGCCGGCACAAAACTACTTCACTCTTCCCATTTTACCATACTCAATGGTCATTCATTCTGTTTTTCATCCACCATGGGGGCCCCCCATCTTCGGGTCTTGGAGAAATGCACAGGTTTGGACCCCCACCACCATCCCCACCCCACCTTCTCCTTTTGAGCCTGCGATTAGGCGGATCGGAGATCAATTCTTTCTCAAGTTTTTTTTTTGTTTTTATTTTTGTTTTTTTAGAATCTTAGTCTTTTCGTGCAAGATTCCTATAACAAATGGCTATATATAGAAACAGTCCCATTGCTATTTTGCGTTTCAGCTGTTGCATTTCCCACAGCAGTTGTACAAATAATGGTCTGCTTTTAATGTGTTCGTCTGTAACAGACTGTGGATACACAAAGTCCAGGACCTGTCAAGACATGGTCAAGCTGCTCTAGATTCTTAGTGTCGGTCAAACCTACCCACAGGTTTGGTGGTCTTTGTTCCTTGTGTGGAGTCTGTGTTGTGATTTGCTTAGAGAGAAAGCCCGTGATTTTGCTGCGTGGTTTTCGAAGATTCGAATGTTAGACGTCGAGGGAGAAAGTTCGTTTTGTGTCTAGTTCTGACTTTAGTGTAGAATGTAAGGGAAACATATGCTAGCTACTTGTAGATCTGTTTGTCGTATTAGAATGTGACAAACAAGAGGAGTATAAATCTATAACAAAAGAAATACGAAGAAACATAAGAAACGACGAAAAACAATACATACTAGATTGTTGTGAAAGAATAGAAGGACATCAGAAATGTGGAAGAGATAGTGAAATGTTTAAAGAAATGAAGACATTGACGAGAAATGTCACACCTAAACTAAATGTAATTTGTAACGAGATGGAGAATACCTTGACAGAGACAGGGGAAATTCTAGAAAGATGGAAGGAATGTTGCAGAGGAATGTATGAAACAACCGACTGTGAAAGCAGAAATCAGCAGTGTGAATTATTATTGGAGGAGAATGAACCCGAACCGACAATAGAAGAAGTTTTATGGGCAATAAAGAATCTGAAAAAAATGGTAAAATCACCAGGATGTGATGCGATAATAGCTGAACTTCTTAAAGCAGTAGGAAAGGAATGTGCAGCAATCTATCACGAACTATGTAAAAATATATGATATTCAGGTATTTCACCAAAAGAATGGAAAAGAACTGTATTCATACCACTGCCAAAAGAAGGGTAACCTGAAATTATCAAAAACTGCAGAACTATTGCCTTGATTAGTCATGCCAGTAAAATTCTGTTAAAAATCATAATGGGTAGACTTCATAAGAAAATAGAAGAAGAAGTCAATATGGTCCAAGCTGGTTTCAGCAAGGAAGAGGATCAAGGGATCATATATTCAATCTAAGATTAATAATAGAGAAATGCAGACAGTTTAATGTGAATCTATATTTATCTTTTATAGTCTACTCAAAGGCATTTGATTTTGTACAACACCAGAAACTTTGAGAATTCATGAGAAAATGGGATTTCCAACATATTTGATACAATTAACATCGCTGCTGTATCTAGACCAACGGGCAGCAGTAAGAATAAATGGTGAAACAACTTGGTTTGACATAAAACAAGGGGTCCGTCAGGGGTGCATATTGTCGCCTTACTTATTTAACTTGTTTACTGAACATATAATGCGGATTGTTAGAGAAGATGTAGACAAAGAATATTACGATGCCATAACAAATGGAGGTTATGAAATATCTGAGATTAGATATGCTGATGACACAGTATTACTGTCCACAACACAAAAGGAATGGAAAATCTAATTATGTCGGTCCGTAAGAATAGTGAGGAGCAAAACCTCTATCTTAATACGAAGAAAACTAAATTGACGACAACTGACAAAACAAATAAGGCAGTTGAAATATGTTTCAATGAGGAAAAACTGGAAGAAGTGGAGAGTTTTAAATATCTTGGATCACTACTAACTAATTCTTCTTCTGCGTTCGAGGTTGTTGGTCACTTCAGATCCTGATCCCTGTCGACATGGCAAAGCCCGAAAGTCCTCTCCAGATCCTGATAGGAGCCCCAAAGCTTTTGCCCCAAGCTTGTGTCCTCTGGCCTCAGGTTTGCATGTCTCCTCTGGCCTCAGGGCTGCATGGTTTTGGCACTCTCTGCTAACTAATAATGGAGATACAATGAGGGAAATTAAAAGGAGGACATCTTTCGCTCTTAAAAAAGTAAAAGAACTAAAGAATCTGAACAGACAGAACCACAAAAATAATATTCTTAAGGGGATGCATCTTTCCCATCGCAGCATATGCCTGTGAGACCTGGACACTTAACAAAACAGCTGAAAAACACATAAATGCCTCGAATGTAAATGCTACAGAAGAGTTCATCAAATATCATGAACACAAAAAGAACAAATATATCCATACTCATTCATTCATTCATTCATTCATTTGCATGTCCCTTGTGGAACTTTGCCTCCCTAACAGCTCTCCTGTAGGCCTATTCCCATTTAATCTACTTTCTGTCGCTGAGACACATCCATCATGGCTGACTAGTTTTAAGAAATGGCTGTACAATTTCATGACTGTTTTGAACAACGCCACATTTTTGTTTTCTCAGTCAACTGTTTGATTTTTCTCCAGTATGGGCAAACTTTCTCAACGCTCTTGCATGCTAGCAAATAAGCGAAAGTATGATGATATAGAGGAAGAATGATACGGTGGAAGGAACGGTGGCAATAGTAAACACAAAGGTTACAGATGCAGGAAAAGTTATGCTTTAAAACGAAAACTGTGCGCCTTAAATATTATGCTGAATAAACACTTCACAAGGCTGTCACGGATGCTCTGCAGTGCTCAATGATTATGAGTAGAACAATCAAAAACTTACTGAATTCGCTTAAAAAATATATTCTGTATAATGAATGTTATAGTTTTCTTATCATAACTATTACTACTCATTCATTCATTCATTCATTTGCATGTCCCTTGCGGAACTTTGCCTCCCTAACAGCACTCCTGTAGTCCTCTCGGTTGTGAGCAAGATGGCCTGCCGCTGATGCAACCATTTGCAGATCCTCAAATGCTGTAGCAGCCTGGAAATGTGAAGGCATTAACACTTTCCACCTCTACGGCATGCAAATGCCACGGGACATATTACAGTTAATATTTTTCAGTAATAACTGGTTATTTGATAAATAGTACAATAGTTTTTTACAATGCAACATTATGGCCCACAGCTTAATGTCAATTAGTGAGAAGACAACTTGTTATAAAGATATAAGCATTTAAACTATGTGAAATATAAGCATTTAGACTACATGAAAAAATAAACATTTAGGCTATGTGAAATGTGTGCATTTAGACTATGCGAAATATAAGAATTTAGACTATTAGAAATAAAC
Organism: Achatina immaculata; assembly: GCA_009760885.1. Classification (NCBI taxonomy): domain Eukaryota; kingdom Metazoa; phylum Mollusca; class Gastropoda; order Stylommatophora; family Achatinidae; genus Lissachatina; species Lissachatina immaculata. Next base: position 18,844,705 of record CM019691.1, on the reverse strand, counting down.
GTATAAAGCATTTAGACTATGCGAAACTGACTTTCACCTGCATTAAAGAAATATCATTCTTCTTCTTCTTCTTCGTTCGCTTCTACCACCAAGACCGCACTGTGATCCCACCGAATTTACGCCTGTGGTCCTCGTTAAGTCCCGTGGTTCCCCCATGTGTTCCCCGAAAGGACCACATGAGATCCCCGAGAGGACCACAGGAGGTTCAGAGTATCGTAGGTCTTGAGCCTGTATTCTTGGTGGGGCTCAGAAGTGGGATTGCGTGACACCGTGGTTTTCGTTGCACCAGTTTAGTCTAGAGTTGGACTTTCTCACCGGAAAACCTCGGCGTGTTTTGGATATCAGTATATCCCCGCTGGGTGAGAGGTGGTAGCCCACCCAGACCAGAGTTGGACTTTCTCACCGGAAAACCTCGACGTGTTTTAGATACCCGTGTATCGCCGCCGGGTGAGAGGTGGTTGCCCATCCAGCCCAGTGATGGAGTTTCTCACCGGAAAACCTCACCGTGATTAGGATACTAAAGCATCCTCGCCGGGTGAGAGGTGATTGCCTATCTAGACTGCCCTGGTCCAGTGTCTCCGACTTAGCATTTTGTGGTTGTGGCTGCTACCCTTTTCTAGTTGCTACCAGGATGGAGCTTTTGTCCAGGAGGATGAATCCTCGCCACTAGTGACTTCCACCCCTGGGTTGAGCCGGTTTAGGCATATTATCCCAGTATGGGCGTGTTTGGGACGTGACCGACCTCTAGATCAGAGGTACCGTGACATGCGTAGCCTTCAAGTTTCACCCCTGGTGTGAGCCTGTTTAGGCATGTTTCACCACTATGGGTGTATATCGGGCATGACCGACCTCTAGAGCGGAGGTGGCATGACATGTCTAGCCATCACTTTTCACCCCTGGCGTATGCCGGTTTAGGCATATTTCACCAGTGTAGGTGTATTTCGGACGTGGCCGGCCTCTAAAGCAGAGGCGCCGTGGTATGTGTAGCTCTCGCAGCGATACTACTGGACATACCGATTAAACTTCACTTTATCCTTTCCTTCACCTTTTCACATCGGCGCCGCACAGTAACCCTTATTTCTTTTCCGCAGTTTATTCCTTGGCCGGGAGGAGCTTCACCCCACGCACGGCATCCAAAGAATCTCACCAGCAGTGTCTTAACTTCTGGGACAAGCCGGTTCATGCATTTCATCCGATATGAGTGCACTTAGGGCGTGCCCGACCTCCAGACCAGAGGTGCCATGATTTGACTGTTTGCTTCGCTTTATCCTTTCTACCATCTTTTCCCCACTGGTGCCGCGTGGCAACCTCATTTGCAACTTTCTTCACTGACCAGAAAGAGCACCGCTCCACCCACGGCAGCTGAAAAATCTCGCCAGCAGCGGTAGATGAGCTACCAAACGTGCCTCTCATCTACCCTAAGTGTCTGGTTTTCAGGCGCCAGATATTCGCCTTCGCCCCTTCTCCTGTCAGTTTAAACAGTTCTGCCACGAGAAGGCCAGGAACTGGACTTGACTGCCAGAGGCTATTTGAGACGCACGTCATTGGAGTGGAGAGCGAAATTCTCCACCCCACCTCCGGCAATAACAGTCCTTAGAACCAGAAATACCATTAATCCTAGACATCACAGAACATCACCTGGAAATGTTCATGTGACAAACATAGGTACAGGTATGCTAGTTTTAGAGGCACCGTAGATGAGATTTAATTCTTTGTGGAGAATATCGAAATCGTTGGTTGTGTTTAAGAAATCTGGATGACAATGAGATGAAAGTGATGGTAATGAGAGATCTTCTTCTTTGTTCGCATTGTCTTTCTATATCTGCAGTCCTGTCTCTTGGATAAATTTCACTGGTTTTTTTGTGTGTGTGGTAATGAGAGATGATGTTGTTGCTATTAGCAGATTCCATAACTGTCACGCTTGCCTTAGGAGACAGTGGCGGTGCGAGAGTTCATGCACCCTGTGTAGGCGTTACATTAACTGTGAAGAGATGATGAAGCGCTGACTCGACACGGAAACTGCTGAAGCTCCGGAATCCTCGAAATCTGCGGTTGCTGGGGACATACAGTCAACATAATCTTTAACAATCAAATAACATAATCTCTAGCAATCAGATAATATAATCTTTAACAATCAAAGAAGATAATCCTTAACAATCAAATAAGATAGCCTTTAGCAAGTAAATAACATAATCTTTAACAAATAACATAGCAGAGACAAATGTTTTCATTTTTTTGTAAGGTCTTATCTATCTGTTGTAATCCATTTTCCTAGGAGGACGACTGCATGCAACGGAGCTCCAGAAATCTGTCTGTCTGTCTGTTTGTCTTCCTGTTTTTATCTTTTGTGTTGTTGTTTTTTTTTTTTACTCAAAGGCTAAATCTATATATTTTTCGTACATTTTTCGTGTTTTTATCTGTTGTGTTGTTTTTGTATGTGATCCTTGAAAAGGCCTTTCCGTCGAAATATTGGATTGTTGTATGTCCTTCATTTATACTTTCCTCACTCTTTCTGTCCTTTTTTTTTATAAAACTGTACCATACACCTATCTGTTTTCATCACTAGAACCAGTTTTACTGCAGTTGTCATTTCTTTTATATCCATCTCATTATATTTCCACCATTCGTATGTTTCTTTTATTCCTTCGAATTTTCATAGTTTATTTAGATTTCTATATAATATTTTATAGTTTTAGGTGGCTTTAAATATTAAATTATTTTTTTGCGTTTTTTGTTATCTTTCCATTTCATGTGTGATTAACTTCCCATCTGACCTATTTTCTGTCGCTGAGACACATCCATCATGGCTGAATAGTTTTAAGAAATGGCTGTAAAATTTCATGACTGTTTTGAACAACGCCACATTTTTGTTTTCTCAGTCCACTGTTTGATTTTTCTCCAGTATGGGCAAACTTTCTCAACGCTCTTGCATGCTAGCAAATAAGCGAAAGTATGATGATATAGAGGAAGAATGATACGGTGGGAGGAACGGTGGCAATAGTAAACACAAAGGTTACAGATGCAGGAAAAGTTATGCTTTAAAACGAAAACTGTGCGCCTTAAATATTATGCTGAATAAACACTTCACAAGGCTGTCACGGATGCTCTGCAGTGCTCAATGATTATGAGTAGAACAATCAAAAACTTACTGACCTCGCTTAAAAAAAAAAATTGAAATAATAATCAAGAACCATGTTAGCTAATCCAATCCACAATGCTTTTTTCTCACAATTAAAAATCATAAAAGAAAGTCTGCATATAGCTAGAGGATCTGTGCTGTTGAAAACCAAAACTGAACACTTTCTTCTGTTGTATTTCTCCATAAACACTAAATAAACGCCACATGATTCTTTTTTTTTTATGCTGAGCAGCATGAAACATACAGAAAACCAGAACCTTCTAACAAAAGGTCACTTTAGCAACCTAGACCATATTATTCACATCACATGAAGTCTGTATAGCATTCATTCTTTATGACAATCAATTCATTCTTTATGACGATCTTTCTATTTCATGACAAAAAAATGCACTGAAACTTCTCTGTAAATTGTAAACTACATTCATCACAATCAAGTGCAATACCGATCATAATTAATTTATATATATATATTTTTTTTGTGTGTGAGTGTACATTCCTTGTCTTCCTTGGCTAGCAAAATAGGTCTTGAAATTAACAAAGACAAAATGAAAATAATGAAACTTCTCATAAACCAATTTGCATACCTTGGCAGCTACATATATCAGGATGGTTACACCAGGAAGGAAGTTAGAATTAGAATTGCAAAAGCAGCATTGTCCTTCAAAAATCTTGAGAACATATGGAATACAAAAGTTATAAGCACAAAAATCAAGTTAAGATTATTCAATTCAAATGTGATGTGTGCCCTCATTTATGCATGCAAAAGCTGGAAATGAACTAAAGAAATAGACAAGAAATTAGACTCTTGAAAACAAATGCCTCAGGAAAATACCTGGTATATAAAGCTGAACGAATTTAAGAACAACACAGAGATAAGACAGATGAGCAAACAACAACCTGTCTCGTGGGTGATCAGAAAAAGAGGGACATATGTAGGCCATGTGATGAGAAGAAACAATCAGAGAATACCAAAACAAGCTATCAAGTGGAGCACAACAAGCTGAAGAAAAAGACGTCGACCATGTGAAACTCTAAAGAGGACATTGTTAAGAGAAGGCAGTTTAGTGGGCATAACATACATTCATGAAGTTGAAAAATGTGCAGAAAACAGAAAAATTTGGCAGACAACCATGCGAGCCCTATGTGACGTTTAACGGCATAAAAAGGATGTAAGATGTACATGCACTCGTGTGTGCATGGGTTGGAGCACAACAATTTCCTGGGTTTTTTTCCTTTCAAATCTTCAGAACAAACTGCATTTGGAAGATTCTACTTCCTTTATAGTCTATTAATCCTGTACATTCCACTATATGACACAAGTGAAAACTTGCAAATGCAGTGATAAGACAGGTTGAAATCAAGTATATCATCTTAGTAATAACTATTTTGTGTGTGTAAATTACAATTTTTTCTGCTGCACTTGATTGTAAATTTATAGTAGATCTGTAAATGAGATTTTTTTCTGTTTGTTTATTTTTTTTTTACACTGATGATTTTCTAATAATCAACCTAATTTGAACTGAAACCTAATTTTAACTGGCTTTTTCCCCAATTCTGCCATCCATGCCACAAGATACTGAACTCATTTATCTTCATACAAAGAAAAACTGAAGCTATTCTTCCATTTTGAAATACGTCGCATTAATAACAATATATCAAATATGTTATTTTGCAAGCAAATTAAAATATGAATTAGAACAGCAGTATTTTAACTAAAATCTCTTTTCTTTCTGTTCAAGTTCTTGTGTTGACAAAGATAAGCAGCTTTGTGACCAAGGTGAAGTTATCGAAGGTTTCTGTCTTTGGTCAAATCTCTCAAGCCTGCTCTGGCCTGGTTGGATCTATATGGGCTGACTGTTTTATACTAAAATATTATATAAATGTCCACGAAAAGCAACTCTTGTTCTTTGTTACTTACACAGTGAGCATAAAGTCTTTCCCTAATCAAACATTCATTGTACAAAAACTATGCTAGATGTAGTTTTGTTGCAAATTTTACCGCAACTCAAAAAGTTTCCTCTTTACTACTACAGTTCATTAGTCTATTACTACTACAGGTCATTGATCTATCTTTCCTCTGCGCTGGACAGAATTACTGCTTGTGTAAGATGCGTCTTTTCGACTTCAAAAATCTTCTTCTTCTATGTCCCTGGAACTACGGTTAATTCTTTGCAGTCAATGCGGTGAAGATGTATGCGGTGAAGATGTTGAATCACAGCATCGTGTTGGCCGGGTTACGTGGCTATTTTTTCAATTCCCTGGATGGATTTTGTTTTAAAACCAGGAAGTGCACAGTGCTTCTGTAGTAGGCTCCGACCCATGAGGGTAATGGATATCCAGGCTAGGACTGTAATTAGGGGTACCAACGGAGAGGTGGAACAGGGTCTTGGTCAGCTATGGGTCTCCAACTCTGATGCCAGCATGTCAGCTATGGGTCTCTACCCTGACGCCAGTATGTCAGCTATGGGTCTCCACCCTGACGCCATCATGTCAGTTATAAGTCGCTGACTGCCAAATCGGACCCCTTAGGCGTCAAAGATATAGCGGGATTATTTTTGAATAAAGAATTCCAGAATTATTGATGTGGAAAAAATGCACCGTGTCAATCAAAAATCGTGTTTAGATGTAATTTGAGATCTCTTTAATGTTGAAATTCACAGAATAGTAGTGGTAGAGACAGACAGAGAGAGAGAGACAGAGAGAGAAATAGAGAGTGTGAAAGAGAGAGAGAGACATAGAGAGAGAGAAAGAAAGAGAGAGAGAGTACAAATGTATATATATATATATATACAATTAGATTATTCGTTAGTTAGCAACCAACACTGTACATCGCACAGTATCAGTATGTTTTGACAGACTAGCGGCCAGACAAGGATAATGACAGACAACCAACAAAAGTCTGTCAGTAACTTACGCTCAGAAAAGAACTTTGAAAGTTGAATGGATATTTTCACTAAGGCCAAAGTAAAGGCTTCCACAAAATGCTTTCTTATTCGTTAGTAATTCACCAAGTTTCTACTAAAAGGACATGTGTTTGAATTATTCTTCTACAATCTCTAATTCAAGAATTCAAGTAGTTACAAGAAAGGAACATTGTTGAATTAGAAGCATTCCGTGTGGCGAATCTTCAGTGTAACGAGAGTACAACAAACAATAAAAGTACTCACCGACTTTACTGCGTGAGGGCTGGGGAGGGGAGGGGATGTGAGGAGAGGAGCAGAGAAGAGAAGAAATAATCTTCTGTTCGTCTCTCTCCTTTCTCTTGAGACTGACAAACAAGACAGACAGAGAAAGAGAGAGCCAGACAGACAGACAGAAAGAGGCAGGCAGACACAGAGAGAGAAGAGAGAGAGAAAGAGAAAGGCAGACAGACAGGCAGACACAGAGAGATTGATTGATTGATCTTTACTTCCAAAGGGTTAAAAATTGGGCACACAGGCCTGTCTGACATTCTGCCTTTTATCATACAACTTTCACTCTGTTCCAGACATTCTACAAATATTCTGCTCATATAACCAGCATAACTAATTGGAAATCTGAGAGACATCAAATAAAATTAAAGTATAACATTCACATTTTACTCTTATCCATGCACTCAATACAGAAAGTAACTATGTACATATATAAATGACTACAGAAAGTAACTACGCACATATATAAGTGACTACAGAAAGTAATTACGTAATATATAAATGACTACAGAAAGTAACTATGTACATATATAAATGACTACAGAAAGTAATTATGTACATATATAAATGACTACAGAAAGTAACTATGTACATATATAAATGACTACAGAAAGTAACTACGTACATATATAAATGACTACAGAAAGTAACTATGTACATATATAAATGATTACAGAAAGTAAATACGCACATATATAAATGATTACAGAAAGTAATTACGTACATATATGAATGACTACAGAAAGTAATTACGTACATATATAAATGACTACAGAAAGTAATTACGTACATATATGACTACAGAAAGTAATTACGTACATATATAAATGACTACAGAAAGTAATTACGTACATATATGATACAGAAAGTAACTACATACATATATAAATGACTATCTACCAAACAGAAAATTGGTACTCTTCATAATAAACAGCTGATCAAGTTTGGTGTCTGTAAGATCAGTCTAAAATACCTTTTGTGAACCATGGAGGCATGTAACTGACAAAAAATAGATATTGCAAGAGTCTGTAGTTGCAGGAAGGAGTATAGTTTATATTTTTTATACAGGATGGGAGGGTATTCCAAAGATGAGCTGCAAAATAAGTAAAGCTTTTCTTGTAAAGATCAAGTCTAGGTTTTGGAAGACATATGTTGTTTAAGAATTGGCTACACTTTGGGTTAAATCTAAACATGTTCCATAAATAAGGTGGAACATGCTGTGAAAGAATATGATGTACTAATTTGGCTTTGTTAAAGAGGAACCTGTTCTTAATAGGCAGTATTTTAACATGTTTGTGCTGATTAGTTGCTTGTGCTTGATTTTTGTCACTAATAAGTTTTACTGCTCGCTTTTGAAGTGAGTAAAGGTTCTTTGTATTTGACACTGAGCAAACATCCTAGAGTGCTGAGCAAAAGTCTAAATGTGTTTGTATATGTGATATATGGTATGTTTTCCTCGTGTCTTGATCGATGAAGTGCTTAATTTTGGCTAATTGGTATACTTTTTGTGCGATGAGTTTTGTTGGGGCTTGCACATGAGAGTTCCAGGTCAGATGTTGGTTAATACTAAGACCTAGCGTTTTGTGCTCGCTAACATTTTCTGTCTGTGATGTTTCCGTGCTGAGCCGAAGTGTTGTTTTTGTTGCGTTTTGTAGTTTCTCTCTTGTTGTTATGAGCATTGATTTTGTTTTATTAGTATATATAATCAAGCCATTGTTGTTGCTCCATTTAATTAGATTGTTTAACTCGATCTGAAGAGTTGATTCTAAGTTAATACAGTCGTAGTCACTGGTGTAGACTGTGCAATCATCGGCAAAAAGGTCACAAGAAGAGTGTGTGTTTAGATGAAGTGGAAGATCATTGATATAGATAGCAAAAAGCAACGGGCCTACCATAGAACCTTTGCGGAACACCAGTGCCAACTATAGCAGTATTTGATAGAGAATACTATCTGTTATCTGTCTGAAAGAAATGATGCAATTAATTTTATTAGGTCAGGATGCAGTCTATAAGTCTTTTATAACAAGAAGATCATGGTCAGTCATGTCAAATGCCTTTATAAAGTCGACAAAGATGGCACCACATAGTCTGTTATCATGTCTGCTAACCAGTTTTCTGTCATTTTGGTGAGAGCTGTGTGGCAGGAATGATTCGGTCTAAAGCCTGACTGACTGTCTATGAGTAAATTGTTCTCTTGCATGTGTCGTAGAGTTATTTTGTGTATGTGTTTTTCGAGTGGTTTTGATAACGACTATAGTATGGATACTAGTCTATAGTTGGTAAGATTGCTGCATAAGCCAGATTTAAAGAGAGGATACACTTTGGCGGTTTTAGAACCCTCGAGGAAATAACATTTTGCAGTGTACCGATTGTAAATGTATGTTAGTGTATGTGAAATGACAAGCGCAGCATAACGTAAGATCTTATTGCTAATATTATCAAGTCCAGCTGTATTGTTTTTAAGGATAATAGATAAATGTAAACTTCACTAACTGTTAAGAATGAAATGTGTATCTGCTTAAATTCAACACAGAGAGAGAGAGAGAAGGAGAGAGGAGGAGAGAGGCAGACAGACAGAGGCAGAGAGATAAAAAAGAGAGACAGACAAAGAAAGAAAGAAAGAACGAAAGAAAGAAAGAAAGAAGAAAGAAAGAATAGAGACAGAAAGATGGACACACACATAAAGAAAAGAGAGAGAGAAAGAGAAAGAAAGAAAAGAGAGAGGGAGATATCACCAGAACCACAATAGAAAATTTCATCCTCTGAAATCATTTGCTGAAGAATAAAATGGCCACAGTCTTTTCACTAGATTTTTTTTTCCTTTCATTCTCATTGCTTGTCCTTTTTAGATTTATTCCTTGTCTTTGCTGTGCATATGAAATACTTTTTTGATTCTTTTGTTTTACAAGACACCGGAAAGCTCTTTCTTCTTTCTGTTCTGTCTCCATGTAACAGAACAGAGAGATATTTCGTTACATCCGTGCGCGTGGTGAAGGTCATGACAACACAAACATCATCGTCGAAAGGGGAATGCCATACAGTTGCTTTCTGTTGACTCATGGCTCGGACCTAAGCAGCAAACGTCTTAGCAAGCTCCACCACCGTGAGAATAACGTATAATCCTTCCCCGATGGATAAGCCTTAGCAGCGCAACAGCCTGTTCGATGGAAGCACTCTTTTGAAAAGAAAATATAGTCGTCAAACGTTGCGGTTAATGTCATCTAATGATAACTGATGTATGAAAGATGAGTGTAAAGATAACTGATATATGATATATGAGGGTCCATAGTCATGAGATTTTGCTAAAGGACACCCACTCAATGCTTGCTTTTTTTAAAAATTCTTTTATAGCGTGTCCCCAGTTGCGTCCCCTTGACTGTCTTGCGAAGTTCTAATTATCTCCACTCCCAGTAAAAGTAATCGATAAATTTTAACGAAATAGAAAATTGTTTGAATGCGTCTGCACACAACAAAGTGGCTTGACTGAGAGTTTATTATGGATGTATCTTATATAAGCACGTAATATATTATTTCTTATTGTGATGAGTATTCTCATATTCAATTATAGCAATTGTGAAAACTGGTGTTTGTTGTGCTCTTTTTTTTAAATCATGTCTCTTGTTGATTTATTTTATTATTGTGAAGGTACATGAGTTTAGCTTCTGTTTGTCTTCCGCTATGTTGGTGGATAGACAGAGGAAAGAGACGAAATACACAGAAATTGCTACGATATACAGAAGGAATGTGGACGGATGGATGGATGGATGGACGGACGGACGGACGGACGGACGGACGGACGGACGGACGGATGGATGGATGGATGGATGGATGGATGGATGGATGGATGGATGGATGGATATAAAGAAAGGTAGATGTATGCACAGGTTTGGACAGAGACAGACAGACTGACAGATCTATGTGCACAGTTTATGGGCGTATATATTAATTAACAGATCTATGCGCACAGTTTTATATGAAGGATATATAATAATTAACTGAACGATTTGATCGAATGACCGATTACAAACATTCATTCTTACAGGAACGACGGAGAAAGGACAGACGAACAGCTGGGCAAAAATAAAATTAGAGGATTTAGATAAAGTAAGACGACAAGAACGAGCCTGTAAATGGAACCTCGCCATCAAGGCTATTTTGTCTCTCTGAATTAATAGTAAACCCTGGTGTTTGCCGAACAGTCGCGCCATCATTCAATTTCCGGTGGGAGCAGGTTCGGGCAATTTTTTTTATTAAAATCCCAGATGTTGGGACTCTATTTCATCTCGCCTGTTTAGAAGTTCACTGTGTGAGTAGGCGTCCGCGTGTATGGGAGACAAATATTGCGCAGATGGATGGACAAGCACAGAGTAAGACGGATAAACAGAATTCGGGTGTGTTGGTAAACAGATGGACTAATAGATCAGACGGGCATATAGACAGATGGATAGGCATGGATAAACGGGCGGATGTATGGATTGATGGATGGATGGATGGATGGATGGATGGATGGATGGATGGATGGATGGATGGATGGGAAGAAACGGAAGGAGGAAAGTAATGGTGGGAAACATGTATTCACTCATGTACCGTGAGAAACTTTACGTCTCTAACATTCACTCATGTACCTTGTGAAACTTTACGTCTCTAACATTCATTCATGTACCTTGTGAAACTTTACATTTCTAACAGCTCTCTTGAAGAGCTCTCGGTTGTAAGCAAGATGCCCCTGCTGCTGATGCATCCATTCGGCAGATCATCAACAATGTCGTATTACTATCTTCGCCTTGGTCTTCCTCTCTTTCTTTTTCCCATTATGTACCCATCCAAGACGGTCTTCACCAAACTCTCATGACGATTTAATATGTCCAGAATACTTCAGTTTTCTCTGTTTAGAAAGGGAAGGCAAAACGAGGAAAAAGGGGGGGGGGGGAAATCAGCCACTCAATATCCCTAGCCCATTACTCCGGAGCACAAGCCACGGACAAATTTCTTCCAGTTTTGTTTTTCTTTCCATCGTTGGCCTTGTTCTCCAAGTCCACTCTTTTTTTTAGTATCTTCAATGCATCCTTTCTCCGTTAATTCTTTGGTCTTACCTGTTTTCGTTTATCTCGAGAGGTCCATGTCAAACCCTGTCTAGATTATTCTGTCTCTCTGCTTTCTTAGTATGTCTCTAGTTCGCCTCCATTTTCTAGTTGCTCATTAACTTTTTCTGTTTGTCTCTAGCCTCGTTTTGGTCTTGTCCTATCATTTAATACCAAGGATCTTTCTTGGACATTTTTTTTTACAAATATATGCAACTTTTGTGGTTGTGTCTTTGCCGCCTTCTATGTCAAAATGAGATAACAAATATCATTCATTCATTCATTTGCATGTCCCTTGCGGAACTTTGCCTCCCTAACAGCACTCCTGTAGGCCTCTCGGTTGTGAGCAAGATGGCCTGCTGCTGATGGATCCATTTGCAGATCATCAACGATGTCTTGCAACCATCTTCGCCTTGGTCTTCCTCACTTTCTTTCTCCCATTATGTACCCTTCCAAGACGCAACAAATATAAGGAAATGAAAAGATAGGAAGAGAAAAGAGGCGAGGAATGAAGAACAGGAAAGAAAGAAAGAACGAAAGAAAGAAAGAAAGAAAGAAAGAAAGAAAGAAAGAAAGAAAGAAAGAAAGAAAGGAAAAATTCGTGCACTTAGTTCATTTGCTGAACAATAAAATGATCACAGTCTTCTCGCTAGAAAGAAAGAAAGAAAGAAAGAAGTTGGAAGTGAGGATGTGAGGCAGAGAGGAAGAAAACTTAAGAGGATGGCAGCAACACAAGATAGGAATAGAAGGAAGGAAGTGAAAAAAGGAGTAAAAAAAAGAATGAAGGAAGGATTTAAACAACAAAGGGAAAGTGGCAGACCTGGTTTTCTAAACTGATAAAACGTTTACTGAAATATGTCGTAAGCACTCTTAACAACCAAGAGTTCCTCTACGGTATAGAATGTAGCCTGTCTTTATTGAAAGAAAGAAATGTCTCCTCCACTTAGTAAAGTTTGCATGTCTGAGAGAGACAGAGAGAGAGTGAGATATGAGAGGGGTGAGAGAGAGAGAGACGAGGGAGAGAGATGTTGAAAGAGGGGTGATAGTGACAGAAAGGTGAGAGAGAGATGATTAAAGTGAAAGGTGAAGGAGATGAGAAAGAGATGAGACGAGTGGTGAGAGAAAGTAGAGAGAGGAGAGCGAGCGAGAGTGAGAGGTTAGAGAGAGAACTGTGAGAGTAAGAGAGATAGATGATAGAGTGATGAGAGAGAGTGAGAGGCGAGGGAGATGATAGAGAGATGAGAGAGACTGTGTAAAATGAGGGAGAGTGAGAGATGAGGGAGGGAGAGAGAGAGAAATGACAGAGATAAATGAGAAAAAGAGGTGAGGAAGGGAAGTAAGAAAGAGAGATGAGAAAAAAGATGAGGAATAAAGATAATAGAGAGAGAGGGAGTTGAAAGGCTGTGTCATCATTTATGAAACAACTGGCATTCTGACTACTTCTCGACCACGTTTTTTAAGTTCAATATCACACACAAAGAATGTGATGGAAGAATGTAATGGAAGAATGTGATGGAAGAATGTGTTTTTAATGAATTTACCTCCCCTATTCTGTGCAACTATTCGACGACAATCGATCTGTTCCCCAGATTAGACAAGCAATGTAGAAACACATTTTTTTAAACTCAAAAACTTTTAAAAAGACAACCTGACCATTAGGAAATGAGGGTCATTAAAATATCATTAGTTTCTTTCTTCTAATGACTTGCTCTTATCATCGTTCGATTTAATGGGCTTTGAACTTCGCTTTTGGAATATCAGACCTAGAAAAGTACAGCATTCCTGGCAAACTCATGGACAACACGCACGTCGTCCAGTAGAGAATATCTGCATCGTACTGATCCTTCCGAAGACCTACACGCTACTTAGAGCAGGTTGATTTGGCTTGTCCACGTCCGGTGAAGGAAAAATGGAAACATCCATGTGGGTGTTCTCTTTTTTTCGAGACAATTAGACGGAAAAAAGAACAGTTATAGGACCATAGAACTTCATTTCAAAAGCCCATGCTAACCAGAAATTAACGTTATGGTTATAGACTCCGTATACTTGCAGTACAAATGTATACAGTATACAACTATTAAGTTATGTTTATGGCCTAATATCGCATTAGTGTTTTTATTTCATTCAATTTGTCTTGTTTCCAGTGGCGTCATTCAAAATAATTAACAACCCGTTGCGTTAGGTTTTTTTTCTCAACAAAGTTGCGTGCATATTAATTAAAAAAATAAAATGTTTATTTAGAGCAAGTAGTCTTATCTGTCTCCGTCCTTATATACCTTCCAGTGTTGAGGGAACAAATAAATGTCCTGATATGGCTCGACGGTTTGTTTAATAAAATGAGGTACTTAAGGTTTGTATAATCTCCTCCCTCCATCTCTTGCGTGGTGGCCTATCCCTCTGTTTCCTGCAGTTCCTAGCGTGAATGTTTTCTGTGCTATACTGTCTGGTGGTACTCATATAACATGGCCAGACCATCTGACTTGCTGTTTTGGGATGTAGTGTAGTACTGGTGTTGCTCCAAGCCTTGTCCGGATGGTGTCATTTCTGATTTAGCCTTTTCTTGTTACATTTAGTATTCTCCTTAAACACCTCATTTCAGTCGTGATTAACTTCCTTTTTTTTTAGCTGTTTGTGTCCGTGTTTGACACTGATAGCATAGAATTGGAAGGAAGATTGTATTGCATTCTTTGTTTCAATTCATGTAGGCGAACTATGTCTGTGACACCGCTGCTTATCCTATATAAGGGACGAAGGGTGTTACTTACCTTTACAACAGTTTTGATGAATATTCCACACAAAATAATGTCTGTAAATCATAGAGAAAGGGGGGGGGGGGGGAATCTTTGTTACTGAATAGGTACTGCATGTGTTGGCAACCCCGCTATTTGTGGTTCAGGGGAGATTAAAAAAATCGGCCTGTAGAATTCCAATTTTCTGGACGGCTTCTGTGTTTCCCTTGACCCTTGTCAGAGATTTTCCAGCCCACAATCAAGCATGATACCACTTTGAATTAGTTTTGCATTTCATTATAACAAAAGCGTCTATTTTTTTTTACAGAACATGGCGAATGGGTCGCACTAAGTGACTGAGTTTTATGCTCATATACTTGTTTCATCTCTGTCTTCTGCTTGGTTACGCCGATGTTAACAAAGAATTTCATGACCTGTCAGTGAAGCTACCTGCACACTCTGTTAACATCGGATAGAAAATGCGCCTCTGAAATGAAGAACAGAATACGCCAAGGCAAAAGAGAATTTAAGAAAATGAAAAAAAAAATAATAATAAATAAAAACGGGAGGTGGAGAGAGGAAAATACAGAATCATTAAATATCCCATTATATGACGCAAATTGTCGAGACCTGACTAGACGTCTGTTTATCTCTTCATCACCGAAAGGTATAAGAGGAAGGAGACAAGACAAGGCAAGATAAGAAAAACTTTAGTGTAATTTATCTTTATCACTGACTATCAGAAAAAAAATTAGTTCTAAAATGCTACATTGAGTATTTACTTCTATGAAAATATATCATGAATAATGTACAGATCAGTGCAAAGATCACTAGAGGCTACGGATATAGTATCTCAGAAGAATGTTAAGAGTGTCGTGGACAGCTAATGACAGATGAGTAATATAGTATCTTAGAAGTATGTTAAGAGTATCGTAGACAGCTATTGACAGATGAGTAATATAGTATCTTAAAAGAATGTTAACAGTATCGTGGACAGCTATTGACAGATGAGTGATGCCTAACAAAAGCCAGTGAAAATGGAAGGAAGAATGCAATCAAATCCAGAAGATCAGGACAATCAACATTCACTGAAGCATGGCAACAACACTGGAAAATAAATGAGGAGAGAGTCAAAGAAGTGTCACGAGGAAAGATCTCGGGAAATATAACACGTAAACATGATACAAAACCAACTGAAATAATGGAAACCATCAAGGACCGGGATCTGTGATGAATCGTGACTACTGATGCCTGCTGGCATGACACTTGACGACAGTGATAACGATGATTCATGCTAGTACCAGAACACTGCCTGCCTTTCTGGATGAAATAAACACATAAAACTGTCAAAATGGCCGGTTTATATTAATGAATACTCTGTTGGTTTTTTTTCATGTGTCCCTTATCTGGAATTCTTGGGGCCAGAAGTTTTCTGATTTTTTCAAATTTTGTAATATATATATATATATATATATATATATATATATATATATATATATATATGTTGATTGAGATATCTTTGAAATGGGACCCAAGTCTTAAACACGATATTCAATTATACGAATAGTTATATCTTATACAAATAGCCCGAAGTAATTTTACACATTTTAAATGATATGTTTGCATGAAACACTGTGTACACTTAGCCATCGGAAAGCACAAGTGTTACTATCTCAGCACCCTCGTGGACAGTCTGTTTCAGCCACCCTCGTGGACAGTCTATCTCAGTCACCCTCGTGGACAGTCTATCTCAGTTACCCTCGTGGACAGTCTTTCTCAGTCACCATCGTGGACAGTCTATCTCAGTTACCCTCGTGGACAGTCTATCTCAGTTACCCTCGTGGACAGTCTGTCTCAGTCACCCTCGTGGACAGTCTGTCTCAGTCACCCTCGTGGACAGTCTATCTCACCCACCCTCGTGGACAGTCTGTTGTTATGTGGCATCACCATCTTTCCAGACTCCAGATTTATCCAAATTGATCGCAGATGAAGGGGGCAATGAGGGTCTTTTCTCCCCTTAGTAGTCAATCCCCCATTAGACCAAAGCGTGTGTGCGCGCGCATGCATGCCTCCAGGGATGCTAAAAATAAACTGTTGTGCTGCCGAGTTTTGACTGCGACCCGTCACATGAGATCAGGTGTGGGACTTTACACTTCTCTTGTCGTGTCTGCGCTCCAAAGGTTGCGGAATTTGAAACATTCCGGATTCTGGACTTCTAGATAAGAAGGATCTTGTACCACTATGTTTTTGTATCACTATGTTTTTGTACCACTATGTTTTTGGTTTTGCACCAAAGCATGTAGATCTTGTAACACAAGACGTAGACCGTTTGCACAGTGTGTAATTTTTGTAATATAGTACATACATCTTATAACATGTACACCTTATTCATTTATTCATTCATTGGAATGTTCCTTGCTAAACTTTGCCTCCCTAAAAGCACTCTTTTGAGGGTCTCTCGGTTGTAAGCAAGATGCCCTGCTGCTGATGCATCCAAATGAAATTAGCTGGCTGCATCTAATTTCGAGCAATCATCCAAGGGAGAAGACTCTTAGCAAACTTTATAACCATGGGGTGAAAAAAAGCTGGTTCTCTACCTTGCACATCTGACGACAAAGAGACGCAAGTGCAAGGAGTCTGGTATTTGCAACGCAAACACTGCTTGCTGTCGTTATGGCCTGATATGCAAATCTAACATTGATGGAATCAGCCAAAAAAAAAAAAAAAGATGAGCTTTTCAGCAATTTAATGTTTGACGACATCCAAATTTAGCATCTGCCTGCAGTCAGGACCGTCTTCCAAGGTGACAAATGGCACTGTTACCTTGAGCACCGCTTGGAGATAGGAGAAGTTCTCTGCAGGCTGTGGTTGGCTGGTTTTAATGACGGTGTCACGTCTTTAACACGGATTTTCTCAACCTGAGGCCTGTACATCCATATGTTCCCACGAGAAATCATCATTAAAATAATAAATTATTGTTACAAAGAGATTTGTATTAAACATCATTTTCTACTACAAATAATGGATGAGTATTTCTGCATTATTATTAATTCTGCGACTCCTCCGATAATAACAACTTACGGGAAGACATTAGTCTTCTTCTACGTCTTCTTCTACGTCTTCTTCTTAAATCTGCCTGGAACAGCGAGCTGGTGTTCTATGCAACCGGTGCGGTGGAGACGTTGAGGTGCAACATCGTATAGGATTGGTTATGGCGGCTTTCTTTCAGTCCTTGGGTGGAGCTACAAGGTGGGGGGATGGGGTGGGGGTGGTATGCAGTACTTCTTTAGCGTGCTCAACCACCATCTCATACACTGCTTCTCTCTCTCTCTCTCTCTCTCTCTCTCTCTCTCTCTCTCTCTCTAAACCTTACGTGCCCAGGGCACATGGGGGTTCCGCAAGGGTTTTCCACAAATGCCCGTCCTTTGCCTTTTTTTCTGCTCTTGCCCAGGTGAGCCCTCTATTGCTCAACATCCTCTCTATTGTTCTTCTTCATGTCTCTTTTGGTCTTCCATTACTTCTGTTCCCCTGTGGTGTCCATCTTAGTGCTATTTTTGGTAGTGAGTTGTCAGTCATTCGGAGCATTGGCTCCTTAATACCTGTAAAATATTTCAAGGGCTCGGCCAATGTGAAGAAGAAAAAAGAAAATATGAAAGTATTCTATAGTACAAATCACCGTTTTTCTAGGTAAGTAATATAAGTGGTATTGTGACAATTATGAAATACTGTATAAGTGAGCTCAGTAAATACACTAACTCATCGTGTTTCTTCTTCTTTGTCTTTGTATTGTATCTGCAGGTTATAGAATATCCACCTTCATGGTTACAGTATACTAAGCGAATTACAGCCTGCACTTATATCTCTTGATATCTCATTTCGCTGAGATGACCCGAGTTAGCTCTGTAGAATTTCCTTGAATTAAAAACCTCATTAAGCTAACGGGCCGTCTTAATTGACATTATTAATTAATAACCTTTTTATACATAATGAGATTTCCCGACTTAATGCACTGGTGCTTTTTGTGTGAGGGTTTTTTTTTTCTCTTTTGTTTGTTTGTTTTGTCTTTAGCTCCTTCAGCCGTTGTGGGACAAATAGATTTATCGAATGTCTCCAGGACATGCGATCTAATCCACTTCGCGCTACTCTGTGGGCTGATTGCGCTTCTGAAAGATACTTCATACTCGTAAATTTGTGCGGACAAAAGGGAGGAAATGCTCCGAGAGAGATTCGGCTAATGTACATTTCCTTTCCAAGACTCAGGGACTGAGATTTAACTGATATGTCGTTTCTTTGTGTAGTACTCCGAGCTTTATTGTGCATTACTTTATGCTTCTATAAAATAAACCGGCAGCTTTAAGTAAAAGTAACCCTACCATAAACCCTACTTGTCTATTGCCCAGTCAAAACCCTACGTCAATCTTCATAGTCAGACGATGAGTCTAGGAGCGCCTATTAAAATGTCTGACTGAATGCTGTCTTGACTGAGTTATCAGCGCCTAGAAGTTGGACGTTTAATAAAAGGCGTATCACGGTAGCAAAGCTGAATAAACTTATTGGAGATTATAAACCATCATCATCATCATCATGTGTGCGTCCTCCGCGCTGAAACATGACTTAACTGGTCTTTAACATGTTTTGATGTCTGCCACGATGGTGTATCCAAATTATCCTTTTCAAATCAATCGCGTCTTTATGGTTGGGTTACTTTTTCCCCGTCCTTCTTCGTCGTCGTTTGGTCAGACATCAGCGCCAGTTTCCCCTCACAAATGCGGCAGTTCAGCACCGATTTTCCGCATCGCCTTATAGCTTTTCTTGTAGAAGGCTGAGGCCTGACCAAGTCCTTTGCCCGAGATGATTGTGTAGCTGGCACGTCTGGAGGATGTGATGTGCTGTCCATGCGTCTTTTCTAAAGGCATGTGGATCTGCTGAGTCAATTTTTTTCAGCTCATGACATAGATGATGTCAGCCTGCAGTCGAAAGATTACACAGTGGATCCATAGAAGCTGAACACAATCCGTTCCAGAAAGCCGTTCGACTTTCAAATTGTTCGACTTTCGAATTTAAATTTCCCATCTGAAATAATGTAAATTGAATGAATCCGTTCCTGACTCCCAAAATTTAGCCATTAGAAAACATTTTAATTACAAATACTGGCTATTTAAATCTCTACAACAAAGCTAATACACATTAAATTATACATTAACGCTATGAAATTATTATTGTTGACAATACAGTACCTTACATTTATCCAGTACATTACATTTATCCAGTACCTTACATTTATTCAGTACCTTACATTTATCCAAACCATCAAAAGTTTTTCCACTTCTTCCACTTTTACTGGTGAGGGATTTTACCCCTGTCACCACATTAGCAGCCTTAATGTCTTCTTTCTTCTTTAGTGCGGTCGCTGTTGTTGACTTAGCTATCGCTTGTTAAACAGCCAGCTCCGATACCCGTGTACTACTTTCTCATTTAGTGATAAGTTCCTTTTTTTTAGCTCTGTCGTGGTCTTTACATTCTTTAGACTTTTCCGCACTGCTAATATTCTTTGCTGCCATTATGAATGGGTAATTTTAAAGATAAAAGAAAAGGAATGTCCAAAGAAATCCCAAATAAACTTGGAAAACACACACTGAAGTTGGTAGATGCTCACTGTATAATATTGTCATTTGAGGTAGTGTTCTTCTGTTTTGTAATAATTCTTATTAATATGCTTTGTAATCCTGCCACCGTTATCGATGATATTTCTGAACATATTTTCACACATATCCAGATTTTTGTTGTTTTATATTAGGTTTCACTAACATTGCCACTTCTATAATCAGGGGAAGTCCGATGAACTGCTTATTTATTTAATTCTGACAAATAAGATATTCAACTTAGAATTCACAACATCACTTGTACTAAGATGCAATGTGACATAATCTTCATTAGTTTCGTCGTTGAAGTACATCAATATCAAACTATCATACTCTACATGCAGCATTTCTCAATGTTCTGCTATTTCACAATATTCTACACATTTGATTAGAGGAGAATTCTAAACTCTATACTATATTCCATCTGAAACGCGTGGTCAATCAGTTACACGACTAAATCACTGTACGCGAAGTTTCAAAGTCATAAATATTCATATCATTTGAATCACTTGAAACACAGATTCAATCTGTCCTAAAACTACTTCTTCAAAACTGCTTTTCCTGAGTATCTATTGCTCTAATTGTCCATCTATTCCAACTGTCGTTACCTACGTCTTCTTTCTCCCTCGTGTCTTCTCTGGTGTGTCTGTCCTTCTCTTCTTCTCTTGTGTGGATCGGTCTCTGTTCACTGATCGTCTTTGTTCCTCTATCTTCAGAGCTCCGTCCTCTGTTTCCTCTCCTCTACTTCTTCTTCGTTCCCCCTCCTTTCTTCGTCGTTCTGTTCCCCCTTCTTTTTATCTTAAAGTGCAGCTTGGTGGATTAACCAATAAGTACTTTGGCTCCACCCTTCAGATGTCCACTGGTTTCCATGAGCGTTCTGGTTGTCCGTCATTCAAACTGTCCCGTGACTTATATGTCGTAAGTCAATTGTCTAGTAGCCCACGCCTCTAAATATTTAATTGGCCAACTGGCCGAGTTGGTCACCTCTTTATTTAAAAATCGTGTGCAATCGCGTCCTAACGTGCGTCATCTGTGTCAGTTTCCTCTATACAATCGTTATTTACCTAAGTCATTATCTTGCTATTTCCTGTCGGAGGTTTTATTGTGTACTCGCTTTTCATTGTATCTGCCTTTTCTATTTTGTTTACTCGTGTCAACGTCCAGTCACTGCTTTGTTATCACTGGAACATCCTACTTTCTGGCGTCCTTCCTTTGTCTGGACCTACATGTCAGCGTCACTGTTTACTTTTGTCCGCGTCTTATTCTAGTGTCATGGATGTTCTATACCTTTCTCTTTCTTTCCTCGACCTACTTTTCTCTGTCGCTATTCGATCTTACTATTTTCTTTACTGCATATTTTCATAATCATATTCATTAACAATAATAATAATAATAACTACAATATCCGTTACTTACAAGGCTATGCTACAATTGAACCAAAGTCACGTGAGAACTGACCTCGTGATTCTGTGTTATCGTTCAGGTGGCTGCGTTTGTTTTGTTCGACTTTCACATTTTTGTTCGAGTTTCAAAGCAGATTTTTTTTCCATTTTTTTGTTCGAGTTTCAAGTTGTTGGACTTTCAAACCGTTTGACTTTAGAGGGTTCGCTGTCACTGTTTTTTTTTAGAGTTTGTGGTACTGGTCTTCTGTTTGTATGTTTGGATCCTGTATTAGGCATTTTCTTCATATATATCTATATATATATATATATAACTTTTAGTTTGTTCTGCTTCTTCTTATGTTTTTTTTTAACTTTCACTGAAGCACTGGCAGGTATTCAGGTCACAGTATTTGTAAATTTTCTTAAACGTTTTGGTTAATATTTTTTTTCAATGTAACAAATATTTTTTCACTCAGAAGGTATGAAGTTTTATCTCATTTCATTCATTATTCCAAGATATGAATTTGATTTCATTTCGTTCATTATTCTAAGATATGAACTTTTATCTCATCTCATTCATTATTCTGAAACTTGTTATGCTTTTCCTATCTTGTATCTTGCCTGGATATTCTAGTGCTGTTTCTGCCTTCTTTCTTTTTCGTCTACAGAACGGATTTTTAATATCGCCCCTTCATTCCTATTTACTTCCATTCAACTCCGTAATATTGCATTTTAGCAGTTAATGAAGCCTTCTTCCATTGAAAATTAAGCAAGATAATAACCATAAGCAATTTTATATAGGTTATCTCAAATCTCTATTTTTTCAGCTAAGAATACAGTCTGAACACCTCTGGTTGCAGTTTAATTTCCATTTCTTCTAAGACTAGACAAATGTTTTCCACTCTGTTTGCTTAATCCTTCTTTGCGGTAAAGGGTTTACATTAAGAAAGCTTTAAAGAATCCCAGGGATAAAAAAAAAAAAAAAATATATATATATATATATATATATATATATATATATATATATATGTTAGACTGAATATCGCTTTAGCCCCACTGATTTGTAGATTTAATTATTTCCAAACTTCATACACAACTTTAAAGACGTACTCAAAGCTGCCTTTTCTGATAGTGTTGCATTTTCTCACAGACTCCATGGAGCCGCAGTATCCTGAGCCGAAGTTTCTGCCTAGACTTCTCAACGTAACAGCAAGGGAAGGTGGCAAGGCTGTGTTACCTTGCGCTGTGCATTACCTGGGCACCAAGGAGGTATGAATATTGCTTGGGGATGCTATCCAGATTTTTTTTTAGAAGTTATGATTGTTCTCCACGCTGGAATTCGCCCACGTCGACTGCAGCCTTATTTACGTGTTATTCTTTGTACTTTGAGATATAAGATCACGAAGTGGTTCAATTTCTGTGTTCCAAGTACAAATTCATTCATTTTAAATGGAAATTATTAGCTAAATCAGTGTCCGCGATGATTGCAGGTATGTATCCCTTGGCATCTACCATCTAATAATGGCAGAGTATAACAGTCCATGTCGTCTTTTGACAGTCCACCACAGGTCTTTTCTCGGAATACAGTAAACCTATAAAATATATCAAGTCTTCTTCTTCTTCTTCTTCAGTCTCCCTGGGAATACTAGCTTGTGTTCTTTTCTCGGAATACAGTAAACCTATAAAATATATCAAGTCTTCTTCTTCAGTCTCCCTGGGATTACTAGCTTGTGTTCTTTTCTCGGAATACAGTAAACCTATAAAATATATCAAGTCTTCTTCTTCTTCAGTCTCCCTGGGATTACTAGCTTGTATTCTTTTGCAGAGGATGCGGTGACGATGCTGGCTGCGAAGAGGATCATGACAGCTTTTTTTTTCAGTTCCTTGAGTGCAGTTAGAAAACAGGAAATGTGCAATACTTCTTTAGTAGACTCCACCACCATGGGACTATAGCGATCTCTGCTCCGTTAGCAAGATTAGGCCTGATACTGGGTATACCAACGGAGAGGTGGGACATGGCCTTTTTCAGATATGGCCGCCAATCCTCACGCTACCATGTCAGTTATAGTTCGTTGACTGCCAAATGGGACATCGTCTTTGCCGCTGTCTTCAGCACGGATATTATAAAGATAAAATACAATACTTCTACTGAATGAGACTATTTTGATACAGATTTTTTGTTAATAATCAGAACCACTGTTTCCAACCCATAGAAACTCGAAACACATAATCGTAATTAACAAATTGCTTCGTGTCTTTTCACCGTTTATTTTTGTTTTTATTTCTGCTCTGGAAAAGACAGGTCGAAGATCTTGCTTGTATCGGGAATGTTTTACGGTCACCTTGCCTTCAGTATTTAAAACAATAAAATCAAACGATGCCACAAATGTCTGCTTCCATATTTAAAACGTTATGATGACTATAGGAAGCCTGTGTTTCGATAGTAAATCTTTGATCTCTAACAATAATTTTCTTATCGTAGATTAACTTGTTGACTTTCTTACTGGTAACTAAAGTTCAGCATAACGATATGGAACAAAACAGCTAGATTTTGTCATAGGCAGTGTAAATTTCAACGTGCAGCCGCGATTAACTAATGATTTTTTAAAAACATTTTGTCAAGGTAACATGGCGTCGCCTAGGCGATAACCACTTCCTGTCTGTAGGAGCTCTAAAATGGGTCAAGGACCCTAATCTGGAGCTACAGTTCAAAGAGCTGACCCCAGAAGTGACGGAGTGGAACATGATAATTAAAAAGGTCACTGAACAACACACTGGCACCTACGAGTGTAGGATAAGTGACAGAACCCAGCTTGTAAGGTTTATAAACCTGGAAGTAGAAGGTAAACATGTCTGTGCGTCTTTCAGCTTGTCAGATGTTAATCTTCTCATAACCCGCGTGTGTGTCACAATGCTTGTATCTCAGATATTCTCTCTGCTACCTTAACTGTAAATACGTAAAACAATAGCAGCTTCATAAAGCTGGTACCACGAATTAACACTTGACTGAGGTATGTAAGATACACACACTAGAGGATGTGGTCAGCATCAGTACCTGGTCGCCTTTCCTTCCCCAACTGCATAAGACGTGGGGTACCCATTTCTACAGCTGGGTGACTGGGGCGCCCCCAGCCGGATTCGAACCTCTGACCTTAGCCATGAGAGACTACTGTAGTAGCCACTCAGGCGTCCAAAGGTAACAAAAGTACGGCTGAAATCAAGTCAAATTATCTTTTTTTATACTTCTTTTATGGATGATGTTAACAAAATGATTAGAACGTTTTTAACAAAAAGTAAACAAACAAACAAAAATTACTTCATTAATTTCTTAACTAGCTTATAAAATTTACTCATCGCTAGTTTCCTTAAAACAATAAAACGGGCCATAATTGTTGATCATAACATAAAGTATACTCTTCAATAACAAAATTACAGTACGATCAAAATATAGCTTAAACATGCAGTTGTTGGCATACAACAGTATCTGCGGCCGGGCGTCACACTGACCACATCACACTTTCATGTGCCGATGGTCTTAGAAACGGGCGTAAAACTGTGTCCCAGTATGCCTTAACTACATGGAAACCGGGACTTTGCCTATATACAATAGCATCGGTTAAAGAGAAAATGTTTACCAAATCCGTTTTTGTTAAGTCCCATGAACTGCATCTATCTAATCTATCTATCTATCTATCTATCTATCTATCTATCTATCTATCTATCTATCTATCTATCTATCTATCTTTCTATCTATCTATCTATCTATCTATCTATCTATCTATCTATCTATCTGTCTGTCTGTCTGTCTGTCTGTCTATCTGCCTACCTGTCTGTCTGTCTGTCTCTCTGTCTGTCTATAGGTTAAGTTTGCAAAGAGATTGGACGAACTTGACGAAAGATAAAAGCCATTATGAAATCAGCACACACACAAAATATGCTGCTAAATGTAACAGAAGTACATGAACTTGAATTTGCCTAAGTTCGAATAAAAAAACTCGAAATGAATATTTTTTCTTTAGATGAGATGCAGAACACATAATATTCCAATGCAAAATATCAGGATCAAATTTGCAATCACAAACCAGCACAAATTATCCTAGAGATCCATTATTAGCAAAAAATGTTTCTTTGTTTTTTTTTTCGGAAACTGAATTTCGGCGTCTAGTCAGAAAAGAAAATCTTATGGCATGAATTATTCTAGTTATTTCAGAAAATTTCGTGAGGATAATTAATATCTATTTAAAAACTTTGTCCGCTGATGTAATATGAATCTAAATCCAAAGATAGAGAATCTTTTCTCCTTTCTGGCAATTTTTAATTCACCATACACTTTTAGGGCAATGAAATAAATGGCTAATTTTAGGAAACGATTCATCTATTTTAAATTTTATAACAGGCAAGATACCAAATGAAACAAACCAACCACCAACCATGAAGAAAAAAAAAATCATCCATAACAAACTAAACTCCAACTGAAAAACAAGATTCCATTCATCAACTACGGAGATACCAGCAAACTACATTTCCCCATCTAAGAAAGGGACATTGCAGACCCATAAGTCACCTTTCTCTCTCTCTCTCTCACTCACTCACACACACACACACGCGCGCGTACACTTACACATACATCCCTGCCTGCGGCTTTTATGTCCAGACGCCAGGGCATATCTTACAGACCTGTTCGACCTACTTAAACCTCCGAGCACAGATCTGGCCTGAGGAAGGGGAACTATAAGAAAGGCATCCTGGAGGAAGACGGCATACTTAATCAGGTCGAAGACATAACATGACCAACCAATACTCGAACGCGAAAGAAGAAAGAACAAGATTTTATTAATAATTACGTTTTTCTTATATTGTCCACTTATGATTCTTAAATGCGTTTTCACTAGATAAAGTAGTAGAGAGTTGTATCTCTTGCTTTATATAATTCTGTATAATAAAATTTTAACCATTTGTAACAAAATTCTATGTCTCATACTATAGTTCCATCACGTTGTTATGTATTTCAAACAACAACGCGGCTCTAATTTAAGACAAAATCAAACGAACAAAGTGTATAACAGCAATGAAAATAAAACTCCAACATATTTATAATGCTACTTTCATTGCTACAACTTTAGTATGTTTTGCAGCTAGTCACCAATAAACAGTTGTTGGACTGGACTGTTTCTGGTACACTTAATGTTAGATTAACATCATATAACAGTTTTGTCGCTTGTTTTTCAGTGGTATAATCTCTGGTGAAAATGGAGGACTGGACTAATACTCTTCATTTTTTTTTCCTTTTTTTCAGGTCCACCTATCGTTGATACAGGTATACTAATTTTCTTAAGAGCACCTGCGAGAGAGGGAGAAAGAGAAGGAGAGAGAGAGAGGAAAAAGAGATAAGAGAGGTGAAAAAGTGGAAGCAAAAAATAAACGTGAGGAAAGAATTCACGAGGCAAATAAGGAAATAAGGAGGAAAAGAAAGAAAGAAACAGGAAGAAAGACAGGGAGAAGGAAAGGGCGGAAAAGAAAAGGAAAAGAAGAGAATGGGGTTTTCACCCCGGAAGGACGTCTAGTCTTTATATAAACTTACACCTGAGTAATGAAATAAAAGGAGTTCTTAATTTTAAAAATCAATGAGAGGGTTGATAATCCGTGGAGTGGCGTGATGCTTTTGCACTTACTTAAGTTCCAGCCGCAGCTTAATCAAGGAAAGTAGCAGGTGATATATCACGAACCACTGCCTTCTGTAACTTTTTGTTCTTAATGCAAAATAGTCATCATAAAATCATAAATGTTAATACATGATGTTAAAGGATAGACAGACAGACAGATCTGAATCCTGCTTTAATAACTGTTTTACTTGACTGCAATGGGACTTATTTATACAGTGTGTTATGGCGAGCCACAGCTTTCTGGCATATTCAGAAGCACTGTATCTACTACAAGCTTGTCATGCAGCCACTTTCACAGATGGATTAACTGGAGAGCGACACTTGACCACGCCACACTTAATCACGCAACATTTAATCGGACACTGTGCAGCATGCGCTAACTCTAACTGTAACCATACCCTTAATTATAACCCTAGCCCTTAATCCCACGCCTGGAGAGTACGTGTCGGTGGTTTAATTGTCGCATGATTGAGTGTCCGTACACCCTGAAAATAGCATAATTCAGAACACAACAATTCAGATTTGTTGGGCATGTTTTGAGAAGAGAGCAAGTTGGAACACATAGTGACAAAGGGAAAACTGGAGGAACACAGGGAGAGAGGAAGACAAAGAAACGAGATACTTGACGGAGCAAAGAGTGGCATGGAGCACGATCCAACAAACGTCTTATAGAAAGAGCACAGGATAGATGGTTGTGGACGTAACTGACGACCAATGCTTGACAGGCATGGACTAGGGAGAGAACACAGAGAAGTCGGAAGCTGACCTGTAGCCAGTTGCTACGCATGACAATCAGTAACAGTAACCTAGTACTCTTGTATTTGATTCCACAGCAAGCAATTGTTTCTGTCCTAGATTTCAGTCGCGAAAGCTAATCTGATTATGCTGCCACAGCATTCACATTCAAGCACTTAGCACTAACAGAACGTACTGGCAGACAGAACACAAAAATTTGCATCAGCGCCGCGAATACTCAAAATATGCATTGAAAACTGTTGCACCTCCTGAAATTATTTCAACACAGAGATGCTCAGAGATGAATTATTGATCAACAAACTGCGTGTATAAGTTCCCATATTTGAACTTACTTATACAAATCATCTTTTGTTATTTTCTTTGTGTGCGAGAGACACTAAGACAAACGGCACCGTTCTTTACTGCCCTTCTGATAGTCGTTTGCATTTGTGCTAGAATTTCAAACGAAAAGAAACTTGTTATTCATTTGCAAGTCAACGAAGATTAGAAGGGATGAGGGTAAGACAGATAATACACTTTCTCTGCATCGACAGTCTGGGCCAAGCAAGAACAGCTGTGAAAAACGTATCCACGTCTTCTGAGAAGAAAGTAGTCATTTTTAAGCTTCTTTCTTAAGCGCGTTATTACATATTTATTGTATTTTAAAGTATACTTTGTTGACAGTTGATAACAATGATAAAAAAAAATCAAGATATTTCCTTGTGTCCGCAGTTACATTACCTCCCATCGCCATATCTGGCAGAAACTACGTAGAGATGGGGCAGCCAATTCATCTCTTCTGTAACGCCACAGGACCTGATGGCGTCCATCTGAGCATCGACTGGTTCAAAGATGGGGACAGGATAGACCACTACAGCTACAGACATATTCTCATCACAAATTACAATTTGGTGGAAACAAAGTTAGTCTTTCGAGCATTTAGATTCTCTTCCTTCAGATCCGCGACACACAGACATTCATTCACATACGTATATGCAAAGAATATGTCTCTTTGTTTCCACGTATGTTTTTGTTTTAAACAAAGTACCACTACTCCCCTTTTTTTAATTGAGACATAATCATTGATACTTTTTCACTGACATGGTAGCCAAATATAGTCTGAAACAAAATTCTAAAAAGCGTCGGTATAAACCAACACATACGCTACATACATTTAAAAACAAAAATAGAGTTTCACAAGAGCACAGACAAAACCATGTATGCAGTTGTATTAATTGAGTTACCTTCCTTTAGCTGAGATCTGGGAGCTCATGACAGCTAATAGCCTGATGTCTGTCAGACTGAGAAATAAAGCACACATTAGGCCGAATGTGCCCGGCCAGACCTAATATTGTGACTTCCGCGTTAACTGGTCAGTTTGCTGAGATTTATTTTTTTCTTTGCCTCCACTTGCATCTTATTTTTTTTCCATTGAATTTTCCACTCATTACCAAGTTGTCTAGATTCTGTCTTCTCATGATATATCGGAGAAATTTTGACTCTTTTTCTTATAATTTTAACCCGTTTTCGTTGTTATGGCAAGACAGTCATAACACGAGCGTGCACCTGCTCTCTAGACGTTTTAGACACCGACTGTGACACAGAAAAGACACTAAATTATCACAAACAGACAAGGACATAAATCCGAAGAAAGAGAGGCAAACATAATACAAAGAAATAGAAACGAACAAATAAAGGGGAGAAATAGATACGAACACAAGAAAGACAATCGAACGAACGCATTTTATTTTCAAAGTGTGAAGAACTAGGCACCCAGGCTCATCTGACATCCTGCCATTCGTCTCTCATATTTTCATTGTAGCCTTTCTTCTTCTTCTGCGTTCGAGGTTGTTGGTCACATCAGATCCTGATCCCTGTCGACATGGCAAGGCCCGCAGTCCTCTCCAGATCCTGATGGGAGCCCCAAAGCTTTTGCCCCAAGCTTGTGTTCTCTAGCCATGTCTCACGCCTCAGGTCTGCATGGTTTAGGCACTCTTTTAGGATATGTTCTGGAGTCTGAACTCCACTTCCACATGGACACTCGTCTGTGTGAGACATTTTGAGTCGATGTATATGGCTCAGTAGTCTGCAATGGCCTGTCCTTAGACGAAAGAGGATGGTTTGCTGATGTCTTTGTAGTTGGTGTATTGCATCCGGTTCACTGAAGCCCTATCATTCAATATCAGTTTATTATTAGCCATTAAGCTCTTGTAAATAGCTATGCTAATTATGATTTTAAAACTGCTACACATAACTCTTATCCACATACTTAGCAATAATACAGATAAAACATACACTAAGTTATTTCACATTCCCACGCAATAAATACAGCAAAACTGATAATTAAATCGTCAACAAGAATTATTTCAGTACTTAGAAAATAAAGCCACGATGTAGAAGTTTTTATGAAAAAATGAACATAAAACATTGCTGTAGACTCACTTACGCCATTACATGGTATATGCAAGCGCAGCTTCCCCCTCCCCCAAAATGCAAGTTTTATGTCAACATTAAACCAAATGTTCAGAAGTTCAAAATCAGACTCTGGCGTCACTGCATTCAGGACAGCCCCATATATGCTCCATCGCATGGCACAACATCCATGTTTGCTAATAGTTCCCATAGTTAAACCAGCGCTGCTTCAGACCAAAAAATTTTGAAACAGTTAAGGGCTCCTGTAATCAAAGACAAGAAAGTATTGAAAAAGTCTAAAGTTAGTTAAGAGAAGGAATATATTTCATGGATAAGATAGAGGTGGGATGGAAGAGTATTTCAGAGGTGAGCAGCAGAGTAAGCAATGTTTTTGTTACACGAGGCAGTCCTTGGTTTTGGTACCGGCTGTGTTTTCAGTTAGATTTTTACACTGATCACGAATGTGGCGGAGCATTCTTAGAATTCTGCAAGCTAACTTGGCTTTGCTGAATATGAATCTGTTGTTCAAGGATATAATTTTGAGATATTTGTGCTGATCTGTAACCTGTGCCGAATGCTTGCCACTAATAAGATATATTGCTCGTGTTTGAAGTAAGTAAAGTATTTTTTTTTTATCGGACATTGAGCAATCAGTCCAGAGTGTGTCAGTAGTCTTAAGTGTAATTTTATGAAAGATATGCAGTATGTCTTCGTGTCTTGCTCGATAATGTATTTAATTTTAGCAAACTGGTTAAGTTTTTGTGCTATGAGCTTTGTTAGATTTTGTACATGGGAGTACCAAGTTAAGTGTTGGTCGATGATAAGACCTAGAGTTCTGTGTTCGCTAACCTACGCTATCTGCGATTTGTTGTGATGTTTTAGGTAAGTTTTGCCATTTCTGTCTTATAATGAGCATAGACTTTGTTTTTCCTCAGTGTTTATCAACTTTCCATTGTTGTTGTTCTAGTTCACTTCGGTTGAAGTACTGATTTTATGTCTATGAAATCATGGTCACTGGTGTAAACAGAGAGAAAGAAAGAAAGAGACATAAATATAAAAAATAAGGAAACAGAGATATAAAAACAAGCACATAAAGATGGAAGTCTGGGCAATGACACTAAGAAAAAAAGCAATGATAACATTTCATACAGACGTAGATTGTCATCTATCAGCCTTTACTTTCTTGTCATTTTAAATTCATCCTAGTACTTCGTGCACGCTACAGCACTTTGCGATGCATATCATATACTCAACACCCACAAATATACCTCATCACTCAAATAATTTTCATACATCCATTCACTCTCACTATTCACTCATGTAGTTACCAGATATCTAATTTTTCTCCAAGTAACAATTTTACGCATTCGAAAACAAATATCTAACAACAATTTTCTGTATAAAGTGGAACGAATTCAAGACTAAAGCAGAGATAAGAGAAATTAGCACTCAACAGACAGTCTCAGCAGCGATCAAGATTGGCATATGTGGACCACGTGATGAGAAGAAACAATCAGAGAGAGTCATAAAGCAAGCTATCAAATGGGAAACATCTGGGAAAAAAAAAATGAGGGCGACATCGAGAGACCGTATAGAGAACACTAAAAAAGCTAAGATGACTGGTATCAAATCCTTTGATGAAACTGAGAAGGTAGCCGAGATTAGAGACTTACGGCGAGACACACTGCAGCCCTGTGTGTCGCCTGGCTCCACGGGAAGGATGTAAGAATAAATAATAACAATTGTCAGCTCAGATGCCTGTCTACATCTAGGCACATTCATACAAAATCTAATACATACACGTTTTGGCTGTCTTTTCTTTCTCTTGCAAAGACAACCCGCAGAATCATCAAATATAGTGTAGCCATTCTCCTCCTCAGCGTCAGGGTGAGTGAACTCCTCATAGACAGAAGCAAGGCTTCAGATACGGGTACCTACATCTGCAGGTCAGCAAGCGGGTATATCGACAGCATGAAAGTCACAGTTCTCCTGGGTGAGATATTTTGTTACACTCATCTGCCAAAAACCGTCTCTCGGATAAAAGTTTCAGCTGCCCATTTTCAAGTGGATGAACTGTGTTTTGAAACCGGGTACCTTTGACATGAGACCCTAACCTTCAGACCTGAAACGCTTTAGGGAATTTTCGGCCCCTGGCAAAGTTGGTTTTGGAGGTGCCCCTCCCCAAACATTCATCTCAGGAAATGAATTGTTGAACTCTGTACACTACGCCAGTACATGGCATATGCCAGCGCAGTTCCCCCCTCCTCCCAAATGCAGGTTTTGCGTTAACATTAAATCAAATGTTCAGAAATTCAAAATCAGACCCCGACGTCACTGCTTTCAGGACAGCCCTATATATGCTCCGCCGCATGGCACAACAGCCATGTTTGCTAATAGTTGCCATAAAGTACGTTAAACCAGCACTGCTTCAGACCAATATAGATTTTCGAACTAAGACAACGAAGTCATGAAAATGTAAAAACAATAATTAATAACTTTCAGTATTTGCGATAATTAACTTAGAAGAATACATAAACGTATATAAGAAGTTAGCAATACAAGTTATATTTAATATTCCAAACTGTTTGGATTATTATTTTATATCTTTTTTTTCTTATTTTATATCAACAGCTGATACGACCAATGTGAAAAGAGGTAAGAGATATTGTACGCTGTTTTGTGTCCATTCTGGTTAGAATGAGTAGTATACAACGGCTAGTAGATGTAAATATAGAAAATATGGCACTCAAAAATTATAAGCACGAAAGCAAAGCTAAGATTATTCAATTCAAATGTATATCCACCCTCATTTGTGCATGCGAAAACTGGAAAACAATTAAAGAAACAGAAAACAAATTAGACTCATTTGAAAACAAATGCCTAAGGATATAAAGTGGAACGAATTCAATTCCAGCGCAGAGATAGGGCAGATGAGTGAACAACAACAACAACAACAACCTGTCTCAAAGGTAATCAGAAAAAGGATATGGACATATATCGGTCACGTGATGAGAAGAAACAATCAGAGAATCTGAAAACAAGTTATCAAGTGAAACACAACAGGCCGAAGAAAAAGAGATCGACCACGTGAAACTCTGAAGAGAACATTGTTGAGAGAGGCTAAATTAGTGGCATAAAACCCCTTCACGAGGTTAAAAAACTCACGGAAAACAGAAAAACTTGGCGAACTACCGTGTGAGTCATATGCGACGTTTAACGGCACGGGAAAGATGTAAGTAGATGTATGCAGCATTGAGACAGAAATGAGTGTCTGTATAAGCAGCTTTATTGCAAATGTGACCTCTAACAAAATATAAGATACTTATATGTAAAAATCCAAGCTAGCGTAAGATTTGTATCTTCGATCATCTGAATTAGAAGAAAATAAGAACTGAGAATCTGAATACAACAGGACAAGTAATTTTTCTCTTGTTACTTGCGGTGAGTATAGTTATATACTCCATTCGAATTCTAGGCACCTTCAAGACGACTTCGACTCGT
Organism: Achatina immaculata; assembly: GCA_009760885.1. Taxonomy (NCBI): domain Eukaryota; kingdom Metazoa; phylum Mollusca; class Gastropoda; order Stylommatophora; family Achatinidae; genus Lissachatina; species Lissachatina immaculata. Next base: position 18,811,230 of record CM019691.1, on the reverse strand, counting down.
CTCAAGAGACGAAGAACCGAGACGCGGACACAGCTCGAAGAATGAAGAACAGTGGCTCGGGCTCGACATGAAATAACACGATAGCGGTTGATCTTAAGACTTGCCACGGAGGACTCCGAAAGCAAAACTTCTTCTTTGAGCAGCTGCTGATTCAGCAGCCTTCCCAGCCAATGAGGCTCACTGATGCCGTCAAGACACGTCTCCTTTACTCTCTGTTGTTGATCTTGTCTTGCCAATTGTCGATTCCAAGAGAGCATATGTCTTCTTCTCTGATGTATCGCCATCGTTGTCTAGATCTACCTCTTGGTCTATCCCCTTTCATCACTTCTGTATGAGCTGTCTTTGTTTGTCTATCCTTCTTCATTTTCTCTAAATACCGGAACAGTTGAAATCTTAAGTAGCTTATTCACAGTTTGCTTCGTATCATAAACGATGGAAGTTAAGATTTACTATCTTATGTGGTTCCTTGTTCTATGCTCTCTTTTAATCTGAAATATATGTTGTTTCTCGCTGATATCTAGTAACAAATGGTTTGAACCAAATACCGTGGTAAATCCAGTGTACCCAACACGCACACAAGAAACGAAATTTGGCAGACAGGAATACAATTCTGAGTTAACCAAAAGGAGTCTGCGAACCATAAGATTGTCTAATGTATGGAGTATTTATAAAAATAAACAAAATTAAAGAGGCATACGACTGAGTTTTGTAGCAGCCATTAAAGTTTCGGTCTATAAGGAGTTTCTCTGCGTATTGATGGAATCACGTGTTGCTTATTCTCCAACTTCATCTCTCCTTTTGGTATCAGTTTCGTTGTCTCAGTATTGATTTTGTTTACCTGAAGAAGATCACACTCCCCCAAAGTAGAATTCATTTGTCTTTACTTGACTGAATTTTAAAACATCGGCTATAAATTGTTCATTTTTATCTTTATAAATGTTAGTCTGGGTAATTAGGCTGGCTGACATCTTCAAATATATTAATAGCATATTAACGAAAAATCACTTTTAATCAAGTATGTCTTTTATTAATCAAGTATGTTTTTTTAAATCAGGTATGTCTTTTTTAATCAAGTATGTATTTTTTTAATCAAGTAGGTCTTTTTTAAATCAAGTATATCTTTTTTAAATCCAGTATGTCTTTTTTTAAATCAAGTATGTCTTTTTTAATCAAGTATGTCTTTTTTTAATCAAGTATGTCTTTTTTAAAAAATCAAGTATGTCTTTTTTTTAATCAAGTATGTCTTTTTCTCTCCTCAGATGATCCGGGAACGGAATCTTCGGCGATCAAGTCTCAGTGCCTTTTACCTGTTACCGGCATCATTGTACTCACAACAGTTTGTCTGTTATTGACTACCTGTGTTCAAACTTACCCGTGAGACGGATGAAGTGTTTTTCTTCTGGACGGCAGGAAATCCTGAAGGATGCGGATGTCCTGTCTGTGTTGTGTAGTTATGTCAGAATCGGTGGTCTGAGAACTGAAAACGAGCAAGATGCTATGCCCAGTGTGAGGTTCAAATTAGCTGATGATCTCCCAGCAAATAATTTTGAATTCTTCTCTCAGAACCTCGCTAGACATAGACTAAAATATCAGCGGTAAAACGTGCAAGCTGGTGCATTTTACCAAACCTGTAAAATCTCGTTTGCACTCCTTTCATTACAACAGGGATCTTCGGCTAGAAAGAAATGTTACGTCTCTAGCCGAGACGCCATTTTTCCTCCAGCGCAAAACACGTTACAAAAATAATAAATCATTGCTCTATCTTTTTACGTATGCTGACGTGGTGTCAGATACTGCGCTTGTCTCAGCTGCCGACCGATACATTGAAGATAAAAACCAAAAGGCCTAAAACTATATACCCCTCTATGCCATGCGGCATGCACGACAGAATTTATTTTCTTAAATACAAGAATAAAAACTTGTCACGAACATTTTACATTCATCCTTGTACTTTTATACACGGCATCTTGTTTACAACCGAGAGGCCTACAGGGAGGGGTGTTGTTAGGGAGGCAAAGTTCCGCAAGAGACCTGACTTCGTACACTTTAGCGTTTTGTGACGCAAAAATACTCGGCACCCACAAATACAAGACTTCTATGTTTTGCTTGAACGGAAGCGCTGTTCTCATTGAATGAGCGTATAACTCCATGGTTACAGTTTGATTAGCATATGATTTATGGGAAGTGAATTAAGAGTCGCTGATATTACCGTTTACGCGAGGACAAATGAGCTTTCCCGCTATTTTGTCTTGTCCTGCCTGCATCAAAATTACTTGCCCACTGCAAAGAAGGAGACGTGCAGGTAATTTTTTTTTAATGTTGGATATGGTCATATTATTCGGAAAGACCATCCTAAAACGGCCATGTGATGGGACATCTGTGAGGGAAAAAGAAAGAGACGATCTAAGATAACCAAACCAAAAACTGTGGTATCTGAGAATGGCAAAAGACGCCATACAAAGCCTAGGTACAGACCGTGAAAAGTGGATAGAATATGTTGCTGACCTGCAAGGCACTATAAGGCATACTAGGAGGTTTATTGTTTAGTCGATTACTGTTCATTGGATGCATGGATAAACACATAAAAATCTGTCCTTAAAATCAATATCTTATGCACGCTAACACTGTCAGCGCCAAACGTCCATGAAAGGGATTTAACCGTGTAAATACTAAAGCATAATATGGTATATTCAACAATGAGTAATGAATTCATATTCGCTGCCTTTTCAGTTCTTGAGAAGGGTATTAACATACTGGCTCTGTTCACCCATATCGACATCAAAATTAAATGATGTTACATTTTCTGACGACGGTAAAACTGTATAAAACATGGCAACAACAAAAATTGACAAGCAAGAATTGATTTACAAAATAGTAGAAATGGCACTTGTGTCTATGTTTAACGCTGACTCAACTGCAGGCTACGCCATTATTTTATAAAAATAAATTATTTATAAATGGATTTATGAATAAATGTTTATTTGAATTTTGGGCGGGGGGGGGGGGGGGTTGTATATGTGTTTTTTTAAACAGTGGTTCAGTGACCTGACAGTAATCTAGTGGTACATTCGTAAGTTGGAACAGGCGCACATACAGATACTGTGAATGCTTTTGTGTAAAAGTTGCTATGCTTAAAATAGTGCCGTTTGTTTACGTGTGTAAATGATCAGTTAAAGCAGTGCTTCCCAGACTTTTGTGAGTTGCTGCCCTCTTGCCTCCCAAGCTACGTCTTTAGTAACACCAACCTTTTTTTTTTTTGACTCTGATGTTCGCTGCTGATCCCTGTACTTTCACCGCCCCGTAGATCTTCACAGAGTACCAGAAGGGATTGGAGGCGCACCTACTTTAGGGATACACTGGTAGGACATAACAACAAAAATGACTACACGAGGATCATCCTGTATAATGAACTGGGGTATATTTAAATGATCCTCACAAACATAAAGCGACATGTCCATCTTTGTTTCGCTGTCTGAGAACTGTTGTTTCACTTTAGTTTCCTACCCACTACCACCTTAGGTTCAAGCAACGACAAATTACAACTTTATGTTCATGGGCGCCTGCGTGCTGACAGTAGTTAGTGCACCAGTCTCTCATAGCGAAGGTCGGTGATTCGGTCGAAGGTACCCCAGTCGCCCCCAGCTGTAGAAATGAGTACCTAGCCACTTTCAGCTGTAGAAATGTGTACCCAGTCACCCCCAGCTGTAGAAAAGGGTACCCAGTCACCACCAGCTGTAGAAATTGGTACCCAGTCACCCCCAGCTGTAGAAAATGGTACCCAGTCACCCCCAGCTGTAGGAATTGGTACCTAGTCACCACCAGCTGTAGAAATTGGTATCCAGTCACCCCCAGGTGTAGAAAATGGTATCCAGTCACCCCCAGCTGTAGAAATGGGTATCCAGTCACCCCCAGCTGTAGAAATTGGTACCCAGTCACCCCCAGCAGTAGAAATGGGAAGCAGGCTTCTTCTGGAGCTGGGAAAGGAAAGGTGGTCAGTCAAGAAAACTGACACCGAAGCCATATCTCCTAGATACCTCCATGGCGTAACAGGGTACTTTTACCATTGACATTTATATTCAACAAAGTTTGATACATTTTCCCATTATTTTATTCCCGCGTGGTCCCGTGTGTATTTCTGGGGGGGGGGGGGGGGGGGGCATTTCTTTTTGATGACTGTGTTGATTCGGTTAACTCTTTCACTCTAGAATTCACAGAATTCATTTCCATGCTGTACCAGAGTAAATTTTGATAAGTAAGAAATTATTTAATTTTTTTTAAGTAAGAAAGAAACTGGAAGGAAGATACTCCATAATTTAAAAATATTGTTTTGGTTAGAAATGTGCCACTTTTCATGCTATTTATATATTTTACATAAATGTCACTCTGAGCATCGACTCACATAGATGTGCAAGATCTAGTGACATTGGCTTTGTTGTTTTTAAAGTGATAGAGTTAAATGAAGGGCTTAAGTAATTCTAGAAATATTTTTTAAAGCCCTAAAGCAGGGATGCTTAACATTTTTTTTGGTTTAAAATTCAGGACACCCCCCCCCTCCCCAACCACAAACAGTGAAATGCCCAATATATCTTCACACCCCCTTTACAAATTGTTAAAATTAGCATCATCATGCCTATTTATGTACCAGCATGTCTTCAAAAGATTTCAGCTCTATTTTAGATATGGATATCTAGAGACAGAACTGCTGGAAAATATTTTTACAACAGTTTTTGTTTTATTTTAACCATGTTCAAAGATCGAGCCTCAAATCCCCATCATTTAATTCCCATATTGCCAAGAGATATGGATCTGACATCTTTCCCCTGCAGTTAAACATCGCACAGTGCTCGCATTGTTGTTCGCCGTGGGGTTTTTTTTTTTCTGCTTTCGATGAGTTTTTCAACCTCATCAAGGGATCTCGTGCCCACAGTTTTCTGTCAACAATGTTCTCTTTAGGGTTTCGCGTGGTCGACCTCTTTTTCTTTATCCTGTTGTGTCCCACTTGATAGCTTGTTTTAGGATTCTCTGATTATTTCTTCTCATCACGTGGCCGATATATGTTCATCTCCTTTTTTTTTAATCACTGATGAGACAGGGTGCTGTGTGCTCATCTTCCTTATCTCTGCATTGGTCTTGATTTCGTTCCATTGTATACAGAGTATTTTCCTTAAACATTTGTTTTCTATTTCTTTAGTTGTTTTCCAGCGTTCGCACGCATAAATAATGGTGGAAATTACATCTGAGTTCAATAATCTAACTTAAGAGGTATGGATACCTCTGGTTAATTCTTTAGAGGGCAGTGGCAAATATTGGACAAAAGTTAAGGGCCGGTTTTTCAATTCTTACAAAAACAAAATCATCAGACTAACAAACAAGCCATTAGTACCAAAGAAAACAGCATTTAAAACTGAACAAATTCAGTCTTTCATTTGCAAATCGGAATAGGAATACACATACAACAAGCTGGCGAAATCACTCACCCCTACTCCAAAAAATTCACAAGAGTGGTCTTCAAACAACAAACATGTCAGTGTCGCGTGTGGTCACCGTTCGCTGCTAGACATTCGACGCACCGTTGCCTTATCGAGTTAACCAGGGTTGTTAGGACATTCTGTAGAATGGCCTGCCACTCTTTTTGAAGGAAAAGGGTCAGCTGGGTGACATCAACAGGTGGAGGATGATTTGTCGAAACCCGTCTGCCTAGGACATCCCAATTATGGTCAATGGGTGACAGATCGGGCGACCGAGCTGGCCAATCGATTCTAATTATCATTTGCTATTGAAGAAAATCTTATACGACACGACCCCGATGTGGTCTTGCGCTATCGTCTTGTAGGATTGCCCCTGCACCCATGGCTTGCAAGGTAGCTGGACAATGGGTTGTAGAATTTCATTCAGGTATCGCTGGGCGGTTAGGGTGCCATGAATGACATGGAGGGGAGTCCTGCCGTGCCTGCTGATGCCACCCTAGACCATGATTGATCCCCCTCCGTAACGATCCACCTCTTGGATAGTGGCGTCATGGAACCGTTCCCCTGGCCTTCTCCAAACACGGATTCTGCCATCATTGAAGGACATACTGAAGCGGGATTCGTCTGTGAAAAGAATTTCACCCCAGTGGCACCTCGTCCAATGGATGTGCTGCTGGCACCAGAAAACTCTAGTTCTGTGGTGAGCTGGAGTAAGAGGTATTCTTATTACTGGTCGTCGTGAAGCCAGCCCAGATTCTCTTAAATGCCTGTAAATTGTTCTGGCGCTAACACTGACGTTTGCCGTATTCATTAGCTGGTTTCTGAGAGTGGAAGACGTTACTGTCCGGTTGCGAAATGTTGACAGCTGCAGTTATCCGTCATCTTGTTTACTGGTGCAACGAGATCGGCCTGAATGATGCCTGTCTTCTACTCTTCCGGTTGCGCTAAATCGCTCCAAATGCCTTTGATGCCTAGAATGGGACATCTCCGAACGCTGTGCAACTTCACGGCCAGATAAACCGCTTTCAACCAAGGCTATGACCCGATGACCCTCAAAGGTGCTAAAACGCTTTCGCAGTGGCTGGCGTTTTTCAAATGTAAAAAAATACCCCTAAACCGCTTTAATAATAATGATTGGAAGGTGAAAAATGTTCACTAAGGATGCTTCTTGCACGTGCAGCATAAATCAGCATGATTTAATTACCTGCTGGGTCATGTTGACACTTTTTAAAAAGCCCTAATATTTTGTCTAGGACGATGCTACTGCACGTGATTTTTACACTTGTTGTTATGAACAGTTGGTGTTGTTTATGCCCCGGCTGCATAGGAGACTGCCTGAGAATGCAATTTAATCAAGATTCTGCACTAAATTTATTTATAGTTTTAGTACAGCAATCAAAATAAATATATGCTTGAAATTAATGACCGGCTCTAACTTTTGTTCAGTAGTATATAATCCCCCAAAGTTAAGAGCTGTTTTTAGGGGAGTGGCAAGTGTATTGTCACCACATTTAAGAGCTGTTTTTAGGGGAGTGGCAAGTGTATTGTCACCACATTTAAGAGCTGTTTTAGCGGAGAGGCAAGTGTATTGTCACCACAGTTACAAGACATTTTTAGAGCTGTGGCACATATTTAGCCTTTTTCTAATTATTATTGTAATTTCTCCTACAAGAAAGACGTCCCTAGATTTTGTTATTTGTGCTTCCACCCTAGAGTTCATAAACATGAAGACTGCCTCTACGTGCAACTTATCTTTAAAATACACACAGGCACATGCACGCAGTCACGTGCGAGCATACACAAACACACACGCAAGCAGAAAAAAGCTGTAAGCTCCAAACGAACACTAACAAAAAGTTCCGTTCCTAGACCGTATTGGCTGAATTCTGTCTCACAGATTTCATGAGCTGAATATTCATGAACTATGGCTTGTGTACTCTCTCTGTCCCAGTGGATCACAGAACATGTGACACCTCAATAGGCCATAATGACGGAGTCAGGCGATGGCCGAGCAATTTTAGGTTTAAATGAACTTCGTTGTGAATGTCAAATTTAAGACTGGTTGCATATTTTGTTACAATGATTTCTCATTTTCTAACTTCTGTACTGGTAGTCATGCAACAGCAAGTATCTCCCATTTTCTAACCTCTCTTCTGGTAGTCAACCAACAGCAAGTATTTCTCCCGTTATCTAACCTCTCTTCTGGTAGTCAACCAACAGCAAGTATTTCTCCCATTATCTAACCACTCTTCTGGTTGTAAAGTAAGAGCAAGTATCTTTTCCATTATCTAACCTCTCTTCTGGTAGTCAAGCAACAACACGCATCCCTCACATTATCTAACCTCTCTTCTGGTAGTCAAGCAACAACACGCATCCCTCACATTATCTAACCTCTCTTCTGGTTGTAAAGCAACAGGAAGTATCTCTTCCATTTTCTAACCTCTCTTCTGGTAGTCTAGCAGCAGCATCTTTCCCATTTTCTAACCTCTCTTCTGGTAGTCTAGCAGCAGCATCTTTCCCATTTTCTAACCTCTCTTCTGGTAGTCTAGCAGCAGCATCTTTCCCATTTTCTAACCTCTCTTCTGGTAGTCTAGCAGCAGCATCTTTCCCATTTTCTAACCTCTCTTCTGGTAGTCTAGCAGCTGCAAGTACCAGCAAGCTGCTGTATCAAATATTTTTTCCACAGAATTTATTTAAGAGCCACTTTTAAAATCAACAGAGTGCGACATTGATTGCATCAATGTATTTTAACATTGACATTTTTCCATTAAAATTCAGTGTCAATTTTAATCACCTTGATTTGTGGCCAAAAAAAAAAAAAGTGTATTTCTGGCATATGCAATTTCACAATTGAAAATATAGATCTTTGATTTTCTTTGGATCCAGATGTTCATATGGTTCAAATACTGAAAAACCTTACAGGAAGACAATACAGAGGATGTCTTCTTTTTCTTCTTCTTCGTAGGCATTTTTAGCAGTAATGCGTGTACCTTCATTTTTGCGACGCGTCTTATGGGTGAGTACTTCGATTTCAGCACCTTTCCTTGCTAGGGCAGGCTGTAGTCTTGCTCGGACTGTCATGAAGACAGTGGTGTATGCTGGACTGAAATCCCCTCTTCACCTCAGGCCCAATGGCTTTGACACAGTTCCACAGAGACACTCCGACTCTGGGATGAGGAATCCAATGAATGCTTCAACGATATCCATTCCCCGCCATCTATAGTCTGCTAGACGTGTTCTGTTTACCTAATTCTGATAGCCATTGTTGTAGAGACCCATAGGCTTGTCACGCCCTGGATTCATTGGCTTCACATCAGACTTTCCTTATCCCCGCCGGCGATCTCCATGTCTCCATCCATCCACCATCCGGACATTACACTTTACAAAAATAACAATTACAATTAGTGTTGATTGCTATAGGTTTCTGGGCTACAGAAGTAGGTCAGAGTTTTTAAGCAATCAGATCTATGTTCCCTGTCACACAAAAACTATGTTAAAATAAGTGTGTTCTTAACACAGTTGTTTCCAGAGGAACAGAGGATGTAAAATAAACAGCTTATTTTTCTTTAGCTAGAAGCATGTGCAGCTACATAGACCAGGATAGTGACACCAGAAAGGAAGTTAGAATTAGAACTGCAAAAGCAGCATCGATCTTCAAGAATCTTGAGAACATATAGCATTCAAAAGTTATAAGCACAAAAACCAAGTTAATATTATTCAATTCAAATGTAATATCCACCCTCATTTATGCATGTGAAAGCTGGAAAACAACTAAAGAAATAGAAAAGAATTAGACTCTTTTGAAAACAAATGCCTAAGGAAAATACTCGGCATCAAGTGAAACGAATTCAAAAACAAAGCAGAGATAAGACAGATGACCGAACAACAACCAGTTTCATGGCTGATTAGGAAAAGGAGATGGACATGTTGATCACGTGATGAGAAGAAACGATCAGAGAATCCCAAAACAAGCTATCAAGTGGAACACAACAGGCCAAGGAAAAAGAGGCTGACCACGTGAAACTTTAAAGAGGACATTGTTAAGAGAGGCCAAATTAATAGACATACAATTTGTCAAGAGAGGTCAAATTAATAAGCATAAAATCCCTTGATGAGGTTGAAAAGCTCGCCGAAAACACAATTGACGAACTACCTTGCGAGCCCTGTGTGATGTTTAACGACGCGGGAAGGTTATAAGAACAAGCATGTGCTTTCTAAATTTTGTTTTTCTGTTATGGTGTTTCTATAAAAGTAAAATAATGAAGAAACAACATTGTAGCTCCTGGTTTGGAAATACCGAAGAACTCTTGTTTTTCGTCACTGTATGAGAATTATGGATAACAATGATGATATGTGAGAGTTGGTATTCAAGGTGTACAAGCTACTGATGTGTGTGTCTGCATAGTTTTATTTATGAACAAGGCACTGATAATATGTATATGTGTGTAGATATTTCATGTATACAAATAGTTGATATGTTTGCTTACATTCCAGGTGGACAGAGAAATATCAGCAAGTGTGCATTCTGATTGGTCAGTGTGATTTCCCTATTGCCATATGTAGGGAAACAAAAAGAGAAATCATAAAAATTTGCTCTGAACATTTTTTTTTTATTTTTATGAAACAAAGAAAACAAAAATTTCTGTAAAATAAGAATGATGTTAAATGTCCTGGAAGTGAAGCAGAGGAATACCAAGTGATTTGTATGTTGACAGCCTGACGTGTTGGGATGATAGAAAACCATTGAATCAACTGATGGAAATAACCAAGAAATCTAAGGTGAAGCACAAATGTTCATGGCATCGAAAGATGACAATTATAATCTAATTTTCAAAGATGCAATAAAACACATATTTTTTCACAGTGCTAATCCTGAACAATGTCCTTACTGTCTATTTCACTTACTCGGTCACGAGCCCCTTCAGTAACTATACTATTCAAACTTTCATGGAAAGTTGGCAGGCAAAGAAGTTTTGACCTGACAAGATCAGCTGTGTAAAACTGTTCTCCAGATTTTTGCATTTACCAGTGCACTGGCACCATACGTGAATCAGTTATTAAAGTTGGCAGCAATTTACACAAAAAGCTATTATAAATAATGTTTGAAAATCCTAATAATTTTTTTTGTACACACTAACTTGTGAGGTAAACATCTGATTTCATTGTAAGATTCTGCTCCATCAGTATCCATTTTTGCCCTGCTTCTTCAGTTCATTCTGTTTCCGAATTTTATTAAATTTGAGTAGAATTTGAAACATGTTTAAGCAGCCCAGAAATTCACATAGAACAAAGAACTTCTTGATTATTAAAAAACAATTTCTTTTAAACATTTAAAAACTGTTGAAATGACAAAACTGACACAGAAAATTTGTTGCTCTCATGACCACACAAAACACAGAATCATGGCAAACTTTCAAATTTAGTTCAAGATTGGTCTTCTTCTTCTTCTTCTTCATTGTCTGTCTATATCTGCAGTCCTGTCTCTTGGACAAACTTCACTGTTTTTTGTAATTCATGTATGGAATCATAGAGCTTATCTTCTTTAGTGGTTTCACTGGGCTAGTAATTATTTCTCAGTGTCTCATAGTTGGTGCAGTTTTGGAGGATATGTTCCACAGTTTGGGGCACCTGGGCACATGTACATAGTTTAGTAGTACCAACCTTAAACTTTGTATACATATGACTTCGGAGTCAGCTGTGTCCTGTTTGGAGACGGAAAATGGTGACTTGTTCCTTTCTGTTTAGCATGTGATAGTCATCATGTGGTGGTGTTTGTGGCTTCCTGTAGGTTTTTATCATGCTTTTCTTCTGATTATAGGTAAATGGTATGTCTGGTTGCTCCATTTCAGTGCCCTCTTTGGCCAGACAGTCGGCCTTCTCATTACCTGGTATCCCACAGTGGGAGGGAATCCACTGCAAAAGTGACTCCATGTTGTAAGCCAATTTTTGACAAGGCATCCTTAAGGTCTGGTAGTTTGTTGCACTGAAGAGCTTCTAGTACTGATCTTGCATCTGTGAGAATTACTATGGGGCACGTATCAATTCTGGAGTCTGATAGTTTTTCAACTGCAACAATAATTGCCATAACTTCTGCATCATAGTTGTTGAGTATTTTCCAGTGGGTATAGAAACCTTGTCAGTGGTGTTGTTTGGATATTCAGTATGTGCTCCTGCCCTCCATTCTTTATGGCATTATGTGCAGATCCGTATCCAGGTGTCACATGGATATTTATCATCTAGAACACTAAGTGTGGCTGTTGATCTTACAAGACTGCTCTGCATCTCACCATTCTGCACACCTTTCACTTCAGTCTGAATAGCTATTTGTGTATAATCTGATTCTTTCCATGGTGTATGCTCTGGTACAGATGATAATGGAGTGACTACAGTTGGAAGGTCAGCTTACGCATACGCTTGGCCTGATGAATGAAGCTGCTTCTTTTAAGCCGTCTTCTCTCTGAACCTTAAGTGCCCAGGGCACATGGGGCTTCCGCAAGGGTTTTCCACAAATGCCTGTCCTTCGCCTTTTTTTCTGCTCTTGCCCAGGTGAGCCCTCTATTGCTCAACATCCTTTCTGTTGTTTTTCTCCATGTCTCTTTTGGTCTACCCTTACTTCTGCTCCCCTGTGGTGTCCATCTTAGTGCTATTTTTGGTAGTGAGTTGTCAGTCATTCGGAGCACATGTCCCAACCATCGCCAGCGTCTTTCCTCAATAATTGTTGTCAGTGGTTTCATCTGCATTTCTGCTAATAAGATGTTATTTCATATAGTGTTTGGCCAAAATATTTTTCTAATTCTTCGTAAACATTTAGTCTGGAAAGAATTCAACTTGTTTTCTATGGTTTTGGTGATTTTCCAGCATTCGCTTCCATAGAGTAGTACACTTAGAACATTACTCTTAAATATCCTGATTTTCATATTTATGCTTAGTTTTTTTGATTTCCATATATCCTGCAGCATTGCAAAAGCCTGGTTTGCTCTAGTAAGTCTGCTGTTGATGTCCTCTGTGCTGTCTCCATTTTCTACTACTCTGCTGCCAAGGTATACAAATTCGTTGACCTCCTCCACTAACTTGTTATCTACTCTGAGTACATTTCTGTTGTTCACATTTTGCTTCATTAACTTTGTCTTTCCTACGTTGATCTTTAGTCCTATGCTGTTTGCATTCTGAGTTAGCTTGTTTATTTTATCTTGCATATCTTTGTGACTGCTTGATAATAGACAAATATCATCCGCAAAGTCAAGGTCCTCCAGCACTGTGTCAAGGGTCCATTGTAATCCTCTGCGTTTGTCTGATGTTGCCTCTTTCATTAACCAGTCTACTGCCAAGATAAATAATGTTGGTGATAGTACACATCCTTGTTTCACTCCTGTTTGTACCCTAAAGCTGCTGGAGGTATGTTCTCCACAGATAACTTTGCACTGAAAACCCTCGTATAGGGCTTTGGTTACATTAACTATTTTATGGGGGAGGCCATGCCATCTTAGGATTTTCCACAGTGCATCTCTGTTGATTTTTGCCGTCTTAGTGCCAAGTTATTGAATCTCTCCTTCAGGGGATGGCTTACAGAGCTGAGGAATTTCTCTCCCAAGGTCATGACCTTTGTGTCTCTACGTTCCTTTAGCACTTGAACACCAACTATTTTCTGCATTTCTATTACTGGTGTGGACCTCATGGCACCTGTGATAATCCGTAGTGACTGATTTTGTACCTTGTCTAGATTATGCAGCATAGTGTTTGATGCTGTGCACTAAGCTGTTGAGCCATATTCTAAATGTGGTAGAATACTTTGTTGATATACATTCTTGAGGATTCTTTCACTAGTTCCCCATGTGGTTTCACTCAATTTTATTAATATGGCTTAAAGATTGGTAATGTCACATATGTATGAATGTAATAGTGAAGCCATTTCATAGAATTTTAAGCACAATATTTGTCAGCTTTGGAAACATTTCAGACAGTGCATGTTGCAAGTCAATTTTGCTAGTACTACATCAGATGCCACATAAAATTACAGATGATTATTTTATTCAGACATCAAAATTCAGAACGTAAACATTGTAACAAATTAACACGAGAAAGTTATCTTATACACTTGCTTAGTGTATAGTTGTATACTTATACACTAATTATTGTGTGTAACACGAGAAAAAAGCATTGTAACTCAGACAGTGAAAACAAAAATCATACTAGAATGAATTTGATGTTAATATCACACTCTTCAACATTGGAGTTAAAAAAATGTACAAAATAATAACCTTGATTTGCTTATCATAACTTCTTAGATCTATCACATGCTGTATCACATTATTTACAGGACAGAATTCTAAAAGGTTGAGGAAATGGATGTTTGAGTGAATCTTTGTATGTATGTGTGTATGTATGAGAATGGTCTTGTATATAATAAATTATAATAAATTTAGAAACTTGACAAGACTCCAAAAAGATAAACACAAAACTATGAATAGCTGTGTTTGCACTCTCTAAGGTCAAGTTACATCAAGATGTAATTACAGCTATTGTAATATGAAGGTACTGACTTGTATGATGTAAATAATAAATGACAATATGTATGACTGAATAACTGACTTGGTTATTGAGTGATTTGATATTGAATGACTGATTTGCTTATTGTATCCTATCATTATGGTTTTATATTTATAAAGAAGTGGTCAGTGATCACAATTACTGGCTAATTACCGATTTAAAAAAAAAGAGAGAGAAAAACCTAACTTTTTGGAGGTCATCAGTTACTGTAACCAGTTTATATTATTTAAAAAAAAAAAAAAAGCAAATCAGTTGGAGGATAACTGGGCCAGTGGGATGACAATGTTCAATTTGTATAGAGAAGAATCAGCGTTTTGACTTTTAATCAGCATGTGAACATTGTGGGAAGATTAAATCTCACAGCTGATAAAGCAATAAAAAAAAATTAACTCAAACTTATATTTTCTGCTGAAGTCTGTGAAATGTTTTAAAATTAAAGAAAAAGTACCCACTCCTGTAGTGAGAAAACCAGTATGTTGGAAAGTACTACATACAAGGTGAAAGTCAGGTTCAGAAAATCCTAGTGCAATTACTGAATGACTGTTTTTCTGTCATTTCTTCATTCTCCTTGCAGCATGCAACATAAACTATGAGTGTAATACAAGTATGGGTGTAACAAGTATGGGTGTAACATTAAAGCCAGTGTACACATGTTTCAACAGTGGAAGCTTTCAACATTGAAAGTTAAACTTGGACAAAAAGTTCAAACAGATCCTTACAAGGTGTGAAGACATGTTTCTTCACAAAAATGTTGTCCAATTGGCTCATGGCTTGTAATAAAAATGTTTAAAATGAGCTCTACATGAAAAACAGTTGCACAGATTAGGAAGAAAATTTGACCATCCTCATGGGGCATATGTTTGAAGAAAAAAAACTGGAAAGCACTATGACAAAAAACAAAAACAAAAAAATCGGTGAAATATGGAAGAGAGTTTGACAGAAAGAAAACACACCAAATGGCAAGGTACATAAGGAAGAAAGTAAAAGAGACTGGATTCAAAGAAGAAAAAAAGACAAATAGTGGATAACCGCAGAAGACATCACTGTCTGCACACCTGCTACAGCTTTGTAGAAGACCAGTATAGTTCTCTTTCATTGTCAGTACAGCTTTCTCCTGTAATGAGGCACACTGTGCTCCCTCACTCTTTCAACATTTTGCCGTTTCCATTTCCCTACTCTCTAGTTCTAATTAGTCTAAATAACTGTACTCCAAAGCAAGATAAGAGAAATGCAGACAGCAGTAAAACTAGTTCCAGCATTTTATGCCCATCTTACTTACGAGGAGGATACTAAAAGTGCTAAGTGCTTTATTTTGAGTCTGTTTTTCATATTTTTTTATCTATTGTTTTGTTTTTCTGTGGTCCTTGAAACTGACAAAACAAATAAGGCAGCTGAAATATGTATCAATGAGGAAAAATTGGAAGAGGTAGAGAGTTTTGAATATCTTGGATCATTACTAACTAATAATGGAGATATAATGAGGGAAATTAAAGGGAGAAAATCTATCGCGCTTCAGAAAGTTAAACAACTAAAGAAGCTGTAGAGAGGAGCAGACAGAACTACAAAAATAAGATTTTTAAGGGCATGCATCTTTCCCATTGCAGCATATGCCTGTAAGACCTGGAAACTTAACAAAACAGATGAGAAACACATAAATGCCTTCGAATGTAAATACTACAGAAGAGTTCTTCAAATATCATGGACACAAAAAGAACAAATATATCCATACTACAAGAACTTAATATTGAAGAAGGCTGGCTAGTAAAGAGGATTAAAGAGAGAAAACTTAAATATTTTGAACACATTAAAGGTCATGATAATTTAGAGAAGACAGTTTTGGAAGGGTACATAATGGGAAAAAAAGAAAGAGAAGAAGACCAAGGCGAAGATGACTGCAAGACATCGTTGATATCCTGCAAGCGGATGCATCAGAAGCAGACCATCTTGCTTACAACCAAGAGGCCTTCAGGGGAACTGTTAGGGAGGCAAAGTTCCACAAGGGACATGCAAATGACTGACTGGACCTTGAAAAAGCTATTTGCTGAAATTTTGGATTGTTGTATCTTTATTTATACATACTCATCTTATCTTCTGCCACTCTCATTCTTGCCTACTTTCCTCACTCTTTCTATCTTTTTTTTCTAAATCTGAACCACTCACCTCAGTCTACCGTTATTCCCAAGTAAATATTATATGGTGAACATTTGGAAGGGGGCCATAAGGTAAACCAAAACTGTGGCACAATGGACTGCAGGGCTCAGTGATGGATTTTGTTATCAGCCACACAGAATGGGACGAACTGGACAAAGATCATGTTGCATAGTGAATGGCTGCATCATTTCAGTAAGAAATGTAGGTCAAAAGTCATAATCATCATCAGGTGCCATGCCAGAAGGGTTTGGTGGTCATGCTTCTCAACAGAAGATATTTTCCATCATCTCAGCTGGTGTTTTTTTTTTTTTGTGCCATCATGTTAGACTATGATTCCATTTATCCTTCCTGTTGTTATGTTTTTCAGCCCTCCTCTTCCCATTATTGTTTAGTGATTGATGGTTGTTATTTTCTTATGGATTTAATTAGGTTCCTTTCTACACAACCTTGCCAAACTCTTTGCTTTATTGGTTGATATTTTACTACCATATTTTCTACCCTGAGATCATAAGTGAAAACAACATATACAAGCTCAAACTGAGTGAACTTTGCAACACCACTGTAGTTTGTTGGTAATGCTGCCAGTTATCCAATCAAACAGTGGTACAATCAGCCAACATTCATGTTAAAATCATCTGCAGTCAAATTGTCATAGAATCAGCCAACATCTGTTTTAAAACCATCTCCAGTCAAATAATGGTAGAATCAACTAAGTTCAAGTTAAAACCATCTCCAGTCAAACAGCAGTGTAAACAGTCAATATCTATTTTAAAAACATGTCCAGTCAAACAGCAGTAGAATCAGCCAACATCCATGTTAAAACCATCTTCAAGATTCAAATATGAAAAGGACCATTATATATAAAAACAAGATGGTATTTCATTTCCATGCATGAGATAGTGACATCAAAACAAATCAGATTTAATAAAAAAAATTTTTTTTTCCATTGAAGCATCAGCATTTATTTCTTGTGGACTTTTTGACAACACAAACTTATTTTTAAAAGTGACATTTGTATCTAACTGACACAGTGGAACTGAAGTGACCAAGAATATATTACTCTTTAAGCTTATGGAACAGATACCACTGTAACAAAGTAACACACAATAAATAGTGTACAAGTATACAACTATACCATTATACCAATTAATTCATTCATTCATTTGCATGTCCCTTGTGGAACTTTGTCTCCCTAACAGCACTCCTGTAGGCCTCTCAGTTGTGAGTAATATGGCCTGCTGCTGATGCATCCATCTGCAGATCATCAACGATGTCTTGTGGCCATCTTTGCCTTGGTCTTCCTCTCTTTCTTTTTTCCCATTATGTACCCTTCCAAGACTGTCTTCTCTAAATTATCATGACATTTAATGTGTTCAAAATATTTAAGTTTTCTCTGTTTAATCCTCTTTACTTTAATCCTCTGGTATTTCATAACCTCCAATTGTTATAGCATCATAATATTCTTCGTCTACATCTTCTCTAACATTCCTCATTATATTTTCAGTATACAAGTTAAATAAGTAGGCGACAATATGCACCCCTGACGGACCCCTTGTTTTATGTCAAACCAAGTTGTTGTTTCACCATTTATTCTTACTGCTGCTTGTTGGTCTAGATACAGTAGTGATGTTAATTGTATCAAATGTGTTGGAAATCCCATTTTTTCCATTATTTCCCAAAGTTTCTGGTGTTGTACACAGTCAAATGCCTTTGAGTAGTCTATAAAGGCTAAATATAGATTCACATTAAACTCTCTGCATTTCTCTATTATTAATCTTATATTGAATATATGATCTCTTGATTGTCTTCCTTGCCTGAAACCAGCTTGGATCATATTGACATCTTCTTCTATTTTCTTATGAAGTCTACCCATTATGATTTTTAACAGAATTTTACTGGTATGACTAATCAGGGCAACAGTTCTATAGTTTGTGCATAACTTCAGGTTACCCTTTTTTTGGCAGTGATATGAATACCATTCTTTTGGCCAGATACCTGAATGCCATATCTTTTTACATAGTGCATGATAGATTGTTGCACATTGCTTTCCTCCTGCTTTAATAAAATTCAGTTTTTATCTCATCACATTCTGGTGATTTACCATTTTTCAGATTCTTTATACCATATAGATATACATATACCACTATACCACATATATATATATTTATATATATATATGTAACAAGAGATGTGTAAAAGGATGGTGAGATGGGACAGTCCAATGCTGAGAAATATTCTGATAGCAGAACAAGTTTGTCTCATATATTAACAAGAGACTTAGAATTAGCGAACAACTCACATATGCCTTATAGTTATTTTGAAAACAGACATGATTAAAAAGACATTAAAATAACTTAAATGTGCTCTGCTGAGTATGTGTACTTAAAGCTGGAGAGAAAGGCACTCAGAGAACACTGATGTGTCTCTTCCACAAATTGTCAGAATGAAGTAAGTATGATTAGCCTAGAAAAATTGTTGTCAAAGTACTAAAGACATGAGAGAAAGAAAATTAGTAATAGAATGACTATGAATCAAAGCCCAATATTCCAATAGGATGTGTAATCACCCAGATGCAATATGGCTAGGCACTACAGACTCAACCATGAAGCATCCTCAGGTTTAAACTGATTAGAGTCTATACCTCCAGTATTTCCTACACATAATGTGATCTATCATTTTTCTCTTGTGAGCAACAGTCTTTCATTCTGTTCCATTAGGGTCACTTTGTGGCCGAGTCGACAGTGCACTGTCCTCTCTTGGCTAGGCAGTTGCTTGTCTGCTTGATGTTCAGGGTTTGATTCACAGTTTTTCTCTTATTATTTTTCTTCCTCTTGCAATTAAAGTGCTGTCTACATTATTTTTTTTCTAGACCTATCATACTTACTCTGCTCTCTTCCATTTTAGCAGCATTCTTTGATATATATATATATATATATATATATATATATATATATATATATATATAAACTTTATGAAACCAGATTCCAGAAGTTGTAAATATGACAAAGAATAAACTTGTTTACAAGCCCAGATATATCTTATATCTTATATCCTTCCCGTGCCGTTAGACGTCACATAGGGCTCGCAAAGTAGTTCGCCAATTTTTCCTGTCTTCGGCGAGTCTTTCAACCTCAACAAAGGATTTTATGCCTGTTAACTTGGCCTCTCTTAATAATGTCCTCTTCAGAGTTTCACGCGGTCTGCCCCTTTTTCTTCGGCCTGTTGTGTTCCACTTGATAGCTTGGTTTGGGATTCTCTGCTCATTTCTTCTCATCAAGTGACCAACATATGTCCATCTCCTTTTCCTGATCACCCGTGAGACTGGTTGTTGTTCAGTCATCTGTCTTATCTCTGCGTTGTTCTTGAATTCATTCCACTTGATGCCGAGTATTTTCCTTAGGCATTTGTTTTCAAAAGAGTCTAATTTCTTTTCTATTTCTTTAGTTGTTTTCCAGCTTTCGCATGCATAAATGAGGGTGGATATTACATTTGAATTGAATAGTCTTAACTTGGTTTTTCCAGATTAAATAGTGCATATCATTAAACTGATATTCTACGTACTGATGGTTTCTAAACTTTAGAACTGACTTTCTCATTTTTTTCCCTCCAGATTTGGTCTACTTATGAAATTAATCAGCAAATAAAAACGAATCTGTATTTCTTTTTGTCGTAATGATGTTCATTTTAAGTCACAAACTGAGCTGCAAGTTATGATCTTCAAGTCACAAGTCTGAGTCATTACACTTCAGTTCACAGGTTGAATCTTCAAAATCCGACTCGAGTTCAAGCCAAACAAAATATAACCTAGCTAATCTTCTGAAAGCATTGATGTGCAAATGACTTCAGTGAAATAAGCACTGATAAAAATATATTAGGGGACCGGATAGCGTAGTGGTTAGAGCACTCATCTAGCAAACCGAATTGTCGAGGGTTCGAATTCCCAGCTGAGCGGGATTTTTTTCCGACCAATATGGCCCTGAGGTCGACCCAGCCTCGTAAAATGGGTACCAGAGAAAATCTGGGAAGGAAGGGCAGCGAGGAAAGGAACTGGCCACCTTACCTCATACGCTGATGGCCCAGCATAATGAGGCCTCTAACGCTTCATCCCTTACGGTATTTGCTATGGGACTATATTACTAATATTGCGTCTTGGTAGTTGCTGAGTCTGTTGCCTAAAAATGGTAAGCTGATGGTTGTGCCTGACTCATTGTTTAGTTGAACTGCTTGTCTCAAGTAAAGTATTTAAAGTGATTTTGAATCGAAAACTGTATCGTTTCTTACAAGTGATCTCTAGTGGTCAACAATTTTTCATTCTGTTGCTTTATATCGTTAATGCTTCTCATAGGACCACCTAACAAGGGATGTAATGGAGAAACTAAACCAGCTCTCCATGACAAACAGAATAGCACTACAATGGATCCCTGCGCACTGTGGCATTGAGGAAAAAGAAACTGCCAATAAACTAGCAAAGGTAGGCACAACGAAAGAACAATTCAGGCACAGAACATCACAAAAGGAAGTGAAAATACCCGGAGGAAGAGGACAAACAGTAGATATCCAGAGGACCCCAGGACAAACGGGACAGTGCAGACTCAACGCTCATCTCATGATAAAAGCTAAACAACACGGCCTTTTGGGTAAGATCAAATTGGCTGAGATCAAAGTGTCCTCCTGGCAGGTACCCTGATCAACATCCCCTTTGGTTAAAAGAAAAGCGTCGTCATTTTTTAACTAAACGAGATGCTCGAGGCCTGCCCTGCACACTTAATGCCGAGGGCATGGTCCACATCTCGTTACGGGTGGACCCGGTTTGCAGTACCACCAGGTCACGGCCTGTTGTTTTCGTCGTCGTAAAAAAAGGCTAAACCAACAGTCTAATGCATGTGTCACAACAGCCCCCTGACTCATATACTACAGACCTGCATCATATACTGAGACCTTAGGTATGGCCCCGAAAGAGAAACATGGAAGATAAGCTCTGAGGGCCCTACGAAGACCTCCTGCTCAATGAAGAATACATGGAGATAACCCATGTTTAGAAAGCTGGGTATACGAAGAAAAATAAGAACAAGACGTATCATTTGCCTACAACAGTTAACATTCGTGTGCTCTTCATGCCGAAGAGCTCTTCTGTGAAAAAAAATAGAAATAGTTCCGTCACCGGAAGAAGGGAGGGTAATACCTTCAGTAGACGCAGACACAACTATTTACTCGGTCTTAGAAAGCAGGGTCAGATTTCCTTCAAACGTAACTGCATTTTGATGGTCAGCAGGAAGTTTTATGTATAACATACTTATAAAAGGTAATTTTTCAACCTTACCAGTACACCAAACATGCGAAATTTTCGTGTTTGATAGAACTAATCTCTTCAATGACCAGTGCTAACCGATATTACACTGGTTTTTCGCAACCTTCTTTTTAATTCAGACATTTTGTCGTCAGATAATGCCATTCAGCGTAATTGTTTATGACAATATTTTTGGCATGGCATTGGTTCGGTAACCGCATGTTTTGAACACTTGTTTTTGAAGGTCTAGTTAAAAATTTTGTAAATATGATGAGTCCAAAGGGTGAGATATATATATGAAAATCTGTTCTTGTAAACTCATTTGATAAGTTACACAACGGATCCTTTATCATCCTTGCAGCAAATGGCAATCTCTTTCAGACAGTGAGGTAAGAACATTAGCCCATCAACTCATTGTACTCAGTATTCATGTGTTGTCTTAGGCAGTTTATAAAATAATGTTATGAAGTAAACAGTTGCTGCATCATTGGAGCTTTGCAATCAAATAGTTAGGAATAGGTTTGTGTTTTTGAGACAACAGTAATTCACTCATATTTTTGCATGCACATATTGAAAGTGAAATTAAATTACAATAAAAGCAGAGTTTAGATCATGTGTATGAAGCAAATGTAATCATAATAGCACTTTTCATCTTAGGAGACAGTTTTTAAGGAGATAGATGCTAAATATGGGTTTTGCTGAGCATCATTTTGCTGAATAGATTCTTTCATAGCTTGTTCTACCAGTTGTGGATTTGTATATTAGGCCACAGAAAAGCAGGTGATGTTTGTGTTGCAAGGGTCAGTCACTTTGCAGAAAAGTCTTTTGTCTTAAGATTTGGCCATCATTTCCACCTCAAATAGTGTTGAAGTTTTACAAAGAATCACTCTTCACATTATTCAGTCTTTCATCAATTCTTTGCTCCCTCAGTGTTTATTGAAAAATCCTTTATTGATAGCTTACGTTTATCTTTGTATCCCAGTTGTGGTGTTACCACATGGCATCCTTTCCATCATAAGTTTGTTATATAAAATTTGTTTTCTTTACTCCTGTCATCAAGGCAGCTGAAATATTTATCAATGAGGAAAAACTGGAAGAAGTGGAGAGTTTTGAATATCTTGGATCACTACTGACTAATAATGGAGATACAATGAGGGAAATATATCGCTCTTCAGAAAGTAAAACAAATAAAGAATCTGTGGAGAGGAGCAGACAGAATGACAAAAATAAGATTTTTAAGGGCATGCATCTTTCCCATTGCAACATATGCCTGTGAGACCTGGATACTTAACAAAACAGCTGAGAAACACATAAATGCCTTTGAACGTAAATGCTACAGAAGAGTTCTTCAAATATCATGGACACAAAAAAGAACAAATATATCTATACTACAAGAACTTAATATTGAAGAAGGCTGGCTAGTAAAGAGGATTAAAGAGAGACAACTTAAATATTTTGGACACATTAAACGTCATGAGAATTTAGAGAAGACCGTATTGAAAGGATACATAATGGGGAAAAAAAAGAGAGGAAGACCAAAACGAAGATGGCTGCAAGACATTGTTGATGATCTGCAAATGGATGCAGCAGCAAGCCATCTTGCTCACAACTGAGAGGCCTACAGGAGAGCTGTTAGGGAGGCAAAGTTCCGCAAGGGACATGCAAATGAACGAATGAAAACTCCTGTCAGAGGCATAGGCCATCAACAAGGGCTCTCAACTTATTTATATCCTGGGCTGTCTCAAGGCGTAGTTGATCTTTCTGATCTCTGTTTCAAGACTGCTTTGCCCAGATGTTTCTAGGTCTTCCTCTTTCACTGGGGATCCCATGTGAAAGCTTGTCTGGTTATAGCTTCATCTATTCTTGCTACATGCCTCAGATGAAGACTGATTAATGAGGGTTATGAAACTGCTGGTTATAGTGCCAAGCTTCCTTGTGGTGATAACTATATATATATATATAATACTTTGTACCGTATTACAGTGATTGTGCTATAATTTTTGTAACCAGTGCACTTGTACCTGTCTTTTTCCATGCATAAAGCACTTTCCAAATATTGATTTTCTCAGTAAAGCAGTTGATACTTTATGCTTTTTTTTAAAATGTAAAATCAAACATTTTACAAACATCAACAGAAATTAAATGTTCGTGTAACTTTTTTTTTAAAAGTATATTATTTGCGGTAAATACATCAATTAATCTTCACAAAATTCTTACATACTAAATCAAAATCGAAAGTGGCTGATTCTCCTCCATACAGATTGAACACCATCATCCTACATATTTGATTCTCCTCCATACAGATTGAACACCATCATCCTACATATTTGATTATCCTCCATACAGATTGAACACCATCATCCTACATATTTGATTATCCTCCATACAGATTGAACACTATCATCCTACATATTTGATTATCCTCCATACAGATTGAACACTATCATCCTACATATTTGATTATCCTCCATACAGATTGAACGCCATCATCCTACATATTTGATTATCCTCCATACAGATTGAACACCATCATCCTACATATTTGATTATCCTCCATACAGATTGAACACCATCATCCTACATATTTGATTATCTTCCAACCAATTTTGCCGGGTTGCTTTTTATTAGATTTTTTTATAATTTATACCGGTTACGGTAAATGACGACCTCCAAACATTTCACTTTTTCTTTTATTTTAATTGGTAATTGACCAGTAATTGCCAGTTAACACAATTACTGTCTGTTATACATTTGATTTATAAGACTGGTAAATTGCAAGGTCTAATTTACTTCTGGTCATGTTCCTTCATTCATTCATTAAGTACTACGCTAAAAAAGATCATGCGTCTGCATTTTACGCTATCTTTGGCATGTCTAATTAGATTTTTTTTTTGTAGCCCTGTCATGCCTTAGAGGCACATAGGGATATGGTGTTAGTGCCTATATTTTCCATGACCTGTCAGCACACTAGAGGGTGATAATGGTCAGCAAGAAGTCAGGTACCCATTTTTACAGCTGGATGACTGGGGCACCTGCAGCCGGATTCAAACCCCGACCTTCGCCATGAGAGACTAGTGCACTGACCACTTTGCCACTCAGATGCCTCTGATTAGATTGGGTGACTATTTTTCTATGCCATTCATTTAGTCCATTCAGATATTTCTGTCGTCCCCCCCCCCCCACCACCACCACCCAGTCAAGTTCTTTAGGATATTTATCTTCATGTGGGTTTTTGCCTGTTCATAACACATTTGGCATTTATACAAAGGCTAGTCAAAAAGTAACCACAAATCAAGGGACATAACCATCGAAAATATATGTAAAGACTGAAGGGTGAGTCAGTTTGTTCATACATTTTTTTCAGCTGTTTATTTGTGGTTGGACGCACCCTTGTGAGCTATTCTAAATTGATAAAGACAGCAAAAAAAAAAAAAGCTGTTTTTAAACAAGGTGCACAACAGTAATCTAAAATATGCAGATGATGCAGTCTGGGGACATTTTCATTGAATGGTTTTAAACTGTTCATTTTCAGATGATGTTTAATGGAATATTTTTCTTGTGATAATTACACTTCAGCTATTTTTTAAATTGTTTTTCCATCAGAATCACATGAAGCTTGTTACTTTCTTGACATTTTCTAAGTGTATTTGAATTGAAAGTCATTGTCAGGCTTTTAACATGATTTCTTTCACTGTCCATTTATTGATCACAACATTGAGATCTCTCTCCTAAAATATCCTCAAGTTTTTGTCAGTTTTGTCATTATACATCATGTGCTTGTGAACTGAGTGGTTCTTTTCTTCTTCATTGACACATGCTATTGTCTTTTTTTAATTTTAAATATGAGGATAGTTTTTTTTAATAAGTTTACTGTGACATTTCATTTAATTTTATTGCTTTTGTTTTACTTCCAGCTTTGATTTTTTTGTTTTTTTTTAATGGTCATATAGTTCTCTTTTTTTTTTTTTGGCCCTCACATGTACAGTTGAAAATCAGTCATTTGGAACTCCAGTATATAGTAAAAAAAAAGGTAATCTTGTCATGCCTTAGAGGCACATAGGGATATGGTGTTAGTGCCCATATTTTCTTTGACCTGTCAGCATACTAGAGGGTGATATGGTCAGTATCACGCCTGGCTGCCTTTCCTTCCCCAACTCCAGAAGTCAGGTACCCATTTCTACAGCTGGGTGACTGGGGTGTTCCAGCCGGATTCGAACCCCCCAACCTTTTGCCATGAGAGATCAGTGCACTAACCAGTATATAATACTGAATGTAAATTATGCACTGATTGAAAAAAAGTTAGAACATCATAAACAGAACAGTTGAAACATTCAGTCATTCATCATATGCTGTGCTGGATAGTGTTGACAGTTGTGTTTCTCCATCTTGTGTGATCTTTGGTGTTGGATCACCCATCTTGTGTAATCTTTGGTGTTGGATCACCCATCTTGTGTGATCTTTGGTGTTGGATCACCCATCTTGTGTGATCTTCGGTGTTTCCAACCAGTTCAAATGCTTTTCTTTTTCTATGTCACTCACTCAGTCTGCCAAGATATTTTTCTCTTGGCTCCCCCTTCTTCTTTTGTCCTTGAATTTTCCAGTTGTTACCAAGTTCTCTAACTTCTGTCTTAACATGATGTCCAGTAAATTTTGACTGGTTTTTGTTGTCTTGAAACTTCTCTGAGGGTCCTCTTCATTTGTTTTTTTGGCTGTCCTTGGTGTTTGTTGCAACTTTACCCCCAAACTACATCTCTTTTGCTTCCAATTTCTTTATCCATTTAAAAAAATTTTTCCAAGTTTTACAACTGTACTGCATATTGACTCTGTTAAGCACTGTAATGCTCTTTTCTTCACTTTTAGATATATCCTCATATTTGTTTGTGTAATACTATTTTCTTCACTTTTAGATATATCCTCATATTTGTTTGTATTTTTCTTAATGTTTTAAAAAGCTGCTTTTAAGTTTTCTATTTGTGATTTGATTTTAGTTGAGCACTTGTCTTCAGCTGTTGTTGTTGTTGTTGTTGTTCTGAAGTAACTGAATTTGTTTACTTGTGTCAGTGTCTTCTTGTTTGGAGAGACATTGCACTGTGGTACATTTACAAGCACTCTGTTTCATATTAACATGGTCCCTGTCCCCGTTGCAGTTTAGCTCTAATCCTCTTTTATGAGTACTTTTTGATAATCTCTTTCACAGATTTCTGCAAACTGCTTTCAGTTTTTAGTATCATTCTGATGTCATCTGCATATCTCTGACTGAAACAAGTTGTGAATAAAAAAGCATAGTATAACACTTTAATACACTGTGCATATGTGCGCATGCAGTTCCCCCATGTCGTTCTCCCCCCCCCCCCATTATTGCTGGGTTTATTTTGCATCATGAAAGCAAGGTATCTCGCTGAAAATGTCTCAGCAGACACCTAAATTGTCTGTATAAATAGTAAACTGGTTAGGGGGCCATAGTTTGCTTCTACTGAATACTGGGTCATGGAACCAGTAGGACACTGAAAACTTGAGCCACAGCCCTTTACAATAACATGACTCCTTTATAATTTGTACTGTGTTAGTGAAAAATATATTACAGAGAGTGGGACACAGATTTTGTATAATTTTCACAGAAATTTCCCTCGCTTACTGTGTTGCTTCTGTTGAAGGTTGTGCCTAGATATTTGTATGTTTCTGCTTTCCTAATAATCATCTCTCCAACATTTATATAATCTGGATCATTCTGCCTGTGGTCTCTTGATATCTTCGTATACTCTGTCTTATCTAAAAATACTGGGATATGCTGATGACATCGGCCTGGTGGGGGAAACTATGCAAGAAGTCATCAATACCTGCATACTTCTGAGAGATGTAGCACTAAAAGTAGGCTTGACCATTAACCATTTATAGACTAGTGAGGAGTATTTTTGCCTCTGTCACTCTTAGCTGATGTGTACATGACTTTTTTTTTATCAGGTCACACATGTGACTCTCCACAGCTTGAAGAACTGTTTCTATTGTAGCTGATCTGTTAAAATTTGTGATTTATAGGGTTGGTTACAGTGAAAACAAGCCACTTTTATTTTTGTTCTGTATGCTTGCATGTCCTGTCTTAAAACTTGTTTCTTTTTTTATGTCTTTATGTAAGTTTACTTTCCTTGTGCTGTAGTTTTTCACTAGCTATTTGTAGTCTTTACACTGGTGGAGAAATATCTGCACACTATTAGCTTTCTCTTTCTCTGTCTCTTCCCCTCTCTCACTCTCTCCCCTTCTGTTGGTCTGTCTCTCCTTCCCTCCCCTCCCCACCCCCCCTTTTTCTCTCTCTAGAGGTTATTTTTACCACATGGTATTCATGTGGAGATCCAAGATTCAGAAGTCACAAATTCTTCTATCAATTTTCTGTCATCCTTGTCTTTGCCATCAAGTTATTGCAACTTGGCATAGTGCAGCATCTCTGAGCAGGTCAAACTATTTTGTTCTGCTACTTGATGTTCATTATTCTGTGAAGAAACCACAGGGGAGGCTGTTAACCCTTAGATAAGTTTATGTGACATGATGCATAGACATCATTTCATCATGCATGATGATTGTAGCTCATGCTTCATGCTCTATCGATGTTGGATAAACATTTATTTTATCATCACATTATTTTTTTACAACATTTTTAACATTAAAAAAGTCCTTTACAAATGCATATCTAGCTTCTTTACATCTTATCAGCCATCTAGCATAAAGTTATATCCCATTTAGTAAATTCAGAGTTCATT
The DNA here is from genome assembly GCA_009760885.1 of Achatina immaculata. Lineage (NCBI taxonomy): Eukaryota > Metazoa > Mollusca > Gastropoda > Stylommatophora > Achatinidae > Lissachatina > Lissachatina immaculata. The sequence continues at coordinate 18,783,025 of CM019691.1, read as the reverse complement.
TTTTTTTAAAAATTTAATTGAAATTTTCAAAATTATTGAAAAAAAATGTGTATTGAGGTAATCTTATTATGTGGCTGATATGTGGCCAGGCTCCATGTGCTAGCTTACATAGTGGTTCTCACACTTTTGTTTGTTAAGAACTGACAGCAATCCTGTTTGACCCCCATCATAAACTTAACAGAAAATTGTACATTACATTATCATGTGAGATTTTTGTTATGAGGGCTGACAACAGAAAATTATTACTTTTTTCATTACTGAAATTTTGTATAATCAACCAACTACACCCAGTTTCATGGGTTATGTAAACCCATCACAGCTTTATTCAGCAGTAGTTCATTTGTTTCTCTTCTGCTCTTCATTCCCTGATTTCCCTCTAACTTGGTAACTTTTGTTTGATCCACCTTGTATGTTCTGGGTAAATTTTTCTTTTCTACAAATCTTCCTAAACAAGTCATCTCAAAACCTATGGCTCAAGATTTTTAAGATACAGTCATGTTATGGCCATATTTGGAACCATGGTGAGGACAGAGGGTATCTGGCCTTAAGTCAGTTTGGCCACCTGTCAGAGGGTGAGGTGAGATGCAGGGTACAGTTCACTACTATAACATCTGTTGAGATCAATAGACATAGTTACCATCACTTTAAAATACTAAGAGAGTGCAAATTAGCACACTAATTGTGTGGAAATAAAATCAGTCAATGTGAATCGCGGCACATCATATAAAGAATAGCTTATCAGTGACATACAAAATGTACATAGGTGCACATACACCCACATACATACATCCTGTGCTCAATGGATGATGATGCTGTGTACTGCTTCATCTACTTCTGGTGTCTTGTGGTGAGTTTATAGCATATTTTGAACATCAGATGTTTGTAGATTAATCACAAAATGGATAATCTTATATCCTTCCCGTGCCGTTAAACGTCACATAGGGCTCACAAGATAGTTCGCCAATTTTTCCTGTCTTCGACAAGCTTTTCATCCTCCTCAAGGGATTTTGTGCCTGTTAATTTGGCCTCTCATAACAGTGTCCTCTTAACAGTTTCCCATTGTCAGCTTCTTTTTCATCGGCCTGTTGTGTTCCACTTGATAGCTTGTTTTGGGATTCTCTGATTGTTTCTTCTCATCATGTAACTAACATATGTCCATCTCCTTTTCCTGATCACCCATGAGACTGGTTGTTGTTCAGTCGTCTGTCTTATCTCTGCTTTGTTCTTGAATTCATTCCACTTAATGCAGAGTATTTTCCTTAGGCATTTGTTTTCAAAAGAGTCTAATTTCTTGTTTATTTCTTTAGTTGTTTTCCAGCTTTCACATGCATAAATGAGAGTGGATATTACATTTGAATTGAATAGTCTTGACTTGGGTTTTGTGCTTATAACTTTTGAATTCCATATGTTCTCAAGATTCTTGACAATCAATGCTGCTTTTGCAATTCGAATTCTAACTTCCTTTCTGGTGTCACCATCCTGGTCTGTGTAGCTGCTAAGGTATGCAAATTGATTGACTTCTTCAATAGCTGTCCCTTCGACATGTATTTTTCCATTTTGATTAATGGGAAGTTTCATTATTTTTGTTTTGTCCTTGTTAATTTCAAGTCCTATTTTGCTAGCCAGTGAAGACAAGATATCTGTTTTTTTTCTTGCATGGAATTCACATTGTTACTGATAAGTGTCATCAACAAAATCAAGATCTTCTAGTTGGGTCCCATGTACCTAATCAATGCCTGTGTTACCTGTGCAGCATTTTTTCATTATGAAGTCTATGACAATTCCAAAAAGCAGAGGAGATCGTATACATCCTTGTTTCACGCCTGTTTCAGTCTGGAACCATTCGCTCATCCCTTCTTCTGTTTTGACTGCACTAATATATCCGTTGTAGAGGTCCTTAATGATGTTGACAGTTTTAGGTGTATTCCATATAGACTTAAAATTCTTCACAATGAATCTCTGTGTATGCTATCAAATGCCTTTTTAAAGCCTGTGAAGTTCAGTATTAATGATTTCTACTTTTCAATATGTCCTTCAAGTATTATTCTTAAAGTAAGATCTGGTTGAGACAGCTTCTCCCTTTTTGAAATCCTGCTTGTTCTTCTCTCACTGCAGTATCCACTGTATCTTTAAGTCTATTCAAAATGACCTTGCAAAATACTTTTGACACAATTGATATTAAGTTTACTCCTCTCCAATTGTTACAGTCACTAAGGTTGCCTTTTTTTTTTTTTTTTGGTATTTTAACAATGATTCCTTTTTTCCATTTAGAAGGGACCTTTTCTTCTTTCCAAATCTTGTTAAACATTCTCTGTAGTTGTCTCATGTTGTTACTATCGATAGCTTTTAGCATTTCGGGTGTTATTTCATTTTCACCTGCAGCTTTTTTGTTAGGCATTAAATTCACTGCTGTTTCAATTTCATGCAATGTAATTTCATCTAGGTTGACATTTAGTTGTGGGATTGGTAAGTTGGTTTCAAGGTTTATCAATTCTTTTGGGTGTGGTTGATTCAGTATTTCTTGGAAGTGTTCAGCCCATCTTTGCTTTTGGTCTTTACTTGATGTTAAAAGGGTTCCAGTTTTGCTAAGGATTGGTCTTTCTTTAGATGTAATAGTACCTGTTAGCCTCTTTTGTATGTTATATAAAGTTTTACTGTCTCCTGTTTTTGCTGCTTTCTCTGCCTCTTTCACTATATTGTCCATGTATTCTCTTTTATCCATTCTAGCTGAACTTTTTTACTTTATTGTCTATTTCTTTGCATGTTGCTTTCACCAGATCTTTTCCAAGATCTGTTTTTTACATTCAGCATGGTTAATTTGGCTGCTCATCTTTCATGTATGTACTTCCATGTGTTTTCTGATATCCATGCTTTTCTGTTTGGTTTTTTCAATCCAGCGCTTGCTTTTACTGCTGTGATTATGTGCCATAAGAATCCATAGTTCATCTATACCTATTTCCTCAATTTCACTGAGTGTTGTGGAATGATTGGCAAGACAATGATTGAAATTCCTGTTAGTATTTTCTTCTTGTAGGCTATGGCTGTTTATCTTTCTGTGTATGGATTTCTTGTGTTGGCTTTTCAGTTTTAGTTTTATTTTCCCTATACACAGATTGCGATCACTGTTGACGTTAAGTGGATAATAGCACATTAAAAACAGTTCTATAGGACCTTGGCCATAAGTACCAACAGCTGCAATTCAGTCTGTGATGAGTCAGTAGATGGCTGTAAATCATTTGTTGTCAGGTAATCTTTAGAAGTCTATGGTGAGTCTGTATTAGAAACTCATTCAGTCATTATCTCTTTAGGTAGGTGAAACACAACCTTTCACCACTGTGTATTCTTACCGATTGTCATTACATACCATTTTACTGATCTGTATTAATCTATCACTTCAATGCAGATTTCTTGCTTTACCTCATTTTTAACACTGGTTTTAGTTTTAGGTTTTAGCTGATAACCAGATTGTCATTTTGTCCCCGGGAATCTCCAGACTTGTTAATCCTGGTTATTGGTGAATAGTTTAGGGTTATCTTTCAGAGGTATTCCCCAGCCTTGATAGTTTTGAGAACCTCTGCAGTAAAGGTACAGCTGATGCACTAATGGCTTGTTTCTCTATTTAGGTCACTGGTGGTAGATTACAAGTGTGACTTACATTATTTCGTAAGGATAGATTGCAAAATATGACTGTCACATTGTTACCTAAGTTTTGTGACTGTTTGACTGTAATGGATAAGATAGAGCTGATATTTAAATAGTGCTTATTTTAACAATACTTTTCTTTTTCTTTTGTGTAATTGACACATACTTCAACATTTGCTTTAAATGTATGTTCTAATTCATCCTTGGCCCTAGATTGCATGATTTCTATTCCTGTTTATTTCACATTAATTTTGTGCTGTCTTCTTGTGCATTGTAATGGTGTTGGTGCGTAGTTTGTTTCCTTTCATATAATGTCAGTATAATACTTTTACGTAACTTTTCCGAGACATGTCAGCAGTCGTTTATAATGCATTTAGCCTCATTTCTCCCCTCCCCTCCTCGCCTTTTGTGTCTTAGAGGAGAAGTTGTGATTTTTTTAATCCTGTGCAGAAGGTCGATTTAGAGCTTGCCTTCAGATATTAGAAAGTCAGAATTCCAATGTCATCCTGGTCATCTGCTTTGTAGGCTCATTCTCAGCTCATTGTCTTAAAGCTGTCTCACAGGGGTCACATTGCATCTGTGCTAGCCCAGACCTAGGCCTAGTGTGTCTTACACAGGAAGGTGTATTTGCAGAAATTACCCTCTTATATACAGTACTACAAGAACTTAATATTGAAGAAGGTTGGCTAATAAGGAAAACTTAAATATTTTGGACACATTAAACGTCATTATAATCTAGAGGAGACATTCTTGGAAGGGTACATAATGAGAAAAAAAGAGAGAGAGGAAGACCATGGGGAAGATGGTTGCAAGGCATCATTGATGGTCTGTAAATGGATGCATCAGCACAGCAGGGCATCTTGCTTACAACTGAGAGGCCTACAGGAGTGCTGTTAGGGAAGCAAAGTTCCACAAGGGACATGCAAATGACTGACTGACCCTCTTATATGATCACTGACATGTGACAGTTGTTACCATCTGTGAAGTCTGACAGTCTACTGAAATGTGATCTCTCATTTTATATTTTGTGGAGACACATAAATGAACAACACTCTGTAATACATTACAGCATTATATCTCCGCAGAAATATAAAAAAGTTGAAGTGCAGTAAATCCACAGAAGCAACTCTATATGAATATAAAAATGATTTTTTTCTAAATGTAATGATATAAAAAAAAATATCCAAACTTTAAAATATTCCCTCCTCTTCTCCTAGCCCGCAGAGGTAATTTGTTTCATACACTCTTTAAGGCATTGCTTAGAATGACAGAACCTTAAAAGATAGTGGAAGCTTTTAAAACAAAATAAATATTCAAATTATTATCATGTATATAAAAAAAAAATTATTGACAAAGAGTTATTTCACAGTGATGTTAATTTCACATTTACTCCAATTTTGCTTCAGTTTCACCTTTATAAATTACTTGTTTCAGTTACACCACAATGTGTTTTCACTTGTTCATTTTGTACATGAGAATGCTCACCAAATATGTTTAATGAACAAACTGTAACTTTTAAAAGTGATTTTTTTTAAATTTTCAAATGAAAACCCATCTGTTTTCGTTATGGTTTTCATCAAATCAGTGGTACAATATCTTTCTTAGGACTCCACAATCTGGACTCATCCTGTATATGAGATAAATATGAAGTAAGATACTGGCCATTTTGTGGGTCATCATACAGATTTTGTTTTTGGACATAAATCAGTTGTGATATGCCTCTCCTCCAGTTCTCTTTGTCCTGTTGAAATAAAATAACAGTAGTGTAACTTGTATATTTTTTATTCCCTGGCATTCACTCATTATCAAATTAGTTCACTTGTAAGACTCAGATCTGTGGCATTTCAGACTGTGACATTATGGCAGCCTGACAGGCTGTATTTCATCAGCAGTGGACGCATTCAGCAAAACCACTTTCACGCACGAAGCAGGACTCTGGCAGATGCCGTGCACATGCACTTTTAGAAAATGGATCTGGGTTGTCATGCACACAGATTAAATTGTATACTTGTATACTAATGTGTGCTAAAAGGCAGTTGCACTCATAAAAATCAGTTTGGCATGTCACGTGGACTTACCCACATGCTTGGAAATGTTAACTACAACAGATGATGGCAGGTGGCATGGATCGCTTGCTTTCCAGTTCTGTGAAATGCAGGGATGAAGACCTTCAAAAGTGATAAATGTACCACTAAATGGGTTCTATTTTTCATGATTTCCTTTAGAGTATAGTCTACTCCTAGCCAGCCCTTGGCTTATAATGAGGTTATATACTGATAAATCCATTATAAATCAAAAATATCATATAAGTTGAGTTACATACATGTCAGTGTATATAATATATACCATGTTGCCTGTGTAAAGACAAACTACTTCCTGTGAACTCAACATAGTTAATAAACCTGTAATTGCAGTGCAGAAAAGAAAGACAAAAATAAACAATAACAAGATAATAACAGTGAGCATTTTATTAAATATACCAAATATACAGTACAGGACGCTATCAAAGTGGCGTATCATTGGTGCAGTCAAATGTATTAATTGTTAGAGAATGAAGATGCTATTTTGATAGGATTATCTGATTTTTTTGCCATTCTAATTTGTGAGTGCAGATTGTGGAAAGTCTTTATTGATAGAGTCAGACAACCCCAGACCATAGTTCTTTCAACAGAAATACCAGAGATAATCAACAAAGGGAACTAGTCATGTGTCATCCTGCATTTCCTGACTCTGGAGATGTTAGACCATATCACAAAGTGGACAGATGTCTACATTCATGGAAGCTCAGATACACCCACCAGAACTAGAGGCAGTGGAATATACATGCACTATCCAAATGTCTCACATTTCATACCCTCCCATTGTCTGGTCACCAACTATCAAGCTGAGCTCACTGCTGTCCCTGAAGCTGCCAAACTAGTTAGTACCATGGAGTTACAGTCACATTGTCTTCCTCACAGACAGCAAGTCTATCATAAAAAAAGTCTGCTGTTGCCCAAAGAGCACTAGAAAGAGACACAATGTGGATGCTGTGCTCACTGTCTCAGGAAAAGGCAGCTGTGGTCCAGTGGATTCTATCACACTGTGGTCTTTTGGGAAATGAAAAAGCTGACAGCCTTGCTAAATTTGAGGTGGCAGGCAACCACAGCATCAACACCCTGTGTCTTACAGTGAAACCAAAACTAAAGTCAGGCATCAGTACAAGAAGCCATGGGCTGGTCAGCACAGCCCACTATCTAATGACCAGATGCAGCAAATCTCACATCAGAAACAAACCACCATCTTCAGACTACAAATGAAACACTGCCAGTTGCAAGCATATGTAATCACCTTGGCCTGTCATGCCCTCTCACTGCACATGCCAAGCAGGCATGCAGACTCTAGAGCACACCCTGCAAATCTGCCCAAACCCAGCTCTGGCCACAGAGAGCTGCATTGGAAGACAAACTTTGGGGCACAAAGCGTGACCTCCAAAAAAAAATTAGAAAATGTATCCAGACACTAAATATAGATGTCCAAGGCTATAACCTTGGAATGCAAAAGAAGAAGACAATAGAGCTCAAGAAAATGCGGGTGTTTTCAGGTAGATGTTCATTTTTTGACTGAACAGTTCCCCCCCCCCTTGTCATTATCATCATCATGTGCCATGCCATGTCTCTGTATAGTTTCTGGTCTTTTATGTTTTCCATCAGTTCTGTTGTTGTGCTTCTCCTGTGCCTTTTTTGTCAAGCCATCTGAGATTTTCTCTCTTGGTCTACCTCTTCCTTTCCTGCCTCCCATTTTTCCTGTTGTCATGATAATGTCAATTCCTTCTCTTCTTATTATACGTCTAATGAACTTAGACTGTCTTTTTTTTTTTTATAATGACCATGATTCACTCCCTTATTGTAATGCTGGCTTGATATATAGCATTTCAAGACTTTTTTCCTAGTATCCATTGATAAAGATGGACTGTACAAATTAGTTTTCATTTTCTTAAATGCTACCTTTGCATGATATATTACATTTTTGACCTCTGTGATACATCTACCATCTGATGTTGTCATTGTACCAAGATACCTGAATTCATACACTTGTTTTAATATTATTCCTTTCATTTTTACATTACATTTCTTTTTGTTCAATACCATCATTTATGTTTTTCATTATAGGTTTGTCATTATAGATTTCCTTATTACAAACAAGAACATTTTTCTCCTATAAGTTTACATCATGAGAATCTCACTTATTTTTGCCATTCCATGAAGTTTTGAAAAAAGCACAATATTCCTACAACAGTTGCACAAACTGAGTGTGAGAATGAGAGAGATCAGACTCAGAAGTGCCAAATCCGAACAGCATGAAACTGTTCATTAAAACAAATGTACATTGTTTAACTGGGTTTTATAATGTTGTAATCCTACAACTGTAAGATTGAAAAATCATAAGTCAGATGATCATACATCAGGAACCATGTAGACTCAAGTTTAGTGCACTGGCTTGAAACTCTCATCAGTAAAGAGTATTGCTGCATTCATGCAGGTTATTGAAATCACAAGACTGATATAGAATTTCTGTACTCACTGTTTTAAATCCAGAATGGATGATGTGTCTTCCTTGTAGTGTATTAAAATACTAAAAATAAGCACAGACACACAGGTCTAGTAAGCCATGCTGACATCTTATTTAATTTCAGTTGTATTGAGTCCTGAAGGGAACTTGACAGTTGTCAGATGGTTATATATTGAAAACTGTCAGGCTTCTCTGTCGGATTCTATATAAATGAGTGGAGGAATCCATCTTATTTCTTTCCATTTGCTAAAAAAAGCTACTTACTAATTGATGTAACTCATAAACTATACGCTGTGTAATTTTCACACTTCATAAACAGTTTCCATAATCTCTGTACTTCAGCACCTCTTTGTCTTTGACTTCTATAACCTAAATTGCTCTTCTTTTTGCTTTCCCAACCCTCTTTCTTGGCTTGTGTCTTTTGGTAATGGCCATTTTGGTTCACATCACGCTGTAACGGAAAATGTCATGCACCACTGAAGTGGAAAGAATTTTGTGATCTCTGACCTGATTTCCTACGAACTTAATGCATATTTAATTGGGGAAATGTTTATCTAGTTCCTCCCTGCCACAGAGACTGGACTGAAAAAATATATCCTGTAATTGTTCCGTGTGACACATTCATAGTGTGGATTTGTTTATCGTGATTCATATGTACGAACAAAGCATTTATACCAGATCTCCTGTGTTCAAAAAATTGTTATTCAGTAAGATTTTTTTTTACATTTATGAAGAAGAAAAATATGTTTTTTTCCCTATTAGCATGTTTTTTTTAACATAGAGACTCCCATGGAATAAAAATATTTCAGTGTACAGATGTGAACATATAGTTCTAATGATTAAGATAAGAATAAAGTTGTTGACCTTGAATAAGGCAACAAAAAAGAGAAATGAAGTGCTTGAAATGTGGATGTATCGAAGAACAGGGTGTATCCCATGGACAGAAAAGAAAACAAACAACGAAGTGCTAAACCGACTAGAAGTGAAAAGAGAAATCCTGAAAATCATAAAAAACAAGACAGCTAAGATACTTTGGGCATGTCAAGAGGCACAGTACTATATTGAAGGCTCCTTGAGGAGATCAAAGGGAAAAAACATAAGGATGACAGTGACATAGATGGGTGGACAACATCAAGAGATGTGCAGAGACAAGGTTTGTTGAGTGCTTTACGAAGACAAGAAACAGAAAAGAGCGGAGATTCATTGTAGCTGACCTTCCATGGGAAGACGGCATGAGATGATGATGATGATGAAAGTAGTTGAGGCTTCCTAAGTCTTATCAGATCTATTGTACAAAAAGTTGATAGTGTGCACAGATAGAATAAAGTGTTGTACAGATCTTTGTGGTTGACATCTGTTTACCAGCTGTTTTGCTCTTGTAGCAGGTTTTCATTGTGTGAAAATAATCCCAGGTTCATAGATAAAAATGGAGCACCTGAGTTATAGAATAGAAATGGTGAAACTTGTTACGAACTTTTTGTTGCTGTTATTACCTTGCTTAATAAAGTCAGAATCATACCATGTAATGATATCAGGTTCTTCTTCTGTGTTCGAGGTTGTTGGTCACGTTAGATCTGATCCCTGTTGACAGGGCAAAGCACACAGTCCTCTGCATATCCTGATAGGAGCCCCAAAGCTTTTGCCCCACACTTATGTCCTCAGGCCATGTCTCACACCTCAGGTCTGCATGGTTTGGGCACTCTTGAAGGATATGTTTCAGAGTTTGGACTCCACTGCCACAGGGACACTCATCTGTGTGAGACATTTTGAGTTGATGTGGACAGACACTCATCTGTGTGAGACATTTTGAGTTGATGTGGACAGACACTCATCTGTGTGAGACATTTTGAGTCGATCTGGGTAGCTCGGTAGCCTGCCGTGATTTGTCCTTGGGTGAAAAAGTATGATTTGCCGATGTCTTTGTAGATGGCATATTGGATCTGGTTCATCGTTGAATTTCAGTTCTTGCTTCATTTGGGCTCTGCACTTGTTACAGATGATAGTTTTTGCTTCTTGGTAGTTTACTGGGTGATGTTGGTATCAAGTTAACCAACTTCACTTCTGTTATCTCATTATATTCTTTCAAATATAATTTTTTCACTATCAGACACGTTTTCCTGAAAATTTCTATTATCTCACAGATTACCCAAATGGTATGTTCCTAACAAATATATGATGGATTATGTCAAAGCCTATGCTAAAAACATGTATTTTACATGTGCTGTAAATTATATGATAGCCTTTACTAAAAAAAAAAAAAAATGCATCTTATATGAAAAACCGTGGGCCAAGATCTTAATTGATTTTATTGAGAGTGCAGTTTAGCAAGGTAATTTAAATCTTAACTTTTTACATTTTTGGATTCCCGAGTTTGCAAGTTTTCACCTAATTTTGCCTTGTGTCAAGTAATGAAATAAATGTTTCTTGGTTGTTCTCTGAATTTGTGCAGTTTTTTTTTTCCTTTCACAAAAATGTGGATTTGGGTCAAGTCTTCACACGATGTTTTATGTGCCATTCATGGACTGTCAGCTGTGTGTGCTGTGAAGTCCAGTGCGCTTTGTCCTGCTGGCAGATATTCTTCGTCTTCTGATGCTGCTTTCCACAACATAGTGTGTAAGGTATCTTTTAAGACAATTTTGATGTCTGAAGGTCCCCAAGTGTCTGAAGGTCATCAGATCTGGTGTCTGGATGTCACCAGATGTCTGGAGGACACAGTCTGGAGGTTGGTAGATGTCTCGATGGCACCAGTTGTCTAGATGACACCAGCAGTATTCTGAAACCCTCAATCCTTCAGATAATAAACATTATCTAGCCATTCTAGGATAAATTTTAATGATGAATGAGAAAAAAAACTGACATATTAGCTGCCATGTAAAGAAAATAGTTGTATACTTTTAATTTCCTTACATGAAAATGAGCCTATGATAAAGTGAATATTTAATAAAGAGATGCTAATACAGTGAAGAAACAAATGTACAGGAAAATCTCATGAGCTGTTATGAATAAACAGTACAGTGACTGTTATTTTGCACTGTTGAATTTCATGTATGTTTAATCACTAGGCTTTTATATTAGATCAGTTGCACATTACTGTAATGAGTTTAGATGGAGAAAAACTGCCTATACAGATAAGAACAATAAACAGCAAGAATGTGAAGAGGGTAGAGACTGGTAATCTTAGAGCTCATATCACATAGATCATACATTCTCTTTTCACTCATCTAATCCATGTTTACCAATGCTCTTCAAGGGCCATTATTTCTGCTATGTTGAACCAGTTTGCCCAGCAAATAATGACCTTTTAACATTAACCTGGGGAAAAAAAAGGATGTAGGTTTGAGTGAATGCAAATACCAAGAACAAGTTTAGGCCTACTAACTTACTGTTTACCATTTAATGTTTCTTTTTTTTGAAGTGCTTAGTGCTGTTTGGTCCATTTTAGCAGGACAGTAATTGAAATGGCATTTGATGCCACAACTTTTAAGCATGTGGTCCAAATTTGCCAGGATTAGTGGATATGAGAGACACAGTTGTTGTAAGTGATGCACTGCTGTCAGTATTTCCATTGTGTTCTTTACCATATAATCTATGCTTGTCATCATCATCAAGCTGGTTGTAATCATGCTGAAGCACCTTCCGTTGGTTTGTACTGCTAGGCTGCCCTAGGTGAAATACAGTGGATTGGATAATGTAAAGCAATGGTTCTTAACCTGAGATCTGTGTACCCCACTGAGGATTTTTGAGGATCCACGGATCAGCAAATTGATTGGCTGAATTTTGTTTTTTGTTTAGTGTTTTATTTTTAGTGAGGTATCCACGGCTGTTCTCACCCAGAATAGTGGGTCCACAGCTGTTGTCAGTCCAGAATTGAGGTCCATGACCAAGAAAATGTTAAGAACCAGTGGGCTATATAGGACAGTTTTCTGTACTGATTTTGGTCAGCTTAGAATCATGGGCAGCATAATTTTTGAAGTTACTGAAGCCTTTCATTGATAGAATAATAATATATTTAGAAGTGTGCTTGCTAAATTATTTAATTCTCATCTAGCTTTTGAACACACAGTTTGATGATAATATGTATGATAATAATCGCTATTCTCTTGCAGAGAACCAGCACATCAAACTAAATGAAAATGTAAATGCTGATGACATAACTCTTATCAGTGACAATGTGAAATTGATGCACGAAAAACAGATTCCCTGTCTTCCTTGGCTAGCAAAATAGGTCTTGAAATTAACAAAGACGAAACAAAAATAATGAAACTTCTCATTAATTAAGAAGGAAAAATATACAAAGATGTATATAGCTGATGAAATAAACCAATGTGCATACCTTGGCAGCTACATAGACCAGGATGGTGACACCAGGAAGGAAGCTAGAATGCAAATTGCAAAAGCAGCATTGTCCTTCAAAAATCTTGAGAACATATAGTATTCAGAAATTATAAGCACAAAAACCAAGTTAAGATTATTCAATTCAAATGTGATATCCACTCTCATTTATGCATGCGAAAGCTGGAAATCAACTAAAGAAATAGACAAGAAATTAGACTCTTTTCAAAACAAATGCCTCAGGAAAATACTTGGCATAAAGTGGAATGACTCAGAGATAAGACAGATGAGCAAACAGCAACCAGTCTCATGGGTGATTAGAAAAAGAAAATGGACATATGTAGGCCATGTGATGAGAAGAAATAATCAGAGAATACCAAAACAAGCTGTCAAGTGGAACACAATAGGCCGAAGAAAAAAGAGGTTGACCACGTGAAACTCTAAAGAGGAGGTCAGTTTAGTGGGCATAACATCCCTTGATGAAGTTGAAAGACTCGCCGAGAATAGGAAAACTTGGCAAACAACTATGCGAGCCATATGTGACATTTAACAGCACGGGAAGAATGCAAGATGTAAGTGTGATTTTGGTACATTAACAAAAAGATAAAAATAATATAGATGATATATATATATATAAGAAAAGAATTAACTATCAAAACAGCAGTTTACAACTTTTGTGAAGGGAAGTGGTCCTAATATACAAAACAAGGCAGTTGTTTTCCCCAAAGAGAAGAACCTTGGCCCAGTAGTGACAGAAAGAAGAATCCTGCCTGGCAGTTGTTTGTTTTTCTTTTAAGATGAAGTTAAAGTGACCTGACCTGTGAGAATCATGTGTGTGCTGGCTTATCTTTTTCCTTTATGGCTTCAGAAAACTGGGTATTAAGTGAGGTATTATGTTCTCCTGCCACCATACTTGGAGCAATATGACACATCTGAAATGTGTTTTATAACTAATTTGAAAGATGTTTAACAAAACAGAGTTAAGAAGGGAGATGTGGCTCAAGGTCTAGTCGTGTTAGTTTCTTCATTTTACCATTGTTAAGAAGGCCTTATAGTTTTTTCATTTTGTCATTGTTAAGAAGGCCTTAGTTTCTTAATTTTGTCATTATTTAGAAGGCCTTAGTTACTTAATTTTGTCATTGTTAAGAAAGCCTTAGTTTCTTCATTTTACCATTGTTAAGAAGGCCTTATAGTTTCTTCATTTTGTCTTTGTTGAGAAGGCTTTATAGTTTCTTCATTTTGTGATTGTTAAGAAGGCCTTAGTTTCTTCATTTTGTCATTGTTTAGAAGGCCTTAGTTTCTTTATTTTGCCTTTGTTAAGAAGACCTTAGTTTCCCCATTTTACCATTGCTAATGAGACCTTAGTTTCTTCATTTTACCATTGTTAACAAGACCTTAGTTTTTTTCATTTTACCTTTGTTAACAGGCCCTTAGTTTTTTCATTTTACCTTTGTTAACAGGCCTTTAGTTTCTTTATTTTGCCACTGTTAACAGAATCTTAGTTTCTTAACTTTAGCACAGATTAGACGTATTAAGATTAAATATAATCTAAACATAACTGACTTTAATTTGTGTAGATCTTAGATTGATCATAAGTTGTTTTCTCCATTTTTGTTTTAAAGTTTCTACAAACATCTGTCATTATTAGAGGTTTCATGTATGTTCTTTTTTTTGCATGACATCATTACTCTTAAAGATCTTCATGTTTTCTATGCTGTTCTTTAGTTCTTTGTTCATTTTGCTTATAGTTTTTGTCATAGTGTTATTCATGTCCTTTGCTTAATTCTGAAGCTGTCACAGCCTGTACCATATTTCCTGAATAAGTATGGTCAGTGAACAGAGCGGAAAAAAATGAGAAACGTTGTAATTATGACATTATTCATTTCATATCTGAGGTCATTCCAGCTGGAATAACTGAACAACTTGAGTTAAAACAAAGTTCTTTAAGAAAAAAAAAATGCAACATGCTAACATCAAGAATAACTTAGATAAAGGGCAGTGAACTCATGGCATGCATACTGTAAGTGGCATGTTGCCATGAGTTTGCCACCCTTGGAGAGGATGTAGAAAGGGGGTCATTTTTCAGTTTGTCAGTCCCACATAATATTATATTTCTTATAAGGAACTCCACCTTTCATTAATAATTTTTGTCCAGTAATTTTATTTTCTCTCTTTCCCCCAGTTTCTGGTTCCAGTTTGTGCAAAATTTGGCTAATTTGTGGAATAGTTTGCTTGACTGCATGCTGTCAGTCTGAGCAAGAAGATGTAAATCTTCCTGTAGCAATGATTCCCAATCCTCTTTAAGTCACAGACCCCCTAAAGCCAGTTATACACAAATAAACAGTGTATAAGTATATAAAACTAAGTATATAACTATACAAATTAATAAAGCTGTTCCTACTTTTTTTCCTAGTTTACACATTAAAGCCAATTTTAATTCATCACAATTCCGGTGCTCTTGCTGTCTCTCACAGGGCCTGCATGCCGAATTCTTAACTCTTTGAAAATAAAGTATGTTCGTTCGTTCACATCACTTGCTGGCAAATTAAAAACCTAGACACATTTGTAGTATACAGGTGATCTGATACAGCATGCTTCGATAGAAGGTGAATCCACATGCAGTGCAGACATCCTGTGGACCCTCTTTTATGTTCCAGCCTCTTTAGATCCTTTTGCTTCTGTTTCATGTTATTGGAGGCTACTGAGTTAAACAAACATCTAGCAGCACAGTTGCAAATCTGTTAGCTCACTTTGCACTGTTTTGCCAGTGTTGCCTCTGCTTTCTGGTTGCCATCGTATAAATAGGATGAACAGTGATAAATTTATATTGATAAATAACGGCTGTTACCTGTTACATGAGATGGGTTCTTTGTTCATGTGGGAAAAATGATTCCATCTTGCAGTGAGGTATTGAGTTTTCTGGGGGAAAGAGAGAAAGACATACATCCCAACATCACCAACACATTAAATTGAGTCACCAGTATATTCTGTCTAATCTTGACTTGTTGCTCTAGGACTTTTGTTCAGTAGTATTGTGTGAACACTAAGGCTTCGTGAATTTTTCTTTTGTATTAATTCTCATTAAAGACAAGATACAAGATAATAACAAGAAGAAGATGGGGAGAACTGAATCAGAAATGTGTGTAACACATTTCATTTTGTTTGTTTTTTTCAGTAGACCAAGCCAGAATAATCCTGAAAGAGCAGCAAGACTGATCTGCACACATAACTCACTCAGCAAAAGAACTGAATACATACTCCTGAAAACAGAATCTAAGAAAGCAGCAGTGATGATGAACTCCTCCGCCGTCCAGACAAGAACTGTTGGAACCAAGAAGCAGGTGACCAACGGCCAGGGCACAATAGATAACATTAGAGAATTGGATCTCTCTAAATCATTTGTGACTGGCCAGGTCTGCCACTCCTGTGATGTTCTGTGTGAGTACTTTTGTATTTTTAGAAATGTAACAGTTTGTTCTGAGTGAAAACCAGATTACACCAAAGGTTGAGTTTTTAAGTGTTGTATCTCTCTGTATATCACCAGTGTTATCTACCTTTCTTTTCTTTAACGTGCCTTCAGTATAAAACCAGATAGCTGTATTATATCAGCTTATTCAGAATGAAGTTTGCAGTAGAGGGATATGTTACTATCATCAGAACCCATATGTTTTAGCAGATCTGGATCCTATACTGCTGGCTGGCAGTGCTTCTATTATTAAGCCTAGCCAATTGAGTGTGGATGAATGTGTTTCCTTAATGTAGAAGCCAGCCTTTCAGGTTCAGCCTGAGGATATAAACAAGCCGCTACAGCGTAACCATATTCTGTGTCCGTTACATATCTTACATCTTCCTGTGCCATTAAGCGTCACATAGGGCTGGTATGGTAGTTCGCCAAGTTTTCCTGTCCTCTGCAAGCTTTTCAACCTCATCAAGGGATTTTATGTTTACTAATTTGGCCGCTTTTAACAGTGTCCTCTTTAGAGCTTCACGTGGTCGACCTCTTTTTCTTCAGCCTCTTGTGTTCCACTTGATATCTTGTTTTGAGATATAACTATATCACTGTGGCAGTGGCCAAATTCACAGAGAAACAGCCAGCTTGTTTTGCAGTGCTTGTAATATTCAATTTCTACTTTTATAAAAATAAAATGCATTGCATTGCATTTGTTAAAATAGTGTAAAAGAGTGGCAGAGAACTGGATTGTATCTTATCAATCAACGATTGTTTTAGAGATTTAAAAACTAGAGTAATGCAGATCTTATGCTGCTACTGGAAGACTTTTGCTTATCTTCAGCTGTTCATATTTTGAAAATGGCTGATGGGCCAATCCCATTATCTTTGATAGTGCTTCTGGTTTGTGACTGTTTTATATACAGCGTAATTTTACATAACATTTTCTGTGCTGTTACTCTCAAGAGATTTTGTATGATATAGTATTAGTGCTAGTTGTTCACATTTTTTAAGCCACAACATTGTGAGGTGGAGACGCCATTGTCAGTCCTCGCTGTCTTTACTTTCCCAAAAGTACCTGGTGCTCACTTTCTTGAGGTTGGCTCAACTCTGGTGTCAACTGGTCCAAGAAAAAAATCTCCAATCCAGTAGAGGACTGGGACGAATTCAAGAACAATGTAGAGGTAAGACATATGAGCAAACAACAACCTGTCTTATGGGTGATGAGAAAAAAGGAGATGGACATGTCAGCCATGTCATGAGAAGTAACAGAATCTCAAAACAAACTAGTGGAACATAACAGACTGAAGAAAAAGAGCAACCACATGAAACTCTAAAGAGGACATTGTTAAGAGAGGTCAAATTAGTAGGCATAAAATCCCTTGATGAGGTTGAAAAGCTTGCCAAAAACAGGAAAACTTGGTGAAGTACCATGTGATCCTTATGTGATGTTTAACAGGATGGAAAGATGTAAGAGGATTGAACCCAGGACATTCTGGTTGGCAGACAAATATTTAGGTGAAGAAAATTAAACCCACTGAGTACAGCAAGTGTCTAAGCCATCTTAATTTTCAGATCTTTTACTATCAGATTTCAGGGTATCTGATTAAATTTTTAACTCCTCTAACTTCATCACTCACTGCAGGTGACTATTACATGGCTGGAGGCAACATGATGTGCCGAGACCGTCGTACTGGTGAGACTTTCCTCCACGTGCTCACAGACTATACACACCTGTACCTCTCTGCTAACAGCACGCGCATTGTGTACATGTTGTCAACTAAGATTGATTTGGATGTACCTGACCACAATGGAGATACAGTTCTGCACAAAGTGGTCCGGGTTACGGGTGCCTGGAGGTTCATTGTTGCACTTATGAGGTGAGTTGTGTTCCCAGTTCACCATGTTATATTTATGCTTTAAGTTTTTCTGTTATTTGGTAACAGTGGATTAATTATAAGAAACAAGGAGACAGTATACCATAATTATTGGTTCATGTTATTTACTCCACTTTAAATTAAATATATGGGAATCAGAAGCTTCTACTCTGGTGCTACGTCTGGTGGAAAAATGGCCAGCAAAGACCTAGCCTTCCTTTGGCAAAGTTCTCCATGAAAGATGAATACAGTCTAATGGATTAAGTAGAGAACAGGCTGATCTTCATCAAGGTGAAGCTTGCTGATAAGTTTTGCTAAGCATCCAGCCATTTCCTCTTTTCACCTACGTAGATTTTTTAAAAGTCATGCCAGCCACCTGTGCCATCATCTGTTATTTTAAGAATATTCCATCATTGTCACCATTACTATTATACAGAAAGTCCCTTAGTGTTCTGAACAAGAACAAAAATGTAATGTTCTTAATTTTCCACTTGGCGATCCAAACTGCTGAGATTCTTTGCTTCTTCTTACATCATCTTACATCCTTCCCGTGCTTGTTAAAACGTCACATAGAGCTTGCATGGTAGTTCTGCCAAATTTTTCTGTTTTCAGTGAGCTTTTCAACCTCATCAAGGGGTTCTATGCCTGCTAATTTGGCTTCTCTTAACAGTATCCTCTTTAGAGTTTCATGGGTCAACCTCTTTTTCTTCAGCCTGTTGTGTTCCACTTGATAGCTTGTTTATCCCATCTGTTTCTTCTCATCATGTGACTGATATATGTCCATCTCCTTTTTCAGATCACCCATGAGACAGGTTGTTGTTCACTTCAGTGACATATTGGTTTAAATTTGTTATGGTATCTCCAGCTTTCATTTGCTGTTTATTTTATATTTATTTTTTTGCAACTGACTGCTCTTATAATTTGTTAGGAATATATTTTATTGTTTTTTTCCTTTGTATTTGTATTCAGTTTATATATTATTAAACAAAGGTAACTGTATTTGGGATGGCTGAGTCATCTGAGGCAACTACATGTGCCCAGGTGCCCCAAACCGTGGAACATATCCTCCAGAACTGCATCAACTACGAGACACTGAGAAATAATTACTGGCCCAGTGAAACCACTAAAGAAGATAAGCTCTACGGTTCCATACATGAGTTACAAAAAACAGTGAAATTTATCCAAGAGACAGGACTGCAGATATAGACAGACAGTGCGAACGAAGAAGAAGAAGAAGAGATCTGAGGCAACAAATATTTGTAGGTTATTGGCCCAGGTAACAGACTTATGATTTTGCAGCATGTCCATTGGAGTAATGGACTGGCACATTCTTCACAGTAGTAGAACCTGTTCAGAAACTCCTTAAAACTGCTGTGAGACTTTAAAAAAGTCATCTTACCCCACTCTCCACCTGATGTAATGCCTATGTAGCCGCTATGAGCTCCAGGTTTATAATTACGAGTCACACACACACAAAACAAACAGAATTTCAGTTCATACTCTGTATAATTATCTTCCAGAATTTCAGTTTATACATTTATGAATATCGACCAACAGTTAGCTTTCATTTTACATCCCTGATTTAGCCCCAGCTAAATGCGTGTGTAATAATAAGCTGACTTCAAACACATTATCTCTTCTCTTAATAGTTTTTAAAATCTCATTATCTTATCTTTCAAATCATTATGGACCAGGTGATTTACGTGACTTGCTGCCTGAATGACTGCAGTGGCAAATTATTTCACCGGGCAGTATTAAATAAACTAGCATACTTTCCAAAACTCACAAAATAATGCCCCAGATTTGACTGATATTTTGTGTTCTTGGTGTTTATGGTTTGTTACTTTGTGAAGAAAGAATGTTGCTGGATGAAGTTTATTATATCCATCCTACCACAAAGATTAAACTGAAGCAGTGTTTGTCCTTAGATGTGGAGCTTGTCCTCTGAAAAAGAACAAAGCAGGCCGCACACCTGAAGAGGAGATTTTGCACCTGAAGAATCCAGGTTGGGAGGAAAACCTCCACTGGCTCAGGAAGTACCAACCAGGTGGGCATGACCAGTGATGATGCAGAATGTGTGAAGTCTTATTTACTTTGATCTGGATAGGCAGTGTCAACTACATAATTACCACCAAAAAAAAATTGTTAAAAAGACAGTTAATTTTCTGACATTGGTGTTTTAAGATTTGAACTTAGAACTGTAAATTTAATTTCTTGACATCTGAACCATCAGTGTGAACATCCTAGGATAAAGGTATCAAGTCAAACTGGATAAAGGCATCTAATCAGGTTGAGAAAAAGAACTCAGATTGTTAGCATTTGGTCTTTATTCTGTTTTTGATATTTGAAATAAGAGTGTCAGAAACAAGTATAAAATCTGTAGGCTAACAATTTCCCTTAATTACCCAGGCCTGTGGGCAGCTGTGAAAGCCAAGAACCCAGACCCAGTTCTCATAGAGAGGCTGCTGCGTTACTGGTGCCGAACTGTCAAAATTGTTGGAAACCAGACAGAAAATCTAAAGGTCAGATAATGCGGGTTTGATATTGCACCTGCCTCTTGCAGTTTGTGTGTTTTTGAACTCTGCCACTTCTTCAGGTTTAAAATGTTTTTCATCTTCTTTTTCTCAAAACTAGTTTATCATTTTTCCTGCCTGTCTCCTTTCAATAAACATTACCATTATGTTTATTGTGAATCGTCTTGGCTGTAAGTAAGAGATAACAACGTTCAGCAAATTCAGAACTTTCCGATCCATTTAGAGTCGTGCCTAACTTTTGTCATGAAAATACATACGAGGGTCATTCCGAAAGTCGTGAGCCAAATTTTTTTTAAAAAACAGAATTTATAGATAGAAAATATAAATGTATCACCTTAATCTGCATCCTTTTCTTCACCTTTCAACATAATTTTCATTTCTCTGCACACATTTTTCCCATCGCCCTGCAAGTTTGAAAATACCCTCCCGGTAGAATTCCTTTCCAGCTGACCGACGGCACAGACGCACTGCTTTCTGGACGTTCTTTCCTGTGGGACCCAGCTGGCACAAACTTTTCCAAAGCCTAGGGTTTCGATAATTTCATGTACTGCGTTGTGTCCTATTCCAAGATTTACAGCAATTTCAGATACTGTGATATGTCTGTCTTCTTTAATGATGTCGTCAACTCTTTCCACATTGTGTTAAATGGAGGCAGTTCAAGGGCGACCGCTGCGAGGCATATCTTGGATGCTCGTGTTTCCATCTTTGAAATGTTTCACCCTCCTGCTGACACCCATACACACATATCCATAACCAAGTTGAAGTCTCTGGTGAATTTCAGCAGCAGTAATTTCTTCTTTAATGAGGAACTCAGTAACAGCATGTTGATGAGACGAAACTTCAGCACCCGCCATTTTGTTTATGCTCTGCATGGTCACATGACATATGATGGTGATATCATGTGACCTCTACATGAAGTGCAAAGGATCAGCAAATATACATTTATATTTTCTCAGTCTATAAATTCTGATTTAAAAAAAATTTTTGCTCACGACTTTCCATATGACCCTCGTACATAGCTGTAAAAAGTTTTGTATAATGTTCCGGGGGGGTTCAATCACCTCACAAACTTAAATTTGTGCTGAGCATAGGTTAGTGCCCTTGCAGTTTGATTATGTAACCAGAACATAGGGTACACAATAATCACTATGTATGTCATTTCATCTGTACCATTTGTCTCTTGCTTCATCCCAGAATGTGTGAATGCCATTGTTGACTGCCTGAATAGTTGTTACTGTTTTCAGTGGTGCATATACCACTTCCTTCATTGCCTGACTGTATAGTGGCATTCTATTTATGTCAAATGTGTTAGCATTTCTTATTCATCTCTCGAGTTTTTTAACACCCTATATCCTGATAATTGAAGGAGTGTCAATTGAGGAAGTAGAGTATTTCACATATTTAGGCAACAGTGATAAATACGAGGGAATGGAAAAGGATGTTAAAGCTAAAATAACCAAGGCCAAGACAGCATTTATCCAACTTAACAAAATATAGTCATCTAAGAACATCAAAACAGGAACCAAACTTAGGCTTTTCAGTAAAAATGTAAAGACTGTCCTGCTATATGGTTCAGAGATATGGGTTACAACCAAGACAATACGACAGAGGATACAAATATTTATGAACTGCTTGAGGAGGATTTTAAACATTAAATGGCAGGACAAGATCAGGAATGAGGAAGTCCAGGAAAGGGAAGAACAATAGCCTATGAACCTACAAATCATGTATAGGAAATGGAGGTGGATTGACCACACTCTGAGGAAACCCAACATCCATATAGCAAGACAGCCACTGACATAGAGTCCTCAGGGAAATAGAAAATGAGGAAGACCTAGATTTACTTGGAGAAGAGAAATTATGACAGTGCACAGAGATAAAGGATACGCATGGAAGGAATCAGAGAATAATTCCAAGAACAGGGATGACTGGAGAGCCTTTATCCGTGGCCTATGCTCTCAAGGGAGTGAAAAGCGATGATGATGATGATCCTGGTGTAAGGGCATATTTAGATGTAAAGTGTTTACAGTAGCTGCCTTGAATTCCCAGAGTGGAGCCAAGAAAGAGGCTTCATGGTAGGCTTTCATCATGGCAGACAGAAAGCAATAGCCTGTTTGCAGGAGTACCACAGGAAGGTTGATTTGGTCTTGACAAATTCTGGTTAATATCCCAAAATACAGCTTGGTTAGCTGAGTGGTCAGACACTCGGTTTGCTAATCCAGTGGTACAGAGTTCAAGTCCCAGCAGTGGGACATTTTTGTTTCTGGTACACACCAAAAAGGCCCCAGGGTCTACCCAGTCTCTGAAAATGGGTACCTGAGAATTCTGGGAAGATAACTGTGCCTGGATGTGATACTGACCACATCACAACTGTGCCTGGATGTGATATTGACCACATCACAACTGTGCCTGGATGTGATACTGACCACATCACAACTGTGCCTGGATGTGATATTGACCACATCACAACTGTGCCTGGATGTGATATTGACCACATCACAACTGTGCCTGGATGTGATATTGACCACATCACAACTGTGCCTGGATGTGATATTGACCACATCACAACTGTGCCTGGATGTGATATTGACCACGTCACAACTGTGCCTGGATGTGATATTGACCACATCACAACTGTGCCTGGATGTGATATTGACCACATCACAACTGTGCCTAGATGTGATATTGACCACATCACAACTGTGCCTGGATGTGATATTGACCACATCACACTTTCATGTGCCAAAGGTCATGGAAAAAGGGCCTAACACTGTATCCCCAATATGCCTTAATGGTATGGAAATGAGTATTTTACCTTATT
This sequence comes from Achatina immaculata, assembly GCA_009760885.1. Taxonomy (NCBI): domain Eukaryota; kingdom Metazoa; phylum Mollusca; class Gastropoda; order Stylommatophora; family Achatinidae; genus Lissachatina; species Lissachatina immaculata. The sequence goes on along the minus strand of CM019691.1, from coordinate 18,759,820 downwards.
TATCCCTGACTACTGCCTGTCAAACTATCATCTTAGCTTCCAGTCAAACAGTAACAAAATACGTATATATAGCATGAAACATTGTGACAAACACGAGAACAATGCATCTACCAGCAGGAATGTTTGGCCACCATGTTGGCAGTGAATACGAAACACAACAGATATACAATCTCAGAAAGAAGCAAACGAAAATGAACACATCTAGGATTTGTATGTTTTAATCATATTTATGAATCAGGTTATACGACATTGCATTTTCAGTGCCAAGTTCACATGTGTGACACACAGCTTGACTTAGTATGCATTTTAGAGAAATACGAGAACACAAATGAAATGGCTTTGGCAATGCTGAGTGGCAAGTCACAGTTCATTGGAATGTGGAAAAATGCTGGTAATATTACCGTTCAATTATTTATTAACTCCTTATTACAGATTTGTTTGGCTTTTCTTTCTTTTTTTTTTTGAACATGCAAAAAAATTACAAATTTTTAAAAAATTTATTGCAATGAATGATAATAGATGAATGAAAGTCAGACATTTACCATATGCGTTTGCAGTACAAAACATGGACATTTATTGAGTATCATCATCTTGTGCCATGATCTCCTCAGGGAAGGTTGGCAGCAGTGAATCTCTAGTTTTGCTGAGCGTTCTTATTTTGTGGCTCACCCAGCCCGGTTTAATCCTGTGCATGTGTTGACGTTGCTCATCTACAAATAGCGTCGTCTCCTTGCTGTTTTCCATGCAGGTTTCTCGTGACTGGTTTTCATGATACTAATTGTGCTTCTTGATATGGTCAGAATGTTTTTAAAATGCTTGATTCTTATGCTTTTTTTAATATTTCTCTTTTCAGTTCCATTTGTTTAATAAACATGAGTTGACTCAAAGAGTCAGCTGAGTTCTAAAACTTCCTAGTATTCAACAGAGAATCATAAAGCCATTCTTATGGCCTTATTTTCCTTTCCAGTTTATCAGAAAATTCTCTTTAATCTTCACTACATAAGTGTGACTTTTGATATTCACTGTTGCTGTTATCACAATTTCAGAAAATCTTCAGAAAATTGATGTAAACACGAAAGATCATTCATATCAGTTCTACTATAGGGACTACCCCACAGCACCTCGTCCTCTTTTGGCTGCAGTGTGGGAAATAGAGCACCTGGAACTTGCAAAGGCCTTCATGGAGCTCAATCCGGACACAGCTGTTAAATACACCTTCGAATCTGAAGCAGCCAGCCCACCTAAGCCCCTTTTCTTTCAGGTAAAAACAGAGGATACTATGTAACAGTGGTTCTCAATCTTGTGGGATAAACCTAAACTTGCAGTGATGCTTGGCCCATACAAAAGATGTTTTTTTTTTTAATAATGGAATTCAGTTAAAATTGTTTCAGTGAATAGTTGCAGAAGTGGTTGTTTGTATTTTAAAATTTAGATTTGTAAGCATAAATAGGTTCTAAGGACTGTAATAGCTGGAGGTGGGGTGGAGGATAAGCCCTCCCCTCCAGTTAAATGTCTCCAAGGCGTGCGTCTCAAATAGTCATCTGACTGTCCAAGTCCAGCTCCTGGCCTTCTAATGGCAGAACTGTTTAAACTGATAGGAGAAGGGGCGAAAGGCAAGTATCTGGCACCTGAAAACCAGACACTTCAGGCAGATGAGACTCATTAATCTTGGTTGATAGCTCATCTAGAAGAATGAAAACTCTGATTTCAAACCCCCTGCTGCCTTGTAGGGTAGGCTCTGGCCAGAGCCAAAGGCTAGTGGAGTAAACCATAAACAAACTGGTGGAAGGCAAGGGGAAACTAACACTGCACATTCCCAAGAACAATCATGACAATCCACAATCTATTTCCCACATGAGAACAATAATAGTAAGATTTCCCAATAATCCTGTGGTTTTTTTTTTCATGTTTTCTTGCAACCTTGCCTCAAACCCCCTACTAATAATCTTTTTTTTTTTTTTTAATTAAGGGTCACAGCCTCAGTTTAAGAACCACTGTAGTAGGATGAGTTGGAAAATCAAGCTTTGTAAAAAGTATAATTTAAATTCATGATCATTCTAACTGTGTGTAATGTTGAAACTGTGAGAACAAAATTTGCAAATGAAGTTCACAACAGCCTAATATGTTTAAAACTGACACTGCTTGAGCACAAATTTGAAGGCAAATATCAAAGATTGAAGTTTGGTTTGTATACTTTTCAAATGTGTGGTCTACTTCTTGTAGATCTTTGCAAGAAATTATATGCATTCTTCAGTTAATAATAAATAAAAGACATTAGTGAGCTAGTTACTAGAAATAAATTGATAGTTTTAGAGAATTTGCAATAAACTTGTGTGTCTGAGCCCCTCTGCAGTAGAATTTATTTATCAGTCAGTTTTAGTTACTAATTTATGTGAGTTGAATTACAATTTTGGAAGCTGTTTACAAGTAAATATATAAATATGTTGGATAAATATCCATGATGTTAAAGATTTTATCTACATGTGGCTGATGTTGTGTCTGTAAAACTGCAGAACTTGACTTTCAGCCTCTGACTTGATGCCAGGATGAGATGGATTTAGGTCCATAGAAGTTTCAGCAGGATTTCTCAGAAGAATAATTTGACATATGTTTTCTTAAATGAACTATTTTTAACTTTTCTCTGTTATTGTGGGATATAGATTGTCCATCTGAGCTGTTGTAATGATTTTTCAATTTTATTCACATTTTAAAAAATAATAGCTTTTGTTCTGTTTATTTCTACTGTAACATAAAACATTTGGCTTTGGTGTGTAGCAAACTTGCCAGGTTAAACAGCCCCATGATGCAACTTGATCTAGCCTGTGCTCAGTGGGAAATGGTAACGTAATAGTCACACATAAACGTAGGGCAGAAGAATAACAGAACAAGGCTTTAATAACCAAATGGTTTTCAACCATGTGAACAGCAGGAGCCTGCAGACATCTGAGACAGTTGCTCCCCTTAGAATCTCAGCAGTTTAGACATTGTGCTGCTTTCCTGATGTGAGTTTCTTGTCACCTGTTGCAGTTGATGCTAGGCACGATTTGCAAGTAATGCTACCGAAAAATAAAAATATGCATAAATGGTTCATTACATTTCAGATTTCATCAAATGTTTTGTTTTGTTTACACAGCTTGTAAATCCAAAATCAAGACCTCATAATGAAGCAATCACAGAGCACATTCTGAGGTACTCAGATCTCAATATCCGCAACATCCATGGACAGACGGTGCTCGTTGAGGCAATGTATAATGGAGAAACAGAGGGTGTCATTCGAGTGATCCTCAACTCAGGGATCAATGTGGGTGCTAGAGATGCTATGGGAAGGACTGCCAGAGACCACTGTGATATTCTTAAACGTGATGATTATAGGTATGTGTATATTATGATGTGTTTCATAATCATCATTGTGTGTTTTATCCATAATAGATTCTGAGTGCAGAGAATTTCTTGTCCTTTCTTCTAGTTCATCATTCATGGTTACTCCTCTTTTATGTCATGTTGTGCTTTTTGCTATCTTTTTGTGGAGAACTGTGGTGGATTCAGTGTGTTTGAGATTCTGACTTACCCCTACCAGAGACAGGTCAACAGGACAGGGATTTAGGTATTCTCCATGGCAGTGGAGCCTGCCAAGAAGCCTAGTCAACTTTAGAAGTAATGGTAACCACTGCAGAACCTGATATGATGCTTTTATTATATGTTCTTCACCGCACCATAAACCACCAAGAGCTTATAGTATGTAACAGCAGGAATATCCAGCAGCAGTGACAGTAGTATGAACTTCTATAATTCATTTTGTTTTAATAAACAGTTGTAATTATATATATAAATAATAAATAAAATATATATAGTTCTTATTGTTTGGATTTTCTTATTTTAAAAACCTTTCCAAAAGGTTATCTTTTTTCTTTCTTTCTTTTTTTTTTTAATATGGGACTGGCTAAACTAATAAATATTCTGCTTACCAGACTGGCTGTCATACCTTGACTGACTTGCACAGTACATTTGCATTTGTCAGGTTGTCGCCTCCACTGCAGAGTCTTGCATACTGTGGACTTGTGTTGAGTGTAGCAATGATAAATCTTAATACTGAAGTCAAAAAAAAAGGAAAATTTAATAATTTTCTGAAAACCATCCACGCCCTATAAACATATACATGTTTGTTGATTTATTGATCAATATTCTGATATCTGCTTGAGTTGTCAGAGTTTACAGGACAGGGTTTCTAGTTCTCAACATGATAAACAATAGACAAGAAATGGAATCTATTTTATTGTTAATTTTCCCCGTGGTCATTCATTTGCTGTGATATTTACACACTATAAGTCTCAGACCAGGTACACTGTTTATGAAATCATTTCTTTTTAAACTTGCTCCTGCATTTATTCATTGCAAGATGTGTATTTTATATTCATTGGTGGAGCAGTATTTACATAAAATTTGTAATTTTTCATTTACTTAAACAAGTTTTCACATATTTTATACATAGTGAGTTTAAAAAACAAAACAAAAAAAAAAGATCTAGCCAATATCTACAGTGCAGAAAAAAAAAAAAAAAGATGACGCTCAGTAATTCTTTTCTTTGTTTTTACAGTTTAAGGCATTAGAATCTGTTTGGCCAACAAGAACATTTGCCAGAGCTCATTATTGTTGTTCATATATTTTCTGTCATTTCTTAGAAAAAAAAGGTAAAGGTAATCCTGTCATGCCTTAGAGGCACATAGGGATATGGTGTTAGCGCCCATATTTTCCTTGACCTGTTAGCACACTAGAGGATGATATGGTCAGCATCACGCCTGGCCGCCTTTCCTTCCCCAACTCCAGAAGAAGTCGGATACCCATTTCTACAGCTGGGTGACTGGGGTGCCTCTGATTGGATTTGAACCCCTGACTTTTGCCATGAGAGACCAATGCACTAACCACTTCGCCACTCAGTACGTTACTTTTTTTCTTTTGTTTTGGCTTTTTTCTTTCATCATTTAGACAGTTGATAGACAGTCACGTAATAGAGCTTATCCAGGAGTGTGACCTTGAGCGCCTGGAGACCCTGGTTCTCCAGTTGTATGACCATGTCATTCCCCCATCGAGTAAACTGCACATCATGGGGATTGTCAGGCAGAAGGACTCTAAACAGTTGACTGAGCTGCTCAAATATATTGATTGCAAGCAGGTACGTGGGCTTTGACTTGTCTCTGTACCCTTCCACAATTGTATACCTTTCCTTGTTGAGAGGACAAAGAGACGTCTTGACAGGGCTCAGCAATTTACTTCATTTAATTTGATACTTAAGGTTTTCCACAATTTCCTTTCTCCACCTCTCATGTGGGTGGTCTCTCTCTTTCTGTTTCCAGCAGTTCTTGGCATGAATGTTTTCTGCGTCATCCTCTGGCAGTAGTCATGTAACATAGCCAGACTATTTGACTTGTTTCTGGATGCAGTAAGGTACTGTTGTTACTCTAACCCTTGCCCTGATGGTGTTATTTCTGATCTGGTCTCTTCTTGTTACTTTTAGTATTCCTCTTAAACATGTCATTTCTGTTGTGAAAATTTTCTCTTTATTTATGGTTGCTAGTAACCTGTTTGACATTAATAGCACAGATTTGGGAGGAAGATTGTGTTTTACAGTACTCTTTTTTGTTGCATTTGTTAAATATTTGTTTTTAGTAAAGAATGTCATATGTAGTATGTGGATGATTGATAATATTGTGTGTAAAGAGCATCTTTCTTCTTGAATAAATCACCATAAGCATCATCAGGAGCTGTGTAAGATATGCATTGATCATCATACAATTTGCGTGATCCCTGATGTTACTAATATTTAACATTGCTACCTTTCTTATCCTTTGCCACTTAACAGTTTGTTCAGATATTTCTTTTTGTCATTTCCTTCCTGTCAAAATTTTCTGCCTGTTTAGTTCTGAAGCTGCTCTTTACTTGTGATAGTCCAAGGAATTTTTAGCAGTCCCGTCCCCCCCTCTTCTCCATAAGTTTTGATATTTTTCAACTACTTTACTAAAAATTTGAAATTTATTTACATAGACTGGCCTCAAGGGGAGTTTTTTTTTGGTTGAAATTAAGAACTTGTTTCAATTTGTTGAAAAATGAAAAATTATAATCCTGTGTAAAATAGCGACATATAGTGCTAATAAACAGCTAACTAAAAATGATGGGGAACGGGGCATTTAAGCAAGAGATATTCTTGCATCTTACATCCTTCTCATGCCATAAATGTCACTTAGGGTTTGCATCGTAGTCTGCCAAGTTCTCCTATTTTCAGCGAGTTTTTCAACTTCTTCAAGGGATTTTATGCCCACTTATTTAGCCTCTCTCAGAAATGTTCTCTTTAGAGTTTCGTGTGGTCGACCTCTTTTTCTTTGACCTGTTGTGTCCCTCTTGGTAGCTTGTTTTGGAATTCTCTGATTGCTTCTTCCATCACATGGCTGATGTATGTCCATCTCCTATTTTTGGTCACCGATAAGACAGGTTGTTGTTTGCTCATCTGCCTTATCTCTGCATTGGTCTTGAATTCATTCCACTGTTTACAGAGTATTTTCTTTGGGCATTTGTTTTCAAGAGTCCACTTTGTTTTTTATTTCTTTAGTTTTTTCCAGCTTTCACATGCATAAAAAAAAGGGTGGATATTACATTTGAATTGAATAATCTTAGTTTTGTTTTTGTTCTTATAACTTTTGAATGCCACATTTTCTGAAGATTTTTAAACCAGTGTTACTTTTGCAAATTCTAATTTCCTTTCTGGTGTCACCATTCTGGTATAAAGCAGCTGAGGTATGCAAATTGGTTTACTTCTTCAACAGCTGTTCCTTCTATGGATATTTTCCCTTCTGTATTAATGGGAAGTTTCATTATTTTTATTTTTGGTTACAAGTTTGCCAACATACTATTTTGAAAGCAAAATTTTTCAGTATGTTGTAGCAGTACTTTTTTCCAGTACTTAAATGCTGAATAAGTTAGTGTCCTGTTTATTATGGTTCCGGTCATTTCTTTCAGGTAAGATAGTGATTTCATCAAATGAAATTACTGAATTTAAAAAAATAATGATAAATGAGTTTCACAGAACATCAAACCATACATAATTTTGCAAACGTTCTCATCTTGTAAATTCAGGTCTGTTCTTTAATCATTCACAAATTTTTTTTTTGGCTTTCCACAGGGTCACATAAAAAAGCTGTTTTCATTTGTCAGGTCAGGAAATAAGGCTCATTTGGTTAGACATATGAGCCGCAAATATGGAAATGCTCGAGACAGGGCAGGTCGCACACTGCTTCACTATGCTATCCAGCACAGCCATGACCATGATGGATCAGTCAAGGGACATCTCACAGCAGACGGCAATCACAACAGCCTAAATGACAATGGAGATATTATCTTACAAGACATCAACTTGACACATATAGACTCTAGTATCTCACTGGACCTCACTGACACAACACAGCTGCACAATAAGAATCGTGGGAGGAAGTGTATCATTACCGAGATGAAGAATGCTGTTAAGAAGAAGCCCTGCTTTCAGAGATTTTGCACACACAGCAGTTTCACACCGGACTATTTTGGAATCATAAAATACCTTGTGCAGGAGTATCCTTCAATGCTGGGAGCCACAAATAATGTGAGTTATCAGAACATTTCTTTTATTATTGTTGTGTTCTTCCTTCATTAGATTTCACCTTTAGTCATTAGCAGCTGTTTTTCCTGTTTTCATGATATTTCTAATCATAACAGACACCTTTATTTTTCAGTGTCATTTGGTGGCCTTATCCAAATATTTTTTCTTTTTTTTTCCATTAAAATTTCCAGTTATCTTCAGAATCACTAATTTTGTTTTGTCCATTTTTAAATTCAGATGTGGGTAAATGTCTGGATACTTAAAAATTTACTGTATCTGAAGATAAATATGAATACTGTTCGCAAAGTTCTGGGAGTGAATTTTTTTTTTCTCCTAGAGACTGTAATATGCAGTGAAGTGGCAGCAAGGCCTGAGCTTGTAGTAACCATTCCTGAGTGTACATGCAAAATCTGAACTTATTATCTTTAGTCATTCACACTGCTCAAGCCATCAAGTGAATACATACCTGCAGGTTCTGGCACATTTCAGCACGTGTTGATTTCTGCATTCTTCTCAGGAAAACTGGTGCTGAAACTTATGAAATACTACAATCAGCTTTTTGTGGCTCCTCCCAAAGTCGGTCAAAGTCATTTGAATGGTTTTCCTGCTTCAAAAGTAGACAGCGAAACTCATGCCCTGTCGTCTGATTGCAGAGCAAGAGGAATATCATATATCAGTTTGCTATGATCTCTGTGAGTGAGCCCAAATGATCCCAACTTCATGTCATCGATAATCATTGGTGATGAAAGCAAGATGTATGAATATGACCCAGAAACAAAGCCAATGTCATCCTAGTGGAGAACATCATCATCTCCTTGACTGAAGGCGCAGCAGGTGAAGTCCAATGTCAAAACCATGTTGATTGCATTCTTCAAAATTGATGGACTAATTCAATCATAAATATGACCCTAGAGGGCAGAGAGTGAATACAGAATTCTACACAGCAGTCCTACAATGCTTCCTCAGTGTTGCGTGCAGACATCATCCTGAGAAGTGCCATACTGGCAATTGGATCCTTCACCATGATGAAGCCCCTGCACACATGTTTGTCAAAACACAACATTCTTTTGATTCCACACCCTCCATTCTCACCTGACCTTGATCCCTGTGACTTTTTCTTGTTCCAATATCTGAAGAAAACATTGAAAGGTCACTGATTTGATGAAGTTGAGGAGGTTCAAATAAACGGTAAGAGACAAATGAGTGTTATCTCACAATGGCTTACAACGGTGCTTCCATAAATGCTAGGACCGCTGCAATAAGTGTAGTATAATCACAAGCAGACTATTTTGAAGAAGACTAGACCGAGAAGCCAGTACATTTCCAAAAGCAGTGTTAGACACTAAGTAGATAGTGTTCTTTGTGTAAGGAGTACATCCTTTGCTCCTGTCCTGATTCAGTCTTAATGACCTTTTGATGGTGAAGAACAGACCTAATTAAAATTTTGTAAATATGTGTATATTTTTTAGAAGCACCACAAATGTTGCATGTACTAATTTGTACTTATTGTGTGTGCCATTATCCTGTTGATGGATAAAATGTTTTGATACATTTTATGTGCAGCTCACAAATCTTGCTGAGAGAAGATCTTGTATGAGAGATTTTTTTTGAGAGAGAGATTGATTTTTGGGGAGGGGGGATAATCTGTAACAGTATTTACCATGCTGTTTAGATGAGATCATTTAAGATCGATTTGTTTTGCTGATCGGAAATATTAAACATTATTGTAGAGCCACTTATGTTTAAGTCCCTTAGATCTGAACTAAATGCACTATTTCTCTTGTATAGTTCACATAGTTCAGCACATGATTTTGCCTGTCCGTGTCTTTAACAGTAGACAAAATTGTAATCACTTAATGTTGTTTTGCACGGGATTCCGAGAGAAAAGTTTCTTGGCTCTAGTTATTTTTAGCAGGTAGCGGAATTTCTCGTGATTATTATGAGTTTTCTTAGGTAAAGTTTCTTAAGTGTCAGCGATTGGAATGTCAGTGTTGACTTAACAGTCTAAATTTAGTTTTAGAGTTTTAATTGTTTGCTTTAGGAATGAAAGTTTAGGGTACGAAAGTTCAGGGCATGAGTTATGAAGCTCGTGTTTTGATGAAGCTCAGAACAGTTACCTTTTTTTTTTTTTTTTGATTGAATGTGAATTGCACAGAGTGAAAGTTCTAGAAGGATGGCAAAGTAAATGCTCAGAGCTTATTATAGAGATTATTATGATGATTGTATTCGGAGTATAAGGATCGTGTGATAGAGGCAAGTCAGTAGTAGTTTTGTAGTGAATTCAGTCATGTCCTAGTTGAGTGTAGTAGCGTTTGTGTTGTCCTTTTTAGGACAAGGTTTTCCTTGTAACAGTATATAGGAATTATGTTGTAGTGTCCTTGCTAGGACCAGAGCTTACTGTTTGTGTTTTTTTATTCTGGAAGATGAAGTGTTATTCTGGAAGTTGTTATTCATTCCTGACATTAGTAAGTACTGCATTTTTTTGTAACTGCTTGCTGGTAGAATGTTTCTTCCTTATAGCATGGACTACGTGCCTGGGAAGTTTTTCATGTTTCACTTTTTGTCATTGCTGTATGACAGCAGTTTTTCCTACTATCATCATATCCATCATCCACATCTTCCACATCAGTAAATTTGTTGTCTACTGAATTTGAACTACACTCTTAACTGTTCCTATGTTTGAGTTACTGTTGTGTTGTAAGCTTGAATTATAGAGTCCAGATGTTCTTTGTTGTCCAGTGGAAGAAGGAGCATGCCTGGGTGTATTGTTCTCTGAGTGTATCACAGAACACAAATCCTAGTCTCTCAATCAGTCTGTCTGATCTGATCCTGAGAGAGAGAGTAACTAACTTTTATCTATAGTGTTCCTCTAGACCTTTAAACACAACAGATACATCTTTTCTAGTGCCATATTAGCACATTAGTATTCAGTAAAACACACAGAATGGAATACTATTTTAGTCTTCTCATTTAGTAAAAAAAATTTCAGTCCCAGAACTCTGCAAACAGCCCTTGAATATGCATTTTTTAAAAGCTTGGTATATAAAAAAAAAAAGTTTGGGATTTTTGCCACTCAGTTGTTTGCTGTGTTTTCAGTATCTGAAAGTAGATTAGACACCAGTTTAAAATAGATTTTAAATTTCAGTCAACATTGTAATGCTGTAGGAATGTGGGGTTTTTTTTTGGTTTTTTCTTTTTTTTTTGAAGTAACTATTTGAAAGTAGTTGTTCTTTTTTAATAAGTCACAAGAATGGAGTATTCCAGATATTAAGAGTCCATTAGCTGTCAAGTGATATTGCCGTGCTACTTTCAGTATATCTAAGCTGTTTGACCACACCTTTTTGTTGTGGAAAAAACCCACTAAATTTACACTTGAGTTTATATCATTTGTTACCTGAATTGCTGTCCTGTTTTACAGTAAATATCATGCTTACTTTTTAAAGTCAGTCAATAATTTAGTGATGTTTTTTTTTTCTAAACAATATTAGCATCATATAATGTTCAGACGCAAACTTGTTCTTTAGTCTTCTTCTCTAGTATTTAGCCTGAAAAGGGAGTTGGTTGCATTGTGTTCTGGTTTACAGGTAGGTTGTGATATCTTTGCACATTTTGGACCATCACGTCAGTCTTTGGCATGGCTTATTTTTAGAAATGAGTTTGCCTTCCTTCTTCAGTCATCCATACTATTGTCTGTTGCCAGAGACATCACTAGGGAGGTAGACTATGTTCCTGGTCAGCTGTGGTTTGCCATTCCTGGTGCAAGCAGTCAGCTGTGGATCTCTGACCACTGTCTCACTCAGTCTGAGTCTGTGACAACCTGTTCTTGAGTAAAGATTTGTTATCTTAGCCTTCTGCCTAGTGCTTCTGTCTTTATCCTGCCTGATAATTGTGTGCACCCTTAAAAACAGCAGTCTTTCAGAGTTGTTAGTTAAACAGTTACTGATATGATATTCAGTGCCCTAAAATTGATGAGGAGAAATGGTTGTAACATGGGCAGAAAGAATGAAACAATTTCAAGTGGACAAACTGAGGGCAGAGCACATTCATCAAACAGATAAACCAGTGCTGCAGTATGATGTTCTGGCTTTCACATCATCAGACAAAAGCAACATAAAGTAACATATACACTGTTCAGATGACTGGACTGTATAATGAAGGAATTATATGTTTGATTATAATGAAGAACTTTTTTTTGTAAATCCTCTTTGATACAGAATTTATCCAAAGATTGGCTGATACATGAATTACTGCTTGCAGCATCATTTAAAAGTGAACCAAGAAACAGATAGCTTTCTGTGAAACAATGAAATTTTAAGCATAAATTATAGGAAAACTGTAATGGTTTCTAAACTTTTTTTCTGCTTGTGTTCCTTCCATTTTGTGTTACAATTTTCTGTATTTCTGTCTCATGTCCAAAAGTTCATGTAAACTTCAATGTTTTTCACTATGACTTCTTCTTCTGCAGTATATCCTCAGACATCTATATTTATTGTCCAGATAATTGTGCAGTTTTTGAAGGTCATACTTTGCATACAAAAGTTTGTCATCTCTGTAGCCAGAGCCATATATCTTCTTGGTAGAGGCTGCAGAGCTGCAGGATGTGCTCTAGTGTCTGGATGCCTGTTTCACATGTGTAATCAGGGGCGCATGAGAGGCTGAGGTGTTACAGTGTGTGCTTACAGTCAGCAGTGTTCCAGGTGTAGTCTGAAGATGGTGATTTATTTTTAATGTGAGAGTTGCTGCATCTGGTCATTAGATGGTGGGTTGTGCTGATCAGTCCATAGCTTCTTGTACTGATGCCTGATTATAGCTTTGGCCTTGCTGTAAGAGACGGGGTGCTGTTGTTGTGCTTTGCCTGCTATCAGATTTGGCAGCTCTGTCAGCTTTTTTCATTTCCCACCAGACCACAGTGTGATGGGATCCACTGGACACAACCACCTTTTCTTTGAGAGAGCATACATAGCATTTGCATTGTGTCACTTTCTAAATGCTTCTTTGACAAAACCAGACTTAGTGTGATAGATTTGCTGTCAGTGAAGAAGACATGGTGATTACAACTCTAAGCTGCAGTGCTGATTAGTTTGGCATCCCTAGAAGTGCTGCGAGTTCAGCTTGATAGTTTGTGACCAGAGAACCAGCTGTTATGAAATGTTAGACAGTGTGCCCATTTGGATAGTAAATTCTCCTGACAAAATGAGCTGTGTAACTAATACATTTATTTATCTCATCTCCAATTTGTTCAGTATTTCTGGTTTTTTTTTTAATGTGGAAAATCATTTTTAAAAAAACACACCACACCTTTATTAATCAGATTGGCCAGACTCCACTACATTACGCCCACATTTTCTCAGCAAGTAAAGAAGTCTTAGATCTGCTGGAAAGGACAGGGTCCTGTGCTAACATTAAGGATGTGGTAAGCTGTTTATTCTCTCTGTCATGTTTGTTCTTGCTGTCCATCACATGCCTGGTTTACTTTATTTGAGAAAGTATTCACAAATCCCCATCCAAAGTTAATAAAATCTAGCATTTTATTTTACACATGGACATCTGCTTAGTGCTTCTATAGTAACTGATACACAGATCACATAATATGGTGCATAAATAGATTTCCGAATTTTTTATATGCCAAGAGTGAATTTTTCTTTTAGAATTTTAAGTTCATTTTTATGGAGCGATATTTATTTCAAAAGATTTAAATATCATAGCAACAATAATTGTGGAGGAGATGTTAATGGATATGTTTTTTTTTTTTTGCATTTGCTGTGAATGGGACAGACTCCTATAAATCGCTTTAAAAAAAAAATGTGTGTCCTATAGCATTTACCTGCCATAGAGATGTGAAGTGTTAGTGCCCTCACATTTCTAGGCCACTACAGCATTTGAGATAAGAGATGCCAGCACCTGTCCTCACTGCATTTGTTTTCCTAGGAAAACCCCAGGTATCCATATTTTGAGGCTGGGTGAATCTGGGTGCTGTTTGCTATGAAAAAATCTGCCCAAGTGCAAAATCAAACTAGGGACCAAGTTCCTGTACATACAGCGCTGTATTTTCCCTGCATCAGCAGATTTCCTATATGTTTTTTTCCCCCATTGTTATGATGTTTTTCATGTCTACCTTTCTCATTAAATGTCCAGTATATGTTATCTTTTCTTTCAGTAAATGTTATCTTCTGCTTTTAAGTTTAAATTACATTTTTTTTTAACTGACTTTGATGATACTCAGGCATTTTAGTTGTCCAAACTGAGGTTAGTTTGAGTCTTACCTAAAGCAGTGAGTTGTGCTGGATTGCATCATGAAATTGTAGATAAGATAATTTTTTTAGCCACTGCTATGACTTGTAGAGCTAGAAAACATATGCGAGGTCACGAACAACCATCATTCGTGACAGGGATGTTTACCTTTACAAAAGCACTTTAACTGCACTGGCCTCGGTTTTGAAAAACAAAATGTGTTTAGTGTTCGATTATTTCTACTAATTTCAAATTTGTTAGACTTGTTTTTAGTAACATTTAAATAGTTTTAAACATAAAAAAATGTAAATGTACAAGGGGCATTCAGAAAGTAATGCACCACATCGTTTTTTCAGCTATGAAGATAGAAGCATGAAATTTTGCTCACTTTAAATATGGCATGTGCCAATTGTATGAACCAGATTGCACCACAACTGGCCAAAGAATATGGCTGCTCTAACCATTGAAATGGAGAGTGTTAGCTACTTGCGATATAAGCAGCGAATTGTGATAGAATTTCTTGTTGCAGAGAAGGAAACTGTTCTGAACATTCACAAGCATCTATGTGATGTGTATGAAAGTTTTGCAGTCAACAGGAGTACAGTTAGTTTCTGGGTTCAGAGAATCAAAGAATCAGTAAGTGGAGATAAGGAGTTGCATGATCGCCCGTGCTGTGGGTGTCCTGCCACAGCCACCAAGGCAGAAATGTTGAAATGCGCTGAGGCCATTATTCTTACTGTTAGGCATATCACTACTCAACAATTGGCCTTAAAGCTGTCAGTCAGTAATGGTAGTGCAAATGCAGTTATAACAGCTCTCGAATTTTCTAAAGTTTGCGCAAGATGGGTTCCTCAAAGTCTCACAGATGACCACTGATTGCAAAGGAAAGCAATTTCTTCTGAATTGTTGGAGCGTTTCAGTGTTGAGAGACAGAACTTTTTGGCTAAGATCGTAACAGGTGACGAAACCTGGTCGCATCATTTTGAACCTGAGACAAAAAGACAGTCAATGGAGTGGCATCCACAATCACTACAAAGAATGAAATTCAAGACAACTCCTTCAACTGGAAAGGTCATGATCACTGTCTTTTGTGACATTGAAGGTATGATTCTTGTGGATGTTATGCCAAGAGGAGAGACAACCAATTTGCAAGGTTATATTAAGACATTGAAAAAACTCAATCAGCGTTTTCACAGAGTTCAGCTGCACAAGAATCCAGCAGACCTGCTTCTCATTCACGACAATGCGTGTCCTCACACAAGTCTGGCAACACAGGAAGCATTCACCAGATTGGGTTGGACTGTACTACCCTATCCGCCCTGTAGTCCTGATTTGGCACCCTCTGACTTCCATCTGTTTGGTCCACTTAAAGATGCACTCTGAGGGGTAAGATTTGAAGATGATGAAGGAGTGATTCATGCAGCGAAGAAATGGCTACATAATCAAGAGAAAATCTGGTACAGGGTAGGAATACATGCACTGGCATAAAGTTGATGGGGATTCTGTTGAATAATACCAATGTTTACATGACATATCCATGTATACTATGTATAAATTTCATGGTTTCTGAATAAACAGCTCCTGAGAAAAACGATGTGGTGCATTACTTTATGAATGCCCCTCGTACATTTATTTTTTTTAGTAAATATAATAGGTGGAACCTGTTAAACCTTTAAGAGAACAGATGAAGTAAATTAAGATTGTGGTGGCTAGAAAGTGTTGTGATGTCAAATAAATAACATCAATTCTCAGTTTAAAAAAAAACTTAAATATATATTAAAAATTACCATACTCAGCAAATTTAAAGAGCAAGATGTCTTTTGTATGGCTTTTTATTTAATAAAGCATTTTCTGAAAGCCCTTAACACTGGAATAGGAGTATTTAAATACTGACTGTATCTCTCTCTCTCTCTGAACCTTAAGTGCCCAGGGCACGTGGGGCTTCCACAAGGGTTTTCCACAAATGCCTGTCCTTCGCCTTTTTTTCTGCTCTTGCCCAGGTGAGCCCTCTATTGCTTAACATCCTTTCTGTTGTTCTTCTCCATGTCTCTTTTGGTCTACCCTTACTTCTGTTCCCCTGTGGTGTCCATCTTAGTGCTATTTTTGATAGTGAGTTATCAGTCATTTGGAGCACGTAGAAAGGACAGCTGTTGAAGAAGTACACCAATTTGCATACCTCGGCAGGATGGTGACACCAGAAAGAAAGTTAGAATTTGAATTGCAAAAGCAGCATTGACCTTCAAGAATCTTGAGAACGTATGACATTCAAAAGTTATAAGGACAAAAACCAAGTTAAGATTATTCAGTTCAAATGTAATAACCACCCTCATTTATGCATGTGAAAGCTGGAAAACAACTAAAGAAGTAGACAAGAAATTAGACCCTTTTGAAAACAAATGCCTAAAGAAAATACTCAGTATAAAGTGGAATGAATTCAATAACAATGCAAAGATAAAACAGGTGAGCAAACAACCTGTCTCATGGGTGATCAGAAAAAGAAGATGGACATTTGTCGGTCACATGGTGAGAAGAAACAACCAGAGAATCCTCAAACAAGCTATCAAGTGGAACATAACAGGCAAAAAAAAAAAAAAGAGGTCAACCACGTAAAATTATAAAGAGGACATTGTTAAGAAAGGCCAGTTTAGTGGGCATAACATCCCTTGATGAGGTTGAAAAGCTCGCCAAAAAAAAAAACACAGGAAAACTTGGCAAACTACCATGCGAGCTTTATGTGACATTTAACGGCAAAGGAAGGATGTAAGTAAGATAGTTGACTACTCAGGGCCAACAGTTAAGGCATTCTAGATGTAAAGCTGCTTAAAACGCAGACTAACTTGGACTTAATACAGAGTGGATATGCCAACCTCCCATTGTTACAAAATGGGGAAAAAAAAAATTAGAGAATGAAAGATAGAACATAAAATGTACACAAAAGGAAATACAGAGAACAGTAACAGAATAGATAATAATAAAAATACAGAGAACAGCAGCAGAATAGATAATAATAAGAAGTTAATATGGAGAACATAAAACATGAACCTCCAAGTGTCTGCTTTGAAAAAGAATGAAGTTTTTCTTTTATTTCTATGTGAGACCTATATTTATTGCTTATGTCTTTACAGTGCTTACATATTTTTTATATGAAAAATTTAGGTCTTACATTTAAGATTTTGTTTTAATTTCTTGTTAAAGACCATTATGTACATTATTTGTACTCTGGTATCTGTCATCATCATCATCAGCTTATTCTGTATCATAGTTATAAAACTCACTTGGTCTAAGAAGCATCTTCTCAAGTTTATCAATTTTTGCTACTTATAGATTTTTTTTTCTGTCCTGTACATTTACATTTTTCTTGGACCTTCCTGCTTATTTATTATTTTGTTACACAGAATTAATTGTTCTCATCAAACCATTATAACTCAGAATATATCTTATATATCTTATATCCTTCCCATGCCATTAAACGTCACATAGGGCTCGCAAGGTAGTTCGCCCCTGTTTTTTGTGAGCTTTTCAACCTCATCAAGGGATTTTATGCCTATTAATTTGGGCTCCCTTAACAATGTTCTCTATAGAGTTTCACGCGGTCTGCCTCTTTTTTCTTTGGCCTATTGTGTTCCACTTGATAGCTTGTTTTGGGATTCTCTGATCGTTTCTTCTCATCACATGACCAACATATGTCTATCTCCTTTTCCTGATCACCCATGAAGCTGGTTGTTGTTCATCTGTCTTATCACTGCACTGTTCTTGAATTCGTTCCACTTGATGCAGAGTATTTTCCTTAGGCATTTGTTTTCAAAAGAGTCTAATTTCTTGTCTGTTTCTTTAATTGTTTTCCAGCTTTTGCATGCATAAATGAGAGTGGATATTACATTTGAATTGAATAGTCTGAACTTGGTTTTTGTGCTTATAACTTTTGAATTCCATGTTCCCAAGATTCTTGAAGATCGATGCTGCTTTTGCAATTTGCATTCTAACTTCCTTTCTGGTGTCACCATCCTGGTCTGTGTAACTGCCAAGGTATGAAAATTGATTGACTTCTTCAACATCTGTCCCTTCTACGTGTATTTTTCCATTTTGATTAATGGGAAGTTTCATTATTTTTGTTTTATCCTTGTTAATTTCAAGTCCTGTTTTGCTAGCCAGTGAAGACAAGGTATCTCAGAATATGGCCACAAGCAAATCTTAAGAAAGGAGTTAATGATATTTTGCTGGATCTCACATATGTGTGTTGCTTACCTTATTTTAACAGATACTGTGGCCATTTTATAGTCATGACTTTATGTATAGTATATAGTATCAAATTAGTCTGGATCTTATGTAGTACTCTGCTTGCTAGAGACAAAAGACAGTAATACTTCATCTTTAACACTCTTTTCTGTTTTCAGTTCTTTTTTTTTTTTTTTTTATGTTTTCTGTTCTCTCAAGATCTAGTGATCTTTAAGAGTTCTGACTCCAGATTTTTTTTTTAAACCAGATTTTTTTTTTTTTTTTTAAACTGGACAATCCTAAAATTGCATAACATCTTTGTCTGCTTCCACTTTATCTCCATAATGAAGTGTTTAGTTGCAGTTTGTTAAGTTCATTAACTGCAAATTATCATTCCCTTAATACTGGCAATTTACCATTTATAAGTGGAAGTAGATTTACCAACATGGTATGCAGCAGAATAACTTTTTTTTTTAATTAGCAGTAATAATACTGCAGTATTTAAAAAATATAATGAAATAACTTGAAGTGACTTTGACTCTTTGACTGGTAGACTTGGAGCGACTTTGACTCTTTGACTGGTAGACTTGGAGCAACATTGACTCTTTGACTGGTAGCAATTCTACCAGATAAAGCTTACTGATGAAAGAAAGTGTTTTATATCCCTCCTGCAGTTTTTCTCATCCCTGAGAAGGGCAGCTGTTCTTCGGATTATTTTTATTCTAATGTATTATAATGTAATATTTCATGTCATGTCAGTACGATTTCCTGCCCGAGGACTATGACTGCAACCTTTGCGGGGATCAGACATTTCAAGTGAGACGCAGACCAGCAGTTGACCTTGACCTGGACATATTCCTCACTGAGAGCAATTTTGAGATTCGGTTTCATGAAGCTATCAGGGTAAATCTTTTCATTTTTAATTTGGAAGTGTAGTTACGTAGCATATACTCATTTATCAATGTGTTTAAGATGTAGTTCTGCGTATAAACATATATTTATGTGTTTAATATGTATTTCTCCAGCATATGCACATATACTGATATGTTTAAAATGTATTTCTCCAGCATGTACACGTATATCAGATGTTACCTGGAGGAAGAATGAAGAAACCTGATCATTTGAGTGACTGGATGGATGTGTGTGTGTGTGTTAGTTATTTTTAATTAAATAATTATCGTCTGGACCACATAGATCACTAAATTTTTATCATTTCTTTTTGTCTTTTATCAGCCTTGACTTCTGATTTTTCTTGATTTTTTTCCAATTCATCTGGGCATAGGAGGTTTCACCCCCCACCCCCCGTACCAAGTAGTGGTGTGTGCAGGAGGGTCTGCTTTTATTTCCTTATATCTGTACAGTCTGTCACTGACGAAGGGATTTGGCAGTAGCAGGTATCTCTGAGGATCCTTTGGTTCAGAGCAGTCCAGTAGATGATGTTTCTGCTCATATCTTTGTTTCTCTAATTCTTTTCATATTTAAAAAAAAAAGAAATTGTCACTTTTTTTTCAACAATTTTTTTCTTTGTGCCTCACCTTCTCTATGGAAGGGCAGAATGTTAGACGGACCTGTGTGCCTTTTGAAAATAAAGTTTGTTCATTTGTTCCTTCGTTCATTCATATGTCTGAAGATTTATAAGCCATATATAGTCTTGTGATGAAAGTTAAGATTTTCTTACGATTAAATAGTAACGTCAGAATTAATAGTACCATTTATATTCTGAAAGTTATTACTGCAATCTCAGAAGTTCTGAATCTCGGTGCATCAAATCTGATACATTCTAAATTATATGTTGTATTACAAGGAGTAAAACATAGCACATACATTTCTTGTTAAATTAGGCCCACAGCTGTTTTATGTTTCTTGAGAATAAATTGCCACAAATTTTTTTTTTAAAAATGCCTGTCACTGGGGAAGCTTTTGAAGCTATAATCATCATTGTTTTTCATGCAAAATATGTATGTCAGATGCTGTTTAACCCACCAGAAATAGATTGCTAGGGCTGTTGCAGATATTTTCCGATCTCACCAACAGTGGTCATGCTATGGTTTTTAAAAACCAGTACAGTTGTACCTGTCTTTCACTTTGCTTGAAGCACTTTCTGTAATACTGGTTTTGTTGATACAGCATTCGGTACCTTTTACATTTTTTTTTTTTTTAGTGTAAAAGTGAACACACATTACAAACATCACTGAGAATAAAATGTTCATGTGAACCCTTTTTCTTACCTTCTGTGCAGTGAGACTGAATCTCTACAAACTGTTATTTAAGGTTAGCTATTAATTTCTGTGACACAGACTGCTTTTGTGCTGCCAGTATGGGAAGAATTGCAGTTTTTTTAGTAAAAAAAAAAAAAAAACAGCAGTCATGACATTTTGATTAGTGA
The DNA here is from genome assembly GCA_009760885.1 of Achatina immaculata. Classification (NCBI taxonomy): domain Eukaryota; kingdom Metazoa; phylum Mollusca; class Gastropoda; order Stylommatophora; family Achatinidae; genus Lissachatina; species Lissachatina immaculata. The sequence continues at coordinate 18,739,364 of CM019691.1, read as the reverse complement.
ACATTCTTTGTGGTCACTAGTAATTTTTGGTCCTGTTTCAGGCAGGAGATCTTGAAAACTTGAGGAAGCTGGTCAGGCCCTTACTAGAACATAGCGGCGAGGGCAAATTTAACAGCGCTTTGTTCGACTGTGTGGACAGGGGCCATTTTGACTTGGCCAGTTTCCTTGTGGAGGCTGGCTTTAATACAAATATCTCTAAACAGGTACGGGAGCCACTGTTATGAAAATGTTAGAATCTAACTGAAGTTGCTGAACAGAATTAGAATCAAAATGTATAAACTAGGAAAAAAAGTAGGAACAGCTTTATTACTTTTTAAAATTTATTTTATTTATATATTTTTTTAAACCGTGTATAGTTATATTTTTGGTATCACAGCTTCACTGTAGTGGCTCTGTGTATATACTTATACACTAATTATTGTGTGTTACAGAATTAGAATCAAAACTTTTCGTGTCATAACAAAAGATATAGATAAAATAAACATGACCAGTGAAATGAAGAAAGAAAAAAAATGATCATGTTTACTATAACGGTATTTGCTTTACTTACATTACTTCCTTTTTCAGTTATGTCATTTAGCAGAACTTGGAATTGCAAATTTTTCTTCCAGAGGATATGTTGTAGCAGCTACCATCTAATTCATATTTCTTTACATTTTTATTACACCATAAATCCATTTTCACTTGTAACGTGATTTTTGCCTTTAGGCTAGTCTGCTTTCATTAAAGGACCTGTTACAGTGGATATTGTTACATGATGTTCTCACACTTAATGAAAAAAAAATGGCACTTTTGACAGCAGAAGTGATCCAGCCAGAGAGAGAGCATGCTTGGGTGGCAGTGTTCTCCACGATGGACCTGAGAAGAGGGCTTCTTAATGGGCTTATTTTCATGAAGAATGTATTGATTCCTATCCCAGTGATTGGGCTTCAGTAGCACAACATACTGTGTCCAGGAGCATTTCTAGAAGATAAAATATTATCTTTACTCCCTTTTGGTTCACTGAGTGTACTAGAAGATAAAATATTATCTTTACTCCCTTTTGGTTCACTGAGTGTACTAGAAGATAAAATATTATCTTTACTCCCTTTTGGTTCACTGAGTGTACTAGAAGATAAAATATTATCTTTACTCCCTTTTGGTTCACCGAGTGTGATGATACAATCATCTTTTCTTCCATTGAGGGGGTGAAGATGCAGTCTGCTATAGCTGTCAGCAACCCAGAGGTGGCTGCTAGCATCAGGGCTGAAAAACCATAGCTGAAGAAGGGCCATGTCTCACCCTCCAAACTGTACAACAAAGTAGTAATGGGCTGAGTCTGGCTAATGAGTCAGAGATCTATACAGTCCCCATTGCGGTAGAGTCCAACAAAGAAGCATTGCATTTTCCTGCTTCTTTTGCTACACTCCAAGTCCGCAAATAGTGGTCACAGTAACCCACAGCCTGTTTCACGCAGTGATTGTGTCTCGACACACTCACTGCATCAGCTGCAGAGAGCACCCTGCTTACTTCCTGGGGAGACAGAACCACAACAGTAACAATGTCTGTTATAGGAACTACTGGATCACACTTATGGTGGTGCACAAGTGCCTATATCGTTTCCCTCAGTGGAGTCCATGGACAGAGTTCATTAATTTCATTCAGGTTTTATGTTTAAGGGATTACATGCTTCTCTTCACTAATGTAATGTTTCACATTCATTTTGTCATAAAAGCTCTTTTCTGATTAACATTTGAAAATTCCTTTTCACCTATATTTCCACATGTTTGCCATATAATTAACTAATTTGTATCCAGTGCATATGAACAATACCAGTATCATAAATAAATAATACCAAAAAAAAACCTGTCATACAGTATGAAACATGCGACCCTGATGATCCTATGTGTGCCATGATGGAATGCAGCCATGCCGTGACATCATTTCGACAGCGGGCAGTCGATGTAGGGGCCACAGATCTTGTGAGACTCATTGACAGGCTGTCTGTGGATATTATTCAGTCGTCCATATAGGTGACTTGGTTTGTTTTTGTTACTCTTGTAGATATTTAGTACTTGCATTTCTGTAGTAGTATTCATGTAAAAACTGTTGGCTTGATAGTAAAAGGCATTATTATGGGTTTTTCTTTTTGAATTTTCTTGTGCTGAGATCCTTCGAGGTCACGGGGGCTGCAAAACTCGTGACAGGGAATTGTGGGGGGGCAAGGCTGAGTGCGTAGAGTCAGTTTTGGTTTGAACATGTAAGTTTGTGGACGTTTTTATGTGCGGTGTGATGTCTTCGTGGAACATATGAACATTATAGTTGTACTGCAGTTGTACGTATGAACGGACTGACCACATGGCAGGGATAACCAGCCGGCAGTCAGATTTAGTTATTTTCATCAACATTATCATCCTTCCATCAATAAATGTTCCAAGTCACCGTTACCCAAGATGTACTTGACTATCTGTACCAGTTGCGTCAACGTGAGGTTTTTAAGAACCTGGATGAGAAGTATGTCTGGAACAGTGTTTAACTAATCCAGCAAGTGAGAATGAGAGCTGGAATTCTGTATATAACTAGTCCAGTAACCTCAACTCTTGAAGATCAAGATGAAAGTCTAACATGTTTTTCACGGCGTAATGTGATCACTACGATACGATACAGCCTAAGTAAAGCCCCATTAACATATTGTACACACCAACAGTACAGACAGAAAGAACAAGACCACGAAAATCCTATTATATTTCATGACAAGGCCTAGTAACTTGTGTGATGTAATGGCATGTACTTTTCTCGCATCATCATCTGTCTGCTGAAACTGGCATTTTATGATAAATGGTTATTAATTTCCACCCTTGTCCTGAACTGTCTTGATCATTTCTTTTGAGTGTCTTTAGTTCATTTAATGATATTATCCTTTATCATTGCATGTTTACTGGCTCTTTCCTTGGTGCTTTATGTCACAAAGTTGTCTTAGTTAAATTGTTTAGCCTCATTCTGAGTTCAGCCTAGTTTAGGAATCTTAAGATTCAGATGATCTGCACAAAGCAGCAGTAGTACTCATTATGGAAGAGATTTCAATGTTGGCAATCTTTCAAGTCTACCAATAGGTTATTGCTAGACTTGAATGATTGCCAACAATGAAATCATATTCTGAAGAAAATCATGAATGATCAGAATCATTTTGGTGAAAAGCTTGGAGCAGATTTTTGTCAAAACAACCAGTTATGTCCTCACAGCATCAAAACAACCAGTTATTCCTCACAGCATCAAAACAACCAGTTATGTCCTCACAGCATCAAAACAACCAGTTATGTCCTCACAGCATCAAAACAACCAGTTATGTCCTCACAGCATCAAAACAACCAGTTATGTCCTCACAGCATCAAAACAACCAGTTATGTCTTCACAGCATCAAAACAACCAGTTATGTCCTCACAGCATCAAAACAACCAGTTATGTCCTCACAGCATCAGCAAGCAATATTTTGGAGGGTTTTTTTCCTGAAATATTTCCCCATTTGGCATCATAATTTAAATAAAATTCATGCTTTCATTTCTTTTTCCATCAGTTTATATGGATTACAGCTGGTATTAGTAGAAATACTCTTGAGTGGTACAGCTTCCAGTTATAGCTGATACTCATCTTCTTCTGTACCATCAGCAAAAGAGTAAAAAGTAACATGAAAGCAATCTGCATCACTCTAGGCAGTTTCCTTGAAATCTTTTTTATATTTTTGTAAAATTTAGTGTTGTTTGTTTTGAGTTAAATTGGGTAATTTATCTGACTTGTTTCAGCTAAATTTGGTAATTTAAATTGGGTCATTAATCTGCTCTAATACATTCTTAAATTTTTTTTTCCAGGTGGAAATTAGCCTGGGCTTGAAGAGGATCATCCCTGCCTAGACAAGACAGAACACATCTCATCAGTTCATGCATAAGATACAACCAATTATGTCCTCACAGCATCAAAACAACCAATTATGTCCTCACAGCATCAAAACAACCAATTATGTCCTCACAGCATCAAAACAACCAATTATGTCCTCACAGCATCAAAACAACCAATTATGTCCTCACAGCATCAAAACAACCAATTATGTCCTCACAGCATCAAAACAACCAGTTATGTCCTCACAGCATCAAAACAACCAATTATGTCCTCACAGCATCAAAACAACCAGTTATTCCTCACAGCATCAAAACAACCAGTTATGTCCTCACAGCATCAAAACAACCAATTATGTCCTCACAGCATCAAAACAACCAGTTATGTCCTCACAGCATCAAAACAACCAGTTATGTCCTCACAGCATCAAAACAACCAGTTATGTCCTCACAGCATCAGCAAGCAATATTTTGGAGGGTTTTTTTCCTGAAATATTTCCCCATTTGGCATCATAATTTAAATAAAATTCATGCTTTCATTTCTTTTTCCATCAGTTTATATGGATTACAGCTGGTATTAGTAGAAATACTCTTGAGTGGTACAGCTTCCAGTTATAGCTGATACTCATCTTCTTCTGTACCATCAGCAAAAGAGTAAAAAGTAACATGAAAGCAATCTGCATCACTCTGGGCAGTTTCCTTGAAATCTTTTTTATATTTTTGTAAAATTTAGTGTTGTTTGAGTTAAATTGGGTAATTTATCTGACTTGTTTCAGCTAAATTTGGTAATTTAAATTGGGTCATTAATCTGCTCTAATACATTCTTAAATTTTTTTTTTCCAGGTGGAAATTAGCCTGGGCTTGAAGAGGATCATCCCTGCCTAGACAAGACAGAACACATCTCATCAGTTCATGCATAAGATAGAAACACTCATGGTGCCATCTAGAAGTCCATTCACCTTATTTGTTTAGTTCACTCATCCAAATCAAATATTTAAACCTGATTTAAACAAAGTTTTAAAAAATATCAGTTGATTCTCTTTGGTCGATGCCATAGCTAGGATGATAAAAACTTGTTTCCGTTAACTTCAGATGTTCCCCTAGATTTTAAGATTGTATCACTCTGGTGGAACTGTCATTCACTGAATAGAGATTTTCGCTGATTTCTTACAAAGTAACCCAAATAGAGATTTCACATAGAGTAACCCAGATAGAGATTTTTCACTGATTTCTTACAAAGTAACTCAAAGAGAGATTTCACTGATTTCATATAGAGTAACCCGAACAGAGATTTCCCTGATTTCATACAGAGTAACCCTTTGTGATAGACAGTCTTCACACAAAGTCTTATGATGAGGATGAGAAAACTAGCTGTAAAAAAGGATTTTTGGAGAGCACACTGATGTTTATGGCCATCGTCGTCAGAAAATGAGGAGTCTTGAGACACTTAGGCTGCCATGAAGCAGCTGCCATTGTCTTCACTGATTTAGATAGATGGCAGTCTTACATTATGAAATGTTAGAATTACCCATCAGACATAGAGGAAAACAAATCTGTTTGGTTTTTTTTTTTATTTAATCAGTAAATGATTATCTACTGTCAGAATAATGAAGTAAGTCTTTGATCAAAATAATCAAAGAAGAATGGTAAGTGATTATCTTTTATCAGAAATAATCAAGGGGCAGTAAATTTTTATCAGAAATAATCAAGGGACAATAAACTTTTATAAAAAATAATCGGGGGAAAAAGTAACTGATTATTTTTTTTTAATCAAAAATAATCAAGGAACAATAAGTGATTATCCTTTATAAAAGTGCAGAAGGGATTTTGATAAAAATAACTGAGAGGCTTGATTAACTAGAAATCCCAGCCTACGTTACAAATTGTCTGATGATTTGCTTTAATCGGTGGTTTTATGTAACACTGCATTTCTTTTGCTTCAGTGTTTGATTATCTCCGACACCTAAGTGAATATTAAGCTGGAGATATTTGTGTTTATCTCACAGTCTGAAGTTCTTAGTCATAGATCTTTGTGGTAGTATTCTTCTGCTGTGTTCTGAAATTATTAGTCATAGATCTTTGTGGTAGTATTCTTCTGCTGTGTTCTGAAATTATTAGTTATGGATCTTTGTGGTAGTATTCTTCTGCTGTGTTCTGAAATTATTAGTTATGGATCTTTGTTGTAGTATTCTTCTGCTGTGTTCTGAAATTATTAGTTATGGATCTTTGTGGTAGTATTCTTCTGCTGTGTTCTGAAATTATTAGTTATGGATCTTTGTGGTAGTATTCTTCTGCTGTGTTCTGAAATTATTAGTCATAGATCTTTGTGGTAGTATTCTTCTGCTGTGTTCTGAAATTATTAGTTATGGATCTTTGTGATAATATTCTTCTAGTGTTCCTTATGCCTTATCTAGAAATCCTGCTGTATGCTACAGTTTAGAATTCTCCCCACTTTTTTTGTTGTAAAAAACTGATTTTTTTTTGTTTTTAATCTCCCAAATGTTGAATGTCCTTACAACCTTGTAACACATGGACAACACATTGGTAAAGATTGTTTGCAATCAGGGCCAGCCCCACAGTTAAGCCAATTAGACAGCTGCCACAGGTACAGACAAGAAGAATTTCAGGAAAAAAGACAGTATGACAGAGGTGTCTGAAAACTGCAGATAAGATAGCTCCCTTGTCACTTTGCTTGCCTGATTCACCACTGTCGGCAGTAAAGCTCCAAATAAACTTGAGCATGCACAACATCTCAGGTCATCAGACAGTTTTGATGGTCGTTTATAACCTAACACGTTAATGAGTGTAAGCTCTGCTGGTCTGTGATTCTAAGAAAACTACAATTTTGGTGTTTATATAGCTCTCGTTTTTTTTTTCTTCTCCAAATCTAGGATCGAACTACAGCCACCTTCATTGTACACTTAAGATATTTAAATATTGGTGAATCGCCCCAGTATGCATAATATCAGCACCCAAGAATAATACCCAAGAAAAGCTGATCTTGACATAAATGTCTCCCTAGTTCTATCAACTACTCCAGCAGTGCCAGTTGAGGGTGGATGAATTTTATAGAATAATTCAGCCTTTCTGGGTTTTTTTTTTTATGTGACACTGCATTGCATTGTAACATCCTAGTACATTTACCATCTGACATCATCGTAAGTTTCTGAATTATTGCTTTAATTTTTTATGTGTTGTATGCTGCCATTTACATTGTAACAAGACAGCTCTAAGTAGTCCATTTGTTATGTGAAAAAAAAAAAAAGAAGAAGCATGCCATGTGAACTTTTACTTCAGTTAATGAAGAAAGATAATTGCAGTGGCAGTGGCTTGGGCACATACTCCAGATAACTGGTAACTTGTTACCAAAGATACCACTGAAATGGACACCTCAGGAAAACAGGAATAATGGTAAACCAAAGGAGATGTGGAGTAGAACAACATAGAGGATGTTGAGCAATAGAGGGCTCACCCGGGCAAGAGTGGGAAAAAAAGGGCAAAGGACAGGTTTTTGTGGATGACCCTTGTGCCTTGGGCACCTAAAGGTTTAGAGAGATGTGAACTTTTATTTTGAATCAGAGAGTTAAATTGTTCTTTAGTAATAACTCCATAACAATAGAAAACAAGCTGAGTTCTTTCCAGACTAAATGTTTACCAAGAATTAGAAAAATATTTTGGCCAAACACCATAAGAAATAACGTCTTATTGGCAGAAATGCAGATGAAGCCGCTGACAGTAATTATTGAGGAAAGATGCTGGCAGTAGTTGGGACATGTGCTCCGAATGACTGACAACTCACTACCAAAAATAGCACTAAGATGGACGCCACAGGGAACAGAAGTAAGGGTAGACCAAGAGAGACATGGAGAAGAACAGCAGAGAGGATATTGAGCAATAGAGGGCTCACCTGGGCAAGAGCAGGAAAAAAAAGGCAAAGGTTGGGCGTTTGTGGAAAACCCTTGCGGAAGTCCCATGTGCCCTGGGCACTTAAAGTTCAGAGAGAGAGAATAACTTCATTATCTTCATTACATTGGTTTTTGTTTTAGAAAGGTTTTTTTTTTCATGATAATCTATACATGACAAAATCTGTGAAAATTGATAGAAATGTCATGATATGTGTCACTACTGTTTCATTGTTTACTTCTGTATAAACATTAATAAGTCTGAGACAAGAAGAAAATAAATGAGCAGTGACTAGGGTAGGAAAAGTAGGGCATTTCTCTGTAGACGCATTTAATGAGCACCTCGAAGACCATATGAGACTAAATGATAGACAGTGCAAGCAACTCTCCTAGTGGCCTCATGTGTAAAAAGCAAAGAATTTTGTGATTATACAGACGGTGATGAAATAAAATTATAAGGAGAAATAAAGAATGAGAGTGAAAACAGACAGGATAAAAGATTTGCAGAGATCTTGGTACATATATCAGGATATTTATATAAGTAGCATCAAAGAGAAGCACATGGATAAAGCCAACAGAAGTGTGGCTGGGTTGGCAGTGTAGGATGTGGACAGTTTTCCAGGTTGTTCCTGTGTAGACCAAGGTGGAAGAGAAAAGATGTGAATGTCATCAGATGGCAGGATCAGTTTCGTGACAGAAAGGCAGAGCCTGTATCCATGGACCTTGGAGTGGATAAACCTGTTATAATTAGAGAAGTTACTAGTCGTGTGAACATTATAGCCAGGGCCATTGCTAGAACATACAGAAACAGCTGCGAATGCACATTACAGATACTTCAGAATTCATTTAAAAACATTTAAGTGAACAGAAGCTAAGAGAAACATATTTTAAAAATGAACTGTCAGACACTACACAAATTAAGAACTGGATTGAACAACGAAGAAGAGGAAGAACTGACAGGTGTATTGTGTATCTTTTTATGTAATTTGTGATATAAGAAGAGCATTTTGGGGGGGGGGGGAATGTGTTGTCATAAAGAAGATTAAGTAACAAAACATCAGTCAAACGTCTGATGTACATAGTTTGAGATGTAAATATGTTAATTATAACTAATAATAAGAGGAATATCATTTTGCTGTCATGATTCTTCTTAATTTTTGTCATCCTTCTCGCGTGCATGCGTGCGTGTGTGTGTGTGTGTGTGTGTTTTCATCACTCAGATTAAGACAGCCTTTTGTAATGAAATTCACTTTTTCTGCTTTTTTTCCCCGCTTTGTTTGCTGTTTTATTTAGTAATTGTTTATTAACTTGGCTCAGTGTGAATTCTGGAGGTAAGTCGGTGACAGCACCCAAGATAAGGTATCATGAAAAATGTTTGGTGGGTAGATAGGAAAGAGAAGGATGATATGACAAAGGGACATACAGAGACAAAGATCTTGTAGTGCAGCAAGTAGATAAATTCTTTTTTAATGAGAATATTCTGTGTGTTACTACAAGAAATATACTTTATTTCCTGCTATGTAAGCAACAGCCATCTGTAAGAGGCATTTCTAATTTGGCAAGTAATCTTTTGAAAAGAAGCTTAAAACGCCATATTTTCCATGAATTTCATAACTCTCACTTCAAAAGGTTTTGGTCAAAGACTGTATGCTACTGGATATTCTCATAGTAAACTTCTTAAGCAGAACCAAAAACCATTCATATCTAACCTGTGTGGGGTAACTTGCTTGGGGTTTGTTGAATTGCTCACAAAAAAAAAAAATGACAGTATTGTTGAACTGGTACAAGCCAGTGTTTCTGTCACTCACAGAACCTCATAATCTGAGTATGATTTATATCAGTTTTTGAATTATCAAGTATATTGCTTAAGGTATGGTCCATGACTTAGTTTAAAAGTTAAGGTGTAGGCTACTGTAGGCTGACATGTATTGACAGCATCCCCAGAAAGACCATAAAATTCAGCACTAACATCCGGCAGAACATTAACAGCAACAACATTCGCTGTATTCTGTCTCTACCACATTTAACTGACTATTACATAATACTATCAAGCATTGTGATGCTGGCCATAGTTTTGTTTTAATATTTTGGCTTGCAAGCATAATTTAATCATTTATAATTATATATATATATATATATATTGCATTATGGGGTCACATGGAAAATAGAGTGTTAAACATGGGTGTTTAGGTTTTAGTCTAGTACCAGTGGCTTCAATGGCCTTAAATCTGATCATTGCTGCATGAGATGCTGGGAGGTTTTTGGTAAGTATTGGTCTAGTACCAAAACCTCTACCTAAGCCCAACTGAGACCTAACTGTTGGGCTGTGAGTTACAGGCCAATATCAGTCAAATATTTTGGGGGAGGGTTTTTTTTTTTAACAGCGCATCTTATATGGCAGGAGATCGTCCTGTTACAGACTTCATTGTTCTTCTTATCATATACAGTTTTCAAGTTGGACTGAATGCCTGATAAATGTCATGTATTTCTTTCAGTATTCTTTCTTCTAAATGGTAAAAACTGACCATAAATATTCTACTACACAACAGGATTGTTCCTCAGTTCATGGATACTTTTTTTTCTGCATAAAAATCTCCCCTTCTATAATTACAGTGAATGAAATAATGACTGGCTGACACAGTTGTCTATTACTTTATAACAAAGGTATGAACAGGTGTATACTAGAGATTACAACACAACTTTATCAAAGTTCATGTCCTTTCAAATGACAGATAGAACCCCATGGCTAACTTCATGTTTTGTACACTTGAAACCTAGCAGGAACTGATCAAGATTTTGGGCTGGTTGAAATCTGTGGTGGTCTACTACCATGAAGGAAAGGCATATTAATGTTCATATCCCAGCAAAAATGGCACTTTTTTTTAGTTTACCTTTGACCCTTTTTTGCTTTTATGTTTTGGACAAACATTTTGTGGCATTATTATTATTAATATTTCTGAACAGTCACATGGGTTACATTGTTCATATGTGGCATATTTTTTTTTAAGTCTGAACTGAATATTTCAGAAGAATACTTTAAATCACAACATTGGTCATGGAATCTTTACCACTGACAAAAAGGAGATCTGGTAAGAGCTAAAGGGAAATAACTGCAGGCAGACTTGGTGTCCTTTTAGTGGTAAATTGTTATTAAAGTGTTGCTATCACCTCAGGTCATTTTAACAGGTAGAATTATATGTGTTCCTTATGATACGTCATGTTTGTCACTGGGCTAAATGTTCAATTAAGTGCCAGGTAGCAGATAATGCTTCAGTTCAAGGATTCCCCTGTCAGGATGCAAGCCTAATTCAGGAGGAGAGTGTGCTGCACTGGTGTCTTAACTTCCTGGAACACACCACAGAACTTCTTAGCTTCACCACCATAGGGAACATGTTGATCCTTGTACTGTTGGTCAGGCTGTGGTGTGACAACATCTTGCTACAAAAAAACACTGCAAGGAGGTTGGATATGGTCTTGACCTGGTCCAAGTTTTTGGCTTTGGTGACTGTTACAAGTTAAATACAACCATGGTATCCAGCAGATTGATACACTGACTTGCATCCAGCAAAATTTCATTCACCAGATAGATACACTGACTTGCATTCACCAAAGTTTCATTCACCAGATAGATACACTGACTTGCATTCAGCAAATAGATACACTGACTTGCATTCAGCAAATAGATACACTGACTTGCATTCAGCAAATAGATACACTGACTTGCATTCAGCAAATAGATACACTGACTTGCATTCAGCTAATAGATACACTGACTTGCATTCACCAAAGTTTCATTCAGCAGATAGATACACTGACTTGCATTCACCAAAGTTTCATTCACCAGATAGATACACTGACTTGCATTCAGCAAATAGATACACTGACTTGCATTCAGCAAATAGATACACTGACTTGCATTCAGCTAATAGATACACTGACTTGCATTCAGCTAATAGATACACTGACTTGCATTCACCAAAGTTTCATTCAGCAGATAGATACACTGACTTGCATTTACCAAAGTTTCATTCAGCAGACAGACAGACAGACAGACAGATGTGCATTCACCAAAGTTTCATTTAACAGACAGACAGACTAAATATTCTGTGAATACATGTTCCACTTTTATTTATTGCTGTTCCACTTTTATGCATTAGAAAAGTGCTTGGTAATTTGAATTCAAACAAAACAATGTTTTGATCACAACAGTGTGATCTTTAAGATGTTTTAAAAAAAAGCAAGAAAGAACACATACTGTATATTAAGAAATACAAATGTATAATTTACCAAATTAATAAATAACTTGTTAGTGGATAATGCAAAAACAACTTCAGGCAAACACCAGCTTAGAAAATAGTTTATCTTGTAAATTCATTTGTTAACTGACTCTCATGGAAACTAACATGCCTTAGTGAAGACATTAAAACTTCAGTCTTTACTATCTTACTTCCTTCCCCAACTAATTTATGGTAAAGAGAGGGGTTTAACCTGTGAGCTTTTGCTTTCTTGTTCATTTATAATCTATTTCTGTCTCTTGGATAATTTTGTGTTGTTGTTGTCATTCTTGTATAGAATTTTGGGACTTTGATTCTAGTGTCATTTATTGAGCCAATGGCTGCTTCTCAGTGTTTCACAGTTGTTTCAGTCATGGAAGACTTCCACAGTTTGAGTTGCTTCAGCACATAGAGCATAGGGCAAAGTTCCCAGTCTTGAACATATGGTAGTTTTTGACTGCTTTTAATGCTGGTGTTTATAGGAAAATGTGCCATATTTCTTCATTTGTTGGATAATTCTTTTTTTTAAATTAATGCTGCCTGTTTTGTTTCAGTTTTGTGCATTTTAAATTGTTTTTTTTTTGTACTTGTGCTTTTGCTAGCTACTTCAGCTTTCTTGTAATCATATCAGAGGGATTTTTTTTTTCTTTGTTCTGTTCTGATCAGAAGACATGAAACCTGTCCAGGAAAGTGATAAATGGTGGATTGACCAAATGTGTGTTTAATGTACATCTAATTTTTGTTTGTTTCCCTTTGAAACCTGAGAAACTTTTTTTTTAGCCCTGTATTGATTTGTTCATTTATGATGAAATGATAAATGTGATGGTTTTTCTCATGACTAACCTAGAGAGAGATGAGTAGATGAAGACATATTTGTAGAAGGAATGAGACTGTCACTTGTGTAAAGTTAGAGTAGAATTCACAGTGTATAAATTAACCAGTCATTGGAATCGTTCCCCTCAGTTTGTGTAGTTTATTTTTATGTTTTAGACTCATTAAGTATTAGAATAATACGTAAGATAATTGTTGTGGTCATTTCTGAACATAGGATTATGCATCCTTGAAGCCAGACAAATAATTAAGGATCATCTTTCTTGCTCTTCAGACAACACCTTAGTTGCTCCAGTCTCATCTTTCATATTCATGTCTGTAAATAATGACAGTATACAGCTGTACTGTTCATCACTTGTTCATTACTTCCAACATCTGCCATTACTTGTTCATGACTTCCAACATCTGCCATTACTTGTTCATGACTTCCAACATCTGCCATTACATTTGACTCTGAGCCCTTTCATCCAAGCAGAGACACTGTCACTTTCTTGTGTCAGAATCTTCTCTGTGTCCACCAGATCTATCCATCTGCCGTAGTTTGCTGTAGTTAACACTGCCATCCAGTCTTCTCTTTTATTATAGAAACACTTGTATGCCGAGGGATGAAGGTTAAGCAAAACTAGCATCTGTTTGAAAAGTTGGTCATGAAACCCTCAACACTGGTTCAAAAGAAACTCTAGGGAGAGCTTAAAGGAAATGGTTGCAGCCAGATTTGTTGTCCTTTCGATGGTAAAAAAAAAACCCCAGTCAGGCTTAGCTGTGATTGGTTTCTTCAAAAACAACTTTTAAAAGTTTATCTTCAAATGTTGAAGATGTAGAGCATAACTGAAAAAAAAAAAAATCTCATTTGAGGCTGTTCCATTGTTGCAGCAGCTTTTTTTTTTTTTTTTCAATAATAATCATGTCTTAGGCCAGTGGAAAGTTGAACAGCTTACCTGTGATGAACATGTTGTAGGCCTTATTGGTCCCAGTTCACAGGTGAGGTATTTAGCTGAGGCCTGTACATCTCATAGAAAGCCTCCATCAATAACTAGTGGGCATTTGCTTTGTTTTTAAAAAAAATGTTCAGTAAATATTTAGTATAATTATCTGCTTGTGGATTTGTTGGTTTATTTTGTCTGTGACTTCCTTCAGTTGTTTATGCAATGTTCATGTATGTATCACTGAGTGTCAGGTGTTAGTTTTTGTCAGTTTCAGTAACATTTGCGGTATATAAATGCTGACAGACGACCAAGGAGGCAGTGTGTGTTGACAGTCAGGTCTGGGAGATTTAGCCAAAGTAACAGATACAATGACCTCGTTCTTTCCTCTACACTTGGTTCTTGGCCAGTTTCTTTGGTGGCCCAGAAGTAGTTAATATCTTTTAAACTTCGTTTCCTTTGTTGCTTCTCTCCTCGTTGTTCTTGGCCCAACTTCTGCCTAGTGTGTGCTTTCAGTCTACATAACATCTATTATCATAAAATTGTGTCTGTCTCCCTCAGAATATGGTCGGTTTATTGCTCTTGTTACTTTGTTTCTGCAGCGCGCGTCTTGTTTGTTACTGGATCGCTGGAAGTCTCTTTGTCTGTGCGACTGTCAGAGACGTGCAGGTAGCCTAAGAGCAAAGAACTGGTTTTGCACAAAAAATTACTATATGGAAGTTGACAGAAAAGTTGAAGAGTATTGCACAGTAATTAACACAATAAGAAAACAAAGGCAGAACATTGAAACCAAAAAAAAGATGAAAGCAGTGAGAAGGGAAAAATAATGGTCGCTTATATAACAATGGCAGCGCGAAGTAAAGGGACATTTAACGTCCATAGATGCATGTGATGAAGAAAATCTCAGTCTCTCCCCCCCCCCCCCCCAACCTTTAGGTGTCTGAGGTGCACGGTGCTTACTTTTTACGTTTTCCACGAACGCCTGTCCCTCACCTTCTCTCCCCCCCACTCTTGCCCATGTGATTCCTCTTTACTCGGCATCCTCTATATTATCGTTCTCCGCGTCTCCTTTGGTCTACCCTTACTCCTACGCCCTTGAAGTGTCCATCTTACTGTTATCTCTGACAGTCATTCAGAGCACATATCTCAACTATCACCAACGTCTTGCTTCATTAATCGAAGCCAGTGGCTTATAAAGTTGATAATAGTAATGGCTTTTAACCAACATGTTCCAGTAGCACTTTCTCGCATTGTTTATATGAAACGTCCCTGTAAGCTGAGCGCATGAACGCTCATATATTCCATGTAGTAAAATCATATGCTCGACCAATTCTTCGAGTACAGGAAACGCTGATGAGAAGAAAGCGTGCTAGAACGAAGGTTGGCTTGGAAATATTGTAGGTAAAGCACTTTGACGTTAGAAAAAGAAAAATAGCAGACAAAGCACTTTAGACGTAAGAAAATAAAAATATTACACAAAGCACTTTAGATGTAAGAGAAAGAAAAATATTAGACAAAGCACTTTTGTCGTGAGAGAAAGAAAAAAAAACTAGATAAAGCACTTTAGACGTGAAAGCAAGACAAAAAATTGAGATAAAGCACTTTAGACTTGAGAGAAAGGAAAAAAAAAGTAGATAAAGCATTTTAGACGTGAGAGAGAGAAAAAATATTAGACAAATGCACTTTGGACGAGAAAGACAAAAATATTATACAAAGAACTTTAGACGTAAAAGAAAGAAAAAAAATAGACAAAGCACTTTAGACGTAAGAGAAAGAAAAATAGTAGACAAGGAACTTTAGACGTGAGAGAAAGAAAATTAGTGAGAGAATGATTCAGGCGCCTCAACCCTTCAGATACAACAGTCAATAAATACAGCAAAACTTGACATGATCTGTAAGATGGAAGTAATGGATAATGAGGGGCAGCCTGCTAGTCAGCTTCGTATCTCACATATCACTCTCCATTAGGCTCGGCTGTATGGAATGAGTACTCGGTACGCCATATCGAGGACAAATTGCCTCCGAAGACGACGGACAACTCTCTAAACGGCGAGGCACACTGGATAACAGGGCATACACCAGCTATCACTGGATAACAGGGCATACACTACCTATCACTGGATAACAGGGCATACACCAGCTATCACTGGATAACAGGGCATACACTACCTATCACTGGATATCAGGGCATACACCAGCTATCACTGGATAACAGGGCATACACCAGCTATCACTGGATAACAGGGCATACACCACTGGATAACAGGGCATACACTACCTATCACTGGATAACAGGGCATACACTACCTATCACTGGATAACAGGGCATACACTACCTATCACTGGATAACAGGGCATACACTAGCTATCACTGGATAGCAGCGCATACACCAGCTATCACTGGATAACAGGGCATACACTACCTATCACTCTATGAAGGATAAAATAAGACATCACACACAAACAATTATGTCCTGTAAATGCGGGACGTCACAGGAATTACAACCAATTAGCATTGGGTGGGGGGTGGGGAAGAAAAAAATCAATATCATACTAGATGCCACAAGAGCAACCATGAGCAACTTTGTGTCTAAACAATTTCTGAGATTTCTCGACAACAAAAAATTGTCAGAATTTAAAAAAAGTGCACGGTTTAAAAAAAAATAGAAAAGCATTTTAAAAAAAAACTCTTGCACGAGCAAAGATCGAGCAAGGAGAAGCAAAGGTAACTGTCCGCAGAGTCCTTAAGTCCACACAAGGGATCCACCGAGCGTCAGGCCAACAGTGTGAAGAATACTAGAAATATGTGCTACATAAAGGAAATAACAACTGCCGTAAAACTGATTCTAGTAATGAAAATAAATAAATATGCGTTTCCTGTCGGACTTTCTTACATGGAGGAGGCCACAAGGCTGTCCATATATTTTTCATCTATTTTTCGTGTTTTGTGTTGTTTTTGTGTGTGATTCTTGAAAAAAAAAGGCTTTTGTCGAAATATTGGATTGCTGTATGTCCTTCATTTATCTTACTTTCTGCCACTCTTGTTTCTGGCACATTCCTCACTCTTTCTATCTTTTTGTAAAACTGAACCATACACTCTTCTTCTTCTTCGTTGGCTTCTAGCACCAAGATAGCCCCGTGATCCTACTGTAGCCCCGTGATCCTACTGTAGCCCCGTGATCCTACTGTAGCCCCGTGGTCCTACTGTAGCCCCGTGATCCTACTGTAGCCCCGTGATCCTACTGTAGCCCCGTGGTCCTACTGTAGCCCCGTGGTCCTACTGTAGCCCCGTGATCCTACTGAATTTACTCCCGTGGTTCTCGCGATAGTGCACGCCCAATTAATTTCATTACAAGTATGTGCTGCACATTTGTAGCTAATGTCAGGTGTTTGTGTGTGGTGTGTCTGTGTGTGTGTGTTTAGGAAAAAAATGAGAGGGGATTAGATTACAAAAGACTGTAGGGATCCGCAGCGAATTATTACTCGCTCTAGGGTAGTGTTTCCCAACCTTTTTTTAGATCATGCCCCACCTCAACGTCTCAAATGTTTGGATGCCGTTCCTTTCTCCATATTCCCCCCACCCCCAACCCGCCGTTAGTAACAGTCAACAAACTTCTGAAAAAGTATAACATTCTAATTTGCCTCAAAACAACCCCCCCCCCCACAAAAAACAAAAAAAAATTAAAATTGCCCGCTGTGGGAAACACTGCTCTAGGGGGGTCCACTACCTGAAAAAGTTCGAAACCGTTGCGACTTAATGACGTCAGTTTTAATAACATAAAACAGCGACTAAGGCTTTTCAATAATAGAACCTCCCACCCAATCCCCCCCTCATGTATAAAAATGTATAAATATGCCTGTACCGAGTAATACTGCAACAATGATTCTCGCTACGTCAGATTAGAATAGGGACTGCAGTCTGTATGAATAATAACAATAGCAGTGAATCAAGCAAACAATTCTCCTTCGGCTATCAAGAAAAAAACGCATCAACTATATCAGCCAGTTTGAAAATTTTAAAAAAAAATACTGTGATCTTTCTGACTGAAGTTAGCATTGCAAGCAATATATAACCCAATGCTAGGAATGCACAGACAGGATATCATCTGATGAATTTAACACAACTATCTCGTATCGAATAGAGAGGAAAAAAACGGATACTAGAAGCAAACGCGCCAGCCAACAAATAGACAATAAAAATACTCTTCTAACATTTTACATCATTTCTATGCATCACATAGGGCTCGCATGGTAGTTCTCGGCCTTGTGGCTAAGATCAAAGTGTCTACGATCAAAGTGCCTCTTGGCATGTACCCTGAGCAAAGAGCCCTTTGGTTAAGCGTCTTTATTTTTTAACTAAACGAGATACCCAAGGCCTGCCCTGCACATTGAATGCCTGGGGCAAGGTCAACATGTCATTAGGGCTGGACCCGCTTTGCAGTATCACAGGGTCGCGACCTGTTGTTTTCGTTGTCTTAAAAAAAAATCGGCAAGATTTTCAACCTCATCAATGGATTTTATGCCTACTAAACTGGCCACTGGCCTCTTCAATGTCCTCTTTGGAGTTTCACGTGATCGACCTCTTTTTCTTTGGCCTGTTGTATTCCACTTGAAACCTTGTTTGGGGATTCTCTGTTTCTTCTCATCATGTGACCGATATACTTGTTTGTCCATCTCCTTTTTCTGATCACCTATGAGACAGATTGTTGTTCGCTCAACTACCATATCTCTGCGTCGTTCTTGAATTCGTTCCACGTTATGTCGAGGCATTTACTTTCAAAAGAGTCTAATTTGTTGTTTTCCAGCTCTCCATAAATGAGTGTGGATATTACATTTGAACTGAATAGTCTTAATTTCGTTTTTGTGCTTATAACTCATATGTGCCATATGTCCTCAAGATTCTTGAAGATCAATGCAGTTTTTGCAATTCTAACTTCCCTTCTGGTGACACCATCCTGGTCTATGTAGATGCAAATTGGTGTACTTCTGTAGGGTAGAGATAAGAACATAGCAAACCTAGGCTGACTGGCAACCCTAGCGTAGAAATAATGGGTCAGAGACAGGCTAGTACCGGAAGTGCGCAATTCTGGGAAAGATCTGTCTCTGGTCAGGTATATAAAGAAACCATGATAGAATTTTAAGGGGTCGGAATCTGTACTCTGAGCACCTGTGAGGCCGGCGGATCGGGGGAGTCATGTGATTGTTCAAGCGTGAATGAGAATATTTATTCGTCGAAAAGAGAACCAGTATGTGTTAGGTTAGTATGAATTTTATTATGTGATGTGGATGTATGCAAGCTGTGCTGTGGGCTCCCTCGATCAATCCCGATCCACTTAGGTAAATATTTTGTTAGTGATTGTGTTATGTATGGTAATGAATAATCATAACTCAGTTAAGGTATAATTGTTCTGTGTAAGATTTTGATATTTTTTTTGTAATGTGGAAGTAATGTTTTATATGTTTTATATTACTGATTTTTATGCATATGCATATGAAATCGTTATTGCCAGTTAGTTATGTTTGTTACAAACTGAATCGAACTTAAATA
This sequence comes from Achatina immaculata, assembly GCA_009760885.1. Taxonomy (NCBI): domain Eukaryota; kingdom Metazoa; phylum Mollusca; class Gastropoda; order Stylommatophora; family Achatinidae; genus Lissachatina; species Lissachatina immaculata. The sequence continues at coordinate 18,720,017 of CM019691.1, read as the reverse complement.
TTTAAGGGAATTGTTTTAGTGAGTTTTGTTGATAACAGTATAAGCTGATGAATAACAACATGTAAAATGGTGATCCGTTATTTGATTTTACTATGTAAACTGATGATTAACAACAATATAAGTTTATGATTACTTGAAGAAATAGTATTGATTGTTGATGTTTTTCTTCATTGATGGGATGTGTGAATTTATTAGTCCGTGTAATCGTCAATCCTCGTTTATCTAATAAGATAATATAACATATACAAAATACAACATAACATCCATATAAAATTACATACAAATCCCTACCCCATTAAAAATCCTATTATTATTCCTATACTTCTTCAACAGCTATCCCTTCTACGTATATTTTTTCGAAATACTTTGGATAACTTTTTAAAAATCTGTTGCACCATTCCATAAAGGGAGCCACTAGAAGCAAGAAATGGCGACACGTTTGAACTACAAAGTGCAGAGCCCAATATAAGTCTTTCAGTGAGCAACAAAGCGTGCTTTGACCCAACAGATACTCGACACTCAACCTTGCAAACAGGTCAAAACTGCCGCCACAGCACTCTTTCTACACGAAACTGGCGGAATGTAAGATGTGTGAGAGAGAGAGAGAGAGAGATAAAGTATAACGTAATGACATTATTTAAATTAATCTCGGCGTTTTGTCCTGCCTTTGCTGCTTTTAGCAATGTTTCACTGGCTCAAAAACATCCATAACAAATGAATTAAAATGCAGCCCTCTTGTTCTGACCCTCCCCCACCCCAACAAAAAAATATCGATGTCATAATCGAATCCGCTTTTCCTTCAAACATCCATTTAAGGCAGTCAGGGTATTGCCCGTTTGTTTTGTTATAGTCGACCGACGGTTGCTGAAGGTAGAATCATAATGTGATCGTCGAATCAGCCCCAGCATGTAAGTAAAGGAAGCACAAAAACAACTTGATGACAGATACCGTTTTCAGCACGTTGAGAATGACAGGAATATTCTGATATCTGAAAGTGGGTGGAATTTACGTGTGAATAGTACTGCTCCACTTAAATACTGAGAATAGATATGGAGACCAATGTAACTTTTGTACTTGCGCAAAATGTATTTCTACAAGTGGAAGTGAACTTTAACATTTGGTGCAGATGGACCATTTATCGACCACTTGTGTTAAGAATTCTCTTTGCTTTCGATTGTTTGATCAGAGCACGTCATGAAGGCACTCCGTGCCTGGTGTTCTAGCAGAGAGCAATGGCCGGTGTTGAAGGTTTTTTTTTTCTGAGTTAAGCGTCATTCTGGCATTTTACAAGATGGATTCCAGATTACCTGGACCTAACTCCACCTGGAGTTCTACAGATATGTCCAGGACGCCGAAGGTAATCTTTCTTTTCCTCTTCATGATGACCTCCTTTGCTGGCAGTGTTTTTATTATTAGCGTGCTTATTCACAACGTTAAGCTGAGATCAGTCCAGAATCTGCTCATAGCCAACATGTGCGTAGTGTGTATCGTCGACAGCGTCTGCAACATGGCTCTAGTGATGGGTGCTCTTATTGCGAACGAGTGGGTTTACGGAGCTTTCGTGTGCAAGATGAATAACTTCTTCATGAATCTCGTGGCTGTTGAAACCCTGTTGATGTTGACGGCACTTAGCACCGACCAGTACTTTTTCCTTCGCTTTAGCTGCAAGTACGAAACTTGGCTATCTTCGCGCAGGATTCGATCCATCATGGCGTATTTTTGGCTGCAGTCTGTTACTTTCAGTATTCCTTTTTTAACTGGCGCCGTCAGGTCAACATTTAGGCTTCAGTTTAACATGTGTACTGTGTCCGACACTTCTTTGCCGTTTCTATACGTTACATTGCTAGTCTGTTTTGTTGGACCTGTGATCATGACTGTTGTCATTCATATAGTGAACGCTTTGTTTACTTGTAAACTCAAGCACCTGCAAACAACCATTGTTTCTGAAAAGAATTACACGCAAATGCTCAATGACACAAGGCAACAAGCTGAACAGCCTGAACTATCATCTTATACATCGGTATTGTTGGCAATGTGGTTGATACTGTACACTCCTTTCATTGTAACATCTTATATCACACAGTACACGTACATTCAGCAATCAGGAGATTATTCTGTGAGCGACTATCATTGGGAGACTAGTGCTGCTTTTGCATGGATGAGATTCTCCTATTCTGCTTTGTTCCCATTGGTTACATTTCTGTTCAAGAAAGTATTACGACATAGCGTGAAAGAGTGTCTACTTTGTCGAAGGCATAATTCCATAGTCGACATGAACGTGCTGGGCATCGTGTCCGATGTGGCAAAGAGTAAGAAAAGTCCCCAAGTAAAAGAAAAAGAGGCAGCTTCAAGGACAAAAGAGAGAGACAAAGAGATTTCAGAAACGCCAAGTTCGCTTTCTTTCAACGTGCCTGTTCTTTTTGCAACGTCCTCTGGCATCTGTATAGAAGATTCATCTATCGAAAATGTTTCTGGCGAATCAGAACATTCTAGGAATGTGAGAATCTCACTTGAGCTGAAAGGCAAGACGCTGGATATATCATACCCCGACTTCGAGTACGCTGACGTGCTTTTGGGCGAGACCAGTGATTACGATTCCAGCTGTGAAACTGACCAGTATTCGTCTTCACAACCAGTATCTGCATGTAAGGTTCTGGGCGGTCTTCATCGTACTCGCTCAATGTCAAACCCAGAAATCATTTCACGCCACGATAAAACAAAGATCGAATACGAAATAAGAGATATCGGTGGAACTTTTATTGCTGATTCGGGGTTAGATCTAAGCGGTGCTACGGCGTCTAGTTTAGGGGGAACAGTCAATTCAAAAGTGGCTAAAGTCCATGAACTTGTCGTCGAAAATTTGCCATCAGCAGAAGAAGAAGATGCAGGCAGCTCACGCAGCCAGTTTCCAGATGCAAATGCTGAAAAATTAATAGTTCAACAACATTCTGATATCGGTGAGACTTCTGAACCGAATAACAGCTTCAAGCCTCCGTCAAATGTACATATTATGTATCAAAATCTCGAAAATTCTGCTTATCTCGTGGATGACATTAAACAGATGACTATAAAACGTGACGGGAGCGCGTGTTCTCAATCATCACCACGGAAACGGCAGAGCAATATCAGTGGCGGGATCAGCCATTCTGACTCTTCCACGAGCAAAGGACAGTTAAGTCAGTCAAACCAGCCTTTTCGAACAAGAGAGAACCGTGGAGATAAAAGTGAGATTCTGCCATTGGAACTTTCAGAAGGTATATCGTAACGAGGCCTCCCCCACATCTACCCCCATAAACTCCTCTTTATCGATCTATCTATCTATCTATCTATCTATCTATCTATCTATCTATCTATCTATCTATCTATCTATCTATCTATCTATCTATCTATCTGTCTATCTGTCTGTCTGTCTGTCTGTCTGTCTGTCTCCACACACACACACACACACACACATCCACATACATAATGCACACATAATATGATAATACATGGTAAAAGAAGAAATCTTACGAGTTTGATTTCCTCTGCCATCTTCTTTGTATCTACATACACCTTCACCCTACTTTTTACCTCACAACATACACGTATAGATACATATAAACTTTCATACTGATTTGGCAGTTAAACATTGATGTGATATGTCTTATATAGTTTGTGCCTGGCAATAAACTTTTATTTCTTAAGCTTCATTGAACGGACATTTGTAACATAGTGCCTTGTATATTAGGACAGTATTATGATTAATCTGTTTTAGTTATGATTATTACTGATAAGTAGAGAGTAGGTAAGAAACTATGGAAAATTTGAGAACCTCTGGGAGGGGAACACTCCCACGGGATTAGTAGTAGTACGATAGAATTAAGTAGATACTTCGAAATACTAGGCATAATGAAGCTGAGGGGAAGGCATATTACAGAGATACGCACAGACTGTACAGGGTCCGGCATAAAGCACAGCTGGATTTTAAAAATGGAAAATAAATAAACGCTATACATGTGTTTTGGTTTAAAAAAAAGTGAAATGAAACTCAGCACAGTGGATATATTTATTATTACTGACAATCATATTTAGGTTTTGAAAATTACGCCAGTTAGATGATCGCCATTACATTTGATACATTCAGTCAGGCGTCTGGAAAATTCCTGCATAGCATCATTTAACATGTTCAAAGGGATATTTGAATTCGATCCTTAAGGTCTGCAACTGAATGTGGTCAACTTGCATACACCGTGTTCTTGAGGTACTCCCACAAAAAGAAGTCTGCGACCGATAAATCCCTTGCCGGCCAATGAATATCCCCAAATCTGGAAATAATAACTCCCAGCATGAACATGGACGGACATATTGAAAAGCAAAAACCATTAATACTGAACGTCATGGGCTTAAAAAAGCATTTGATAGCATACACAGAGATTCATTGTGGAGAATGTTTAAGTCTACATGGAATACCATCTAAAATTGTCAACATCATTAAGGACCTCTATAATGGATATGGTTGTGCAATCAAAACAGAAGAAGGGATGAGTGAATGGTTCCAGACTGAAACAGGTGTGAAACAAGGATGTATACTATCTCCTTTGCATTTTGGAATTACAATAGACTTCGTTATGAAAAAATGCTGCACAGGTAACATAGGTATTGATTGGGTACATGGGACCCAACTAGAAGATCTTGATTTTGCTGAAGACATAACTCTTATCAGTAACAATGTGAATTCCATGCAAGAAAAAACAGATAGCCTGTCTTCACTGGCTAGCAAAATAGGACTTGAAATTAACAAAGACAAAACAAAAATAATGAAACTTTCCATTAATCAAAATGGAAAAATACACACTTCACAACACCTGTTGAAAAAGTCAATCATTTTGCATACCCTGGCAGCTACATAGACCAGGATGGTGATACTAGAAAGGAAGTTAGAATTAGAATTGCAAAAGCAGCATTGGTCTTCAAAAATCTAGAGAATATGTCGCATTCAAAAGTTATAATGAACCAAGTTAAGACTATTCATTTCATATGTAATATCCACCCTCATTTAAGCAAAATGGAAGATGGAAAACAACTAAAGAAATAGACAATAAATTAGACTCTTTTGAAAACGAATGCTTAAGGAAAATACTCGGCATCAAGTGGAACGAATTCAAGAACAATGCAGAGATAAGACAGATGAACGAACAACAACCAGTCTCATGGGTGATCAGGAAAAGAATATGGACAGATGTTGGTCACGTGATGAGAAGAAATAGTCAGAGAATCCCAAAACGAGCTATCAAGTGGAACACAACAGGCCGAAGAAAAAGAAGCCGACCACGGGATATTCTAGAGAGAACATTGTTAAAAGAGGCCAAATTAATAGGCATAAAATCCCTAGATGAGGTTGAAAAGCCCGCCTAAAACAAGAGAAAGTTGCGAACTACCTTTGGAGCCCTATGTGACGTTTAACGGCACGGGAAGGATATCAGATATAATATAAGATGTGGTTTTGACGAGGGAAAACAGAAAAGACAGAGAGACAGATAAAGAAGAATAGGATATAAATGAGATCAACGACGGATGGAACAGATGGACAGGTAGAGCAATAAATATTCAGGAGATAGAGAAGCAATTTAGAACCAGAGGTAGTCTAGGACAGACAGAAGATAGTATTTCAAGTTAGAAAGTGATTATTGCGTGAAAAAATGCAGAAGATTTGATATTTCTGGAACTTTGTGTAAAATGCTTTCGGGGATGTCTCAATTTGATGCTTGTGAATTTCGTTTGATGAGCATTAGAAATGAACTACACTTTGAGTCAGGAAGGAACCATCTGAATTTTCTAGTGACTATGAGTGTTAGGATGTCAGTCTTGTGGTGAACTATATAGTATCACGTTTAGTAACGTTCTGAAATGTTGAAGTGAACAAAAAAGAAATAGTAACATAAATTCATAAATTAAAAAGTGACAATGGAGAAAGATAATATCGTCGCGGTCACAACATGTTAAAAATGCTGTTTGAAAGTGCATTATGTTGATAACATTTAAACAGCCAAAGTGTGCTGCTATACGTGACAATCGCCACCACTCAAAACCTATCAATATAATAAGAACACTAAAGACAATATATACATTCAGAGCTATATTATTATATATTGGGAGCTCTGATGGCTCATAGAAAATAAACAAATAATTAACTAAATAAATAAATAAAGACCGGGAAATATGGATTTATAATAGAAGATGCCAGAAATTAATAATTTTAAAAACCTGTTGTTATTATTATTCATTAAGCCACGTTCAGGAAAAAAAAAAGAAGTCGCGGGGTATGAGATCTGGTGAATAAGGAGGATGAGGCATTAGAATTTTGTTGTTACTAGCCAAAAACCGTCGAGTCTGTAGGACAGCATGGACTGGTGCATTGTCATGTTGGAGAAGCCATGTCTTGTTCCGCCATTTGTCAGGCCGTTTTCTTCTCGCATCTCTCGTAAACGTCTCAAGACCACCTCGACATAGAAAGCAGAATTAACTGTTTAACCAGGAGGAACAACTTCCTTGTCAACAATTCCCTTGTTATCACAAAGTAACAAATAAAAATCAACGTGGATTTGATGTTGGCCTTGATTTGTCTCCATTTCTTCGGTCGAGGTGATTGCAGATCTTTCCATTGGCTGGATTGTCGTTTGGTTTCTGTGTCTTAGGCATGGACAGAAGGTTTCGTCACCCGTAATGACATTTGAAAGAAAAGCCGGAGTCCTTGACAGCATGCGCTCTCAGGTCAGAGCAAACATGGAATCGTTGTTGCTCTTGGTCAGAGCTCAGAAGTCTCGACAGACTTGGATGCCACGCACCGCCTCATCAAATCCTCCGTTACAGTTCTGTGACAGCTTCCATGATTGATTCCCATGACTTTATTATCGACGGTCTTCGCGGATAATCTGATGTATTCTCTCAATCATTTCTGGCATTGAACTGGACACTGGTCGACCAGTCATTATCATCATTATCAAACTATGTTCTACCCCCATAAAATCGCGAAAGCCACTCATGTGTCTTGAAACGACTCAGAGCCTGTTTTCCAAAAGCCGTCTTCAACATTTGGTAGCTTTCTGTAGCCGTTGTTCCTAACTTGAAACATCATTTAAATCAAACGCGCTGCTCACTGAAATCCGCCATGTCACAAATCGCAGAGAGCCCTTACCAAGTATTAAAAAAAAAAAAAACTTGTGTTGCGTCACTTCGGAGCACATTGGTCGGTCATACATTTGGGGGAAAGGAGGAGGGGGTGTAGATCCAAGCCTGTGGTGCCACAACTCCGTTCGAGCTATTCAAATTCATTCTCCGTAAGCTACTGCGTATCGGCCACGTTGGATGTTGTGTTAACATGCTCTTCATCATGAGCTTTCTAACACAAGTTATCTTCTTATGTCTGTATTAAGTGTTAAAAATAGCCATTGCAGCCTACACGGCATACAATTTGATCTTCCCCAAAGGCACCAGCTGCCCCAAACTGAAGTTGTGGTGTGGGTTGCAAAGAGATCAAGCAGTCAACCCAGCGTATGCACACAACAACAAAAAAAATAATAATAAAAATAAAATATTTTTTAAAAACCTCGAATCTTATTCCTGGCCTTCCTGCTGTGAGACTCATTGTCAGAAATGGCGACTGCCATAAAAGCGTTCTGCTAATAAAGGTAGGTAGGTGTGTGGTTCAGGGTTTTTTTTTTCAAATACAGAAATAATGAGGAAAGTGGACAGAAACGAGGACGGCGAAAAGTAAGTTGTGCACGTAGAAATGAGTACACATACAACAAACTAGTATTTCGCAAATGCCTTTGTTAAGGATCACATACACCAAGAGAACACTAGATAAGTGTATGAAAATACAAAGAATTTGGCTCTTTGTTATCGTCCTCGTGATAAAGTCAGTCACAACATACATTTTATAATAAAGTCAAGTACAACAATACATTTTATAATAAAATCAAGTACAACAATACATTTTATAATAAAGTCAAGTACAACAATACATTTTATAATAAAGTCAATTACAACAATATATTTTATAATAAAGTCAAGTACAACAATATATTTTATAATAAAGTCAATTACAACAATATATTTTATAATAAAGTCAAGTACAACAATATATTTTATAATAAAGTCAATTACAACAATATATTTTATAATAAAGTCAAGTACAACAATATATTTTATAATAAAGTCAAGTACAACAATACATTTTATAATAAAGTCAAGTACAACAATACATTTTATAATAAAGTCAAGCAAAAATATATTTTTGCGTCCGATGTTTTTTTAAAGAACCTGTTTCATTTGTCATTTTTCGTGTATTTGTCGCCCAGGGGGAGGGGGGAGAAGAGGGGGTGGGTCTGTGGATGTGTATGTATGTGGCATTCTTATTTGTTAATTTGTATATTTATATTTTATCCCCTTTCCTATTTCTTTGTCCTGTGTTTCTGTATGATTGTGTAAACCGAAACGTTCCACCCGCATGCTCGCTAATGAACAAAGCTGTTCCGACCGTTGTTTTAAATAATCTAATAGTTTGTTATGACAGCTTTACGACAGTGGCTTTGTGTGTATTTATGTGTTTAGTTTTATATATACTTATAACAAAACTATTAATGGCATATTAGTTGTGTTTAGTTTATATCCTCTTCTTCTTCTTCGTTCACTTCTACCACCAAAAACCGCACTGTGAACCTACTGAATTCACGCCTGTGGTCCTCGTTAGGTCCTGTGGTCCCCTGTGTGGTCCAAAATAGACCACACGAGATCCACGAAAGGACCACAAGGGGTTCAGAGTATCACAGTGCTTTAGCCTGTATTCTTGGTGGGTCTCGGAAGCGGGATTGCGTGACACCGTGGTTTTCATTGCACCAGTTTAGTCTAGGGTTGGACTTTCTCACCGGAAGACCTCGACGTGTTTAGGATATCAGTGCATCCCCGCTGGGCGAGAGGCGGTAGCCCACCCAGGCCAGAGTTGGACTTTCTCACCGGAAAACCTCGACGTGTTTTGAGATACCCGTGTATCACCGCCGGGTGAGAGGTGGTTGCCCATCCAGTCCAGGGTTGGACTTTCTCACCGGAAAACCTCAGCGTGATTAGGATATGCAAACATCCCCGCCGGGTGAGAGGTGGTTGCCTATCTAGACTTCCCTGGTCCAGTGTCTCCGACTTCAGCATTTTGCAGTCGTGGCCGCTACCCTTCCTAGTTGTGACCAGGATGGAGCTTTTGTCCAGGAGGACGAATCCTCGCCACTAGTGACTTCTACCCCTGGGTTGAGCCGGTTTAGGCATTATCCCAATATGGGCGTGTTTGGGACGGGACCGACCTCTAGGGCAGAGGAACTGTGACATGCATACCCTTCAAGATTCACCCCTGGTATGAGCCGGTTTAGGCAAAATTCACCAGTATGGGTGTTTATCAGGCGTTACCGACCTGTAGAGCGGAGGTGGCATGACATGTCTAGCCATCAAGTTCCACCCCTGGTGTGTGCCGGTTTAGACATATTTCACCAGTGTAGGTGTATTTCGGACGTGGGCGGCCTCTAGAGCAGAGGTGCCGTGGTATAGCTCTCGTAGCGATACTACTGGACATACCGATTAAACTTCACTTTCCACCACCTTTTCCCATCGGCTCCGCACAGCAACCTTTATTTCTTTTCCACATTTACTTCCTTAACCGGGAGGAGCTTCACTCCACGCGCAGCATTTGAAGAGTCTCGCCAGCAGTGTCTTAACCTCTGGGACAAGCCGGTTCATGCATTTCACCCGACATGACTGCACTCAGGACGTGGCCGACCTCCAGACCAGAGGTGCCGTGATTTGACTGTTTGCTTCGCTTTATCCTTTCTACCACCTTTTCCGCAGTGATGCTGCGCGGCAACCTCATTTGCAAATTTCTTCATTGGCCGGGAGGAGCACCGCTCCACGCACGGCAGCTGAAGATCTCGCCAACAGCGGCAGATGAGCTACCAAACGTGCCACTCATCTACCCTAAGTATCTGGTTTTCAGGCGCCAGATATTCGCCCTCGCCCCTTCTCCTGTCAGTTTAAACAGTTCTGCCACGGGAAGGCCAGGAGCTGGTTTAGTTTATATAATACAAATAGTTAATACAAAATCGAACAGTAACAGCCCATAACATATCTTGAAGGGGGATCAAGCTGTATATCAGGAGGTGGAAGGTATTGATAAGAGAAAGAGAATCCTTATAAAGTTTAGCCTATGGCCCTGAGTAGAGGTTAATCTGTCACTGGTTGTAACCAGGATGTTAACCATATGGTTTGGTTTGTTGATCTCCGTATAACTTTCAGAATTTAGCTCATTGCAGCAGGCGCTGTTGTGAAGATCCTAAAACCACGGGCATAGAGCATAATAAATGATTTTCTATGAGTGTCTGCTTTTATACCCTGAGTGGATTCTTGGGAGGCTCCACCACCATCGGTTTTTTGTGGGGGGGACACTCAATCTACATCCTGTTTTTGTCACTTTCAATCACTGGTATCCGCAGATTTAGTCTAATCAAGCCTATATATTATAGTCAAGTACAGTAACGACAGACAGACAGACAGACGGTAGATGGACAGACAGACAGACGGTAGATGGAAAGACAAATCCTATTTCTTTCGTAGCGCACGTTCTAAACTTCAGCATTAGACTAGCACATGCACCTTCGCGTCTATTTCTTGTGTGCGCTCGCGTGTGTGTGTATATGTGTGTGCGTATGTGTTTTTTTTCTTTTGCAAATTGCTGCCGTTAGGTCTGATCAATAACATGGACCGGTATAATCGATCGGAATGCGCTTTAAAAAAAAAAACAAGTCGACCTGTTTGCCAATATTGCCAGCCCTCCATCCTCTTTCGTGTTGTCTGTGTGTTTGTGTTTGTGTGTGTTCTCGTGTGCTTTTAATACAAAGCATCGGGTGTTTTCATATGGGAGTAGTTAAGCCGTGAAACGAGTTTATTCAATGTCTAGAGTTTGTGCTAGAATATTTCATGCCTGATACACTTCCCCCTCTTTCAATGTCTAGAGTTTGTACTAGAATATTTCATGCCTGATACACTCCCCCCCCCATCCTCCCTTTCTTTCAATGTCTAGAGTTTGTATTAGAATATTTCATGCCTGACATTCCACCCCCCCCCCCCTTTCAATGTCTAGAGTTTGTACTAGAATATTTCATGCCTAATATCCTCCCCCGGGTTAAAAAATGTTGGGAGTTATTTATTTTCTCATAAAAAAATAGCAGTTCATATCACATTTTCCTATACGAATATATAACAGACGTACAAGGCTCCAGTGGTTGGACGTGATTGCAGTCAGGTCATTTCCTCATTTCTATTTTGAGGCACGTTTAGATAAAGTGATTTGTTTATAAGATTTTTTTTATGATTTGAAACTTCACGTTATGATGGATATTTCAAGATCAGTGTTCGGTCTTAAATCGTAAATAATTTTCACAAAATTTCTCATTCTAAAGACATTTGATTACTTTTTCCGTACAGTTTCTTAAGAAATTTAACACTTGAGGGAGATAGAGAGATAGAGAAGAGAGAGAGAGAGAGAGAGAGAGAGAGATGAGGGAGAGAAACAGAGAATGAACGATCGAACATACTTTATTTTCAAAGGGTTAAGAATACCACATATCTGCACATGGCCCGTCTGATATTCTGCCCTTCATTATACAGCTTTCACTCAGTCACAGTCATTCAGCGTTTGTTAATGAGCATAATAATCATGAAGATACATTAAATGATTACATAAATAAATAATAAACTTATCTCATGTCCATACACTCTACACTCTGATTTATGCAACGACATGAAATAAACTTGCATTCTTACATTCATTCAAAACTAACAAATTTATAGAAAAGCAGTATTTTTAAAAATTACAACAATCAAGCCATACTTTAAACTACTTTAGACTGTGCTTAGGGAGGCATATAGCCCATATCAAACAAATGTTAACAAGGTTTAAAGTTATAAGGACGAATATTACTTATAAGTTTTACATGAATTGGTAGGGCATTCTAAAGGTGGGCAGCTGAGTAAGAGAAGCTTTTTTTAAACATGTCAAGCCTTGGTTTTGGGAGAATACAATTGCTTACGCGTTGACTATGTTTTGGGTTGGATTTGAACAACGACCACAGATAGGTAGAGCATTGTGCGATAGTATTTTATGAATTAACTTGGGCTTGTTGAAAAGAAATCTCTTCTTGAGGGGTAGAATATCAAGATGTTTGTCCTTATTTGTAATACGAGCTGCATGTTTGTCATATATAAGCTTTACTGCTCGTTTTTGAAATGAGTAAAGTCTTTTCATGTTTGACATGGAACAACCATCCCAAACTGTAGAACAGTAGTCCAAGTGTTTATATATATATATATATATATATATATATATATATATAATATAGAGAGAGAGAGAGAGAGAGAGATACATTCACGAACTATTGCTTGAGGAGGATTTTAAACATTAAATGCCAGGGCAAGATCACGAACGAGGAGGTCTGGGAAAGAGAAGAACAAAGAGTTTATAAAACAAAAAATGAAGTCTAGGAAATGGATGTGGATTGGCCATACAATGAGGAAACCTGACACCAGCTTAACAAGACAGACTCTGACATGGAATCCTCAGGGAAATAGAAATCGAGGAAGATCTAGAAATACTTTATGACAGTGCTCAGAGACAAGTGATGTACATGGAAGAAAACAGAGAATAAATCCAAGAACAAGGACGACTGGAGAGAATTTACCCGTGGCCTATGCACCCAGTTAGTGAAACCCGATGATGATGATGATGATGATGATGATGAACTTTGAACGCCTGAGTGGCTTGGTAGTTGGCTGAGAGGTCGGTAGTACAAGTCCGAATGGATGCTCCCCAAACAAGCAGGTTGTATAAATGGACTCGTCTAGGCCACAAATATGTGTTCGTACATGCCTATCCGTGATCTTTGAGGAATTTCCGGCATGTCTTATGCAGCTTCTGTCTGAATTATTTCCCCTGCAACAATCATTTCATCTACGTATATAAATAAAAGGCTGCGTTTCGTTGTTCCAGTTTCCATTTTGTTTTACGCAAACTCAGTCGAACAATCTGTTAATTCAGAAAATGTCCACATCCTGAAAGAACTTCGCTGTCATACATAGATTTATTGAACTGTACTAGCCACTGTCACTCATTCCTTACCGGAGAAAAAGCCCGCATACACACTCATAAAAAAACGTGCGCAGAGATGTGGTATTTACTATCTCAGTTATTCTGTCAGTTCGTAAGAGCAGCATTTGAACATTTGTTGCATATTGATTAAGTTGATGAAGTTTCAGTGTGTTTAACCTCGTGTCCAAACAGTACATTCTTTTTACTGTATGTTGACTAATGCTAGTTTGAGTTTTATTGGTAACAGATGGGAAATTTGGTGGATAAACACTTGCCACACGAAATACTGGTTAACTTGCACAATCGTTAATTCAGATCAGGGCACGAGAGAAACCTAACTGATAGTGGCATGTTTTCTTGCGCTGAAGATTATAGATCTCTCTGTCGACGCCTTATAAAGTAAACCGCTTTTTAGGACGTCTACATTTCCATTCATCACTGGAAGGTATACGAATAAAAAGAGAAGACAAAAGAAGAAAACGGTTTTATTGCTGCCTCATTTTCTAATCTGAAACAAGGTTTTCTGGCTAACAAATTTATCTTCACTTTAGAATAGCGAATTAGTACCTCATAATTACTCATTTATCATTGCCTTTATACACCTAATCAAAATTACTTTAAAGCGTTTAACATCAATTTTGATCATATTTGAACATATGTAGCTTTCCCAAGCTAAAGACTGTGTGCTGTGTTTTCATAGGTCACAGTGATCCTCCTTAATTTCTGACTTGGTAATTATCATCTTACGCAGGCAATTATCATCCTACGCAGTGCCAAAGTGGAGGAAACGCATCAAGCTCCCAGATGATCTGAAGACATGGAGATTGTCAGTTCAGCCAAATCTTCATTTAACACTACATGATATAACCACTGCAAGGTCCACAAATATGATTAACCAAAGAATTATTTTTCCTTCACGTTCTGTTTGATGGAACAAAACAGAATGAACCACTGGCAAACATATCGCATCGTTCATATTATGTGACATAATGCCATATCAAATGTCTATTATTATTTTTGCAAAAAAATTCTAAACACGAAATACAATGAAAATCAATACTATGGTTTTTTTAAACCTATGCATTAACTCTTTTCAGTATCCTGTCAAATCAGCAAATTTTGCACTGAACTGCTCGCTGCCTCCCAGGACAAAAAAACAATGTTGAAAAGTTGTTAAATTGTTTTTGTCTGGGACTTTACAGTCTGATATACCAGAGCCTTTCAACAAATAAAAAGCCTACATTTTCTCATTTGTTTATATAAAATGAAAATTGGAATTCTGAATGGATCTTGTGTGACAGTGGTCTGTCACGTTACCCTGGTGGGGTGAGGGGGCGGTGTAGGTTAGAACCATTAATTTTATTGTTTGATACCTTTTACTGCATAGATGCCCGTGAAATGAGTTCACTTCATCTAGTGATCTGAGTGTTTATTGATGTTTTTATTGTTTATTTTATGTAACTGTGAACTTCTGGCAGCTGATGTTGTGCTGAGTACCTTGCAGTAAAGCCATTCAAATGAAACAATGCAACACTATACTTCCTGGAGAGCGCCATAAAAACAGGGAACCCAACAAACTCAGTGCACTGCCTAGAAGAATGGGATCTTTACCAGAAGCTGGGTGCACTGCCCTGGTGAAATAACTCAAGCAATGAATATATCAAAATTATGTATCCAGAATCCTCGGTGAGTTCATTGTAAAATGAACAGGATTTTTGAACTGCCAAGATACATAAAACTTTTCCTTATAAAATATAAACTTTTCATGTATTTGACACTGTATTAATGTATTTTTGATTTGTAAAAAATGTGTCATGCATATTTTGTTCATTAATTTCCATGGAGCTTGAAGCAACATAGGCTCTAAGAAACAATGTTGGGACACCAAGTGTGATATCATGTTGGGACACCAAGTGTGATATCATGTTGGGACACCAAGTGTGATATCATGTTGGGACACCAAGTGTGATATCATGTTGGGACTGTATCACAATGGCTTGCTTGAAGATCCAAAATGAATTTTAAAAATTCAGCACAAACTCCGCCCTCATGATGGTGGCCGCATCAAGCCCTATCCCATTAGCCACACTATTGCTGGAAGTGCAGATGGAGAAATGGGGGCAGATTCTTGGCCAGCTCTGGTCTGCCAGCCCTGGTGATTTGATTCTGGTACAGTCACCTCTTCCATTCTCCTACATAAGAATGAAGATTTGCTTCATAGTGAACCACTTTCAGAAGACTATGAAAGTTCATGCTCAAACTAACAGTAAATACATGTTTAGACTGAACGTATTTCTTTACTAACCATTTTTATTGACTGCTTGTGGTTGTTACTGGTGAGTTCTCGCCCTTGTGTACTTGATAACATGTTTTTATTGATCTCAGTTCTAAAGAAAGATGCATTATAGATCATTACATGTACTGTAACAGTTTGTTTGGCATTACTGCTTTTTTTTTTCAACACACACTATAGATCAGTTTTATTCTTGAAAATGATAAAAGTTGTCTGTTTATGAGAAGTGTCTTCTGTCTCAAACTATAAATTATTATGAAGTGCAATTGTGTACAAGAAGTGTCTTCTGTCTTAGAAGCATTAATTCTTAAACTCTAAGAAAATCGTTTTGTCTGTTACACAGAATATTTATGTAAGAGAGGACTCTTCTGTCTGTTACACAGAATATTTATGTAAGAGAGGACTCTTCTGTCTGTTACACAGAATATTTATGTAAGAGAGGACTCTTCTGTCTGTTACACAGAATATTTATGTAAGAGAGGACTCTTCTGTCTGTTACACAGAATATTTATGTAAGAGAGGACTCTTCTGTCTGTTACACAGAATATTTATGTAAGAGAGGACTCTTCTGTCTGTTACACAGAATATTTATGTAAGAGAGGACTCTTCTGTCTGTTACACAGAATATTTATGTAAGAGAGGACTCTTCTGTCTGTTACACAGAATATTTATGTAAGAGAGGACTCTTCTGTCTGTTACACAGAATATTTATGTAAGAGAGGACTCTTCTGTCTGTTACACAGAATATTTATGTAAGAGAGGACTCTTCTGTCTGTTACACAGAATATTTATGTAAGAGAAGTGTCTTCTGTCTGTTTACACAGAATATTTATGTAAGAGTCTTCTGTCTGTTTACACAGAATATTTATGTAAGAGAATTTTCTCTTCTGTCTCTGAGTTATTGAGCACCACTGATTGTTACACAGAACATCTATGTAAAAGAGCCATCTTATCTTTCAAAGCTAATGAGCAGCATCACTTGTTGCAAGGAATCCATGTTTGTGCAGAGTCTTGAAGATGCTTAAACAAAGTCTTCGCTGCTTCCAGGAATGTGTAAGAACTGTTTTTAATATCAATTTTTTTTGTCAGATTCCAAGAAATGGAAAAGCATTGACTTTGATAAAGAAACCTATGAGGTAATGAAGTAATCAAAAAATGTTTGCGTTGTATACCAGTGAAGGAATGTGGGAAAAGCACTAAACGAAAGACTTGGACATTCAAATACTCAGAGAATCTTGGTGAGATGAAAACAAACACCCATAAGAAATACTTCTCAGAGAAGCTGATTTTTGAAGGTGGCAGACATATAAAAGAAATACATCATGACAACATGTCGGGATTCATACCAATTATTGAACTGGAATTGATAAAGTATCTTTGTTTCAATATTAGCAGACAAAACTACTGGATTTCTTGTTGCATTGTTACTCTCCATTTAAGAATGTGAAGAAACTTTTTGTCCTTTTTGTTTTTGTTAAAGAAACATTATCTTTGTTTTTTTTTCTAAGAAAACATCATCTTTGTTTTTTTTTAATAAGAAAACATTATCCTTGTTTTTTTAATAAGAAAACATTATCATTTTTTTTAAATAAAACAATCGTTTTTTAATAAGAAAACATCTTTTTTTTAATAAGAAAATATTATCTTTGGGTTTTTTAATAAGAAAACATTATCATGGTTTTTTAATAAGAAAACATCTTTTTTTATAAGAAAATATTATCTTTGGGTTTTTTAATAAGAAAACATTATCATGGTTTTTTAATAAGAAAACATCTTTTTTTTTCATAAGAAAACATTATCTTTGTTTTTTTTAATAAGAAAACATCATTGTTTTTTAATAAGAAAACATATATCACCATTTTTTTAATAAGGAAACATCATTATTTGTTTTCTTTTTGATTAGGAAAAATTATCACCATATGTTTTTTTTAATAAAGAAACATTATCATCATTTCCTTTTCTGCGAAAACTGAATAACATAAAATTTTCAAGAATGTTGCAGATCTATTACAAACTCAGAAAAATGGATTTAAGTTGAGCATTTCTTAATTACAAAACACAAACTTTGAAAAACCTGTAGAAAAATATGGGAAGCATCTTCAAAGACTTTGAAAGCAGAGCACTGCAAATCTGTAGAGTAACAGGGAAAAGATAAAACACTGAAATCAATGACCAGAACAAAAGACACAAGAATGAGTCTTTCGTTGTGGATCAACAGAGAGCAGCCAGGGCCTGAAATATGACCTCAAATGGAGAACAGACTAAAAGATGGTGAAGACTGGATACAGGAGAGATATTCCGGAGATGGGGAGCTTTTTTGTTTCCATGTCTAATGGTTTCCTGGGGTACAGGAAAGTAGATACTTAACAGAAGCCTCAGTGCTTCTCAGAATACAGGAAATTAGATACTTAACAGAAGCGTCAGTGCTTCTCAGAATACAGGAAAGTAGATACTTAACAGAAGCGTCAGTGTTTCTCAGAATACAGGAAAGTAGATACTTAACAGAAGCGTCAGTGCTTCTCAGAATACAGGAAACTAGATACTTAACAGAAGCCTCAGTGCTTCTCAGAATACAGGAAACTAGATACTTAACAGAAGCCTCAGTGCTTCTCAGAATACAGGAAACTAGATACTTAACAGAAGCCTCAGTGCTTCTCAGAATACAGGAAACTAGATACTTAACAGAAGCCTCAGTGCTTCTCAGAATACAGGAAACTAGATACTTAACAGAAGCCTCAGTGTTTCCCAGGATACAGGAAACTAAATATTTAACAGAAGCCTCAGTGTTTCCCAGGATACTAGATACTTAACAGAAGCCTCAGTGCTTACTAGAATACAGGAAACTAGATACTTAACAGAAGCGTCAGTGCTTCTCAGAATACAGGAAAGTAGATACTTAACAGAAGCGTCAGTGCTTCCCTTGGTACAGGAAACTAGATACTTAATAGAAGTGTCAGTGCTTCCCTAGGTACAGGAAAAAGGGAAATGTTTATCATAGATAATATTAACTATCTAAAATTATATATATATGTTAGTATTTATTATTTATTGTGCAAAAATTTGTTTATTTCAAAGAATTGCCTTTAATCTTGAGATGATTAATTTTCAACAAGGGTAAAGCATTGCAGTGCAGTGTATGTGGTGTAGTTTCAGACACATTAAATATCTTTTCATTCAAAAGCTACTCAGTGTTTGGCTGATGGTTGATGATGATGTAACCAAAGCTTCATTCTTTACAGCCAATAGTGTTGTTACATTCTTGATGATTAGGCATCAGGCTAGATGAGGAGTGGACTGCTATGTCTCACTTTAATTTGTGTGGACTCAGAATAAATGGACATTTTGGCAGCTCCTACCAACTTGAAGGATAAGTCAGAATCTAAGCTACCAGTCAGACTCGGGGTTTCTAGACTGTCTAGGCTTGCCTAGATACACAAGACCTGATAACTGTTAGCCTCTCTTGCACATCACAGATCATCCTAACAAGCCCACGCTAGATCATCTAAGTTAGAATCTAAGCTGCTGGCCAGTCTTAGAGTTTCCAGAAACACCCAGAGAGTGTTTAACACATAATAATTAGTGTATAAGTATACAACTATACACAAAGCACTGCAGTAAAGCTGTGATACCAAAATGTGTAAACTAGGAAATATGTAGGAGCAGCTTTATTACTTAACTATTACAGTCACACCTATTTACTTTACACTTCCTCCCATCCCATACTCCCAACTCCTCTGTCTTCGCCGCACATGTCAGGATAATTTTGGACTTTATAGACCAGTCCAACAAGTTATTATAATTTTTCCATCATTGCCACTACCCAGAAAAGGTCCTTCATGAAGCCTTCAACTGTATCTAACTAGTGAGCCGCAAAGAAGCATTCAGAAAAAAGCCTGTTACTCCATCTGACAGAGTTAGGTTAGTACTGCTTTTCCACCCGCATGATCAGATGGTTAAGAAAATTCTTTATCGTCATCTGCCACTAATCCAGCTCGACCGTGACACTCGCAACATTTTCTCTGATCCACCCGTTGGTATACAAACATGAGCCAAACCTTAAGGACATCCTTGTCCACAGCCACTTGAAGCGAAGCCTTACATATGTTGATACCGGAAAAAGTAACCACCCCCACTGCATTACCTGCCCTGAAGTCTGGGAAACGAAAACGATCACCTTTCTCAAAACTATCCTCACTCTTCATGAGGGATTCGCATGCAAGTCCCGTAATGTGATATATGTCATCGTATGCAAAAGATGCAGTATAACACGTATTGGTGAGACTGGCCTCAGATTAGGGGACTGCATGCAGAAACATATGTACAATATCACCCATCATGCTTCGAAACCTGTCCCAAATAATTTCAATGGCCCCAACCACAGAGGCAAATCTGATTTTCTGGCAACAGCCATCAAACAATGTCACACCGATGACACAAGCTGCCTAGCACTTGATATCTGGAACCACACGTGTTAAACTTGCTATTCAGCTACACCTAACATTCTCCTCTTCAACAATTACAATCCTTCTCCACTAAGCTCCACTCCTTTCTCACTTGTTACACATAGTTCAGAACTTCCTCATAGCATCACATTACAACCCCTCTACCCTAACTATAATCATCTGTTTCACCTTCTCCTGGCTAGGTCAACATTGTACCACTCTCTCTCCCCTCCACGGTTTCCCCACCCACCACCCCCAGTTACGACCCACCAACCACACATCACAGGTCTCCATTTAAACAGTCTCTATGCCCTACCATGCTCATTTCTGACTTATAGAGTCAGACAAGCCACATCTTCTTACAGTTACAGCTAAGTACTCTATTCATTAATTTTTTTAAAATAGCATTCATGTGAATCTATACTTTATCTCCTCTCTCTATTTCTTCATCCTGTATGTTTTTGTATGATTAAGGCTCACGCCGAAACATCACAACTTTGTAATCATTAAGTAATAACACTGCTCCTACGTTTTTCCTAGTTTATACATTCCAGAGAATGTTGTATACCTTCCAGGCCAGACTAGGTAACTGATGGTGGTTCTTGTAGCACAAAGTGCTCATCTTGAGAACATCACATCTAACTAGGGTATTGTGGAGAGCAAGTATAAGATGCAAGAATTATCAGCTTCCTGTAACATCATCCTTGGACTTCAGGAGTGCAATGCTAGTCCTGTCAAATTACAGCTGCTAAAAAAGATGATTGCATCATCCTTGGTCCCAATCACTGCTTTTATTAAGTGATATTTTAAAAATTAATTTCTGTGTTTTGTATACAAGAATAGAGAAACACAGGCAATATGAAATAGTTTAGAATGATTCTTCAACATGTCAAATGCTGAAGTATATATCAAGCATCTTAAATGTGACAATAATGGACATGATTTCTCAATGCAGGAGCATGTACCACACTAAAACACAAAGTAACCTTAAAAAAGTTTTTTTCTCCCCCTTTTTCAGCAAAGGTTTGGGTCTGGTCAAAGTGGAGTTTCAAGTAAATCAACAAAACAACTTGTAACCATCCAACAAACCATTTTATTTGTATCAGGGAAGATCTACATTACATCTATCAGCAAAAAAGTGAAGCAAAATCTTTATCATAAAAAGTCCATGTCTCTAGGACTAGGTAAAGGTAGCATTATTATGCTATAGGAGGCATAATTAGTGTCCAAATCGTCCTTGATCTGTTGGCACACTAGAGGATGATGTGGTCAGTGCTATGCCTGGCTGACTTTCAATTCCCCTGAATCAATAAGCATGTGGTTTCTAGGACTTTGGGTGTGGGACTAAATCCTGTCTGTCATCTCCAATTCACCAGGGTCACTGGTCCTATGAAGTGCTTGCAATGTACGGAGATCTTCCTTCACTGAATGAGACTGGAGCACTGGACCTGTGAAGTGTGTGCACTGTATGGTGATCTTCCTTCATTGAATGAGACTGGAGCACTGGACCTGTAAAGTGCGTGCACTGTATGGAGATCTTCCTTCACTGAATGAGACTGGAGCACTGGACCTATGAAGTGCGTGCACTGTATGGAGATCTTCCTTCATTGAATGAGACTGGAGCACTGGACCTATGAAGTGCGTGCACTGTATGGAGATCTTCCTTCACTGAATGAGACTGGAACACTGGACCTATGAAGTGCGTGCACTGTATGGAGATCTTCCTTCACTGAATGAGACTGGAGCACTGTCCAACATGAAATGATGATAACTCTCTTTAGGTGATTTGGGTATCTCTGGCCAGATTCAAACTACCAGACTCTGCCATGAAACACTTGTACTTTAACCAGTTTGCCACTCAGATGTCCATTCATGTCTCTAACATTATCAGATCTGTGGACAAATGGTCAGATCCCTGAGCTGTTGGTGCAGAAAAAAAAAATGTTCTGCACTCAACAATAACACATAAAGTGTTACGGATTTCTTTACATTCACTATAAATATAACTTTGAGATTTTTATGATGAACTCAGTAACACAGAAAATACATATTAATAAAATATGTTTGCTGAGTAGCATCTTTGGGGCTGTCTAACTCAACTTTTTCTGATATTTTTAATATAGGAAGTTCACGAAACTTCTTTCCATATGCACTAAAACAGTTACCGTGAGACGTCATTACAATTTATGACTCCACTCCACTGAGAGTAAAGATAGGAATGAAAGACCTAAAACCTTGATGCTGTATATAGGAAGAGAATACAGAAATATGAAGCTTCCACTAAATCAACTAACCCACCAAAGTTTTTTTCTCCCTAAATCAGCTGTATATAGCTCTCCTTTTTTCTGTGTACACATAAAATCCAAATTACTCTGAGGGAAAAAAAAAGTTATTTTTATACTCTGTAGTGTCATATGCAGCATGTAAAGTGCTAAATATCTGCAAATAAAGGCTGGGCAAAAAGTGTACCTCACCCTTGGGAACACATTTCATGTCATGAAGGGACAAAAATACAAACAACAGTTTATACATATAAGTTTAACTTCAAAATGACATGTGGATCTGGTCACTCTACTGTGCCTCGGTGTAACTGCAACTCTGGTAACCGATGTCATGACAGAAAACAAGCCACACATATAAAGCTGTGTGGCTTTAACTTCAAAAGTGGACCTAATAAAACAGACTTCTCTGCTAGCTCCACCACCATCACAAACTGACAGTAATATCACCATCCAGGCTCTTGCAGAGAGAAATGTTTAGAGGCGGGATATAGTCTGTACCAGCTCTTATGTATGCCATCTCCACAAGCAAGCACCTTCATTGCTCATGGTTATCAAGTAAAACACGTGTGATACAGCATCAAGCACAAAGGTAATTCCACTGGATCTCATTTGTGTGGAAATAGTTCATTCATGGCCATATGCTAGCTATATTATCTTAGACCTGTCAATTTCACACAAATTATACCATATGCTAGCTATATTATCTTAGACCTGTCAATTTCACACAAATTATACCATATGCTAGCTATATTATCTTAGACCTGTCAATTTCACACAAATTATACCATATGCTAGCTATATTATCTTAGACCTGTCAATTTCACATGAGTTATACATCTGGAAATTATTCAAATTAAACCCATACCCCACAATACACAACAAAATATCTGATTAATGCTAACATCAACCCTCTGATTGCAAAAAAACTGCTGAACAAAAACAAAAAAACAAACAAAAAAAAGTTTTTAAAAAAAAAATCTAAATTCTTTTTATAAAACTTGCCACATTTTTCCACTGTTATTAAAATATAAAAAGAACTGTTAAAAACACAAAAAAATCAAACAGATTTCAGACTTCCTAGCCCAAGCACACACTTTCTGATGAAGCTAAAGAAACTGTAACACACAATAATTAGTGTATAAGTATATAACTACACACGAAGCACTGCAGTAAAGTTGTGATACCAGAATGTATAAAATAGGAAAAAGTAGGAGCAGCTTTATTACTTAACGATTACAAAGTTGTGACGTTTCGGCGTGAGCCTTAATCATACAAAAACATACAGGACGAAGAAATAGAGAGAGGAGATAAAGTATAGATTCACATGAATACTGTAAACAAAAAAAACTATAAAAAAAAAACATTTTACTTAGCTGTGACTTGTAAGGTGTAACTTGTCCGGCGGTGTGTGTCAGGAATGGTTTTAGTAGAATGTGGAGACTGTTTAAATAGAGACCTGTGACATGTGGTCGGTGGGTTGTAACTGGGGGTGGTGGATGGGGAACCGGGGAGGGGATAGAGAGCGATACAATACTGACCTAGCTAGGAGAAGTCAAAACAGATGATTGGGGAAGAGGGGTTGCAGAGTGATGCTGTGAGGAAGTTTGAAAAGTAAGAATGGGTGGACTTAGTGGAGAGGTACTATAATGATTGAAGAGAATGTTACATGTAGTTAAACAGTGAGCTTAACCCAAGTGGCTCTAGCGTCCCATAATTTTGAATGCAGCGGTTCTCAAGTGCAAACGAAGTATTCAGGAAAAAGCCTGTTACTCCATCTGACACAGTTAAGTTAGTACTTCCTTTCCACCCGCACGGTCAGATGGTTAAGAAAATTCTTTATCGTAATCTGCCGATAATCCAACTCGACTCCGACACTCGCGACATTTTTTCTGATCCGCCCCTATTGGCATACAAACATGAGCCAAACCTTAAGGATATCCTCATCCATAGCCACTTGAAGCAGAGCCTTACATATGCTGGCACCAGAAAATGTAACCGCCCCCGCTGCGTTACCTGCTCGGTAGTCTGGGAAACGAAAACAATCACCTTTCCCAAAACTATCCTCACTCTTCATGAGGGATTCACATGCGAGTCCCGTAATGTGATACATGTCATCGTTTGCAAAAGATGCAGGATAACATATATTGGTGAGACTGGCCTCAGATTAGGGAACCGCATGCAAAAACATCTGTACGACATCGCCCAGCATGCTTCGAAACCAGTCCCAAATCATTTCAATGGCCCAACCACAGAGGCAAATCTGATTTTCTGGTAACAGCCATCAAACAATGTCACGCAGATGACACAAGCCGCCTGGCTATCCCCTCCCCGGTTCCCCATCCACCACTCCCAGTTACAACCCACCAACCACATGTCACAGGTCTCTATTTAAACAGTCTCCACGTTCTACTAAAACCATTCCTGACACACACCGCTGAACAAGTCACACCTTACAATTTACAGCTAAGTACCTTGACATAATTTTATCTAGCAAAGTTAGGACATTTCTACTTTTGACACAATCTATTACAACAGTGCCTGGAAACTTAAAAAAATATGCCATCAAATTAGTACAAATATACTTGGATGAACTCAGCAACCAAAAATTCCACTATTAGCCTGGTGTGTGGATTCCACCACCCCCACCCCCAAATAAATTCTGTACCTTCCACTAGTTACCACACACATAAAAACTCTTGTGGACATTCAAGAAAAACTGAAATACATTGAGCACTGCATATACAACAAAAAGCACACTCTTTTTTTTTAGTATAAAAACAACAAAGTGATTTCTTTAACTTCACGTCAGAAAAATCTACAATGTCCAAGTAATGGACGCAAAAATGTTCCATGTATAGCAAACCTTCACCAAGGCGCATTAACTATAATGTGAGCTGGGCTGAGAAAGAATATAAATAAATGAAGCTCACAAATCAAAGGATAGTTACATAAAATGAACAGCCTACTTAAAAAATATCAAAGGAAAATCTCATTACATATAAATGATTGGAGGAAAAAAAAGCAATTACAAACTCCAGATGCTGCAGTGAATAAAGCAAAACATTTTCTTGTGCAAGAACAAATTCCAAACAAAAACTTCAACAAGCACAAAAATACTACTTGTGCAAAATGAATGAGTTTCTATCACAGACAATTTTGACTCTGTGTGTAAACAGACAAAACTTGAAAAAAAAAAAACAAAGAGCATTGTTTAGGGTCACCAGATTTTTAAACAAAATACCTTCAGAAAAGAAACAGTAGCAGGGCTTTGTATCTACCTACACAGCACCTGAGACCAAACTAGCCACAATAACTCTGCTTTTGAAAGCCAATAATCTTAACTGTTTCCACCCACGCCAGCCCCAAAAGGTCTGTTCCCAATGACCCAGCCCTATAAGGTTTTGGAGTTTTCTTTCGTTGAAAACTCGATGTAACTTTTCATTTAACCAGTCAGAGCTCTTTTGAATCCAAAGTTTAACTAGTGTTTTTCAGCATGGCTGATAAAGGGAGACATGTTGAATATCACGATCGGAGTGTAAAATTCAAGTTTTTTTCTAGATCGAATGGTAGAATGGTCACACCGACCAACTAGATCTATCTTACTATATGTGTTTCTCATAGCTGTAGACCTGTTAGATTTATTGGATGACAAAAACATCCATAAATATTGACTTTTCTGTGTTGAAATTTGAATGACTATGTATTCTATATTGGATTATGACACAATTAAGGTAAATATAAAGTAGATTTTATTGCTCAGCCCTAAAAAAAATTTTTAGCGTCCAAAAATCATTCCATCGTTTCACACCAGTTGTGTTTTTTTTCTTTTCTTTGTTCTTTTTTATGACAAATAACTTCATTTTCTGGAATCTTCATCCATTTCCACTTATTTTAATGTGTGATAAACAAGTGGTGATCATGGAATTAATCTGATACAATAACTTTAACACAAGGACCCCCTTCCCCAAAATGTCTGGGACGTCGGGAAATTAAGGAAAAATTAAGGAACATTTTGCAAATAACGCGGGTGGATTGAGTTAAGAATGAAACAGAACTCCCTGACAGTTCTTGAATTATGTCTTGCTGTACAGTTCTTAAAGTCATAAAGAGTAACAACACATATATAGGGTGGTCATAAAATCTTGTGGTGGTTCTCGCTCTTGCCCAGGTGAACCCTCTATTATGCAGAATCCTCTCTATTGTTCTCCTCCATGTCTGAAGCCCTGTATTTTATTTCATTTATAAAAGTTATTTATGGATCATACCATTTGTTATTTTAGAAACAAAAATTTCATAGTGAAACATTTAGAGACAGAAACAATATAATGTTTCTACTTCCATCTTCATCAGGTAAATAATGAAAATCTAATTGTGCAAGTTCCTTTCATTTGAACTTCTGACACATGCAGTTTAACATTATTTTTCATCTTTTTTTCCCATCCTGGAGAAAGTACATAAAATCAATATAAGACAAGGTTTAGGAATAGAAAAAGTTGTAAATGAGTATCTCACATGCAATCTGGGGGAAACCCTAGCTAGTTTTACATGGGTCAGTGATGTTTACTGTCTGATACTATTTAACTGTCCAAGTATTTCAGTCAATTTTTTCAAATCCCTTTAGTTGACCTTCTCAAAATAACTTTTTGATCCCTGAGGTGTTGGTACGATCGTGTCTGAGTCTGGCTTCCAGTTGGCAGGACAAACTGTTAAAAAAAAAATTTTATAGTGTTTAAACCAAGATTTACATTACCAAAAAAAAAAAACAACTTTAAACCCTAAAATACATAGACAGTAAAGAAAGTTTTCACTTATTTTATACCTCTTTGGATGAGGATAATCAAAACATTCTTATAAGAAATACCAGAAATATAACAATAAAAATATCTGAAACAAAACTATAATGCACATGCTTCTATCCTCATGGAACTAAAGAGCTGGTGCTCTCTGCAGTCCATGTGGTGAAGTGCTGAGTTATAGCATGGTGTAGGCTTTGGGGCAGGTTATGGCTGCAGTCCATGTGGTGAAGTGCTGAGTTATAGCATGGTGTAGGCTTGGGGGCAGGTTATGGCTGCAGTCCATGTGGTGAAGTGCTGAGTTATAGCATGGTGTAGGCTTTGGGGCAGGTTATGGCTGCAGTCCATGTGGTGAAGTGCTGAGTTATAGCATGGTGTAGGCTTGGGGGCAGGTTATGGCTATTTTCTTTTCATCCCTGAGTGGAGCTAAAAAGCTGGGGGTGTGGAGTTCCTCTATAGCAGACTCATGAGGACTATAGCAATCCCTGTCCCACAGACTCATGAGGACTATGGCAGTCCCTGTCCCGCAGACTCATGAGGACTATAGCAATTCCTGTCCTGCAGACTCATGAGGACTATAGCTGTCCCTGTCCTGCAGACTCATAAGGACTATGGGAATCCTTGTCCTGCAGACTCATGAGGACTATGGCAATCCCTGACCCGCAGACTCATGAGGGCTATGGCAAACCCTGTCCCACAGACTCGTGAGGACTATGGCAATCCCTCTCTCATTAGCCTGGCTAAGCTTGTTATGGGATAGTGCCAATGAAGAGGTGGGACATGGTCTTGGTCAGCTATGGTTCACCAACCTTGATGCTAGCATGTCAGCTATGGTTCACCAACCTTGATGCTAGCATGTCATCTATGGTTCACCAACCTTGATGCTAGCATGTCATCTATGGTTCACCAACCTTGATGCTAGCATGTCATCTAAGGTTCACCAACCTTGATGCTAGCATGTCATCTATGGTTCATCAATCTTGATGCTAGCATGTCATCTATGGTTCACCAACCTTGATGCTAGCATGTCATCTATGGTTCACCAACATTGATGCTAGCATGTCATCTATTGTTCACCAACCTTGATGCTAGCATGTCAGCTATTGTTCACCAACCTTGATGCTAGCATGTCATCTATGGTTCACCAACCTTGATGCTAGCATGTCATCTATTGTTCACCAACCTTGATGCTAGCATGTCAGCTATTGTTCACCAACCTTGATGCTAGCATGTCATCTATGGTTCACCAACCTTGATGCTAGCATGTCAGCTATGGTTCACCAACCTTGATGCTAGCATGTCAGCTATGGTTCACCAACCTTGATGCTAGCATGTTAGCTATGGTTCACCAACCTTGATGCTAGCATGTTAGCTATGGTTCACCAACCTTGATGCTAGCATGTCATCTATGGTTCACCAATCTTGATGCTAGCATGTCAGCTACTGTTCACCAACCTTGATGCTAGCATGTTAGCTACTGTTCACCAACCTTGATGCTAGCATGTTAGCTATGGTTCACCAACCTTGATGCTAGCATGTTAGCTATGGTTCACCAACCTTGATGCTAGCATGTTAGCTATGGTTCACCAACCTTGATGCTAGCATGTCAGCTATGGGTCACTAATTTGCCAAATCAGACAGTTTCTTTGCCTCCATAAACACACTTCAGCACAAAAGTAAAAGTCATAAATGAAAATGCAATTTAAAAAAAAAAAAAAAATTCTGTTTCTATGCACAAACATAAGAATTTTCCAAAGTTTATACACAATTTACTTTACACCGAAACTGGAAACATAAAACAAAAAAAACAAAAAAAAATGGATGTAACTATCCAGAATAATGAGAAGAATCTAGTAATAATTACCACATGCAGAAAAACACCACCAAAAATTAAACAAGTTACATTCTTGTTGTTGCTTTTAACTCTTTCAATACTGCGCCGCCCTTTAAGTCCAGTTCCAGTTTAGCGTCGGATCCCACGCCACCCTTTAAGTCCGTGATGTTTTGTTTCGTTTACACGTGAAAGAGACTTTTCATTAAATGGTATCTGCGCATGTCACAATTTGCCTTAACTTCCGCCCACGCTGTGTAAAGGTAGACATTGTTGTTCCAAGTCTTTTTTGTGTGTTTTCCAGGCTGTTTTTTGAGACCAGTAAGAAAAATGGACACGCCCACCGACTCAACCAATGTGACTGCATGTTTTTCAGGTAGTGGCAGACCTGTTAGGGACAGTGCACAGGCTGCTTTAAATTTATTTAAGATCATAGGTGACGGCAAGGACATAACTTTTGACACTAAGGGACCTATAAAGAAACCTGTAAAGACTGTACTTTATTCCAGTGACAGTGAAAGCGATTCAGATTTAGAAACTGATAGTGAAAGTGACAACCGCCCCTCCACTAGCTCTAGCACTAGCTGGACAGACTGACAGGACATCTGCTTCACATTTGAAACGACCAAGAAGTAGTGTAACTGTGACTCAGACAGCAATTGACAATAGCGATAGTGATTATGATTTTGAAAATGACAGTGAAAGTGAAAATGACTCTGACAACCGCCCCTCTACTAGCTCTAGTACTGTAGCTGGACAGACTAACAGGACATGTACTCCACAGGTCAAACGACCAAGAACTAGTGTAACAGTGGCTCAGACAGCAACTGACATTGAAGATTCTAACTGGAGAGAAGCACAAGTGAATGAAGAGCTAGGAACTCCTAGCAGCAATGATCCTGCTAGTGGTATTCTGTTAGATGCTGGCCATGACTGGACACAGCTGGGGTTTTTCCTTGCAATATTCACGGTTGATATTATTGACAGTCTCATATCCAGCATAAATGCTTATGCTGATGTGAAACTTAGCAAAACAGTTGATGGTAGTAAAGCTTCTGCATGGACACCTATTGGCCGCTATGAAGTGTACAAGTTCATGGCAACTATGATATCTATGAGCATGCAACCTAAACCGAAAATCAGTGACTATTGGAACACCACAGGGCATCTGCATACACCATTTTTTAGCCAGATGTTTTCTTGGAATCAATTTCAGATGATATACGGCACTATGCTGCATGTCAGTGAAGTTGATAGCGAAGGTAAAGCCAAAATTGAACCTTTTGTCCAACAGCTGCTGGCATCTTTTCAGGCAGCCTTTTACCCTTTCAAAGACCTAAGTGTAGATGAAATGGTAATTGGCTACAAGGGACGCTGGTGTCACAAGCAATATAATGCTAGCAAGCCTGCCAAATATCACATCAAGACATTTGGTCTTTGTGACGCCGTCACAGGTTATGTGTTCAACCTGCTGATATATTTTGGGAAGCAAACCTCCTATGACCCTGCCACTGCTGACAGACCAAGTCAAGCTGTAAAAATTTTTCAGACACTTCTGCAGCCAGTGAAGGCTTTTCATCATATTTTTGCAGACAGGTATTATACCAGTCTTGCTCTGGTTGAATATCTGTTATTGAAAGGTCACAACTACACTGGGACCTTGAACATCAGGCGCACTGGTTTTCCTGGACAGCTGAAGACTCAGAAAGTTCTGGAGAATCAGCCTATTTACCATGTCAGAGATGATGGTAAGATACTCTGTGTTTCCTGGACAAACAAAAAGGCAAAGAAGCCTGTCCATGTGGTTACAACACATGGAAAAGCTGTAACCATTACTCTTACAGAAGGATTTCGAGAGGTCCAGAAACCAGAGATCATTCACACATATAACATGTGTATGAATGGATGTGACAGAGCTGACCAAAAGGTTTCATACTATGGCATGCATTCTAGAAAGACAATAAAGTGGTGGAAGAAAATATTCAACTGGATTTTCGAAATTGCGCAGGTGAATGCTCATACTTTATATGTGCTTTCAGAGAACCCTGCCAAGAATAACAAATCGCTGCTCTTTTTCAAGAACCAGCTTATTGAAGGTTTGAGATCCTTGGCAGGCAGCAGCTTCATTCATGAAGTTAGTATGCCTGCTCCCAGGCTAACGGGACCAGTAGCTCATCCTCCAGTCTCAGAACGCCACATTGGCAATCACCTGATTGACATGAAGGAGACCCGTAAACAGTGTGTATACTGTACGAGCCAAGGCAAGGTGGTCCGCACCTATTACTACTGCACTAAGTGCTCAGACGGACCTCATCTGTGTCCTAAGCAATGTTTTAGGAAGTATCATGAGTCACGTTGAGCATGATACCACAGCAGTGTAGCACAAATACTTTATTTGCTTGTGCTTTCTACATTTACTGTCTGAGCCACCCTTTACATCTCTGTCTAACCTGACAATTTTTATTCTGTAAGTCACTGATTCCTTGACGGGGGATAGCAGGCGACTAGTTTTTTTTTTCCCTGTATTGTATATATTGATAAATGAATTTTTTTTTTACTGTTTTATCATGTAAATATGACATTGTGTGTACAGACCACATAGTTACAGTTTTATATTTTTTACTGCTTTTTTTTCATGCATGTTGTGTACATAATGACAGTTGTATACTGTGTCTTGTTGTTGTTTTGTTTATGTGTGAGCAAGAAGTAATGCCATGTAAATAACATATGATATTTGCAATGCAAAATATTTCAAACTTGGATGTGATGTATATTCAGTTGGATTTTATTCAGAATGATGGTAAGTAGAACATATGTTTTTTCTAAGTGATTTTTTTTTCCTAGGTGCTCACAAACTTTTCTATTTTTCTCACTTGTTCCTTTTTTTTTTTCAAATATCTGTATTTCTGAAACCCTCATTCATTTCCACTTATTTTGATATGTGTTACACTTATGTTGATCACAGATTTAGTTCTTTACAATGACTTTTAGAAATGTAAACCAATTTATCTCCCCCCAATTTTTTCCGGTGCTCACAAACTTTTCTATTTTTCTCACTTGTTCCTTTTTTTTTTATTATAAATATCTACATTTCTGAAATCCTCATTCATTTTCACTTATTTTGATATATGATACACTTATGTTGAGTGTACAATTATTTTGTTAGAATGACTTTTATAAAGGTACCCCCTAAATATCGCAACACCCGCTCGTTATTTCAACGTCCGCGTTGGGACGAACATAACGTCCGCGTTTTTTTACACGGTATCGAAAGAGTTAAAAAAGAAAGTAACTCTTAGTGATGTAGCACAGGCAGCAGCTTAGTGAATTACGCTTTGTCCTATGACACCACAGACGAAAGAAAGTTATCCACCACTGTGTGTGGCTGACCTTATCAGGGTCAGTGGTCTGTCCATCTCCCTACCCCCTTCTTAGGCTAAAAGCATCATTTCTTTCATTCCTACCATGTGGCATCATTAAATGAGCACAAGATACTTTATGTTAACTGACCTAATACAAATGCTATATGTCTGTTTATGTTAACTGACCTAATACAAGTGCTATATGTCTGTTTATGTTAACTGACCTAATACAAGTGCTATATGTCTGGGTATGCTTCCCAGACTTTGGTCACACATGTCCTCCCAGTGATGCAGTAGGAACTATTGTAATCTGTTGCTGTTCACTGGGCACCCATGCCCAACTTTTACTATCCAAAGACCCCTCCTGTGAAACTGCCAGACAACAATGACTGTATGTCTGGAAAATTTACCCTATCTGCTAATCACACTTTACTGCAGATATTGGCCACAAAAAAAAAAAAACCCACTAGATGCACTCAGCATCAGTTAAAATCAGTTCATGTTTGTTGTCATTAGTTCAACAATAAGAACACAAATACCTTCTCCATGTTTGTCGACAAACTGGAATGCCTGGACCACTCTTAAGACTTCATCAACAGACCGGCCCACTGGAAGATCATTTATGGTTATGTGACGTACAATACCTTTGGGATCTATTAAAAATAAGCCTCTGCAATACAGATGATAGCATCTTTGTCAGTTACCTGTTGAAAGTTTTCACAATTTTTTTTTTTCTGTACAATTTATCTAAATGTAAAAATCTTTATGCTATTTTTCTATCCCCAGAATCTAGTGAGCTGAGAATGACCAGCAGATGGCAAATGTTGTGTCTTTATTTGACCTTCATTACAATAAAAGGAGATCAGTTTTTTGCTGTCTCTCATGACACAACTTGCAAGGAACTGTCAGCTTTCATTCTTTCTCCTAGAACAGTCCAAACGCTACAAAACTGACTGCCACTGCTCGTTTCTTTCATAGTTTTTGTTCATGCTTCTGTCTTTTTATTATTATCATCATCATTTACAGTGGGTGGCCACTTGCTTAACATAAGAGCTACATACAAAAAAATTTAGATGTTTGAGAGCCACAATGCATGAACAACTAATACACATGCACAACATGTATACTTTGCTCAAATATTAAGAAACACATATGTAATCTCTCTCTGAACCTTAAGTGCCCAGGGCACATGGGGCTTCCGCAAGGGTTTTCCACAAATGCCTGTCCTTTGCCTTTTTTTCTGCTCTTGCCCAGGTGAGCCCTCTATTGCTCAACATCCTTTCTGTTGTTCTTCTCCATGTCTCTTTTGGTCTACCCTTACTTCTGCTCCCCTGTGGTGTCCATCTTAGTGCTATTTTTGGTAGTGAGTATGTAATACCACTTGTTAATACCACTTGTTATATGTAGTTTTCAAACTGTTAATTTGTACTAGTTCTTAAAAAATCACAATTTAGTTTTAAAAAATTAAAGTAAACACATACAGTATATATATCAGATGTTTTCCATATCCTGACTGATACTGTTTTAACTACAGAATATGATCTGACATTTTCTGGACTGAGGCTGCAGTGTCTAAACCTGCAGCAGTGGCATGATGCAACACCAGGTGGCAGTACTAGCACACGGTGTGAATTAGTGATCCAAGTGGTATGAAGCAAGGCTTATGCAGAGAGTAGCAACATTCATTTCTTTGATGTCAGACACTCATTGTATGGCAATTTTCAAGATGGATGTAAAAAAAAGGAGCGCTGAATTTGAATAAAATTTTATGCAAATCCAGATAAACTGCAAGAGACACCTTGGCAAGAATTCAACAAGTGTTTGGTGAGAAATCTCTTGGTCTGACACACATATTTGAGGATTGTGCATTTTAAGGCCAGAAGAAAATCATTTAATGAAAACAACCAGAGGCCTTTCTGCATAATTCCTCAAAATGTCACAAAGATTCAGCAGTTCATCTGTGAGAATCAATGACTGGCTATTTGTCAGCAAAGGAGAACTGGTTTTGGGAGATGTCAGAAGATTCTCACTGAAGACCTGGGTATGCGCCACATTACAACTGAATTTGTCTCTAAGCTGATTAAATGCAGCAATGTGTCAATATCTGCACAGAGCTTCAACAATTCACTTCAGATAATGAAACCTTGTCCCAGGTCATAACTAGTGATGAAATATGGCTTTATGACCTGGAAAGAAAGCAGCAATCATCCCAATGGAAAGTACAGGATCATCTAGATCCAAAAAAGTCAGATAGTTGAAAAGCAATGTAAAGAACATATAAATGTTTTCTGCTGGAATCTGTGTATGCATGCCCAATGAAACTACTCTGAGGACGATGATGGCCAATAAAAGCTGTGATAAGTTTTTCCATACTTACAGGACCAGACCAGAAAGTTTCTGATCACAGCTTGTATATTGTGCACATTTAATATGCTAATGAATTATGGAAACATCTAAGAAAATTATGCATTATGCAAATTTGGATTTCATTAATATTCAATGTGATTGCCAAAACCAAAAATAAAAAGGATGAAACATATTTTTAATCATATTTCTTAGTAAACATCTGGTCAAAAATAGAGTAAAATATGTGGAGGAATAAAATACCACCTTACATATTCTAATCTTATCACTCCTATCATAATTTTTTTTTAATGACACAAACATACATTGTATGTTATACATTAAAAGGTTATTTACTGTTAGCAGAAGCATGGCGAGCTGACTGTGAGTTGTTGAAAACCTGACCAACACATTTTAGTTAACCTTTATAATGCAAAATATCTAAAAAAAAAAAAAAGCCTAAATATTCCACAAGTCACACAATGTATGTCACACAGCCACATGCTGGCTTGCAAGTAATGGTTTGTCCATCCCTATGTTCAGATGTCAGAGAAGGCAGTCCTGATTTTTTCCCCCGTAGACCAAAACTCAAGACCACTGGGTACCACAATGGGACAAAACAATCAACTATTTGAACAGAAGCAATATGAAAAGAACTGAATAAAAACTGATATGAATACAAACATACCTCAGGCTAATACCCTCATCTTCTATCAAGACTCCATATGATTCAGATATTGTCTTGTTGAAATCAGACAAAAGTGGGTATTTCAGTCCACCCAAACCACCTTGCTAATAAAAAAAGAAGTTATTTTTTAACAATTTATTTGTAACAGAAAAGAATCAACGAAAACAAAAATGTTTTAAAATTTAAAAAATACAAAAACAAAACTCAAAAACTTATAGTGAATGGGTGACAAGCAGAAGTCAACAAATTCTAGGTAACATAGTGCCTACAGACTGCTTTTTATTCATTTTAATTTTGTAAATTGCTCATTTTTCATGGACAAATCATTGTAAATTTACTTCTTATTCAACCCATAAGCAGCAACAAATGTTCACTATCAACTGCCAAATCTGAGAGACAGCATACAGTCTTTAAATAATACATATTATCTCTAGCAGATAAATGACAAGACAAATCTCAAAGTGTGCCACGAATAAAGAAGGTTACCTCACTGTACAGTGCATTCAGAAAATAACTGTGCACTAACCCAGTATCAATTCTGGTTATGGTAGTGACATCTTAATGACTGCAGCAGGTAGATGTGGCTAGATACCGCAGACATTAAGATATCACTACGATACCGGAATCGATACTGGGTTGGTGCAGTTACTTATGGAATGCCTTGTATTTGTATGAATGTATATGTAAGTAACTGTGATATGATATGATTGTATGTGTGTATATTATGTATATATATAAACTATCAGACTATATTTGTGTTAACAATGTGCTGTTTGTTTTTTAAATGCTTTATATTATATATTAATTCTAGCTGATTACCCGGCATTGCCCGGGTATTTATTTATCCCAATCAACAAACTTCTATTCATTTCCACAACCTTCTAGACGGTTCTACAATGTTCATTTCCACAGCCTTCTAGAAGGTTCTACAGTCTAGACAGTTCTATAGAGTTCTATTCCTTCTATCTGACTAAATGTGGGCTTAACTGTCATCAGGACTGTCACCAATCAGCTTAGCGACCCCGAACACTATGGATTCAACACTAATCTCGGTCAATTTGGACATTTTTCACCACCACCACCACCTATGGGGGCTGAACTTGTGAGTGCCACTATTCATCTCAGCGACCCCGAAAACTACGGTTTCGACACCAATATCGTTCTTATTTTCACATGTCACCTTGACCCCTAGGGGTCATAAGGGTATCCTAGGGATGATCTAACCCCCACGGTGCACTGTCCAGATTGTAATATGTGTGCCAAGTTTGGCTGAAATTTCTCCAGGCGTCCCAGCATGCTCTAACATACACACACACAAACATTTTCATTTTTATATATATAGATTCTACCTAAGCAGTGATCACACTAAGCAGCAATTATTGGTATATTACCGATCTTGTCTTGTCTTGTGTTATCTTCCTGTAACTGTGAGTAGTGTTCTTTGCAGATGATGCTGTAGTGGTGTTGAGGTACAGCATTGTATTGGCATGGGAATGGGTTATGGCAGCTACTTTTTCAGTCCTAGAGTACAGCTAAAAAGCAGGGGGTACGCAATGCTTCTTTAGCAGATTCCATCACCATGGGGACTATGGTGATCCCTGCACCATTAGCCTGACTATGCCTGTTACTGAGGGTACCAAGGAAGGGTGGGACAGGGTCTTGGTCAGCTATGGTTTGTTAACCCTGATGCTAGCATATCAGCTATGGGTTGCTGATTACCTTCACTCCCCACAAATTACTGATAGAAAAAGGAAACAACCAAAACTTTTGGAGGTCACTGGTTACCATAACTGATTTATATTATCAAAAACCTAGTTAAAAAGCAACCAATGAAATCAGCTGGAGGATAACCAGGCCAGTAGACTGATGACGCTCAATTTGTATGGACAGTAAATCAGCCAGTTCTGACTTTAGTTCAGCATGTAAACATTTTATAAGCTTAAAAAATAAATTTCATACAAACGTTTAACTTCCATTGATATTTGTAAAGTGTTTCTAATTTTAAATTTAAAATAAAAAAAAAAAAAAAAGTTTAAAGTATCTAATGTTGTGTTGAGAAAACTGGTATTTCAAAAAGTGCTTCATGCAAGGTGAAGGACTGGGACAATTGTACCGGTTAAAAAAAAAAAAAAATCCTAGTGTGATCACCTGATGTAAGCATTTGTAACACTGAACAAAGAATGAGAAGGATAATTTTCCTTACAAATGTACACTTCAGACAATGAAGGGAGCACAGCTCATACAAACTTGGCTTATCTCTTACACTACTTTGGGACACGTCCTGCATGTTTTTTTTTCCCTCAGTACCCCATTCTGCACACAGTGTGATGATGGTTTGTAGCTCTCTAATTTTGAAAATAATCAAAGTATACTTAAAACCAGCAGTTGGACTTCCTTCCGGAATCCATTTGTCAACACGAGGCACATTTTTCAGCTGATTTTTTAGAGCGTTGTGTGTTAATTTAACAAATTTTTGTCTAAGTTTATCGTCGCTAGGTTTATGTTTACCAACAAATATGGCTTCCAGTGCTAGTTTATTTCGTCCAGAGCAGCGTATTTCTGCATTACAAGCTCAGAATTTAATTAAAAAATGTCTAGACTGTGGTGAAGAGAATGCAGTAGCAGAGATTTTGAATTTTCGGACCCATGTGGTGCTGATTCAAAGGATTAGGATGGTTTTTTTTTTGGCCAGCAGCAAAACGTGCTAGAAGGGTAGCTGGCGATACTACTTCTCACCTTTTTGCTAGTACTAGCTGTAATATGCCAAATTAACAGGCATAAAATCCTTTGATGAGGTTTAAAGACTTGCCGAAGACAGGAAAAATTGGCGAACTACTTTGCGAGCCCTATGTGATGTTTAATGGCACGGGAAGGATATAAGATAAGAAGCTGTAATATCACAATAAGTAATGCTGGAGATTGTGTAATTTAGAAAATTAAATGTTGGAGAATGCTTCAAATAAAAAAAAACACACACACAATGGCCTGTTTTCTTGGTCATTAAATAATAAATATTAATCAACACCCGCCCATTTGTTTTCATGTAAATATTACCTACCCACCTGATGTTTTTAGTTTGCTGTGAATGCATAATTAGTGTATATTTTCATGTAAATTTTGGAGGATATGTGAAGAAAAGGTATTTGTGTACATTTTTATTCATTATGGAATTATATGACTAACTACAGTGGATTAACTTGATGGGTAAGTGAAAAAAAATTAATTCAATTCCTTCATTTTCCATTCTTTCTTCTCAGTTCTTAGCTCTTTTTTTTTTTTGTTGTATACTAACAAAATGTTAAAAATTGTATTAGAAAAACAAAATACATTTTTTCCTTCTTCAAAATAACATATAATATAAAAGTAAAGATAGTCCCATAGCATTTCAAATGCCGTAGGGGGTGAAGCATTAGAGACCTCATTATGCTGGGTCATCAGCGTGTGAGGTAGGGTGACCAGTTCCTTTCCTCGCTGCCTTTACTTTCCCAGATTTTCTCTGGTACCCATTTTACGAGGCTGGGTCGACCTCAGGGCCGTACTGGTCGGAAAAAAAATCCCGCTCAGCTGGGGATTCGAACCCTCGACCATTTGGTTGCTAGACGAGTGCTCTAACTACTACGCTAGCCGGCCCACAACATATAATATATGATACTATAAATCAGATTATGCCTTTGCCATTCTTTTAAATGTGACAACCATCCCATTCCACATTGTGAAATTTACCCCCCTAGGTCTTTTGAGGGAAACACCCCCAGCATACAAAGAGTTAAAAGACCCCTTACCAAAAGTTCTTAATTTCAGAATTTAATGATGTACTGAGAACATAATTACCAACTTTTTCATTCTGAAAATTTGTAACCAAAAATAAAAAAAAATTTTGCTTTTTACAAAATTTATAGGCAGAAAATAAACCTTTTGTGTTCATTAGCACTGACGGTTAATTTTAATATGACCATCAGCTTATTTATTATATACTAATAGCTCAGTAACCAGTAAAATTTGGTCTGCATTACACTGCCGGCTGATATTATTCCCAACAAATTTGTGTTAGCCACTCAATTTTAGATCTACACTGAAATGTCCCAAACCACTGGCTTCATTTAAAAACCACTTCACTATGACTATTATTGAAGAAGCTACCAAAGTTTACACATTCTATTACAGTCCGAGGGGAAAAAAAATGTTTCGCATGAAATGAAACTGAAATGACAGGAAAAAACTCAGTACCTTCCTTGGGGTATTGATCCATGCCAGGTGGCTGAAATGTGAGTCAGTTGAGACACCTACAACCTCTGTGTTAAGAGCTTTGAATCTGCCTATGTTGTCACTGAAAGATATCACTTCTGTTGGGCACACAAATGTACTGTTAAAAAAAAAAAAGGAAAGTCATTATCTTGGTTGTTGTGCCTTAGTATCATTTTACAACAGGCAGATTTGTCAAGGCATAGGATAATGCAGTAAACAGCTCTGGTAGATTTATCAAGGGATAGGATAATGCAGTAAACAGCTCTGGTAGATTTATCAAGGCATAGGATAATACAGTTAACAGCTCTGGTAGATTTATCAAGGCATAGGATAATACAGTTAACAGCTCTGGTAGATTTATCAAAGCATAGGATAATACAGTTAACAGCTCTGGTAGATTTATCAAGGCATAGGATAATACAGTTAACAGCTCTGGTAGATTTATCAAGGCATAGGATAATACAGTTAACAGCTCTGGTAGATTTATCAAAGCATAGGATAATACAGTTAACAGCTCTGGTAGATTTATCAAGGCAGTAACTGTGGTCATGGATAATAACTTTGCTAGAGAGAAAGAATGATACAGTTAACAACTCTGGCAGATCTATCAAATCTCTGCCAGAGAGAGAATTAACAAAGTCAGCAAACCAGACCTAAGCAGATCCACTGATATCTTAATATGGTACTTCTAACAACAAGCTGCTGTGTTCTCTCTGAAAAGAGACTGCTGTGGTCCCAATGTGGTGCAGTCTGCCAAGAGGCCCACTCGTTGTGTTTACTCTAGCAAACCCCCCTTCCCACCCACGCCCCCAAAAAAAGAAACCCACTCCCCATCTAACAATGCTTCTGAAACTCATCATGGCTTCAGTTGTGAGTTACTCAAATTTTCTGTTCTAGAGAGAGGGTCAAGATAGTCACATACCACTAGGACTAAATTTAGTGAGACATCAGAAACTGATGAACAGACAATAAATGTGTGTGAGGTGTTCTGAATCTGCGGAAACATACATAATAAATGCATCGTCTTGCCCCAAATCTATTGACGTTTAATACCATTTACCAATTAACTGCCCTAATAATCAATTACAGGCAATAATATGATGATTTGTAAGTTAAGTATTAATACATAGTTTTTATAAATTTTATTTACATTAGTGGCAACCTGTCAAAATGATAGGAGAAGAAATGAAAGCAGGATTATTTTTTCTACTTACAATAATGACACTTAACTTGATACTATAAAAGTGAAATTCTTCAAGCACATTCAAAATGTTGGTTGTTGATCCCCTTAGAACACTCAAACTGTTTTTAAGTGCAGAAATAAAAATTCCACAAAAATAAAATAACTAATTTGGAAAAAAAACAATACACAAAATATTATGTTCTTAAATTTTAAAAAAAAAAAAGAGAATCCTTCTGCACTGTAAAGTGACAATTTACACCTATAGCTTGTTTGCCTTCACTGTTACTGTATCCAACTCCAAAAACACCTGACAGAGGAAAAAACAAATCCATGATGCAGACTTTCTACTTTCTACATGACGACACAGTACTGATAGCTGAGAACCAACAAGACCTGCAAAATCTCTTGGATAAAGTCGCCAAAGAAAGTGAACAGAAAGGCCTTACTTTGAACATCAAAAAGACAGAGACTATGGTTATATCTAAGAAACAGAATCCACCAGCATGCAGTATAAAATTAAATGGAACTATTCTAAAGCAGGTGCAGAAATTCAAATACCTTGGAGCAGTAATAACTTCAGATGGGAAATGCAGAACAGAAATTAGGAACAGAATAGGCCAAGCAAAGACTGCATTTCAGAGAATGAGAAACATATTAGCTAACACATCCTTATCAATGAATGTTAGAAAATGAGTCCTAAAATGCTATATTGAACCCGCTGTTGGTGAGATTTTTCAGTTGCTGTGCGTGGAGCGGTGCTCCTCCCGGCCAATGAAGAAAGGTGCAAATGAGGTTGCCGCGCAGCATCACTGCGGAAAAGGTGGTAGAAAGGATAAAACAAAGCAAACAGTCAAATCACGGCACCTCTGGTCTGGAGGTCGGCCACGTCCTGAGTGCAGTCATATCGGGTGAAATGCATGAACCAGCTTGTCCCAGAGGTTAAGACACTGCTGGCAAGACTCTTCAAATGCCGCGCGTGGAGTGAAGCTCCTCCCGGTCAAGGAAGAATGTGGAAAAGAAATAAAGGTTGCTGTGCGGCGCCGATGTGAAAAGGTGGTGGAAAGGATAAAGTGAAGTTTTATCGGTATGTCCAGTAGTATCGCTATGAGAGCTATACATACCACGGCACCTCTGCTCTAGAGGCCGGCCACGTCCGAAATACACCTACACTGGTGAAATATGCCTAAACCGGCACACACCAGGGATGGAACTTGATGGCTAGACATGTCATACTACCTCCGCTCTAGAGGTCGGTCACGCCTGATATACACCCATACTGGTGAATTTTGCCTAAACCGGCTCACACCAGCGGTGAATCTTGAAGGCTATGCATGTCACAGTACCTCTGCTCTAGAGGTCAGTCACGTCCCAAACACGCCCATACTGGGATAAAATGCCTAAACCGGCTCAACCCAGGGGTGGAAGTCACTAGTGGCGAGGATTCGTCCTCCTGGACAAAAGCTCCATCCTGGTCACAACTAGGAAGGGTAGCGGCCACGACCGCAAAATGCTGAAGTCGGAGACACTGGACCAGGGCAGTCTAGATAGGCAACCACCTCTCACCTGGCAGGGATGTTTGCGTATCCTAATCACGGTGAGGTTTTCCGGTGAGAAACTCCAACTCTGTACTTAATGGGCAACCACCTCTCACCCAGCGGTGATACACGGGTATCTCAAAACACGTCGAGGTTTTCCGGTGAGAAGGTCCAACTCTGGCCTGGGTGGGCTACCGCCTCTCACCCAGCGAGGATGCACTGATATCCTAAACACGTCGAGGTCTTCCAGTGAGAAAGTCCAACCCTAGACTAAACTGGTGCAATGAAAACCAGTGTCATGCAATCCCGCTTCTGAGACCCACCAAGAATACAGGCTAAAGCCCTGTGATACTCTGAACCCCTTGTGGTCCTCACATGGATCTCATGTGGTCCTCTTGGGGACCACACAGGAGACCATGGGACCTAACGAGGACCACAGGCATAAATTCAGTAGGATCACAGTGTGGTTTTGGTGGTAGAAGCGAACGAAGAAGAAGAAGAAGCTATATTGAACCTATCTTGTTATATGGAAGTGAATCATGGACAATAGGCAAGTCTGCACAAAAATCATTGGAAGCAGCAGAAATGTGGTTTATTAGAAGAATGTTGCAAATCCCCTGGACAGCAAAAATAACTAATGAAGAATGTACGAGAAGAGCTGGAGAGACAAAAAAACCTTGTCAAAAAGATAAGAGAGAGACAATGTACTTTCACAGGACATGCAATGAGAAGAGGAGGCATTGAAAATATTATAACAACAGGAAAAATAGAAGGAAGAAGATCAAGAGGAAGACCAAGAGAAATGATGCTGGACAGTCTGACGGGATGGTGTGAGAGGAGTCACCAACTGAACTGATGGCCTGCATGAAGGATCGGGTACTCTCGAGAAGCATAATAGCCAACGCCAGTCGGCACGGCACCTGATGATGATGATAGACTTTCTACAATCATCATAAGAACATAGAAACCACGCACTGTCCATGAAATTATGGCATCTGATAGGTTGATACACAAGAATAAAAAAAAAAAATAGTTTAATGACAACTAGGGAAATTATACACTTGCATAATCAGTGCACGTAAGCAAACCACCATGACTCACTTACAAATCAAGAGGGTAAAAGAACAGAACCAAGTATTTCCCACTGTAATCTGAGAGTTTTATTTCCTTGAACTGGCCATCAGCCACAGCCAGACCTCTGAAATCTGGCGCTGAACACCGAACCCTAGCATAAGATGCACAGCCTGTGAATAAAACATGAAAAATGTTACACGTAACTCAGAGATCAAACAAAATTAACTCATAATAATATTCTTCATATTTATATATATATATATATATATATATATATTCAAACAAAAAACAAATCTTATGAAAGCTGTTCAGACTATTTACACTAAGCAAGAAATTCTGTTTAAGATTTCATAAAATTACACATGATGTAACAG
Organism: Achatina immaculata; assembly: GCA_009760885.1. Lineage (NCBI taxonomy): Eukaryota > Metazoa > Mollusca > Gastropoda > Stylommatophora > Achatinidae > Lissachatina > Lissachatina immaculata. The sequence continues at coordinate 18,676,410 of CM019691.1, read as the reverse complement.
ATAAAATCCCCATTTCCATGCCATCGAGGCATATTGGGCACATGGTGTTAGGCCCGTATTTCCACAACCTTCGTCACATGAAAGTCTGATGTGATCAGTATCATGCCTGGTTGCATTTACCTTACCAGATTTCTCTGGTACCCATTTTTTGAGGTTGGGTGTTACCTGGGACCTTTTTGGTGTGTACCAGGAAAAATCCCACTGGACTTGAACTCAGTACCACCAGATCAGTAAACTGAGTGGCTAACCACTCAGCTAACCACTACACATGATATAATGGCCCAATCAACTTCAAATAATAATAACAACGTATACATTTAACATATCTTTTAATATATAAACATATATGACCTTTCAAACAACTACCACTAGGACTTTCACTTAAAAGTGAAGAAATCTAACAAATAACATGATCAACAACAATAATGCACATGCTGTGGGAAATTTACAAAGAAAAAATTACATACAGACTTTCACTTACCACTTGAAAAGTTTCGCACTTTGGAAAATCGAAACAAATGTTTCCTACAGGAAATCTGACTTAGAGGTCCAAGCTCAGAATTTAACAAGCTGAGTGCATGCCGCACTACAGGCTGAGCCTGTGGGAAAAGAAACTATCTGTACAAAAGCTATGCTGCAAATACTTAGAGGTGTTACCGGTTTAACTTTTATTAAATCATGGAGCGTTAAAACCTTTTATAAAATATTTTTTTTAAAAATTAGTCATATGTGTTTGTTCCTCAGTTGGGAGTTCATACTTTTAAACTGTTGTTAGAATTAAAAATATGGATTACATCATATCATGATGAAACATGACAAAAGTGATGTTTAGTTATGGAGGAAAAAAAAAGTTCATGTGTCTTGGAAGTTGTTCAATAGGATTTGAATTTTTAACAAAAACTGATGGATAAAAAAAGATATTTACAGGTCAGCTGATTAATTACTTGTTAAAAATTGCAGCCTTCCTTTCATTACCATGAACATATTATTAGACATGTTCTTCCATTTCAGTGAAGACAAGATGGCAAACCTTAGAAGGCTAAGACCCTACTTCTCCACTGTGTTTCCTGACAACTGGCTGTATCATACAAGTCTAGTGCAGTGCTTTCCAGGCTTGTTTGGGCTGTTGCCCTATTTTCTCCCAGGCCACATTCCCCCCTCTTCTTCTCTTCCTCCCCTCCCCCATATACTATTTATACAATGGCCTATTAAACTAGGATTGCATTACACAACTAAAAACTTCAGCAAGCAAACCAATTTAACAATACATTCTTCATTTATGCCTCACCTACTGCACTGTCTCAGCTTTTAATGTGATGGATGAGTTTCATGTAGTGACACAAGTTTCTCAGTATCATGTTGAAAAGTGCTGAGAAGGAAGGTATTACTGTCCCCATCTGCTGCTTTGTTTTCCATCAACACCCCTCCCTCAAAGCCCCCTTTTCTTCCACTTCTCCCACTGCTGACCTTTTCTCTTTCACTGTCCTTTCCAATGCCAACTGGGGACATTTACACCCACTTTGGGAAACACTGGTCTAGTGAATCTGGCAGGGACAGATGGGGTTTCCAATGTGACAGAACATATCAAGAATCTTGACTTTGCAACTCACTCTGAAAGCACTGTCCAATCTTCTCATGCACATCAATCTCTGAAATTAATGTCAACCCCCCCCCCCAACACTAGAAGGTAAGTACTGCTAACAAAAGATTACTTCTGCTAACAATTACTCTTAAGTTTATGAGAAGAAAGAAGTTCCTGCTAACATGAAAAGAGAGAGCTGTTTCATAATATTTGAAATGAAAACAGCAACATTTTGGCAAAATCATAAAACAGGAATGAGCAATTAATTCATTCAGTATACAAAGTCATGATCATACAATTACCATCCCTCTGATATCATTAGTTACAACATTTTTTGTATCATCAGCTACCTTATATTTTCCATTCTTATTTCCTTATGCATCAAAAGGATAATGTTGTTCCCTTTTTTTTTTTTTCAAGATGGGTGGTCTCAGGATGGTTGCATTCCTGAATTTGTAGTTGGTAGTGGTGTATCCAGGGGCCAATGCTACCATTTGTTCAGCTATCATCTTCGAAGCTGACCTCACTGTGGTGCGGTAATGCCTTCAATGGACAGTTTTTTTTGTTTTGTTTTTTATTTTGCCTTGCCTAGGATGCAAAACGGTCATGCTACCCCACTGTGCTGCAAATCTGATCCCGAAATAACGACATCATTATCTTTACTTCCTTGAGCAGACCTTATAAACTGGCTCCGCTACCATGGATAACACAGGCTTCTGCCCCAATGGCTAAGACGTGAGAAGCAAATGTGCATGGCAACTTGACAATGTCACACTGATGACAGAAGCCACCTAGCACTTAAGAACTGCTGTATTCAGGAATATGGGATGCTGGGACCACATGGTTTGAACTTGCTTTTCAGCTACACCTAACATTCCCCTCTTTCACAATCATATTCCCTCTGCACTAAGTTCCACTCCTTTCTCACTTGTAACACTTAGTTCAGAACCTCCTCACAGCATCAGATTACAATCCCTCTACCCCAACTATAATCACCTACTTCACCTTCTCTCGGCTAGATTATCATTGTATCACTCTCTCTTTCCACCACCATTCCCCCCCCCCCTTATTACGACCCACCTATCACACATCACAAATCTCTATTTATACATTCTCTATACTTCACCATGCGCACTTCTCTTGCAAACCAGTTTCTTACAAGTCACAGCTTAGTGCTCCATTCATTTTATTTTATTCTTTTTTTTTTAACATAGTATTCATGTGAACTCATATTTTATCTTCTTTCTCTATTTATTCGTCTTGTGTGTTTTTGCATGAGTAAGTTCACACCAAAACGCCACAACTGTGTGCTAATAAAACTGTTCCTACTTTCCCCCTAGTTTATACATTTTGTTATCACAGCTTTACTACAGTGGTTTCTGTATAGTTATATACTTAGTTTTATATACTTATCATTAATTATACATTCATGGAAACTTAAGTTTTTTTTACGCATTTAACCACGTGCCGATCGAAGATTGGACTCATCTACCGTTTAGTATACAAACTACAGTCGGAGATTTTATATCTGCAAGATGAAGTCGGTCGAACATGATTCAAAGGTGTCGAAACATGATAAATAATCTTAATGTTACTTACGAATGCTCTGGTGAAAGCCAATTTTGTGACTAGAGATACCATTTTGCAACGATGATTAGCGGACAAGATAAATTATTAAAAACCTTAATCTATCTTGTCTGTGGCATGAAACAAACTTGAACATGCACATTATCAAAGAGAAAACCAGTACATTTTTAAAAACCAAAATCAGTTTATAAGCTTTAAGAGCTTATTGAATTTTCAGTACCGTTTGTTTATTAAGTATTTTAAAATAATGAAATCAGTTTTTGTTTCGTGAATCTTTATATTTTATGTTACACACAATAATAGTGTTAAGTATATAACTATAAACGAAGCACTGTAGTAAAGCTGTGATACCAGAATGTATAAACTAGGGAAAATGTAGAAACAGCTTTATTACTTAACGACTACAAAGTTGTGACGTTTCAGCGTGAGCCTTAATCATACTAAATAGAGTACTTAGCCGTAAACTGTAAGGTGTGGTTTGTCCGGCGGTGTGTGTCAGGAATGGATTTAGTAGAACGTGGAGACTGTTTAAATGGAGACCTGTGATATGTGGTCGGTGGGTTGTAACTGGAAGGGAGAGAGAGAGAGAGAGTGATACAATATTGACCTAGCCAGGAGAAGTTGAAATAGGTGATTAGGGAAGAGGGGTTGCAAACTGATGCTGTGAGGAGGTTTGACACGTAAGAAGGGGTGGAGCCTAGTGGAGAGGCACTATAATGATTGAAGAGAATGGTAAGTGTAGCTGAACAGCGAGTTTAACCCATGTGGTCCAGCGTCCCATAATTTTGAATGCAGCAGTTCTCAAGCGCCAGGCGGCTTGTGTCATCTGCGTGACATTGTTTGATGGCTGTTACCAGACAATCAGATTTGCCTCTGTGGTTGGGGCCATTGAAATGATTTGGGACTGGTTTCGAAGCATGCTGGACGATGTCGTACAGACATGCGGTCCCCTAATCGGAAGCCAGTCTCACCAATATACGTTATCCTGCATCTTTTGCAAACAGTGACATATATCACGTTACCGGACTCGCATGTGAATCCCTCATGAAGAGTGAGGATAGTTTTGGGAAAGGTGATCGTTTTCGTTTCCCAGGCTACAGGTCAGTAACGCAGCGGGGGCGGTTACATTTTCTGGTGCCAACATATGTAAGGCTCTGCTTCAAGTGGCTGTGAACGAGGATGTACTTAAGGTTTGGCTCAGTCTGTATGCCAACAGGGGTGGATCAGAGAAAATGTCGCGAGTGTCGGGGTCGAGTTGGATTAGCGCCAGATGACGATAAAGAATTTTCTTAACCATCTGACCACGCGGGTGGAAAGGCAGTACTAACCTATCAGATGAAGTAACAGGCTTTTTCCTGATTACTTCTCTGCGGCTAACTAGTTGGATACGGTTGAAGGCTTCACGAAGGACCCTTTCTGGGTAGTGGCGATGACGGAAAAATTCTAATAAGTTATGCATATCTATTTATGGGCTTTCTGGAAGTCAAATTATTGGAAACCTACACTATAAACAGTACATCGATGATGGTATTGGAATCACAAGTAAGCCACAGGAAGAAGTAAAAAAAAAATTATTGAATTCGCCAACTAACTCAATAATAACATAAAATTCACTTGTGAAATTTCTAACAAGTCTGTCAACCTTTTCATTCATTCATTTGCATATCCCTTGTGGAACTTTGCCTCCCTAACAGTACTCCTATAGACCTCTCGGTTGTGGGCAAGATGGCCTGCTGTTGATGCATCCATTTGCAGATCATCAACGATGTCCTGCAGGCATTTTCGCCTTGGTATTCCTCTCTTTCTTTTTTTCCAACCTTTTAGACATTAAAATTTCTATTGGCACAAATAGGCTTGTCACCTCTGTATTATACAAGCCCACCGACAGCCACATCTATTTGCTTTACACCTCCTCCCATCCTGAAGCCTGTAAGAACTCCATCCCATACTCCCAACTCCTCAGTCTTCGCCGCATATGTCATGATAATTTGAACTTTATAGATCAGTCCAACAAGTTATATTTTTCCGTCATCGCCACTACCCAGAAAAGGTCCTTCGTAAAGCTTTCAACCGTATCTAACTAGTGAGCCACAAAGAAGTATTCAGGATTATTAAATAAGCTGTTCAGTTCAGTGTTCTTTCTAGCTCTCCATTCTCCACTGTTGGTATCCTTTGTGTGGACCCAAATGTTCTACTTAGGATTTTGTTCTCAAAGATCTACAGTTGTTGTTCATCTTTATTCGTTGTATAACTTCTTTTCTTCTTCTTCGTTCGCTTCTACCACCAAAACCGCACTGTGATCCTACTGAATTTACGCCTGTGGTCCTCGTTAGGTCCCGTGGTCTCCACGAAAGAACCACACGAGATCCACGAGAGGACCACAAGGGTTTCAGAGTATCGCAGGGCTTTAGCCTGTATTCTTGGTGGGTCTCTGAAGCGGATTGCGTGACACCGTGGTTTTCGTTGCACCAGCTTAGTCTAGAGTTGGACTTTCTCACCGGAAGACCTCGACGTGTTTAGGATATCAGTGCAACCCCGCTGGGTGAGAGGCGGTAGCCCACCCAGGCCAGAGCTGGACCTTCTCACCGGAAAACCTCGACGTGTTTTGAGATACCCGTGTATCACTGCCGGGTGAGAGGTGGTTGCCCATCCAGTCCAGAGTTGGACTTTCTCACCGGAAAACCTCAGCGTGATTAGGATACGCAAACATCCCCGCCGGGTGAGAGGTGGTTGCCTATCTAGACTGTCCTGGTCCAGTGTCTCCGACT